>CM063514.1:1250000-2497500 GCA_032199755.1 Ambrosia artemisiifolia
CGACAATTAGATTTCCTCTTTGACGATATATGTAACTAGCCGATTACCCCGGGAAGGTCCCGGGGTTAAAAAATTTAATATGATTTAATAAAAAATGATAAAAAAAAGAAAACTCAAATCACGAAAAGAGTAAATAACTTAAACATAATCAATCTTAGTTAAAAAACATTTATTTAAAAAGTTAAAAAAATAAAAAGCATAAACCATATTAAACATAATAAAGTATTAAAAGGATAACCTTCAACATATAATCATCTTCACGTAAATTAAAATATGTTACAATTTGATTAATGAATAACCTGAACACTTTGTGTTTTTTTTCTGTATGAATATAACCCCACAAAAAATAGTCGTTTTTTTTTTCGTTTTTATATAGCACTATGGTACTCGTTGGAAAGATAATAAAACGCTCGTTAATTTGGTGTAATTTTTTTATTTAAAAAATCTCGAATATAAAAGATATTTATGTTTAAAAATTATGGGAGGAAGATAAGAGAGAAAAATTTAAATTTGTTTTTAAATTATTTTTTCCTAAAATAACTCAATTTAATTTTAGTAATTGAGAATTAAGAGATAGAGAGATAAATTTAGAAAAATACTCAAAAACATCAATAACACTCAATTATTAAGCCACGTGGCACTCTCAATGGGCATATATGCTTTCTTTTATATATATAGATATAGATATAGATTCGATCAGGAACGGGTTGCGACGCATCTTGTTACCCGTTTACCCGTCATCCTAATGTAATGAGTTTTGTTTGTTTAATGAAAGACTAAAGTTAAAAAAAAAATCTATGTTTTATTAGTAGTTCAATTCATATACTATTTTATTGAATTTCAAATTTTAAAACATCTCGATTATAATTTTTTTTGAACGGAAAATAAAACACCTCGATTACATAATATTTAAGCACACATTAAATATTTTTTACTTTAATATATAACTAGCTTTTATCCCGGGAGTGTCCCGGGGTTGAAATATCTAATATAACATAATAAAATATCTAATATGACAACATAATTAATGATTTGCCAATACATGATTAATGAATAATAATATTATTATTATTATTATTATTTATTTTAAACAAATTTCTGCCATAAGTTATCATATTCAAATATAAAAAAAAAGGAATCCCTGCCTATGAAGTTATGTTTATCGTTTGTGATTTATTAGTAGAGTAAAATATATTTGAAAACAAAACCCCACAAAAATAGTTGTTTTTTTCTCTGTTTTTTTATATAGCACTATGGTACTCGTTGGAAAGATAATAAAACGCTCGTTAATTTGGTGTATTTTTTTTTAAAAAAAATCTCGTATATAAAAGATATTAACGTTTAAAATTTATGGGAGGAAACATTAAGAGAAAATTTAATATTGTTTTTAAATTCTTATCTTTTCCTAAAATAATTATAATATATATAGATTTATTAAAAAAACTCAAAAATTAAAAAGTCCTACATGATGCCACGTGGCACATTCAAGGAGGGGTTGAGACCTCCATTGAATGTCACATCATCAAAGTTCAATTATTTTATTATAAGTTATTATTATTATTATAGATTATAGATTATAGATATTCAGACATAACTTATTACATTTATTTATATGTATGAATACCCAAATTGTTTATTATGATAAATAAATTAGTTATGAAAAATAAATATTAGAGATGGTGACGATGTTGAAAAGGATGAAGATAACAAGATATTGTTCATACTTGAGATGGTATGGCACGTCCTTGCGTGAAAGACCCCACTTATCTTAGAGATGAACCACTATTTTTTTTTTATTTACTTGAATGTCTGCTAACTTGATGACATTATATTTGGGGTGAGTCAAGTGACATTATATAAAATACAAATGCCATTAAATGATATATAATAAAAATAATTGTCATTACATAATAAATACATGTTTCAACTGACTACAAAAGTTACCTTCTTCACCTAGTTCATAAAAAAAGGTTATCATTGTTCAAACTCGTTAAAAAAATTGGAAAAATTATTATTGACATTATATATTATTAATTTGGTTTACTAATAGAATATTCGATGTTATTATTACCTAATAAATAACTAACTAGTTACGTCACGTATCACAATTATGTGAGCTTAAGATTTTTATTACCCGTTTCTCTTATTTACTCATTTCATATTCTATCAGCTATCTTGTAAATGTATCTTATCTTAAAATATCATTTAGTAATTTTTAGGGGCTTTCGGGCTTGACCCAAGGTTTAGAGAAAGAAACCTCTTTAAGAGGGGTAGAGTTGTAACACCACGAAAAACCTCTTTTATGCAAGTCTCCCAATCTATTATCTTTCATTATACAAGGCCCCATGTAAAGTCATTGATTCTATTGAAAGCGCTATGAAGAAGTTCCTTTGGGCAGGTACTAGCGAAAATAATAAAATACATTGGGTATCGTGGGATGTTGTAGTTACCTGCAAAAAGGATGGAGGGTTGGGTATCTCGAAACTAAAGGATGTTAATGTGGCTCTTCTTTTAAAATGGGTGTGGCGTTTCAAGGTTCAAAGTGGGAAACTTTGGCGCGATGTGGTTTTAGCTTTACATGGTGGTCAAAATAAGTGGGGTTTTCTGCCTATTGATCGGAACCAAACTGGCTGCTGGAAGGCGTTGATTACTACACTTACTAAGCTTCGCTTAGCTTAGCTGGGAAAGAGGTGGAGTGGTATTTCAAAGGCAAGCTGGGTAACGGACAACAACTTAGATTTTGGAAGGATAAATGGTTTGGAACAAACGCTTTGATGCACAAATGGCCTAAACTTTATGCGAAGGAAATGGACAAAAACTGCATGATTTATGATCGGCTTGTTATGTCCGGACCTGCAGTCACTCTTTCGGCTGCTTGGAGTGCGTTCCCTTCAACTGTGGATGAAATCTCCGAAATGCAAGATGTTTTCTATATGCTTTCCTTAGTCAAATTCACAGGTAACAAAGACTCGAGACGAATTATTTAGGAAGAATCGAGACGAATTTCGGCCGCACAGTATGAAATGGGAATCATGGGTTCCCCTAAAAGTTAACATTCTTATGTGGAGAATTGAAATGAACCGAATTCCAACCCGTCTAGCTTTACAACATAGACACATATTCTTGACGGACATCACATGTCCTCTTTGCGAGGTGGTCAACGAAAGTTCTTGTCATGTCTTCGCTGATTGTGGGTTTGTTTATGGTGTGTGGAGCTTTGTTTGGAAATTGTGTAAACTTGATCCTGTCTATGTTTTTTTATGTAGACGATCTTCTACACATTCATAAAAACGTCAAAGGGCCGAAGTGGGCTAAGAAGGCTATTAGGGGGATTATTATGACTGCTTGTTGGGCTATTTGGAACGCGCGCAATAAAAAAGGGTTTTGATGATCACAATCCTAAGGTGGCCGAGGTGGTTGTTGTTGTTAAGTCTTATTGTCGTTTTTATGGCTCAAGAGTCGAACTAGTTTTAACTCCCTTCTATGAAAGGATTAGGTTGTGTTTTCTTTATATATGATGTAACTGTTTGATTGGTGGTCCTTGTTTTGAGGGCTTGCTGTTTTAATAAAGTTAACCGTTAAAAAAACTATACGGGTAATAACATACAGTAAAAATATAAATCCATACATAAAATAATTAATTGGGCCATCTTAGATGTAAAATTAACTAATATCAAGACAACCCATTTAATTTTTTTTTATTTTTTTTTTTTTTGAAAACCTAACTTTGAATCACGTTCATATAAAAAAATATTGATGATAACTGTGTTGTAAATTTGATTTTTGGTTTTTCTTCATGCATTTTATTATTATTCAACTAAAATCTATATTTACTCATGTTTCAAATCCAACCGATCGATATCAATATTGTAATATAGAATCCACCGTGAAGCGAGGTAGATAATACTATTTTTTTTTGTAAAATGAAATGGTTTCTATAAACAAATAGGAAGCAAAATCCCATTTTTTTAATCCTCCAACAGTTCAAAAATGTTGGCCAACAGTCGAATTTCTCCGCTAGCTACGCGAGCATAGTAGCGTGGACTTGCTCGCGGCCACATTCACGCGTATATATCGTGGTGTTCACGAGCCACGTGGCTTGGCTGCCCGCTCACGCCTCACAACACACAATGTTAAAGAATATACACACAATATAATATATGTTTATTTTTTTTAAGAAAAGTGAAGTGATTGATTTTTTTTTTTTTTTTTTTGTTTCGAAAAGAAATGTTGTTCTAGATGTCAATTCAGGTCACATGATGCAATATTGGAAGCTTTTATTGTTTTGCATCCATTTCAGCCATTAAACTTACCTAACAGGTTAACACGACCACTTTTAATGCGTTTTCTTAGAGATCTCTAAAATAATTAGGCATGTTCAAAATGAATAAAATATTGAGATAAAAAAAAACCTATGAGAACAATAACAATATTCTAGTTTTCTACCAAGAGTCGAAGAAGGTTCAAGAATCAAATAGATGTGAGAGATTTTCTATAAGAATATAAGGGGGGAGGGTGTTTCACAGTTCCACTAAAACATTTTTAATTTCACTGATTTACACTAATCATACACTATCACATCACTTCGATTTACTTTCACTGAAACAATTTTTTGAAGGCAACACTCCACTGATTCTTTACCCAACAATTATTTATTTAACACTCTATTATTATTATTATTATTATTATTATTATTATTATTAGTGGGTTTACCCGCGCGTTGCAGCGGAGTTTTGTACGTGTACAGTGTTCACTTAATCTGTTATATCGAGGTCTTAAAGTTGCGGGCTGAACGTCTTTACAAACGAACACTCATGTTAACAACCACCTTTATAAGATTATGCAATTTTACTTGTTACCACCAAAGTGTAACCTACCAAGGCTGGTGTAAAACTTTAGCAATGAAAAAAATATAGTTTGTTTAGGTACATAATGTGAATATACATGGAAGGTATAGAAAAAAAACATTCTGTCAATTATTAGGCTAATGAGGATCTTTTTTGCTGGTTGGTTATATTCAATATAAACTAATCAAGTACAAGTCATATAAGATAATAATTTGAATCTTTTAATAAAATTCCTCAAATAGAGGAAAAATAATGGAAAAAAATCCACATACATCGTCAACCAAATTTTGATATATATATATAGAGAGAGAGGTGCCGATCGATGCTATAAGAAACACAACACATAAATTATAGACTTAAGGTTGTTCACAAGGCGGTTAGATTCGGTTTTGAGCCATGACCATAACCAAAACCAAAATTTGTAGTTCGGATTAGTAATAATTATTTGATTAATTCCACATAGCACTACAAGTACCACTGTCGAAAAGGTTTGCTCATGCCGGAGGGAAAATCCCCACTTAGTGAAATCGGTCCGCTAGTTCACGCAAATCCCAAGAAATTATCACGTACGAGCCACATGCAGAGAAACTTGCACGTGCAGATCTGGTCGGGCTTTCCTTGGCTATCTTATAACCTTGCTTCTGCTCATTGGTGGAGCACCTCTCCTACAGTCCTACTATTGCCCACCCGGTACACAATTGAATTCACTGTAGAAAACAAACAGCACACACTCTCCATCATGTAAATGAATCATATAACACTTGGCTGAATAAAGTATAAATAACTACAGACAAGAAAATACCTGAGAAAACTGCATATTCACCTCGTGTATTTTCTTGCAACACCTGTTTGATTGATGAAATAAAGTTCGACAACATGATAATGATAGTCCAGAATTCAACCCATCACAAAGGAAGTCTTCATTTTCGGTAGCGTCAAGGTGGGCTCTGAATGAGCCTCACTTCAAATTTAATAATCATAATGTGTGTGGGTGCAAAATCCCTTGAAAACATGAAAAGGGGATCATTGGAGTAGATGAATTCATACACATATTCATGTTAAGAGAGTGCAACTGACCTCCATGATTTCCATAATACAATTGAATGAAACAAAATCAATGAATCCATGTTGGGTCATTTTTTAAAACAACACATCATGGCTAAGATTTGACCATTATGCTAAACCACCATTGTCAGAACTCACAAGTTTTGCTGCTAGATGTATCACAGTTTTGGTTTCTAGTTATATACTTATACCTCATGTCCAAGTAGGGGTGTAAACGAGCCGAGCCGGTCCCGAGCCTGACTGGGTTTGAGCTCGGATAGTCATGCTTTTTTTGAAGCTCGAGCTCGGCTCGAAAGTAAAACCCAAGGGCTCGAGCTTGGCTCGAAATAATTATAGAACAGTTTAAAAGGAGCTAAAAGCTCGGCTCGAGATCGCTTTGATAGCATAAAAGCGCCAAAGCTCGGCTCGAGCTCGACTCACCAATGTCAAATATTAGGTATACTATATATAAAATAATAATAATAATAATAATAATAATATAAAATTTGTTTGGGCTTGTTTAGGCTCGCGAGCCTAAACGGTCATTGTAAGAAAAGTTCGAGCTCGGGCTCGATAACTAAACGAGTCATGTTTCAAGCTCGGGCTCGTTAAGACTCGGCTCGTTCGAGCTTTTTACCGATCCGATCCCGAGTAGCTCTTGAGCCGTTGTGCATCGTTTACACCTCTATGTCCAAGCCATTCCTAAATTTGCAAAAGAATAGCTGTCATTAGAGCTCTTGGTACATGCAAAATCAAGATACAAAAGTTAGAATGGTCATGACTGTACATTAAACTATGGCACTCACACAGTCACACATACTATCAATTTCAATGGCAGAGAACCGAAAGCAACTTTCGCTATCTAAAAGTTCCCAATTAGAACACACAGTGAGAATACAAAACAAAGCTAAGAAGTCAAAGCTTTCACAAGACAGTAATAGTAATATGTTCTTCAGAGAAAAAAAATAATTTCTATCCGGTGATCGAATGGCAATAAGCATCAAAGTTTTTTTTTTGTTTGTTGAAAAAGCAAATTGCTATAGCCAATTTATTATCTTCATTAAGCGGTGAACTCAAAGCAAAGATTGATCACATTGACCGATTTTTACTTTTAATTTTGCCACTAAATGATTGAAAGATTTTGGAGGGTGGTTGAGTCTTCTTGGACACAAAAGCATTACTTTACTTCCCCAATTTTACAGGTGTACACACAAAAGGTGCAAGACAAAGTGGCTTGTAGAGATAATAAAGTTTGTTGGACCTTTTAACAGGTTGAGGCATAACATGAAGATGAACTTGAGGTATTCAAACATTTGTAAATTACAGTATTACACACTCGAACCATATAAAACCAACAAAGTTAAGAAATTAGAGTTAAATGCCAAAATGGCCCCTGTGGTTTGACCCAAATTGCCACTTTGGTCATTTTTTTGAATTTTTTGCCAAAACCACCCCTCAAATATCGAAAAGTGCCAAAATGACCCATATTTAACTGAGTTTCTAACTGAGGATGGAAAGTCAGTTAAGTATTAGGGGCATTTTCGTCATTTCATCTGTAAACTGAGTTTTTAACCAGATTGACTTCTTGTTGACCTGTCCTTTGAGTAGTTGACTTTTGTTGACCGGACCTTAACATCATCATCCCCATGGCATCTTATCCTTAAGACACCAAAACACCCACCCATTTATATAAACCCTCACCACACACACACTCTCCTCCCTGATCTCTCTTAACACACACACACACACACTATACACTATACTGATAAATTAGAACAGCAGAAAGAGAGAGCAGGAGCCGGAGACTCCTCGCCGCCGCTTCCGGCGGAGCTCCGGTGGGTCTACACCCCCAGTCACCGCCGCCGCACCGCCTCTAACCACCACCAAATCCGCCATCGTCGTCTTCTTCCTCCTCGTCTGTCTGTCTATCTCTCTCTCTCTCTCTGGTTACTCTCTCTATAACTCTGTTCCCTCTCTCTCTGCTCGTTTCTCTCTCTCTCTCTAGTCTCTCTCTATAATATGGGAAGGATGGGTTTTGGGAGCAGCCTAATGGGTTTAATTAGACGTACGAGGAGGAGGAACATCTATTCTTCTCTGCAATAAACAACTGTTCTTTCATCAAACATCCGTCTCCGGTAATTAATTTCTTCATCGTCGTCGTCGTCGTTTTGTTCTTGTTCTTCGTTATCTTGTTGATTGGGTTCTGGTTCTTGTTCGTAATTCTCTGTGTTTTGTTCTGATTTGATGACGTCATCAATGAGGGTTTGTTCTTGTTGGGGTTCATTGATTTGGTCTTGGGGTTCCTCCACAGGTTGTGGAGTACGAGACTTTCGTTTCTTGGCCATTGATGGATGGATTGGATGGATGGTTGGTTTCTAGGGTTTGGGAGGATAGAGATAAAGATGGATGGTGAAGGGTGGATTGGATGGTTGGTTTCTGCAGCTGCTGTCAGGAAAGAGATTTCTGGTGGAGGGTGGTGGAGGGTGAAGGGTGGTGGTGGACGGTGAAGGGTGGTGGTGGTGGTGGCTGGTGAAGGGTGGTGGTGGGTGGTGCTTATATTTGCAGAAGAAGAAGAAGAAGAGGGGAGTTGGGATGAAATGACGAAAATGCCCCTGATACTTAACTGACTTTCCATTCTCAGTTAGAAACTCAGTTAAATATGGGTCATTTTGGCACTTTTCGATATTTGAGGGGTGGTTTTGGCAAAAAAATTCAAAAAAGTGACGAAAGTGGCAATTTGGGTCAAACCACAGGGGCCATTTTGGCATTTAACTCAAGAAATTAAAAAGTTCCAAAAATTGGAAAACAAGAAAAATCAAGAAACCAAACCTCCAGATGGCGAGTTTCTTTTTGAAGAATCAAGCCTCCTCAATTCATCCGAAATTTTATGCCTCCTTATATTTGAACCCATGGATATTACCTGCATAGTTCAAGACCATGTGATTCAATACCAGTTCCCACATTATTCGATAAAGTACTCATCCATTCAATCATGTACAGGGTTTAACACAACTAAATCATCCAATTTCTTTTTATTTGGCTCATTGATACAATATATAATCATTAAACACCTGGTATTAAATCATCAGATTCTAAAAGTTTATTCATTGTGGCATTTTATCAAACAACTGGTGGGTTCAAAAAATGATTTTATATAACAACTTAATTTAACATCCCAAAACAACCTTTTCATTTCTCACGACCACAAGTCATTCAAGAAGTAATTACAAGTCATAAACATCAAAATGTTGTTATAAAATGATGCTTCACAAAGGAAGAAGAAGCAAACCTGATCATGCCGAAATGCAAACCTAATTGTGTCCTATGGGTGCCTGGAAATCAATTGGAGTTAAACAGGTCTCTACAAAAATCAATGAAATCTAAGAAGAAGAGCATTCGAGTGTTGAGAGATTCGACCCGTTTGACCAAATTCTTGTTACGCTATAAAATCAAATTGCTAAAGGATCCCAATAGCCTTGTAAGCTATTGATGCGTACCTGTTATAATATTTGGATCTTCTATTAGCAGAGGCGCGCGATAAAGCTTCTTTTGGGCTGGAAACCAAATCATCATCTATTCGGATAGCAACTAACCTGAGAGCGCATAAAATTCAGTCTGACAAATGACAATTGCTCGCTATAAAGGACAATTTCAATGGCGAATACCATTGAATAGATGTCGGTTTCAGCTTCTTGGACATTATGAATTGTCAATTCAAGGTGCTAATTAAATGTAAAAATCAAATTGCTTACGTTTAAGAATGTGAAAGGTTGGGAAATGAAGGGTGGAAGAAGGCAAACAATTGATTGTGGGGGCATGGATGGGAAATGAAGGATATGATTGTAATTTTGTTTTGATATTGTAAAGGAGAAGGTGGGTAAAATGTCTATATTATCCTTCTAAGTGTCTTAATTGCCCCCAATATCCCTATAATGCCCTTATGAAATAAGCTTTATTCTCTTATACTTGTTGCTTTAAAAATTGTACTCATGTCAAAATTCCAATATGGTACATCACTCCTCCTTTATAATGTACTAGTGGGTTAACCCGCGCGTTGCGGCGAGATCCAAAAAAACTTGTAACACGCTAGCAGTTTTCCCACCGCGCATTGCAGCGGGTAAATCCTGTCGACAAACATGTATTCCTTAAAGTTTGGTTCGTATAGGTCGACTTATTGTATAAAGTTCTAAGAAAATGATATGGGGAGCGTAGTTCTTAACGCTTCTTAAGCAAGTCTTCCTCTTGCTTATATACACACACAGTCATTGATAAATTAAAGCAACACCAGAATTTGAGAGGAAAATCCGTCTAGGAAACAAATTTTACCTGGCAAATTCAACTTTATTGTCATAAAGATCCAATACACATACTTGTAAATTAAAAAACACAAAGATGTCAAATAAGTATCAAAATCATTAAAACATTAGTTCCAAATTAGAAGAGGGTAATGTTTTCACAGAACTCTCAAACCCAAACTTAAAAAAACCACCTCAAGTATTTACAATTACAATGTAATTGATTGTAAGATGTCTTATTTGATCATTTATGTTTGTAATGTTTTTCTTAACACAACAAAGATTATTTCTCCCATGAATTGGCCCAACCAAACTTCCTATCGAACATACTTATGCGATACACAGTCACAACTTGCCCAACCGAACTTCCCATCGAACACGCCAATGCGATATACAGGCGTGATATTTCCATTTGTAAAAAATGAAAATTGCCATTAAAGCTCTAATGTTATCATTCAAAGTAAATTGAGAAAAATTTGTAATTTATTTTTAAAATTTTAAGTGAAATCAACAAAACTTCAAATTTATACTCAAATGATGACATAGGAATGCATGACTGTGAGCACCAATTATAATCTAAGTTGTCAAAGGTGCGCGCCAAGGGCGCGGTGCTCAAGGTCAGCTCAAAGCACCATATGAGTAGTTAACTGAAAGACACAGTTTCTAGCTCTTATGAGTGTGCTTATGCGCCTTGACAAGATAGATATATAAATCTTTCACACACATCACTATCAAATGCCAATAAGCTGGAATTTGCTTCCATCTCCTTATTGTAAACCATGCGGGTAAAACGAAAATGACAATTGGAAGCGAATATCACATTATAACCGTAGAAGAAAATAAGTGTACTTTAGAAAAATATTACATAAACTAAAATATGTATGTACACGGAAATGGGTTGATGAGCTGTGATGTCTCCAAAACAAAACAAATTTGATCCTAAAAAATAAACAATTCAATTGAACGATAAACATGAAACCACAACTTACAGAAATTGAAATAAAAAGAATGTAAAAGAAAACACGGATAAAATAATGAAAAAAATCATATATAAGAACTAACAAAAAACTAAATAACTAAATAAATAAATATACATAAAGAATATACAAGATTACAAGTGTTGGCTTACCAACATAATAATTGATAGTGCAAGACTATAAGTGTTGAACAATATCATTCGATGACTGCTTCCAAGAGAAATAAAGAAAATGGTGTGATAAGGCAATGGTATGAGGGGTTTTAGAGATTAAATTGAAGAATGTTGATTTTAATTCATCATTGAAGATGAGAAAAGGAAACAGTGAAGCAGTGAATCTCAAATTGAATTCATTAAAGATGATAAAATAAAAAGGTGAAGCAAATAATAATAGAGATGACTTGCATTTGTCATTTGTACAATTGTAATCAAATATTGCACATAGGGGCATAAAGGAAAGGATTTGGCAAAAAGATAGTTGTTTACCTTGTGACCTTTTGTATGTCATCTTAAAATTGACATGAAGTGACTATTTTAGCCATCTCTCCTCCTTTATAATGTAGTATAGATAACAAGACATATTGTAGGCATGATCTGAGCTTAAGACAAGGCTTGATTAGAAAATTGTTATTTCACTTATCATTTTAAGAAATTTTAAAACGAAATGTATGTATTATCTAATATAACATTTTGGGTATGGTCTTAGGGCCAGTGACCCATTGCTAACCTGCGCCGCCACGTGTAACGTCATCATTGGACCAACTAAAGCATGGCATTTTCGTAGTTTTTCATGTACTTTCAGGCTTTTCCGGTATTTTTGTGCCCTTTACAAGTTTTACACTATTTTTCTCTTCTTTCCCTGTCTACAAACCTAACCACCATCATCATTGTGCTCCTCTTTTTCTATCTAGAAACCAAGGACAAGTTTTACACTGCAACCGTCGGCTACAAAACCAACATCCAGGTTTCTACACCGTTATTTATGATTCGGATCTTGCGTGGAAACATCACATAGGAGGGACGAAAATGTCACGAATTTGGTGATCGTCTCTAGCCGCCGGAGAAAGTGCAGGTGATATCCAGAGAGAGAAGACAAAACATTGCAGATGAATGGCAGCGCCGGTGGTATGATCGAGACGGCGGCTCAATGTCAAACTTGGGTTTGAAAAAGGCCAGATATCTCGAATCACACAAGCCGGAGGTCTTTCATCTTAATGTGAAATAAGCTGATACCACATGGTGGTTTTAAGAATAGTGATGGCTTTTTGAAACCAGAATTTGGTTTTTAAAAAAGTGGTCTTTTGAAAACCAAAGTCGGTTTTGAGAAAACAAGGGGTGGTCATCTCATATATTTTTTTCTCTTTTAAAACCTTATTTACATAAACCTTTTTTTATTCTGATGTACATTCACATTAAAAAAAGAAGCTAAAATAACTAAACGTTTGGTTCACTTAGATCGTTAAACAGTTATATAGCTAATTAAATTAGTAAGTAACTTATATGTAATTCAAATTCAAATTATTTTCACTAATTAATTAAAGTTTTATAAATGCTATATGATTCTCTGGTAATTCGGTTGGTTAAGTTTATTTTTTCATGACAATTTGTTGGGAGTAGAGTCGCATTTAAAAGAGCGTTTTTTAGTACGTATCGGTAAAAATTTAAATTGGCTTACCTTTCGACGTTAACTTTTTCTTAAAATGAGCAGGTCGAATATAATACATAATTATTAGACGACACAAATTCAAGTTGCGCCCCGCAACGCGGGGCGGGTAACAACTAGTTAATAGATAAAACAAGCATGAACATTGGTACAATTGGTGTGGCTTCTCTTTTGTATGCCCACAAATGAATAAACCAATCACCTCTAAACCTATAAGCCAATTACTTCCCCCTTTGGAAATTCCAGATACACCCTCAGCTACCTATCAAATGGGTATTCAAGTTTATTACAGTTTTGAAAAAGAGGATGATAAAACTCACATTCATGAAATCATCTTAATATTACAAAGTTACTGCAAGACTAACAGTTCCAGGCCCGAAAATAGCAACATGTGATCGTGCTTCAATTTTTGTTGTGTTCCAAACTGCACCAAGATTCCAAGACCTGAATACAACATACTTTAAGAAAATAACAACCATACAACCAAGTTCCGAATATAACAAGAAGATGCTGAAGTTAAGAAAAATATGCCGGTAGGTACACCACAACTAAGAAATCAAACTTTCTCCAAATGAGCTATAGGACCAATCTTGGCAACACTTATATTATGTTCAACTGTGTATTAACTATAAGTAGAGGTCGCAATGAAATGATAAATCGGAGTTTCCGTACTAAAAAACGACTATTTTTATCGTTCATCATGACACCAATTCCAGTTGCTCCCCTAATTTTCCCACACAAGTTGGTCTTCCCTCACTTACAAAACTTGCATTCCTTGCACTCGGCTTGATAACAGGTCATGGCATGATGCCCGGGTTTAACTTTTGTTACCCCTTCACCAGCACTCTCTACAATCCTATCTTTACAACATCAAATATGAACCTCAGCTTAAACTCTTAAAACTGCTACAAAAAAAGAAGCATAAACTTATATTTGGATGAAAGCATATATTGAGATACATACCCAGTAGCCTCATGACGAAGGATACATGTTTTAGAGACCCTTGGGATCCTACAAGATAGAAATTTAAGTCAGCAGGTCAAAGAATAACATATTCAATCCATATTCCAAGTACACAATAATTTAACCCTAAAAGCTATACATTACATGTATTTAATCACAAATCTAAATTAATAAATAAAAACTAAAAAAACAACATAAAAAAATTAGAGGTTCTAAAACATAAGTCACCGTTGGAAAACACTGGAGATTGGCTAAGTTGCTCCAAAACCTAAATCCAAAACAATAAAGCCCAAAATCAGTAATAACATTCAAATCAAGTCGTATACAAACACATAACACATAGAGATTAAAACAGATAATCAACCTTAGTAGCTTGAGCTAGAAGATATACCTGGTGTGTCTTCTTTGAACAACGTTCATGCTGGAATCGTCTTCCATGGCGGCATAGGTGCGGTGGATGAGAGTAACGATTGAGAAGAATGAGATTTGAGGTGGTTCATAGATCAAAAGTATCGATCGATGATATTGGGTTTTTATACAGATTCTCAGCCCTTTTTGACGGGGTTTATAATATTCTCTGCCCTTTATGAAGGGATTTATAATATTGGGTTAATGAAATAAGCATTCAAAGCCGTTATATGTCGATTCCTTTCTTCTAATCATGAAGGGTTTTAAATCGGGGTTTAATGAAATTTATGAAAGGGGTTACATGTGAGAAGGGATACAAAGTGTGTAGTACATAGATATACAATGGGCATTACATATTGTACACAAGGGCATAAATGGAAGAAATTGACCAAAGATTACACTTTTATGAAGAGCCTCTTGAAATGCCATCTTAAAATGGTGGCAAAATTACTTTTCTAGACATGTCTCCTCTTTAATAAGGTAACATAGAAACATAGATTATAGATATAGATTATTATTATTATGTTTTTCTCTCCCATCCCAAATGACGTCGAGGTTCAATGAACCCAAATCCACCTTTCCTTCCTCAACATTATTATTATTATTTATAGATTTTGCACCAAAGAGCCCATTCCAAATCACATCCGTTTGTTACCCCATGTTTTTCACCAATGGCCTTAATCCCTTGCAATTTCATCTTCATCTTCTTCCTCGTTGCTTTCTGAACAAGGTAATGTCAACACCACACAAAAGGGTTCAAATATGGTGACCGGGGGAGAAGATGAAGATAAAATATCAAAGAGAGAGAGACAGAGACAGATAGAGAGAGAGAGAGAAAAAAAAAACCACCTTACCAACACAGTAAAAAGAACTTGTATCGGTTCACGGGACCCCTACCAGCACTGGTGGCGACGGTGTTACCGTGCTGGTAGTTGGGTACCCGTGACCAATTCGGGTGACGCCCCATCCCCCTAACAATACCATATCGTTAGTTACAAACCCTGATGTTTATATGCTTCGTAGATGTTTATAGACGTTCAAATCAATTAATACTGAGATTTGTTTTGGCTTAGATTAACTACGTGCTTATATGTTAGGATTAAATGATACTCTATTTTAATGGTGTGAAGTATTTGAAAAATGAAAAGTATGTCATGGTTAACTACCTACTAATTTGTCTTTCAGATTGTATCAATATAAATTCAGATACTACTTTTTATCAACAAAGTATTGTTGTGTTCTTTATGTTTACATAATGGGCAACTTTCGTTAAGGTTGTAAACAAGTCGAGATAAATTGCGTTTGGGCTTGAAGTTAAACAAGTCAACTCAAATTGATTTGTTTATCTTAACGAACTAATATGTTGAGCTTTAGCTTAGCTTGTAAAAAAAGTACAAACACACTCTTGGCTCGTGAAGCAACTCGTTTATTTTTAAAAAAATTTGAATTTAGAGATTTTTTTGCTTGAACTAACGCATGATTTTTGTTTGTCAATGGATGATGACAAATTTGAAGAACATTTGATTTTTTTGCGTGTGTGACATGTTTTGTACATTTGAGTGGTGAAAAATGATTTGAAAAAGGTTGTATATATAGGTTTTTTAAAATTTTAAAGGATTTTTTTCTCTTTCTTTTTTACCCCCAAACAGCCCCTCAATGGATGTATGACCGTTTTCCAGTGGTTATATATTGATTGTTTCACGCTACTTGCCTTGCCTGGACACACGACCTGCATGCCTTACCCAAGGGGGTGGCAGCCGCGTAGCCAAAGCGAATATCATATATGAACCTACAAAGCCATACTAGAAGGGGGGCCCATCCACCCTAATAAATTCTTATGATTGAATTCAGATTCTACTATTTATCAATAAAGTATTGTTGTGGTCCTTTAAGTTTATGATAACCAGATTTAATCTCGCGCGCTTCACGGCACGCACGATATTGGTACTCGGCGTAACTGAATTCCCATACCGAAAGCAATTTTGTTTAAGTTGACACTTCCTTTCGTTACGGTATTTGCATTGTATATTGTATAGACATTTGATATCTATATGTCCTCTTCTCAAAACGAAAACAACAACCTGAAAGACTAAACAAAAAAATCATAAACATTGCCTAATGCACTTTGAAAACACATGAAGAAAATAATACATCAGCAACAAAATAACACAGTTAACAAACAATACTAACAAAAATATACTTCAAAACTCAAATGTATAAACGAAAACCCAAAAAAAAAATCCCAATGAAGACATGATTTTCCATGTGACTACTACATAATCCTAAGAATAAGAAGGAAAAAAGCTAAATACCACAAACTTGACTTGAACATGCACTATACAATCCTGTTAAGATATGCAATGGTACTTAGAGTATCCGAAATAGAAACGAAAGCAATGCTGTTAAGATACGGTAGAACATTTGAAAAGTAAACGAAAATAACACTTCCATACATATATTACACAAAAGATATCAAAAAGCAAATAACGTGTTTGCATAGGTAATTACACACCATAAAGTTTATTTAACAGGATGTTGTCAGTCATCCTTTGCTGATAAAGGTGTTGTAGTTGCAAAACACCTTGGACAACATACATAGTTTCATACAGTTAACATAAGGTAGAAAAGTTGTTTAACAGGCTGTGGCCAAAAATAGAAGATCAGTGAGCTTATTTGGGTCAGTCCGGATAGCGAATCTTCTTGGTGTCGCTTATGGGGCCTGCAAAGTATAGTTTTAAATTAATTATATGTAGCGGTTCAAATATGGATTTAGAAAATGGTTTACTTGACTCGTCAAGTGCCAGCTGCCATTTTGCTTTGGGATTGAGTGTTTCAGCAACAATTTTGGTTGTAGCAGCTGGTGAACGAAGACCTATTGGCGGTGTTGCTGCAATTGTTTTTTGGAAGCCTTGTTAACAGCTAGCTAGCTTCCTGCTGAACCTGCTGTTTTGCTGTATTTGACTTGCATGGTGTGTTCGTGTCCCATTGCATCTAGTAAGGGTTTAGGTATTTGAAAGCGATCTGTATAGCCGTCCTTGATAACCACATCTCTGCATGACGTTCCTACAATGGTGGTTAGAGCTTCATCAAAGATCGTAGCAGTTGTTGTGTTGGTATCATCGGCTATTTTTGTGAAGGCTATGTAAGCATATGCTGGTTCTTTAACTTCATGAGTTCCACATGACCATCCTGTTGGTGTTTGATACATGTTTCTTGGACACTGTGTACACCTTATGTAATGCCATGGCTTATCTTTCATATAAGAGACAATTGATGCTGTAGAGTTGAATGTTTTTCCCTAATGAAAAAAATACAGTATTATTATTATTTTTTTGGTAATTAAGAAAACAAATTGCATACCCGATTTTGCTCAATATCCTGATCTAAAAGCTGTTGAATTGTTTTGTTGCTTCTTTCTTCTGCAGTAGCATATATCAATTGTTGTCCATGTGCAATGCCTAAAACGCTTAAGCGTTTACTTATCTATTTACAAACAGAAAGCAAATAAAATTCTGTTCATACATGCTTATAAATGTCTATTCGAAAACCTAAAGTATCAGTTCTATGTTATGTTATGTTATGTTATGTTATGTTATGTTCATAGTAGGTAAATCAAGTCAGCAAACTGACCCATTTAGTTTGTATGTTTGTATCAGCTGTTATGTTCATAGCAGCTGTATATATTTGACCCATTTATGCTATAAGGTCACAGCAGTTTGTATCAGTTGTTATGTTAACAGTTGGTTTGACAACTAAATGCCTTATCCAACCCAAGGAATTTATGCCTAATGGTAATGCGCCTAAGTTATTAAACGTTACAACGGGTCGATTTGGGTTACATATGCCTATATACTATACCCTATAAATAGTACTAATTCTAGTTTAACTTCTGCTCCCTATAAGTTTGACGATGGATTATCTAAGTTATTAAACACTGTAACGGGTCAATTCGGGTTAATTTGGGTGGACTACCAGATGGTGAGTTTTTTGGAAAATGAATGCGGACCGTCTTGGACTGTTTGATAGGGGTATGTTCAAATATTGTACATTTTATTGATGGATAAACCTCTGCGATGGATGTTAATTTTTTTGTTTTCACTTTAAGTATGGTACTAATTTGTTTTAATCTTTATAACTATATGTTTACAGGTTAAGCTCAAGGCTGCGCTTCTTCAGTAGTAAACAATTCGGTTAGTCGGTCCCTTTTTTCTCTGAATGGTAACACTTACCCACTACCTGAAACCTATGATGGGTTCCAGACAATCGTATTTTACAGTGGGAGTGTGGCTAAAGGAATCTGATTACGCTTAAAAGTTCAGCTTATTCTTACATAAAGTTCATCATTATTCTGCAATTTATTTCCATTCTGATCATTAATATTTGTTACAATGTTAGTATCATACAACTAAATTTAACATGTTAAACATCTTAATAACTACAATAATTATTAATATTATTAACAGTAATATTAACCCTAGAATTAGGGCTTATAACCTTCTTTGAATCATTACTAAAACTGTTGAAACTTGTCATCCAAATCGAATAAGTTGTTTGCGTCATTCGTCGGTGAAGACGCGTCTAGGCGAGTAGGCGCCTATGCACCTACGCGTTTAAGCGAATAGGCGTCTGGTTTGCCTATGCGCCTATTCTCCTAGGCGCATCGTTTAGGCGCCTAGGCGAATAGACGTTTATGCGCCTAGGCGTTTGGTTCACCTACGTGCCTGTTCTCTTATGCGCATGTTCGCCTAGGTGCGTAACGTGTTCCCTATAGAATTTTCTGTAGTCATGTAAATAAGAAACATATATATGGGTACTCAGGTAGATTGTCACCCAAACTGAATAAGTTGTCTGCGTCATTCGTCGTTGAATACGCGTCTAGGCACCTATGCGTCTACGCACGTAGGCGAATAGGCGCCTAGGTGAATAGGCGTTTGGTTCGCCTACGTGCCTATTCTCTTAGGTGCATATTCGGCTAGGCGCGTAACGTGTTCTGTACAGAAATTCTGTAGACATGTGAATAAGAAACACATATATGGGTAGTTAGGTAGATTGTAGAAAATAACTGAATAATTTGTAAAAAAATAATTATTATTATTATAAACAGAAAATATTCATGTTTAAGAGTATGGATAGTTTCAAGTTTATAAACACAGTGAATGAACATAACAATTTGACTTGCAAATATGCAAAAATTCTATGCAATAGCTTTTTATTTAAACTGTGTTACTATAATATACACAATGCTAAAATAAAGAAAGCGCCTAAACATTAAGCTGCCTTTATTATAAACCATGTAAGTACAAAAACGCTTAAATAGTAAAATGCCTAATATTTGATGTGCGTTAAGTTGTGATCATATATAATACTGAAAGGACAAACTAAACTAAATGTAGTAATTATACGCCAGTCTTTAAACACCTATTGAACTAAAAAGGCCAACTGTATTAACAGAATAAAGGCAGCGCCTAAATATTAAGTTGCGTTTATTATAAATTATGAAAATGCATAAATGCCTAAATAGTAAATCGCCTAATACTGGCCGTGTGTATACTTTCAATCATGTACAACACTGAAAAACAGTAAACTAACTAAAATCAGGAATTGTACGGCAGTGCTGAAACGCCTATCGAACTAAAACTGTATGACACGGACAGTTAACATTTGACAGCTGCTGTTTTTAACAGCATACGATGCAAAACGTTGCAAATAGAGGCGCTTAGGCGCTTGATTTACTTAGGCGTCTACTCGCTTAGACGCATAGGCGTTTAGTCGCTTAGGCGTTTAGGCGCTAGGGTGTATGATTTGCTTAGGCGACTAAGCATTTAGGCGCCTAGGCGTTTAGTCGCATAGGCGCTTACTCGCTTAGGCGTTTAGGCGCTAAGGTGTGTGATTGGCCTAGGTGCCTACGCGCCAATCGCTAAAAAAACTGATGAAACTAAATCAATCCTTACAACCACATATTAATGAAACTGATTGGACCATCACATTCATTTTTTGATGTACCTATAAGGTCCTTTTTTTCCTATTAACATATAATGCTCTCTCAGGTATATATACTAAGCTAACACAGGTCGTCAACTCGCTAATGTCTCCAAGTGTGTATAGTCAATCAACCTACACAGTTCTTTTTCTACGCCAACACAGGTCGGCAACTGGATCAAACTGTCAATACACGGGTCGCCAAATGCGTATAGTCAATAAACCTACAAAGTCCTTTTTATCTTATTAAGATATAATGCTCTCTCTTATCTTTGCACATGAACGAAGGAGTAGACTCGCCAACTGTTGTCAATATAAAGATTAGGTTTACCTATACGCCAACACGGTCAGCAACTCGATAAAGTTGTCAATACACAGGTCGCCAAATGCGTATAGTATAGTCAGCTAATGCTCTCTCAGGTGTATGCTAACACGGGTCGTCAACTCGCTAATGTCGCGAACTGTGTATAGTCAATCAACCTATACACTCCTTTTTCTACGCCAACACGGGTCGGCAGCTCGATCAAGCTGTCAATACACAGGTCGCCTCAGCTGCATATAGTAAGTGAATCACCTACAAAGTCCTTTTTTCCTATTAACATATGATGCTCTCTCATACTTCTACATATAAACTGCGCTAAAGTGTATGATTTGCTTAAGCGACTAAGCGTTTAGGCGCTTCATTCACTTAAGCACCTACTCGCTTAGACGCATAGGCGTTTAGTCGCATAGGCGCATAGTCGCTTAGACGTTTAGGTTCTGAAAAAACTTACAAAACAAAACCTTTGTATAAATCCAAAACACAATCATACACCACATGAACCAAAACATTACACTAATGATTTACACATCCAAATTCAGCGTAACAACTCCAACCAACATGCAGCATTTATCCAAAAGAGGCAATACAAAGAAAAAGAAAGAGCAAAACATTAAGTAAAAACAGATTAAGTAAAAACAGAAAGAACAAACAAAAATTCAGCAGAGATAAACTTAAAAATAATCACAAAGAAGATAAACAAACATCATATTATTAACAAATAATCTGGAGAAAGTTACAAACCGGAATGTACAAAGGTTAAAACCACTTCATATGAACATGAAATTAACAAAAATGAAAGTAATCTGGGAAAAACTTATAAACGATCACCTTGTTTTGCTTTGCTATAGAAATGGAACAAATAGATGGAACCATGCAATAAAAAACAATGGAGGCATTTTATAATCGAGGAAATGACAAATACACGGGTCACTGTTGCATGCTTAACATGTGGAATGCACTAAAGCACTTAAAAAAAATTGAGAAGGGAGAATCGAACCCGGGTGCCACAGCAACCCAAGCAAACAACAAACCACTGCAACACTCACAAAATTCATTTATCAATATGAAAAGAATCTGTATATATATCATTCATGCTGATTAAAAAAAACCACTATTCACCCACTCTTCAATAATACATATATAACTAGTAAAAGCACCCCGCGCTTCGCTGCGGGATACTGATAAATACATAATGGAGCATCGATGTTTCTCTTCCCAAATACAATAATTGGTTAATTGTAGAGTCCTTGACATACAGCCTGTGTATTTGATATCAAAAGTGTTCCTCTATAACCTCTATTTTTGTATCAGGAAGCTGTTTTAAAAAACCATATAATAAGCATGAAAAATAATAAATGATTATGTAAACAGAATTTTAAGAATAGATCAACTCACAACAGACATCAGTGTTCCTTTATACATGTACAAGAATCGTGATACTATGAAGTTTGGTAATCTCTCAGTGCTGAATGCAATTCATCCATCACTTACCTGCACAATATGCATTATAAATGTCATTCCTGGGAAAAAGTAAGGGTGTGTGTAACAAATATGGAAGATGTATGTTTTAAACATCTAGAGCACAATTTTTTATTTTAGCATTTGCATTCACAAACCCCTACAACACATACTGTTTTGCCTTCAATATATACACAACGAAACAGAGCAGACCCAGAAAAAACATATCGCTATCTCTTGACGAAACCCTACTGAAATGTCCACCAACTGCACAACCCAGCTCTTGACTAAAAAAATGAGTCTTTATTACTAATATTATCCAATTTGACCCTAATCCACCCGGTTCAAGAAAACTTTAGTTTAAAACTTTTTGCAAGATTTCTTGAAAATCAGTAAATAAAGCAACAAAACCCTAAAACATCAACAACTTTTAAAACCAATCTTAAAAGGAGTAAAACGAAGATGACCTGGTATCCAGAATCATTACCGGCGGCGGCGAAGGTAGAATCAAAGAACGGCACAGACGAAGGTTTGTTTCTAGAGAGATAAAGCACGGTCCTGTAATCGAAGCCGGTAGCAACGGCACCGGTTGAGCAACGCACCCACCACCATCAAGTCCGAGCCGCGGTCATCTAACCACACCTAATTGAACCACCTTCCTTAGTCGAGACGGTTTTCTTTCTCCAGGGGACAACGGTTGTTTGTGCGAGAGAGAGGAGAGGGAGATGAGCCAGGGTTTAGAACATTAAATCGTGATGTAAAGGAAACACAGAGAGTTGATAATGATAATAGAGGAGAGAGAGATGACAGGGGTTGTCTAGAGAGAGGTAGGTTAAAAGCAGCTGAACATCAAAAGGATACGTCGGATGAAAAATGAACGGTAAAGATGTGTGTACTGTAGCTAAGGGGCGATGTTAAATGATATATATATAATATATAATAATAATGGGCAGCTTTCGCCAGGGTTGTAAGCCGAGTGAAGTTTCCCTTGGGCTTGAAGTTAAACAAGTCAACTTTAAATGGCTTGTATATCTTAATGAACTAATATGTTGAGTTCGAGCTTAGTTTGTAAAAAGTTCAAAGTCACTCATGGCTTTGGGGCAACTTGTTTATTATTAAATTTTTATATTTTTTACTCAGATTAGTTTAAGCAAAATAATAATATTTTCTAACATATACAGGATATTTTATGAACTACATGATCTATAGTCCAAGTTAAATGTATAAACCAAATTCTAAGAGTGTGTGTAGTGGAACAAAGGGGTAGCGCCCATCCCTCCACTTTCATTGGTGGAACAAATTTGCACACAAAACAAAATGGCGTTACAACAATAGCGCCAAACACCATTTTTTTCAATTTTAAAGTAAAATAGCGCCCCATAAAGCCCCCTGTAGCGGTGTTTGGGCGCTATTTTTCAATTTTAAGCCCAAATAACGCCCCACTACACCTGGTCTAATAGTGACTACTTCAATTTAGAGCTGTTGAATGGTTCGATGCAAAATCTAGGCCTAGTGGAATGCTATAAATTTGGGTTAGCATATATTAAAACTTGTCCTTTATTTTGAAGGACTTGAATGAGTGAGAAAAATAAGCCTGCTAATGAGTTTGTGTAACTTGTCGCAAGCTTAATTCGTAGACAAATGAATTGATTTGAAATAAGCTTTTTGAACGTCCACAATAACTAGTTGTCATATTGATGAATATCGAACTGGTAAAGCCTTGTAATTTAACGGGTTATAATGGTTACAAAAGAGTACATATACTTTTTAATGTTTTCACAACCCCAACCGCACTTTAAGATGCGGAAAACATTTGTAATCAATGTTTTCACCACTAGACCAGACGTTGAACCGGTCTCTTTACCAGTTCACTAGTCGGATCAAATGACATCCTAAATAAGATAAAAGCAGATAGGGTCAAATGAGAAAATTTTAATCAAAATCCGGTTCAACCCCCTCAAAAGCTGGTCTGGTCTAGGGATGAGCTCGGGACGATATCAGTACCAACCGATACTAATACCAAAAAAACTGATACTGAAAACTCTCAAACCCCAATACCGATACTGATACCGAATACATACGGTACGGTATCGGTACCCCAATACCGATACCCCAATACCAAACACTCTCGGTTCGGTTCGGTACGGGATCGAAATCAGGACGGGACGGGACGGTATCAGTATTCGGCCTTGTATGCCCATCCCTAATCTGACCTCTCGGTTCTCATCCCAGCAGTCCAATAACCCAAGCTAGGAAGGGGCAGTTGTTCACTTCTTCCAGCCACTCCAATAACCCTCCCACCAAAACCCTTTCAAACACTAGTAAACAAACAAAGAATGGAATCATGGGTTCCATTGATGAACATATTCATTAACTCTGTTTCTCCTGAAACAGAAGCATCCTTATGGCTCCAATCATCCTTTAATAATAAGTCTTCTTCATCAACCAACTTCTCCTCCACTGCTTCTTTCCTCTCCCTCCTCATGCAACCCACTGAACCCCTCATTACCAACTCATCTCCAATCCCTTCTAAACAAAGGTAAATTCCCAATCTTTTTAACCTAAAGAAAATACCCATTTGATCAAAATAAGTTTATTGTTGTTCATTTAGTACTTATTAAGGTAAATTCCTAATCTTTTTAACCAAAAGAAAATACCCATTTGATCATAATAAGTTGATTATTGTTCTTTTAGTGCTTATTAAGGTAAATTCCTAATCTTTTTAACCTAAAGAAAATACCCATTTGATTAAATTAAGTTTATTATTGTTCTTTTACTACTTATTAAGGTAAATTCCTAATCTTTTTAACCTAAAGAAAATACCCATTTGATCAAAATAAGTTTATTGTTGTTCATTTAGTACTTATTAAGGTAAATTCCTAATCTTTTTAACCAAAAGAAAATACCCATTTGATCATAATAAGTTGATTATTGTTCTTTTAGTGCTTATTAAGGTAAATTCCTAATCTTTTTAACCTAAAGAAAATACCCATTTGATTAAATTAAGTTTATTATTGTTCTTTTACTACTTATTAAGGTAAATTCCTAATCTTTTTAACCTAAAGAAAATACCCATTTGATCAAATAAGTTTATTATTAGGTAAATTCCCAATCTTTTTAATCAAAAGAAAATACCCATTTGGTCAAATAAGTTTATTATTAAGGCTAAGATCAAATACAGTCTCTTATCAAGATAGGAAGTCGTGGTATCAAACAAACTCCGATTTAACTCATTCTTGCGGCATTGGAACTGTCTCATTGAATTGGATTTTAGGCTTTCGTTTTTTGGAACTTTAGCTTGTAGATTTTAGAATTTTTGTTAGATCATTGTGTCTTTTTATTTGGCGTTGTGTTTTTTTTTTTGTTACTGTTTCTTATGTTGCGATTCATTGGATCTGTTTCCTCGCATTATGTTATATTTTTCGGCATTGTGTTATATTCTGTGACCCACTGTGTTTTTTGTATCCTTATCATTTATTTTACCCTTCGTAGGATAACTTAATTATTATTCTTTTAGCGCTTATTAAGTTATTTTTCCCAAATTATTATTATTAGGTTTATGTGGCTGCAGACATTACCCAATACAGTTCAGGCTAGAATATTATCATTTCTTACTTATGAACATGCAAAGTTTAATAAACAAGAATTGTCTAAACTTGCAAGGGAGTTGTTGTTTAATGCTACTGAGGTTGATTTTTGGGTTAGGAGAGGTGCACAACAACTCTTTGATGTTGTGTCTGACTCAAACTTTAAATGGGTGTCTTGTTTTAATCTTGATTCTGAAGAAGAGAAGTTTGAAGAGAGGTTTGGCGGCTTGCCGGGGTGGCTTAACAATGCGGCTAGTGCGAATGGTTCGGTGTTTCCTTGGCTTCCGGTTTCGGTAAATGATGTGAACATGAGATTGCCAGATGTTACATGTGAAGATGATGAGGATTTGATGGTGGATGTTGAAGATGGAAAAGATGGAAAAGATGTTAAGGTTGAAACGATTGGCGCACGACACGAGTTGGTTAATCTTGAAAGTGGTTCGATAGACGATGAAACAAAGGAAACGGCTTTGCGTTTGAAGACGAAATTACTGAACGTTGAATCGAGTCTAAAAGCTGCAGAATTGGCGGATGAAATTCGAGTTCTTGTTTTTGAAAAGAAGAAATCATCTTTAACGGTTTTAAGTTTGATAGAACCGTGGAATGCAGATGATGAAATCATTCCAGTTTTATTATCCCGGCTTTTGGAAGGAAACGAAGACGAATTTGTAGTTACAAGTAACATCCTTTGCTCAATTATGCTTCCGAAGTTCTTGCAACTCGAAAAGCCCGCTTCTCGGGTGTTAGTAACAACAACAATCGACTACTGCAAGGTGCATCATAAGTCTGCTGTGTATGCACTTTTATTCCCATTAATCCTTCACAAAAACGGCATTAATAACGCGATTTGTGATGTGGTTACAAGGATTATAAAAGAATGTTTGCACCCTGCGCATGTTTCCGCTATATGTCAAAAGCTGCTTTGTGAAGAGAATACCAACGGAAACGAATATATATGTCTACCTTGCTATCAACATCTAGTGTCTGAATCACTGGTATGGACCGAGTCTCTGTTTAACCTGTTTCAGGTTATCTTGAATCATGACGTTCGTTTGACTCAAGATTCTGTGAACCGACTTGTTATTCATGTTCAAGAAGCTGCTATACAGTTGTCGAAGTCGTTGAAGTTTGCAAATTTCTTGTTATGCTTTGTTAGTAACTGTGCTCCTTTGTTAGGGCCTCATAAGGTGGCATTGTCCGAAGCTGTTGGGAACACTTCAAGTTTTTTGACAAAATCGATATTATCGAAACTGGCTAGTATTGATTCTTAACTTTGAACTGTTAATGACGAAAGCTACGTTCAGGAATACGCCCATGGATAAGGACTCCTACAAGGATTTACAGCCATAAAAGCACACAGCAATTGGTCTTATTGTAGACAAAAATGGATATAAAGCTAGTGGATAACGACAGCCAAATTTTAAGACATGTCATCCGGTTGCAACTTGAATTTGGTACGCATTGTTTCGATCACATGCAGCCGAGTATCCAACATTTCTAACCCGGGTACGTTACCGTGATTATTTTTCTAAAATTTAGAATAACAATTTTGTAGTTTTTGCATGACAAAGATAGTTTCGTTATTGTTATTTTTATTTGCCGTGTGCTGCACTGCTGCTGCAAATAAATTTTGACGGTTTTGGATTGCTTATTTGTTATCAGCTTATCTGTTTATCGTGTTTCTGAAAGCGAATAATCATTTGTGACTTGTAATATATTACACCGTGCCATAACTGAAGCGAGTCAGTGTATATTGTAACATAAACATGAAGCAACGGAAACATGTTAATACTCGATAAAAACAAAACCAAAACACACACTAGTAACATGAGTAAAAGCTTACACCAAGTAAAACACACACAGGAGGAGCCCATTGGCTCTTATGCAGGGAAGACATGAGTTATTCTTTTCACTTATCAGTGACCATTGACCATCTTCTTCA
Source organism: Ambrosia artemisiifolia (assembly GCA_032199755.1). Taxonomy (NCBI): domain Eukaryota; kingdom Viridiplantae; phylum Streptophyta; class Magnoliopsida; order Asterales; family Asteraceae; genus Ambrosia; species Ambrosia artemisiifolia. The sequence goes on from CM063514.1 coordinate 1,277,485, forward strand.
TGGACTCGAATCTAGGCTCTTTATCTTCAAACTTAGTAGACGAATAAAGTTTCAGATAATCTTGAAAAGTATACCGACTTGGGTAGGACAATTTTTGAGCCGGCGAAATTACAGCATCGCCGGCTGGATTATAAAAGGTAGCAATCGAAAGCCTGCTTCCGTCTTTATCAGTCATAACTCGGTGAAGGGTACTTTTGTAAAGTCCATTACTCAATACTTCCACTTGATCACCTGTATTAACAAATATAGTATTATTCTTAGAAGGCGGAATATTAACCCATTCGCCGTCTTTGAAAAACTCTAGACCCGGGACTTGATCATCTTGGAGCAATAGAATGATGCCGCCTGCATCGGTGTGTTCACGTAGGCCTCTAACGAGTTCCGGGTGAGGACATTTTGGGTATTTTGCCACTTTTGTTCCTACTGCAGGACCTTTGCTTCCTGAAAATGCTTCTTTGATGTGTTCTTTGTCTAGACCAAGATTTTCACACATGAGTTCAGAAAGCTTTTCTGCTACCTTCACTAGTTGATCAATGTACTCGTCCACCGCTTTGCTACATGAATTACGTAATTCGGTTATTTTTTTGTTGAACTTGTGTTAAAAAGGGTTTGGTCACGGGTCAAAACATGTAATTGTTTGTCTGGTTTGTAACGGTGTAACTGGTACTCTTTTTAGTTCGCTAATACTATAATTAGGCTTCCACTTTTACGATAGGAGATTCTGAATCCCGTGACTAACTGAATAAGGGTGTATAAATGGCTACAAATTTATTTCCACGAGTAAGAATTTCCGGCCTGTATAAGCCATAAGGTGTTGTTTATTATTATTAGACGGACAACACCCAAAAGTCCAACGAGATACTCTTTTTAGTTCGATAATATTATGTCGGGTTTGTTTTCTTTCAAAAGTTTTGAACTTTTTGTAAGTAAATAGTGTGTCAACTGTCAAATATGAATATTAATCTAGTTTCTTGATGCAAGTATGAGCGATGATATCGCTAACTTACCGAAGCTCCTCAGAAAGATCAGTGCACTGATTGATCTTATTTTCCGGTCGATGCCAGATAAAAAAAGTGCTTTCCCAATCGGTATTACTGATTTTATTTTTACCATCAACGGTTTTTACTATGTCTGAGCTGTAAAACCTTGGCTTCATGTTATCTTCATAATGCTTATTCACTAGCTTCTTAACCTTGTCCATCAGTTCCTTATCAACTCCATGGTTTTCAATCTGCATGGGGTCGTAAAATATGATTACGAACCGACTTATTTTGTTATTTTTGTATTAAAACGCGATAAACAGTTGTTCAAAATGCATATATTACCTGAAAGAAGCCCCATTTTTCACAAGCATTGTGAAGAAGTGCCATTGTTTTGCTCCTATCTTCACCATCTAACTTGCTAAAATCTATCGTAGGAATCGCCATTGTCTTTCTTATTTTTTCTCAAAAAATATTTTTTTTTTCTTTTGTGTTTGTTTTGATGGTGAGTTTATGTTCAGTTTAGTGAGGTATATATAGGCTCTCACAAGGGGACATACAAAGTTGTTTACATCAATAGTTTAATTATTACAAGTTAAAATCTGCAAATGCAAGGAAAGGTATTTATTGCGTATTCGGTTCATATTTTTCGCTATTCGGATCCGGATACATTTGACTTGTTGGTCAACTTGCTTAATCTAGACTAAAAATGATTAGATTTGAAGTTAAAAATCTAACTTTTGAAATCATAATTAAAGATCTTCATGGTTGACTGTAATTCTAGATGGTGTAGTAATATGATAATATCCATCCTGCAATATTTTTTAGTTAAATTTGTAGACAAGAATGTATTTGCTTTGATTGTTCCGTTTAGGGAGACGGGGCGCTTCACTAGGTTTTTTCAATTTCACTGATTTCTACCAATCATCCATTGTCACATCACTTTACTGAAACAGTTTTTTAGAGGCCCCAGCCCGTTAACTACAACAAGATTTTGGTTCAAGGGAGCACTACCAGCATGGGTGGCGGCGGTGTTATCGTGCTGGTAGTGGGGGGTACCCGTGACCAATTCTGGTGGCACCCCGGGTCTTGCATGTGACAAGTTGAATGTTATTAACTTAAAATAATATTATTATGCATCAACTATGGTTTTTAAATATTATGCTGTTTATTTCTGTGGGAAATTGAAGTTTCACTCATAACTTTTTTTGAAATGTTACTTTCACTCATAACTGATTCTCCAATCTCATCAGTTTTGCAGAAAACCGGGTGCGGTTTTGACCCAAATTCAACCGATTTTTTTATTTTTAAACCATTTGTTGGAAATCTATAGAGGTTTCCATTTTCCAATGGGCTGTTTTGGATGTGATGTCACTTTCAATCATGGTTTGTTGTTTTGTTATTTTATTATTATTATTATTTCTTTTTTTTTTTTTTGCACTGCAAATCTTGCTTAGATTTTAACGTTGTTTACCTACTAATTACAAAATATATGGTGGTGTTGTCTTGATCTGATTTGTATAAAGAGTTAAAACTATTCAAGATGTTCGTGAGTTATTTGATATCAGCTCACTAAAAGCTCACATGAAGTCGAGTTAATTTGGAATAGATTTAATAAACAAAAAATTGTCATTGATGTTGTAGCCTAGTGGTTGCAACGGAGGTGGGAAGGTTTACCCACATTAGTGGGGTTTCCGCCCGGGAGGTCTCGAGTTCGAGACACGGGGTATGCAAAACATGCGGAGCCTTCGGGCGAGGGGTTGAAAAGCCTGCATACACGGGGGATCGAACCATGGTGGGTACGTTCGTTGGCTGCGACTTATCCAGGTGAACGACGCCGATCAAAAAAAAGTATTTAAATAATATTAAGGTGTCTTTGTTGTCCCGTCTGTGATAAACGCTAAAGGCGTCTGAGTTGTATAGTGTTTCGCGAAATGTTATTTGTCACACATCACTGTCGAGGTGTCCTTTCTGTTTCCCTTCACAGGTGTCCACACATCACTGTCCCATGAGTAACCCACCTTTGTATTTTGTGGGATATGGGGTTGGGTTTGGTACTGCTTCATGGTCCGTGGAGTGTCCGAGCCAATATCTCTTCGGGTGGATAGTGGATGTCACTTGGCATCTATCCATAATCCATTTGTATTAGTGTATTTTAGCAACATAGCAATGTTAAACCTTCCCTCGTTTGATGTAGAGTATAATGGTTGTTAACCCATTTAATGATAACTATAAATATGTAGTAAGCATGTGTCATCAGGGTCGGGTTGGAGGAGGGAGTAGAGTGGCCGTGAAAAAGGTCTGTTCCACATTAGCTCACATTCATGCAGGGCCGGCCCTAAACCTTTGTAAATCTAGGCAAGTGCCTAAGGCCTCCAAAGTTCTAGGGCCCCAATTTTACTAGCCTCTATTCTTAAATTCATAGCTAAACAATAATGATGGCTCTAAACAAATTCTACGGATCATTGGATATCTACTTAGATTTCTCCCAAGATGCAGATGTAAAAACCAACGAGATTTCCATTTCCATGAAGAAAATAATTTGTCAGTCTCAAACCAAATCGAACAAATTTCAGTTATATGATACTAGCTTTTATCCCGGGAGTGTCCCGGGGTTGAAATATCTAATATGATAACATAATTAATGATTTGCCAATACATGATTAATGAATATTATTATTATTATTTATTTTAAACAAATTTCTGCCATAAGTTATCATGTTCAAATATAAAAAAAAAAAGAATCTCTGCCTGTGAAGTTATGTTTATCGTTTGTGATTTATTAGTAGAGTAAAATATATTTGAAAACAAAACCCCACAAAAATAGTTGTTTTTTTTCTCCGTTTTTTATATAGCACTATGGTACTCGTTGGAAAGATAATAAAACGCTCGTTAATTTGGTGTAATTTTTTTCTTTAAATAATCTCGTATATAAAAGATATTAACGTTTAAAAGTTATACGATGAAACATTAGAGAGAAAATTTAATTTTGTTTTTAATTTCTTATCTTTTCCTAAAATAATTATCTATACTATATTATAATGCATGAGCCAGGGACTTCTTAAAACTTAAGTAATACAAATATAATTGCTTAAAGTACAACACTTAATGCACATAATAAAAAAAATTTAGGGGCAAATATGTCTTTTTGTTAGTCTGTAACAACTTAATCTATAAAATTGCTTTTCTAGAAGCAAAGCTTGGAGGAGGAGGTTATGGAGTTCTATTATAAAGCCTAAATAGGTGGAACAGGAGAAAGACCTTAAATGAGGTTAAGCAAGATCGAGAACAACTCTTCAAGAAACTAACGACATAAAGGTACGATCTGATTGCGTATACATTCAATCAGAAGCTTTAGGTGACACATGGTGATCTTCCATTGTTGCTTAGTAAGTTTCTTTTTTTATATGATTTTCTTTGGAGTTCGTCATATATTTTGATTATAAATCTTAACCTAAGTTTTCATTTCTGTCTCGCTTGTTTCTCGCCGCCGCTACTTATCCCCTTGTCGTCTCTATCGCAGTCGATGCTTCAATCAATAAGGGCAGTATAACAAAGCTCGTCCTCTACCAACAACCATTGATAAAAACGACAGTTTGATGACACATAGGTAAGCATCTGACTATGGCTTTTGATATTTCTTTGGTTGCCCAGAATTTCTGCTTGTATGTTGTATTTGTTATGGTCTGAATGTGATTCTTGTTCTTCTTCTGAATGTGATTCTTATTTTTCTTCATTTTATTTACAATCATCTGCATCACTTATAAATGTTTTTCTTCTATCATTTTTCGTTAGTCTGTGTTTAAATTTCACTTAACCATGTTTTTTCATCATTGTCCGTTAATCTAAGTTAAAACTTTACCTATGAAACTTTTCTTCATCATTTTTTATTAATTTGTGTTTAATGTTTAGTTTGTTTCATGAATTGATCTGCAGCCTTCGGATGGAATCACAAAGGTTACTAATGAAGAAGTTGAGACTTGAGAGTTTGAACAAAAGGTCTGAGATGTATCTACTGATTTTTTTCATGTTTTTGAAGATATTTTTTTTAGTATTACTATATCAGTGAGTGGCCGGATTGCAATTCTTCATTTGGAGTCTATTTTTATCTATTAGTCAAGTTGATATTCAATTTCCTTTTGACATCAGATTCAAAATGCTAAACAAATAATCTTGGATCTAAGAGTCAAACTGACGACTTTTAGGGAAAAGCTATTTATAAATAAATTCTAAAAGGATTTAAATAAATTTTAATAGGAATTAGCCCTAAGGGTCATGTTTTTCACTTTCTTTGTTAGTTTTAGTTATTTTCTTTGCTTTCTCTAATCAATGGCTATTTTTTTGCATCTTCGCCTCTAATTATGGCCGAAGCTTATACTTTGTGTCCTTGACTGAATCCAGGTTAAACATTGGGGAATAGTATCTGTTAGTTAGTTCAAAATAGACGTTTGAAGCTAGGATACTTTGTTACGTTTGAATCCACTTAGTTGATAAACACTTTTGTCGCTTAATATTATTATTTTCGCTAATTGGCTTTTAGATTTTTTAATTTTTGCATTGTTTTATATGGATGAAGATGTCATTGACATGTCTGATGAAGATGTCATTGACATGTCTGAGAAACAAAAACTCTAAAAAGGGGATTTCTTTTATCCCCTTTTTATCTAACGTTGTCGATAAATGGGGTCGCCAACAACCGTAATATGTATCCTTCATAGTCAACGAAATTTTATTTTTTTAGTAATCTTTATATTTTGTGATTATATGTGCCTAATTTATTTACTTTATTTCTCCAAGAAAAAGAGTGTTCAAGAAGTTCACTTGATAATCAGCTTCAAAATCACAAGAATAAGATGGCTTAAACACAACAAGGTAATTGCATGTGTGCTTCAAGTATGGCTCAAGCATTACACAAAACTCTTGTTTTAGCTTTTAGAGCACTCAATTTTTGTAGTTTTGTTTCCATAAAGAGGACATTAAGTACGCATTGAGTTCTTATTTTCGTTGCATCGCTACAATTTGGGTCAAAACAAACAACTTTTTAGTACAAGTCGAAATAAGTAAATCTGACCCGTAAACACTTTATAAGAAGTTATGTATCAATAACCGATGATAAACATGCGGGTCCTACAATTTACACCCTAAAATTTACCATGGGCATCCTTAATAATGCGACTATTTTATTTGTTCATTTTATGTTTTGTTTCTGAAGCATAGCTGTTTTTATCTCTTATAACTTTTAATGTAAACTACCATTATCTTTATCCTCAGGCGAGCGAATGTAGATACGAAGAGCTGGTTATGCAAGTTCCTGAATCTACTAGGCCTCTTTTGAGGCACATTGAGGCAATACAAGTATCATTCATTAGACCCATTGTACATTGATCCTGGGCTGTACACTAATATTTCTTTTATAGGAAGCAACTTCTATAAAGCAGAAGCTTGGGTTGAAGCAAAGAGATCACTAAACATTCGGCTTCAGGTCCCATAAATAGGATATATAGATGTGTGTGTATTATTTAAAGCATAAATACTTTATATTCACAAACCACCCTAATAGCTCAATTTGCAGGATGTAGAGGCTAAAGTTGCAGCTTTAGAGGAAAGAACTGTTAATTCAAGCAGACATAATCTTTTCTAAGCTAGCGTAAGTTTTTGTACTTTTGTAGTTTATTTAAGAACTGTGAATTTAATTTTCCCTAAGATTATATCTATTCAAACCTCACAAATCCTCCACGAAGCGGGTCAAATGTCAACAACATTATCAGTTGAAGTATTTTGTGTTAATGCAGCCTGACCTGACCATCAAATTTAAAATCTGACATGTTGGCAATGATAAATCTTTATAATGAACCAGAAATGTGGACAGTCTAAATGCAAAATCCCTATGATTAAAGCAAGGAATCATTTTATCTTAGATATATTGCTTGCCATTTTCAGTTTCCAACTTATTTGCATGCCCTTGTGTAGTTGTATGTAAATTTAATGGCGTCGAATGGGACAGGATATTGGGTTGTGAGAAAGCCTTATAACGCCAACGAGACACTGTCAAATTAATTAAGTATTTATTTACAACAGTACATTTGATATATATATATATATATATATATATATATATACACACATCTTGCTCTTTCGTTTGCATATTTATTTGTTTTTTAAAGTTTACTTCTACTATATTGGCACTACATCTGCCTCAAATATCATCACTTCAAATTATACTAGATATATGCCTGCTTAGATTAGCATTAAGCAACAACGTTGATATTTAAGTGGATAACAAGGTTCTAAGTCATTTAGTTGCTATGCTCAATGTATCAGATTTGTTATTTGCAGGCCTTATCAATTGTAGTATGTTCTTCTTTAGAAGATGATGTTCCTTCCAGGCCTTCAATCAGTGGATTAACTTTCTGGTCAGGAGAAACCGGGTATTCATCATTAGGTAGGGGAGATAATTTCATCCATAATCGAGATATGGGAACAAGTGACTTTACTTGACTTGACTTACATGTATCATCTTGGGTGATTTTGTACAATAAGGTAACCTGTTTTGACCCGACAGGCCATCCGTTTTGACTAACAATTGCTCCTATGTCATAATGAAAGAGAGATCTTCCATTTACTAACTCGACATACTAAATATATGATAAAGTGGTGTATTGTTAGTGTTTTAACTATAGACCTGAATGATTCTGGTATTATCTTATTACTGCACTTACATCCCCATCACTTACTATTTCTTTTAGTCATTATTAATTACTTGTTTTGTTAATAACATAGTTGCAAAACATTCATGTTTAAGTTTAATACATCGACACATTTAAGTAATGTAGCCATTTGTAGACAAAAATACGAAGTGAATTTTTTTTAAATAATAGCACCTTTAACTGAATAAACCGGTAAATTATAAAACGTTAGCAGGTAGGCGAGCAACAAGCTCTGAAACTGGTGACAAATGATTGCATATTACGGTTAACTTAGCACCCATTAACAAAAAGATGTGAGATAACGTATGCGTTATTTCATTTTTGCTTTACTTAAATTTGACCCGTGTCTAATTCTTACGTTTTAAGAGCTCGAACTTGTATGCCGCCTGTATTACCTCCTTTACCTATGAGCATGATATGATATTAGGCACGTTAATCCACCCTCCCACCATCCACGATATCCAAAAAGTAGAGAAAAAAAGTAAACTTTTTTGTAAATAAATACATTCAATTTATAGCTGGCATCTTAACCCGACGAAGGGAAAACGTGTTGAAATAGGCACGTATTTTTTGTTTTTGGTTCAAATGGACAGGTATTTGACAGTGAACGAATTAGATAGGAACGGGAAAAAGTATGCTAAATTTAGGATGGTCACCTATTTTAACCCACTCCAACCTACTTAATCACCATGGATTATAATTTTGCTTTTCAAAATACTTCTTGACCATCACATATGCTTGTATGTTGCGATACATGCCAAGATTTTCTTTTTCATATATTGTGTAACTTCGTGTTACACGAGTTTATAACACATAAATGGACCACACTGATGTTGCATGACTTATTTTTATCTTTTTTAAAACGGCCAACACAACACAATATGTCCGACTCCCAACGGGAGTTTTTTCTACAAATCTTACTCCCACTAGGAGCCAGATCCCGCACGTGGTTCCCGAACCAAGGAAAACCAATCCTCCACCCACTCAAAGGCACGACAGTGAGAAATTGGTAAAACCCGGGTGGGATTAAGAACCGAACCTCAGACCTCTCAGTCCAATTGTAGCGTAGCCGCCGCCGCATCGCGCGGGTTCCGTACTAGTAATATATATATAGATTTATTAAAAAAACTTATCTTTATCGTTTATGATTTATTAGTAGAGTAAAATATATTTGAAAACAAAACCCTACAAAAATAGTTGTTTTTTTTCTCCGTTTTTTATATAGAATTATGGTATTCGTTGGAAAGATAATAAAACGCTCGTTAATTTGGTGTAATTTTTTTCTTTAAAAAATCTCGTATATAAAAGATATTAACGTTTAAAAGTTATGGGAGGAAACATTAGAGAGAAAATTTAATTTTGTTTTTAAATTCTTATCTTTTCCTAAAATAATTATAATATATATAGATTTATTAAAAAAACTCAAAAATTAAAAAAATCCTACATGATGTCACGTGGCACATTCAAGGAGGGGTTGAGGCCTCCATTGAATGCCACATCATCAAAGTTCAATTCTTTTATTATAAGTTATAGATTCGTAACACGTTAGAGGGAAATCATATATTATTAGTGTAGTAATTCTTTGAATTGATTTGATTTGATTTATTTTCTTGAAGTTCTTCTCCAAAGTTAGTTCTTGTCAAAAACCAAAAATAATAAAAAGGAGGACATTACTCTTTCTAAAGAATGGTTAACCCGCCTTTGCACTAACTATAAACTTTTTAATTTATTGTTGTCAGTCCAAACCTCGGGTAAAGGAGGAGATTTAAGAAAAATCTAGATGGGTTCCGATGTTTTTAGTTCGCTTAGGGCCTCCTAAAATGTTGGACCGGCTCTGCATTCATGTGAACACCACGCTGGTGCTACGTGAGGGGTCATGAGCAACGGGGGTTGTTTCGATATGAATTTATGAAAATGTTGTTTCAAAAAATACTTTTGGACCCATAAACGCGGGTAGGCATTTCGGATGAGAAGTAATTCTTTTAAATATTATATAATATTCATTGTTTCAAAATAATCAATAAAATGCATTAAAAAAATAAGACTCGCCTCTCACCAAACCATCAGTGTGAGAAGGAAACATCTCATTCCTACGTGACACACTTTTTCCCCTCACATGCGTACTATATAGCCTAAAAATCATGAAGACGTTTATTCTTTTTATATATTTTTTGTTCCGACTTAATGCTAGAGAAATTTCTCATAATGTAAATTATTTTGTGTATACATATTATGTTCGTGTAATGTATCTAACTATACATACCCTGAACCACTTTTTATCTTATCATTTATACGCATTTTTATTATACAACCCTTTTTACATTTATTTTTCAAACCTGGGCGACCTATGCATTTTTGGCACCTATTGGGTGATGAAGAAAAGCATTAACAAGAAATACAACTTATTTTTCGAAGAAAATATTAAACTGTGCTCGTTTAGGATTTTTCAAAGGTTACAGAGTATATTCAAAACTAATGTGTTGAAATTTCAGATGATATAATGATAAAGCAACCAGTGACTATAGATAGGCTGGTAAAAGAGTTTGAATACAATGTGGAAACCAAAATATTCAGGAGGGAATGTAGACTTTATATTGGTATGCGAGACCGCTATAACGGGTTGATTTTAAAAAGAATCACAGGTTTAGGTGATACTCATCCGACTATCTGAGTCTCTTCACTGAATCGTAATCATATGCATAAATAGTATGGTAAATTTGTTAAAAATTTGAAGTAATAAATATATGATTTTTAAAGGTGTAATTGAGTTATTGTTATTTCAAGTTATCTTTATAAGTGAGTGATTAGAACTTAGGTAATGGACATTTCAACGGGTAATTCTAACTAAAAAGACCATATATGGGTGGGACTGAAAATGTCCGGTTTTGACAAAAAAAAATGGACCATATCGCTAACTATGGTTTTTGGGAAAGACAATATGAAAATGCTGGTTTTCATTGTTTAGCGGTATCTGACTAGATTTTTTTAAACATATTTTAGCATGATTCTAAAAAATTGACAAGAATTTTGATGATAAATTTTCGTAGTTTTGTTTACAAAACCGGTACCAAATCTCAAACCGTGAACCAAACTCTAAATCATCAAAAACTAAACCGCCAACTATACTGTATGATTCGATCAATTTCTTTGGTTAAGCTGATTCTATCAGTTTCGACAGCTACCACGAGGACTAGTCTAGAACACTCATTCTTCTAGGCCTTTTTTTGTAGCTGAATCGCACATTTTTCATTTCTATATGCATGTGTACATACGTGTGTGAAACCACAAAATAAATAATGTACATATTTGTTTTGATGATGTACCTATACGTGCTAATGTGTAGAAATGATTGTACATATATGTATACAAAGTTAGAAAACCAGTTGAATAACAAGTTAGCAAACTTACCAGATACGCCATATATTTATCATGTAAAACATGTGTCTAAAAATTATTCATGATTTCATCCCTTCAGTTTTTTGTAAGTTAGATGCGTCATAGAGCTTTGTTATTCACGTGGAACTAAAGTTTATTGATTAGAGTTACGTTCATCCTTTGAATTTTTGTAAAAGTATATATAATTTCAATAACAATTTGTATTGTATCATGTCTGTAATACTTTTAAACCGCGAATAAAACAATTAAAACCTATTGATACAGTTATTTGGGCTTAATTTATAAGACCATTTTAGTGACTTTGGGCAATAGATTGTAAAATTCATGATTCAGCCCAGCTTATTTAGTTAATTTTTACTTTTTAGAATTTGTTATAAGCCCGTTAGTACTTCGGGCCATGTATTCACAAGGGGATAAATCTGTGTTTATGTTGCATGTCCTGTAGAGTAGGTTTTTCTATTAAAAGAAGACAGCGGCGTAACTTGTAGCCCGTTTATTCACGGTCCATTTATAAAACTTGTTGATTTTTAATAAAACTAAAAAAAATGAAGGGCCCAATAATTCAATAAACTAGACACAATATTATATTAAATACTATGAAAAAATGAATTACATATTTGTTGAACAATTTTTTTTTTAATATTACAAGGGCCCAATAATTCAATAAAGCCTAATATGTAAACCAAACTGGTTGTAAGACATAACACTATAACAGTTTGGTTTTAGTTTTCAATAACAAAAAATATATTAAAATCGTTTAGCTCAAAGTTCAATCTAAGAATCATCAAAACCAAATCATAATCATCTCTGCTCTTCAACACTTTCCTTTTATGATTTGTTTCTCATAAGCATTGGCAAAGGTTAGTGAGGGTTATGGGTGCTCCAACCCCACCGTTTTTTGGCTTAGTGGTAAAAGTTTACGATTTTTGTAGGTAATTTGTATGGATTGAGTTTGTCCTACCGATTTGATCTTCTGATGCCTACCGATACGAAAGAATTGAGTCCAACCCACGCCGACTTGATGTTCAAGCTTCGCCACTGTTCATAAGTTAGCACATCTGTCACACCCTCAAATTTCAACTGCGGGGTTTTACCGCGAGGCGCATGACATACCAGGATCCTATAGCCATAAGTCATATGAACGAACTCTAAATGCCCGAACCATTTAGTTCGTTTTCAAAATCAAGTTTAGTTAAGCTGCGGAAGCGTAAACCAATTTTAAATCTTTTAGAAACCATGCGCAAAACAACGCGCCCAAAATTAATGTCATATAAAAAAATAAAGGTAAAAGCATGATATGTAAATTAGGTGTATGCCCAAGACCCAATGCGATGAAACGTGCAGTGCTTCCTAATCGTGACACCGGAAGCTATCTACCTGCAAAAGCATATAAATGGTGGGTCAACAAACAATGTTGGTGAGATCACTAAGTAAAATAGGTGAGTAAGTAAAAGTGTAGGTTTCCCAAACCATGTAACCAAGTACAAGCACCGGTCTCCCAGACCACATAATAACAAGTAAAAACGTCGGTCTCCCATACCACAAGTAAACAGCTAATTCACATGCCAGGGGCAGCTAACCCACTCATGATAACTAATACCGGCGAATACCGAACTACTAATGAACGAGTTCCCACAACAGGGAGTATAGTGCCTTGCGTCATTGCCCATCAACAATGACATATGTTTTAAGTTATTAGTTCACACCCATGCTCCCAGCACGATGTGAGGTTTGTTAGACCTAATAGCGCTATCAACTAGTAACCTGCTTGCCCAACCGGCAATTGATTCGGTATTTTGAAGGACTTAAATGATAGGGTTGGTTTAGTTCATCAAGGACATATAGCATGAATTAGTAAAAGTAGATTCACCCCGTGAACCATGCACCCCAAAACCCGGGATGTATAAAAAGTAGTCCCAAACCGGACTAGAAACGTTAAGTAAGTTGTCTCAACCCGAGACACATGCTTTTGAGAAAAGAGTAGTGAAACTCACCTTAGGTTGCAAGCAAAAATATCCAAACTCCAAAGTAATAGAGACTCGCTACCGACTCCCTATTATATGTGTCACTATGTGAGTACATGTGCATAACCAATACACCATATAATTCATTTATTCGAAACTTTCAAAAGTTCAAAACCGTGTAGTGACACCTAGTGACTCTACATGCACAAGTATGTCCTACGTATCCCGTTGGTGATCATGGTGTTTATTATGAGTTTAACACATCAAATACATCTCATACAAGTTTCCACACAAGTACATGTCAATTACATACCACATACAACTCCAAATAGTCACATAAATTCCTCGTACACAATCTGCGTTTTTAGCACAGATTGTGCGCTGTGAAAAACGCATCATTTAACCCACTTAACGAATGAATTAAAATCCCAAATTTTTACTGAGTACACATGGGGATTCAGTTGCAAACCCCTATTTTTATTTTGTCTTAAAACCAAACACAAAAATTATAAAAATTCGTACAACACAGCTATGTCCAGAAAATTTCCGCAACAGGTCAGTTTAGTAGAAAAATTCCCAAAAATTGTGTATTCATCCAAACGGGATGAATCCACTTGGAAAAGCCGAGTTTTTCCAGTGTTGACCTACTGTAAAAATTTCATAACTTAATTCTTTGTAAATCTCCAATCTGATATGACCCCTAATCAATTAAAATTCCAAAAACGACTCAAACGATGTCCAAATTTGATGGTTTTGCCCATTATGAAAAGCTAAGACTATGTACAACACAATCATGCAAATAAATCATCAAAACTATCAATTTACCAACCCATTGCAGCCCCTACAAAACGTCCAAACGAATCTGCCAGAATTTAAAACTTGCAGCCCAAGTTATTCACAAACCCTAATCATGCTCAAAAATCTCTAACACATGCATAATCCATACTCTCATGATCAAACACATATATTATCATGCAAAAACCCTAATCATGGCAACTAACAACAATCATCATCATTAAATCATCAAGAACATTCAAGAACTCCTATATATATGCGATTATATATAGGTTGTATTTAGAGTTTTTAAAGTTTTTCAAGTATCATAATTCATCAAAGAATGTATAAACGCATACCTTGCAATGCTAAAACTCCCTAGAGCCTTGAGATTAAACCCGAACTAGCTTGATTAAGTGAAAGATTGATTGATTGTTTGAAAATTGAGAGTGTATGGGGAAGAGGAAGTCCACGGCGCAAAGAAGGAGTAGGGTTAGGGTTTTTATTTTATTTTTTTGATCTATAATTATAAGGTAGGTTGGCTTGTTGCCCAAGTAATTGGGTATTAGGGCCCTTCTAGTCCATTAACTTGACCCGTTAATCATGTTCTTGTCCAATACCAGGCCCGATAATATTAATCACTCTAAATTGCATAAAAACTATTGTTTTTTTATTATTACATGAGATATTACTCATCAAGTGTACGTAATTTGCATGGTTTACGTATTAACCTTAAGTCAAGTGATAACTCACATAATTCACATAATTTACATAAGAAGTCACTTCACATCCATCATGATTTAATTGTACATATTATTATTATACATGCCATATAATTCACCAACGTTCGGGATACAGGACTCGTGTGTGTGTTCAACAATGATTTTCCTATTTAACGCATATGTTAATATCATCTAACATATGTTAGGCCTACTTAACTAACCCTAGTTAAGTATCTAACCATGTACGACACGTAAGTTAACTAGAGTGTATCATGTAAGTTAACTAGAGTTCAGTAAAAGTATTAAACTGAAAATGCGGGGTGTCACAACATCCATTAAATTTGTAGGAATACTTTTTTTTAAATACTCTTTATTTAGAGAAAGCATAGGGTACAAAGTATCCTTAACATAAAAAGTGCAGCAAGCCACTAGAACTTGCCACTTGTTAATTTAACCTAACCACAGTTAAACCACAATTAAACCTATTTTCTTCTTCCCTGATCTAAACTTTCAGAACATAAACCTAACTCATCATCCTTTGAAGCAAACGTTTATTCTAACTTCATCGATCGAGATCTGACACCACAACCACAACCACCACCACCACCACCATCATCATCATCACCACCACCACCACCACCACGAAAGTGTCTTATCAATCTGCATGTAAACATTGATAAGATTTTATGTTATTAACCATTAACATTTGAAAATACAGTTGACATGCACAAAATGTCACCTCAATATCTTCACAGCTTGCATCTAAAGGCATTATATTCTCTATGGCATTGGCATCCAGATCGAGGATCGCCTGGAATTCATATGCACGTTGTTGGAGATCAGTTGAGTGAGATGCTGATAATTCCTCGAGCAATGATTGGCACTGCAACAAGACATGAAAACTCAACTTTGAACTGCAATAATTTGTATTTTGATAAACTTTTAAATAGTTATGGTAAGCAATTACAGACATCTGGCTACAACCTTGCTTTTTCTTCCAGCTGTAAAAGGTGCGTTTAAAATTTTTAATGAGTGCGTCCAAATTTTCAATGAGTGCTTCCAAACTTTTTAACGAGTGCTCCTAAAATTTCAATGAGTGATTCCAAACTTTTTAATGAGTGCTTCTAAATTTTCAATGAGTGCTTCCAAACTTTTTAATGAGTGCGTCCAAATTTTCAATGAGTGCTTCCAAATTTTTAATGAGTGCGTCCAAATTTTCAATGAGTGCTTCCAAACTTTTTAATGAGTGCTTCTAAATTTTCAATGAGTGCTTCTACATTTTCAATGAGTGCTTCGAATCTTTTTAATGAGTGCTTCTAAATTTTCAATGAGTGGTTCCAAACTTTTTAATGAGTGTGTTTAAATTTTGTATGTGTGTTTAAATTTTGTACAATGAGTGCATTTAAATTTTGTTAGTGCATTTAAAAGGCTCTGTTTTCGCCAACTTCATCTTCTTTGTCTGCAACTTTTTTTAACCTAATTTTTATGTTTAATCATACTTATTGAAACAAAATCGAAAGTATTTGACAACTATTACGAGCGTTTATTCATAATTGTATGTTTTTTCGTATGATTAAATCGTCCCAGTGTAAATCTCTGTTTTTCTATTTTTTCGTTTTCGTTCATTTGTAATCAAATGTTTTTTGTTATTTTGATTGTGTAATCAGTCAGATTGGTTTAATCGATTTCAATTGTTGAAATTTTTTGCTTTCGATTGATTTTGTTGTTACGATTTGAAAAAAATTAGACGGTTTTTCATAATTTACCCTTGGTTAGGTTGACCCAAGTATAATTAAGGTTTTTAATCTGCATCCAGTCATCTTGTTAATCTAATGACTGAGATTGTTTCTTAAGTTTTTTACGTTAAGAAACTTTGTACGTTATCTCTTCCCTTTTATTTATCATTTGATCGTGATTTATAAAATAAGAAGTGTAAGAAGCCACCAGAGTTTGACACCTGTCAATTTAACCTAACCACAGTTAAACCACTATTAAACCTATCTTCCCTGTTCTAAACCTAACCCATCCTCATTTGAAACAAACCGATCTAGATCTGACCACCACCACCACCACCACCATCACCACCACCACCACCACCACCACCACCACCACCACCACCACATCGGAACAACCACGATCAACCAAGCAGTGTTCGAACTGGCCTAAGGCAGCGGTGACAGAGTCGGTGGTGTTCTTCTTCCTTAACAACTCATTCTTCTCCAATTGCTTCATTTCCTTCAACATTCTCCAATGGCTTCGGATTTGCAGCAGAGATCACGACTCACAGAGTTAGAAAAGAAGGTGGTGGTGATTAAAGGGAGGGGGTATACTTATTATTATTTTGTGTTCGATGATACCAAGGCTTAATTGCGTTGGTAATCACGATGGCCACTCCTAATTCATTGCCTTTCTATTCAGTCTGTATACATTCCCACCGTCTTTTCCATTAAAGAAGCAGAACAAAGATGAAGGCAGTTGAATGGCTTTTGGTACAAAGATGAGTGGATGAGTGCGTTTGTTTATTAACTCAAAAGATGAGTGGAGTTGTAGGTCTGACTTTATTAACTCAAAAGACGCACCTTCAAGTTTTGGATAAAGACATGAGTGCGTCTGAGTGTCTGACTTTATTAACTCAAAATAAGGTGCGTTTGTTTTTTTTTGTTGGGTTTTGATGAGTGCGTCCAAAATTTTCAATGAGTGCTTCCAAACTTTCAATGAGTGCGTCTGAAATTTTGATGAGTGCGTCTGAATTTTTAATGAGTGCGTCTGAATTTTAATGAGTGCGTCTGAAATTTTTTGATTAGTGCGTCTGAAAATTTGATGAGTGCGTCTGTTTTTCACCAACTTTATCTTCTTCCTCTGCAACTTTTTTTAATCTAATTTTTATGTTTTAATCATCCTTAATGAAACAAAATCCAGAGTTTTTGACAACTATTACAATTCATAATTGTTCATATAATTGGTTTAATCCTCTGTTTTTTGATTATTTTTAGATCAAATACTGATCTTACGTTTTTCTTTCACTGTAATCGATTTTTTTTTTGTTTTTGAATTGTGTAATCATTCTGAACATGAATCGATCTGAAAACGATGAAAAATCAAGGTTCAAATTAGTTATGCTGTTACGATTTGAAAAAAAAATTAGACGGTTAGAAGGTTTTTTCCTGTTTTACGCTTGGTTAGTTTTAACCCAGGTATGGTTAGGGTTTTTAATCTGCATCCTTAATCTAATGGCTGAGATTGCTTCTTACGCTTCTTACGTTAAGGTGGCTTTATACGTTATCTCTCCCCTTATATTTTTTATAAAAAAAAAAGCAAACCTTTATTTAGAATAGGGGCAACACAAAACACTTTGCGTCGATTGAGAAGCAGCAGTCCCTGCGTGTAGTGTTGGCATAATAATATACACTTCACCCCAATCCAATCCACCACACCACCACCGACGGTTCACCACAACCACTACACCAACACTGCTCCGCTGCTTACGTCATCCTTCCGTCATCATCAACCACCACACAATGTCTCAAAAACCATCAATTCTACAGCACCTATTATTATTCTTATTAATCGTTGTTGTTGTTGATGTTCTCTGCTTTGCATGTTTAGTTGCATCCAGAGATTCCTTACTTTTTAACGCTGACATTGACGCCGTTAATGTTACTGGAATTATTTCTACTACCAATAATAATAATAGATCTAAAGAAGATAGCGTTGCTGATATGTTTGATCGCGCTCTTGAGAAGGAGTTTACAGAAAACGATGAACAGTCCGACGGTTAGTTAGTTTGTTAGTTAGATCTCATTATTATTATTATTATTATTATTATGTTAAGTAGAGGATTCAGATGATGTTTCTGTAAATTATTTAGGACATGCAATTAGGTACATTAGAAATTATGTATTTATTTATTCAAATTAGGCATTCTTGTTTCTGCTAGGTTTAGTTGATTGTTATTTCTGATTAAGTTCGATATTGTAGACTAGATGATTAGACATTCCTGAATGTTGAGCTTATTAGGATTTAGGATAGGCATTTAGATGCATTTGACAATTAGATGGATTTTCAACAGTTTGACGGTTAGTTAGATCTTATAATGTTTCATTTTTTGTTACGAATTGTGCTGTTTGTGTTAGGTTTAGATCTCATTTTATTTATTTATTTACTTATTATGAATATGAATTGTGTAGTTTGAGACTGTTAACTAGAAGATTTAGATGTTTCTGTGAGTTATTTAGGGCATGCAATTAGGTACATTTACAAATTATATATTAATCTAGTCAAATTAGGCATGCAAGTTCCTTTCTCTTTAAAATGTTGTTTCTGCTAGGTTTAGTTGATTGTAAAGTTTGACATTGTAGACTTACATGATCAAACATTCCTGAATTTTGAGCTTTATTAGGATTTAGGAGAGGTAATTAGATGGATTTTGAACAGTCTGACGATTAGTTAGATCTGATTTTGTTTCGTTGTTGTTTACGAATTGTGTTGTTTGTGTTAGGTTTAGTTGATTGGTTTTAGGTGGTTAATTGGAGATTTAGATGTTTCTGTGAGTAATTTAGGGCATGCACTGCCAATTAGGTACGTTAGAAAATATTTATTTAGTCAAACTAATTATGTTGTTTCTGCTAAAGTGCTAGATTTAGTTGCTTGTGGTTTCTGATTTAGTTTCAGATTGTTAACTAGAGGATTCGGACGTTTCTTTGAGTTATTTAGGACATGCAATTAGGTATTTTTAGAAATTGTGTCTTTATTTACTCAAACTAATTATGTTGTTTCTGCTAGGTTTAGTTGCTTGTGGTTCCTGATTTAGTTTGAGCTTGTAGACTAAATGATCCAACATTCCTAATTTTTGAGCTAATTAGGATTTAGGATAGCTTGATAGGCAATTAGATGTATTTGAATATCATATTATTAATTTACTCACACTAGAAATTACGTGTGTGAATTGTGAAATCATTTGAATTGTGAAATCTTAAATGAAAATTGATGTCATGTGATAATAAGCCTAACTTACTTTTGGGTTATGATCTGTCTTAACCAGCTACTGATCCTGGGACCTTCAATAACAGTGTTGCAGGGCAACAGGTATGTCTTTTTCTCTTTAGGTTAGGTGGTTTTGCATGTGAGTTTCGAGCTTGATTATCTTTTTTTTGAACCATAAGTATCATTATATCTATTTTGAAAGATAACATGACTCAGTTAGGACTTATGTTGTATTTTTGTTGTGACTTGTCTTTATCCATATTCCATAACACCAACCCTAGGGTTAGTGATCAATGTTTCTAGTGACTACTGATACATGTTTTAGAGACCCTAAAATGTTTAATTATTGTTAACTCTCCCTGACATTAATGTGTATGTATGTATGTCAAAGTTTGTGATCTTCTACTACATGGTTCCTATGTGTTAAGTACCAAACTTGAATCAAAGAAATAAGATGAGAAGCCATAAGAAAGTAGAGAGAGACCAGACTAACTTTTCATATTTTCATTCATATCTCTACTAAGCTCATCAACTTCCCTTATAAAGAATACAAAATAGTAAACAAACAAGAACCGGTAAACCTTCTACCAGTACTTACAGACACATAACAAATCATGAAATAATAAAACCCACTCCTGGAGTCCAGTTCTCATGCATGCAAGCATGTGGGACATTGTCATCATGGAATTATGGAGAGTCCCTTGTACGTGTGCAACTTCATTTGAATGTGCTTCCTCTTTTGACCTTGACCCACTCTCATCCGATGACATGGCAGGTTATGATGACCTGGCAGAGAAGGCACACATCACTATGGTGCATCTAATTTGCTGTTGTTTATTCGTTCTGCAAAAAGGCATTTATGCTAAATCCAAAGTTCTATTGATCTACATTTTTTTTCACTCTGTGGTCCATGCATCGTTTCATTCCCACACCAAGTAAATGCCACCGACGATCATATCCTAAAAGCGTTAATACACATAAAAGAACAGGACTACGGCTGTTTGGTAGCCAAGCTACCTCTAAATCAGTCAACATTAAGTGTGTTTGGTTCACTAACAAGACATCTCCGAATCTGTCAATAAGCCTCTTACCCATTAAGTTTCAAATGACGTTGAATGAAAATTTGCCCCTTTATCCATTCACCCGTGTTTATAACCCTCAACCGGCCACTCACACATCACCTCCTCGACACACCACCACCTCTTCCATCACCAACTAGTCAGGCCCAGCCAAGTCAGCGACTCATCCCTCCTACTGGTTCAGAGTCTCTTACCCAATCAGAACTCTTAATGTTTAGCACTTACTGGCGCAGAGGTTGCCAAACAGCCCCTTACTTAAACTTCATCTAAGGTTGATGCAATCACAAAGTAAAAATACAAAATTGTTGGTGGGAAAGTATTAACAAAATCTGTACATATCTTCTGCTTGGAAAACCCTTGGTTTTGCATAATATTTATACATTTTATTTTTTACGAACATGGTCAGAGTGTTTTATCATAATTCTCTTACATGTTTGACATATCAGGCAGTTCTGGAAACTGTTGCTAGAGTCACGTCGAAGAGAAATGAAAGCAAAGAGGAGAAGTATGTGCTGCTCATTGTATTTACTTTTCTTTTTTGTATCCAAACTAGTTTGCACAAATGTGATACATGTAGCTCTTATATTAGGTCATTCCAATTTTGATAATATGTTCTCCATTTCTCTTGCTCCTTGGTTCAACGTAAGTCAAAAGCCTAATTTACATAATGTTTTTACTTGTATTTTAGGTCATTTCAGCTTCATGATGTTTTCAATTTGGAAAATGAGAACCGTCCTGAAGATACACCAAGACTGATAGATAGCAAGGTAATCTTTTATCCTTTCAAGCCCACTGCTTATAATATTTGTTTTGTTTGTTTATGCATGTGAAATCTATATTCATATCAAGGAATTGTTTCTTATACTGCAATCTTTATTCAGAGCAATGTCTTTATCATGTCTAATCCCAAATCTAAGTATCCTGTGCTACAATTAGACATAAGGTATGCCTTTCGCTCCCACCCAACAAAAATCAAAGTGGTTCATTTTTTTTTTTTTGTAATTTGGTAGCTAATTCTGATTTTTTAACAGATTGATATCTGATTTGGTTGTTGTCATTGTTTCTGCAACCTGTGGTGGCATTGCATTTGCTTGTGCCGGGCAGCCGGTCTGTTCATTATTGCATTATATGTTAATTACTACTCCTTAGGTTATTCTTTTTCAAAACAAACTCTTTCTGAAACTTGGAGAATTTATTAATGGGGTCGTCCTATTTTTATAGACATATCAAGTGTAGAATCCATTTTTGATAATTCTAACACCTGTCTACACATCGAAACCATGCAGGTTATAACAGGATATTTGCTAGCAGGATCTGTGATTGGCCCAGGTGGACTTAGCTTTGTTAGTGAGCTGGTTCAGGTAATTTCCTTCAGAATTGTTAAACTTATCAGGTTAAATTACATTTTTCTTCCCCAGAGTTTGTCAAAATTTACAAAATCCATCCCTTATATGACATAATCACAGTGCATGTTCCTGCTTTTACTGTTTTGTTGTGGTTTTGGCTATTTTACTCTGACCAGGGACCCTTCTCGCTACAAAACAGTCAAAGCAAGGACATGCATATGCATATCATGTCACATTGGAGACATTTTCATAATTTTTGAGAAACTTCATGGATGAAAAATTGCAATTTACTATAAATATATGAGCATATTGTTATGTTCTCATGGGAATTTTGACATATACCTTTTGTTAATATTAAGCTCTCATGGATATATATAATTGTGCAGGTTGAAACTTTTGCTCAATTTGGTGTGATTTTTCTTCTCTTTGCATTGGGACTGGAGTTCTCAGCAGCAAAGGTTTCTCAACATCCTACTTGTGTGCTCGTGCACAAACGCTGAGAGAATAACATAACTTACATAAAAAAGAAATGTTAAAAATTGTATATCTTCAGTTTCTTTGTGTGTTTGTGACACACTCTCATAATCAGGTTTTCAACTTTTGTAATTGCAGCTTCGTGTTGTCAGAACAGTTGCTATCTTAGGAGGTTTGCTCCAGATACTTCTTTTTATGTGTTTATCTGGAGTAATCGCTGTGGTATGTATCTCTTCTATAAATTTCTCTCTTATTACAAGGTCATTTATGATGTTAAAACGAAAATTTCTCCGTAGAACTAGCCTCATGTTACTATGTTAGGTGACCGCTCAAAACCTTGTTACATTTTTTAATTAATGGACATGGGTAGTTATCATCTCCCTTTCTTTCATCAAACAACACAAGGAATGGAATTTTAATTACATAGCATACTTTGATTATGTATGTGCATGCCACTCAAGCATTCAACTCTTTTCATTAAGGCCACATTTTGTATCGAAACTAGTTTACAGCCCACCCAAGTATGTATGTTGGTTCATTTAATACCAGTTTCAGCCAAAAACATGGCAGATGACGAAAATGCTTAGTTTTTTTTTGTTCTTTTGATAATGCCCCTTTTTTGTTGAAGATTCTTTTGAAAAAAAACCCTTGATATTGCCTCCACCTTATTTTAAATGAGCATGCAATTTCTTTCGCAGTTATGTGGTGGTGAAGCTTCTGAAGGTATATTTGTCGGGGCCTTTCTCTCCATGTCATCAACAGCAGTGGTAGTTATATATGGCATAATTGAATGTTCAATTTATTTATTTATTTATTTATTATATGTAGTAGCAATATAATGCACAAGTTCCTCAATAAAAATATTTCTTTCGTATCATTTTACTACTTCCCAAACTTTCCCTTTGTGATCTTTATCAATCAGTCATGGGCACCATGTAAAAATTAACTTAGGTTTATCATCTATCCTTTTGTATGATTCTGACACACCATTGTCTTGGTATACCGCAGGTTTTGAAGTTTCTGATGGAAAAGAATAGCATTAGCACTCTATATGGGCAAGTCACCGTTGGTACCCTTATTTTGCAAGTAAGTTTCTTCTTCCTTGTACTATTCGCTGAAGTGGTTAGAAAGGGCATGCATTAGGGTGGCATTTTAGAATTTTTATATCCATTTATAAATGGGTTAATTCGGTTTATGTTTTATTAACGGGTCAAATGTGTAGAAAACCTAAAAATGAAACAGGTCAAATGGATTGAATTGGTTCAAGCAGACTGAAAGTTGTTCAACGTGTATATCTAATGCATGCGACTATGCAACCTCTTAAATGGTTTTATTCACCAAATTTGATTGTTAATGGAATAATAAAATATTCTTTGTAATCATATTTTGCACACTTAGGCGGTGTTTGGGTTAGCTTTTTGTAAGGAGCTTCACAGCTAATTATATTATGATAAAGCTATTTAGTGTTTGGATGGAGCTTTTGTAGAGAGCTTACGTTCATTTTTCCTTTAAAAAAATAAGCTAAAAAGCTTTAACCCCAAAAGTGGATCTTCTTTTTATAAGGCGTTAAGCTAATAAGCTTGCCCTAACACCGCCCTTCCATCCCACATTACTATTTTAGTTTTTCGCAAAATTATTTTCCACTTTAAAAAAGTCGATAATTATTATTATTAGTCATCTCATTTACCCTTTGTTATCTTTATCATAATGCAATTTAGTGGGTAAAAAATCTTACCATCTTAAATGCGAGGGTAAAAGAATGTCAAATTGACTTTCTGCTAAATAAAAGTCGCATTAATTGCAATTATCTTAATCACACATTTTTGTTTGTGGACAATAATTTTGTGAATGAGTGGATATTATTAAAAAGAAAATATTTATTTTTGATTAAAAGTGTTTTGGGTCAACCTGGCCTGACCCATTAAAACATGATACAAAGAATTACCCCCATTTGATGCAAACACAATGTGACCTGTTACCCAACCCACCCATTTTGCCACCTGTAACGGCTGTGGATGACCTCTCTTTTTAAGCAGTTAGTAAAAATAACCAAACCTTCGCAATTGTGCTCAACTTATTATTAATGGATTTTAATGTGACAGGATTGTGCGGTGGGTTTATTATTTGCACTACTTCCAATCCTTGGTGGTACTTCTGGAATTCTTGAAGGCACGATATCTATGACAAAGATGTAAGTAAATGAACATTAATCTCTACGAATATAGTAAATGTGATGGTTATTTTCCAGATCTTACTGCATACATGCATAACTGCAAATACAATGTTGCACAAGTTTTTTAACAGCCTCATCTGACAAAGCAAACAGATATAATGCTGTGAACTGCAGTTTTTTATGTATTAAGATGTTTAATTTATTCTTGATGAAGCACATATGAATTTTAACTGGACTTTTTTTCTGATGTTTGTTCAGTTAACTTTGTACTAGATGTGGCAAAGCAAAATGAATGGGTCGGGTCTACTTGAAACATCTTTTGTCCTTGATTTTTAAAATTTTGTAACTAATAGTTTGTGTTGTATATGATTACAAAAAATTATATTACATCAATGATCTTTGTCAGTTTTAATACAATGATTTAGGAGGGTTTATGCATTAGAAATACACTTTGGGTGAGTTTCAACTTTCATCCGGTTTTCTTTTTAGTTATTTTTTCAATTCTACCTCTTTGACCCATTAGTCATTAGAAATCAAACATATCCTGTATTGACCTTTTTTTATACATAAACATGTCACAACTGCCTGTGTTCAGTGTCCTTTTTAAGCTAATTATATGTTTATTGACTTATTTTTTATGAAGTCTCTCTTCCAATGGACACTCCCTAATGATTTTGTTATCAGGTTGTTGACTTTAGTTGTATTCTTGGCTGTTTTATCGGTATTCTCCCGCACTTGTATACCTTGGTTTTTCAATCTTATGATACGCCTATCATCTCAGGTAGTCTTTGCCTGTTTCTAAGTTCTAACTAATTAATATATGTTCTGATACCTAAAATGGTTAATATTGTCTTCATTTGTTTAATATGTTTTAATGTTACTTTATTATCAATTTGCAGACCAATGAACTCTATCAGTTGGCATCTGTTGCTTTCTGCTTGATAGTTGCATCGGTTAGCTCCACTGCTCTATTTACACTTTGGCATGATGCCCTTTAAACGTGGCAATCATGACCACTTTGCAGATGAGTGCATTGATCTGGGTTGTGTTTGATCTCAAATGGGTCAAATAGGTCGGAATTGTTTTAGGCTTTAAGCTAAAGGGGAACGGGTCGTACAGGCTGAAAGTCACACTCACAACAATTCTCTTTCAACGCATCCAACCCCTTGAATTATTTTTGTTAAAAAAATTAGATTATTACTGAAATAATACTGTTATGCTGATCATAACTGACAGTTTTATAAAATAATAATCTATTTCAAGCTCAACATAGCTTGCCCTGTTACACAACCTGGCCAACCTGTCCATCTTGCAACTATAAATGCTTTTGCATCTTATATTTCATAATTACTTGACATTGTTGCTTTCACATCTGCTACTGTCTGATGATACACCATTGAGTATAGTTATAAGAGAGCCTTATTTATGATTTCAGTGTAGTGACAAGTTGGGTCTAAGCCTTGAACTGGGTAGCTTTGCTGCTGGAGTGATGATATCAACAACTGATCTTGCTCATCATACTCTTGAACAAGTAATATTAACTCCTCAATTTTGGTCTAACAGTTATCATATTCATTTTCTTCTTAGAAATATGTCTGGTATCATTCTCATCAAGGTCCAGATCTGTAAAAAATTAATGTGGCAAGCAAGTGACAATTAGGGTGACCTGTTAAAGCATTACCGTCAGATAAAGGTGGCAAAATAGCGGGTCGGATAATGATTCAAAATGAACAATAGGGTGACCCAAAACACTTTTTATCCTATAAAGTTATAAAGCTTTCCTATAGTAACTAGTGCGACCTTATATTATTAATTTTTTCTTTTGAGTTTTTTGTGTAATTTATTTCAAATAGTGCACAGAATTTTTCTTAGGTTGACATGTTCTGTGTATTTTCTTCTAAATATATTTGAATAGACATATTTTATTTCTAATTTGCATGCTTTACAAGGAGATTTCCCTTTAGTCAAGAGCGTACACAATTTACTAATTTATGCAGTTGGCTTAATATGGAGCTCATTTTGTTTTAGGTTGAACCAATTCGCAATTTATTTGCTGCACTTTTCCTTGCAAGCATTGGGATGCTTATTCATGTTCAATTTCTATGGAACCACATTGATATCTTACTAGCAGCAGTTATACTGGTGGTCGTAACAAAGACATTTGTAGTTGCTACTGTTGTCAAAGGATTTAGATACAATAACAAGACCGCTCTTCTTGTAAGGGTTTCTGCTACTTTTCTCATGTTACTTAAGAGGTGGCGAAACTGCCGGGTAGGCGGGGGGTTGGTTAACTGATAATATTGAGTATTTTTCTTTATGGATCGAAAGGGGTCTTTGGTTGGGTTGATCATGATGGCGCGACATATTTTCTCCAGATTTTAGGTTAATTTGGTAAACAATCATTGTGTCAAATACGATACGATTCCAATAAATGATATAGTTTCAGTAATAATCTAATTTTGGAATAACATGATTTTGGAGATTGTACCATTAGAAATTCACTTTTACATTTAACCTGTTCAACCTTTCCTCTTTAGCTAATTTTTTTTATTTGACCCATTTAACCTGGACACTTTTTCCAAATTTTTGGAATTATAACAATTCAGGTTTGTAGTACATGCTTAAAAATCTCTGTTTGGGAGACTTTTGACCCACTGTTTCCTTTTTAGCTTCATTTTGGGTTACATGTAGGGATGAAAATACAAACTGAATCAAATTGGGTCGAAATTGCCACCTCTACTTCATGTGATTTCTGTTCTTGCATGTTTGTATATGTATGCGTATATATTACATATAATATTTATCCGCATTGACAAATGAGTCTTGGTTAATGTTTTGATGTAGGTTGGAATGTCCCTTGCGCAAATTGGGGAATTTGCTTTTGTTCTTTTAAGCCGTGCCTCCAATCTTCATCTTATTGAGGTATTGGGAAGAGATTCATAAAAACATTCATTTTCGGTTCTTTCTCTTATAGTTTCAAAATACTAACATTAAATTCGGTTGATTATCTGTTTTGCAGGGTAAGTTGTACTTACTGCTGCTCGGCACAACAGCTCTCAGCCTGGTATGTAAATCTTATCAGTTTCTTATGAGTTTGACCTTTACAATCACTTTTCAGTTTCTACATCCGAAAAGAGAAATTTATAATATGTTGTTAGTGGCATCATTTGTAATTTTATATAGTTAAGTTTGCTTACAGCGTTTGTGAATGTCAATCTGGACCGGCCACATGATATTATGAGTTTCTTTGTGCAGGTGACGACACCGTTCCTTTTTAAACTGATTCCAGCTGTTGTACATCTTGGAGTATTATTGCGTTGGTTCACACCTGATATCCCCACAGAGGTGATGGTTTTTTCTCAAAGAAGTTTTACCAGAAAAATTGTATAGGTTGTACATCATACCATCAATGCATCATTATAAATTAATAATGCACGTTTTCTTGCACCACATAGTACAGGTGGCAATTTCGACCCACGGGTGATTCAGGTTATGTTTTATCTCTAGCGGTCAACGCTAGATAAAGATGAAACGGTCAAATGGGTCAAACTGGTTTGACATGTCACCCAAATTGTATTTTTGGTGCATTAAACATGCTACTTTTTCTTCAAAAAGTATTTTTTAAGGCATTTGTGGAATTGTGGAATAAACTCTACACGCTTTCGTTGAATAAGTCCGTGGATCTTTATTTTTGCGTGATTATATTCTTGGAGTTTTAAAACTTAATAAAAATGTTTTCTAGGGATTTCGTCAAAAATAAAGTCTAGGGATTTTATCGATAAGTTTTATGATTCAAGGTTTTTAACCATGCAAAAATAAAGTCTAGTGACTTGTACCATAAGGTTCTTTGTGACAATTGCTCTTTTTTAATCATATTTGGCACTAATTAAGTATACTTTAAGTCATCCTGACCGACCTGTTTTTGCCACATTCGTTACACACAGTCCACCTGACCTGCCCATTTAGCAAACTATATACCATAACATTATTCATATATATTCTAATCGCTCACTAAATTAGATTTCTTTTTAATTTTGTTATTCCAGATTATATATAAAGGAGAACTGATGCGTTCAGATACCGCCAAGCGTATTAGTTTAATGATAGACACTTCTCATGATTCTTAACATCTAGCTCAACTTGAAATACAAAAAAAAAGGACGTTACTCAACGGAATGGGGTTAAACGCAGATAGAGTTGACCCGATCTTAAAGTCAAACTCGAGGTCACCCTCCAACCCACCCTTTTTTTCTACAGAGTAAAAAAAAACATAGCCATACGCCTCACATAACTGAGCCTGCATTACGCCATTACTATGTACATATGTAGATATACCCCTTAGATAATTCAGATTTCAGTTTACTTTTGTAGGAATGGTCGGTTTTGTAATGTAGTTTGAATGTATTTGGTTTTCAATTCCACGGGATTTGTATGCTACGAACAATGTTCTAACGAATCTGATTCGATTAAGTAGTTTTTGAATCGGTTTGTTTTCCTTGTGGTTGGTAAATGAATTTCATGCGTATATTAACTTGTTTTATTTCACTTTTGTTTAGTACGATTATCTGTTTCAAAAGCATGAATAATTCCTAATACAAGTTAAAATTGATTCATTGGGCATAAGTTGGTTCCAAATTCCAAACCATAACTCGTTAAAATCGCATATATTTCAAACAGTTTAAACCGGCAAACTTGCTTAATTATGAGATAAATCACTTGACAAATTAACTCGTTGGTTCAATATTACAACATTATCAAGAAAGTGAACAAAAACAAAGGACAATGTTTTAAAAACACAAGCCTTTTCGAGATGTTTAGTTCCTTGTTGCGAGGTGCGAGCTTCATGTACAGGAAACTTTTCGCTATGCGCGACCAATCAAGTTTTATATACAACCAAAAGCTGCATATATCATAACTCTTTTACATATTAACCATCTTTATCACGTGAACTGTTTACAATCTCTTCATTCTTTTAGCCGATACTTATCAAAGCTCGCCCAAATGTCGATATTTCTAAATTTCCAAAGCAACGGGCTAATTTTGACAAAAGACCCCGAGGCATGTTTTCTAAGACCAAACTCGTGATGATATCATATAACTAATAACTTATCTTGAACTCAATGATCAAGGCAGTTGGTCAAAAATTCAAGAATTACTTTAATGAACACCAAACATGCATGATGTTGAAGTTTAGCGATCAAATTACCGAAGGCATGAGTAGCAACAAGTCAACGAAAGTCAACAACAACGATGTCCAGGTTATATGTAAGTCATGTAATCAAATAATGAAGAGCAATTCATGTCATTTGAATTTGATCTCAAATGAAATACTTGACCATCTGAATTTCTTTCTGTTTAAATCCACATTTCTCATAAAAAGCTCTGTTATCATCACTGCAATCAAGAATTACCTTATAACAGCCCATTAAACGCGCATGATCCGATAGAAAATCAGCGACTTTTTTCCCTAGTTGCATCCCTCGAGCACCCGAATCAACCACAACATCTTCAATATGTCCAACTTTCCCACAATTCCTTATAAACTTCTTCTCAATAAACACACTTCCGGTTGCAACAATCTTTGATAAGTTCAGGTCTTCAATCACACATATGACATGATCATCACCATATGATTTGAGTTCTTCGAATCGTTTTTGGAACTCTTTATCTGTGACAGAATCACAAACGGTAAGTTGTTGCAGTAGTTCTATGAATCCCTTGTTCTTGTCTGTTATTTTTAATCTTCTTACTTGATACCTTTGTTCATTGCTAGAGACAGTGTTGCTCTGCATCTTTCTTGATTATGGTTAATACAGATCAAAATATCTGTAAGAAAAAGAAAGAAATGAAATTATCGCACATTTTAGCAGCAAGTTTGTCAACAAAGCCGTTTACCCTACAAATTGTTCACTATGATCTTAATATTGATTTTAAAAAGCCTGCCTAGAGCGCAACACATACGAGGAAAGTAGGAAGACGCCTCAAGGTCCACCTCATGCACATATTTAAAATAGGTGACAGAGAGGGTGAAATGTAAAAACAAACAAAAAAAAGAAGCGATTATGAATGGTTTACTTGATAAATTAGCTGATATGTAAAAGAGACAAGACGCATGCAAATGCAGCTGTTGTACATCAAGCTTATTTGGCTGTACATAAGGGCAAAAGAGCCGAGCCCGAGCTCGACAAAGAGCTCGAGCTTGAGCCCAACATGTTTCTAGCTCTATTTCCAAAGCTTGAGCCCGTTTAAGCTCGGCTAGCTTTGAGCTTTTAGCAAGCTGATCTCGAGTAATTCATGAGTGACTTGACTCGTTCTTGGTTTAAAAAAGCATGAAGTGCTCCGAGGCGTTTAGGTCTCAAAATCAGAGGCGTGAGGCATGAGGCGAGAGCCTCACATATGTGAGTTGCTCTATGTACAACCAAAAAAGCCTCGAGTATAGTCAAAAGCTATATACGTCACATTCCTTTTACATCTCAGCCTTTTTTATTATCAAAAGCTATATACGTCAAACATGCTTGTGTTGACTTGACAGGGGTGTCCCCCTTGGTAGGTTTGCGAGACAACGGTTTTGTACCGGGGCAGACAGTTTTGAGGGCAGAAGCTAAGAAGGTCGCTAAGCACGAAGCAGCCTGTTTAGAGAATCAACATGTGTTCCTGCCATTTGCTTTTGACACATTTGGATCCCTGGCCCCGGAGGCAGTACGGTTTCTGAAACGAGTGCAGAAGGTGGTCCACAGTGACTCGCAGAGCCCTAAGAACCAAGGGTTTGTGTTTAGCAGGATAGGCTTTGCGATTCAAAAGGGGATAGCGGCGCAGCTTGTTGCCCGCTTACCCACCATCTAAATGTAACTTGTTTTGACAAATAATAAATGATTTATTAATTTGTTGATAAAAAAAAAATGTAAAAGTGTAAAACATTAATTATCTCTTCATCCCTGTGGTTGTTTCTATGTA
This sequence comes from Ambrosia artemisiifolia, assembly GCA_032199755.1. NCBI lineage: Eukaryota > Viridiplantae > Streptophyta > Magnoliopsida > Asterales > Asteraceae > Ambrosia > Ambrosia artemisiifolia. The sequence continues at coordinate 1,309,037 of CM063514.1, forward strand.
TTACCCTTCTACGAACCCAATTTTGACCCAAAAGTCCCGAAGCACCACCTCAAAGCCCTGAGGCTTTTTCCTGACCGCCTCGAGTGCCTCACGCCTTAGGCGCTCCAAAGGCGCTATTTTTTAAACCAAGGACTCATTCACACCCCTAGACTTGTACATAGAGCATCGAGTTGCGTACTTGAAGCTCTCGCCTCATCTTTCTAGGCCCACATGCCTCTGTACAACCTCGCGCTTTTTAAACCAAGATCATGATCATATAACCCTGGAACTATTTTCCAACTACAGTTTGGTGACTAAGAACATATGAACAGTGGCACTTCTATCTACTGATTGGGTGTTAAGTTGTTAACTACTTAGTATAACAATCAGTTTTCTTATATTATTTAGGATCAAACAAAAAATGTAAAAATACCTCAACTGTTTTATCTGCTTTTCATTATCCAAATTCATGTTTATTTACAGCATACATAAACTAATGAGATTAAATAATTTAACCAACCAAACAAACATATAAACCTACTAATTCAAATAAATTAATCAAATTACTAAATTAGGATTAATTCCAACAAAAACTACACCAGAAAATATCAGATATTAAATACCCCGATTTAAAGTAAAGCAATCAAATAGAAATCAAAACCCATAGATCATTAAAATACACGAAGATACATATAAATATAATGATGAAATAAATCGAGTATACGAACCTTAATGTAGAAATCTGTAGATTACAACGAACAATTGAACATAGATATTATTTAGTGAATTAAAGATGATTCAAAGTAGATGAAGTTATGATCTGTGAGGGTGTGACTGTAACTGAAGAAGATGAGCTGATTGGGCTGGTTATTAATCCACTGGACTAACTTAAGCCCATTGGGCCGCTTGAGAGATAGAGGATGGAGGCTGCTGTAGTGTTTATTAGTCAAACCTTAACTTTTTTTTTTTTTTTTTGGTTGAGAGTTAAAAAAAAAAAAAAAAAAAAAAAAAAAACCAAGTCGGGATTGTTGGAAGGTTAAGCAAAGACGAGCCTTAGCCATTAAGCTTTTTTTTGAAGAGCAAACAACTTTATAGCTATATATAAAGCGCCAGCAAGAGGCTGAGAATACACCAAAAGCTCGACCCGGAGCAGAAACAAAAACGGAAAAACAAAACTCCAAACAAACAGACAAGAAGCTACACTATACTAGAAACATCAAAATTGATCCACTGCTCCCACGAAACCATAGGGCCCTCGAACCGATTAGATATCCAGAAAAAGCAGTCTTCTTTGACAAGGTCGATGATATTACGAACCGGAATGAATCTATCCTCGAAAGATTTAGCGTTTCTGGACAGCCAAATTCTCCAAGTTGTGGCGACCGCAACCATGTGAACGATTGGTTGCGGTCGCCACAACTTGGAGAATTTGGCTGTCCAGAAACGCTAAATCTTTCGAGGATAGATTCATTCCGGTTCGTAATATCATCGACCTTGTCAAAGAAGACTGCTTGAGTTTAATAAATAATAAAGTGGCGGGGATTGATTGATTAAACCCATATAGTCATTTGTCAATCGCTCATGGTGTGGTGCATATGTCAAAACTCAAAGTTATGACTTTTAGACTTTAGTGTGACACTCCATATTTGTAACTGACCCAAACTAGATTATAGATCATCTGGGGATGTCTAAAACTTCTCTTGGTGATCATACACGCAAAACTAAAGACGACTAAAATAGCAAAAGAAATTGCAAAACTAGAGACGACTAAAATCACATTGATTACTTATCACTAGGAATTGCATAACAAGATATTATAAATCAAGGGTTACAACATAGCCTTTTAAATTGCATCGATTACTTATGTTTAACACAAACATAATCATGAATCAACGCCAATTAACTAAGATCGTTAATCCATATAGGCGGTGCATTTACGATAATTAGTAAGGGCGTTGGCCCTCATAGTTTCCTGGAGGATCGTAACTACATATAACAAACCACCAACCATTACGACACTTAACTTTAGCACAACCAAGATAAACCGAATCACGCCAAACCACTTGTGTGTAGTGACGACACTCATCACCGACACATGAATTTGACTCATACTCATAGTATTGCTTCTCTCCAACCCACATGTTGACAGCATCTGTTGCGGTAAATTGGTCACCATAACCTTCTGCTAGGTTTTCACCAAAAGGGCCATACGAGTGCTCCATGTCACAATCGCCTAGCCTATGGTATGCATACCCACGAGCATAGGCCGCCACAGTTATGTTCCATGTGAGAGGTTGCACCCCGACTTGGGCTCGCGCTTTGTTGTGGGGAACAAGGAAGTCTAAGCCCAAATCTTGGTTGTTAGGAACAGCTAGGGCCAAGGATAAGCATGAGATTATTAGAAGAATAATGACTAGTGACTTGGTGATATTCACCTCCATTTTGTATTCAACTAATGTGTATTGGTGGAAATGAAGCATGACACAAAGGGCAATGCTAGTTTCTATTTATATTCAACTGATTGTATTTAAATTTGTTATTGCATCGACTTTTTTTTCTCTCAAAACAATTACCCACTTGTACACAAAGGGAATAAAATCCATAGATTATAAAAATTGGCATTCCCTTATAAGTCATAATAATTTGTTGGTATGGGTTCTGGGTTTCATACATCCCGTGACATCACATTCTTAGGGTGTGGCATTACATTCTAGAGTATGTGGCAACCTCCTATTGGTGTGTGACGTGGACCAGGGTGTATGGTTCCTAATTAGACTGTGTGTTGTGGACATGCGAACGAGCCAACGCGAGTCACCGACGTGACTCTCAAGTAACCCGGTCACGTCAGGCTGCTGTGGCTAAGGGTGAGCACCGGTGCGACACCAGCCTACAAATTCCTTTATTCGCGTCGTGAGCCTGCTTTCATTGGCTCGCTCGCGCCTGGTCGCTCGTGTGTCCACAACACACAGCCTTATGAGGTGTATGATTCCTAAATACCGTCAGACGATATTTAAACATACAACAACTCATCACATTGTTCCATAACTTTTGATGAATGGCCTAGAAATTGTCTCATATCATTTTGGTGATCAGATATTTGTGATTATCCTACCCCACATCAAGAAAAATGTTGTTTAGTAAAGTATCATTTTAGCTATCAACTTCTTCCATAATGATTTCTATATCATCTACGACCTCATCCAATATTTTTTTACCAGCGTTACAAAAAATGTCTAGTTAGTAACCTAGACCAAGCATCGGATTCATATACGACACATATTAAATTATTATCACATACTATATAACAAAAATTATTAGTTTACTTAAGGATGTCACATGTGACGTGGGGCCGATAACTCGAATGAGTGACTCCTATGTGATCAATCAATGGGAATGTGAAAGATAGGTGAAAAAATGAAAACGACTCACCAATTAATCATCATAAAACTTTTTTTATAATTATTTTGTTTTATATTATTAGTTTTTATTGTTTATTTAATATTAAGTTTAGAGTTTAGGTTATATCGACCGAAATTAATATTTCAATTTTTTTTGAACAATCAAAACGAGACCACTTTATTCATACTCCAAAATCCACAACAAAACCGCCTGAAGCCCAATTAGCGAGAGGACTACCTGGGCCTAAAAAACACACGCCCAAACAAATACATTTCAAAAACAATAGACAAAACAAAAAACATCGCCCCTGCACCCCTTTTTATCCGTTATCGAATACTGAAAACTCCCACCACTTTGCCTTTTCCAGATTCGGCATGTTTCCTCGTTTTATCATCCACCAATGTGACTCCACTTTGACGTCTTCAAGTAGTCTTGGTGTCGCAATATTAGCATCATTAAATACCTTGTCGTTCCTTCCTAACCATAACTTCCACATTCCGAGTAGGATGATCGCGTAGATAACTTTTCTTTCTTTAGGTGGTCTGTTGATGTTTCTGCACAGCTCGATGATCTGTTGAATCGATGAGAAATGGGCCTTGTCTGTGATCTTTAGCCAAACTCGGACGTTCCACTATAACGCTCGTGCCCAAGCACAATTAACTAAGATATGGTCAGCGTTTTCTGCTTCCAAGCCACATCTTCTGCACAGTCCATCCCCGATGCTGATACCTCGAACCGCCAAAGCGCCGGCCATAGTGCTTGAAACAACTTTTGATATTTTAATAAACATATGGTTACTTTAACTGAACCTAATTAGGAGATACTAGAATTGGCATAAATAAAGGCTAATTGTAGTGCTTGAAACAACTTTTGATATTTTAATAAACTTTATCCTATTTGGGTTTTCTCTAATGACGCTGCCCTTAGTATTATCGCAATATCAACCAATTTCTTTTGAGACAGTAGGTACTCGTTGAAGCAATACCCAACCAACAAGATTAGGTTTGTATTGAACTTTGGTATAATTCTTTTTTCCAAAATAGATAACTGAAACTTTACATACACACATAAAGTGCAAAAACTTCATAATTTATTATTGGAAAAATAGAAATAAATAATCCCAAGTATTACTATTGGCCAATAACAGTCCCAACTACGAAAATCACCAATATTGGTCCCAACTTTTGACATATTGGAAACCAACGGACACAAACTAACGGATGCTAACTCCGTTAGTGTAATGCTGACGTGGCATGCTTAGGTGGCAAGATGATCCTACGTGGCATGCCACGTCAGCATCACACTAACGGAGTTAGCCTCCGTTAGTTTGGGTCCATTGGTTTCCAATATGTCGAAAGTTGGGACCAATATTGGTGATTTTCGTAGTTGGGACTGTTATTGGCCAATAGTCAATAGTTGGGATTGTTTATTTCCATTATTCCTTTATTATTTAATGGTTTAGATGTATTAAAATATTTCAGGTCATAAAGTCACAGGTTCAAATATATGCGCATGCATTAGGTACATGTGACAATGTATATGTCATTAAACTTATATTCCAATACTTTTTATTTGTTATTAATTTTAAATAGATTAATGATTGATAATTTAGAGTAGAAAACACCAAAAAGTTCACATGTCTAATGCTTCCATCCCGCTCCAAACACGGATTTCAACATCATCTCATCGCTAAAAGATAAGAATTCAACGGTTAAAAATGAAGACACTTTAATTTTTTAAATCAAGTTTAGCACTAAAGATCACACACAAATGACTAGTTAAAAGGACAAGTTACTCTACATGGCTTTCGTAATAATAAGAATAACAATAATAAATCTCATATTTTATGATTACTAAAATTGGTAAGCCTCGGTTTTTGTACATTAGTATTCATTTCACAAAAAGAATTCACGCAGAAACATTGATAAAAAAGTAAGTAAAAACGAAAAATCTTAAATTTTATAAAATGTCATTTTAGACTTTTTTTTTAAGTAAAACAACGTATCTATAGAAAAAGGAACCTTGAAACAACTTTGACCGTTTATACCTTCATGTTTTGATTACTTATACATTATTACGAAACTCAGGTTTGATTGAAATTACATCGAAACATAGATAAAAATAAGCACGCCGCAACAATATTAATCAAATTTTTTTAAAAAACATACTGTAATATTTAGAAAGCTTACAAAAGAAAACCAAAAAACCTATGAGTGTGCCAATCGTCATAAGCAAAAAAAATCAATAGAAAAAATATAGGGTTTAAACGGTAAGTTTAACTAAAGTTAAAAGCGTCTTATGGTAACTACTATAGGAAATCTTTGAAAGGCCATCGATGTTTTCTTTTATAATGTGTGCTATTTTATATACTCTGTAGTTAATCGTAATTCTTTCTCTTATTTTATAAATTCTACGGTATAGTAGTAAAAATCAAATTTTCACATATATTATTAGTAATTGAAGATGGCGTTATATTATTCACGCCGTGGAATTGGTAGATGATGGTTTCTTTTTTGGGAGCTAATCACATGAACCCAAGTAGGGCTCTTCAAAAAGCTCGTGGTTCGGAGCTCGCTCGGATTTAGCTCGAAAAAAGCTCGCTTGATATGGCTCGGTTTGAAACTAAGCCGAGCCGGCTCGAATCGGTTAGAAAGTGAGCGTAGCTTGGCTCGGTTCGTAATGAGCCAAGCTGGCTCGGATAATTCTAATTTTTATTATGATTTTTTATATACATATAATATACTATAAAAATGTTAAAAAAGATAGGTAACATGTTACATATTTAATATTTGGTAATACTAGCATGGAGATTGTGTGCTTGGGATTGAAGTTACAACTAATCAAAGTTATTTAAATAACCATATCATAATGATAATTGTCCAAGTACTCAAGTTATCAAACTCAATATTATTTTTGATTTCAAAGAGGTCACTATTTAGGAGTTCAACCAGACATTTATTGCATATTTAGGGGGTTAATTCGTATGCTGATCAACTTATTATAATGATAATTGTCCAAATACTCAAGTTATCAAACTCAATACTATTTTTTTTCTTTTTAAATTCGAGTCAAACCACCCCGAGCCGAGCCGGCTCGGTTTAAAACCAAGCTGAACTCGAGCTTTGATTTTCAGCTCGGTTTTAAATCCGAGCCAAGCCAGCTCAGTTTATAAAAACCGAGCGCAAGCTTGACCTGACTTGGCTTGGTTCGACTCATGAACTTCTAAATGGATGGGGCATGGAATTTTTGTCATACCATTGCATGTGGTCTTAGATGCGGATAAATAAAGTTATTATTCAGCCTAAAATTACGAAAAGAAGCTTTTTGAAAATTTTAAAGGCAATGGTGGCCAGCAGCAAATAATTCTCTTGGAAACCCATGTTTCATGGCGCTAATTATTACATGCGCATGTTACATGTAGTGGAATTAGTATTTACCTTCAAGTCAAACCAAATACAATACTTTTTATCCTATAATAATCCCGTGAATGATGTTAACTCAAAAGTAAAACCTCCCACATTTATTTACCATCAGTATTTTAAAAATATACACTCTTTATATAAGTTAACTCAAAAAAACCTCCTCAACATTTATTTACCAACGTTATGATTTAAAATAATGGTAACACTACAACACACAAAGGACTTTAACGATTGATAAGTATGTCAGTAAAGAAAAATCCTACGGAGTAATACTTTTTTTTTTTTTAATATGGATCATGGACATATATTTTGTGACGAATTTCTATGCAAAGTAAGAATAAATGGTATTCGGGTTGAGGAATAAAAATTGCCGTTTTAGTTTCTAGGGTTTAGGTTACTCGTCGGTAAAATAAATGAGTCTGTGTATACCGACGGGTATGGACTGGGTATGAGATTAGTTATAAAAATTTTCACAGGTATGGGGCATATATGGGATAAGGTGATACTCAACCCGATTACCCGAAACCACAAACTGACAAACCCGTTTGCCCAAGGCCCCAAACTATATACCCAATTTTTATATTTATATTTTCCCTTAACAAGTGTTTTAAGAAACACATAGGACGTCGAATGTCGTATTAGTTTCCTTACCGATTTACTGGTCCGACCGGTCGGATTCGATGTAAGAACTGGATGGTATCGTAAAATTTAATATGGTAATATTTGAAGAAATATAACAAAAACCGGTTCAACCCCTGCCACCCCTTTCTGAATAGTGAACCATAATCTACCAAAGACAAACCCCTGCCCCTTGGAGATGAACTATTGCTGTGGAAAACTCGTTGGACCCTGGTCAAGAAACGAATAACTTCTGGTGCTAGGGAGCCAAAGGTATCAAAGGCCAAGGGGACAAAGACATGTTGGTTCTCTGCACAAGCTTTAGTGTGCTTATCCACTTTCTTCGATTCTGCTTTTCTTGAAGCTTGTCCAGCTATAAACTCGTTTTCCCTTAAACCAACCAAAGGAGATACCCCCGTGAGGTCTAAACATGCATGTTTCCCCCAACCCAACCAAAGACGAGCATATCCGTAGGTCGTAGAGTAGATCTCCCCTCCGTAGGGTTTGTGAGAAAATTCGCAGTGACTTTCTTCTTGGCAAAAATCCCAGCTCTTCTCAAGATATCCCACAAAACGTCTCTCACCCAATCATGATGGTATTTGAAACCTGGGAGCTCTCTGCAATGAACTGCGTGCTCCCCATATTTATCCATACAAGTTTTACGGCAGTTCGGACAGGTTTCATCTTCCAGATACATAGGGATCATCAACCGGTATTTGAGAATAGCTCTGTATTCTACTACAGACATGCATTGACTCAAACCCTCAATCAAGATAACGGTAAAAAATCCTGAGCATGGGGGTCCTTCAGGCATTCAATCTCTGCCTTCTGGCAGGGGGACAAATCAAAAACTTCTCCCAAGCTATGAACGATTTTGCTTAACAGAGCATTCGCCAAAGTTTGGTGATGGTAAAAATTTTAATAGTAGAATGTAGTAATTGCTTCCACACCAAAAACCTTTATATTATATGGTCACAAAATTTCAACTTTAGTCATTGCTCCGTTAAAAATAGAATGCCCAAACGTGTCAAAATAAACCAAAATATCCTCAAACGGATCAAAATACGGCCCAACGAGACAAAATAAACCAAATACACCCAAACGGGTCAAAATACACCAAATTACGCCTAATCAGGTCAAAATCACCTAGTTTACCTGAGCCAACTTTTTATATTTCTATCTTTTGGTCTCACCTTTATTGGTTATGAGTCTTTTTTCTCGTCCGTGCTAGACCTGATATTTCACTTCCTTGGCAGTTTTAATAAGTTGCTTTTCTTCCAATTGCATCCCCTTTGTTCTTCTTCTCTTTCTTTAAAGGGTCTCTTTTCCTTTTTACTGATGGTCTACCGAACCTTTTTCTTTCTTTTGAAGATAGGATTTGATATCATTTGTTTTAGGCCAATGCATACTTCCCTTCAACTGTTTGATACAATGTTTATATCCTTTCTTAAACATGTCTCTTATGAACTAATTACTTACATAAGTTTTTGGATCTATGTTAAAGTTGCTATTGTATGAACACAAGGTTCTTGAATATTCACTACATATGCATTTGTTTCACTCCTTACTTCAAACATGTTGGTACCACTTTGAATAACATTATAATTTGTGACAATCGGCAAATCCGGGTCAATGTTTAATTTGATATTAATGACATTTTCGAAGAAATTAACACGTTTTAAAGTTAATTCTGTTTAATTGAGCCGTTACGAGTCCTACGATGTCTTTCTTGAAGTTCGTGGATGCCTTGATGCTTTTAAAGAAGGATCCATGCCTATTTAAGGTTAACGAACTGACACCAGTAAAAATTTGCCAAACTGGGCTAACATAAGGCTATTATATGTATATATGACATGTATTTGCAATTGAAACGATCAAATGTGATATCGGCGCGAAAAACGGCCAAAAACGTACCGTTTTAGAAACAAGGAAAGGAACTGAAGTGGGGTCGAGCGCACACGTCTAAATAATTATTTATTGTAAATAATGTTATTTATTTGATTTCGGAAGTCAACAGATCGTTTAAATGAAGGAAAACACAACCAAATGAATAAGGCGATTTAAACACGTGGGTCGAACGCACACGTTTGATAACGAAAATAATATTTAAATTGTCCGGTTTTATTTAACCCGAACTTATGTTCTCAAACCCCGTATTGACCCAAGCCTATTTTGACCCATCGCCTAGCCCACTCGGTTTGCTAGGCTTACTAAGTTGCTTAATCCGCTTTCAAGTAGGAGACTGGGCGACGCGCTTAATTTCACCAGCTAAACCGAAAGCCAATAAACCAGACGATTTTTGGTTGAATCGATAAACCATTGTATTGCGCATTTTACAACACATAAGGCTGTAAGCACTTGAACATGTAACTTCTATTTCAGTTCAACTTTTATAAAGTTTACACATTCGATCATTAAACATATCCACAAATATGGTAAATTACAAGGAATATAAAAGTATTGAATAGAATTCTACCAAGTGCAGTTTGTGCAATCTTGCACAAAAATCATACCGATATATTTATCGGTTGAAACAATATTCTACCAATCTGTGGTTTCAACTTTTGGTGAAACAAGATCAATAAGCCGAATCAAAGTCTTGCTGAGTTCTTCTCCATCGCTCCATTCATGAACTTTCGGTTTAATAGGTGTTGAACGTTTCAAGATTAAACGATGTAAAGGGAAATCTTTTCTGGGCATAACATGATCTTCTCCTCCAAGTTTCAGGGTTGGGCAGAAATCACCTCCACCGTCTCCAATGTAGATTATGACCCGTTTCTTGAAATCCGGGGAAGTCGGATCTTGGATTTTATTTAGCACAAACCCCTGTTTAAAAATGTGAAGATATAAGTTGCAGTCGTGAGAAAAATGGGTCAAACGGGATGAAAGCAATTCAAAATGTATTGACAGATCAACTCAACCTGATTTGGATGTAAATTTCAAGCATATATTCATATAATAATCAAAAGTCGTGAAAAATTACATCAAGATAGTGGGCAGGCGGGCAACAAGCTGCACTGCCACCCCTTTCTGGACGGCAAACCCTAGCCTACTACCAGGGGAGATACACCTGTTAGGTCGACACAAGCATGTTTCCCCCCTGCCCACCCAAATGACATTAAGAAAAAAAAACTACTGACGGATCAACTCAACCTGTGGGTCGTTAAGATTGCTATTTTAAACAGCTTATGCTGCGGATAACCGGCTTATTTCATCATGAGGGTAACAAAGTTAACCAGTTTGAAAGACGCAATCTCAAACTACTTATCGAAACATCTTATTTCACTGCAAAATTAGCAAATACTCATAAGCAAAAAAAAATTATCCAGACAGTCAAAAGTTTTCATCTGCTTTTAAAAAGTACTAAAAATAAAAAATCATGCAAATACACATGATTACCATTATAAAAAAAAAAAAGTATTGTAGTTTCTCAAAGAGCTAAGGTGTGAGACTCAAAACATATGACTTGACACTATCCACACCCATTTCTTTCATCGCGTCACCTCGTTTCATTAGTTAACATCGTCTCATCAAGACAGGACCAACCATTAGATGTGTCTTCACACATTATATAGATATCACACATAAAACGAAAATACAAAACAATAAAACGTACACTTTTCGTTTGTATACTTATACACAATGGACTCAGTATATAGAGTAATTCTGGTACCTTGCACAAATTGGGCGGGCAGAGATCACACCCGTGAGGTGGCAACGCCGAACCATGATAAGGAAAGATCCTAAGCCTGCCTTCTTCATCAACAGAAGTCGGGTTTGTGATAATACCCGAAAAACAATCATAAACCCCATGGTTTTTCAGGATGGTTTCAATGAAGAACTGATTAGCATCACTAAGTACCTTCAAATCGCATCTGAAATAGTCACAGTTTCATCATCACTATTCACTCATTATAACCAACTTACTAAACATAAAACCATTCATCACAATAGGGTGTAAACAAGACAAACCGCTTATGAGCTACTCGAGATCGGTTTGCTAAATGCTCAAATCGAGTTGAACTTAAACGAGGCTCGACCCTAAAAATAAACCTCTTTGATAAAAAAAAAAAAAAAAAAAGCCCAAGCCCAAGCCTCACTTGTTAAGCTTGAGCCGGCTTGCGAGCCTAAACGACCCTATTATTCATAATTTCATATAAATTATTATATATTAAAATTTTGACAAAAATAAATAAATAATATATAATATGTTACTTATATAAACTATAATATAAAACATAAAAAATAAATCACATAAATGTAGATAGATTAATTAATAAATAATAAACGAGGCCAACTCGAGCTTGAAAAACTACTAACGACTCATACTCGAGCTTTAGAAGCCGAGCTTGAGCTCTTGTAAGTTAAACGACAGTGGGCCTGGTCAATCACACAAATGCAAAACATAAAGTTTATTAAACAAGATGGTAATATCTTCAATTGTTTTCCCTTGAGAATATAGCTCGAGCTACTCATGATTGGCTCACTAAATGCTTAAATTGAGCTGACCTTAAACGAGGCTCGAGCTAAAGATAACCTTGTTTAATAAACAAGCCCGAGCCTTAGCTTCATTTATCGGGCTCGAGCTGGCTCATGAGCTAATAAATTTAATAAATTTATATGCCATTTCAACAAAAGGGACTAATTATTTATATAATAGTTATTATTATTACATTATAAAATAATGACAAAATAACTAAATATATATAATATGTTACGTATAAAAATTATAATAATACATTTAAAAAAACATATAAATATATTAATAAACGAGCCAAACTGAAGCTTCCGAACTCGAGCTTTCTATCTCGTGTAAGTTAAACGAGCGGCTGGGCTCGGCTCAACAACACAAATAAGTAAATACCCATGAGCATGAGCTGCTTTAATGGCTGAAACAATATGTGGATTCAATACAACACGATTCAAACAATTTGTAATATCTTCAATTGTTTTCCCTTGAGAATGTAACTCCTCCATCATTCTATCCTAATATTCAATAATAATACCCAAATCAATTTTAAATTAATTAAATAATAATTAAAGAAGAGTGTAATATTATTTTGTTAGAAACAAACCATGAGAGAGTTCCAAGGGAGTGTTTGACGAAGCTGATTGAATAATTGAGTCAGACCCATTTCGACCACTACCCACCGATCGCTGTCGTCGTCCATGATCGTCCGATCGAAGTCCCATATGATCAACGGTTCGATGATGACTCCAGACAGCTGACTCGCCGGAGCCATTAATAATAGAGATTCAAGCTTCGGTGGGTGCCGGTGATTGTACCCAATTAATAATTGGATTTAGAGGTGGTGGGCAAATACTAAAAGGTACATAGGGTGTAAACTAGGCAAAATAGGATCCGACCAGTAAAAAGCTCGAACGAGTGAAATATGACTCGTGTAGCTCGACTTTTACATACAAACTCCGCCAAACAAATGTCATTATTTTTTTTTATTTATGCGATTTTGTCATTTGAGTATGTGCAATTTTAACTAATAAGAATGATAAGTTGAGGTTGAGTCGAGCTTTTTGCTCATCTAAAATTGTTTTCAAATTACCTCGAGCCGAGCTCGAGTTCTTAGGTTTTACTTTCAAGCCAAACTCGAGCTCAAAATAATAAACTTTAACCGAAATAAGCTCGAGATTAAGCCTCATAAAAGCATGACGAACGAACTCGAAGCCCGCTCGAGCCTGTTGGGCTCGGGCTCAACTCATTTACACAAGTACATAACGCCTTGTCTAGCAACATCACTGCGCATACAATGGTCTTTAACTAACCTATTTTATACTTACCGTTGTTTAACCGGAAATTAAAAATACAGAAAAAGGTGATTGGTTGGAATGTGGTGGATTCCACTCATCCCCCCTTTTAACACGTCTTTTAAGTAGTTTGGGGTGATACTTACGGCTTTAACATGTGTAAAGTTTTAGGGTTTGAATACTAAATCAACAACACAAAGAGGACTAATGGAGCCAACATAAACTCACAATCATAACAACAGAAGTAGGCGATAAAACACGGTGACAAAACTCTTATTAACCCAAACCAAAACGTTGCTCCCCAATACCCAATAGATCTCAGCAATCACTGAGATCTTAATAACAAAAGTACAATACAACGAGATCTGCTGATTATCAAGATCAGCAGATCAAATAGAAGACAAGTACAATACCAAATCTAAACAGACTTACAAAGATGAACAAACCCTAGACACTTATCAGAGAAAACAAAGAGAAAGTGAACGACTGATTATTCAATCAGTCGTACTATTCTTTATATACAACATCTCGAACCTTCCAGCTAGCAATCATCCAACGGTCAGATAAGACTTCATCCAACGATCAATAAGATGCCAGCTCAACGATCTGTGTCTAAGAAACACACTTTATAACAACCATTTAGAATGAACCGGTCCAAAGACAAAATAACAACCGTATGACCCAGGCCAAAGGCCAATGGGCCTAATACCACCAGACCAGAATAAATATGGGCTAAATATAACAACCAGTAAGCCCAATCTCTTGATTAGTAATTGAATTATTGTATAATATCATATTTTCAACACCCCCTCTTAATTCAATTACTAAACATGTCAATTAACCCAAGTTTTTCACACAGAACCTCATGCTGACCACTTAAAAGCCCTTTTGTAAAGATATCAGCAGTTTGCTGATCAGACTTTACCTTTACCACTTTAATCAAACCTGAACTTATCTTTTCTCTGAGAAAATGTAAGTCAAGTTCAAAGTGTTTCGTTTTGTCATGAAACACTGGATTTTCAGCAATTGATATTGCTGCCTTACTATCACAATACAAATTTAAAGGCAATTGGGTTTCAATTCCCAGTTCTCTCAACAAGTTTAATATCCATATTAACTCACAAGATGCAGTACACATTGCTCGGTATTCAGCTTCTGCTGAAGAACGAGCAACAGTGTTTTGTTTCTTACTTTTCCAAGAAACCAAACAACTACCAATAAACACACAATAACCTGTAACAGACCTACGTGTAACAACACATTTTGCCCAGTCAGCATCAGAATATGCTGAGAGAGTCAACCTATCATCCTTTTTAAACAGAACTCCCTTTCCAGGTGATTGCTTCAGATACCGAAGCAATCTCAAAGCTATATGCAATACTTTCTTAGTTGGTTTATGCATAAACTGACTTAAGAACTGTACTGCATAGCTTATATCTGGACGAGTTAAGGATAGATAGATCAACTTACCTATAAGCTTTTGAAACCCTGTTATATCATCTAAACACTCCTCATCTTTACTATTTTTAATAGTCAAATTATAATTTTGTTCAATTGGAATACTCACAGGTTTACACCCAAGATATCCAAATTCACTTAGCAAATCTAAGCAATATTTTCTTTGATTAAGACAAATACCTTTTTCAGAGTATAAAACTTCTATTCCAAGAAAATATTTTAGTTTGCCTAAGTCTTTTATTTGAAAGTTTTCTTTTAACAAAGTTTTTACTTTTGTAATCTCTTGACCACTATTCCCTGTGATGACAATGTCACCAACATATACTAACAACACAATAAAGACATCTTTATCAGATTTGACAAACATGGAATAATCACAAACACTTTGTATAAACCCTATATTTTTTAATACTTCAACAAGCTTTTCGTTCCACTTTCGAGGAGCTTGTTTCAACCCATATAAAGATTTGACCAACTTACACACCTTAGACTCATTTCCAGAAGAGTAACCTTCTGGAAGAGTCATATACACATCTTCTGTTATTGACCCATACAGAAAAGCATTGTTAATATCAAGTTGATATAATGTCCAGTTATTATGCACAGCCAAACTAATCACAGTCCTAATAGTAACCATCTTAACAACAGGTGAGAAGGTTTCTCCAAAATCCAAACCCTCTTTTTGATTATACCCTTTAGCAACAAGTCTTGCTTTATACCTATCTACTTGACCATCAGCCCTATACTTGATTTTATACACCCACTTGCACCCAATAGCCTTCCTATTAGGTGGTAAGTCAGTGATAATCCAAGTATTATTTCTGTATAGGGCCTCCATCTCATTATTCATAGCTTCTATCCATTTAGGATCTTTAGAAGCCTGATAATAAGATGTTGGTTCAACAGACTTATTTACATTACACACAAAAGACTTGTTTTCAACAGACAAATTAGCATAACTAACAACCTTTTCTACCCCATACTTAACTCTACCCTCAATCACATAGTCATCAAATCTTCTAGGTAAAACAGATTCCCTATTAGACTGTCTAACAGAAGTAAATCTCTCTCCCTCAGGGGTTTGTGTCTCATCACTTGGTCCCTCAATCCTGGAAGGAATAGGGCTTCTTCCTGCTGTATTACTAGGTGGCTGGTCATTCTCATGACCTACCTCACTAGCAGCCCTGGAAGAAGAACCTACCTGCTCCTCAGGAGAGTGATCATGAGTACCACTGGTTCCCCCTTCATCATTGGGAGGACTTGAACTAAAACCATCACCACTTTGAGAAATCTCAGTTTCAAAATTATCAAAAAAGTTAATATGATTTAGATCTTTAAAACTGGACTCTTTAAGTTCAGTTTTAAATGGATAAATGTTTTCATAAAATTTGACATCTCTTGAAAAACTAACCTTTTTTGTTTCAAGATTTAAAAGTTTATAACCTTTTTTAACAAAAGAATAACCAAGTAAAACACATTTTTCAGACCTGCTACACAACTTATCAGGTTCATTTAAAACTGTTTCAAAACATAAACAACCAAAATTTCTCAAGTGACTCAGGACTGGGGGGAACCCATGAACTAACTCATAAGGACTTCTACCAGCTAACACAGAAGAGGGAACCCTGTTAATCAAATAACCAGCAGTAAGAACACACTCAGACCAATACCTAAGAGGAACATTACTTTGGAATAGTAAAGCCCTAGCAGTGTTTAAAAGGTGTCTGTGCTTTCTCTCCACAACCCCATTCTGTTGTGGAGTGTAAGCACAAGAGGTTTGATGTAACATACCATTCTTAACACAAAAACAGACATTTGTTTGTTAACAAATTCTGTTCCATTATCACTTCTCAATATTTTTATAGTTTTTGAAAACTGAGTTTTAATCATTTCACAAAATCCAACTAAGTTTTCAAAAACCTCACTTTTGTTTCTTAACAAATAAACCCAAACAGACCTAGAGTAGTCATCTACTATGGTCAAAAAATACTTGTACCCTTCCCAACTAGTGATCTTATAGGGGCCCCATACATCTAAATGTATCAGTTCCCCTAAATCTTTTGATTTGTGATCACTAAGTGGGAATGGTACCCTAACTTGTTTAGCTTTATGACATATTTCACAAGGTTCATTTTCAGAAACACCAATACTTATCTTATCTTTTAAAACTGCTAAGACTTGACTGGATGGGTGTCCAAGTCTACTATGCCAAAGACTATGCTCAGATATACTATTAAAACTAACATTGCTAAGACTCACATTATCACCAATGAAGTACAAACCATCCTGCTGCCTACCAGTCACCAGGACTTTCCTTGAACTGGAATCCTGGACAGAGCAGGAGTGTTCATTAAACAGAACATCTAGCTTATTATCCCTAGCAAGTTTATATACAGAAATCAAGTTCACACAGTAATCAGGTATATAAAACACATCAGTCAGAATGACACCATTAGCTAACTTAACATCACCAATTTTAGTTACTTTAGCATTAGTCCCATTAGGATGTCTAACTTCCATTTTATACTTAGACACATCTACACAATTGATCATGTGTTTGTCATTACCAATCATGTGCTGATTAGCACCAGAATCCATAATCCAACCAAGTAACAAAGCATACTTAAGCATGGCAGAACAACTAGCAAAATTTTCAAAGACTTTAGACAATTTAGACAAAACAGACATGCTAGAGAAACCATTTATTATAACAGACTCACCTCCTAAGTTGGAGTTGGAAGGTTGTGGATCACTTCCAGACTTCTCACTAAGCAGGTTCATCAACTTTGAAATCTGCTCAGGTGTAAAAGGTGAGCCAGTACTAGTAACATTATTAGCACACACATTGCTGCTGTTGGACACACCATTCCTAGTTCCATTACTGTAGTTGTTATTATTGTTTGACTTATTAAACTGACCAACAGGTCTCTTTTTAAAACCAGGAGGATATCCAACAATTTCATAACATCTATCTATGGTGTGTCCTATCATATTGCAATGTGTGCACTTAAGATTAGGGTTAGGTCCTCTAACATTACTATTGTTAGTGGATCTTCTCCTATTATCAGAATTTTGATTTGTTCTAGCAACAAATGACACTGTTGACCCCTTTGACCCACTACTAGACCCTCTATGAGACTCTTCTCTAGAGATCACAGCAAAGGCAGCTTTGACTGTTGGTAGTGGATCATTGGTTAATAGTGTAGTTCTAACAGGCTGATATACATCATCAAGGCCCATTAGAAACTGCATCAACTTAATCAGGCTGTTAAAGTCATTGAACTCTTTAGCAGCTTGACATGTACAAACAGGCAATTGTACAATAGAGTCAAATTGTTTCCACATAGTGTTTAGCTTGTTATAATACTCAGACACAGAACTACCATTTTGAGTAATACCATTTATCTTTTGATGTAGATTAAACATAACACATCCATCAATTCTATCATAAGTATCCTTAAGATCAAGCCAAACATCCCTAGCATTATCAGAAAACACTTGCCCTAAGTACAATTCTTCACACACAGAGTTAATCAGCCATGAAATAACCACAGAATTACATCTATCCCATTGATTGGCTAACACATCATTTTCTGTTGACTTAACACATGTTCCATCTATAAATCCTAGCTTGTTTTTACCTTGTAAAGCTAGTTTCATAGATTTAGACCAAACAGAGTAGTTTTCAGTTCCTTTCAATTTTATACTGATAATAGACAAACTAGATGTATCACTAGGATGCAAGTACAATGGATCACTTATATCCAATTTGCTAACAAGAGTACCTTCAGGAGGATTAGGACCACCCCCTCCTGGATTCACAACATCACCCATGATAAACAAGCAAAGAATACAAACTAAACAAACACAAACAAGTACCAAGACCAGACAATAGACCTAAGGCGAAGCTGTGACAGTGTTCCAGATCACGGGTTCGTCACTCAAGGTGCCCGTGCAAGTCTTATCACAGGAGCCCTTTTCCTAAGACAGACACACAATACTACCAAGAATAGATTACCAACAAATAACAGAAACAACCAAAACAAGACAAATTAATACAATCAAAACACAGACCAAGTATTGAGCCTACTCCGGTCCACCCTAACCCGGACAGTGCTCCTAGACACAGACAATACAAAAAAACAACAGACAAGGAACGATCTCACCAAGATAACCCAAGTTAGGGTTTCTCCAACAACTCGTAGTTCGCAACCTTCACTTAGGGTTACGAACCAGAGAGCAAGCAGCAATCCAAATCCAGTCAAACAGCAAGCAAATCCACAACCAACACACGTTGACCTCAACAGTGCCTAACAAATCCACAAGATACAAGAATAATAGACCAGATCTACTTGATCAAGATCAGATCTATTATTTTCACATAAAAGATCAAGGAGCAGATCTATAAATCAGATCAGATCCCTGATAATATCAAGACACAAAAAATACAGCGGAAAACAATAAAAAACCAAGATCAACAATAAAACCAAGATCAAGAGCCAGTGGCTCTGATACCATGTAAAGTTTTAGGGTTTGAATACTAAATCAACAACACAAAGAAGACTAATGGAGCCAACATAAACTCACAATCATAACAACAGAAGTAGGCGATAAAACACGGTGACAAAACTCTTATTAACCCAAACCAAAACGTTGCTCCCCAATACCCAATAGATCTCAGCAATCACTGAGATCTTAATAACAAAAGTACAATACAACGAGATCTGCTGATTATCAAGATCAGCAGATCAAATAGAAGACAAGTACAATACCAAATCTAAACAGACTTACAAAGATGAACAAACCCTAGACACTTATCAGAGAAAACAAAGAGAAAGTGAACGACTGATTATTCAATCAGTCGTACTATTCTTTATATACAACATCTCGAACCTTCCAGCTAGCAATCATCCAACGGTCAGATAAGACTTCATCCAACGATCAATAAGATTCCAGCTCAACGATCTGTGTCTAAGAAACACACTTTATAACAACCATTTAGAATGAACCGGTCCAAAGACAAAATAACAACCGTATGACCCAGGCCAAAGGCCAATGGGCCTAATACCACCAGACCAGAATAAATATGGGCTAAATATAACAACCAGTAAGCCCAATCTCTTGATTAGTAATTGAATTATTGTATAATATCATATTTTCAACAACATGATACATCATCAAGAGCATGCTTTACCCATTGTTAGCCACTAGATCCAACATGTTATTTTCTTCAGGATATGTGGCCTAAACTTTGATATAAAGGTAGATGACCCCCAAATACCAATACGAGGTTGATCGACCTAAGATGCGACTCAAATCCAATTGCAAACCTTTGTGTAACCGTAATACACAAATTTGGGGCTATCTGACAATTTCTGAATGGGTAAGTGTTGAATCAGTAAGAGGTCTGAACCATTCAAACTGAGTATAATGCTTACCCATTCAGAGACAAATGTTTAACCGATTCATACATCTGCTCGCGAAATAAACAGTCTGAATAAACCATGTCTAACCGATTCAGACATCTGTTTCATTAAAAGCTAAAACAAACAACCCTCTAAACTACCTCATTAGATAAATAAGTTTCTATACCATACCACATCACAACACGAGCATGTCTTGCTTACCTTTTAATAACTAGAATGATTATCATCAAAATACATTTGACTTAAACTAGAAAGTAAAAGAAAGGAAATAGAACTTTTTAACAAACCCCTCATTCACATTTACCATCAAAATAAGCACATTGTAAGCTCTTTTTTCCATGCTTATTTCAAATTTTGTATTACTTTTAGTTTGTTTTATTGGTTGAATTAGTGCTGAGCAATTCACTAGTTCGAACCGTCAAAACCGAGGAATCAAAACCGAACTGTATTCTTGTATTTAGAGTTCGGTTTTGGTTCTTAAATTTTGGTGAAAACGGTTCCAGGTTTGGTTTTGTTTGGAACCGCAAGTCCGTTTAAAGAACCGCTAGAACCGGGTTAGGTTAAACTTTAAAAATTATATTTAAAAACCCTATTAATTTAGTGGGCTTTTTCAAGTAGTCGATACACCGATCATCTATATTTTCAGTTTCCCGGTTTAATCTTTATAAACAATGTTGTTTGTTCAAGTCATGTTAACTATATAACATCTAACAAATATAGTAAACACGAGAGAGAGCATGGGCGATTTCCGGCAAGGGGAGGGCTCCGGCAAGCAACAACAGCACAGTCAGGATCAAGATGTGGTTAAGATCTTCGTGTCAAACTTCCCGGACAAATGCAGCGGCAAAGATCTATATGATTTGGTTAAGGGTTGTGGGGAAGCAACGAAGATTTACATTGCACGAAAGAGAGACAAGGTGGGACGTAGATTCGGGTTTATTTCATTCAAAGGAGTCAGAGATTGTGAAGATTTGATCCGATCCCTATCCACATTGTGGTTGGGGAGTTACAAACTGCGTTTTAATATTGCACGGTTTACTGGTCAAGAGGAAGATAAGGGTATGCATGGAAATGGTGATAAAGGTATGAAAGAGGACCCCGTTAAGCACAATGAACATTATAATTTGTGGAGAAGTGAGGCAGAACTTCTCTTTTAAAGATGCTTTTGTTGGAGTTGACAACTTGCAGCAGGATGATATTGAGGTTATTATCCCAGATGATGTTAATGAATTTAGTGATCGTCTTAACAAGGCCCTAGTCGCCACTGTAGTTGATGTGAACAAACTCAAGACGGTGGGAACATTGTTACGTCTCCTTCACCCGGAAGGAGGTTGCATTCAATATCTCGGTGGATTAATGATACTTATTTCTTTCGCCGATGAAAAGGTGGCACATGAAGTTTACGCAAAGGCTTTTGAACGTCGTGATTATTTTAGCTCCATTGTGGTCTGGGATGGTCAATCTCTTCCGTTTGAAAGGTTGGCTTGGCTTAAAATCCAAGGTCTTCCTCTAAATATTATGTGCAACGAATCTGTTGACTCAATAGGAGCAAGGTTTGGTAAGGTGATCCATAAAGCAAAGGTCAATCAAAACAATGGCGACCTGTCTTTTGACTATGTTGGCGTCCTGGTTAGTGACTGCCGAAGGATTCAACGTGAGGTTGTGCTTCAGTGGAGGAAGAAGAGATTCAGGGTATGGGTATCGGAAGAAATAGGGGATTGGATTCTAGATCTGTTGTTCAATGATCAACGGCAGAATGAAGGTTCGTCGGATTCTGATTCTGTTCTCCCTACGTCGCCGGGAACAGCGGAGGAGCCGGTGAAGTCAAATTATGCGGTCAATGGTGGAGTAAATTCTGTCTTTTGACTATGTTGGCGTCCTGGTTAGTGACTGCCGAAGGATTCAACGTGAGGTTGTGCTTCAGTGGAGGAAGAAGAGATTCAGGGTATGGGTATCGGAAGAAATAGGGGATTGGATTCCGGATCTGTTGTTCAATGATCAACGGCAGAATGAAGGTTCGTCGGATTCTGATTCTGTTCTCCCTACGTCGCCGGGAACAGCGGAGGAGCCGGTGAAGTCAAATTCTGCGGTCAATGGTGGAGTAAATTCTGATGCGAAAGAGGGGGAGGTTGTTTTGGAAACTCCCGTAAATTCCGGTAATCTTGGAGGTGGGCAGTTATGTGATAATCATGACCTTATTAATGATCGGTCAAACTTTTCTTTAGAAGAAGGTGAGGTGTCAAGAGAGGGACTGGATTTGAATAAGTGTGGAAAGTTTAAGGGGGGGTTCCGTCTTTTGTCTAAAAAAAGGAAAAAATTGGTGTTTAAACGAAGGGGGTCCAAAAAAAAAGCAACTCCTCTGGGCCTGAGAAGAAAAGGAATAAACATAGGTTCATTGATAAAGACCCTTTTGTAGTGGACCATCTAATTGGGCCGCTTAATACCCAACAAGCATACAAGGAAAGATTGAACTTGGAGATGGACTTGCAAGGTGTGGAAAATTCTGGCCCAAGTGAGATTGGGAATTTAGGAGAACTCCCTGTTCAATCTCCTGGAATCTCAGTTAGGCAAGACAATAATGCTCCTATTCCTTTTGAAGAGCTTTTGAAGGATAATCAAGAAGATGAAGGGGTCCACCAAAACATTGGAGAAAAATATGCGGCCGACAACAGTAGTGGTATTCGGTGGTCCTCCCAATATATTGATTCAGAAGTTCAACAGACGGTGATCTTGGGTGTTAAACTCGGGGCCCAATTACAGAATTTTGAAGATTTGGTGAGAAATTCGATAGTGGACGAAGGTCTACAGGGAGGTAAGTTATGAATTTTTTATCGATAAACATTAGAGGTGCTGGGTTTTTTTATAAACAATCGTGGGTTAGAGGGTTACGAGCGTCTCACAGAGTGTCGGTGTTAGCTCTACAAGAAACTCATGTTAATAACTTGAATCGGGTGGATTTTTCTAAGTTTTGGGGCTGTTCGGTTTATGAGATGGAGGTTTCTGAGTCAGTGGATCGATCCGGGGGGTTGGTTACTTTCTGGGATCCTAATGTGTTCGTTAAAGAGTCCAGTTTTATTCATCATAATTTTGTTGTGTTATCGGGGTATTTGAAGGAAGATGGTTCGGTGTTAAACATTGTGAATTTATATGCTCCCCAAAAGAAAGCAGGGAAATGTAGTTTATGGGGCCGGCTTCTGAGCCTGATTGATGATAGTAAGGGTTACTGGATTGTTATGGGGGATTTTAATGTTGTTCGGTGTAAGGAGGAGCGTCAAAACTCCTTCTTTGACCGATCGGAGGCTGAAGACTTTAACAACTTTATAGATGCGGCTTGTCTTCGAGAGTATGTGATGAATGGGAAGAAATTTACTTGCTTAACAAAAAAGAATTCTTCTTTCAAATTGAGTAAGATAGATCATGTTTTGGTTTGCCAAGGTTTTTTCAACAAATGGCCGGATGCGTGTTTGCGTGCTCTTCCGAGGAATCTCTCGGATCACAGCCCTTTATTGTTATCCTTAGTCCTCCCGAATTACGGTTACAAACCATTTAGATGGTACAACTCGTGGATATTTCGTGAAGGTTGTGAGGAGTTGATTACTAGAACTCTTTTGGAGTTTAATTCGACCGGCCCTCCAGATCTGGTATTGACAAAGAAACTCAGATTTCTGCGTTTTGTTTTAAGTGACTGGAAAAAGCGCATGGATGCTAAAGAAGGGGCCGATATTGTGGTTATGAATAAAGATAAAGAACATATAGAAGAAATCATGGAAAGTAGAGAGTTAAATGAAGAGGAAGAGTGGATTTGGACCGAATGTAACAAGGGGATCAAACAACTTGAATTTTTTCGTGCGAGGGACCTTTGTCAAAAATCCCGGGTTAGGTGGGCGATGTATGGCGATGACAACACGGCTTTTTTCCATGGTGTGATTAATGGCAGGAGGGCTTCTAATTCTATTCAGGGCCTAATGATTGATGATACTTGGATTTCTAAACCGAATCTCGTGAAGCGGGAGGTGCTTAAATTTTTCAGGAACCACTTTAAAGAAAAAGTTAAGATTCGGCCGGCTTTTGTTTGTGATACCTTGAAAAAAATCCCCGGGGATATGGTTGACCCTTTGGTAGCTCCGTTTTCCAAAGAAGAAATAAAAAATGCAGTTTTCGATTGTGGTATGGATAAAGCCCCCGGCCTCGACGGCTTTAATTTTCGGTTTATTCGGAAATTTTGGAGTTGTCTTGAAGAAGATTTCGGTAATATTCTCCTTTCTTTCTATGAGACGGTGTCTATTAGCCGTGGGTGTGGTTCTTCTTTCATTACATTGGTTCCTAAAATTAAGAACCCGTTGGGGTTAAAGGACTTTAGACCTATCACCTTGGTGGGCGTGATTAGCAAGGTGATATCTAAAGTTTTGGCGACTCGGCTCAAGAAGGTGATTAGTACTATTATTTCGGAATCTCAATCGGGTTTCCTAAGTGATAGGTATATTCTTGATGGGCCTCTCATGGTGAATGAGATTCTTTCTTGGTGCGATAGGCGGGGGAAAAAATCATTTTTTTCTAAAGATAGATTTTGAAAAGGCTTACGACAACGTCAACTGGGACTTTTTGTTGTCTATTATGGAGCAGATGGGTTTTCCTAATAAATGGAGGCTATGGATGAAGGGTATATTACAATCTGCCAGATCCGCGATCCTTGTCAATGGTTCTCCAACTTTTGAATTTCAGTGTGAGAAAGGTCTTAGGCAAGGTGATCCACTCTCTCCTTTTTTATTTTTAATAGTGATGGAAGCCTTGTCTTGTTTCTTTAGTAGAGATGTCCAAGAAGGAGAATTTAAAGGTATTGAAGTCTCGAAGAATGGTCCTATGGTTTCTCATCTTTTATATGCGGATGACGCCCTCATTATGGGTGATTGGTCTTGTGATAATATTTATAAGACGGCTAGAATTCTTAGAAGCTTCTTCTTATGTTCGGGGCTCAAAATTAATATTCACAAGTCTAGTCTTTACGGCATTGGTACTTCTAAGGAAGAGTTAACTGATATGGCCTCCGTGCTTGGTTGTCGAGAAGGATCTATTCCTTTTGATTATTTAGGCATTTTGGTAGGTGCCAACATGAACAGAATAAATAATTGGAGAAAGATTATAGATGTTTTTCAGGCTAGATTATCTTCTTGGAAAGCGAAAGTTCTCTCAATTGGCGGCCGGGTGACCCTTATTCAATCCGTTTTGGAAAGCCTTCCTGTATATTATTTTTCTTTATGTAAAGCCCCGGTCGGTGTGATTGACAAATTAGAGAGCCTCATGAAAAGATTTATGTGGTCGGGTTCGAGTGACATTAAGAAACTTCATTGGGTTTCTTGGGATAGAGTTGCGAGGCCGAAAAATGATGGTGGTTTGGGTATCTCTAGATTGAAAGATGTTAATGATGCCCTTATAACGAAATGGCTTTGGAGATTTCGTGTGGAGGGCACAACTTTGTGGAAGAAAGTCGTCGAAGCTTGTCATAATAGTAGGAAGCGTTGGTCAGGTATCCCTTTAAACTCAGGTGCCCGGGGCTGTTGGGCTGCTATTGTCAAAAACTGTGAAAGACTTAAATGTGGTGATCGATACTTCTTAGAATTATTTCGGGCGGGTTTAGGAGATGGTGCTTCTGTCCGGTTCTGGATGGATAATTGGCTGCTTGACAGTCCTCTTTTCCAAGTTTTTCCTTTGCTGTTCGCTAAGTCACTTAACAAAAAAGGGCTGGTCTGTGATTTCTGGACGCAATCTGGCTGGTGCCCAGTGGATTTTTCAAATGTTTTTTCTGCAGCAGAAGCCCAAGAATGGTGCAGTCTGGCTGACTTGTTGAGTCAGTCCCGGCCTCGTGTCAGTATCGATCGATGGGAATGGAATGGTGCTGCTGTTTTTTCTGTTGCTGAGGTAAAAAAAGTTTTGTCGCAGAATCGAGTGGCTGGGGGAAATTTCAAGTTTAAATGGACCGCTTGGGTTCCCCTTAAATGCAATATTCTGGCGTGGCGAGCGGAAATGGGCAGGGTCGCGACTGTTGATGCTTTGGCTTTGAGAAACATCTTCATTGATAATAAAGTGTGCAGATTATGTGAAGACGTAGACGAAACTGCGGTGCACATTTTCTCAGGTTGTAGTTTTGCTTCGGCGGTTTGGCAGGGCATTTGGAGGTGGGTTCGCTGTCCTCCGTTGTTCTCTCCCTCTATCAGTGAATTGCTTCTTCTTTATAAGCTCAATGGCAACGATAAATGGGCTAAGAGGATTCTTCATGGCTTAGTGGTGGTGACTATATGGGTTATATGGAAGACTAGAAATGAAAGAACATTTAATAATACCGAAGCCAAGGTTTCTACGGTGATCGGAAAGGTTAAGTCGATCTCGTTTTTGTGGTTAAAGCATAGGTCTAAGTTTCAAAATCTCCTTTGGGAGGAATGGTGTAAATATCCTATGTACTGTTTATAGCTTGCGGGTTGGCGGTCCTTGTTTTGAGGGCGCGCCCCCGTGTTTTTTAATGAAAGTTAAGTTCCAAAAAAAAAAAAAAAAAACTTGTTGAGATGGGATTCATGGGAATTTAAAACACGAAATAAAGTGCAATAATATTAAAACCGAGAATAATGCTCCACCTTTATGACTATATTATTCTATTATAATTAGCTTTGACTCTCACTCAATTAGAGGAGTGATTTATGTAAATTTGTGTGTATAAATTCTTGTACCAATAGTCAATACAAATCATCGAAGCTTATTTCCTATATGGTATCAGCCATTTACAATCTCTAATCCCCTTCTTTTTCTTTTTCATTCCCCTTTGTTCCTGTGACCTCCCCTCTGTTTTCCATGGCTGCCGCCTCTGCTCTTTCCTCCCCCATCACAAACACCATTCCTCACCTCTCTCCCCTCAAACTTACTTCTACAAATTACCTAGTATGGCGCAATCACATGTCCCTCTTAATCGGTTTTCATAAGATTTCAGCCCATATTGATGGCTCTGTTCTCGCGCCGCCTGAAACCATTACAACGGACAGCAAAACATCACCAAATCCCGACTATCAAACATGGGTCGCTGATGATCAGAAGGCTGCCCTTCTGCTTCTTTCCTCCTTAACAGAAGAAGCGGCTGCCGACGTGCTCGGATTATCTACTGCCAAAGAGATCTGGACATCTCTCGAATCTGCATACAGTAATGCTTCTGTGGAGCGCGTTCAGTCTCTACGCGATTCTCTTCGACAATTAACCAAAGGTACATCTTCTGTCACTGAGTTTTCTCGCCGGTTCAAAATTTTGTGTGAACAACTTGCTGCAATCGGCCATCCCGTGGTCGATATTGATAAATTACATTGGTTTCTTTGCGGCCTCGGACCTTCCTTTGAAGTTTTTTCCACTGCTTTACGTGCCACTAAACCGCCACCTGTGTTTCGTGACCTCGTCGCTCAAGCCGAGAGTCACGAGCTTTTTCTTCAGTCGCTACATGGCACTGCCACTCCGCCGGCTGCGTTTCACGCTCAAAATAATAGGCGTGATTCTTCTGGTCGGGGTAGGGGTTCATCTAGTCGTGGAAATACCTATCGCAGTTCTGCTGGTCGTGGTCGCGGTAACAACCGTAGACCTCCTCACTGTCAGTTATGTCGTACAAATGGCCATTATGCATCTGCGTGTCCAAATCTTCACACCTTTGCTAGTCAAGCTCCTGCCTTGGATGAGTCTCTAGCCAAGGCCTTCCATGCCCAATGTCATGTTACTAATGACACTCCTGATTGGACCGGTGATTCTGGAGCAACCGACCATATGGCACCAAGTCAAGAATGTCTTCATCATTCTACCCCATACAAAGGTAATAATACGGTCTTTTTTGGTAATGGTAAACAACTTCCGATTACTCATATGGGGACTTATAAACTTTCCAATAATATTCAACTACGTAATGTGCTTGTTGTTCCAAATCTCACCAAGAAATTATTATCTATAAGCAAGTTGACTGCGGATCATCCTGTTGATGTATTATTTTCCCAACATTATTTTCATATTCAGGATCGGAAAACAAAACATGTACTTGCTAGAGGGAAATGCATTGATGGACTTTATGTGCTCAAGAATGGATCACAAGCTTTTGTTGCTGAAGTTTCAAATAAGGCATCTTACGAGTTATGGCATGCTCGTTTAGGCCACATATCTTTTGACGTTATTTCTGTTTTAAACAAATGTGGTGCTTTGTCTGTTTCTTCTTTATTACCTAAACCTGACATTTGCACTTCATGTCAACTTGCAAAAGGACATAGATTGCCATTTATTTCGAATGAAAAACGTGCTTCTTTACCTTTAGATTTGGTGCATTGTGATTTATGGGGCCCTGCTCCTATTACTTCTACGGATGGTTTTCGTTATTATGTCATTTTTATAGATGATTACTCCAGGTTTACTTGGTTTTATCCTTTAAAAACGAAAACAGAATTCTATACGGTTCTACCCGTTTTTATTAAACTTGTTCAGACTCAATTTTCCAGGAAAATTAAAGTTTTCCAAAGTGATGGAGGCACCGAATTTGTGAACCATACGGTTCGCAAAATTTTTGAAGACAATGGCACTTTTCATCGATATTCATGTCCTTACACGCCTCAGCAAAATGGGCGTGCTGAAAGGAAACACCGTCACATTGTTGAAACAGGTCTCGCTATGCTATTCAATGCACATGTTCCGGCTCAATATTGGGTCGATGCTTTTACCTCGGCCACCTACATTATGAATCGTGTTCCGACTCCACTTCTGTAACAACCCGACCAGGAGGGGGCTGGACGTTACGACAGTTTGGTAACAGACTTGCACAACGGAAGCAACGGTAACAAATATTTATTTGTTATTACAATTTCTAATCCAAAAATGAAAATACATGAATAATATAAATAAACTAATATCTACGCAAGGACGAGACGCGGCGGTCGTCGAAGCAGTGATAAGGTGTGACCCGCTAATCGATCCATCTCTTAATCCACGCTTAGTTCTAACACTCTAATCCATCCGAATCTTCTATCATAGTTATCTAGCAAACATCTTCCATAATCCACATCATATAACATAATCCGAATGCTTCATAATCTTCCGATTGCAGTACCTGAACACATGCTTAAAAAGAGTCGGGTCAGTAATCATACTGGTGAGTCCGTGTAAGTAATCAAGTGGATCCAAAAACAGTTTATCATTTCATAATCAAGTTTATACAGTTTAACACACGTGATGTACAAGCAACACCTCAACCCTAACACTAGATCTATCTACTGCCATTATAGATCTACTAGGCATAATATATGCCGCAATGGTTCCATAACCGTCGTGGAGGGTTTCCCGGGCCCTTACGTCCCGAGTCCACTTTGCGTGGGGGTTTCCCCAAGTAGTACTACCCATATATTAAGTCGGCTCACCTCTGAGTTAATGAGTGTCAAGTATATCCAGCAGCCAAGTATCTTGTCACATCACAACAGTTTATAAAAAGGAAGCATGCATTCACCCCAAAATAGTAAAACAGAAAAAGGGGAGTGGTACACGGGACTCACCTTTGGTTGCATTCACATGGTCACATAATATTCCTCGTCCAGTTTCCATCTATCGACCCTTGGACAAGATCCTATTCAATGTTCATAAACATTAGCGCGTGTAACCAATATCGTGGTTACACGTGTGGGCACACTTAGGTTCTTTAACCGCACTTCTATTTGTCGAGTTTATAATATATTCATAGGCACTACTCGGTTCCTTATGTCCAATTATGTCATAATTAATCAAGTCCATAGTCAAATGCCTTAGTCGCCAATTCTTATGATTAATGTTACAAAATCGTTCCTAATTACCAAGTCATCAACTATATTAATTTACTTTGTCGATTCATATTCTTTATATAGTTATAGATTATTCGCCTTAGCTTATCAAGTCGAGTCCCAATATCGTATGATAACCAAATTATACTAAAGTCCGCATTATTCACCTTATGTTCAATATCCTATGTCTCGATATCTTAATAGATGTCCATACTACTTGTCCGAATGTTCCATTCATGTCTCTAAATGTCCGAGTTTCCATATGTCTAATGTTTCAAACGTTATTCTTCTATCGCACATATTATTTAGTATAATTCTATAGTCGACCATCTTCTCGTCTTAGTAGTTATTATGGCTTACTTATACACACATACATTTGCATATATTCTATTAACCAAGTTTAGTCAAGTCGGGTCTAATATACTTATTAACGTCCCACACGTGTCATACACGATAAGTATAATATTATAGTTATTATAAGTTCTTAGTGTTAAGACCTTTCGGATTCTTCGGTTGACTGAGTTGACTGGTCCGTTGACCAGATTGACTTCTGTTGACCGAGTCAACTGGGTGACTCGGGTCTAAACCCTTCATCTTCCACACAATAGTCACCACTGGATTGTACCCTCTCCGACTCTCCTGTAACCCAACAACCACCGGACAACCATTCTTAAGACCATCATCATCTGCCAATATCACCACCGTAACCATCACCTTCACAACCCTAATACATTATCGATTAACAACCCTCAGAAGTGAAACAAGATAAACTCACCCTAATCCCAAACGTGATTAATTAAGGAAATGGAAGCAGAAAGGGTTTTACCAGATTTACCCAAAAGGATCCAAACCCTAGTCAGAACCGCCGCCGCCGCTGTTGTACTCATCGTGCCGGAATAATCATCACTGCCGTCGCTGTTGTCTTTTGCCTCTGTCGTTGCTCCTCCTGAAGCTCCTTCTCATATCTCTGTCGCTCTCTCTCTGTCGTTTTATCTCTCTCTCTCTATCCGACTCTCTCTCTCTATCAAACAGATCTGGGGGTTGGGGTTGGTTCACCGGAGTGATGGCTGGAACAGTGGCCGGGGCTCCGCCTTAGAAGGCGGCAGGAGCCACCGGCTCCTTGCCTTTCTCTCTCTATCTCCGCGTTCCTCTCTCTAAATAGTAGTCAGGAGGAGTTGTAGGGTTGAGGAGGTGGTTTGTGGGGGAGCGGCCGCCGGAGCTCCGCCGCTGGCGGTGGCCCTCCGCCTTCCTGCTCTCTCTCTCTCTCTCTCTCTCACACTCTATGGTGTGTGTGTTGTGTTTATGAGATGAAGATAAAATCAGGAATATGTGTGTGTTTTATAAAACAATGGAAGGGAGGTGTCATCAAGAGGGGGAGGACAAGTGTCCTCCTCTTGATGACTCACCCGATTCCGATCGGGTGCGTCTTCAGGTTCGTTAATGCGTTTAAACTCGGTCTCGCAACACGTTACATAATAATATTTAATATTATCTGGTTCGGTTTTCAGTTTCGTACGTAATCGACTTAGCTAATATGTATTTTTGGTGAATTATATATTACGAATAATAATATAAACGTGAAAAATTTTGGGCCTAGTACCCGTACTGTTACAACTTCTTGAGAACAAGTCGCCATTTCAATTATTATTTCATAGGATGCCTTGTTTCTCAAATTTTCGAGTATATGGATGCCAAGTATTTCCTTATTTACGAGATTACACCAAACAAAAGCTTGAGCCGCGAAGTCTTCCATGTATTTTCATTGGCTACAGCTCTTCTTACAAAGGTTTTCGATGCTTGGATCCCTCAACTAATAGAGTTTTTATCTCTCACCATGCTCGTTTTAATGAAACTTTGTTCCCTTTCAAAGACATTTCCACAAATTCGGCTCATCAAAATTTGGTCCTCACAACATTTTGTGAAGATCTAAATGATCACCCTTTACCCACCTTTAACTCAACATCACAACAAAATCCATCTACAACGAACCCAAACCTTCCCAGCTCAACCGACCCGTCTTCCCTAACCTGTCCCCTTTGCACTTCCTCATCCCACCCAACCGCCCAAAGCCCAAATAATCCTAACCCAAACCCAATCGACCCAAACTCTCCCAACCAAAATCCATCCTCACCAGGCCCAACCACTACTTCCATCAACCCAACCTCACCAACATCCCCAACAGAATCAAATGAAATACCACCTCCGCTCGATACTATTGACCACTCTACCAAACCCACTAATATTGAACCGGAACCTACCATTTTGCCACCTACACCGAACCCTTCTATCATTAATTCCCATCCCATGCAAACTCGAGCTAAGGCAGGGATCTTTAAACCGAAATACCAAGCGAATCTTGTTGCCTTGCATTCTCATGCATTACATGTAGCTTTGGCATCCCATATTGAACCACGAGGCTTCAAATCGGCAGCTAAGGACCCTAAATGGTTAGCCGCTATGGATGATGAAATTAAGGCCCTACATCACAACAATACGTGGACATTGGTTCCACGCCCATCTTCAACAAATGTTGTGGGATCAAAATGGGTCTTTCGTATAAAATATCACTCTGATGGTACAATTGAGCGCTACAAGGCGCGTTTGGTGGCTCAAGGTTTTACGCAAATTCCAGGGTTAGATTTTTCTCATACGTTTAGCCCTGTGGTAAAGGCTTCTACGGTTCGTATTGTGTTATCTCTCGCAGTGCTTAACAACTGGAAGTTACATCAACTTGATGTAAAGAACGCCTTTCTACATGGTAATCTGAATGAAACCGTTTTTATGTAACAACCACCTGGCTGAGGACGCTAAGTTTCCTAATCACGTCTGCAAATTATCCAAGGCACTTTATGGACTCAAGCAAGCTCCTATAGCTTGGTTTCAACGCTTGAGTACCTTTCTCGTATCTTATGGCTTCACATGTAGTCGTGCCGATACCTCTCTCTTTGTTCTTCGCAAAGATTCTCACATCATGTACCTTCTCGTCTATGTTGACGACCTTATTTTAACAGGAAATGATGAGGCTCTTATTGGCACCTTCGTTTCTCACCTGCATCGTGAGTTTGCAATCAAGGACCTCGGAGATCTTAGTTATTTTTTGGGCTTAGAAGTTGTACACACTCCTACTGGACTTTTTCTTACACAAGCCAAGTACGCCAAAGATATTCTTCTCCGGGCTCACTTGTACGACTCCAAACCAGTCAACACTCCGCTTGCTCCCCATGAATCTTTTACCATTGATGGGGTTCCTCATTCGGACCCTACTCAATTTCGATCCTTAGTTGGAGCTTTACAGTATCTTACAATTACTAGACCAGATTTATCTTATGTAGTAAATCAACTTTCTCAGTTTTTGCATTGTCCCACAGTTGATCATTTTCGGGGTGTCAAACGTCTCCTTCGTTATGTCAAAGGAACACTTTCCTTTGGACTTACCTACAGTCGATCACACAAACCTTGCGTCATTGGTTATTCTGATGCCGATTGGGCACGTTGCCTGGATACACGACGTTCAACATATGGTTACTCAATTTTTCTAGGTGGTAATCTGGTTTCTTGGAGTGCCAAAAAGCAGCCTACTGTCTCTCGGTCCAGTTGTGAGTCAGAGTACCGTGCAATGGCTAACACCGCCGCAGAACTTGTTTGGGTAACCCATCTTCTCCGAGAATTACATGCTCTTCCGCCAGATCGCCCCACGTTGTTATGTGATAATAGGAGTGCCTTATTTATGACTCAAAATCCAGTGTCCCATAAACGTGCCAAGCACATCGACCTGGATTACCATTTCATTCGTGAACTAGTCAATTCAGGGAAGCTTTACACCAAGTTTGTGCCAACCAATCTTCAGGGCTGACATTTTCACCAAAAGCCTTCCGCACGCGCAATTTGATACTTTTCGGAAAATGCTTCGCCTTGGACCGCCACCGTTTCGATTGAAGGGGGGTAAAACAGGAAATAATGTGCAATAATATTCAAACCGAGAATAATGCTCCACCTTTATGACTATATTATTCTATTATAATTAGCTTTGACTCTCACTCAATTAGAGGAGTGATTTATGTAAATTTGTGTGTATAAATTCTTGTACCAATAGTCAATACAAATCATCGAAGCTTATTTCCTATAGAATTCCATTCGAATTATGTAACTTCTATCAAACATATAAAGTATGATAAAGGCAAAGAAAGTAGCTTAAACTGAGAACCAACACTTGCAAAATCATTTATGAGGTACACAGGTTGGCTTATAATGTGTATCGAGGAATGATATAATGTAACATCTGACATAATAATGCATGACACATATTATTCGTAGTGTAAAAATTACAATTTTTATACGGTTCGGCTCCGGTTCTTATATTTAGCACTAAACGGTTCCGGTTCGGGTCGTGTCGATTTGATCCGGTTCTGAACCGTTGCACACCCCTATGTTGAATTCTTTGCTCAATGATTATGTTAACCTTCTTTTTAACGTCCATTTTGTAAGTGTATGCCAATTCGTGTGTTTTTTTTTTATTTGCTACTTGACCATCCATATGGCCGACCTGTATTTTGCCTTAGATCTGTACACTATTCACCCTCACTTGCTGCAGATATCTAAGCTCATCTACTTAGGATTTTTTTAGGAGTATTATACTTGAGAAAATAATAGGATACGAGTAAACGTTTTATGGTTTGTAGGAAATTAATTAACAGAAAATATTTTTGTCCAGTTAGCATTATTAGTTTGATTTTGTCTAATAAAGGTATATAATATATCGTTCATTTTATTAAGAATTTATTGGCCAGGTCGTTGGATAAACTATGTTGACATGTTAAAACAACAAATTATTATATAAGATCAAACCAACTCCGGATCATGCATGATCACCATTTAGACGTCGACCTCCATGCAGTTGACCGGTTAAAAACATCATACCGATCTAACATCATATATTTTATATTTATAGCCCTGTTTGCGGTGTGTGCATATAATGTATATATGTGTGGGCCCTCAAGGGGAAAAAGTAAAATTGTATTAATTTTAACGTTATTATACTAATTTCATGAAAACAATGTTAAAATCGGTTGACGGTTAATCATGCATCATATGGTGGCGTTGATAGCCAAAAGACAAAGGGTACATGCACCAATCATGCTTGTCCCAATTGCTAAGTGTTATGTACACTTATGTCCAAGCCTTGATGCAAAACCACTAGCAAGCCGGGGGTCTCATTAGAAGCAGCCTCTCTATTCCCACGTGATAAAGGTAATGTTGTCTACATTATCCTTCTCAGACCATACCTTAACTTTGCTATTGATGAGATTAACTGAGTATGATGATGATGATTAAATAACCCATTCAAAACATATTGTTGATGGCAAGGATCGTGTCAATTCCTAAAACGAAACCGACCGATTCAAATCAGTCTGGAATTCATAGTTTATTGTTTATTAGAGAAACTAAGTGGAATAATTAAAGTAACTTAAAACATGATGTCTAAAAGCATGTGCAGAAAATAAGTGTATTACTAGTTGTCACTTTCTTTTAGTTTAGCCATTTAAATTTTCTCCTGTTCAATAGTTAAAGTGAATGTTAAGAAAATGTTTTTTTTTTAATGTGACCTTTCAATTGAAGGTTTTTGTTAGAACAACTAGAAAGAAGAGAGTGAAAAACACGATGATACAGGTGTAAGGTGTTTAAGATGATGATGCCTGGATGACTCTTTAGTAGCAATCAAAACGACTTAAGGAAAGGACTTGAGTTGGGAAAGACGGATGGTGTAGAGACCCTGTTTGTGAATTGTTCGGCATAAATTATATAAAGATACAATTTGTAGATTCTGATGTGAGAGCCATTTACTGTTGCTAGATGTCATTTCAGCTACAGGATCCAATGGCAGTTTTCGTAATTTTCGTTGATAAGTTGGGTTATTTTAGGCAGAGAAAAAGACGGTTGAAGCAAGAGAGAGGAAATGGTCGTCTTCGGCGGCGACGTTGCCGTTGGAACAACGTCACCTTCGTCAACACCGTCCCAGTAACCGCCAACCACACAACGTTCATCAGTGTCGGTAGAACAAACCATCCGAGTACCGACTGTACCGGCAACGGTGGTGCGACTGTTCGTGCCGCCGGGAGGTCAGGTAGACACCAAACACCTTTGCGGCATCGTGATTTCAAAATGTTGTTTGTGCTGGTAGTGGTTGTCGTCGGTCTACGGTTATGATCGGTTGTTGCATGTACCAGATCTGAGGCGGAAACGGAGGAAGACGTCGACTACTACAACCGCCGTCGATGGTGGCGGTTCTGGATAGAAACCGTTCAAAGAGATGACTGTTTTGCCGGCAACAGAACGGAAACGATAGTCCTTATGTGGTGGTGTTGTCGTGACGATGGCTGATAGGCGGCTGCTTTGCGCTGTGTACCGCTGGATGATGGTTGTGACAACGTCAGTTAGTGGGTTAGGCGATGGTTGTGGAAAACTGGGAATCTGTCATACAAGAACAATTGGGTTAGAGGTTGACTGCGGTGGGGAAGAAATATGGTTATGGATCTAGCTTTTGAAAGAGGTGGTGCTTGCAGTGGACTTAACGATGATGAGGTACACAAAGAAAGAGACATATTTGGTAGGTGATGACTTTTACTGCCATATACAAGTGTCTTTGTGTCATCCATTTTCAAGTGTATATGAAATTCTTTTAGCATTTACAACCATATGAATGCATATATTTTTAGTGTTTATTTTTTGATTGTTAGCTCATGTTGATTTTTTCTTAACAAACTGTGCCCATGATGAATAAATAATAGTGTTAACCGACTCCAACTTTTAAATTCAAGGTTTCTTCATTTGGTCCAGTCCATCGAAAACAACAAATGGTCATTTCAATCTCTCTGCTTTGTCGTAGTTACGGTAATTATAGTAACACATGTGACACAATCGTAAACGCTAGGTTGTCGCTGCAGCGCGCGACATCGTAAAAAACTAGTTTGTCTATATTTAATAAACGAACGAACATGTCTCTCATTCGTTCATCTATTTTTTTTCATTTTTTTTAATTAATTTTTTAGGCCATGTAGTGGTCTTGTTTTTTTCTTTTTTACTTTGAAATATCACCCAATACAATTCTATTAATTTTTTTGGCCCAAGAGATTGATGTTCAGGCTTACCTTTAATTGGTGTCCGTATACATTTATTTATTTATTTATGTTCAACTAGCTTTTATCCCGGGAGTGTCCCGGGTTGAAATATCTAACATAACATAATAAAATATCAAATATGACAACATAATTAATGATTTATCAATACATGATTAATGAATAATAATAATAATATTATTATTATTATTTATTTTAAACAAATTTCTGCCATAAGTTATCATATTCAAATATAAAAAAAAGGAATCCTTGCCTATGAAGTTATGTTTATCGTTTGTGATTTATTAGTAGAGTAAAATATATTTGAAAACAAAACCTCGCAAAAATTGTTGTTTTTTTCTCCGTTTTTTATATAGCACTATGGTACTCGTTAGAAAGATAATAAAACGCTCGTTAATTTGGTGTAATTTTTTTCTTTAAAAAATCTCGTATATAAAAGATATTAACGTTTAAAAGTTATGGGAGGAAACATTAGAGAGAAAATTTAATTTTGTTTTTAAATTCTTATCTTTTCTAAATAATTATAATATATATAGATTTATTAAAAAAACTCAAAAATTAAAAAATCCTACATGATGCCACATGGCACATTCAAGAAGGGGTTGAGGTCTCCATTGAATGCCACATCATCAAAGTTCAATTCTTTTATTATAAGTTATAGATTATCTTAGTTCATTTATAACCGCTTGTGTTCATTTATGTTTGTAAACCATTCTTTATACTATTTAACAATCGAACACAAATAAACACAAACACGTTCATTTTTTTAACAAGTCAACACTAAAAAAGAGAAACCTTGTTGTTTAATTAGCCATGTCTATCGCTTGTTCAGTTAAAGTTAAACGAATAAACAAAAGTATGCCCTATTCGTGTTCATTTGATTGATTTATTTACCATGCGAGTTAAAAACATAGCTTTTTGTTGCATAAAAATGCAATGAATACATCACCATTATTTCATTTAATATTAACAAACGTTGAAACGGTATTTAATTTGTCTGCTTAATTATAAAATAACCAGACAAACAGAAAAAATGAGCTACTAAACCATTTTTTTTGTGTGTGCCTATGTAAAATGACTATTTCAATGATTTACAGGACGGCTAATGTGACTCTTTCTTTCTTGTATGATTATATAAGCAACCTTGCATGCTCAAGTCTCATTCATCCACAACGTACAATATATTAACCATCAATGGCACATTTTCGCGGCTCATTCTTGCTTCTCGTTCTTGTTCTTGTTTCGTCAGTGGCCATGGCAATGGAACCTAGTCCGCTTCAAGATTTCTGTGTTGCAGATAGGAATGCTCAAGGTATTGTAGTTATTTTACTAGTATTTTCAATTTGTTTGCTTAGAGATAGTGGCTTTTACACATTAAATCAGAGGTGTAAACAAGTCAAAACGTTCGTGATCAGCTATTACTCGAACCTAATTTGGAGGTTATTTGATGTTTGAGCTCAAGCACGAGCTAAAGATTGCAAGCTTTACTAGGCTAAACGAGATAACTATTTATATAAAGAGTTATTGTATAATAAATATATAATCACTCAAGAAGAATACATCTAAAGTTATGATAATAATGACTAAATAATAAATATTTTGTTATGTATATGAATTTGGCAATTTCTAATATATGAAAAAAAAATTGCAATTGTAAATAAGGAGAACTTGAGCATATGTACCCCGTGCTTGGTTCGACACGTTTATGTTGTTTTCGGGGCATGGAAAATGTTTTGATATTGATTGTTAACTTGAGGCGAGTTTTTTTACTCTCCTTAAAGAAATTTCGCCTCTTATTCCTTATGTGCGTCAAGTTATTTGTGAATTGTCGCCCAATATACAATGAAACAACTTAATTCTTGCACGTTAAGGTGAAAACCCGGTTCAATTAGCGAGCCAGTGAAGATTTCTGGATAAAAATCCTTTAATGTGTAGCAACAAAGTGTTTATATTTGTGGAGATTTCTCAAAGAATCTGTTAGGTCTTCCAATATCAATAGGTTGGTTGTTTAGTTCTTGTATTAGAAACTAAGTTGGACATGTTTTTCTAGTAATTCATCTACTTTAAAATAATCAACGTATTACGAATTATTTACTACAATAACTATTTGCATCTAAGGAAATAGCAACCTTTCCAATAATTTACTTTAATATGTAAAAAGTTACAATTTGACGCATGTAAATTTACGATTTAACTCTTATGGTAAGAGTTAATTTGTAACTTAAACTCTTATTCTTTCTCTTTATTTTTAACGGCCAAATCCTCTAATCATACTTTTAAACCTACAATTTTGTTTAGCATAGTACTTCCATTGACAATGTTATTAATCATCATTTTATGACAGTTATGGTGAACGGGTTCGCTTGCAAAGACCCGAGTTTGGTTCAAGCTGATGACTTCTACTTTGACGGGTTACGCATGAGGGGAAACACGTCGAATGCGGTTGGGTCCAAGGTAAGCTTGGTAACCGTTGAACAAATACCAGGACTCAACACTTTAG
This sequence comes from Ambrosia artemisiifolia, assembly GCA_032199755.1. NCBI lineage: Eukaryota > Viridiplantae > Streptophyta > Magnoliopsida > Asterales > Asteraceae > Ambrosia > Ambrosia artemisiifolia. The sequence continues at coordinate 1,348,544 of CM063514.1, forward strand.
GAATCTCAATGGCTCGTGTAGACTACGAGCCATGGGGACTCAACCCGCCTCATGTACATTCTCGAGCCACTGAGCTCTTCACCGTCTTGGAAGGCACAATACAAGTCGGTTTTGTCACATCAAACCCTGAAAACCGTTTTATTACAAAAGTGTTGCAAAAGGGTGACGTTTTTGTTTTTCCATTTCGACTCGTACATTTTCAAAGAAATATTGGAAACACGAATGCACTTGCGATTTCGACATTGAGCAGCCAGAACCCGGGTATTGTCACAATTGCGAATGCGGTTTTTGGTTCGAAACCGGATATATCTACTGATATTCTTGCCAAGGCCTTTCAAACTAGTAATGAAGTAATCGAGAATCTACAATCAAAGTTTTAGACCGTTGGAAACCGAAAGAGCTACAAACACAAAATCAAATAAATGCTACCAAATAAAACTTTGTATATTTTATATATAATTCCTAGCCAAGGAACAATAATTTCGTTTTTTTGTATTTTTATTATATCATTGTTGCATTTATTTTAATTTAATAAATATTGTTTAGAACTTTATAATCTCATTGTTATAAATTACATTATTAGATCCTTAACTCCTAATTGTCATTACTTATTGTATTAATGTATGAGCCTATAAATAGAGGCTTTATATTTTTATATGGACAAATCAATAAGAAAGTATTTCCTCATTCTCCTTTTTATTCTCTAATGCTAATAGGTGTAGTGGTTTTACAGCACGTTATCAGCACGAGTTGCTTTGGAGTAAGGTTGCACCATCGTAAGCTTATGGAGCGTTTTAAACATCATATTAATGGTGAAGATATAGGTCTATTCGACAGTGCAACTACTCATACAATTTTAAAGAAAAGAAATTGTTTATCTAGTTTAATTATAAAAGAGGCAAACATCGGTACTATATCTGGTAGTTCCAAATTAATTGAAGGCTTTGGATATTTAAATTTAGTAATGCATTATTCGCCCCGTTGTCTCGAAGAAATCTAATAAGATTTAAAGACATTCGTCTAAATGGATACCATCTTGAGACAACATGTGAAGGAAATGATGAGTACCTTCAAATAACAAATATGACTTTGGGTAAAAAAAACGTGTACTAGAAAAATTACCCGTACTTGCCTCAGGTTTATATTGCACTAAAATCATTGAAATTGAATCAAACATGGCCATAAACCAGAAGTTTATGGACCAGGAAAACTTTATCATTTGGCATGACCGGTTAGGTTAGCCCGGATCAACAATGATGCGAAAAATTATAGAAAATTCTTGTGGGGCATTCTTTGAAACCCCAAAAGATTCTTCAGTCTAAGGACATTACATGTGTTGCATGCTCACAAGGAAAGTTAATTACTCGTCCATCACTAACTAAGGTGGGGAATGAATCCCTTAGTTTTTTGGAAAGAATACATAGGGATATATATGTGGGCCTATACATCCTTCTAGTGGACCATTTAGATACTTTATGGTCCTAATTGATGCGTCAACTAGATGGTCTCACGTGTGCTTATTATCTAGTCGTAATATGGCACTTGCACGACTACTTGCTCAATTAATACGGTTAAGAGCACATTTTCCTGATTACACCATCAAGAAAATTCAGTTAGACAATGCTGGTGAATTTACATCCCAATCATTTAATGATTATTGCATGACTATTGCAATGAGTGTAGAACATCCTGCAGCTCATGTATATACACAAAATGGGCTTGCTGAATCTATTATCAAGTGACTTCAAATGGTGACAAGACCAATGATTATGAAATCAAAATTGCCAGTTACTGCTTGGGGGCATGCAATTTTATATGCAGCAACACTAATTCGCATCAGGCCAACGAGTTATCATACTTTCTCCCCATTAAAGTTGGTTTTTGGTCAGGAACCAGATATTTCTCATCTAAGGGTTTTTGGTTATGTCATATATGTTCCAATAAATCCACCACAACGTACAAAGATGGGGCCTCAAATGAGGTTAGGAATATATGTTAGGTATGAACCACCGTCTATTATATAGTATTTAGAGCAAAAAACAAGGGATTTATTTACGGCTCGTTTTGTTGATTGTCATTTTGATGAATCAACATTCCCAACATCAGGGGGAGATGAAAAGCAGCTAAATGGTGATATATGTTGGAATGAATTATCGTTATCTCATATGGATCCTCGAACTAAAAAATGTGAACTTGAAGTTCAAATAATAATTCATTTACAAAGATTAGCGAATCAATTACCAGATGCATTTACTGACCCAAAGAGGGTGACTAAGTCACATATACCAGCTGTTAATGCTTCAATAAAAATCAGTGTCCCAGAAGGACAACCACATATTGGTAACGAGTCTAATGCACGCCTGAAGCGTGGCAGACCAATCGGTTCCAAAGATAAAAATCTTCGAAAGAAAAAGGGAGCAAATAATGAGCATGGTCAAATCGAGGTAGCTGCAATACCAGAAAAAGAATCTCATAAAGAGACGCTAGACATGATGGTTTAAGATGAACATAAGGTATCTAAAAATGAAAAGATCTCAATAAACTATATCTTGTCTAGGAAGGTATGGAACCAAAACTAAATCGACGTCGATAATATTTTTTCTTATAATATAGCGCTAGAAATCATGGAAACAATGAGGATCATCAAACAATATTTGTTGATGAATGCAAATAGAGACATGATTGTCCAAAATGGAAAGACGCAATTGAAGCGGAATTAAATTCCCTCACGAAACGTGAAGTTTTTGGACCTGTAGTTCAGACACCTAAAGGTGTAAAGCCCGTTGGATATAAATGGGTCTTTGTGCGAAAACGTAATGAAAAAAAATGAGATTACACGTTACAAGGCATGATTGGTTGCACAAGGTTTTTTTGCAAAGACCTGGAATTGATTATGAGGAGACTTATTCTCCAGTTTGTCTGGTAATACAAGAAGGGATTGATATGCGTCTAATGGATGTCGTGACAGCCTACCTTTATGGCTCACTTGATACTGAAATTTACATGAAACTACCTGCAGGATGTAAAGTACCAGAAACATATAAATCAAGTTCTCGAGAACACCTTTCAGTTAAATTAAACAAATCATTGTATGGGCTAAAACAATCTGGGTGTATGTGGTACAATCGCCTCAGTGAGTATTTGCTGAAAGGAGGTTATAAAAATGATTCTGTTTGTCCATGCATTTTTATAAAAAGATCAGAATCTGAGTTTGTTATAATCGTTGTATACATTGATGATTTAAATATAATTGGAACTCTTAGGGAGCTCCACGAAGCGATTGAATACTTGAAAAAGGAATTTGAAATGAAAGATCTTGGAAAGACAAAATTTTATCTCGGACTACAAATTGAACATCTTAAAAATGGGATACTTGTGCACCAAGAAACCTACATAGATAAACTGCTTAAAAGGTTTTACATGGACAAATCACATTCACTTGGCACTCCAATGGTTGTAAGGTCGATGTTGAAAAGGACCCCTTTAAGCCACCTGCAGACGAAAAAGAAATTCTTGGTCCAGAATACCATATCTTAGTGCAATTGGTGCATTAGTGTTCCTTGCTAGCCATACACGGCCAGATATATCATTTTCACTAAATTTGCTAGCAAGGTATAGTTCATGCCCAACAAGATGGCATTGGAATGGGGTAAAGCAAATATTTCGGTACCTTCAAGGCATTAAAGATATGGGCTTGTATTTTACTAATCAATCGAAACAAGTTAGGTTGGATTTGCAGATGCAGGTTATATGTCTGATCCTCACACTAGTCGATCTCAAACGAGATATTTATTCACTCACTGAGGCACTGCAATTTCATGGCGTTCCATGAAGCAAACTATCACAGCCACTTCATCTAACCATGCAGAAATATTGGCAATCCATGAAGCTAGTCGAGAATGCGTTTGGTTAAAGACAGTAACACAACATATTAGTAGATCTTGTGGTATTTCTTCAGGGGATAAAAGGCCAACAATAATACACGAAGATAATGCAGCATGCATTGCACAACTTAAGGAAGGATACATCAAAGGAGACAAAACCAAACATATTTTACCAAAGTTTTTCTTTACAAATGATTTACAAAAGAATGCTGATATCGTAGTCCAACAAATCATTCTAGCGACAATTTGGCAGACCTGTTTACCAAATCACTTCCGACTTCAACATTCAAGAAATTGGTTCATGGGATCGGGATGCGTCGACTCAAAGAGCTTAAGTTATCAAGGGGAAAATAACACGCGTTGCACTCTTTTTCTCTTAGCTATGGTTTTATCCCACTGAGTTTTCCTAGCAAGGTTTCTAATTAGGCAGCATCACCAAGCGTATTTCATTTTGTGGATAGTCAAGGGGGAGTGTATAAATTACATTATTAGAGTGACTCTCCACATCCTTAACTCCTAATTATCATTACTCGTTGTATTAATGTATGAGCCTATAAATAGAGGCTTTGTACTTTTATATGGACACATCAACAGTGGCGAGGCTTTGTTGGGGCGGGAGGGGGCGGCCGACCCCCCCGAATTTTCGTGCAGAAGTTCCGATTATATAGTATTCGTATAGAAAATTTTGTAAATATAGGGTTTCGACCCCCCGAAACTGGTTTTCGACCCTCCGAAACTAGTGACTTCCGACCCCCCGGTGACTTCCGACCCCCCGAACCTTCGGATCAAGCTTCGCCACTGCACATCAATAAGAAAGTTTTCCCCATTTTCCTTTCTATTCTCTATTGCTAATAGGCTTAGTTGTTTTACAACACTCATGTGTATCATTCTAATATCATCTTTACTATTATCTATATATATTAATAAAAGACACTTTAATAGTTTCTTTGTTTTAATATATATATTGGCCACTAACTTTTAGGTTAATTTTATTTTCTGCCACTAATTTTTAGGTTAACTTTATTTTCTTCTAATTTGACCACTAAACTTAGACCAACAAACTTTTAGCTTTTAGGATTTAAAACTTTGGCCACTAACTTTTAACTTAACTTTATTTTCTTCCAATTTGACCACCAAATTTTTAGCTTTTAGGATTTCAAACTTTGACCACCCAATTTTTTTAAACTTGCATTGCACTTTGGCCAAACTTTTAGCTTTTAGGATTTCAAACTTTGACCACCAAACTTTTAGCTTTTAGCCGCGAGTATTATTTTGAAGTCCACGCGAGAATAACAGTTACTTAATATTATCTTTTATGTCCACGAAACCCTCCACGCAACAGTAGCTCCCACAGCGATGCGCGATATTTAACGTCCGCCAAATACTCAAGGAACAGGAGCTCCCGCCGCGAAGCGCGATCATGTGATAAAATATGCCGTTCTCCGGTATTAGTAGGTCTACAAACATAAGCCCATTTTTTAGCTTTGCTATAGAATGTGCTCCTACTGTAACAAACTAATACGAAAAGAATTACCACCGCATCACGCAAAGGCATAGAGAAAAACCGTTACATAGTACTACTAAATGCACACCAACCGTGCCCGCGGCGAAGCGCGGGCCAACTAACACCTAGTTTTAAACAAAAAATAGTTTCTAAAAGATATTTGATACATAACCAATTTTAAGTAGAAAATTTCAAAATGGTAAAAACCGTATAAACACTTACGCGTATTAATTTAAATGTGGACGGGTTTTTAACAAACCCTCTTTCTAACTCACTACAGTACGTGATTATCTTCCAATGTAGAAACGTTTATCTAGTTCCAACAGTTTCTCACTTAAAATTGGTTTTTACATAAAAACACCCCATAAACCTTAGCAAAGTCGATATCATCAAGATTTTGTAGTAACCGCATATAGGAAGGCTTGATTTTTTTTTACATTTACAAATTACAAAGAAAAAGATTCACAAAAGAGACTAAAAATGAATGAATTGTAATCACTCAAAGAATATATATCTTTTTCCTTTGCATGTATGTGTATGATATATCTACCCTTCCATAGAAAGAAAGTGTTAGCTCTTGATGGCACACTGTTGTAGAGGAGATACCCGTGTCTTTATCGGTCTAAGCTTCAATCCCATTTGTTCAGGGTAAAGAAGCTTGGGATCGACACAACACGAGTCAAGTGGGCTCTTTGGGCTATCGCTAAACTGGCATGGTCTATACAATCCAAACCCCTTAAAAAAATATTCAAGTGGGATCAGCATTGCATGAGGTTGTTCTACTGTCACCATTGATCCGCACGGGTGTACCTGTATCGCCATATCATGTAAGGGAGCATTCAGTGGCGGATCTAGAAATTAGTTTCAGTGGTAACGTTTTTCAAATTTCGTAAAAAAAAAACAAATTTTCCACTACGCGCGCAAAGTTGAGCAGCAACGGACGCGACGCCTAGTTATTAACTAGGTCCGGCCCTGGGGGCATTTATTTTGAGAAGAAGAAAATATATGTTAGTTATAACAATGTGTTTCACTAGATAAACATACCTCAACCAAAGTTGAACAATCTTTACCCAACTTTGTACTCATATGGAGAGCTTCATCATGAAATGGAGACTTGTCCCCAACAAAAATAATAGTTTTGCATTCTAGAGTCTCCAATTCTTTACTGATGTCATGTCTCCTATTCCCCCATAAATAAATAAATAAATAAATAAATAAATAAATAAATAAATAAAATATATAGAAGGATAGAATTTTAGCCATTCAACAACCAGTGGCGAATCTTGACCTGAAACTTCGAGGGGTCGGAAGTCACTAGTTTCGGGGGGTCGAAACCTTATATACCAAAAAATTTCTTTACGAATACTATATAATCGGAACTTCTGAGCGAAAATTTAGGGGGGGGGGGGGGTTGGCCGCCCCCTCCCGCCCCTGTCAACAACAAAGACTCTACGATAATCGTAAATAAAGGTGACAAAATGGGTGAGTCAAACGGGTCATACAGTCGCAAAATTTTTGTATGGGTTTGGATAACGCAGCTTTGTATTCATATGAAGGGCTTCATTAATCATCATGAAATGGAGACTTGTCCCCGAACAAAAAAAATAGTTTTGGATGTATTAAGGATATAGTTTGGAGGACTTCTGAGTTCTGACCCATTTGACGAGTTTCAGATAAAGTCATAAAACATAATCTAAATTGACGTCTTCATAAGTAAATGGGTCATAACCGCCACCTCTAGTTATATATAAGTATCGGTGAACTGTAGTGTATCTCTACCTATCAAGTGCTTGAAGATACCGCCGCACGTTAATGCTATCTCTCTCGTCCAATAACTATAAAAAGGAAAACAAAGCAAATTGTTTAATCAATCTAAAACATTTCATGGTTTGGAAATTATCTGTATGTCAATTCCTGTAACAACTACTTATTGAAGCTAAATTAGATATCTGAGGGAGATTAAGGTAATTTCACAACTAACCTTCCTGCATGCTCGAACCATTTCTGATTCTGGGACGTCGAAATTACCACAGACTCCCTGATTTAATCCATATAAATTTTGTGATCAAAATTATATCGTGATGACACATGTCTAGATCGAGCTCAGTATTAGAGGGAAAGTATTATAAAGATAAGAAGTTGGAATATATACCTTACTGAAGTATCTGTGAATCAGTAACTCCTTCAATATGTCACACATACCGCAGTAATAAAGCAGTGTCGACATCAACTATGAACAAAAAGTTTTGTTAGATCATTGTGACCATTCCTTAACCAAATCAAGAATATGTCTACAATTTTTAACCAGTTATTAACGACATATAAACCACTCATAAACCGATGTACCAGTAAATCATGGTATGTATCCACAACAACTATTAAATAACATAAAAGATATAACTATTAAATAACATATTGTGTTGATTAGGGATGTGAGTTGTGTAATGTTGATAACTATGCTGGAAACAAAAAGCTGAAAGAACTAACCTTATTGTAAAACCATTCATTCCAAGAAGCTGCTCTGCATATAGGGGAAATGAGTATCAAACCACTCACTCTTTCACTATATTTTATCTGCAAAAAAAGTTAATAATTGGTCAAACATGATGAAGCAAATAGTCAAAAATTTATAATGACTCAAGGAAACTTTTATACGCATTGAGCCGGGCCGGATTAGGTTGACCAAACACTTCTTGTCCAAAGTTGTCAGATTTATTGTGGATAATTAGTTTGACATATATGATTAGATAAACTACATCATTTCAGTAATACTTTAATTTTTCAAATAAAATTGCTTCGAAGGTTTTAGTATCTAAAAATACATTCCTGGTGACTTTCAGCCCATTTCCTTTAATCAATTAGAGATAAAAAAAAATATCTGCATTGACCCGTTCAAAAATTCGTCAGTCAGTGTTATCACCTCTAATGATGAAACTTATGTTAGAAATAATACCGAAAATAGTGTTAGGATATATGCACCTGCCATTGCTCCCATACACATCACTGAACCAAGTCTGAAAAACGAAAAATACACACCATCACATAAGTTTCGCTAACTCTCAGCAACAAGTAACCATGATTATATGTTTTTATTACCTAAAATAATTGAGGATCACAAGAATTTGATCACAAAGATCAACTACAGAAAGCACAGGTTCATCCATAGATATCGTTGCAGCTCCTAGCTGCAACAACTTGCGTAAATCCCACAAGAAAATTGTATATCGATAATACAAATACGCATCATGTCACACCTATGAAGCACACAAACAGTGCAACATTATCTTCTACACTGGCCTCAGCCAGTTTACTTATGTTTTATATCCAACGGGCTAAATGGGACAAATCAAATGACTGGTTAAAAAGCAAAGGGCTCAAACGGGTCAAAAGTTGTTGGTATCGTATTTTTAATGCTTACAACCTCCTAAATCGTGATATGCACAAATTGATCTTTTAGTACTATAGTAATATGATTCTTGTGACGATATTTAACAAGTACATAACTAATAATGAAAATAAAAGAGGCAAGAAAACGACCCGCCCCTACCCATTATCCAGCCCGTCCATTTTCACATGAGCCACACTCACGCCCAATCCATTTTGACCCGTATCAGAAAGTATTTGGTGCTTCATAGTCTGACACAAAAATCGAGAAACCAACAGACCTCGTGACCAGGTGGAGTAATGTGGTAAATGCAGAAGTTGTGGAGTAGCAAAGAAGCTGATTCGGGAGATATGAAGAGTCCTTGGAAACAAGACATGTCTGCATATAATTTGCAAGCACAAAAATAAAAAATAAGTTACTATAAAACCAACATTAAAACAACAAAATGTTGTTCAAAAAGAAAATATTTAGAGTTGGTTACGGTTAAGGCCCAAATCAGGATAAGTAATCAATGGTGGCTTTTCTTGATCTCCATACACAGTTACAGACACAGAACCGCAGCCAGTCTGAATGATATGTTCCTGCATTAAGATTCCACAACACAAGATATTCCAAGAACATACAATGCGTTTTAAAATCGACAAAGTGTGTGTGTGTCCAAAAAATATGAAACTTAAGCAAATATTTTATAATAATCCAAAAATACATACACAAATTCCATCATGTTAGGCAAAAGACACACGCCACATATGAAATCTCCAACAAAATGTTTACGGAAACACAAATGTATGGTTGTCATGTACAATATCATACGACGTGGGACAAAAGTTTTTGGATAACTGGATACGCTTTGCGACTGCCTAATGAGATTTGTTGTACCACTTTGTATGTCGCGTTTGTCCCACCTACATTGTCACGTACAACATAAGTCAGTATAGGTGGGACAAAAGCAGTTTCCTAGTCTTTGGCTGATTATTTATAGTTGTGATTTCCTAACTACTTGGTGAGGACAAAATTATAAATGTAGAATTACACAAAAGGCGCAGTGCTCTATCAGTATTCGGTGACTTTCTCTAGTGAGGTCGTTGTTGCAGTCTCATTCATGACAACATGTCATGCGCGAGCCATAGGTCTCCGTTGTCTACGATCGCGGGCGTGGGTGGCTTTTTGCTATGGGTGTACCCGAATAGTGGGGCTTTGTTAGACGTCAAATAGAAAATAAATGTAGAATTACATAACCATCTTTTAACTTCAATTAAATGATTATTTAATATTATTATTATTAAATGAAAAGAATTAGACATGCATAGATAATTCAAATAGATATAGATAAAAACCTTGCCGCGAAGATGAATAGGTGGGAAATGGGCGGCAATAGAATGATCGGAATATGCCATGGCCGCCGAGTTCTGTGTCCGAAGATACCCCTATGGCCCTATCCCTTCTTTCTCTCTCTCTCTCTCTCTCTCTCTACAATCAATCGACGGTGTAATCTTCTCTCTCTAAAATCTTATTATAAACATATGTGACCTTTGACGCAGCGTTTTTTCCTCAGGTTTCCGTTTTTTTTCCCTCCATAAATTTGTCACCAACATACATAGGAAGGTACATGTTTCATATTTTTTAAACGTTAGTTAATACTTTTTGAATAACTAACAAATTAAATAATTAATCATTAACAATTAAATTAATTAAACATATATTAAAATGTTCTTTCCTTTTTTTTTGAACGGGTATATATATTAAAAGGTAACTTTATTTGTCAGAGAAAGTTGTGGCTCTCACAAGGGGTTTTTCCTAGATTTTCTGGGTTTTCTCATGAATTGGTGGATAAACATTATTGTCGTCGGTGACATGCTAATGCTCCAGTGATTCGTTAGTGATCCAAATTTGCCGTTCAAGCTCATTATATTCCAGTGGTGATTCCAACGGAACTCCATAACGTTTTATTTTTAGTTATGGTCCAAATGACTAACAAGGTTAGTCTTTTTATGTTAAAAAATGTCAAACTACTCATTTACCCTTGTCTTATAAAACAAACCAAATTGATCGCTGAATCCATCTCACACCTTTATCCCCATTTCTAAGGTTACATTGGGTGTCGATCGTTTGAATATTTGCGCCTTGTAGGAAGCGTGAGCACTGATCAAAGCAATTAGGTGAGGGACAGAGGATGTGCTTCAAATGAGGTGAAACACCTAGTGACGAATTACTGGATAGGAGTCCTATATGGCTTGAGCTTGGTAAGAGTTTTAGAAGGTTGCCAAGTCATTGTAGGTGATGGCCGAAACTCAGAACTCATTAAATAGAGAAAAATCCAACCTAAGCTTGAGCTCGGCCTAAAACACATTTAGCTCTAACTCAAGCATGTAACTCGTCTCACTTACAACGCTAAAATGATCAACGCTAAAATGATCATCTAAAACAAACGAAATGTCATAAAATGATGAATTAAAATTACCAATTTGGGATACAAAAATTAGTAATAAACCAGGAAATTGCAGGCAACTTGCAAAACGACCACAACTCCCTTTGATTCCCCAATACAAAATTATCGAGCTCATGACCAACTCATCTTCTGTATCAGCGCATCTTGTATTCTTGGGTTCTTGAGACATTGCAACGACGACCATTTAACGAGTATTTGAGAGTGATGTCAATGTCTCGGGGATTTTTCTTGTTTTGTGTCACTGTCATGGTTCCAACCAGAGACTCTCCTTGGCATATAGTTAACACATCTTCAAGATATAGCACTGTTTGTTTCCAATGTGTATTCTTTGACCTTGGACCTAGATTATGGGTAACAATGCAACAAGATCAAATTTTGAGTCGTTCAGTGGAATTTTGGAAATTTCAACCTGTTTATGTATTAGTGCGTCGTTTTGGTTGCGTTTTATCTAAATGAGTCGAGTAAAGAAACAAATCAATGTTGAAAGTTGTTCAACTTGTACTTCTACTGCATACAACCTTCTAATTGTTTTATTTCAGCGTCCTATATTAATATTCTAATAAATAAAACCAATACTATTTTTTGAGTCAACCCAACCCGACCCGTCACGTCTTTTTTTTTACTCCCAATAAAACTACCCATTTGGATGTGTAACCCAACCTGCCCATTTAGAAAATACGAAAAAAATAACCAACCTGTAGAGAACCCTGTCATTTTGTGACAAACGCTGAAAGAGACATCAAAGTAAGCTACAAGAGCATGAATGTAATCATCTCGCTCAGCCACTAGCTTGAAAGGGGCTGTAAATGATGCATCCCCAGACGTCATCTTGGAGATATTCATGTTCTGCACGATTTCAAATGTGACAAATTAGAACCATTCACTTATAAACAGCTCAATTTGACTTGTGTTTATTTCCAACTTGTATAATATGCAAAGTTAAATAATGGATCAAATAGGTTAAAGTGTTCAGTGTCGAAGAACATGGATCAAAATTAACATCTTAACTCATAAAGGGCGTACACCATCTTATTTAAATCAACTAAATTATTATTAAAAAGGTTAATTTTAAAAAAACGACTTTTGCTGAGTTCACGCATTAGTCCCTGAACTTCATAACTCAATATGGTTGGGTGAGTCCCTAGACTTGAAAAAAATCAACGACATGGTCCTTTATTTGAAGTTTAGCTGTTTAGGGACTTAATTATTTAAAAAAAGACATAATCAGAAAGTATTTATAAACTTAGGAACTTTTTTTTCTGAACAGCAAACATCTTCTATTATTCATCACCCAGTATAAACTTAGGAACTTAATCGTCTAAAGAAGACCTAATCCCAGAGTTCTTATAAACATAGGTACTTAATAAAACTAAAGGTAAAACTGTTAAAACCAAAATCAAATGACTTTTTTGATAAAATTGCAAGTTAAGAGAGTGAACCATGTAAAAGTATACTCCATAATTTAAGTATGGATTCAACAAAAGTCCATAGGGTCTTTTGATATTTGCCCTTATTGAAATCAGAAGTTGACAGATAATTTCGTTTAAACCCAAACAAACATAACTGCTCTTGTGAACCATTAGGCTAGCCCGTCTATTTTACCACGTCTCTTTTCAACAGAAGCAGCAATGTAACGGATATATACATGATATATATCTGAGACTCTCACCTTCAGTAACTGACAATTTGTAACAATCTGCTTCTGGTCGACTGTGTCAACAAGAGGTTCCATCATAGACTGCTTCCTGATGCAGCTCATGTCAAAGCCGTACACATTTTTCCAAACTGCGACGGTAGCAAACAAAATTCAATGAAGTTGAAAAACCTTTGTATATTTGTTCAAAGTTCAAACAACATAAGATTACTTCAGAGGCAGTTGCTTACATTCAATCTTGTCCTCCTTGTATTCAGAATCCTCTATTGCTGTCAGATGAAGCGATGCAATATCAGGTAGCACAATTCCATTGCTAACCTATTGGGAACAAACAAGGATTGTGAAGAAGAGCAAAAAACCAAAAACAAAAGGCGGACCACAAACTAAAAAATGTATTTTGCCAAGAAATAGGTTATGCATCATGCCAAGATTTGGTTGAATTGTATTCACATATCAAGTTACATATGTAAGTGAAACTTACCAGCCACTTATCACGGGCATACAAAACAGTATTCAACATATTCTCGTATAACAGAAAATAACCCATCCACTCTGAAATAATAATATCCACTTGTGGAACCGGAAGGTCGATTTCTTCAACTTTTCCCTTCAAAACAGTTATAACTGCGACATTAAGCAGAAAGATGCGGAATCAGTTGACTTGTAAATCCAAATTTTAAAAAAATTGTAAAGATCTTGAATTTAAAAGATGCTAATTACCATTTGAAAAACCGTTCGCCTTAACAATCTCTTGTGCCATGTCAGCCATCTGTGAGCACTCAATCTGCAAACAAGTAGTGTGATATACTAAAACTATAATTTCTCATCAACTTAAAATAAATACGTGTATTGCATGTTATAAAAAGCATCACACCTTAACACAAGTTACATAATTTATGAAAGGCACAATAGACACAGAACACTTTAAAGCAAAGGCCATGAACATATAGTGTGAACATACTACTTTTACTATAACATAAGAAATCAATTTACACAGTAATATAAGAAAGTTATTACATAAGAACACATTCAAGTGTTTACTATATCAATCAAATTAGCAACAAAAAGAAACATTCAAGTGTTAATATGAATAATATGACAGAGAAAAAAAGATACATACAGCATAAACATGTTTTGCTCCAGCTTTCGCACAGAAGAGGGATAATATTCCTGTCCCAGCACCAACATCAAGAACAATCTTGTCTTTGAATAAAAATTTGTTCTTGTAGATAACATTTTGATAAGTCTTGGTTCTCACCACATCCTTCAGCATTTCCTGCACACGAAAACGAATTTTTAATTTGATAAATACATTTTCAAAAAAGTCATTTTATATTTACTATGTCTAGACAATAGTGTAAGTTATCGATAGAACGTTAAGGTTGGGAAGGCAGCTAGTAGTAATGTAACTCTGTCGAATGCTAAAGACGCCAAGCTTACCTCATGAATACCTGCATCCATAAAAGCAATAAAATAAAAAAAAATGTCAGAAAATATTACAGAATCAAACAAACAAACCAATTGTTAATGCAATCAAGCCACTCATCCAAGTTAAAGAAAAAAACGGACTCGGGCCTCTGAGGCATAAGCCCAAGGCGGAATTAAAAAATAAATATAAAAATTATATATCTTATAAAAAATAAAAACTGACACATAAAGTCTAAAACATACTGTAAAAAACACATTAAAAAAAAATAATTGACACAGAAAATCTAAAATATCAAAAACACACATAACCCAATGAGGCGCACATTTTCTTACTGCCCCGGCCCTTCGAGGCGCGCATACAAAATAACCCCATGAGACGTTTTCTTAGTGCCTCGGCCGTTTTTAAAAACTATGCACTAATTATCATAAGAATGACAAGCAACTCCAATACATGAGCTACAAACGGTTAAAAACCATGGCATCATATTCACCATAACTTAACATCAATCATGAAACTACAATAATAAATATAAAACCAATAGCTATATGCTTATATAAAACAAGTAAACAACTAAAGCTAATAGCTAAACAAGACAAATCCTTCGTTTTACATTGCTAGCTATATTAATTTAATCAATACAATATCATTGCAAAGTGTTAATTTTAAAATAATAATAATATTATTATTAAATTACCGAAATGAGAGTAGGAATCGAAGTAATAATCAGCGCTGGTCTGGTCACCACCGATTATGGGGTCGCACATGACGGAATCCTCCTCCATGTTGGAGGCTGCAGCTGCTTCTTTGATGGTTTCATCGGCGTCTTCGAACTTTGATGGCGGCATAGAGTCAGTCATCGTCTTCAAGGTTTGACTCTCTGTGTAAGCGTGTTGAGTTAGGGTTTTAGAAGGATGAAGAAGATGGGATGAAATAATAATATGTAATATCTAGGTTTTAGGGTTTATGGTGCTACCTCCACTTCTATGAAAAAAATTGGAAATAAAGTTAAAAGGGTCATTTGGTTGCTTAAGTGCTTAATTATTAAAATGTCTGAATGGTTAACAGTTTTATTAAGAGACTTATTAAGAGGCTTATCAAATAGCCCATTACGGTTTATTTATTATACCACTAGTGTTAAGCTACTACGTTGCGGCGAAGTGTAAGCCTTGTCAAGTAGCACTAAGACTATTCGTTGTGGAGCCATTATAACCAGGCGTGACTAAAGCCCTTTGTTACTTGGCTCGTGAGCATCGCAACCAGGTGGCTTCACGGAAGGCTTGAGCGAGCACAAGTGACCATGGTCACGACGTTATGTCTAGCAAGGTGTGGTATGTGGGTGAGTATCATTCCTCCAGTGTAGAACTGGGTGTATGAATTTTTTTTTTTTTTTTTTTTTGCCTGTCTTAGCAACTTGCTCAGTGATGACTTGTTTATTAATAATACTGTCTCGCTAGCCGTTCAATATATATTACCAATCTCTTTGTGCATTGATGTGTTGTACATTATCCTTTCTTGATGCTTTTTGACAACACTAACCATCCGTGGTCCATTAACTTTGGTAATGTCATGTTTAGCCCCAAACTTTAATAAGATATTCCTTTATTGGTAATATCTTATGCCGAAGTGTTTTGTCAGTTAGTGTACTTTCTCCATTTTGGCAACAGTTATTGTTTTAGTAAGTGATAAGAGTTTCTTATGCGGGGTGGGTTAGGCAACTGTCAGTTGCCTAACTAGAGAGAATTACAAATTTTGTCAGTTAGTGTACTTTCTCCATTTTGGCAACATTATTTACGCTTACATTTTATTATAATTACTAGAGAGAATTACAAATATTGTCCTTTAAATATTATAAAAAATGCATGTTTTGTCCTTTATGAAAAATTTTCACTCATTCTGTCATTTATTTTCTCAATTTGCTACACCCTCTGTCCTTTAGCCTAACTTAGTTAAAAAAACTTGGTTAACTTTATTTTCTAGGTTTACACTTTTAGCCCCTATAGTTTTGATCGAACCCTAACCCTTGATTGACCTCGAATTAGACCACAACAGTTAACGAAATCATAGGGCTATTATAGAACATCGAATTCCGATCAAAACCATATACAATAAGCATACTGACCTGGTCGTTTTCGAGGCTAAATTGAACGATTAAAATTGCGACTGGTTGATCTTGTTCTTCAAATTGCGAACGATTTGGTGGGTGTTTACAGTATATTTTTGCACAAAAACGGTTGACTAAGGCATAAGATATTATAATAGGTTTCAATTTATGGTATAAAGGCTCGGCTTGCAAGTGGGTTTTTAAACGTTTGAAGCACAGTTGTCAAAAGCGCGCCTAGGCGCGCACCTAGGCTTGAGGCGCCCAAGTGCGCTGCGCCTTGTAAGGCGCGCGCCTACGCACTGAGGCGCACTATCAGGGCTGATTTCAGGCTAATTTTCGGTCAAATTCAGGCTAAAAGTTGCATAAACTTCAAAAACATCATAAATGAGTCATGAACAAGTCCTAAACAACCCTAAAACATCCTAAAGTAACCCTAAACAAGCATAAAACATCTCTAAAATCCCTAAAAAATGTATTTTATACTATGCGTCTAATTATTAAAAGCCCTCGTTTTTTATGCGCCTTGCGCCTAGGCTCCGGGCTCGGCCTATGCGCATTGAGCACGCCTAGACGCTTTGACAACTATTGTTTGAAGACCTTTATTTTCTCAAAATACATTTTTAAACGTTTATGGAACGTGCTAAACATCTTATGCCATAGTCGACCGTTTCTGTTCAAAAATTACCATAAACACTCACCAAATCGTTCACAATTTGAAGAACAAGATCAACCGGTCGCAATTTTAATAGTTCAATTTAGCTTCGAAAACGATTAGGTCAGTACGATTATTATACATGGTTTTGATCGGAATTTGATGTTATATAATAGCCCTATGATTTCGTTAATTGTCGTGGTCAAATTCGATGTCAATCAAGGGTTAGGGTAGGATCAAAACTATAGGGGCTAAAAGTGTAAACTTAGAAAATAAAGTTAACCAAGTTTTTTAACTAAATTAGGCTAAAGGACAGAGGGTGCATCAAATTGAGAAAATAAAGGACAAAATGAGTGAAAATTTTCCATAAAGGACAGAACATGCAATTTTAATAATAATAATTAAAGGACAATCTTTGTAATTCTCTCTAATTACTATGGCTCCTCAACTTTAGTAATGACATGTTTAGCCTCTTAACTCTAATATTCATACATTGTGCTTTGTTAATATTTTTTTTATTTTCTTCGAGTAAAGATCAAATACAAAGTGTTTTTTGGTAAGAACTGTGAGAATCAAATGGGGTAAAATTTTTTTTTTTAGAATTTTTTTCCCTATGTGCTTAAACATACTTTCTAGATGAATAATACAAAAAAAAATTAATTTTTTTTAGTGTAATTACGTCATTAAAGTAAATACATTAGTTTACACTAGAGTAATTATGTAATTACTCTACACGTAATTACTCTACACCAAAAAAAAAATTATTTTTTTTAGTTTTCAATACTATAATACATGTTTAACAATATGGAAAAAAAAATCGAAAAAAAATAAAAAAAAATACCTCATTTGATTCTCACAGTTCTTACCAAAATTACAATTTGTACAAGATCTTTACTCTATTTTCTTCGGTGTTGACTTATTTATTATGTTCTATTTTTTACGTTCGGTCTAATTTCCCGAGACGAAAATAACATCAAGACGGCAAAACCTGCGCTTGCACCTGAGTTGATTGGTTTTATTTATTTTCATTTTTATTAGAGAGAATTATACAGATTGTTCTTTAGTTATACATGAAATTGCATCATATGTCCTTTTTTCAAATTTTTGACACCTTATGTCATTTGTTTTATACAGTTGTTACACCCTATGTCCTTTAGACCAAACCCAGTTAAAAATATCGGTTAAGTTGGTCACGTGCCCCTCACGTGAGGGGCAAATATGTCAATTCACCTCATAAAAGGACAATTTGTGTAATAATAATAATAAAACCATATCATCATCATCCTCGTCTGGTCATCATCATCCTCGTCCTCTCCTCGCTATCCATCTCCACCGCCACCACCGAGACCAACATCATCTACTTTGGCCCATCTATGACCAACATCACTGTTTCCCTTTCGTAAACCACCGAGACCACCACCTCCTCCTTGGTTCTACCACACCCCACCACTGCCAGCTTCCCAACACCCAAAACACAACCAACAATCGGTCACCACCACTCGTCTGATCACCATGACCCGAGGTCACCACCACCACAATAAACTCCTTCACACAAACCCACTGCAATCGAGCACCGATTATCCATCATCTCAACAATAATCTTGACCAAGACAAGAGTCGCGTAGTATTATCAGGAGAAAAGGGGAAATCCTTGTGTTACCTTGTGATAGACTTCTGTGATCAGATCTGGAACCTGTGACACCCTTGGTGTTGCCATCGTCTTCATCCACCCTTCTTCCATCGAGCTTTCCCTCTCTTCTGTCTCTCTCTGATCTCCTCTCTCTTCCTCTTTGCAATAATAATAATAATCAGGGTAGGGGTGAAAGTGAGGGTGTAGTTGGGTTGGGTTGACCGGCCGGCCGCCGGAGCACCGCCAAAGGCGGCGGTGGGAGCCTCCGGCTGCTCCTCATTTCCCTTTCTCCAAGTCTCTCTCTACTTATGCTTGTATGTGTGTCACCAAGGGAGAAGAAACAAGGTAAAAAGACATGTTTGCCCCTCACGTGAGGGGCACATGACCAACTTAACTGAGATTTTTAACTAGGTTTGGTCTAAAGGACAGAGGGTGTAATAAATGTATAAAACAAAGGACATAAGGCGTCAAAAATTTGAAAAAAGGACATAGGATGCAATTTCAGTAATAACTAAAGGACAATTTGTGTAATTCTCTCTTTTTATTACTTTTGTTTTGCAAACTTTATAGTAGTATAAAATTGATGTTACTTGATATGGTTTTATGTTCCTTTATGATGCGGACCTAACTAGTTTATTATAGAGTAAATAGCCAAAATCGTCCCTGAGGTTTTTTCAGTTTTGCTAGATCCATCCAAAAAAGTTTTTTTTCTCAACTTGACCATTGAGGTTTACCAAACGTTGCTAGATCCATCCATATATCTAACCTTGTTAAAAACTAAGTTAACTTGGAGGGGTATTTTTGTAATTTTACCTACTATTGGTTCTGTAATTTCTTCTCCAAAACCCTTCAAAATTTCTTTACTTCTACTTCTTCTTCTCCTCCTCCCTCCTCCTCTCCCCTCCGCCTCCACCGCCCTGCTCCTTTCCCCTCTGTCACCGCCGCCCCGCCCCTTCCCCACAGGCAACCGCCGCCGCCGCCCTCCTCCTCTCCCCTCTACCACCGCCGCTACGCCCCCTCCCCACAGGCAACCGCCGCCCAAAACCCTTAAAATATGTTAAGCATTTTGTGCAAGTTCATCTGAACAACCATTTTTGTTTTCATCGACAGAGATGCATATACAGTCGATTTAATCAAACATCGTGATCCATATCCATTTGGTGTAGACCCTAGTTGGCGTGGGAGTCGTTTAGAATGAAGATGTCTATTTTTGTTCGGTGTTGCCCAGATGAATCTTGGAATCATATTAAGCTACTTTAATTTTATTTTCTTCAACAATTCACTCGATATCAGTGGTATATATTTCTTATGATTCTCCATGTATTATACTTTGATATTTGTTTATAGATATATGACTTTATTCTGATTGGTGGTTAGGCAAGTGGTGGTCGTGGTGATGATGGTGGTGGTGAGTGGTGGCTGGGTTGGTGATGGTTGTTGGTGACTGGGATGGTGGTTGTTGGCAGTGGTGGTGGTGGTTATGTTGGTGGTCTTGACGATGGTCTTGGCTCGGGTCCGGATCATATCCGGTTCAAGTGGGTTGTGGTTGGTTATGGTTATGGTTAGGTTAGGCTGCAGACGTTAACAAACAAACAGTCTTCTTCATGCAGACTGCAGACCTTTGGTCCACCTCTTCTCCTGCAGATGTCTGCAGATATGGTCCGCAGACTGCAGTGTTGAAATAATCCGATCATCACTAAAGAAGGGAAACAATAAAACAAAAGGTAAAATTACAAAAATGCCCGTCCATGTTAATTTAGTTTTTAACCAAGTTAGACATTTGGATGGATCTAACAATGTTTTGGAAACCTCAGTGGTCCAATTGAGAAAAAAAACTTTTTTGGATGGATCTAGCAAACGTTGGAAAACCTCAGGGACGATTTTGGCTATTTACTCTTTATTATAAAAAAAAACAAAAAAGAAAAATAAATAAAGATTAAAGCATTAGAAATTTGACATCCACAACACACACACACTCCAACAGTCTGATATCAATCAAGAAAGTCTAAAGCTTCTATCTTTGCAACTGTAAATTCCGATCGGCAATAGAAGCAGACGACCCTTCCTCTCACCATTTCATTTTTTCTGGTAAATAAATTCTTTATCTTTATTATTTTTTCTATTTAGGTTTTCTTCTGTCTGCTTTTCCATTTTAATTGCTCAGATCTTTTTCTTTTCACATGTTAGATCTTCATTTTATGCAATACCCAGATTCTTTCATGCATAAATCTTTACCATTTTGTTTTTTTTTTTATATATTTTTGAGTTGGCGGCTCTTGTTTCTGAATTAGGGTTTTGGTTCTGTTCATTTTTTTTATTACAAGTTCTAAAACCCTGTTATTATTTTGGGTTTGATTGAATGTTATCAACATTTTATTTTAAGGGTTTTGCTAAATTTGGATTTTTTTAATAAAAAACAAGATTTTTAGGTTCAAGTTTGTTTAAGGTTAAGGTATTGTTGTTATAATTGATGTGTTCACATTCAATTAACGATTTTTTAATCAACGAATTGATCAACTTGTGGTTTTAATCTGATTTATACATTTATTTATTTCTTGGTTTATTGATCAAGATTAGGCCTGTAAACGAACCGAACGAACACGAACACAGGCGTGTTCGTGTTTGTTCATTTAATTTTAACCGAACACGAACACGAACACGAACACATAATCGAACACATTTTTGTGTTCGTGTTCGTTCATTAAGAAATTTATCGTGTTCGTGTTCGTTTATGTTCGTTCATTTAAACCTAAACGAACAGTTCATGAACATAAACGAACACAAACAAAAACAAGTTAATAGTGATTCATGAACATAAATGAACGTTAAGGTTAGGGTGGAGAGCGGCTGTGAAGTGTGGGGTTGTGAAGTGTGAAGAGCGGCTGATAAGTGATATGTTTAGAATGTTAGGGTTAGGGTTAAGTTTTTAGAACATATGAATTAAGGTTACTTAACAAAAGAAATAAATAATAAAAATAAAGTTAAGCTTAATTAAACGAACATAAACGAACAAAAATGAACGAACATAAACGAACGTTCATGAACATAAATGAACGAACACAACGTGTGTTCATGTTCGTTCGTTTAATTAAACGAACAAAAAATTGTGTTCGTGTTCGTTCATTTATTTAAATAAACGAACATAAACGAACTTCCCGCCGAACAGTTCACGAACAGTTCATGAACGTTCGGTTCGTTTACAGGCCTAATCAAGATTTTTTAGCTCCTAGATTGTTGGTTCATGATTAATGTATTGTTGACTTGTTGTTTTGATTAAAGTTTAAATGAACGGAATCAAGCCTCGACGCGTTTTCCCTTCAACCTACGGAGGCATAAGGTGTAAGCCCGAGGAGGAAATAAAAAATAAATTAATTGATACATAAAGTCTAAACATCAAAAACACGCATCAGAAATAAAATAACTGACAAAGAAAATCTGAAACATAAAAAATACATATAAAAAACACACATAACCCCATGAGGCGCCCCTGAGACACACATTTTCTTACTGCCCCAGCCCTTCGAGGCACACACACAAAATAATCCCATGAGGCGCCGCCTCAAAAACGTATTCTTACCGTCTCGGCCGTTTTTTTAAACTATGGTTATGATCCATATCCTCACACTTAGTTAACATTATTTTGATTTATGAGTTGATCAGCTTGGGGTCAACTGGTGGTTTCAATTTCATCCATAGTTACCAAATTCGCTCTAACAGGCGCGAATTCGTATTGGATCGCGCTGTACCCAAACGGAATTCGTTTCGTACCGAATCGCCTTTGGTACGCGACTGCAATCGCACGGTACGGTGCTCCTGTTTGAACTTCCAATCGTTCCGATCGTTGTTGGGTATGTTAACTGGATCGATAGATTGAAACGGAAGACGACTTCTGACGCCGGTGCTGTGCCTTTTTTTGCCGGAAACTAGGATGAAGAAGAAAGGGATTTGAGAGAGAGTTGACTGGTGTGTGTATGAAGAAGAAATATGAAGAAGAAAGGAGAAGCGGCAGCTTCTTTTCTAGGGTTAAAAGTTTAAGAATATTAACATTTAACCCCTCTATCTTTTAATACTTAACATTTAGTTCATAAAACTTGTAATTTAACATAAAAGGTGCAAAATTAGTTTGTGTATTTAAACATGGACCCCCAATCTCTTCACTAGTTTACATTTGGTACTTATACTAAAAAATTTATACATAAAAAGTATAAAATTAACATTATATTACTATATATAATATAAATTATAAATAGTTATTTTTTATATTTTTAATATATTCTACTACATTATCGCTAAACCGTACCGGACTACATGGTACATCGTACCGGTTCGTACCGAAATGAACCTACCCCCCTCCGTACCGAATACGTCAGCTCTAGCGAATTGCGTACCCGAACCTCGTACCCGTACCGAAGCGAACCGCGATTTAGGTAACTATGATTTCATCTCTACGTTTACTTTTTTCCTCGTGAATTAATCAAGGTTTTTAGCTCGAAGATAGTATATTATTAAGGCATTGTTGTTATGATTGATATTCACACGATTGATTAACATAATTTTATTAACGAATTGATCAGTTTGGGGTCAACTTGTGGTGTCAGTTTCATTTGCGCGTTTACTTGTTTCTTGGTGAATAGCTCACAGATGGTTTAAGATTAAAGCATTGTTGTTGTGATTGCTAATCTCACACTCAATTAACGTTGTTTTACTTAAAGAATTGATCAATTTGGAGCAAAACACACAATGTATTCAGTTTCATCTATATATTTAGGGGCTGTTTGGTTGATTAAGTGCTGAATCATTAAGAGGTCTGAATGGTTAAGTGCTGAATCATTAAGTTGGACCTCTTAATGGTTAGTTTACTTGTCTCACGTTGGTAGGGGAGCCTCATTAAGGTTCAGCCTAGTTCAGTGCTTAATGGTTCAGCAACATCCCAAATCTTAATGATTCAGACCTAACCATTCCATTCAGAAGTTGAAACAAACGCGCTGAATACTGAATCATTCAGCACTGAATGGTTAAGAGCCTCATTAAGAGGCTACCAAACAGCCCCTTACTTGTTTCTTGGTGCATTGATGGTTACATTTCATATTTGAACATAGTTATCAAAGGCGTGAGGCGCGCTCAATGCGCTTAGGTTCCGCTTGTGGCCGAGGTGAGAAGCGCAAAAAAACGCGGGCCTAAGGAAAAAAAACCGCAAATAAAAAAAATCACCAAATCATTACAAATAACAATCATTTTATAAAATAATATAAATATAAATTGACTGATTTAGCCATACCTGCTACAAGGATTAACACGCCTTTGATAACTATGTAGTAGACAAAATTAGTTGATGGTAAATCAATGAGTTGAGGTGTTTATTTATTGAAGAATAATTCAATATCTGTAAGTGTTTTAGGAAACAAATATCTTTAAAAAAAGATTTGATTGAGATTTAGATATATCTCTATAAATTGGTAAGCATTGGTCGATTATATTAGTTAGGGGATTAGGTTTTAAAAATCAGACCGTGGCTTTTTTTTTATCTAGGAGGAAAAAGCGGGATCTGGTGGCTTCTAGGAAATTGGTCACCTAGGCGGTCAGGGCGATGGCTTTTGATAACTATGTATTTGAATGATTGTTATTTGTGTTTGGATCCTAAAGCAAATGTTATTTGCAGACAGAATGGCATCGAAACTAAAACAATTGCAATCAAAGGCAACTCTAGCTTCAGAGTTCTTGTCCAAACATGGAACCACTTACTACAAGCAATTGTTGGAGCAAAACAAGCAATATATTCAGGAACCAGCCACTGTCGAAAAGTGCAATGAGTTGTCCAAACAGTTGTTCTACACTCGTCTTGCCAGGTTAATTATTTAGCTTTATCACTTTATGACATCTGGATTAATCAATTTGGAAACTCATTTAGCTTCATTAGCAAGCATGGTTTTTTACGTTTAGGTTTGGTTTTAAAAAGCGTGAAGCGAGGGCTTTATGTATGTGAGATGTTGTTCTATGTACAATCAAATAAGCTTTATGTACAACTAAAAGTTGCATCTCTCTCCTCACTATACATATCAACCATAGTTGTTAATAGCGCTCGCTATAGCGAATAGAGTAGTGAAGCGTGAGCATCCCGCCATAAGATCTTTAGCGCCTAAAAAGCGATAAAATAGCGATCAAGTAGGTTGTTTTTAATAAATACAAGTATATACCGGAAAAAAGCGCGTTTTAGGGTTTTTTGTTAAAAGATTGAAACAAGAAGCGTATATTCTTCCATTTTACCGGATATTTGTTTATAAAATATACATATATAATATTTTTAAAATTTTCTAACTATGATATCAATCTTTTAAACTAGTATACCATTCATAAGGTTTTGGTTATTTTTACACGCTAACTTCCTCCCCACCCTATATTCAACAATTTTGGCCCACATGTACTTAAAGTGTTGCCTCCATAGTTATCAAAGGCGCTAGGCGCACTCAACGTGCATAGGCCTCGCCTGGGGCCCAGACGTGAGGCGCAAAAAAACGAGGGCATGAGATAAAAAAAAGCGAGCAAAGAAAATAAAGTAAAAATATATTAAAATATTACTATTTTTCTCTAGTTAGTATCAAAAGTTTTAAAATATTGATGTATTAATGTATAGAAGTAGTTTTCCTTAGATAAAAGTAGAAATCTGGCTGGAATCTAGCCATAATTTAACGAATTTAGCTGGAAACCCTCCGGAATTTGGGAATCTAGCTACAATCTGCGCCTAAATCATCACCTGGAGAATTAAAGCGCAATTTCCTCGCCTTGCCCAAAAAATGGGCCTAGGCGCAAAAGGCGATGGCTTTTAACAACTATGGTTGCCTCAAGTCTCTGAGGCGTTTTTTCGATCTCCTCGCTACTCATGTGCGCTTTTTAAAACCAAGCAATGTTATATTTCATGATAATTGTGATTTCTTTATTGTTATATCACCAGGTTAACAAAGATTTCTCTCATTTAAATTCCATGTTGACATTTGTTAGTCAAATGGGTCAATGGGGTAGGTGTAGGTTGGACCTTTTAAGACGGTTTTAAACAGGTCGGCAGTTTGGCACTTGGCCAGGTCAAATTAACCCACTAACCTGGTCATTTTTCTCTTAGGTTTATATGTAACTGACAAATTTAGTATGACAGAAAGTACTTAAGTTACATAATTTGACCTGTTTTCACAGAAATGTTTTATAGTTGTCCCGTGAACCCTTGTCTCTTTCTGTTTCTATAAATACATATCCTTACGGTGTAGATGTGAAAGAATAAATGCGTGTATAAACTATACTGTTAGTTACAGGTCGTATGTGAGTGCACAATCATGTAGCTTCAAAGTATTTTTATTATGCTTTAAATTGAATCGGATATCCATCTTATATGATGTTAGTGAGTCCAAACATGTACTTTTTCGGGCTGGGTCTAAACAGGTTGGGTTGGATTCTTTGTCAGCTTTTTAGATTGTCATGTATAGTTTGTTTATATATCAAATATAATTACAGAAACTATGCACTAAAATAATCATTTATACATTTTACATCTTTAATAAAGCAAGTAACCCTTGTGTCAGCCTATCTAAAAGCGAAGATTTGGTTTACAAAAGCTAGGGTGCTTTGTCGTTTTGCCATTTTCCTTCATGTTTTCATGTTGGATTTGTTGTAAACGAGGTTTGATTAATACTTGGGTGGCCGATAAAACAGTTTCAGTTTTCAATATATCGGTGATCTTAACGGAAAAGTTGTATACGTGGGCGGCTCCATATACATTATTCTTGAATGACCAAAAGGACTTTTGGTTGTTCTAAAGAAAGACATTTTATATTAGGTTTAGAGAAAGGGTAAATTTGCGGCTCGTATGGAACAAATCATTTGTTCACTAAATAAAAGACACTAAAGACTGATTTAGTTATGGTTTTTGCAGTCTTCCTACCCGTAACGAGGCATTTTGGAAGGAACTCAATCACGTGAAGGAATTATGGAAAAACAAGAAAGATCTGCACGTTGAACAAGTCGGGATTGCAACTTTATTTGGGCTCGAATGCTTTGCGTGGTTTTGTGCTGGTGAAATCGTCGGAAGGGGTTTCACATTCACCGGTTACTATGTTTGAATTGCAACCATTTCGGTTCCATAAAAGCTTCTCAGAAGCAAAAATTGTAAGGTTTTTTTTTTCCTTTCTTGAAAGTGATTCCGTTTTATTACGGTAATGGATCTATATAATGTTGACATTATTTTTCAAAATTTTGGAGCTGAGAAGCAGTTGAAAGTTGGATCAATAATTTGCGTATTTGGAACGATATATCTGTAATGACTTAGTTTTGAAAACTGTCTGTTTACTGCTTGCCCATTGATTTCAATGTTTGTAGCAATATGCAAATCGACCAAATATTAAATGTAATGAGCGACTAGCATTCGAGTGGTTTGCAAGACCATCGCCTTGTAAACCATGAAACGTGTTCGCTTGATTTGGTGACAACACACAACTATGAACCCAATTAACTTCCGATTCCATATAAGTACTCGGTTGTATTTTAAATGCAAGATCATGATCGTTGGAGCATCTCAGTCGCGATCTGAACTCCGTTCATTTCGCAGTTGATTATTTTGTATGCATAGTGCATGTTCTTATAACCCTAGTGTTAGATGCTTTTAAATGTTAAATTTATTCATAAAACATATAATAAAAAAGTAGTTATTTTTATCTTGCAACATATTTCATTTTGTTGTGAAAGTAACATAACATATGATTACGTTTGGATGACAGAACTAATCAAAGCTTAAAGGGATCACAAAGTATTTTAATTGAACTTTGTTTGTGACCATACACATATAGTAAATTTGAGCTTTTGAAACATTACAAGGCTCCTACTATTAAGTATGTAACATACAGATTAAAATATTAATGCTTACGTTAGGGATGTAAATGAAGCACAACGGCTCGAGAGCTACTCAGGATCGGATTAGTAAAAAGTTCGAACAAGCCGAGCCTGAGCCTGAGCTCGAGCTTGAAACATGACTCGTTTAGTTATCGAGCCTGAGCTCCCTACACAATGTTACTAAATTAGTATAATATTAGTTTTATTAATATTTAATAATATTTACCGCTCATTTAAACTTGTTTAATAACTAGCCTGAGCCGACCCTCATAAATTGAGCTCGTGAGCCTATTATATATATATATATATATATGTGATGTTTCAATCTAGTGGTTTAAGACGAAGGTGGGAGAGTTTACCTACAGCAGTAGGGTTCCCACCCGGGTGATCACGGTTTCAATCCACCGGGTATGCAGAAATATGCGAAGCCTTCAGGCTAGGCGTTGAAAAGCACGCACATGAGGGATCAAACCGGGTGGGTCGACCCGTTGGAATGAGAATTACTCGGGTATAATAGGCCGTCCAAAAAAATAAAAAAAAATAAAAGAAAAGAAGAGTCATAATTGAATTTTTTTTTTGAACGGCAAGTGGTGCAACCGGTGGAGCTCCGGCTAACATCCTGGCCAGCCTGTACTGATTACCCATTCCATCTGGATTGAGGATCTCCCCAGGTGGAACCCCCACATGTGGTAAATATGGCTCCGATAGAAATCGAACCCTCAACCTCCACATGACCTCCACTCTAGCTCCCCCCAATTTTCACTAATTGAGCTAGGCTTCATCCGCGAGTCATAATTGAATTATACGCGGGTCCATTAACCGAAAAACCAGATGCCCACATGGCTTGTGTTCTCAACCAACGGGCCCACAAGTGGATGGTCAACACAAGCGAGCGACCTACCATGGATTTACATCCAAGTTGAATAGAAAAATATTATTATATATAGTATTAATTTATAAGATTGTTATGCATCATGGTATTGTACTTTGTGAATTAAATGTTTTTTGTGCATGTCTAAGTTGTACGCATTGCTTTGTGATTTGTATCTTTCTTCCCAGGCTTACAAAAATGGATCCTTCTGGTGTCTTCTCTATATGCCTTCTTCCAAAGGTTAAAAAAATCTCACCCCCTTCTAGATACTTTCATAGTTTTATACGTACTGCTGTTGGTCCCTAATTTTCCTATTGTTCGCAACAATTGTGCACATATTCTTCATCGCCATCATTGTTCCTAATCATCACAACAGTTAGGGTTTGTCGTAGCCCGTTGTTAAGGTACATGGACTGGCATTCTCTGCCGGATGTCAAGTGAGGTTTTTGGTTGTTTGTTAGTTATGATGTATGCGTAAATATTTGATTTTTATTGTTGTTTGTGTGCACCCGTTTGGTTTGGTTTCGTTTAACTTAGTTGTTAATTTGTGTTGGTAGTGTTGAAATCTTACTAAAATGACGCAATTTACATAAGTTTGACAACTGTGCGGTTCTCGATTTGGGAAAGGTAATATGGGGTTGATGTATTGTGTTGTAGGAATTGTAACTAAAGGAGAGTGTTAAGAGAGATTTGGTTACTGAATAGTTGAAGGCCCATCCATCCATGTACCAGCTTGAAAACCATTGGTTTCAAACTCTTACCTAAGTTGATGCTTTTAGAATTTCAACTAAAATAAAAAATTTATAAGTTGGAAAATGAAAACATAGTTTCATACGTACTGCTGTTGGTATACTTTTGTACAAGTTGTATAAATGGCTACTTAATCTAATACAAACCATGCTCTTATAAAATGACATACAACAACGCGCGGGGTCACATTCTAGTTTAAAATATAAATTACAAATTAGTATATTATAAATCAAAAGATTAGTTATAAAATACGAAAACTATTCCACTTTGAATGCATGTTTTTTTGAGATACAACTACATACAAAAATATAAATATTTATGGTTTTCTCAATTAGTTAACTGATTTTGAGAATATAATTTCTAACTTATCTTTGTTACATAAATGACTTGGTCAAAATAATAAAATTTATTTATTATTTTTATGTCTAAATCGCCTCCATTCTAAAGACCTTAACTCTCCCAAGTGTAGGAGAATACAAAATTGATTTTGACATAACTTTTGAAGTCAAATTAAAATTATGTTGGATATTTTAAAAATAATTAGGAGAATAGCTTAATGGTATTGGTGAGTTTAGATTAAGAGCACTCACATCCCATTCATTATATTTCGTGAGTAGGTTCCTCATATTTTATAAAGTGAGTTTAAAGGGTTGTGAGTAGAGGAGAGAAAAAAATATTACTATTCATCTATATATTTGAAAAACTACTGTTTACCCATCAAAATTTTTTAATATATATATTTTTTAATGGCCAACAGATCAAACCCGAGCACTCTCTGGGCACCATTTTGACAAATTCAAGTACTCCGAGAGTACCTGAGTTGTCAAACACCAATTCCGGAGAAAACCTGGTAACCTACCGCACGTAGGCACAACGATGAAATTACCGGTAAAACTCGTCTGGCTCAAGAATCGAACCCATGGATTCCATAGGTCTTCTATCATTGCTTACCAATGTCTCTACCACTACTGTGAAAGAGAGAGAAAATTTAATGATAAATATTTAAAAATATTATTTAATTAAAATAAGAGAGAAAACGTAGTGATTTTTAGTGTAATTTGATGAGTAAAGATGAAGAATGAAATGTGAATATGAAGTGCAAGTTTAGCCGCTAAAAGCATAAAAATTGATTTTAGATTTAAGACCTTTTAAATATATTTTAATCAAAAGGTTATTTTACATATCTGTCGATTAGCAAAATAGTCCGATCAACCATACATACAATACATAAAATAACCTATCATGACATCCATCCCTAAAGTACAACATAGTATGCTAGTAACACATACTATATTATACGATAAAAGTTAATATTTTAAACTTCTGAACTGATCTAAGATGAAAATATTTTCTTTATACATTTTCACTAATACAAAACGAGCATTTTCAATGAGTTTTGACGGTCGCTTAAAACCATCGTTGTAACTAAGTTTTTACGACTAAAATGCTTTTTTCAAGCAAATTCAACGACGATCGAACCTATTTGCGACCTGCTTATTAGCCATCGATTTTACGATCAAACCTATTTGCAATCGACGCTAATACGGTTGCTGTGTTTTTGATAATTTCCTAACGGACCCGGCAGAGGGGAGATCCCAGCAGACGTGCTTGTGTTTGGATGGGTGGGCGGGAAACACGCTTGTGTGGACCTTACAGGGGTATCCCCGCTCGTCGGTTTTCGAGATACTGGGTTTGTGACCGGGCAGGCGATGCGGAAAGCCGAGTCCAAGAAGATTGAGAAGCATGCCAAAGTTTGTGAGGATAATCAACATGTTTTTGTCCCATTAGCCTTTGATACTTTTGGGGCGTTGGCACCGGAAGCCATCCAGTTCCTTGCCAGAGTTCAACGGGTCGTTCATAGCAATTGTTCGACCCCCCAGGGGCAATGATTTGTCTTTAGTAGGTTTAGTTTTGCTATTCAGAAAGGGGTGGCGACAAAACTTGTTGCCCGTCTACCAGTCATTATGTAAGATTTGATTTGAGTTTTAAAAATGTGAAATGATTGAACTTCCATCTTATCTACGATTCCTAAATTTAGATCCATATCATGTTTGTACCTTTTTGTAGTTTAATAAACGTCACATGTTATGATAACATGTTGGTCCATAAAGTTTTATTATTTTCAGGATAAATATTTAATGTTTTTTCAATAACTTCAAAACTTTTCACTATGCATCAAATTAAGTAGGGATTTAAAATAAAGTCACATTTATTTCCATCCAAAAAATATATATGTAAGACTAAGTCAAAAAGTCGCCATTGTGGTAGAAATTTAAAAGCAAACAATCCTAGACGTGCACGTCAAACACGTAATCGGCCCCTCAAATTTTCGTTTTTTAAGGTTTGATATAATAGAAAAAACAAAAAACAATTAGAAGACGTTTTTTAACCACAAAGGTCTCGACGGGATTACCCTCTCAAGTTTCACCCGAATAACAAAATGTGACCCCCATCTAGAAAATATCGCCTATCTCAGAGAAAATTGCACCGGATGAGACTCAAACTCATGTTCTCTAATAAAGCTGAGGGTGTGAAATAATGTCTCCCGAAGCTTTAAAACGCAAAATAGGTGCCATGTTGAGGACACGTAAGCTATGAGACAACGATGACATCTCTGTTTAACATGCATGGGTGATTTAGTGTCCCTTATAAAATCTGATTAGATAGTACAATGCCGTCTACAAGAACCCTTATAAAATTTGGACCCCAAGCGACATTGTAAAATTGGGCCTATAATTTTGATAAAGAAAATGATTTAAAAATAAATTGATTTTTCCAACTCCACTAATAAAATTCTAATTTATAAGAAATAAATATATATATTTTAAATACGGAATTTAACACACACACACATATATACTAAAAAAATTCGGACCCAGAGCAGTCATTCACCTCGCTTCTTTTTGGGTGGGGCCTGGGATGGTACAAAGTGGCCCGCACTCTCTCCCTCTCTGCCACTCATTATTGAGCTGGGGAGAGAAACCACAATCCCAATCTCACTTTTAACAAAGAAGGGGTGGTGTTGAAAACGTCACCCAACTAAGATGGCTAGCGACATTACCCACACCCCATAGTCTAAACTCTAAAGAAAGCCATGCGGCTAGCCAGGGGTATTGGGGTAATGCCCACAAAAGTTGAGGTATAATAATTTGACTTTTGGGTTTACCATGTTCCACCAAAATTCTGTCTGTCAGATTCAAAATCGAAACTTCCAATTGATGATTTCAACATTTATATTTACGATTCTTCCAACTTTCCTATCATTATTATTATTATCGTTATTATTATTTTCCTCTCATTTAATATCCCTTTCATCCATCCATTTCCTTACATATTGCCTCAACATAAACCTTCAGTTTGTCGATTACACTTTCACATCATCAATCAAACAGTGAATTTGTTACATAACAACAATAACAATGCTTAAAAAGAGTTTCAAGATCGCTAAGTGGTAATAACATCCTTCTAACCTTTTTTTTATAAAAATTTACATACCTTTGCGATTATGTTATCGTTGACTTTTTTTTTGATTTATTGATGCAGTAAGACGTCGTTGAAATTAGCGACTTCAAGGATTAAGTTAATGAGGAATAAAAAAGTTGTACAGATTAATCAGATGAAGCAAGAATTAGCTCAATTGTTAGAATCTGGACAAGATCGAACCGCTAGAATTCGAGTACGTATTCGAATAATATTAATAATAATAATACAAAGTTATGTTATTTTTTTGTGATTAACATGAAATGGATGATCTTATGTTGTAAATATAAAAGATATAAATACAGTAATTGAAATTATTTACTTGTTATTAATGTATTAATATTGTATTAGGTTGAGCATGTGATCAGAGAAGAAAAGATGGTGGCTGCGTATGATTTGATTGAAATATATTGTGAACTTATTGTAGCGCGATTGCCTATTATCGAATCGCAAAAGTAAGCTAGCCTGCTTACCTGATTTGTTAATGATGATATTTAAGAAGTTGATAATATTATTAAGAATAATAATTTGGTGATAGGACTTGTCCCATTGACCTGAAGGAAGCTGTCACAAGTGTGATATTTGCAGCTCCTAGATGTTCAGACATACAAGAGCTTGTAGATGTTAAGAAAAACTTTACGGCGAAATATGGGAAAGAGTTTGTTTCCGCAGCTACTGAGCTTCGTCCTGACTGTGGTGTTAGCCGCATGGTATGTGTTTTGAAATTCGACGTGGTAAAATGGGGACTGGGTTGGGTTGGTTGGGTCGGGTTGACCCAAGCCAGTTTTTAATCCAAAGTTTTGACAAAATATTTGTGTCAAATACACTTTTGGGTGAGTTTTGACCCGTTTAGTTATTTTTTATCCCGTTAGAGTTAAAAAAAAAATTTAACTTGAATTGACCCATTTATAAGAACGTGGGCTGAACTTACACCATGGGTGGCATTTACTGACACGAATCGAAACCCAACAAAAAATCAGTTAGAATTTGGGTTGTTATGTCTAACCTGTTTAATAAACATGTCGTGTTTGGTTGACCTGTTTAATAAAACTGGTTGTGTGTGAGTTGACCTGTTTTGCGCATCTAATTAAACAAGTCGACCCGTCAACCTGATTAAAATTAGAATAAAACAAATATATATGTTTTACAGCGTCAACTTTCCAACTTGTTTTTGACCCGTATAAACCCATTTGACAACTAGTTTAATCGTGTTACACGATTTTTAGTGTGTCCGGGTTAGGGTTGAATGGTTGATGTCTTTGACAGTTTCACACGGTTAAATATATCGGTCATGTTCGGATTATTCAATTCAAACCACTAGCCTAAAATGCATCAACCTGGCACGATTGCCACCCCACTCGCAAGCTTATGTTAACCAAATCTCCCATTTAAACAGAATCAGTCTGTCGTCTTGATGTAATTCATTTAAATTTTCAGTTGGTCGAGAAGTTATCTGCAGTACCACCAGACGTGCAGACAAAAGTAAAAGTTTTAAGTGCTGTAGCAAAAGAACACAACATCAAGTGGGATGCAACTTCATTTGAAGGGAAAGAATCCAAGCCTCCTGATGACTTGTTGGTGAGTTGAACTTGCTTTTGTAATTTTGTAGTATCTTATCTATCGTTCGAAACACGAAAGTTAATTTTTTGTTCTTATTCTGTGGTAAATACATAGTTTTCTTTCACATATAAAACCTTTATTATTTAGACTAACTAAAGTAATTTGAGCAGAATGTGCCCACATACTTTGAGAAGGCGAGTACGATAAGTGTTGACTCTCCTAAAATGCAAACTTCATATGTCCAAAATGTGCACAGTCATGAAGGAAATCCAAATGGACATTTTGATTTCGCTCAGCAGAATAGAAGATTCACAATAGATGCTCAGAATGTAACCACTGCAAATACTCATGAAGATGTGGGACCTTCAGGTATATGAATATTTCATGAACTAATTTCAATAGACCACTTTTTGGAATAATGACTTGTGGCGGTCACTAGGTAGCTATTGCAAAAGTTGTCTTATAGGCACTTCGGCTGTAAACAACGTTCAAAAGAGGTCACTAAATCAACTATACAATTGAATTCTACACCAAATGTCGTCAAAATAGCCAAAGATGACGAAAATATTACTCATATGTTTGGTTGTTAAGATGTTAACATCCTACTTAACATAAAAAAATTGTTAGCCTAATTCTCAAAGCCAAAACTTTTTATGCAAAAGATAAACCTATGGTAGGGGCTGTACAATTACACTTCTTCCATGCATTAAGTTGTTATGGACAGGTAATGCTTGCACAGGTGAATATTCAAAACTAAATTGGAATTTTAAGTTTGCCATATAATTAGTTTCATTTTTTTTTTTTACTTTTTGAATGTAAAATTGAGTTAAAGAACATTAAGTGGCCTGTTGCAATTTTTTTTTCAGTTTAGCGCGCTACATTAGATTTTACAATAGTTCAGTGGCATCCATAAGTATTATTCCCTAGTTCTTTTTTATGGGAATGGGATTAGTAGTGGTATATTTATGATTAAAATGATATAATAGGTTTTTGTGTATTAACATAAAGCACTATATCAGTATATCATTGTCTTATATCATCTGTATGACCCGTAACATAAAGCACTATATCACTTTTTAATTAGGACTAGGCTCTGGGATGATGAACACGAGACATTCATTCAATAGCCACAGCAACAATTCTTCTTTTGGTAAGGAGACGTGGAATATGGAATTCAAGGATGCCACTTCTGCTGCACAGGCTGCAGCTGAGTCAGCAGAACGGGCTAGCATTGCCGCTAGAGCGGCTGCACAGTTATCAAGCCAGGATAAGATTAAGCGGCAGTATTCAACCGAATCATATAATCGTGAACAAAGTCCCCGAGTTTCTTCAGAATATACAGGCCAGCATAACTTCCACGATTCATATAACAGTAGCTCCTTTAATAATAGAAAGTCAAAGATACAGAATCAGCAAATGGACACAACTGAAATTTATACTTCCCCAAAAGCTACCAAGAAATCAAGCAGTTTGAGATCCAGAAATGATTCAATTAAGGAGAATTCGGTGAATGACTTTGAAACACATGAAACTAGTTCAATGAAAGAATCTCGAGCTCGGTTTACAAATGGGGGTGACGAAGGTTCTTCTAAGTATGCAAATGTTGATTATTATGAGGAAGGGATTATTAAAAAGAAACCAAGTGTAATTCCATCTCGGACACATTCTACCACCATTGGTAACGAACATGATGACTTGACTTTTGACCAACGAAAGGATGGTCAAAGAAAAGTCGTTGACCAAGAAAACGTTTTAAGCGATGCAAAATATGACGATGTTCATTCAGATGATGAAAGCGATTCTGATGCTGGTCCTAGGTTCGATACGGGATTTGAGTATGATGAAGGGGAGGCCAAGGCATTTTTTCCATCTCCAGACAGGGAATCATTCTCTCCACTGGAGAGCCCAAAAAAGGACATGAGCAGCACTATGGGCCGGGTTGGTTCTGCAAAATCAGTTGATCACTCGGTAAAATATGACCTTTCAGTTGGTTCAGGTTCTGATACTGAAATCGAGACAACAAAGTCAACTTTTAGTGATACAAAAAAATCAACTTCTCGAGTTGACCCAGGATATGTAGAACCTCCAGCAAATAAAGTTAATCCCACTAAATCTCGAATTGAGCTGAATGATTTGGTCGAAGCGGGTTCATCCTTCCATAATGAATATGATGATATTGATACAGGGAAAGATTTAAAATTTGGAACGTTGACAGGTGGCCTTCGACACAAAAGCAGTCTTAAGTACCCACCCTACTTGAAGACTGAAGTAAAAGAAAGTCCCGTAAAAGTTGACCCGGCATCCAAACAGAGTTCTTTCAATTCGAGAGTAAGCAGACTGGAAAACAAAAAGCCAAGTGTTTCTGTGTCAAAATCTGAATCGGATTCTGATTCGGACGATGATAACAATGAAACATTCCGGGTACAAAACTCCTTTAAAACTAGATCACAATTTGCACCCCCTGATAAATTCTTCAATAATGATGAAACTGACACTAAAGAAGAAGTTTCATCCGTTTCAAAACGAACATCAACTGGTAAACTTCATTTGGGTCCAGGCTTGTCTCGCAGGACTAAAGGTCAGGTTGAGCCTGTGGGCAAAACCGTTAGTTCCAATCCATCTCCATCTGAGAGTTTAAAGAAGAATCGCGAACCCTTGGAAACTAGTAGTACTTCAGCAGAACAAAAGTCGAACACACGTTTTAACATCACCAAATCTCCTCCTGAGCCTCGGCCTGACCCGCCCCGTTTTAGACAAGAACCTTCCCACACAAAACCTGATTCTAAACTTTCTGAACCACCGCCGGATCC
Organism: Ambrosia artemisiifolia; assembly: GCA_032199755.1. Lineage (NCBI taxonomy): Eukaryota > Viridiplantae > Streptophyta > Magnoliopsida > Asterales > Asteraceae > Ambrosia > Ambrosia artemisiifolia. The sequence continues at coordinate 1,385,574 of CM063514.1, forward strand.
AAGAAAAAAGATTGTGGAATCAGTGAAAGCAGAAGCGCAAGAAACAGTGAATCTGAGTTATGAAACTAAACCTGAAGCAAATAATGTCAAGAAACCAAGTCACGTTCATCCAAAGCTTCCCGACTATGACTCGCTGGCTGCTCGTATTCAGGCTTTAAGTAAGATGCATCATTAATGAGTAATTACAGTTTTATACAGTCATAATCGGGTAAGCTTTTATACATAGCGTTTTACGATACATATACAATGTCTAATGCATATTTTGTTTGTTTGCTTTCGAGAAGCATACCCATATATACATTTTTGTGATTCAGTGTGTCTTTGTTGTTTGGTTGACACAAACTATTCAACAATCGGTTGTTTGGAAGACGGGTCAATCCAAGCTTATCAAGAGCCTGAGCCCGAGGTTGGACCTGTTGAGATCTTTTGACTGATCGTTTGAGTGATTAAACTGAGCCTGAGCTTAATGTGGTTCAAGCTCTATAGCTAACAGTTTGATGTTTTAAACAATCTTAATAGTCTTTCTTGTATTGGGCTGAATTTGACTGGTCTTTTATTGCTTTCATTCATGTAAAGAAATTGCAGTTCTCCCTTTTAACTAATACAAAACTTACAAACGATTACTAATGATATATGATTGATTTTACCAAATGCACCACAAGCATGAGATAATTTGCCCTGACCTGTTTAGTTAGATAATGGACATAACATCGGTCATCCAAGAATCTTCCATATCCTCACTCCATATATGTTCCCCATCTCCACTTCAACCTAGGCCAACAACATTACCATGGATGAGCAACGAGACCTCTGACAAGCCAACACATTGGTAGGTCCAACACACACACATGCAACAAATGGTTTTCAATCCTTTTCTAGCATCCAAAATCTCCCAACCTTGTGGGTTCAAACGAGCTTCTAAATCTGACCAAGCACATACATAGAGAGGTCACGTTTGGGAAATACAACCTAGCTAGTGGCATTTTTTGAGGTTGAGGAGGTGGATCTTGGGATGTTTAAGCTTTCTAACACCTAGCAATTTAAGCTTTCTCATGGCATGGCATGGCATGTAATGTAATGAAGAGAGAAAATAATGAGAATTATTTGACGACATTGCTCGCTTTGAGTAGATGCTTCTTAGGTAGCACATCTTTGTGCACTTATCCTGTTTGGTTTATAGAATTCCGGATTGCTGCTGCATGATTTTTAGAACAAAGCTTTCAAAACGAGCAAGGGATTGATTGCGTCCTTAAGATTGTTATTAGTGGCGGTTTAACTTATGGCCACGGGTAGCCCGCGCTACCCCTCAACTTTCCAGCTATGTGTGACTTTTTTTTTGAACACAAAGGAAATATCTTACCTAACAAAATCTGTTTTTTACTTTTACCGATTTGAAAAATAAAGACTTTCGATTGGGTTGGAGGCCCAAAGAAATATAAAACACCACGTAACCGGAATGCATGGCATCTTATATAACCTTAATAATCTTTTTGGTCTGCTTAATTCATTAAGCCTTCAAAACCCTAGACTCCTCTCGCTCTTGGTCTCCATGGACACACTTCCTGACTGTCTGCTTCTTCAAATACTAAGTCGACTCAACGACTCAGCAGACGTAGCTCGGTGCCGAGTCGCTTGGAAGGCTTTCGATGCTGTATTTCCAGGCCTTCGATCAATCAATCTTCGTTGCACAAATTCTTCAGATTCTTTCCAGGCGGTTTTTCTCGATCTTATTACGAAACAGGAAACCGTTGAATCGGTGAGTATCAGCCTCCATGATTTCTACCTGACCGACGTAGATTATGCTAAGAAGTGGATGCCTAGGGTTTCCGAATCATTGAAATCACTTTCATTGTATGGCTTTCATGATTGCTACTGGCGATCTATGTTGCACGGGAACTAGTACGGGAACGAGAAACGGGTATGGGAACGGGAAACGGCAAAACTCAAAAAATCAAGAAACGGGTACGGCACGGGTACGGAAATAAATACATAAAAAAATAAATATATATTATAGTAACTTCATATATAACTAAATGAACTTAATATACCACCAATCAACTTTATATATTCAATCAAAAGAGCTAAAAGAAAAAAAGAAATCATTTCGAAAAACTCAAACAATGTTTTATTCCTTATTTTGTACATACTGCTTATTCTAGCTTCTTTCTAGGTATGCAGGATTTCACTTTTTAATTCATAGGTGTGAGGTTTTTCTTTTTTAATTTAAGTGTTGTCTCTCTAAAATAATGGAAAAAAAGAAAAGCGAAAAGTAAACTTGAAGAGTGTAGACCTAGACCACTTTATGCACAATGCACGATGTACTATGCTTGAAAAACCACATCCTCTCTGCTTTATGCACACTTGCACATTGATTACAAACAAATCAAAGAAATAGTTATTTAAATACCTTTTTTCTTTTTCTTTCTACTTCATATTACCTCTTCCTCTATCTTTCATCACTCTCCCTCAACCTGCAACTCCGGCAGCCCCACCAACTCCGGCAGCTCCAAGAAATACCCCTGGACTGCCGGAAACGTTAAAAAAACGTCCCCAAATCTAGAAACGAAATCAGAAACGCCCTTTGACTTTTCGAATCGGTCAAGAAGCGGCCTGGAAACGTTTCCCCCCGTCCCCGTACACGTTTCCGTCCCCGGCGAGTTTCGGGTACGGGGGACGGCACCTATCAGCCGTTTCCGTGCATCAGAGCTGGCGATATCCATCCATTGTTTTTCCTCTAATTACTTTGTATTGTAAGTTCATGTTTATATTAAGTTTCTAGTTAATTTTTTAAAACTGTATTATATATATATAGATAGTTCATTTCAGAAGAGGTTTTAATGTGAGAAGAAGATTAATAATTCATTTTTATCACTTTTAAAAAAATAAGAACATAAGAAAATTGGTGAAATGTGTTGTTTATTCATCTATCTTGAAAATAAAACAAATATATGAAGCAATTTCATTAATTTATATAACCTACACATGTACAAATTTTGTGCAATAACATTACCCGCGTATAATATAACACATGTGTAGGAAAATGTTTAAACCTTTAAAAAAACATTTGATTACATTAGTTTAATGAGTTTTTGTATATATAACATAAACAATGGTATAAAATAGTAAAAACTTAAAAAATATATGAACCATTACTAATAAAAAATAATATTTAGGTTTCTTCTCGTACTTCTCGCACTAAAACACCCTTCTGAAAATAACCTAACACTATATATATATATATATATATATATATATATGGATAAGATCAAATAAGAACCTAGGGTATAATTGTGAACCATAGGAACCAAATCTAGCCATCCATTTTTTATTTGATCTAAGGGGTACATATGTAAATTTGTATTTAAAATATATTTGTAATAAAATCTATATTTTTTTAAGGATCGATTAGTATATGTTATTAACTGATATCCCTACAATTTCTCCTCAATCCATTTATCAGGGACGATCAACAAGTCACTCAATCTTGGTTACAAAGTTTCACAATTCTTTACGTCAAATCATCCTCGGAAGTTATATATATATATATATATATATATATATTGATCCAATAGTCAACAGGAATTCAACTTCACGTAGTTGGCACACACTAATTGGAGAAAGATGGATTTCTTGGACAAAAGAATTAAATAGGTAATGTGATTTCTCATTAATTAATTGTTAGTGGAGAACAATGTTGCAATATGTTTTACATGAATTCTATGGCAACAATTTTATACAAATATTATAGCAAATTGTTTATACAACTATGAATTATTCCCGGCCTTATTTTTTACTTTTTTGCTTCGGTTTTTTTCACGACTGTTCAATTTATTTCGTTGATTGACCATATCAGGAAATCTACAACTTCAAATCAGACGCAAACTCAAAGAGGACGCGTCGAGTCGGCGTCACCTTCTCTGCCAATGCTTGGGGTAGACCCATATGAGGCTAGGGTTTCGAAATCGAAGAAGATGATATATGTACATTGAAGAAGACGTTAGGTTTTTATAATGTAAATATATGTATAATGACATAGAGGATGGTTTTGATCATGGGTTTGTTAATGTACACACATGTAGATTGAACAACTATCTAAGAAACTTATGATACACATGTGTACAATGCTAAGGAACTATATCAAAAATTTACTATACGTATATGTACTATGCTAAAGAACCATCTTAAAAACTTCACATTAGAGATATACTGTAAATGTACATAGGTGCACATTAGAAATTAGACGTGTATTTTTGAAGATGTTGATTGTAATGAACATTATTCGGTAATGTACATAGATGTACATAGGTTTTAAAAACTATTACATTAGTATCCTGTGTTTCCTGGAAAAAATACTACATATTTGGTAATATACATATATGTACATAGGTTTTATAAATTTTTACGTTCATATTTGGTAATATACATTTATAAATTTTACACATATACATATTGAGCCTCCTGCAAAATTATTTTATACTCCCTCCGTCCCACTTTAAATGTCCTCATTTCCTTTTTTGTTTGTCCCAAATTAAATGTCCCTTTCCAAAAATGGAAATGTAATTTCCAGTTTTGCCCATAAAAGACAAAACACAATCACCACTTTTGAGGACATTATTGTCATTTTACCACATACAAACAAAAAATTTCTTAAAATGTGTGTTTTTGGAAGTGGGACATTTAAAGTGGGACGGAGGGAGTATTTTAACTAGAGAGAAAATAGGAGAGAGTAACTAATTAGTTATTTAAATTGAGAGAAGTTTATGGGATTAAAAAAGTACTATCTTGCCCTTAATTTAAAATAACAAATTAAATAAAGTTGAATTTATTTACTATCTTGCCATCAAAGATCAATGGATGAAAATGGTTCTTAAACAACATATGGTTCTTATTTGAACCACACCCTATATATATATATATATATATATATATATATATATATATATATATATATATAGGGTCGAGATCCTGTACAAATGGTGTTTTTTGTGAGAAGGGTAAGAAGTGTTTTGGACCATTAGATCTTTAAATGGAGGGTTGAGATTGAGTAGTGGCAAAATTGTAATAAGTGTTATAGATTTGATTTAATTATTTAACCTTAAAGGGGTATATTAGTCTTTTTTTGGTTTTAAAGATAGAAATCTGTTCCACACTCCCCCAAAAAATCGGCCTTATTTAATTTTCAGTGAGTCTTCGAGATATTATTCTTTATTTGCTTTAAAGATAGAGATTGTTCCTCAAGACAAAAACTCCTCCATCGTATCATCAGATATATTTGAGATAGCACTATCAAAACAAAAAACCCTCCTCACTTACAAGACAAAGCCATCTAAAAACCCTATTTTTTATAAAGTGTTTTATCCATCTTTGATCGAACACTTTTTTGGGGTTTTTTCTTTTGTTTGTTGCGTGTACAACTAGGATGAAGAAGGCTGAATCCCACTAACGTTGACATTGGGTCATCTAAAGTAGGTCGCAAAGTAAAAAAAAAACCTATAATCGAAGGTTTTTTATTTTATTTTACAGGTAAAGAAGATGGTGGTAACAGGTCTTGTTGTGTTTTATCATGCATCCTGATGTGTTTTATACTTATAAGTTGTGTCTTTAGGTTTCTTAATGTATTAGTCTTAAGTCAAACATAGTGTTTTGTTTGTTTCTTTTGTCATATGTTTTATGTTCGTGTTAATCGAAATTGTTTACAAGTTCTTTCATTTTCGATTGGTTAAGATGTTGTGTTTTATCATTATCATGTTATTGTGTTTTATACTCATATGTTGTGTAATGTTGTGTTCAGATTTCTTTGGTATTTTAAGGATAATGAACCTAATGCATACGTATAAACACCATGGATTGAAAACAAGTGTGTTTTATGTTGAATATCATATTATCACTACCTAAAGCAGTGATATCAGCCAATGGTGTTTTAATAGTATTGTGATTCATATAAATAATCCATTGTATGAATATTAGGACATATTTTTAAACATAAATCATATTCAGATAAAACACCCCTAGTATGAATATAAAACACTTCACGATTTGTATATGCGAAGTGCTGATCTCGATCTGTATATGCAAAATACTAGTCTCGACTTGTAAGAGATATGGTGTTATTTATGAATTTGAAATTGAAATATGATTTAAAAATATTAATTGGTTTCGAAAATTGTGGGACTTCCTAAAATTAAGTAAAGTAAGATGACAAATATAGCCCTATTAAATAAAAATGATAAAGGACACTTGTCACCTCCATAGCCCTTCTCACCCTTCTCACACATTTTGGCTTTTGTACAGGATCCTAAACCTATATATATATAGGGAAAGTATAACTAGGAAACCCTCCCCAGTTAAAGAAACTAAGAAAACCCAATACAAGGTCATGGTTCCTCCACATCATTCATTCTTCCAACCCTTGTAAGGGCATTTTCGTCATTATGTTGCATCCATTCCTGCCTTCTCTCTCCTCTATAATATGAATGTCAGCTTTTTTATCTATTCTTTTTATTTTATATAGTAATGACACACAACCACCTCCATCTCCTCTGTAACTCACACACCCATAAGTTCAACTCAATTTCCCTTTACAAAAGCGAAGATTACACTGTGGTTCCTTCATGGCTTTCTTGGAGAAGATACAATGTGGAGTTGAAGTTAAAGGGGTGGTCTCAACTTTTACAAAAAGAAAAGAAAGGAAAGAGCGTGTAGCACACCACCACCGTGCCGCCACCCCCCACCCCACCAATGCTCAAGACCATCAAACCATACCTTCACCATAACCACCTCCATCCCCATCCGTAATGAACCCGAGACCACCGCCATCATTACCGTCACACTTACTCCTAACCATGACACCTACTGTGACTCAGCCTAGACCACCACAGCTACCTGTCGTATCCCCAAGATCTGAAGCCCTTGAGACCTCAACGTTACAGATCGGTGGTGTAGGTTTCTAATATGTGATGAAAAGCTTTGGCATAATCCAGATCTAAATCAGGGCGGCGAATGTTGGAGATGATGGTGGGTTGTGACTTGTGAGAGTCCGACTCAAGAGGGGTGATCAGCTTGTGAGAGTCCAAGTCGAGATACCGAAACGCGTAAGTGGTAAAATGTTGGTTCAGGCCCCTTTATAAAACACACACTGTACTCACTCACGTAAGTATGTAAAATTGCAAAAAGGAAAAGAAATTAAAATGCTACTTTGTTGAATGAAAAATGGGCACTTCATACAATACTTGATGTGCCTTTAAATAGGCTTACATACAAAGAGAGAACTAAACAAATGCATCACATGCAACTACCGATTCAACAGGATTCTTCCTAAAGAATAGTGAGACTCAAACAAATTATAACTAAGTCAATGCTCATGCAACGTCCACATTTCCCACACATTCGGTCAACACAAGACCATTTCTTTATTAATAAAAGATCTAGAAATAAATAACCATACCCACCATGAACCTTGACCCATGACCCGTGAACCAAACTCGATTAACCTAACAATCACCCCCTTAATCGGTTTGTTCACACTACTCATTCACAATAGCCCCGAATCACCTTCTCGAACCATCTTGACTTATCCTGGACACCCGACCATCTCCTCGGTCACGTCCAAAGCCTTCCATCAACTCGACTTATCCCGGACACCCGGCCTCCACCTCGACCACGTCCAAAGCCGTATAAGAACACCACTACTACCGACTGTTGCTTTTCACCACACGGAACCCGTTTTGCGCACAACACTTCCGTGAGAGCGTTTTTCTACCGATCAAGAAAACAAAACCACTTGTTTACCGTTTTCTATCACCCGTTAAACGAACTAAATCATAGCGACTCGCTTGATTTTTTCTGCCCGTTTTCCCGCAACCTGGTTAACCTCTCCTTCTGGTGAAACCCACAACTTTCTGCCGGATTTTTAACACCTTGACACAGCCACGAGACACCCCGATGTTCACCCGTCACCCCCGTCATCCTAACCGGTACTTCACCCGCGACAACGATTGACACAAACACCCATCTTGCCTTCGTATACTGCTGTGAAACAACCCTGAACAACCACGAACGGACACCTTTGTTCAACCCGGTCACCTCGTCCACAAACAACGGTACTCCCCGTCGCCTAACCCGGAACGCCTGACCCGAACAACACCCCGTCAACTGTGGTAAAACAACCCTGAAACAGCCTCCCGAACCCTTCTAGCTTTCACGCATGCCCTCCACCAACCGACACACCCGCCGGTGGCGGAGGCTTCCCGATACGAGCCCTAGGCTCTGATACCAAATGTTGGTTCAGGCCCCTTTATAAAACACACACTGTACTCACTCACGTAAGTATGTAAAATTGCAAAAAGGAAAAGAAATTAAAATGCTACTTTGTTGAATGAAAAATGGGCACTTCATACAATACTTGATGTGCCTTTAAATAGGCTTACATACAAAGAGAGAACTAAACAAATGCATCACATGCAACTACCGATTCAACAGGATTCTTCCTAAAGAATAGTGAGACTCAAACAAATTATAACTAAGTCAATGCTCATGCAACGTCCACATTTCCCACACATTCGGTCAACACAAGACCATTTCTTTATTAATAAAAGATCTAGAAATAAATAACCATACCCACCATGAACCTTGACCCATGACCCGTGAACCAAACTCGATTAACCTAACAGGTGGGTTGTGACTTGTGAGAGTCCGACTCAAGAGGGGTGATCAGCTTGTGAGAGTCCAAGTCGAGATACCGAAACGCGTAAGTGGTCAAGAAAAGAAGCTAATTGAAGAATTTGGCCTATCTTAAAAAGGGTAAAGTTGCAAGTAGTGCTAGATAATATGTTTTATAAAAATAAGTACGAGGGTTGTGAAAGGTAAAGAAGGTTTCTTGGAACGAAGTAATATTGATGCTGAGATTTTGGTGCTTCCTGTTATGTTGCTAAAGTAAGCACATTTATCTTTGATTATTGCTAGTGAGATGATTAATATGCTCAAAAAAATTACATATTGGAAACTATTATTTATTCAATGAACATATTGGGTTGTGAAATGGTTCAACAGATCACTTTAGTTGCACTTGGGGAAATGTTTGAAGGTGCACGTAATATTTATGAACTGGCTTGGAGATTGTGCAAATGTTTGTTTCATCTACTAAAATGCATGGTTCTGTGAATTCAGATGCTTTTTGGTTTGTGTATGCTCCAAACAAATGCTAAGTGCTAATGGTTGGATGTATAATGTATTTGATTTGGTCAAATATTGGAAGTTTCTCGGAATGATTTATAATATGGACAAATTTACAACTTTAACCAAAGAAAAACAAATGCAAGCGTTAATGCTCGGATCTGTTACATTTTTTATTGGAATATTGTTACATTTTTTTTATTGGAATCTTGTTACATTTTTTTATTTATTATAAAATTTTAATCATTTGTATTATTATTTGTTATTTTTGTAGATAGGGTTTTTAATGAAGGCGGAGAAGAACATAAAGATTGTTTGTTACAATTAACATTTTTAGTTGGGACATGCTATTTTTTTATTCTTTGTCACAAATGTATATTCCTTGTCACAAAGGATTTTTTTTTGTTACAGGAGTAAGCTCGCTTGTTACAGATAACGTTTTGTAACTTCTAATAAAGTGGGGTTTTTTTATGATTGACATATTGTTTTATATTTAACATTTCAGTCACTAACAAATTTTTTTTGAATCTAGTGTTTTTTTTATTTCTTTGAATTCATATCATGTTACATAAATATAACATTTATGGTATAAGTTGTAAGTTGTAACACAGTAACAAAAGGTGTAACATACTAGGAGTATAAGCTGTAACACAATTTCAATGTTTTTGTGTGTTTCCCACAAATCTAAAATAGAAAGATGCAAAAAAATGGCATGGGATGGTGGAATGGTTATGACAGAGAGAGAGAAAGAAAGAGACTTTTAGTGATGTGTGACAGAAGAGAGAGAAACTTGAAACTAAGAAATACCATTTCTACCCTTTTGGTACTTTTATATGTAAAAGTAATAGGATATTTTAATCTAAAATGTTACTTTTAATTTGAGCCATGGATGAGTATTGATCAATGGTTGGTATGTGGGTTTTCAAAGTTTCTTTAACTCGTGAGGGTTTTCATTTTATCCTTCCCCTATATATATATATATATATATCATGATTAGCTGTTTTACATACTTCCTTTGATGCAGGTCATAGTGTTGTTAACTTAAAGCTCAAGTATGCATGGTTGCCCACGCATAATTTGAATCCATTGCCAATGCTAACAACTTTGACGTACACTCGAACATACAATATTAGAAGACCAACACCTAAACCAGTTCAACATGTGTTTCCCTAATCTTCAAGTTCTTAACTTGCTTCGTGTTCATGGACTTCTAAGATCCACCTTCTCAACCTTATTACACTCAAAATTGAATGTTACATTGATCGTAGTTCAATTCATGGTGAAGCTCCCATGTTATCTCACTTTCATCTTAGTCTTTATAAAGATGCAGCAGGTGCATTCACCATCAAAAGGTTTAAGAATTTGAAAACACTTTCACGATTTCCGAGTAGAAGATGTGACACTAGATTCAAAATATGAGACAGGAGGAGCCCCCAGAGATTCAAAAAGGATTGAAAACAATTTGTGCATATCTTTTGTTAGTTGACCCATCGTTGACTTACTCATATGTTGCGTGTGTTTTGGACGAATGCGTAGCTTTGTCTGTGGTCTCGTTGCTCATCCACTATGATGTTGTTGATACTCAATGTAAGAGTTTCATGTCTAAGTGCATGGCTCGTTGGCCTGGGTTGAAGTGGCGGTGGGGAAGATGGGGTAAAGACATGGAAGATACATGGATAACCGATCTATATCTAACTGAACACCACAATTCATGTAAGAAGCTCCGTTTGTGATGAGGTAAGATCGATCATATATCATTTGTAATAGTTTATATTGAAGCAGGCTTTTAGCATTTTTAGTTTATGTTATTGGCTACTGCATGTGTTATTATAACAGATGATGAAGAAATAGCTCTAAATATTATAGACTTATGACTCTGTATCATGTTTAAAGTTTCATGTTTCAACATTTCAGAATTAGATTGTGGCAACTTGAGGACTTTTGAAACGCATGCCAAGATATGTTGGGTCGGGTTCAGCGATCATTATATTTTGTCTGGTTTTTATAAATTTTTATGTGTCAAGTACTACCCTATTCTAAAAAGTGGGGTTGTTTGTACTTTGGTTTAGTTTCCAACTATGATGTGCACTACTGCAATTCTGAATTGTCTAAATTACTTTGGTGTATATATATTTTGATTTTTTTTTTAATTTTCCCACTTAGTAAGCAAATTGGCTTCTCTTCTGAAGATATGTTTTGTAGTAAACCAGTAAGGTTTTGTGGTCTGTCAGTTTATTTTTGGAACAACAAGTGGTGCAGCCGGTGGAGCTCCGACTAACACCCTGGGCCAGCAATAATTAGATGATATTCAAAGTTGTATGATAGCTTTTGTTTATTTATTTATTTAAAGAAAAGTATTATTTATCTAATACATAATAATATATTTTTACTTTCTTTTCTTTGTTGGGCTTGATGCGCCTGTGATTATATTATACAAAATTGATCCCTAACAACACCAATGAGCTGCCTGGTATTGAAAGAGCAAACTTTAAAAAACAAAAGTAAAGTTTAAAGAAGCTGAATTTGGCCGACTCACAACAGTATTAGAAACCTATATTAGATGATAAAGAAGTTCCTTCAAGATTTAGTTAGCAATTGAATCAATATATTTAAAAAAAAAACAGTAACCTGATGCAATGGGCTCGCAACTACAGCAGCCGGAGTCGGCAGCGACGGTGACTGTGAGGAGTCAGAATAGTAACTTCGGTTCGGGGTGATAGCAAGTGGGAGGAGCTGCAAGTCTTTTTTCGTATTTTGTTTCCATAGCTTCACTATTTATATTTGGGGGAAAATTGTTTTTTTAACTGGATTTGGCCTTTGGGCTACGCTTTATTACAACGGGGTTTACTATTAGATAGAGGTGTTCAAAAAAAACCGGTTTGAGAACCGAAACTGACGGAACCGAACCAAACCGGTTCATGTAGGAACCGGTTTTTACCCAAACCGGTGCTAGGACCGAAAAAAACCGTAAGTTTCCCGACCGGTTCCCCTTCTCCACGAGAAAAACCGAACCGGTTTGGGAACCGGTTCATAAAAATCGGTTTTGAAACCGGTATTTCTATTAAAAAAACTGAATTCTATATTTTAAAAAAGATATATATAATAAAATTATACAAAAATGTTTCCACACATACAAATTTATACCCATACACCTTTAAAAAATTATAGAAATCAATAAAAGTTGAAATTTATGTAAAAAAAATAATATTTTGTGTTGGCCTTTTTTAAAAAAAGTGCGCGAAAAAACCGATTAAGAACCGAAACCGGTCTCCGAAACCGGTCTTACGAATCGACAAAACCGGTCCAAAACCGAACCGGTTTGGAACTGAAACCGGTTCGGCCAGGAACCGGTACTGTAGCGAACCGGTTTGGAACCGAAACCGGTTTGACAAAAAAAACCGATTTGATCACCTCTACTATTAGACCATGGTACTATAGTCTAACGGCATTTTAAGGGTGACATAAGACTTATGGATCATTTGATTCTGTGTTCGATTCTTACAAAGGTGTTTTTCTTAATTTTATTGGGTTTTCCTGAATTGATGTATCCTAGTGAAGATAGATATGGTCGGGTGATTTCGCTGGTGGCATAATGATACTCCAGTGGTTTGTCAGTGATCCATTTTTTCAGTTAAAAAAATATTATTTTTTTATTTGGGACTAGGTTACAATCTCGTGTATTACACAGATTTATAAATGTAATATTATATAATTAATAAAAAATATTTAAGACAACGTATGAATTTCACGTTTGAAAATATCGGATTATTATATTAATAGAATAAAATAAAATATAATGTAATTTGTTAATATATACAGTCGTCAAATATGTATTTTAAAAAATAAACATTGCCGTGACAGTTATATTTTTTTTAATTTAATTTTTTCAAATGATAATTAACTTTGATTTTGTTAATACCATCATCTATTTTTTTTATTATTTAACAGATTGTATTTTTGATGTTGTTTACTATCCAACTACATCAAGTACTTGAAATTTTTAGATATCACTTATAAAAACAATTTTCTTCATTATTTTTCATTTTTAGTATTTTAGCTAACATAAGTTTGAAATTGGTAAAGTTTTTAAGTAAAAAGTATATGTTTATTTAAAGTATTAATAATTAAATTTATATTAAATTATTTTGGTTAATAAAATAATAACTATCTTTAATTAAAAAATTAATTGTCTATAATTAAATAAGATAGAAAGAACTAATATCTTTAATCTATATATATATATAGGATTTGGATTATTTGAGAACCACCATTTAGGCAGAGAACCAAAGAACCAAGTGTGAACACAAAAACCCCTCCACCAAAAAATAAAAAAAATAATAAAAAATTATATAACCTAAAAAAATAAAAAAAAGTAAAAACACCAAAATGTTTTTTTAGTGTTAGTCTTTATGAAAAAAAAAATAAAAAAAAACAAAAAATGGCTTTTATTACGTCATATTTACGTAATGTCTGATGCACATGTGCATTTTGCTGTTATATATATATACATATATATACCGTATGCACATGTGAATTTCACTATTAGAGCACACTTTTGAATAAATTATCAATTACCATAATGAAATGATCATAAAATGGACGTGATATGATATATAAGGTGGAAAAAAATTTATTCAATGATCATTAAATAGACGTGAAGTACATTTCACTATTATAGTTAGGGTTTTTTTCATGGGTTTAGTTTTTAGGTATGATGGGAGGGGGTTAGGTTTTTTGGGGGATGGGGTGGTGGGTTTAAGTTTTTGGGGTTGGTGGTGAATGAACTTAAAAAAACCTCTATATAAAACTATAAAATAAGATAATTGTACTACATGCACATGTGCATTTCACTATTATAGTTAAGGTTTTTAATGAGTTTAGCTTTGGGGTTTAGTTTTTGGGTATGGTGGAAGAGGGGGTATCTTTTTGGGGGGATGGGATGGAGCGTTTTGGTTTTTTTTTTTTTTTTTTTTGGGGGGGGGGGGGGGGGGGGGGGGTTTGGGACGGTGTGGGGGATGGGGGTTTAGGTTTTTTAGGTTTTTAGGGGGTGAGGTGGGTGGGTTTAGGTTTTTAGGGGGTGGAGGTGGGGTTTTTAGGTTTTTTTTATTTGTGTTTACACTGGTTCTCTAGTTCTCTCCCTAAAATTGGTTCTCGTATGATCCCTACACTTAATCTATTATATATATATATATAGGGCAATTCTAAATTGAAAACCACCTTCACTTGAGAAAACCAAGTAAACCCTTTTGTATGGTCCAGATTGCTCCACATATGCATTGGTGAAGAATTGTCCAAGGGTATTCTAGTCAATAAAACACCTTCCATTCACCTGACAAAAACATTTAATACCCCTTTTTCCCCTAACCCATTCTCTCTCTACACCTTCTACACACATCTCTCTCTACCCCTTCTATGTTTCTCCTACAAGATGATGGGTTCTCCTCCACCCACCTCGAACCATCAACACCTGCAACTACATCACCAAATCGTTCTCCGTTCGTCGTTAATGAATTTGGCTGTCCAAGAATATGGTCGACCGTTTTTTGATTTTGTAGGTAAATAAGCTTTGATTTTTGTGAGGAAATTTAGGTGCTTATTTTTAATTTTTATTTTACATGTTTGTCCAGAAAATCTTCGGTTCTTCAGATCTCTTCAAATCTATTCTCCTTAGATCTATGTCTACGTAGAGGCAAACATGTTGATGCCTCAAGGGGGGGGGGGGGGGGGGTAGAGGTTTTGATATAGGACTTTGGGGTTGGATGCTCTTGCCTTAGTGTGAAGATAAGAACAAGACACCAAAGGACTTAATTTATAAGGATTAAAATCTAGTATGTTTTTATACTAAAACTCAACGTTGGAATAGTTTTCTTGATGGTTCTGTTAACAAGCTGGGTGAGATAAATCTTGTTATAGTTTCCCTGTTGATTCAGAAATATTGTTGTGGTTTGCCCCGACCTTGTGGGGAGTTTCATTGCTAATTCAAGCCAATACACTCGAGTGTGTGAGGATCCCTAGAAAAGAACTCCACAACTTTATGGAATTAGTAGAATACACTTCTCGCCTAAAAACCGAGCTCTTGTAATCCATGGTAAATTTTGTTAATGGATTATCAAGAGGAAACATGTATCTCAAACACCCATTTTCTTATCATTGATTACAATTAATCTTCTTATTATTTTTTTTATGAGCCACAAAATTAATCTTCCTTTTTGGATTGACCAGACGTTGACAAAGACTCGGTATTAAACGCCCCAAGTATCCTTGGACAACTTGGTATCTTACAATATGTATATTACACGAACAATGGGTGTTCTTTCCCTCACGTGGTGTATAGAGTGATAGTATCTTATCATGGTTATAAAAATTAGCAAAAAGATATTAAAAATTATATACACTCTAACACAGGTCAAACCGCGCCTAAGTTCTTTGGTTATCGAGTTATATACCTATGGGTCTACCCTACTTAGTCAACATTTGGGGTGTTTTTTAACCGATAACCGAGGTGATCCAACCCGAGAAACTAGTTTAACCGAGATTAAATTGGACCCGTTGAACGGTTAAACCTGAACCCGTTATAGTTAATTAGGTCATTTTTTTATGAATTTTGTGTTTCGGGTTAACCCGAAAAACCCGAGAAAGTCAAGGCACAATTTAAAAATTAGACTTTACTATTCTTAGTTTCCCTCATACTTTCTAATTCCTAGCAAATTTTAATGACCGGCTTATCTTGTTCGTAAGAAAGTCAAGACATAGTTTAATGCCCGATATACCATGAAATATATAGTAAAGGATCATGTTTATTAGGATGCATATGTATGCGTTTTAAAGTTCTTATATCTTATGTCAGCTAGCATAAAGAGTTTTATCATGTTTTAGTAATGTTTATATGTATTATAAATTAATATAGTGTAGAAGATTCATTGTTTCAAGTTTATGACTTCTTTATATACCAACCTTACCTATTCATCCTATCATGTTTCTATCGTCTAAGATCAAGTTTATGTTAAAGAAGATAGTATAATTCTTTCTATAAGCAAATATCATGAGATCAAGAGTCTGCAAACAAGATTAAATTCCATTATGTTGTAGCTTTGCTTTCCTTGTGTGGTTGGAAATATGCAATTCAAACATCAAACCATTTAACCTGACCCAATGAACCTGAACCCGATTAACCATTAAACCCGAATCCGATATAGTCAATTGGGTCAATTATCGGGTAATATTTTCACAAGTGAAAACTCAAAACTCAACCCGAATAACTCGATAACCGAAGAACTGACTCGATGAACACCCATAGTCAATATTTGTGAAAGTGTTTTGATATCCAACTGATTCAAAGAAAAATAAAGTTAAGAAGGGGGCAAAAAGTAGCATAAAAGAATGTTGAAAATCCTTGTGAGACCTTCAAATTGCCTCTACCACCAGTAGATAAGAAAAGAACATGCAACACCATTGGACTTGTAAACAAATCGAGCGTTCAGTGAATGGTTCGTCAACTGTTTGATAATGCGTTCGTTTTTGTTCGTTTATTTAATAAATGAGCAAACACGAACATAACTTTTTGTTTATTTAGTTAAACGAATGAACATGAACATATGTCTCGTTCGTTCATTTATGTTCGTGAACGTTCGTTTAAGTGTGTTTATTATGTTTGTGAATGTTCATTTGTTTACGTTCATTAATTTAGGTTGTTTATTTATTTTTGTTCATTGGTATTATCATTATAAGATTGATAGGCAAATTACAATTTAGGGTACTTTATAAAATTAAAGTATCACCCATTACAAATTAGTCTACTTCTATTATTTTTTAAGTCCCTCACACTTTATTTATATTTAATTTTAATTGGCTTAGCTCTATTTTGTTCATTCACCTCTGTTCAATTACATTTGTGAAGCGTTCGCTTATATCAATAGTGAACAAACATAAACGAACATAAACATGAACATTTTCTTAACAAACGGACATGAACAAGAAAACCCCGTTCATTTAGTTCGTGCTCAATCCGGCAAAACTTAAACAAACATGAACACGACTCATTTGTGTTCGTTCAGTTCATTTACAAGCCTAAACACCGTAAGTCCCTTTTGTATACCCTTTGTAATCAATTATGCTATTAGTTGTTTCAACTGATATTAACACGTCAAAGAAAAATAATACAGGAAGTGATTTGTTATATAAAACATTTTTAATAATTTACAGTCGGAAGACAATTCTTCTATCTATTAATACAGGAAGTGATTTGTTATATAAGATATTTTAAATTAGTTTTAATAAAAATCATCATCAACATAACATTCACTCATTTCTTGTTCATTATCATGGTTCCATTCATTATCTTCGTCATTGTTATCATCGTTGTCTTCATTCGCTATTTCTTTCCCCATGGCGTTGTTGCCATCATCGACACGATTCTTTTTCAGGCTCAGCTCCTAGAACATAAAAATATTTTTTATAAAACTTCCATCAAGAAGATTACAAATCAGATTGACCTGACCGATTTGACCATCATCTATCTACATAAAAAACTAAGCATATCCCCATGTGTTGCATGACTTTAACCCGTTGTACTTATAATTTAGTAAACCCAAATTGACCTGTTGTCTAATTTGAGTTGACTCAAATGCACCCATATGCCAAAGTATGTTTCCCAAATCAACCCACTTTTAAAAAATGGGTCATGATTGCCAAGAAACCAAGAGAAAGATCACATTGCTTACCTCATCACCAAAGAGCTCATTCAACACATCATAATTGATTTTTGAACTCAATTTCTGTAATAAAAATACAAAAACAAAAACAGCCATTTAAGAAGAAACATTGGGACAATCATATACTATATTTATATTTATATTTATTTAGGTCAAAATTACCACCTTCTTGAAGTGTTGACCAGCAGCTTCTGCAGCAGTTTGTGCAGGCTTAGCATTCTTAGCCTCTAATTCTCTCTTTCTTTTATCTTTCTGTTTTACATCATACAATTAAGTCCTATCAGAACCCCTGATTTTGAAATTATCAACTTATTTTCCAAATTAAATGTCTATAAGTAGAAACTATAACGCGTACCTCTTTTTTGCTTGCAACTGCTTGAGCAGCTTTAGCAGCAAGAGCATGTGCTTCACGTATTTCCTCTGAAGTCCCGGTATGAAGCTTACGTGCAGCTGCTGCAGCAGCTTCCTTAGCTGCTTGTTCCTGGGGAAATCGTAAGGAAGGGTCACGATGACCCAAAACATTATATTTTTAAATCAAAATTTTAACTTCCAAATAAAGATAATATAGTTTCAGTAATTATTTAACTTCACAAGTAAAATGGACCGAAAATACAGTTTTAAGCGACTTCAACACGTTTCCTTTTAACCTAATTATTTTAGTTTTTACCGGTGTTGTAAGAATCGTTAGGCGCTAATTGACCGGTGGGGGTACCGACTAGCGATTAATCTGGATTAATCGGATTAAGGTTTTATATGTAATTTTCCGTTTTATGTGTATATACACACCTTTTTATATGCAGTTAGTAGACATGTTTTAACACCTTCTTCGACCTATATTTTGAAGTAGATAGGATTAGTTTGCCAGAATTTACAAGCGTATTAAATACTGATTGATTTAGGTTTATTTTAATTAAATGCTAAATTATTCATCTCCATAATACCGATTGAAGCAATTTCTTTTATTTCTGATCCGGTTTGCTTGAAGATCTGCATATCCGGGTTAGTAAAATGTTTGTTTATGTTTATCATTAACATGAATACCGATTATCCAGTATTCTGAATATGTCCTTGGTTTTTATTCCTAAACAGTTAATATTCTGACAGAAAGTTCAATGTTCTTCTAATCTGGGTAATTTTAATCTTTTGTCATAGATAATGTAGCCCCGCTTGCGGTGTGCACATATAATGTATATATGTGCGGCCTAAGGGGGCAAAAGTAAAATTGCACTAATTGTAACGGTATTTTACTAATTTCGTGAAAATAACATTAAAAACGTCAGACGGTTAATTATGCGTCATGTGGTGGTGTTGATAGCCAAAAGACAAGGGGGTACATCCACGCTTGTCCCGATTGCTAAGTGTTATGTACCTTATTTATGTTCAAGGCTTGATGCAAAACCACTATCGAGGCGGGGGTCTCACTAGAAGCAGCCTCTCTATTCCTACGGGGTAGAGGTAAGGTTGTCTACATCTTACCCTCCTCATACCCTACTTTAGCTTTGCTGTTGGTGGGATTAACTGAGTATGATGATGATGATGATGTCACAGATAATGACTTCTCAAGGTGATATCGGATCCTCACTATCAAGGAAAAAAGACCAGGTATGGAAGTGCAATTTTTTGAAAAATCCCAATGCCAAAAATTCGGTTGCTTACTTATTCTATTTGAACTTTGACTCTTTTATAACTGTGGATACTAATTAGATGATATTAAATGTTATATGATAGCTTTTGTTTATTTAGTTTGAAGAATAGTATTATTTTTCTAATACATTATATATTTTTATTTTTATTTTCATTTAAGTGCGCTTTTCTTCTAAGCCCTTGCTTTTTTGCGCCTTTATAACAACTATTAGAGATGAATGGTAACTTGAGTCAAGCCCATGAATACATAAGTAATTAAGAGCTTAGTTAATCACCTGCATATACTCTCTGTTTAGCGGCATCTGTTCCCATATGATCTTCTTCAAACGGCTTTCTTCCTCGCTGTGAAGGTAGCCCATGACCTGCACCACAAAATATAACCTATAGATATTAGCTATAATTAGATTGAACATAATATATACAATAAGTTAAAGCAACTGTTAGCGAGCAACAAATTAGAAATATGCCCTTCATTTCCACTAGTGATAAGTTGATAACGCTGCAAAATACTGTTTAAATGATTGATTTTAAGAACTAACTAGAAACAATGATTAATCTTGGGATTTTGAAGACCTCTACTATGTTTGGATCGCTGTCGTTTTTGCAGCAGCGATCGAACAGCAGACCGACCATGTTTTCGTCACCAGCGACCACGTTTCCGAACGTCTGAATCAGTCAGCGATCATTCCAACTTCCAAGTCTGATCCAGTCAGACGCATGGTCAGATCCAAACTTCGTTCAGACGTCACCAGCCAAACGCATCGTTTCTGACCCGGTCAGACGCCCACGCTGGTCAGACCCGGTCAGACGCAACCAAACAGGCCTTAGACTAATGCATTGTCTTAATCTTAACTAAATGTCTGAATCTTGGTATTCAAAAGCGTGAGGCACTCCGACGCGTTGAGGTACCGAAAGGCGAGGTGAGAGCATCATATATGCGAGGTGATGCTCTATGTACACCAAATAAGGTTTATGTAGAACTAGAAGTTGCTTCACTCTCATCTCATTTACATATCAGCCCTTTTTATCAAGTAAACCGTTTGTTTTTACATATCAGCCTCCTACACACCCTAATCCTAGATGTGCACGAGCCGCTGCCTCATAAACCTGAGGCGTTTTCCAGATCACTTGGCATCTCACACTTGCTTTTTACAGAATAAGGATACTGAATGGCAACAGTTTCACTTACCTCAGAATCATCAATATCAGAAAGGGTATCACTTTCATCAGCAGGGGCTTCCTTTGAGCTTTCAAAACCACCAATGCCATCACTAGCTTTGTCGAGCTTTTCAGAATCGGGAGCTGATAAAATTGTCAAAGAAACACAAATTGTAAGAACATAGAATCCTTTCAACTGAAGAAAAAAAAATAAAATTAATCAAAATACAGCTTACCTACACATTCAACTTCTGGTTTATCAATTTCTTTCATGTTACCCTGTGTTCCCTATATTTATTTAGGAATAAGTCAAGTCCTCAATACACAACAAGCATAGAAAACATAATCAAGACTTCTACATGTACACATTTCAACAAAATAATTTGATTAGAGTTAGCAAAATAGTAGGTCGTGTGGGTTGAGTAATAGGTTAAAACATGTAATCTTTGTACTAGTGAGGTTAAGCTGACAGGAAAATATATTTGTATCACAATTTTAAAAAAAAAATCGGTGTAAACTATGATAGCAAAAATAAAAAACTAATTTTTGAATAAAATAACTTCCTATATTTCCTTAGAAATACGCTAGAGACAAAAACTATATTATTTAAAAAAATGTTAAATTTAAAGTCAAAATGTTAACTTCATATATGATAAATCTTATACGAAAAACTAATTTAGAAAGTTTTTAATGACTCAATAAGGACAAGAGGGAGCTATTTGTCCCATTTGGGATAGATGTAGAAGTACATTGGTATGGTATGTAAAAACGCCTTTCCATTTGAACTATTTCTTTTTTCATTTATCCCACTAAAAATAAAGTCATAAACCATTGAAAGAATAGACCCGTTCATAAGTAAATGGGTCAAAGCTGCCACCTCCGTTAGTGGTTACCATAAAAATGAGAAACTATTGTCATGGATTACCATACATTTTCATTACGAACTGGGTTTTGGGGCGTAAAGTCAGTCAATTTTTTCACTGATTCCTTGGATAACCGTTCCACTTCGGCACGTTGAAATGCCGGGGGTTCAGAGCCAGCAAGTCCCCCACAAAACTCCATATAACAGTCCTTGCAAAGCCCAAAACCAGATTGAACTGCACTGCTTTTGTGCTGGCAGACCACTTCTGTCATTCCAGGCATCTTTAACTCATCGGCAGATTGTTTACAAGACCGCATTTCATTCTCAAATTCCAAGGCATTCTGAGTGAACTCTTCAATCTACGTAGTCAAAACGATTCAAGATCACATCACAGTTCCCCCTAAGTAAGAAAACAAATCCTTCTACCCAGCGAAATTATTAAATGGTAATATCTATAAATATATATGAACAAGTAGTGTCACAGCATAAAGAAATAGTAAAATTTAGAGGCTTTATGCATATTCGCCATTCGGTATTCAATTAACTCAAATGACCAAGTGATTTTAGAAAGATTAAGCTGCAGAAACTGACGAAATTTTGCAGATACATGTGTTCATACAGTTTTGAGCAGAGCAAAGATATAGAACTCACTGTTAAACTCCCGGCTTCTGTGTTTTCAAACTCAATCAGTCGCTTTGTCAATGTGGCTTCGCATATGTGTACAGCTTTAACCTGACAATTATATGGTAAAAATTAAAAAACTGAGCTTTAGATAACCAAAAAGAATGTTGTTTTCATCAATAAAACATTAACATGTCAAAAGCTAGCAGATGTGTATACTACATGCAAAAATAGCATAAAACCTATGTAGCTAAGCGCCACATGTATTCTATAAACAAATATTTAAAAAAAAAACATTTTATTTAAATACAAGAATTAACAAGTCTCTTTTAGCTATATAATTAAATAGTTCAACCCACTTAAATCATGTCTCTTTTAGCCATTTACTTTAACTTCACCCATTTGACCATTATCAATCAAATACACCAAAATGACATATTTTTGCAAACAAACAAAAATAACATCTTAGAAACACAGGAATGGTATCTGTTAAATATAATTTTTTTTTAATTTTTTAAATTAAAATCAACCGTTCAACACGTTACAAGTGGACGGCTGGTAAGCGGGCAACAAGCGTCTGTTAAATGAATTGGAATAAATATTCATTTCTGCATAAAATAAAAAGGTTTTAGAATTGCACTCACAACGTCTGATTTTGAAAAATTATATCCGTGTAACAAAGAAGAAACATAAATAGCTGCAGCACATATCCCGCTAGGCTTCCTTCCCGTCTGTAAAAAATTCAAGAAGAAAAGTTACGAAAAGACTCACAAAGATAAAATTATAAAATTTATAAACAAAATAAAACCTGAATCCAGTCTCTTTTCATGCTAACTGCAAGGTGCAATGCCGTGTTCAAAACGTTCTTATTGTTACCATCCTTCATTAGTCCTAGAACACATAAACAATTAGGTATCAATAACAACATCAACCATAGAAACAAAGAATAAGGAGCCAAGTACATAAATGGTACTTGCAGCAAATTACACAAAAGGAAACATAATTCAGCAACTACAAAATCCAAGAGATAATGCAAACCAAATAAAAACAATAAAAATAACTTCAAATTCAAACTTGTAGATAAACCATCGTGTAATTTAATCAAGAATAAATAAAGATATTTCAAATAAATGTACAGCGATCAACCCTTACCACTTGTATATCTATGCATAAAAAGGCTGGGATCAACAGGTTTCTGTATAAAGGGATGATCTTGGAGGCTCAGCAGTTTGCATAGCTGTAGATACACAATGCCCAACTTGTAGCTAGAAAATATAAATTATGACATCAAATTAATATAAATGTGGAAAATAATTAACAGTTAAGGAAGTTGAAGGCTTACACGCTAAAACCCAATTCACCGGAGAATTCTATAAGCAGAAATGGCCTCTCCTTTTCCCTGAATAAGGTAAAAGCAACCATAAAATGATCAGCCACTCACATGCCAAATGGACAACATTTAACAGTAATTTAATATGTACCCAAAAAATATACACACACGACATTTTAATAATAACAACAGTATAATTTTAAGACGGGCTGGGATCTCCGCCAAGGAGGCCCTTGTGAACTTCCTCTCGGATCCAGCAGAAGGGAGATCCACCCTACGACCAGCAGATCTCCTTGTCTTTGGGTGGGCCGGGGGGAAGCATGCTTGTGTTGACTTGACGAGTGTATCTCCTCTAGTTGGGTTGAGGGATAGTGGCTTTGTAGCAGGGCAGGCGGTGCGGAAAGCAGAGGAAAAGAAGGTAGAAAAACATGCTAAAGCCTGCGAGGAGAACCAACACGTTTTTGTACCCTTGGCCTTTGATACCTTTGGCTCATTGGCACCGGAGGCTACCCGTTTCCTGACCAGGGTCCAGCGGGTTATTCATAGTAGTGTCTCGGCTCCGGGTGGGCAGGGTTACATTTTTAGTAGATTAGGATTTGCTATTCAGAAAGGGGTGGTGACGCAGCTTGTTGCCCATCTACCCGCTATCTTGATGTAATTTTCTTAGTCATGGAATAAAAATTATGGAACTTATTGTAAAAAAAAAAAAAAGTTTTCATGGTTCTCACGAAATTCATAAGTTCTCATATGATCCTTCCCCTATCTATATATGTATGTATATATGCAGTGCACATATCAATGTGCGTGTGTGTATGGCATTATAGCATATTGCCTTAACTAGAATATACTATAGCTAGTGAAATATTTTGTAATTCCACATTTGTGTGTAAGCCCAAGATAAGCACCAGAACCGTATCTTTTTTGCTTTTCTTTTCTCCCGTGATACATCAAAATCTACTAATAACAAACCAAAGAATTATTTATCATGTTCTTTCCAGTACTGCTTTCTTCTGGAATCTAGAGGGCTGTTTTTTAGAAACCAACTAAATGGAGCATTTGGTCGGTGAGACATAAGACAATCAAGTGCGGCATTTGACCTCATTAAAGGCTGAATGAGCCTAGAATTAATTAAGCTAAAAAAGAATGTCTGAATGCTAAATCACAACTAAAGTATCAAATCATTATAGAATTCACGGATGCAGATTCCAATCAATCATATCTACTGTTCAACAATTAGCATTCAGATGTTATCTTAAATGCTTCTGCAAATACAAACATGACATTGTGACCACTTACCGGCAGGCAACATAAAGGCAAGCAGCTGCAACTTGGTCTGTACTACGTCCTCTTGTAAAACCACGCTCAACGGCTATCTACAATTATGAAGGAATCAAAAACTAGCATTCGCAAAAAGCATACGCCATAAGTCTGAACTATAAGAAAAGCACAAACCTGAT
Source organism: Ambrosia artemisiifolia (assembly GCA_032199755.1). Taxonomy (NCBI): domain Eukaryota; kingdom Viridiplantae; phylum Streptophyta; class Magnoliopsida; order Asterales; family Asteraceae; genus Ambrosia; species Ambrosia artemisiifolia. The sequence continues at coordinate 1,410,528 of CM063514.1, forward strand.
AATAATTAGTAGCATGATCAACATTGATGATCCCATACTTGTCTATCAGCCTATAAATTACTACATTCCCTGCAATGTAAAAAATAAACATTGCAATCAACCTACTGGAGTATGTACCGACATACAAGTTACAACCACGAACACAATGTATGTACCTTTATTCAAGGTCCTTTTATGTGACTCAGCACAAGCATTTCCGGCTCTAACAATGTTTCCTGCAATATGAGCCTGCAATTATAAACAATACAAGTTAGATGTCACTATAATAATTTAACAAATTATTATGTTCTAAAAACCCACCCCTCCTGCTGCATCCTTAACGAAAGTGGGCTCTTCTGTGTATGTTTCTGAAAATACAACTTTTCCACAATCAACACAGCATCTGAAAGTTTTAAAAAAAAAAAAAAAAACAATGAAACACATATAGTTCAAAAACTAGTCAGTTGAAAAGAAAGGTAGTGTTATAATAATTGCGAAATACTTACACGCTGCCGGTGCTATAATCACAATGTGTGTCACTATTTTGTGAACAATGCATGCACCAAGTCATCTCCTTGCCTAAAAAGCTTCTATCACCAAACATCAGCACGCATATCCATTTTATAGGCGAGATGAGACAATTCCAGGTGTTGATTTGGGCGTATTACGTACCAATTCGGTATAAGTTCGCGAATTAGGGTTCCAATTGGGAAGTTTGGGGATAATCAATTTGGGTTGTCAATTGCAAGAGTAGCGCCCGCTATAGCAACTACAGATGCGGATTCAAGAAAAATTAGGGTGGAACAGAGATAGACACGTACCTGGCAGTAGCGATTATGGTGAGGACTGAAGAAATAGTTAGTTCATGAATGAATGGAGAAGAAGATGGAGGCCAAGTTAAAAATACTTCATATGAATTGACGGCCTCTTTATTTTGTAACTTTGAAACTTACATCAGGACCCTTAAATTTTAAGCATTTATCATATTTAAACTAAAAGTATTCTCACATATCTAATTTGGTAATATGAAATTTTGGACTTTGCTTATTTTGATTAATAATGAATTTAGTAATTTTTATTGTATATAACGAACCGGACTCAATGGTACACCGTATCGTATCGTACCGAAATGAACCTACCCTCCTTCGTACCGAATTCGTTCCATCTAGCGAATCGCGAACCCGAACATCGTACCCGAACCGGAGCGAACCACGAATTATGTGACTTTATTACACTAATATTTTAAAATTTTGATACTAATTAGCAGTGGCGGATCCAGGAATTTTTTTCACTGGGTTCCCCATTTAGGTGTTCCAAATTCATACGACCGAACATAAAAATTTTTGGGTCGGTTTAGGGGTTCGGGTCAGTTTGACGGTTTGGGTTAGATAAGGTTCATCACATAATAAAAATAAGATACAAAAATGAAAAAAAACATTGTCATTAGAAATTTATAGCACGTAATATAAATACGATTGTCTATAAGGATAAAAAAATATACCTACAGTTGTTCCCTGCGAGATTTTATCTTTTGAAAACGTTGCATTACACTCGACCGAAATTTGTTGTAGTAACTCCCTTTCAATGTAACAAATGCAAGAGTCGATTGTCTACGCACTACCTAATATCAAATTGAGGTTTCAATTAGTTAAAAATTTAACATCCCTAACTTCAAAGTTTCAACATACTAAAACAAAAAACATACCAGAAAATAGAAATTAACATCAATTAGCTAGTGTGTTACGTCGCGCATTGCGGTTTGTTTGTAAAAGGGTTTCATCTAAATCAATTTAGATAACTAAAATAGAAATTAACATCAACGGAAATATGTAAGAAAAGGGTGCATCTAATACAAACCTGACTATGTGGTGGTGTAAGTACACATATCAATGACCTAATTGAATAGCAATTCCAAAATCACATAAACAGCTTTTGACGTTCAATTAGCCTTCCAGTATACCCAAAAGAAACAATGTCTCATGAGTAGCATTATAAACTAAATGCAAACAAAAAAAGCAGAAAAAGGAAGTCGAACAAAACAAAGTCCAATAAAAGGGTTTCATCTAAATCAATTTAGATAACTAAAATATATGGTGATTACCATTGTATATATTTATCTTTTTTTTTCTCTTGCAAGTTTATTTTGTAAACCTAAGCATCTTTTTCTTCCAATTTTTTCATTCATAAAGTGATAAAAAAGAATTACAACTTCCCCTCGCAAACCATCTGTTCTTAATTTAAAACTAGAAATTAAGTTAAAACAACATATTTACGGTAATTACCTTAAAGTTGGAGGAGAATGGAGAGGCGGCAAGGGGGAGGCGGTTAGAACGGAGTTGGAGGCTGGAGGAGACTAGGCGAGGAGGAGCAGTGGGAACAAAAACGAACAAAGGGGATTGGGGTCTGGAGAAGGGAGGAGATTGAAGGAGGGGACTTGTTTCTTTCTTTTCTTTATGAAACCCAAACCCTAAAGTGGGTTTACAAATTAAAAAAAAACGATCATCTAAAGGAGTCGAACCGGTTACCTCAAGGATAAAGCATGAGCTTTCAACCAGTGGAGCACTTTGCATCTTTTGTTATGGGTTCCTACATTATTTTCTTATGGGTTCCTTTCCATTTTATATATAGATTAACACTATAATTTCCAAACCGACTGGGTTCCCGGGAACCCACTCGGGAAGCCTAAATCCGCCCCTGCTCCCCATGTAGAACCCCCACATGTGGTAAATATGGCTCCGACCGGAATCGAACCTCAACCTCCACATGACCTCCGCTTTAGCTCCCCCCTGTTTCACCAACTGAGCTAGGCTTCATTGGCTTGGTCTGTTAGTCATCTTATGTTTTATCATTAGTTTAGTCGTGTTGAGTGTGTATGCTGTAGCAGTTGTTTAAAAAGAAAACAAGAATAGAGGTTTTTGGAAAAGTTTGGACTAAGCTGGGTTGAATATGATCTGCATTGGATTATAATTCGCTTTGGACTTATGTTAATTATGATCTGCATTTAGGACCCCAACCAAGAACTAAGTGTCCTCATAGTCATAGCTTTAGTTAGGGCCGGATCCAGGGGGTTTTATGGGGTTCCCAGGAACCTTTCAGTTTGGAAAAAATTGAAAAATTTAGTGGAATGTTAGACAATACAGCTGTGATTAGTTGTGATTAGCCATGATTTATTCTGCATTTATTTAGATTGATTGTTTCCATATATTCAGGCCTTGTATTATCTTATATATAGAACCTATTGTAATCAAACAATTCAATCAATACAACTTTTACGGTTTGATTTGGTATCAGAGCTAATACGCTCTGGGATTCCTAAACCCTAAATATGCCGCCAACTTCTTCTCTTTAGCCCTTGCTCCTATATCAACCAGTCCCCTGTTCTTTATCAGCCAGGCGGCCCCTGCTCCTTTATCAACCAGCCCCTGCTCTAGGCCCCTGCTCCTCATCAACCAGGGCCTGTTTCTTTTTGTTTTTTCTGTCGAACAAACCAGAACCAGCACTACAATCACCTCAGCCCTGCTCAATACTCATGGCTGCTATAACTTGTTTTACAAATCAAGAAAAGACCATTCACTTCTCCCACAAATTTGCCTTTACCCTAAAACCTACTAACTATGGATATTGGCGATCCATGGTTGAACCCTTTCTGCTCTCTCATAACCTGTATGGTTATGTTGATGGCACTATACCATGCCCACCACAACAAGTAACAACTGGTACTACCACCACCGACAATCCAAGTTATGCCCCTTGGATTGCCAATGATGCGCATGTTCGCATGCTTATAATTTCCAGTATCTCTGAATCATCTTTCCAGCATGTTCAAGGCCGCACATCCCGTGATGTTTGGCTCTCTCTAGAACGTGCATACGCACCAATCAGTGCGTCCCATGAGTTTACACTTAAAAGTCAACTCCTTCGTATTACTATGAAAGGAGATGAAAAACCGGCCGACTATTTATGTCGAGCACAGGAGTATGCCACAGCTCTCGCTAACATTGGGGAGCCCTTCAAAGATAAAGATCTGGTAATGCTCGTTCTTTCTGGACTCAGAGACGAATATAATGGCCTCAAAGCAAATCTTCTTGGTCGTACCCCACCGGTTGTGTTTACTGAACTCCATGGACTTTTGAGTGATCATGACTATATGATCGCCAAGGTTCATGGCCTGCCCACGGCTACCACCCAAAACAGCCCCGTCACAGCCTTTATGGCTGCTTCACCAACCATTCCACCCACGGCTGCCTCCTCTTCATCCGCACCACCTAACCTTGATACCATCCAAACTCAACTTAATAATCTCCAACTCATGGCTGCCCAAATGGGCTATCAACTTCAGCCTACAACGACCTCATCTTCTCAACCTCAAGCCTACTATACCTCAAGGTCCTTTAACAATAACAACCGGGGCAACCGTGGGCGCGGTTCTTCTAGAGGCGCATCACGGGCTTCATCAAATCGCCCAAGAGACAATAGTGGGAGTCGTCAGTTCAACTGGGCCTCCACTCAAAACACTATCTATGGTCATTGTAATCGTTGTGGAATCGGCCATCTTCCAACTCAATGTCCTAACCAACCGGCTCAGACACGAGGGACCACTCAAGCTAATTTTGCTGCTCACTCGGATGGCAATGCTCCTCCTGGTTCACTTGGTTTCCTGACACTGGATGTAATGGCCATTCTGCTCAGGAATATGCGGCTATCGACACCCCTGAAGCCTACTATGGTAATGACTCTTTATTTGTTGGTAACGGTAAATCTCTACCTATATTTCATATTGGTTCCTCCAAAGTTTACTCCCCACATAAAACCTTTAATCTTAACAACATACTACATGTCCCAGAACTTAAAAAAAACCCTTTATCCGTCCAACAATTTTGTCAGGATAATGATGTTTTCTTTGAATTTCACTCGTCTTATTTTGTTGTGAAGGACGAGTCTACACACAACACCCTCCTAACGGGTCCAAGTGAACAGGGTCTTTATTCAATTCGTTTGCCTCGCCTTCAATCTCTTCCTAAGGTCGCCTTTACTGCCGTCAAAGCATCTTCCACTACTTGGCATCAACGTCTAGGACATCCTCATGATTGTGTTTTTCGTTCTATTTTGTCGCATTGTTCTTTACCTGTTTCAAATAAATTATCCTCTTCTTTATGTAATTCTTGTCAAATGGGCAAGTCCTCAAAACTTTCTTTAGTGAATTCAAATTTTACTAGTACCAATGTTTTGGACTTAATTTATTGTGATGTTTGGGGACCTGCCCCACTTTTATCCATTGATAGTTATCGTTTCTTTTTACTATGTGTTGATCATCACTCTAGATATATGTGGTTTTATCCCTTAGTACATAAATCTGATGTTCGTCCCGCCTTAATTAATTTTATAAACATGGCAGAAAGGCAATTTAAAACAAAAGTAAAAAGTATACAATCCGATTGGGGAGGGGAATTTCGAAGTCTTACTCAGTTTTTCACTGGTCTTGGTATTATTCACCGGCGCTCCTGTCCTCATACCAGTGAACAAAATGGCACTGTGGAGCGTCGCCATCGTCATGTTGTGGAAACTGGACTAACGCTTTTAGCACAGTCTCATCTTCCTCAACGTTTCTGGCACTTTGCCTTCGAAATAGCCGTCTACCTTATCAACCGCCTTCCCTCTCGTGTCTACTCAAATAAATCTCCGTTTGAACATCTTTGCAAACGAAAACCTGACTATTCGTTTCTTCGTGTCTTTGGGTGTCAATGTTTTCCCTATCTTCGCCCATACAACAATCACAAGATTGATTTTCGGTCTACTCCTTGCGTCTTTCTTGGGTATAGTCCTGTTCACCATGGATATCGTTGTTTTGACCTGATGTGAGTCCGAAAAGAACACATTTGTATAGTTTATTTTTGTATTTTTAATGTTTTTTGTGTGTAGCTTTGTCCGGAACTAGGTACTTAGCCGAGGATTGATGGATGACAAGTTATAAGTGCTAAATTGGCGAAGAAACGAGCAACCGAGTGCAAAGAATGAAGAGTGGATGTGTTTTGGAAAAATTAATGGATTTGAAATGGAGATATTTTTGTATTAAATGAAAAAGGGTTGAAATACGAAAACGTGGCCGCGAAAATGGAGGAAAACGGAGTTGAAACGAAAAAGTTATGAAGAAAACAAGTTTCCAGCCGTCTGGGCGGCCGTCTGCCGCGAATTGGGGCGTCAGGATTTGTCTGGCCGTCAGCGACGGCCAGGGGGCCGTCATCGACGGCTACTGCCGTCAGAGACGGCCAGAGGGCCGTCAGCGACGGCTGATGCAGATTTTCACCCATTTCTTCTATAAAACAAAAGAAAAGAAACCCTAACTCGGGGGGAGCCGCCTTAGGGCGATTCAGGCAACCAAAATACACATTTTTGGGGGTTTTTCATCATCTCAATCCATCCCAATCCATTCCATATCATCATCAATCATTAAGATCTTTCATGCACTTCATCACCACTTTCACCATCATTCATCTTCAATCACTAAGAACACCCAACCTCCATTCCATACTTCTCATGGCTTATTCTCCTACCTTCTTCATCATCATCCAAGCTTCCAAAACCATGATTGGTTAAGTTCCCCTTCACTTCCGGGTGAAGGATTGTAAGTTTAGGGATTCATTATGTTGTTATTATGATTGTAGTTTGTAAGAAACAAGTGTTGTTCTTAATGAATCATTGATATTGGATTGAACTTTGTGTATGTTTATGTTGTGCTTGAGTCATGGGGATGAATTCCATCAATTAGCTTTTGATGTTGGGTTGGACCTTGTGTATGTTCTTGTATGCTTAAACCATAGAGATGAATCTTGTCAATTAAGTTTTGATTCAACATTATCTTTAGACTTGTGAGATAAACCCTATCACTTAAGTTGGGATATTGGGTTAGACTCATTATATGACTAAAGGTTTTTGTATCTTGCAAATCTACTTGTGATCGTGACATCATTTGTATGAATTAATTGTTGTGCTTAATTGTCTTGGTATTGGGTTGGACTTATTGCATGTTTAGAGACCATTGTGTTTTTAAGCTCATAAGATGAATTCTATCATTTATGCCTTAACTCAACATATAGGATTTGGTGAACTAGATAATGAAGCATACTTAGGGCCTAGTAGCTATTTGTTGATGCCTAAGTCTTGATTCTCTGTCCTAGCGATTCATGCAAGTGAAATTGCAAATCTATCATAATAACCCTTGAATCCTAGTTACTTGCATATTCTAACCCGGGAGTGAATGTTGGTTAAATTTTATTGTTGCTTTCATTACTAAGTAATTCCAACTTCTTCAAAACCAACAAAAAGATCAAAATAACAAGCTTCATAATAAGCCAACTTCATAATTGTTTTGCTTACTTGTTTTCTAAATAGCTTAGACAAACAAACCGCTAGTGTGACGCTAACCACATGCTCCTTGGATTCGATACCCTACTTACCCTAGCTACCTAGGTTATTTAGGTTTTGCATGACCCGTGACGACCGGCTCATCAAATGGCGCCGTTGCCGGGGAGCTAGTGCGCTTAGTGTTGCATTGCTTGTTTGTTTGTATTTTTATTAAAAATCTAAAAAAAATCAGAAAATTAAAAAATAAAAAAAATATGTGTGAAATTTAATTTTATTAGATTTCACTTTGGTTTTAAGCGCTTGTGCAGGATCTTCTTTCACAGGTACAAGAAACCATTTTGATCATGTATAGTAACTTCTATACATGCATATTTTGTGGAGATCCGACCCATGAAAAAAAGAATTGTCCAAAAAGAGCAAGGATAAAGGCGCAAATGTTGCGAAGATATGTATTAGATTGTGAAGAATGGGGATACACCCCGGTTTCACACCAAGAAGAACACACACCTTACCCAACCTCCCAATATTACCAAACTCAAGTAGGTGAAAGATATGAGCGAGTTGAAAATACACACTCATATTATTCATACTACACACCTCATCCATATCAACAACAAAACCAACAATACTCACCTCAACATAGCCACTATTATGAATCTCTTCAAAGTGTCAATAACAACCGCCACCCCAATTACTATTCAACAAGTTACAATCAAAGTGGGTTTGTAAGTAACCAAAGTGGGGGTGATGACTCTTTGCATGCTAAATTGGATCAATTGACCAATATGATGAAGGAATTTAGTAGAGATGTCAAAGTGATGAAGAGAGAAAATGAAGGGAGAGACAAAGCTCATGACGCTTTGGTTAAGCAAGTTCATCAACTACGTGAAGAATGTGCTCAACTTAAGTGTGAGCAAGATGAGTTGGCTAGTGGTAGTGAGGTGGAAGAAAAGGTGGATGAGGCGGTCACATGTCTTCCGGATCAAGAAACTGAAGATTTAAACTCTAAAGAAGACATTGAACCGTCAAAAGAGGTGGTGAGTGTGGTACCCGTGGAAAGGAAGGTTGGCTTGCACGACATTGGGCAAGTTATTTTAGAGCGGATCCACAATATATACATGCCGATGCTAATCAAGCATCTCTGGAGGAGGCATGTAAACTACCGAGCATTCATTGGGAACTCGGTAGGAAAATGTGCTTTGAGACCACCTTGAAAGATACATGAGGTAAGGTCCGGCTGAAGACCATTAAATTTAGCGCTTTTGGGAGGCACCCCAAGTTTAAATTTTAATTTTTGTGTGTTTTTGTATTTGTGGCGTTTTTGTGTGTTTTTGTGTTTTGAGTATTTTGTAGGTTCACGGACGTGCTAAATAGACGCAAGATGGATGCCGAGTGTTTATTTTGTTAGCTCGTGTAACTTAACCACTTTGGATTGCGAATGAAATGCTATACAACCAAGGTGAAGATTTGGACATGGCGACTCCGAGACATCATCATATCAAAAAGGGAGTTGTTCTTGTCCTTATGTTTGTTTTTGTGTGTTCTAATTACCATTTCTACATTGAGGACAATGTAACGTTCAAAGTGTGGGGGTGGGAAAAATAGTCCTTGAAAAAATCTTTATTTTTACCAAGAAAAACAAACATTTAAAATTTTGTCACGGTCAATTTTAGGTTGTTTTTGCTATAGATCCTTAATCATGGTTTAATTTGTGATAGGTAATATGAACCGTTTTCAACAAGTATTTTTAAGAAAAATCTTAGAATTGCATGATTAAGTTTAGCAAGCTAGTGAAAACAATTATATGCACACGTCGGTAACCTTATTTCCACTTTTGGTGAGATTTTGAGCCTACTTACATTTGATCACATACACATATATATTTCATTTGTTGAGTGTAGGCCACTGTTACTTTGTTACAAAACTTGTGTGATTTGATGCATGCTATGTGAATATGCACTAAATGTTTAAGGCAAATTAGGATACCCTTTTCTTTTACACCAATTTATGTGCTATACCATGTTTACCCAAATTATAACCATTAGTCACCAACTTTGAGCCTAAACCTTTCGTTTGTCAAAACCATAGATTTCAACCAACCATCCAACAATTTTACCAAACTTCTAGTAGATCCAAGAGTATATATTTATGTTTTGTATCTTTATGTCTTACTTCATGAAAAGAAAACGAAAAAAAAAAATGATGCAAAAAAAAAAAAAAAAAAAAAAGGAAAAGAGAAAAATATATATATGAAAAAAAAAGGAAAAGAAAAAGAAAATATGTATTGTATTAGTTGTTCAATAAGGATCAAAAGCGAGTTCGGTTTCACCACATTTTTATTTTAGCCATTTTTACCCACATTCTCCTTACCTTTACCCAAAGCCCAAAACTAAGTCCTTTTATACATATGTGCATTTTTATTAAGTGTGATTGTTATACAAGTTTATATTAACAAGTTTCAGTTTTGGTCTTTGAGTGAAAAATATTAGCACGTCTTTTGCTAGTCCATATATTATACCGAGAGGAGTGAAGATTGCGAGGGGTGTGTTGCATATAAAGGAGTTCAAGAGAATGTTAAACTTGATCTAGTATAATTCTATTTTTGAAAAATCTATATATTGAGCTTGTTGAATGAACACATCTAATGCTTATCTCAAATGAGGTATGATTTTGAACCTTAAGCGAGAGCCCTAGAAAAGACCAAATTATGTTTGTTGCTCAAAATATTTTATAGAGTTTTTCAGGGACTGAAAAAGATAAGTGTGGGGGTGTGATGTGAGTCCGAAAAGAACACATTTGTATAGTTTATTTTTGTATTTTTAATGTTTTTTGTGTGTAGCTTTGTCCGGAACTAGGTACTTAGCCGAGGATTGATGGATGACAAGTTATAAGTGCTAAATTGGCGAAGAAACGAGCAACCGAGTGCAAAGAATGAAGAGTGGATGTGTTTTGGAAAAATTAATGGATTTGAAATGGAGATATTTTTGTATTAAATGAAAAAGGGTTGAAATACGAAAACGTGGCCGCGAAAATGGAGGAAAACGGAGTTGAAACGAAAAAGTTATGAAGAAAACAAGTTTCCAGCCGTCTGGGCGGCCGTCTGCCGCGAATTGGGGCGTCAGGATTTGTCTGGCCGTCAGCGACGGCCAGGGGGCCGTCATCGACGGCTACTGCCGTCAGAGACGGCCAGAGGGCCGTCAGCGACGGCTGATGCAGATTTTCACCCATTTCTTCTATAAAACAAAAGAAAAGAAACCCTAACTCGGGGGGAGCCGCCTTAGGGCGATTCAGGCAACCAAAATACACATTTTTGGGGGTTTTTCATCATCTCAATCCATCCCAATCCATTCCATATCATCATCAATCATTAAGATCTTTCATGCACTTCATCACCACTTTCACCATCATTCATCTTCAATCACTAAGAACACCCAACCTCCATTCCATACTTCTCATGGCTTATTCTCCTACCTTCTTCATCATCATCCAAGCTTCCAAAACCATGATTGGTTAAGTTCCCCTTCACTTCCGGGTGAAGGATTGTAAGTTTAGGGATTCATTATGTTGTTATTATGATTGTAGTTTGTAAGAAACAAGTGTTGTTCTTAATGAATCATTGATATTGGATTGAACTTTGTGTATGTTTATGTTGTGCTTGAGTCATGGGGATGAATTCCATCAATTAGCTTTTGATGTTGGGTTGGACCTTGTGTATGTTCTTGTATGCTTAAACCATAGAGATGAATCTTGTCAATTAAGTTTTGATTCAACATTATCTTTAGACTTGTGAGATAAACCCTATCACTTAAGTTGGGATATTGGGTTAGACTCATTATATGACTAAAGGTTTTTGTATCTTGCAAATCTACTTGTGATCGTGACATCATTTGTATGAATTAATTGTTGTGCTTAATTGTCTTGGTATTGGGTTGGACTTATTGCATGTTTAGAGACCATTGTGTTTTTAAGCTCATAAGATGAATTCTATCATTTATGCCTTAACTCAACATATAGGATTTGGTGAACTAGATAATGAAGCATACTTAGGGCCTAGTAGCTATTTGTTGATGCCTAAGTCTTGATTCTCTGTCCTAGCGATTCATGCAAGTGAAATTGCAAATCTATCATAATAACCCTTGAATCCTAGTTACTTGCATATTCTAACCCGGGAGTGAATGTTGGTTAAATTTTATTGTTGCTTTCATTACTAAGTAATTCCAACTTCTTCAAAACCAACAAAAAGATCAAAATAACAAGCTTCATAATAAGCCAACTTCATAATTGTTTTGCTTACTTGTTTTCTAAATAGCTTAGACAAACAAACCGCTAGTGTGACGCTAACCACATGCTCCTTGGATTCGATACCCTACTTACCCTAGCTACCTAGGTTATTTAGGTTTTGCATGACCCGTGACGACCAAGGTCATCAAATGACCCAAACACCGAACGTGTTTACATTGTCCGGCATGTTCGGTTCAATGAACACGTCTTTCCATATCACAAACCTATCACCACATCACCACCATCCCAACCCGAACCAACCTATGTATCTATCTTTCCTGAACCACCTCCCTTTATTCCTGATGATTCTACCCAATCATCGTCTACACCCGAATCCAACCAACCTAACTTCCCAAATGAAACCGAACCTAATCCAATGACCCAACCCACCACATCCGCCACCTCCCAACCAACCCCCACCTCTACTGACTACCAAACCACCACACCCACAACCTCCCACTTGCCTACCACTCAAGCTTTAGTTAGGGCCGGATCCAGGGGGTTTTATGGGGTTGAAAAATTTAGTGGAAAAATTTGAAAAATTAGTGAAAGTCAGTGAAAATCTACGAAAGGAACCCCCTGGAAATCCGTCATGGATTCGCCACTGGCTTTAGTCACCAACTAATCACAAATTTAGATGCTAGAATGTTAGTTGTGAAGCCTTAGAGCAGGCTGTATTCCAACAACACTAATAATGGAGCACGTAATGGTGGGGCAGTGAATGAAGTGGTTGGCCAACTCTAATCATTCTGTCCAACTTTAATCATTTTGTTCCTTGATTCAATCTCTATTTAACAGAGATCATTATGTACTTGTAATATGTGTAGTGTATCCCATCCCTTCATAATAAACAGCCTCTAGTTACCCCGTGGACGTAGGTCAGTTTAGACCAAACCATGTAAATCTTTGTGTTCGTGTGCGTGTGTGTTCTTCGGTCGCCTAACATATAATTTTAATTCCTACTGTATAGGGTCAGAAACAAAGAAAGAAAGGAAAAAAATATGAAGCATGGAATTCAATACACATTCTTCAAAAAGTGGTTGGTTGGTAGGGTAAATGAATTGAATGTGCCTTTCATGTCTGTTTACTGTCAAGTGTTGACACAATTGTGGAAATACGGCTTCATTTGCCTTTCTTTATTAGGTTGTGGGATGTGAAGTGGCTCCTTCTGGCAAATCAACCCTTTAGGGCGCTAAAGACCGCCCCTGCCGTTAAAGGGGTACCATCGGTGGAGCTCACGAGTGGGATGACGGGTGCCAAAGACTGATTTTATGGGGCCCACTATTATTCAACCTATCAGTTTTTTTAAAGAGGGCTGTTAAAGGGGACGCCATTATTACCTCAAAACCTTCGTGGCACTTATGTGACGCAATAAATCCGGGTGACGTATATGTCCCGCAATTTTCAAACAGTGATTTAGGGAGTACAACCGGTGGTGGTGAGAATCTGTTTGAAAACATTGGATTAGGGGGTGCATCTAGTGGTATTGAAATTTCCATTTTAGAAAACATGGGAATAATTGGTGATCTGGTGGCAGTGAAAATCAATTTGGTGAGATCGGTCCATTCGGAGAAGCTGCCGCATCCGGTCCACTTGATGTGTTGATTGCATCCATAATTGGAATAGGAAATGATTGGGCATTTAGTCCAAACTATGCCACGCCGGGTAGATAGTTCTTGCCACCAGTTGAAGCCGACAATGTCACGGATTTTAGTTACTATGCTCCCCATAATTCCTGTGACCAAGGACCTGTAATCCGCCCACCACTATCACTTAATCTAAACCTATTTCCCGATGTTGAGTACGATCTTGAAGGAGCACCACCCACCGAAACACAAACCCAACACCAATAACCCAGAAGAGAACCATCACAACGTATTAGGAAATCATCGACTAGGCTTAACATGTATGATCAGTTTACCTTTTTAACAATTCATGTATCATTACTTTAGTCTTTGAATGGAAGCAACCCATTTCTTTATATTATGTATTATGTAATTATTTACATGAATACAACCATGTTACTAAACCTAATCCCAACTTGTGGTCCATGATAATAATAACAATAACAACAACAACATATTCAATGTCTACAAGAAATGTAACAATAACACCAATATTAATAATAGCTAAACATGATGAGTGGTGTGCAGAAAACGACATTTGTATAGCTCGTCGGCCATGTAAACAACCCACCTTTTTATATTATTTATTTCAATATTCGACTTAACCGACTTGTGATTCATGATAATAATAGCAATATTAAACATTGAAACCGGATACAAGCACTAAAATTAAAAGCCAAATACAAGCACTAAACATTAAAACCAGATTACATTATCATCTAACATGACGAGAACTTGCGACACAACGCCATTTGTATAGCTCTTCATCCATGTGGCGTCGATAATTAACACAAGCGTCTTCGACGTCGATGTCTAACAACAAGGATTTGTTTTTAACAAGACTCTCCATCATCATACAAACCAAGACACCTGCATTAGCAACCTTTCCGTTGTCTTGGGGCACATCTAATTTAACCAAACCAACAGAAATTGGATATTTCTCGACATGATTAGACTTCTCCCAGTAATGAATACGTTCAAGAAACCACCCGAAAAAAGTGTTAGCATCTCCATACAGTGAGCAACTTTGTGTCTTTTTTCGTTTCTCCATCTTATCAGTCCAATACTGTGTGATTACCATGTTTCTCATATCAATTCGGACAAGCAGCCAGTCTCCCACACCAATCGATAAAAGAAGGTAAACACAGTCAACCTCCCAAAATGGAGGGTAGGGGTCCATTCTTCCTGCCATGTCGAGGGCAATTAAAGAATCTTGCACCTTCATTTCATCATAGAAAGCAGGGGGTAACACTGTCCAACGTAGCTGTGAACCAAGATTTTTTTAAAAGCTTTGCTTGTCTAAGTCGCATGAGTCTTACCGTCCACGCTTCAACGTGCTGCAAACATAATAATGCATAAGGTTCGTGATTGACTTAAGTAAAGTAATTTAAAATGAACATAAATTAACGTGAAATTTACTAATGATGATAGCGCACTGTTGGGTTGGCACCCTAGAAGGGTACCCCGCAAATTTCGGTCTGGTTTTTTTTTTTTTTAAAGAAACGGATATAGCAAAATGGGGCATCCCCGTTTGTATAAAACTCAACAACATCACTAGACCAAATTTTCAAATCTTTAACAGCAACTACAAAATTGTTTCTGCATTGCTGGTTTTCTGGAGGGTAAAGTAGCTTATTTTAGTTTAAGAACTTATATAAGGATCGACGAATGCACGTTAGGTTGGTAGTTTGGTAAATTTAGATTTATAATGTTGGTAGTTTGCGAATAGGTTAATGTTGATGCTTTGATAGTTTGGTAAATGTTGGTTGTATATGTTTTGGCATATAAATGTTGTAAGTTTAGTTTTATTATGTTGGTAGTTTGAGGATTGGGTTTGTGGATTAGATTAATGTTTGATGCTTTGGTGGTTTGGTAAATGTTGGTCGTGTATGTTTGGTATATAAATGTTGTAAAGTTTAGTTTTATTATGTTGGTAGTTTGTGGATTAGATTAATGTTTGATGCTTTGGTAGTTTGGTAAATCTTGATTGTATATGTTTGGTATATAAATGTTGTAAATTTAGTTCAATATGTTGGTAGTTTGCGGATTAGATTAATGTTTGATGCTTTGGTAGTTTGGTAAATGTTGGTCGTGTATGTTTGGTATATAAATGTTGTAAATTTAGTTTATTATGTTGGTAGTTTGCGGATTCCTTTAATGTTGATTCTTTGGTAGTTTGGTAAATGTTGGTTGTGTATGTTTTGCCATATAAATGTTATAATTTTTGTTTTATTATGTTGATAGTTTGCCGTTGGGTTAATGTTGGTATTATGTTAATTTGGTTTATTTTGATATTTTAATAGGGTTATTTTAAAAGTTTCTTTGAAAATGCGAAGTTTTGCGAGGAACTTGCTAGGTATTTGGCTTCGAACCCAAATTTAGACTCCGCCAAGGTTCCAAATGAATACGCCAATGATGAAAGCGGCGATGATGTGGAGTTGATGTAAAACAACTATTTATGGTTGAAACGATATGGATTGTGACTTATTAGGATGTAAACTATTTATGTTTATGTTCGTTTGGATTGTGACTTAAAATATTTACGTTTATGTTCGTTTTGTTGTGTCGTGAAACTGGAAATGAGCAGGTTTGAAAATGGAATATGCAGGTTCGAAACAGCAAAAAACTAGAAAACAAACTGGGGAAAAAAGAAAAAGGCTTTAGCGACGACAATGTCGCCGCTAAAGGTACTTTACACACACACGAAATGGCCTTTTAGCGACAGTAAATATCGTTGTTAATGATCATTAGCAACGAAAGGGCTTTAGCGACGACAAAGCAATGGCGACGAAAAATGGTCAATAGCGACCAATCAAGAGCGACGAAAAATGTCGTCGCTAAAGCCTCCAATATTCTTGTAGTGATTGTGATTTTTAGTATAATTTGATTGATGGGTATGTGAATGCTTTTATATATGTATATGTTTTATGATATAATAATTCTTTTGTTTAGTTTTTTTTGAAAGATGTAAAAAAATATGAAAAAGAAATACAAATGTGGAATTACTGTTACTCTCTATTTATTTTTTTAATATTTTTTAAAGTGGTTTTAAGTGAATGAGAGAAAATATAATAATAAAAGGCATTTAATTAAAAAATAGGAAAAAGAAAATACAAATGTGGAATTGTCATTTTTGTCCTTGTGGTTTTGAGAAATTGATAAATTGCTAGATCAGTCCAAAGTTAACAATTAAATTTAACGTCGTTAAGATTTTGAACTAAACTAACACATTTTAAGAAACGTTGAAGACAATTATAGCACACAATTTTGATTTTGGACTGATCTAGCAATTTCTCCAAAAACACATGAACTAAAATGGCAATTAACTCTAAACAAAAATACACAAAATAAGCAATTATTGACACATAATATGAAACACATAAAAATTAAAGGGATAATCACCAAAATGGATAACTGACCAACTAAAAAGCCGTAATAAACACTTGATGCGTCTAAATATTAGGGACTGGCCATTCTTTCGTGTTTACCAATCAGACGATTACACATGTAAAGTCCTCAGACGCCTTAATTTTTAAGGTCTCTGCGTATAAACTTTAGCCGTGAGGCTGTTTTTTAGACGCAAAATAACAGCCTCGCGTCTAAGAAAAGGTTAGCACCTTTGCGTTTAAATAGCAGCCTCGCGTCTAAAGTTTAGACGCAGGGAACTTAAAAATTAAGGCGTGTAAGGACTTTACACGTATAATCATCTGAATGGTAGACGCGAAGGAATAGTCGGTCCCTAATGTTTAAACGCATCAGGTGTTTATTTTGGCTTTTTTGGTTGGTCAATTGTCTATTTTGGTGATTACCCCTAAATTAAAATACATAAATATTACCTCTAGTCCACTTTTATTGAACCGGTTTTCAGTATAATCTGCCAACCAAATCGTTAATACCAATCAACCGAAAGTAAAATGAAAAAACCGACCGTGACACCAAATAGATGACCGGTTTAAACACTTTCACAATTTTAGACCGAACCATGAAACCCCTACTCCCCTAAAATTGGGTTATGACTTATGACCCATGTACCTTGAAATAGGTTTAAAGCTATTCAAACCCAACCCGGCCAAAACCCAATCCTTTGACTTTCTTCAAACGGTTTCAAAAAAATTGGCTTTGACTTTGTTGACCTAAATTAACAGGAATTGAACTGATTTGGACACAAAAAACCCGGGTTCCATAAAACAATCTAAGCTATAGTTTAGACCATGTGTAGTGGGGGGCTCCATATATGGAGCCCCCCTTCCTGATTGGTCCACGTGGCTGCTGAGTCAGCATGGAGAGATAAAGTGAAAAAGTGGTGTAGTGGTGCTTTATATATAAAGCCCCTTTTAATATTTTATTATATCTTTTAAAATAAAAAAATAATAAAAAGAGAGAGGGGATGAGGTGGCATGCTCTGATTGGTGGGGCTATTTTTTTCCGGGCGTTTCTTCCATCGCGCCAGGCATGATTTTTTTAGCATGGAGCCCCCCCGTAACGGTGTTGGGGGGGCGCTATATTTTTTTTTTCCTCCATAGCGCCTCCACTACGGAAGGACTTATAAAGGCTTTTGATCAGGTTGGGCCCTATCATATATATATATAACAACCCAGTAACTGGAATGCATGGCATCTTAGGGTTTTAAATATAAAATATAGCCGATCATCTTCTTCGATCCTCTCATAGAAGATTTCCATGGACAAACTCCCTGACTCTCTCCTTCTTGAAATACTGAGTCGACTTGACGACTCAGCTGACGTTGCTCGCTGCCGAGTCGCTTCAAAGGCTTTGGATGATGTATCTCCATGCCTTCGATCAATTAATCTTCCATACTCGAGTAAATGGTTTTCGATTTCTTCAAGCCGTTTCAAGGAGATTTTTCTTGATCTTATTTCGAAACAGGAAACGGTTGAATCAGTGAGTATCAACCTATATTATCGCTATCTGTACGACGTGGAATTTGATAAGGAGTGGATGCCTAGGGTTTCCAAATCCTTGAAATCACTTTCATTGTCTGGCTATAATTCTTACAGGCTAGATAAACCGAAGGTTGTGCCTCTGATATTTTCGTATTGTAAGTTGTATGTTTATATTTAATTTCTAGTTGATTCTTTTTGAAAAGTATTATATATTATGATTAGCTGTTTTGACTTTTGATGCAGGTCATAATCTTGTTAACTTAAAGCTCATCCGTGCAAGGTTGTCTATGCACAATTTGAATCCATTGCCAATGTTAACAAGTTTGACACTTGAAGGTACAAGATTAGAAGACCCACACCTAAACGAGTTGAACAAGTGTTTCCCTAATCTTCAACATCTTGACTTGATAGGTGTTATGGGACTTGAGAATCCTAAGATCCACCATCTCAACCTCCAAACCTGCCATTTGGTTTTCTACGACTTGCAGATGCTTGATTATCCACCACCTCTAACTCTAATCACCCCCAACCTCAACAAACTCACAATTGAATGTGCCTATCCTGCTGCAATTCATGTTGAAGCTCCCATGTTATCTCACTTTCATCTTGACATTTCCAACCTCGAACATCTAGGAGTATTCACCGCCAAAAAATTTGAGAAATTAAAAACACTTTGGCTGGGATCTAAAAAAATTGGCTCCTTACTGTCAAAATTCTCGATCACAAAAACATTAGAAAATCTGACATTGAGTGCACCAAGAGATGCCATAAATTCAAGATTGACCCTAAGGAAGGTGTTCATGGTTTTCCCCAATGTGACTTCTCTACGTATCGAATCAATTGTTTGGTCGGAATTAGAAGCTTGTTTGAATCCAGAAGGTTGGGAGATTTTGGATGGGAGGAAAGGATTGAAAACAATTTGTGCATATCTTAGGTTAGTTGGCCCATCGTTGACTTTCTCATTTGTTGCTTTTGTGTTGGACCAATGCGAAGGCTTGACAGAGGTCTCTTTGCTCATCCATGCTAGTGTTGTTGGTACTAAATCAAACAGTTTCATGTGTAAGTGCATGGCTCGTTGGCCTGGGTTAAAGTGGAGATGGGGAGTGTGGTGTGAAGGAATGAAAGATACGTGGATAACCGATGCTATATCTAATGAACCCACAAATTATCTATGAGGCTCCGCTCCTAATGAAGTAATATCGATCCTATGTCATTTGTAATCGTTGTGCTTAAGCCATCGATCAATTTTTGTTGGTTTTTATAAATATTTAATGTTTCGAATACATCATAAATACCATCTTTATTAAAGTAATTATCAATTTTTTATATATATTATCCTATCGATGGGCCATGGACCAAGGTTATAGGTATGTTACAACCCATTGTGTTGTGATACCTGTGATGGGAAGAAAAGGTTTCATACTTATGCAAATTTGTTGTTAGTTTTATCTGTCGTTGATTTTTGCATTTGTTGCTTGTGCGTGGGTTGCGTTTTTGATAGGTTAACTTCATATCATATGAGACAAGTTGATTGTCCACTTGATGATCATCGAATCACAGATAATATTGATATTAAATTGAAGAGTATCATGTCTAAGGGTATGGGTATCATGTTGATATAGTTGCTACTTGCTAGTTGCATGTTGGGGTTATAACAGGTGATAGCGAAATACTATGCAGCATTGGTCCCACCAAGAAAACCTGCGTTGGAGCGACCTGCTTAAGGCCCAATTACAGAGTTTGGTCTGGTCCTATAGTTTACAAATTTCATCATTTTCAGTCTCGTTGAGCAAACCCGAAGAAAACAGAGAAGCCTGGCACTAAACGAGCTGGTCAAAAGGTGTCAAAATAAATTTTTCCATGGCCAAAAGCTTAATATTTTTTTTACGGATAAGATTGATCATTCCCTTATTTATCAATCATTTTTTTCGGCAATATTACATGTACGGCTCCAAGGCTCAACGATACATCTCTGTCATTTTTGTCTGTGTTTTAACAGGTCGAAAGATAACTTGTCTACCTCCTGCACACTTTTGAAAGCAACTGGGGCTGTACCATTAAAAACTTTGGCATTTCGTGCTTGCCAAAGTACCCAACAGGTATGGAGAAGCACTGCATGCATGATCTTTTTTCCACTGGGTCGTTACTCCTAGACCATGTATCAAGTGCAGCAGCTGAGTATCCGACTCTACCTGGGAATGTGTAGGAATCTTCAACCATGACAGTACTTGGAACAATACCATATGAGCGGCTGGACCAATGCGAAGGCTTGTCAGACGTCTTGTTGCTCATACATGGTGATTGTGTGGCTTCTAAATCTAAAAGCTTCATGTCTAAGTGCATGGCTCGTTCGCCTAGGTTGAAGTGGCGATGGGGAATATGTAGTGAAGGCATGAAAGATACTTGGATAACTAATGCTATATCTAACTGAATGTCACAAATCATCTAAGAACCACTTTTGATGAGGTTAAGGTCGATCCTTTGTCATTTGTAATCACTTATATTTATGAATTATAACAAATTCATGAAGAAAATAGCTCTAAACACTAGACTTTATGAGTTATTGCATTATTATTATTATCATTATGTTTATACTTTCTAGTATCAAAATTTCAGAACTAGATCATAATGGTAACTTGAGGACTTCGGAAATGCGTACCAAAATATGTTGTATCAAGTACTCCTTTAGAGACTATTTATTAAAACTGGCTGATTATCCCGGGAAGGTCCCGGGGTTGAAAAATCTAATATGCCTTAATAAAAAAATGATAAAAGAAGAAAATCTGGTTAAAGCATCATTAAGATACGGACTTTGATCGGTTTTACCTTCTTGTACACAAGAATCACCATACGTCTTCTGATATTCATCCATCACCTAATCAACATGTGCATAACAAATTTATTGTATGACCAATTAAACAGCATATAAAACCATTTAACCGATGTTAAAACTTAAAATACAATCGATTATATACATAACATGACCTTTCTTAAGACGATCTATATTAGAAAGCCTGTAATTTTCCACATTGTAATAATTATATAGCAATCAAAATTAGTACCTTAGCTATCCATTGTGTTGATAACTTAACGTTTATACAACCAAGGCCAGCCACAAAGCACGATTCTATCATGTCAGACGCTGGAAGATTTTGCATGATCGCCTACATGTTATAAAGTGCATATAAAACCATTTAACTGGTGTTAAAACTTAAAATACAATCTACTATATACATGACATGACCATGAAACAAAGCTCAAGTTTCGTCAAGGCGTGGCTAACCAGCAAAGACAACATCGCATATGAGGTGCAAACAACAACTAAATCGAAAGAACAAAGAAGACCATATCGTTACCTTAAGATAAATCTGAGTTCAAATCATGGATACCGGCGTATGAGAGAAATTCTAATTCCGTCAGCTTCCTTTAATCACAACATCAACACACCCACAATTAATAAAAAATAAAATCAAATTAAAGTTTATTAATTTAAATAAAAGTCAACATGGAACAACATACTAAGCGACTTAATTAAAGATCCATAAGAAACAACACGATTGCCAATTAATGATTACCAAACCAAACCCTCTCTAATAGATCCCAATTTTAGAACTCTCGAAAATTGAAAGATAAAGAACAAAGTTGCAAATAACATCAACTATTTACAATTAATCAATAAAAGAAATAGCAAAAAAACATCAAATGCTTAGATTGCTAGATCCGAACAAATAATAAACCTCGGTTAAATAATTCTACAATAATAATAATTTTATTATTATTATTATTGTTATTGTTATTGTTATTATTATTATTATTATTAATATTATTATTCTTATTAATCCAAATGAATAAGATGTTTTTATAATAAGAAACAATATCGTATGAAAAGATAAAAGATTTTGAAACTTAAAATATATAAAAGGAGCATTGATGAATGAATAATTTTTTATATAAATATTTTTTTTTTAAAATTCCCACAAGAATCCACGTGGCACATTCAAAAGGGGAATGAGGTCACCAATGAATGACACGTCAGCAAACATCAATTCTTTTATATATATTTATAGATTTATAGATTATAGATAATTACCTACGTTTTATTTATTTCATATTATCGGCCAGGGATCAACGTTATGGGTATGTTACAATCCTGTAGGTTAGGATATCTGTACTGGGAAGAAAAGTATTCAAAATTTTATGCATATTTGTTATTGGTTGACATATCATTGACTTTTCCGTTTTTTACTTGTGTGTGGGTTGTGACTTGTAAGACGATTTTGTTATCTGCCTAGATGATCACCATACGAATATGTCTACAAATATGGGTGGACAAAAAAACAAGAAAAACAGAAAAAGAACCTGCACCGGAAAATCTAAGTACACAGTCAGGTATACAAGTTTTATAGTTTTTGGTCCTATCTGAAACCGAAGAAAACAGAGAAGAAACCAACCCCACCTAATAGTTTTCGGTTACAAAGTCATTGATGGAGATGGTCTGTTAATGATTGTTGGCCTTCTGAATGTTGAGCCACTGATGCCAGTGTGGAGGAAGTGCATCTGCAAAACGTTCAACAAGCTTAGCTGATGTATAAACAACCCCATACTGATACATCTCCGACATCAAATGATAATATCGTGCAGTCAGATCCCGCAGTGGTTCATTCCCAATTGCAGCAAAATTCTCGAACTCTTTTTGGAGTTGATCCATCTTGATCTTCCGAGTTTTCTCGTTACCCTCATTCCTACTAACGTAAGCCAAAGCATCTAAGATGTTGTACATTGTGCAAACTGATGTAGGATGTCTTTGGGAAGTGCTTGTGTTAAAGCACCCATTGCCTTCTTCTCATTGTTGTACTTTCTTCTCTGATCCTCTGTCATCTTGTCTAAGGCAACTGGAATGTTAGATTTCTCTATCATCGGCCTTGTATACCCATTCTCGATCGCTGCCCACACTAATCCATCTATCCCCTCAACATCTGTCTTGAATCTCCCCTTCCAGGAATGGTAGTCAGCCATGAATTGCAATTTTGGAGCCCTATTTGAACTACCAGTTTCTAAGTCACTAAGAAGCACTGAAGACAAATGTTGCGTTTGTTGAGTTGCAGCGGCTGCGAGTGCCCAAGGATTTGCATTCATTACACGTTGCTGCTGGGCATACTGTTGAGCTGCGAGCGCCCACGGATTTGTTCCGGCAGCATTAGCTTGTTGTTGCTGTTGTTGCATCTGTTGTGCGTTTCGTTCGGCCGAGAATTGCCATGGATTGGTAGGTACGTTCATTTGAGATGGGTTGGTTATATTGTTGTCTCGGTGTTGGTGTGCTCTGAGCATACATAAAATACGCTCGCACAACTCGTGTTTTAAATTTATAAAAATGATTTTAATCTTAACATTAGAACACACATTAAAGGGCAAGCGCACCCTGTCACATATGTAGTAAAGCATAGATAAGAACCAAGTATCGATCCATGGACGCACGCGAAGCGATTATATTGAACCGTTGTCACTGATTTACCGGTAAGAAAAGATAGGCAATGTTTGTTTTAACTAATTTAATCTAATTTAAACTAAAGCATAGCAAATGTATATATATAAGACTCCAAATACAATATATATATAAATATACTATAATAACAACCTAAACATGTCAACTACATAACATATGAAATAAAGGCGTGCGATCAACATTCCCATTTTCAGACAATTAGTATCCCTTTTGGGAATCCTAACATGACAACTATACGGATAGCTAACACGATAGACACACGTTAACCACCTCAAATTGTTCATTAGCGAGCTATTGATATAACCTCATGCAAATCTTTAAAGATAAGTTAGTCATCCGTCAGGAGTTTTCTAACCTCACTAATCAAGGAAAGCAATACCGAATACACAATACAACCACCGAGACTAGCATAAAGTAGAACATAACACAAGCTATTCTATTTCACTAACTTTGAACACAAGTCTACTAAGATCGCCATTTTTACCAAAACAACTAACAAAGATTATCAACCGCGTTAAAGACTAGTAGCAACACCATTAAGCCGATTAAGACCCTTTTACGTGTCGATAAACATTCCTGATTATTATTCGTGTGACTTTAACCAAACCAATACCCGGTTACAGTTTCATGGTGTAAACACGTCAAGAAGTTAACTAGTTTACTACTAAGCGATTAACCGCGCGGTTTTTCAACATGTATCCGACTAACACAAACAATAATCGTTACAACCACACAAACATAAACATGAATCTAACAATAACAAAACCTGCTCATAACATGTTCATCAAGATTCAACACGAAGAACACCAAATTCATACAAAATACAATTAACATACAAAGGTTGTTTAAACTACTAAATATTATTGTTTTTACCCGTAGGTTACAAATATTAAGCTAAACATCACAAATAAACACTAACAAAACTGATTTGAACAAAATTAAGTTTATAGATCAAACCATAAAGTGTTATAGGTGATGGATTGGATGATGATAATTGCCTTGGATTGTTTCCCGAGCTTGTTTCGCGCCTTTACAGCAGTTCACGAGCCCTAAAAATCGCCCCAAAATGACCCAATAACCTAAAAATGACGTTCTGCTATGTTTTATAGAACTGTCAGATCTTGCACGGCCGTGCACATATGTTGCACGGCCGTGCACTTTATGACGTCAGCCACGTGGGTCAAGTTGGTCTCTGAAAATATCTGGGAGCTTGCACGGGAGTGCCACCAGGGCGCACGGGAGTGCCAATTTGGTCTGCACGGGAGTGCCACCAGGGCGCACGGGAGTGCCAATTTGGTCTGCACGGGAGTGCCACCAGGGCGCACGGGAGTGCCAATTTGGTCTGCACGGGAGTGCCACCAGGGCGCACTGGAGTGCAACACCTGCAGAATGTGCAGAAACTGTCCGTTTTTTATCCGATTTGCTTCATGGACACCGTTTAAGACCTGTAATCATAAAGATACCAAATAAGTACCAATTCATCATGTATAAGGCCAAAAACATATATAAATAGGAGTTAAATTGGGGCTTTTATATGTATAAATTGACGCATATCAGGTGTATTTAGGTGTCCCCACGGGTTAGCCATGTGTTACAGTCTGAAATTGGTCCGATACTTAGACAAATTTTAAGTTCAAAATGGTTACAAGCGACTGAGGTATACCACACGACTAGCAAGACACGATTGGAAAGAAAAACAGGCAATTGGGAGTCTACTCGCATAAACAGTGACGCGACTACGAGTTTTGGAACGACTAAGGTTCACCAGGCGACTAGATACCTAGTCGTGTCTACTGTAGCACGATTAGGTAGCTAGTCGTGTGTAAAGGAACGATTGAGGAAACCTAGTCGCGTGAAACAAACCTAGTCGCTACCTGCAGGTCTGTTGGCTTGTATTGCACGAAAATCCTCATTTTTGCTTCAAAATCTATCAAAATCAATGTGTTTGATACCCAAATGATTAGGAAAGTTGTGAAAACACTTTTGGAGCAAACCCTAATAAAAACACATGTTTTTATCCATTAAAACACCCTTAGATTTTGAAAAATGTTGGTTTTTCATAAAACACAAAGTTTCAAACTTTCAAAACAGGTTTTAACACCAAAATACTAATTTTCAATCTAAAAACACCTTGTTTTGAATGCGTTTTGTTGCCAAACACTCGTGATAAGAGCCTATGCTCTGATACCACATCTGGGATTGTTTTCGGACAACCCGACTATCATGAACTGGTTCACCTAGTGTGTGGAATCCACTAGATTATGTTCGGATAACAAAAACGCCAACAACACAATAACGAGATATCAAAAACACACATAAGATACGGTTTAAATGGTCGTAATCGTATTAAAACAGAGCTCGAGTGTACAATACAGATTACAGACCCGAAAACCTATGACCTGGGGTGTTGGACTGTGTGAAATGACAACTGAAATGATTAGGGCAATCATTGCAAGAATTTATACCTGCTGCTAGTCGCTCAGGGCCCTCGGGCGACTAGCTTTGTGACTGGCGACTAGGTGGGGCGATTAGCATGCCAATCGTCTTGTTTCCCACGCGACTAGCAAAGCTAGTCGCGCCCAAGGGACCTAGTCGCTAGTACTACAAAATCTGCCCAAAATTATACAAAACACATCCAAACACGTACAATAACAATAAACAAACATCTATACTAGGCTAGGGACATATATATTACATGTACTAACATTATATCAATGTCGTGTGACAGATGCTCTACGACGACGCTGATTATGACAGTGACGCTTTGTACCTCACTGCAAGGGGCTTTTATGAAATTTGAGTTCAGCCCCCACCGATTTAGAGCATTTCTTATGCTCTAAACCCCTCGCATTATTCCCGGTTAAATGAACGTTAAAAATAAAGGAAAATTACATATTTCTCATGAAGGCAAATTGTAGTTTTCTAGTTTTATATACAAATAATAAACATGATTATTTTATATTAAAAAATAAACATGATTATACATACCACTAGAGGTATCAATCATGTTGGCTTGGTGAGTTTAAATGTGCAATCCCAACCCATAAATTCTGGACAAACCAAACCTGACTTGTTTAACCGTATTTTTAAATAAGTCATATATGTTGACGAATTATAAGCTGGTTGTTGGAATATTCTAAGCACAATTAGAAATTGAATAGTTCATAAAATGCAAACACAAAACTGGTAATATTTTAGAAAGCACAGGATGGTGATGTTTTCATTTTTTATATATGGTTTCGACTTTCAAATGTTATCAGCAGTGTTCAAATGTTGTTAACACCCCTTGAACAAGCCGGTTCCCCTTGAACATTTCGACCTTAGTTGATGTACATGTTTGGTTATTCTAAAGTAAAATTATGTATGTTATTAACACACCTTGAACAAGCGGGTTCTTCTTAAACATTTTGATCTTAGTTTTTTCATGGTTCTACACCCCGCCGTAAATACTAGTTTCTTTTAGATACTAATGAATTTGATATAAGTGCTTTCGTTTAGATTTTCTATACAAATGAGATCTTTGAATTAATTAAGATGTGGCAATCATACTACTTCAATTTTTATTTTTATTACACCATTAAAAATGTAACTACTACCGGAAGATAGTGTGATGATGAATACATGCATATTATTCTAAGGTTTAATGAGGAAATTAGCACATTTTATCAAACAGATCAGGACTAATAGCCTATTTACCATTAATTATTGACACATAATATGAAACACATAAAAAATAAAATACATAAATATTACCTCTAGTCCGGTTTTATCAAACCTGTTTTCGGTATAAACCTTAAACCAAACCGTTCATCACAGTATGAATATCTTAAAACCAATCAAACGAAAGTAAAAGGAAAAACCGACTGTGAAACCAAACATATGACCGGTTTAAATAGTTTTACGGTTTTAGACTGAACCATAAACACCCCTACTCCCCTAAAATTGGGTTATAACTTATGACCCATGTACCGGTTTAAAGCTATTCAAACCAACCCGAGCCTTTGAGTTTTTTCACCTGTATTCAATAAAAATTTGCTTTGACTTTGTTGACCCAAATTAACCGGGATTATAAAGGCTTTTGATTAGGTTGGGCCCTCCTATCATATTTAACAAATCACTTAACTGGAGTGCATGGCATCTTAGGGTTTTAAATTTTGTATATAGCCGATCATCTTCTTCGATCCTCTCATAGAAGATTTCCATGGACAAACTCCCTGACTCTCTCCTTCTTGAAATACTGAGTCGACTAGACGACTCAGCTGACGTTGCTCGCTGCCGAGTCGCTTCAAAAGCTTTCGATGATGTATCTCCATGCCTTCGATCAATTAATCTTCGATACTCGAGTAAATGGTTTTCGATTTCTTCAAGACGTTTCAAGAGGATATTTCTTGATCTTATTTCGAAACAGGAAGCGGTTGAATCGGTGAGTATCAGCCGCTATGATGGGTACATGTACGACATGGATTTTGCTAAGGAGTGGATGCCTAGGGTTTCCAGATCCTTGAAATCGCTTTCATTGTCTGGCTGGAATTCTCATTGCAGGCTAGATAAACCGAACGTTGTGACGCTGATATTTTCGTATTGTAAGTTGTATGTTTATATTTAATTTCTAGTTGATTCTTTTTGAAAAAAGTATTATATATTATGATTAGCTGTTTTGATGCAGGTCATAATCTTGTTAACTTAAAGCTCAGGTATGCAAGGTTGTCTATGCACAATTTGAATCCATTGCCAATGTTAACAAGTTTGACACTTGAATTTATAGATTTAGAAGACCAACACCTAACCGGGTTTGATAAGTGTTTCCCTAATCTTCAACATCTTTACTTGAAAGGTGTTAGAGGACTTAAAGATCCAAAGATCCACCTTCTCAACCTCCAAACCTGCCGTTTGGATTTCTATCAGGATCCAGCGTCTTTAACTCTAATCACCCACAACCTCAACACACTTAGAATTCACTTTGATGATAACCTTAATACGCTTAATCATGTTGGCGCATTCACTGTTGGAAAAGATTAATCAAGAACTTAATCATATCGAAGGGTTGACTTCAGAAAGTCAAACCTCACAGAAGTTAACCGCCAAAACAGAAGTTGCGTCTATGAGACATGTCGGTTAATATTAGTTTGTGTCGGTTAGTTATGTTAGGGTAGTTATTTAACCGCCAAGTCTAAGGGTATAAATACCCATGTATGTTGTCATTTGTATTGTGTGGATAATATATTGTCTTGTGTATATTCTCTCAAATCTTCCACCCTCTGTTTATCCATTCGAGTCCCTGCACAACCGTGTGCATACTCACGATGTTCATCAATCATTAATCCAAGTATTATAGATGCAAAACAGGAAATAACAATTGGTATCAGAGCGAGACGCTCTTGGGAAGACGAAGAAGAAACCTGTGTAGAAGAAACCGATACCCTGTTTTGCAATATCAATCGGTATATCAAAAGAAATAAGAAACGAACATCAGAGATTGTTTGTTCAGATTCAGACTTGGATATTATCATCATATTATCAGAAAGGTGCAGTCAAAAGAAGGCCAGAACAAGAATGAAACGGAGAAACCGTTTTCCGGCCAAAAATTCCGGCGATGTCCGAAATAAGTTTTTATCAGTGAAGAACCATTTATAACACACGAGAAGTGTTTATTTAAGGGTTAAAGCGCAGAGGCGATCATACCCAAGAAGAATTCGATTTAAGTGAGTTATCGAATTAAAGATGCATATTTTAGAAAGAAGAAGATGGACATGGTGCTCTCCATCTTATCCCTCATCATGCTTAGACCAGGCGAGTCAGAGAAGCATCAGAAGATCATGTGGATCAAGAAGGGATTAGTCGTGACGACTTATTATGCATCAAAGTTGAAGAAGATATAGAAGAATGGTTCAAATTCAATCAAGAAGAAGAAGATAAGGACTGCAAAATAAGGATGAACATAAACAGAGTAAAGATGATTAAGATTACTTGATTAAGGGGGAGAATGTTGGAAAAGATTAATCAAGAACTTAATCATATCGAAGGGTTGACTTCAGAAAGTCAAACCTCACAGAAGTTAACCGCCAAAACAGAAGTTGCGTCTATGAGACATGTCGGTTAATATTAGTTTGTGTCGGTTAGTTATGTTAGGGTAGTTATTTAACCGCCAAGTCTAAGGGTATAAATACCCATGTATGTTGTCATTTGTATTGTGTGGATAATATATTGTCTTGTGTATATTCTCTCAAATCTTCCACCCTCTGTTTATCCATTCGAGTCCCTGCACAACCGTGTGCATACTCACGATGTTCATCAATCATTAATCCAAGTATTATAGATGCAAAACAGGAAATAACATTCACCGCCGAAAAGTTTGAGAAACTGAAAACACTTTGGCT
Organism: Ambrosia artemisiifolia; assembly: GCA_032199755.1. Taxonomy (NCBI): domain Eukaryota; kingdom Viridiplantae; phylum Streptophyta; class Magnoliopsida; order Asterales; family Asteraceae; genus Ambrosia; species Ambrosia artemisiifolia. Next base: position 1,440,559 of record CM063514.1, read on the forward strand.
GGACTCTTTATATATTGGCTCTTTACTTTCACAATTTCCGATTACAAAAACAGTTCAAAATTTGACATTGGATACAAGAAAGAAGGCACCAACAGACCCCATAGATTCAAAAGTGACCCTAAGGAAGGTGTTTATGGTTTTCCCCAATGTGAGTTCTCTATGTATCAAATCAAGTGTTTGGTCGGAATTAGAAGCTTGTTTGAATCCAGAAGGTTGGGAGATTTTGGATGGGAGGAAAGGATTGAAAACAATTTGTGCATATCTTATGTTAGTTGACCCGTCCTTGACTTTCTCATTTGTTGCTAGTGTGTTGGATCAATGCGAAGGCTTGTCAGAGGTCTCGTTGCACATCCATCGTGGTGTGGTTAATAATGAATCTAAAAGTTTTATGTACAAATGCATGGCTCGTTGGCCCGGGTTGAAGTGGCGATGGGGAAAATGGATTAGAGTCATAGAAGGTGCTTGGATAACTGATGTTGCATGTATCTAACTGAATACCACAAATCATCTAAGAAGATCCACTTATGATGAAGATCGATCCTATGTCATTTGTAATCGTTTAAATTTATGCTTCCAATACTTTTAGTTAATGTTATAGGCTCATGTGGTCATATGAATTAAAACTGGTAGATGAGGAGAATAGATCTAAATATTGGACGTAAGAGTTGCATTGCATTATTATTATTATTATTATCATGTTTAAACTTCTAAGTTTCAACATCTTAGAGTTAACTTGTGGCTAAGTGAGCAATTTTAAAATTCATGCCTGTATATGCTTGGCTGGGTCAAGGTTTAAGGGTGCACGCCTTAGGGGTATTCGGTATGAAAACGAATCTGAGGCGGCGCCTCAGTGGGTTATTTTGTATTTCAAACATTCCATGTCTTTTAAATGTGTATTTTTTTATGTTTTTGACGAATATAATGATGAAATTAGTTAGTATTTTTATTTTTATAAGATACATAATTTATATTCATTTTTTAGTTCCGCCTTGGGCATACGCCTCGGTTTGCCTTGAGGCTTACGCCTCGTGAGGCGAAGGGAAAACGCCTCGAGGCTCATTTCTGTTCTTTTAAACTTTGGGTTGGTTTCATCCATCATTTTTTTGTCTGGTTTTTATAAATATTCAATGTGTCCAATACGATTATAACCGCATGTCTAGTTTATTAAAAGAATTATCGATCTTATTTTTTATATCTTCTCTTATCGGCCAGAGTATAGGGACCAGTGTTACTGGTATGTTACAAACCCGTTAAGTTGGGATACCTATGATGGGAAGAAAATGATTCAAATTTTTATGCATATTTGTTGTTGGCTAACCTGTCATTGACTTTTTCATTTCCTGCTTGTGTGTGGGTTGTGCCTTGTGAGAAGATTTGATTATCTGCCTGGATGATAATCGAATCACATATGTTGATGCTGGACGTAGCAAAGGAAGGTTGTGAAGAATTTGGTGATCAAGAGCTGATTATTGTTTTTATTATCTTGAAAAAACCAAAGAAAGGCATACATATATAGCCAAAGGCCAAGAGAAAAGTAAGCAAAAAACAACAGAGAAAAAGCAACAGACTAACAATTTGATCCTACAAATATGCGATAAACAAATAGATAAACATCAGCTCATTTTGACCAATATCCAACACTCCCCCTCAAGCTGGAGCATGTAAGTCTTTCATGCCCAGCTTGACAAGTAGCTCTTGAAGTTTCTTGTTCCCAAGTGGTTTGGTAAGTAGGTCTGCTATCTGAAGTTTTGTTTCGATGTATCTCGGCTCTATCTCTTTTGATTCAACTCGTTCTCGAACAAAATAACAATCCATCTCCACGTGTTTCGTTCTCTCGTGAAAAACTGGATTGTTAGCGATGTGTCGCGCTGCTTCATTATCACAAAACAAGACTGTTCCACCATGCTGTGTTTCATCGAGTTCGGTCAACAACCACCGAACCCACAAAATTTCGCTAACGGTTGTTGCCATGGCTCTATATTCCGCTTCTGCCGAGGAACGGGAAACAACCGATTGTTTCTTTGACTTCCACGATATAGGAGCTCCACCCAACAATAGAAGATAACCGGTTCTTGAACGTCTCGATAAAGGACAACCTAGCCAATCCGCATCACAGTAGGAAACAAGTCGTGTTCCACCTTCTTTTGATAAAAGGATCCCTTGACCAGGAGTCGCTTTGAGGTACCTTAACACTCTAGTGGCTGCCTCCATGTGAGTTTGACGAGGATCCGAAACAAATTGACTTAATACATTTACCGAATAGGTGATATCCGGCCGAGTAGCTTGCAAATAAAGTAGTCTTCCAACTAAACGCCTGTATTGACTTGCATCAACCCGTTGTTCTTCCTCCCCCTTACCAAGCTTCAAAGTAGATTCCATAGGAAAAGGACTCGGCTTGCATCCAATAAGCCCACTATCTTGCAAAATGTCTAGTGTATATTTCCTTTGACTCAACACTAGACCTTCCTTTGTCCGAGCAACTTCGATACCCAAAAAATACTTTAGAGACCCAAGATCCTTAATGCTGAAGAGATCATGGAGACGCGATTTGGTTTGTTGAATGGTTTCCATGTGATTTCCAACGATAAGCACATCATCGACATATATCAAGGCTGCAACAAATATTGTTTTGTGCTTATATAGGAACAAGGAATGATCGGCTTTTGACTGGATAAAACCCACATCCAAAAGAACAGTAGTAAATTTATGATACCAATTGCGTGAAGCTTGCTTAAGTCCATAGATAGACTTTCTTAACCGACACACCCTGGTTTCATTTTCTTTTGAAAATCCTTGAGGAATCTTCATGTAAACTTCCTCTTCCAAGTCCCCGTGTAAAAACGCATTGTTCACATCCAATTGATGGATGATCCAATCTCGTTTCGTGGCTAAGGCGAGAAGAGTTCTCATAGTGACCAACTTTGCAACCGGTGCAAATGTTTCATGATAATCCACCCCCTCCATTTGAGTGAAACCTTTAGCGACCAGCCTCGCCTTGAATCTTTCAACACTTCCATCGGGTTTATACTTGATTTTATAAACCCACTTTGAATCAATAGCTTTCTTCCCGGGAGGCAACGGTTCAAGAGACCACGTTTCATTTTGTTCAAGAGCCTTGATCTCCTTTTTCATCGCCTCCCTCCATCGCTCATCCTGTGAAGCTTGGTAAAATGTTTTCGGCTCATCATGATTGGTGATGGCCGCAAGAAATGTTTTATGAGCAGCAGAAAAATTATCATAAGAAACATAATGGGCAAGGGGATGTACCGTGGACGATACTTGATCAGAAGACGGGTGTGCGTGGTCAATCGAAGGAGGAAGCTTCACGTGATAATCTCGTAGTCGTGATGGCTGCGTTCGAGTTCGTTGTTGTCGTTGATGAACTTCAGCGGTACCGGTTTCATTCTGGACATTTGTGTTGTATGGGCTACTGTTATTTGTTTCATGGTGGGTTGGTGTATGCATGAGCTCTTCTGTTTCACGTGTGCATGGTGAAGAGTTGTCAACCAAATGATCACCATTTAAGGAATGGTCAATGGTGGTAGGTCCCTGTACTCCAATTACTTCATCATTATTGCACAATGATCCATTTTGTACTTCATCAACATTGTCGAAATATGCATTATATTCCTCCAATATTTCTTTGTCTCCTTGAATGGTAGTGGGCCTACCAATGGCAAAAGGAAAGATACTTTCAAAGAAAAGGACATCTCTAGAAATAACAATTTTCCTTTTTTCCAAATCATATATTTTGTATCCTTTGGTGCCAAAAGGGTAGCCTAAGAAAACACCTGCATTTGCTCTTGGTTCAAGTTTGTCTCCCTTGGTGTCAGTGTTGCGAAAATATGCCAAGCACCCAAATACCCGCATGTCTTTGTACATCGGCCCTTTTCCAAACATAACTTCATATGGTGTTTTTTTGCTTGATTACTTTTGATGGCAGCCTATTAATAATATATGTAGCCGTTAACACACATTCCGCCCAAAATTTGACCGGTAAATTTGCTTCAAACCTCAAAGCTCTAGCAACTTCTAGGAGATGCCTGTGCTTTCGCTCCACCACCCCATTTTGTTGAGGGGTGTGAGGACATGTGGTTTCTAGAATGATGCCATGATCATTATAGAACGCCTTCATTTTATTCGAGGTGAATTCCCCCCCATTGTCACAACGGACACGTTTAATTTTCTTTTCAAATTGAGTTTCTACCATGTTGTAAAAATTGATTAAACAATCACTCGCTTCATTCTTGTGCTTAAGAATATATACCCAAACGGCCCTACTAAAATCATCCACCAATGTGAGAAAATACCTTCCACTAGTGAGTGAGAGAGTTCTATAACTTCCCCATATATCACAATGCACCATATCAAAACATTCGACAGTCTTTATTGAACTAGTTGAAAAAGGTAATCTAGTTAATTTAGCTCTAACACAAGAGTCACAAAGATCCTTTTCTGAATCAAAAACAATATCTTTCAAAAAACTAATGTGAGAGAGTTTAATACTAGATGGATGACCAAGTCTCTTGTGCCATACATTTGTTGCTTCCACAGTCATAGCCTTCGGATTTCCTTGAATCGCTTCCATCCTATAAAGACCACCACTGCACCTACCCGATCCAATCAAGCTCCTCGTCCTCAATCCCTGCATAACAAAGAAATCCGGGAAAAAAGTGATAGCACATTGCAAATCTCGGGTTAGTCTACGGACCGACAAAAGGTTGCACTTAAAATTTGGAACAAAAAGCACATTTTTCACTCTAACCCCCCCTTTGAAAAGAACCTCCCCATTCCCTTTTACAGGAATGGTTTGGCCATTAGGAATTATGACCGGCAATTCATTAGCACCCATCGTAAGATTGTCGAGCAATCTCCGAACATGTGTCATGGAATCGGTCGCCCCGGAGTCCATAATCCAATCATCGTTTTTGTCAAAGATACCTGCCATATTTGCCGCTGGAGGGTTAGTCTTCTTCTCCTTTTGTTCTTCTTTCTTCCCGAAAAATTTGAGAAACATGTTGTACTGCTCATCATTGAGACCTGGAACCGGACTGGATTGTGCCTCTGCCACAGCTGCCTTTGGTTTAGAGTTTTCTTTCTTTTCTTTCCCAAAAAACCAATCCGGGTATCCGATGAGTTTAAAACAACCCTCACGAACATGCCCGTCTCTCCCGCAAAACGTGTAGTGCCCCACCTTAGCGCTTGGTTGCGCCTTTTCTGTCTTCTGCCACGACTTCCTTTGGGATTGCACATCCCGTCTTCCCTGCTGAGCAGCCTGAAAAGCCATCGTTTCTGTCGAAGTTTTCTTTCCAGCAGTGATATTTCTTTGCTGCTCATCCTCAGCCACCAAGTGATAAGCCACACCAAGTGTTGGTGTTGGTTTCATGGCAAGAATTTGAGTTCTAATCACTGCAAAATCAGAATTCAACCCCATTAAAAATTCATATAATCTTTCCTTTTCTTTTAATTCTACCAATTTCTTTCCGATGTCGCACGTGCATCCTTCACATTCACATCGAGGCACTGGCAGCAGGGTATCTATTTCATCCCACAGTCCTCTCAGTTTGGTGTAATAAGCAGATACCGTGGATTCTTCTTGACGGGTCATCGTGATGGATTGCTTGATTTCATACGTTCTTGGCGCACTCTCTTTACCAAATCTTTCGTGCAAATCCTTCCAGATCTCCGCAGCCGTGTTCGCGTATTTAACGCTCGTCCGTATCTCCTTCTCCATAGCCGTAGTGAGCCACCCTTTTATCATGGCGTCACATCTCATCCAGTGCATATACTTCTTGTCTGTCTTCTCCGGTTTCTTCACGGATCCATCAACGAACCCGATTTTGTTTTTCGCAAACAGAAAATTGGTTATTTCCTGAATCCAATCATTGAAGTTATTGTCAGACAGGCTTTCGTTAACCTGCATCTGTTTCGGGTAGTCCGAAGGATGCAGGTAGAAAGGCGAGTTTACATCGATAAGTTCGACAGCACCACCACCGCTGCTGGGCGAACTCACTGCCTCGTCTCCTGCCATCGATTGATAGTTTATGATTTTAATTTTGGTATGCCTGCTCTGATACCATGAAGAATTTGGTGATCAAGAGCTGATTATTGTTTTTATTATCTTGAAAAAACCAAAGAAAGGCATACATATATAGCCAAAGGCCAAGAGAAAAGTAAGCAAAAAACAACAGAGAAAAAGCAACAGACTAACAATCTGATCCTACAAATATGCGATAAACAAATAGATAAACATCAGCTCATTTTGACCAATATCCAACAGGTTGTTTGTATTGAAAAGTATCACGTATATGGGCTTGTTGGTCTGAAGCAAACCATATGCAGTATAATTTCCATGAATCTTCAAGTGCTTGCCAGCAGCTTACACTTGTTAAGCCAAATTTCTTCAATCTTACATCGATTATGAGAGTTGTTGAATCAGGGTTTATTAACATTGAGAAGCCGCTGTGAGACATTTCTTATGATGACATCAAGGTATACGGTGATTTGTACCTCATTGATGGGGCTTATATAAATGAGTGGTTGCCTAGGGGTGTTGTAGCGTTGAAATCACTTTAAAGTTTAAAGTATCTAAACTTTGGGTTTAGTTCAGGCAATGACAAATTCAAGAACACTTTGGTGTGTGCTAGTGTGAAGTTTTAATGGAAATGAATATAACACAGAGGGATAGGGATAAATCTATTTTTAATCACAAGAAAAAGAGGGATGAGAGGTTACAGCAGATTGGGTGAGAGGAGAGATCTAACAAACTTCTTAACAATCATCATGCCCTTCCCACCCCATTCTCATGACTATTAATAGAATAAAATAATTAATTAAATAACCCTTGCACCAATATCTATTGCAACTTGTAGTCCTTCAACTTTGCTGGTAAAACTTTCACTCTTTCACTCTTCCTGATTTGGATTGGGTCTCCTGATTGTGGGCTGGATCCTTGGCTCATTATCGGACTAGTTATGTGCACAACACACTTTAAACAACAACGATTAGACTGGGTGTAGTGGGGCGTTATTGCCCAAATTTTGAACCTATAGCGCCCCTGCACACCGGAACACACCGGCGCTATAGGCCAAAATATGGCAGGGGCTTCATGTTTATAACGCCAAGCTTGAAAACAACCATCCAATCAGAATTGGACACGTGGGACAAGTTTAAAAAAAACGGTCAAAAAATTGACCGTTGCCCCACCTATTTTTTTGAACGGTAATTTTTTTTTTTGTGTTTTATATATATATATATATATATATTACAAAGGTTTTATAAAACACACACACTACAACACTACAAACTAAAAAACACACACACTACAACACAAACCTACCAAAACACAAACATGTTTCCATACGGTTCACCATTCGGGGTCCCAGGTCGCCCGGGTTCGAGGCCAAACACTACTACTCCACTGCCACCCAATTGGGCGGAGTTTGACCCGAACACAATGCAATACGCGCAACTACTCCAGGGTCACTTTTATCCTCCACCAAACTATGGACAACCGGGACAATTTTTTCCTCCACCAAACTTTGGCCAGGGTTCTCAAGAGGAACCCGAGCTCGTGCCAGAAACTCAAGTGGAGACCGACGAACCCGAGGGTTCTCAACGTGGGGGCCGCGGGCGTGGGAGCGGGAGCGGGAAACGCTCGCATAAAAAGAAAGATCCTACCCAACCTCGTCAAAAAAAACAAATGGAACGTTGGTCCCAAGACGAGGAATATGCTTTAGCGAGAGCTTGGCTCGACGTATCGGAGGATCCACTAGTTTGTAAGTAAATTTTTATATATATATATTGTTTGTGTTTCATATATATTATTTATTTTTTATATATATATTGTTTATGTTTTATATATATTATTTATTTTTTATATATATATTGTTTGTGTTTTCTATATATTATTTATTTTTTATATATATATTGTTCGTTATATTTTTCTAATCGTATAAATTTTTTTTTGTAGCCAACTATCAACATCTTCCTGAGTTTTGGATTCGGATTCGAGCGTTGTTTTTTGGTGCGATGGGTAGAGGGGAGTATCGAGAGAACGACTCCGTATCGGGAAAGTGGTCGGACATAAATAATAGATGTCACGCGTTTGCTCAGGTTTACCAGCGTTGTATGGACAACAGGGGAAGTGGGGAAGGTGATGATGGTGTGTTGACGAGAGCGTTGGACGAGATGAGATCTACCCGCCAACCGTTCCCGTATTTGAAAATTTGGGAGATGTTGAGAAAAAGTCCTAAGTGGGCTAAGGTACCGGCTATGGGGTCGGGTGGTAGGAGGAGGATCAGGAGAGGAGGAGGATCAGGAGGAGGAGGAAAACGAAGCAAAACCTCCTCCTCGACGCGAGATCCGGATACACCGTCATCCGATGCTCGCTATGTGAGTTTAGGTGATCATGTTAATTTGGTTGATGAGGACGAGGATGAGGAGGAGGAGGAGGAGCAGCAGCATGATATGCCTAGACCACCCGGTAGAAGATCAGCAAAGGGTGGGAAGGGGGAGTCGTCTTCGGCAGCAGGCGGTGGCTTGAAGGATGATTTCGAAGAAATGAACCGTAGACTTCAAGATATTCGCGACCTTGGCCAAAGACGTTTGGAGACGATGCAGCAGAGAGTGGTGGAGAATAAAAGGTTTGTCGAGCTCCAAGAGGCGAGGCAGAGGGAAAAAGACATTGAGTTTTTGTCGAAACCGATCGAAGACCTCGAAGGAGACGCGCTACGCCTCGCTATGCTCCACAGGCAACAAATCCTGAAAAAATATGACCTCTAGTGTGTTTCGTTTTTTTTAATATTAGTTGTATTTTTTTTTAAAATTTTAGTTGTAACTTTTTTTTAATATTAATTGTGTGTTTTTTATTATTATTTGTAATTTTTTTATATTTATTTACCTTTTATTTTATTTATTTTGAGTTAAAAGAATAAAAAAAATAAAATCCACGTGGACCAATCAGATTCAGGGGCTTTATACATAAAGCCCCACCACTACACCCCTTTTTCAGTTTCTCTCTCCATGCTGACTCAGCAGCCACGTGGACCAATCAGGATGGGGGCTTTATACATGGAGCCCCATAAAGCCCCCCACTACACATGGTCTTAAAGTGTTTAAGTGTTACATTTTTTAGAAATCAAGACTAGGATGGTATGGTGTCTCTCCTTACAAATGTGAGGGTGTGGGTTTAAATCCTTACAAGTGCAAGATAAAGGTGAAATTAAGAGTATTAAAGAATTTTATCGTTCAAACAAAAAAAGACTGTGAAGGCGATCACAGTCTTGCCATCCATGTATGGTTTTGTTGATTTTGAATAGAATGGTGGATGTTGGTCCATGGTCACATTGTATATCCACGATATACCTCATATCTTTTGTTTGTTGCACTAAGGCTTGATCTTAGCAAATAGAGGCCCTTACAAGCCCTTAGCAATGTAGACATTTTCTCTTTGCATGCGCTTAGCAACTAAGCCCTTCCACAAGGGCTTTGTTTTTGTTGGTTTTTGTAATAGGGTGGGCCTAAAGTAGAAGAAAAAATGTTTTATTTTAATATTGTGTGTAGTGAGTAGGTGATGAGATGGAAATTAAGAAGGGTAAGGATTGGGAGAGTAGTTATCCCAATCCTCTAGAGTGTACTCCGGGATGACACGGAACGATCGCTATCACGACCGTCCAACCTAGCGTCTGATTGGATGCAGCCGAAGTCAGGACTTGGAAGACGATACGGTTCGTCATCCATACTCACATACTCTCCACCAGTGTCCGTTTCGTACCCTTCCTCATTTGGAACTGGAGCAGGAGGGTTTGGGGTGAGGTTTGTTTGTGTCTCCACAAGTTGTAGCTGACCCAATCCCAGCACAGCCATGGTGTAGTCATGCGCCCAGATACATTCCTCATCTATAAGAGGAGCATCTTGATCCATACCTGTCTAATTTGGTAAAGGAGGAATGGTTATTAGTTAAGGAGTGTACACTATATGAGGAGGAGCACTGTACACCTTAGGAGGAATGTACACTGTAGGAGGAGGAGGAGTGCACACTGTAGGAGTAGGAGATGACACTGGTTGTGCAAGTCGGCGGCAAGAATATCGCCTAAAGTTGGAAGGTCCGGCTGTTCCGTTATGATAACCACCACCCATATCTTTAATTGTTTGTGTGTAGCTTGAATTGTGAGATCAAATTGTGACTGAGTCTGAGTATTCTGTCTTGTATTTATAGGCTTATAAAAATAGTCGTTTTGAAAAGTAGATGTTGGAAGACTAGCCGTTGGAAAAATATCTATGTGAATATTATTTTTTTATTAAATATTTAAATTATTTTTTTATTAAATATTTAATTTTTTTTTATTTAATAAATTTAATACATTAATTATACAGATTTAAAGAAAAAAGAAAATCCACATGGCACCCTCCTCTCTCCACAATTTTCGCCCTTCAAATATGAACCCCACATGTATCATATGGCACTTCATGCCCCCCCCCCCCCCTCCCCATAGTCTTATACCCATATGTAGAATGTGTCAATCCATTTACTACTTGATTACAACTCTTTATAAAGTGTCAATGCTTTACATAAGTCGTGTTCAAGTTACCTGATTTAAGTGTGTCCATGTTTAAATTGATTTTTATTATGACAAATAAATATATAGGTAATCATCAATTTAATCATAAAAGCGGTATATAAGTTTGAGTAAATTATACCTTTTTTTAACAGCTAATTTCTCTTCTTATTTTTCACCTTGCCTAGGATTTGAAGAGTAAATTATACCTAATAACATTTAAATTTGTCTAATGTTTTTATTGGTTGTTGGAAGTTAAGTAGATCATTATCTTCATCATTTCTTGCCATCTTCAAACGCTAAGAAAAAAAAATCATCCTACGTGCTTATTTATTCGGATTTTGCAGGACAAATGAATAAAATTTCATGGTATTCGATATTTTTATTGGTGCCAATGTTGACTCAGTTCCTATTTGGAGATTTTCTTATGAGTCCATCAAATTAAATATATTTTTATTGTTATTTAATCTGTATTTTAGGATGAGTGGTAATAACAAAGTAGTAACAACAACAAATAGTGAACAAATAGTGATAGTAAAAGTAATAGTAATTTTTAGTATTAAATCTAAAATATAGTCAAAACATGAGGTACATCCGTATCTATACTATGTATAATGGAGAATACAAGGGTATTTTAAGATACCTAAAAGATAATAACTTTTTTTATTTAATGCATAAGTTACAACACTAAACTCTAAATTAAGGGTAAATTATTCTTTTAAACATTGATTACACTTAATTCTTTTAAACATTGATTACACTGAATCCCCTATTTTAGTTACATTTTTAATCTCTCCAACTATACTCAACTTTTTTTTTTTTTTGCCATTGGGGTTGGTTGCCCAATGGTAGAAGCAAAGCTTCTAGGAACACCTAAGGGGGAGGTCATGGGTTCAAGTCCCACAAGGAGTAGAAATTTGCCGTTCAAAAAAAAAAACTATACTCAACTTTTACTTATTTAAATGATATGTGCATTTTTTTCTCCTTATTTTAAACAAACTACCCCTATGTGGCTATGTTTTTTAAACACCCATAATTTTTCATACGCTAATATTTTTTACTAAGTTACATCATATAAACGAGCATTTTATTCTCTTTAATTTGAGTATAGCATTGTAATTTTTTAGTTTAAAAAATTGATATGTTACATGATCAACAATATCCTAGGGTGAATAATAGCAGAACTATTAACCGGAACCGAACAAAAAACAGACGAAAACGATCCGGAACAATTAAATACTGACTTATCCAAAAACTGAAGTAACTTAAAATCAGCTATCGGTTTTGTTGTGCACATAGTTAACGGAAATTAACCAAACAATTCACATATCCATATGTTTTTAGCTTTTATACGTTAATTTTATGTATTTATACCCTCATTTCATGTACTCCTAAGCAAATATTTTAGACAAAGTTTGGTTTTGTTTATTAACCAAAGTTAAATTAACCGAGTTGAAAACCGATAATCTAATCAAATAAACTGGCCAATTAACCGAGAGTCTAACCAAATAAAATGACAACCATGAAAAAGAAAAAAAAAACAAACCAAATTTGGTTTTGATTGAGAATAATAATCAAAGTAGATCGAATCATATACTTTTCAAAGTGTCCGTGTCCCATGTCCCATCGAGCAAACTCTCTACTAGTGTATACATACATATCTGGGACTTGATACATTTTTCTTTCCTCACCACCATTACCCAATAACATGGACAAACTCCATGACTCCCTCCTTCTCCAAATACTGAGTCAACTCGACGACTCAGCCGACGTAGCTCGGTGCCGAGTCGCATACAAACCTTTCAACACCGTGTTTCCAGACCTCCGATCAATTAACCTTCAATGCTCGAAGACATGGTACACCGATTCAATGTCTAGGGTTTCAAAATCTAAATCTTTCATGTCAGTTTTTCTTGATATTATTTCGAAACTGGATACTGTCGAATCGGTGTCTATTATCCATGAGGATCCATACTCTGTGATGTTACCTGGTCTTGAAGGCGATGATATAACCCTCCAAAATAGGTTTGTGCAGGAGTGGGTGCCTATGGTTTCCAAATCCCTGCAATCGCTTTGCTTATCTGGTTTTCCCTATTCATTTATTGTGCCGCTCATTTCTAAGCATTGTAAGTTCTAGACTTCTAGTAATGTATATTCGGTCCACATAATAACTGTTACGGAATTTGAACAAAAGTGGGTACCAAATATAATGGTACGATACAGGCATTGGTATTTGGGAACAATACCTGTTTTTGGAACTTGGTACCATTTTGTTATTATTATTTTTTAGCACTCGTGCAGGTACCAAGAATACCATAAATAGTTAAATACCATAATACGAAGAAAAGCATAATATCAACTTCATTAGTAATTTAGTATATAAAAATTCGCTACCGTTACAATTTTTATTTGTACCCGTACCGATACCAAAATCAATAAAACTGAGTACACATACTTATACCCAAAATCAGTAGGGTAAGGTATGGGTATTTGGAAAAAAAATGTTCATCCCTACCGAGAATACCATGCCATATATATTGATATGGTACATACAGTAACCGTTTTGGTACCACTTTGTTTATTTATTTATTTTTTTAGCACTGGTGATAGTAGGAGTACCAAATAGGTAAAAGAGCTACAATACTAATACCATAATATTACAGAAAAAGTACCCGTAAATACCGAATACATGTACCAAATACTGAAATACTAATAACTTGCTACCGATACATGTACTGAATAGGTAAAATGGGTACGAATATGGGTATTTGGGAAAGAACCATCCCTATGTGTTCATTTTTTGGTGAAATAATAAGTTCATCATCCTTTGGTGAAATAATAAGTTCATTGTCATTTGTCAACATAAAAAAATTTCTAGGTAATCTGTGATTATGAGAATTTGAACCCTAGTAAACAGTAAAAAAAAATTATAGTCTTGGTAATGCAGTATGTTGTTTCAATTGGATTCGAATTTGATTTTCGTTTAAGGTTAAGTTGAAACTAAAATTTTTTAGTACATGCTAATATAAACTAAACTAAATCCCAAATCTTTAATATCACAAAAGTTTGAATAACCTGAAGTTTGTTGCATAGTGTGGCCAATTGGATGTTATTTGTTATTCTTAAAAGTTTGATTGTTTTAGTTGGGGTTAAAGCATTCATTCTGCTTCCTTTAATGCTGCAGGTCATAATCTTGTTAACTTACACCTCACGTATGCGTGGTTGTCGGTGGTAACTATGAATCCAATGCCAATGTTAACAAGTTTGACACTTGAATACACAGATTTAGAAGACATACACTTAAACGAGTTAAATAAGGGTTTCCCTAATCTTCAAGTTCTTAACTTGATAGGTGTTAGAGGACTTCAGAATCCTAAGGTCCACCTTCTCAACCTCCGAACCTGCCATTGGGCAGAACATCATCATCATCCGCAATCTTCATTGACTCTAATCACTCCAAACCTCACCACACTTGTAATTGAATGTGTCTATCCTGCTGAAATTCATGTTGAAGCTCCCATGTTATCTGACTTTCAACTTAGCATTAATACCGTTAAACATCCAGGCGCATTGATAGTCAAAAAGTTTGAGAATTTGAAAACAGTGTGGCTGGACTCTTTATGTATTGGTTCCTTACTTTCAGAATTCCCAATCACAAAGACGGTAGAAACTCTGTCATTGGATTCAGAAAACGAGGAACCATCAGACGCCACGGATTCAAAGTTTACCATAGGGAAGGTGCTCATGGTTTTTCCCAACCTGAGTTCTCTGTGTATTTATTCTGGTGCTTGGTCGGAGTTAGAAGCTTGCTTGAACTCAGAAGATCGGGAGTCTTCGGATGGGAAGAAAGGATTGAAAACGATATGTGCTTATTTGAAGCTAGTTGACCCGTCGGTGACTTTTTCATCTGTTTCTCATGTGTTAGATCATTGCCTTGGCCTGTCAGAGGTGTCATTGCTCATCCATGTTGATGTTGCTGATACCGAATCTAAAAATTTTATGTCCAAGTGCATGGCTCATTGGCCCGGGCTGAAGTGGAAATGGGGAAGATGGAGTGATGATATGGAAGAATCTTGGATGACTGATGGTATGTCTAATTAAACTCCACCATGCATCTAAGAAACGCGCTCATGATGAGGTAATCTCGGTCATATCATACTGATGCAGACTTTTAACATTTCTAATTTACACTATAGGCATATGTGTTTATATGAATTGTAACGTATCGGCTCTAAATATTAGACTTATGAGCTGTGTACCAAGTTTGAACATTTCATTTACTATTATCGTGTTTTAACTTTCAAGTTTCAACATTTCAAAGTTAGATCGTCAAATAAGAACTTTTTGGAATGTATGCCAAAATAATAAAAAGAAAACTATGCAAGAGTATCATAAAAAGAAAGCTTCCAGGTATAGCTTCAATGTGTAATTACAGTTTTATATGCTCATGATTGGGTAAGTTTCGACATACTTTTTGGCCTTTCGCTGTACACGTACGAGAGGCATTTTTTTTGTGAGCAGAGAATAATGTGCTAAACTTCTTTTAATAGCCATAGATTAAAGTTTTTTGTAAGTCCTGCTTAACGAGCGGATCAGGTTGGGCGACGGATAAAACAAGTTCGGGTCAAAACAGGTTTTGAGATAAATGATTCCGGGTCAAAACAGGGCGTTATTTTAAGGTATCATTTTGGGTTCGGGTCAAAACAGGTCCTGCCAAAATGAACTCCAGTTGAGATGAGTTATTTTAGAGAATCATGTATCGAAACAAATATACACTCGTTACTCATTAACTTGTCTCGTTATTTGACCTTCTCAACTAATTTGACCGCCTATGATTCAATCTGTTCTAGTTACAACTAATGTATTCATGCATGACATCAACTATTACATGCAATTTCTTTTATATCATATTTATCCGTACACCAGTCTTCATATATTGTACTAATTGTTTCAGATATCAAATTTGTATAACATCATAATATTAGTTCTTTACATTGTTTCATTTTAGTTTTTATACTTTATTTTATTGATTGTATATATGCTCTGTCCAAATTCTTATATGATGTTCTGTATCGAGCATATGTTACCAAGGAATGCAAACAGGGATATTATCATATTTTAACTCGAAGGCAGTTACACTATTTTTTAAATTTAATAAAGTAAAACTATACAAAAGTGGTGGCAAAGGTTGCTGCCTGGTGGTGGCGACTGCGGCTGTATCAACGATGAGTAGGAGGTGTTAGACACAATGGTCGTGGATGGTGCTAACCCATTAGACCCATTTAAGAAACAAATTTTATAAGAGTGACCCGTTTCAACATGTTAGATTGGACCTAAATTGGCATGTTATCTGATGAAGTTATTCCGATGAACCCATATGCAATATTATTTGTATGGCTAAATCAATTTATTCTTTGCAGAATGAGTGTAATTCCCTAATTTTTTGATTCATTAAAGTTTATTTATCTTTGGTTAGATACCTGGTTATAAAAGGCACACAGGGG
This sequence comes from Ambrosia artemisiifolia, assembly GCA_032199755.1. NCBI lineage: Eukaryota > Viridiplantae > Streptophyta > Magnoliopsida > Asterales > Asteraceae > Ambrosia > Ambrosia artemisiifolia. The sequence goes on from CM063514.1 coordinate 1,456,622, forward strand.
CAGCCCAATTGTTTGGCAAGGGATTTAGACTCCTTTTAAGGTCTTTCTTTATCTGAATTCTTTAAATATCTAGGACACATAACACTTTATTAATGTTGTCATGTAAACTTTTTAGTTTGAACATTTCAAAGTTAGATCCTGTTAAAATGGGCATTTCTTAGGTGCATGCAAAAACTATATTATCTGACATGTTTATGATTATAAAAATTAAAAAATATATTATCTTATCTGATGGATCAATCAGTGACTCAGTGTTATAGATGTGTTACAACCCATTAGGTTGGATGGGATGTGATGGGATGAAAAGGACTCAAAATTTTGTGCATATTAATAAGAAAAAATACGAGTCAATGTTTGGTTATCCGCTTGCTTGAAGAGTAGTATCATGTCTGCGGGTATGGGTCAATAGCAGCTTAGATTGAAGTAATGTTCACATGTTGGGATAGTTGCAAGAGGGGGTTATAAGAAGGGATAGTGAAAGCCTGTGAGTTTAAGGTACAATTTATGGGTTTATCAACAGCTGAAGTTTTGTTATCATGTTGCATAGCTTACAAAAAAGATCCTTAAGAAATCTCTCGATATGGAATTTAGTACGAAGTTATTTCCGGACATGACTTAAAACTCAACATGAAAATACTCAGGTCTTTGGTAGTTATGTATAACACGTTAATAAATATATCGTATTCTATTAGACCTGTTTAAACTCGTTTAATTAAGCGATGTTCGATTGACCCGGCTAACTAGGCAATCTGTTAACCGGTTTAAATTAGAATAGAATAAAAAAATAAACATACATCTTATGTCAATGCATTAACCAATTTACAACCAGTTAAACCCATATGTACAAAGTGCTTACAAGTTTACAATTTGGTTACAACTCATGCATCGCTTGTCAACCCTTTACAACATGCTAATGGTTTACATGTCTTATTCAAGTTGCCCGCTTTTCAGTGTGGCTGTGTTTGGATCCATTTTTATGACAAATAGTATTTAGGTTTGCTTCAACTATATAGATCATGTTCACTTCATCAACTTAACTACAACAATGGTATTTAAGTTTGCCTTAACTATATCTACTAACATCGAAATTTGACTAATGTTTTTATTGGTTGTTGAAAGTTAAGCAGATCATTATCTTCATCATTTCCTGCCCGCCTTCAAACGCTAGGAACTAAGCTTCCACGCGCTTATTTATTTGGTTTTTTTGTTAGTGAGAAAACCCAAGAATGATAGGGTGTTCGACAAAAGTTTCTGGTTCCAAAATCCAAATGTTATCAAGAAATTTGTTGCATATCTTCAAACACTATGAAGAAATTCTTCCACGCGCTTATATATTCGGTTTTTTTGGTCGTGTGGAAAGCTAGGAATGAGATAGTGTTCAACAAATGGTTCCAAATGTTATCGAGGAAATCAAATCGAACTTGGTCATGTGGATTAAACATAGATCTGTTAGCGAATATATGTTTCCATATATATCTCCTTGTATATAGCGGATTCTGTTTCCATTGATTTGTACATCTCTGTATTATTTATAGGCCTTTTCAATGAATAAGAAATCATTCAGTTTTACAGAAACTTACATGGTATCAGAGCGCAGTCGCTCAATACCCTAATTGTCGTTTTTTTCTGACTTCGGTCATCACACACCTGCTGATTTCGATCAGCCTTTGTGTGCTCCTACTTTTCTATTCGATTCATTCACAATGGTCGAAACACCCGCTTCCGCTTTAGAAACACCTAAACCCAGGCACCTTCATCCGGTCTATTCTGTGACCAATATACAACAGAAGGTCCGGATCCTTGATGGTGTTAAGGTCACATATACCTCCTGGGTTCGTTTGTTTCAACTTCACGCTCGTGGTTACCGAGTGATGAATCACATTGACGGTACGCCGCCACCCGCCACAACTGATCCCGACTATGCGTCCTGGTCCGAGATCGATTCCATCGTTCTCCAATGGATCTACGGGACTCTTTCTGACGATCTGCTGGGCAAAATCCTTCCGTATGGTGACGCCACGGCTCACAAAGCCTGGGTTCGCATTCAAAACCAATTTCATATGAATAAAGGCGCTCGGATTGCTGCTTTAGAACACGAGTTTGTCAACCTGACCTTGAAATCCCAACCTTCGTTGGAGAGTTATCTTCAGAAGCTCAAAGAATTAGCCGACCAGTTGAATGACCTGGTTGATAATCCGATTACTGATCAACGACTCGTTCTGCAGATGGTTCGTGGTTTGCCTACTGAGTTTGATACCATGGGGTCTTTAATCAATAACTCACTTCCTCCATGGGAGGAGGCATGTGAGATGCTGCTAAATGATCAAAAGAGAAGAGCCGCTCGGGATGTATTGGATGGACCCTCCGTGGTCGCTGCTGCCCAAACCCACCCAACACCAGCTGCTCCACCTACCCCGGTTGCTCCTGTTGCTGCTCCATCACGCAAGAATAAACCCCGGCCGACCAGAAACCGTCGTGGTCGGAACCCTAATATGAGGGCAGGTAACACCGGTCAGCAATACACAAACCCTTCTCCTGCAAACAAAACCTATAACCCATCGCACCCTCCTCCTTATCCATTTTGGGCTCCACCCCCTTATTGGGCCCCACCCCCATGTCCTTATCCTACCACAGCCCAATGGCCTAATTCCTGGCCCACTTACGGCCCAGTACAGCCCACTTCACATCAGCATGCCCAAACTCAGCAGCCACAGTCTTCTGATCAGTCTTCGTCTTCTCAGGCCCAGGCGCATTTTACTGATCTGGATGCCCTTGACCCGTCTCAGATTGCTCAGGCCTTTCAAGCAATTAACATGGAATCTCCTGACGATGATGACAACTGGGACATGGACACTGGCGCCACTTCTCATGTCACTCTAGACCAAGGTATACTCTCTACACTCTCTTCTTATTCTCATATAATGTCCGTACTTGTAGGTAATGGTCAACGTTTACTAGTTATTGGATCTGGACACACCACCATTAACACACCTACCAAAACCTTTCACCTTAAAAACGTCCTTTACAATCCAAACTTTATCAAAAATCTCATCTCTGTTCGTCAATTCACTATTGACAATAATGTTTCTGTTGAGTTTGATCCGTTTGGCTTTTCTGTGAAGGACTACATGGATGGCACGCCGCTGAGTCGCCATGACAGTCCCAGCGGTCTTTACTCCTTCAACCCGAAGTCTCTGGCTAAAGCATTTGTTTCCGTTTCTTCGCCTCAATCCTGGCATGACCGTCTCGGCCACCCGGGTCGCCATGTTATGGATTTTCTTAGTTCTAGTCGTATTTTGTCATGTAATAAATTAGACTCTACTTTTATTTGTCATGCTTGCCAGTTATCTAAACATTCGCGTTTGCCTTTTGTTGATTCTAATACTAGCACTTCCATGCCTTTTGCTATTGTTCACTGTGATCTTTAGACCTCCCCGGTTCTTAGCACTGCCGGTTATAAATATTACATGGTTTTAATTGATGATTTTTCTCAATTTACCTGGGTCTACCCGTTAAAATATAAATCTGAAACTTTTACAAAGTTTACTCATTTTCATGCTTTTGTTCAGACCCAATTTAAACTGAAAATTCAACAATTTCAATGTGACATGGGTGGGGAATTCAACAATCACAACTTCTTAAACTTTGCAAACCAACAAGGCATACAATTTCGTTTCTCGTGCCCACACACCTCCCAACAAAACGGTAAATCCGAACGTATGATACGCCGCCTCAATGATATTATGTTATCACTACTTGTCCACGCCTCCTTGCCATCCAAATTTTGGGTAGAGGCGATCCACACCGCATGTTATTTGCATAATATCCTCCCTACAAAAACACTCCACAATAATACTCCTTGTGCCATCCTTTATCGCCGCATTCCTTCATATGAACACCTTCGTGTGTTCGGGTGTGCATGATACCCCAATGAGTCTGCCACTCGCCCTCATAAGCTTCACACCCGCTCCTCTCTTTGTGTATTTTTGGGATATCCCGCAAATTATAGGGGCTATCGGTGTCTTGAGCTCTCCTCGGGAAAAGTCATTTTTTCTCGGCATGTCACATTCGCCGAAACTACTTTCCCTCTGGCCACCTCCACTGATCCCAAGCCATCCCCCTCTTTTTGCGATGACCCTCCCCCGGTGTTCTCTTTCCAACACCCATCGGCTTCTAAGCCACCGGCCTCCTCACATCCTCCACCCGGCTTTCCTGCCACTCCGGCTCACCCGCCTGTTACCACCCGGCCACCTGTCTGTGCCTCACCCATCACTTACCAACGCCGACCCCGCCCTCAGCCCACCGCGGCCCCGGCCCCACCTCCAACAACAAATCAACCGACGGTTGCCCAGACCTCAACTCACCCTAACCCGATCCCTGTCCCACCTCAAACCCAGCCCTCTCACCCCATGACCACCCGATCTCATGCTGGCATTACTAAACCTAAAGTCCCATTCAACCTGTCCACTATCACACCCGACATCTCCCCTTTACCCAAATCTCACCTCGTTGCCCGTCTAGATCCAAACTGGAACGCGGCCATGGCCGACGAGTACAAAGCTTTAGTAGATAATAAGACTTGGGAGCTTGTACCGAGACCTTCGTCCGCCCCAGTTATTCGATGTATGTGGTTGTTTAAGCATAAGTATCATGCCTCGGGTAAACTGGAACGCTATAAAGCACGACTGGTTGTGAATGGTAAGAGTCAGACTGTCGATGTTGATTGTGATGAGACCTTTAGTCCTGTAGTCAAACCGACTACCATTCGGACTGTCTTGAGTCTGGCTGTGTCTAGATCATGGCCTGTCCATCAGCTAGATGTAAAAAATGCATTTTTGAATGGTCATCTGAAAGAAACAGTTTATATGCATCAGCATCCAGGATTTGTGGATCAGGAAAAACCGGGTTTCGTTTGCAAGTTGAATAAGTCGTTGTATAGGTTAAAACAAGCGCCTCGGGCATGGTATCAACGTTTTTCTACATTTATTACACAATGCGGTTTCAAGAGCAGTATCTGTGACACTTCCCTCTTTGTTTATCAGAAGGGACATCATCGGGCATTCTTACTGCTGTATGTTGATGACATTATCCTTACAGCATCTGACCCCTCCCTCTTGAACCGCATCATTGTCTCTTTGAAGACAGAGTTTGCTATGACAGACCTTGGGGCTTTACATCATTTTTTGGGCATAAAGGTTGATAACAAAGACGGGGGTCTATTTTTGTCTCAGTCCTCTTATGCATCTGACATCCTTGCTCGGGCGAACATGTCAAACTGCAAACCTTGTTCCACGCCAGTTGAGACCGGTTCCAAGCTCAGTGCTGATCCTTTGTCTCCTACCATTGATGGTACCTTCTATCGCAGTATTGCGGGCGCCCTTCAGTATTTAACCATTACTCGTCCGGACATCGCTTATGCAGTACAGCAGGTTTGCCTCTTTATGCATGACCCGCGTGAGCCTCTCCTTCAGTTCCTGAAACGCATCCTGCGTTATATTCGTGGGACACTTGACTTCGGTCTACAGCTCTCTCCGTCTCGGTCCACTTCCCTTACTGCCTATTCGGATGCCGACTGGGGTGGTTGTCCTGACTCACGACGATCTACTTCAGGGTTTTGCGTTTATTTAGGTGACAATATTATCTCCTGGAGCTCCAAGCGCCAGCCAACCATTGCGCGTTCTAGTGCTGAGGCCTAGTATAGGGGGGTTGCCAATGCAGTCGCGGAAACTAGCTGGATCCGCAATTTGCTTCTGGAGCTAGGCGTTCACGTGACTCAGGCGACAGTCGTATACTGCGATAACATATCAGCTGCCTATTTATCTCAGAACCCGGTACAGCATCAATGTACCAAGCATGTGGAATTGGACATCCACTTTGTTCGTGAAAAAGTTCGTATTGGTGAAGTTCGCGTTCTTCATGTTCCTGCCGATTACCAGTATGCTGACATCTTCACCAAAGGCCTCTCTAAGCAACTGTTCACTCGTTTTAGATCCAGTTTGTGCCTTCGTCAGGCTACGGCTCAAACTGCGGGGGTCTGTTAGCGAATATATGTTTCCATATATTCGCATACCATATCTTCTCCATTTAAACCGAGTATACCTCCTTGTATATAGCGGATTCTGTTTCCATTGATTTTTACATCTCTGTATTATTTATAGGCCTTTTCAATGAATAAGAAATCATTCAGTTTTACAGAAACTTACAAGATCAAGTCATCTACATTCTCTTAAGTTTGTCCAATTTGCGGTCTTCTCCCAATGTATGCTTCTAGTGTTTATGTATCCTATAGCTTAGTTGATAAATGTTAGGGTAAGTTCCATATGTAATTCTTATTTTCTTTCATGCTTGTTTTATATATAAATAGTTGTTAAAAAAAATTCCAAATTTGCCTACATTTGGACTCGCTTTTGTGTTTAGGCCGAAAAGACTAGCTTCGAGGTGTGTACATCATAATTGATTTCTATTTGTATAACCATTAGTTGTACTAGCATTGATAATCCTCTCTTAAAGTTAACTGAGCCAAGCTAGAGCCTAAAGGAATTGAGGATTTTGTATAGTTCTACATACAAAATATAAAAGCAAGTCTTATTTTTTATAACTGTATATAAAACTTGTATAGAGGTAAAGAAAGGCGAGTCGTGCGCTTTATAATTATTAAACTCTGCATATTTGTATGATCTTTGGTTTTGTGTTAGTTGTAACGTTGTATTGGTTAGAATATGAGATAAATTATAGATATGTGCAAATATATATACGCACGCGCACCTAGCGTACGTGATACATACGCTTTCAAAGAAGGAATCAAGTAAGAAATTGAATAAATACATAAGCATTCTTTATGCCAAAGATTGATCTGAAATGGTAAAATAATAAGTAGGGTAATAAGTTGTTAACAAAAAGTTACAACGTACACAAACAAAGATTTTATGATGATGATGAGAGCATTTGAAACATCCATCAAAACAATTCAAGAAACACAAGTATCACACTAAATCATGAGTAGTAACACCACCAAAATATTGATCAATCTTGATATACTATCACACCTTATCATTTTACCTGCAAATGTTTACGGATTAGCTGCATCGAACAATTGCAACAACTATAATGCATAAAGTTTCTTGTTTGCAAACGATACTTTCCAAAATTAAAATTAAAAACACAAAAAACAAGTGACTGTAATCGACAAAACGAGGGTCAAAAAGTTTTAAGAAGTTTTTTTTACTTCCAAAATTTTATTTACTTATTAATCTATCATTTCAGACTACAAAATAAAATTGCAGTCTTCATATTTTGTTAATCCACATGAAATATAAACTAGTGCTGCATTTTGTTCCGAATTAGTTATAAATATAAAGTTTAATTTATGAACTACCTATGATGTTATCCAATTTTTTAAACAGCCAAGACACCTGCTTTGATGACTGGTCCAGTTATTGAAACATTGTTCAAAAGTTTGTTTTTGGGTAAAACATATATACACAATGGAGGGTTTATTCAATAAAACTATTTAAAAGGTACTCTTGGGCATCTTTCAACCCGTTTGACCCATTTCCTTTTAAGCTAATACTTTGTTTATGCATTTGACACGTTAAAGAAAAAGATGACAATGAGTAACATTAGTGCAAGCAATTGAATGAAAAGTTGGTGAAGAAATTAAATATGGAACGTACCAAGCAAATTAAAAACCCTGATCAAGGAGGTAGTCACCAAGCCTTTCAACAATCATGTTACATTGGCCTGGAGCCATAGGTTCATCGTAGATGCCAATGATTATAGCCATTCCGGTCTTCTTAACCGTAACACCTCCAGCTCCCTATTGAAAAAACAATAAAAGTTAGAACATAACAGACTAGTTACTTGATTAGAGTAATCCTAAATGAACCCCTGATCAGCTCAGACCCACAAACACTTTAACTATCTCTAATTAAGTTAATAATCATTATCACAAAAACAGTATCCGTAATAACTACCTATATAAACGAAATGATTTAGAAGGTTGAATGCATCAAGCGATAAGACTTAGAGCAACTTTTAACCCATTTGACCCGTTCACCTTTTAACTATTTTTTATCAACCCATTGAAATATAACATAACAAGACCATAAGTAAATGGGTCAAAATTGGCACTTCTACTATGCATAAAGTCAAAATCATAAAATACACCTAGGGCGCTATTTTACACGATTCATCATCATCATCATCATCATCATACTCAGTTAATCTCACCTATAACAAAGCTAAGGTAGGGTCTGAGGAGGGTAAGATGTAGACAGCCTTACCTCTAACCCTAAGAATAGAGAGGCTACTTCCAGTGAGACCCCCGGCTCGATATGGTTTGGTATCAAGCCTTGGACATAAAGCACAGAACACTTAGCAATTGGGACAAACCCGATCGGTGCATGTACCCCTTTGTCTTTTGGCTATCAACGCCACCACATGATGCATGATTAATCGTCCGTCGTTTTTAACGTTATTTTCACGAAATTAGTAAAATAACGTTAAAACTAGTGCAACTTTACTTTTGCCCCCCGAGGGCCACACATATATACATTATATGCGCACACCGTAAGTGGGTCAAATTTTACACGATTAAAACAAACAAAACAATTCAAAATATGAAATACATAAAAAAACTGCAAACAATTAACTTTTCCAAATCATTTATGAAACGAATATGCTAAAGTAACAACCACATATGGCATCGTAACACACATTAATGTCCATTGTTGAACCATGATCAGTTTGCTGAAAGTGTAGTATTTTTACATCATCTTATAAACCATGGCAGTTCATTACTCTGATAAGATACCAGCACAGCACAAATGTAGAAGTTATACTAATGTCTATTACCAGAGCAAGAACAGGGTAACCCAGTTACCTTTTTGCCTCGGATAACAGCTCCTGCCTCGCCTTGAATCACCATATACTTGGTCCCACCAAGGTGTAAGCCGGTTGGAGCCAGTGTTCCCGGCTCATTGAAGTCATTAATGATGGCGGTTATTTCCTCAGGCTTAACCTGCCACATCAGCCAAATCGATTGATGTTAGTTCAACAAAGCGCCACTGTTAAAAGGGCATAAATAAGCTTATAAACTGCAAATTTAAGCGTCAACACCTGTTTAACAGTGGACAAAAATGTAGAAATACTTCCTCAAAATCATTAACTGATATACCAAGAGACAAATTTTCTGTTATATTTATTTATTTGCTATTTTCTAAAGCTATTAACTTGACCAAGCCACATATATAAACACTCCACTTTAGCTTCCTTATCGTTTCTCATGTTTCAAGTTGACACACACTTAACTAGAAGTTAATGAGATCTAACATCACAAACTTGGGGATGTTTTAAGTTCCAACTCAAACCTACGTTTTAAAAGGCGCGACAGGTGCAGGAAAGCGCATCATGAGATCGAAATAGGGTCTTTCGGAGGCTAATGTGTAAAAACAACCAAAAGGATGAAGAAACTATGAAAGGTTTACTTGATATAAATGTTGATACAAAACAAATATAAGAGACATGCAACTTCTGGTTGTAATGTAAATAAAGCTTATTTGGTTGTAAACAGAGCAACGCCTCATGTAAGCGAGGCGCGGCTCATGCTTTTTTAAACCGAGCTTCAAACTGCTTATTCAAAATTGATGTTTACTTCATTTTCAGTCACAGAATCAATTGTAATGTTTTTATTATTATTTTTTTATTATCATTATTTATATTGTAGATCCGGTTGAATAAGTTGTTCACAGTTGTATCAAAAGCATTTCTAATGTTTTTTATTTTTAATCTTTTTCAAACAAACTTACTCAGATCTGCAACCTTTAAATCCTTCACAAAATCAAATCATATAACAATAATAATAATAATAATAATATCATAAAATGAATTAATAAAATCAAGTTCACATCTTTCTATTACTAAAACAAACAAAATCAAATCAAATCAAGTCATCAAAACAAACAGATCTAACAACAAACGTAACTGCGTATTATAAAAATGATGAAAGAAAGAAAGTTAGACCTGAGGGAAATTGGAGGATTGAGCCCAAACAGTGCCGTCATGACCGATGATGGCGGCAGCAGTCAGATGGTTGCCTTCGATCTCGCACATCAAGTGGTCATCCACGTACGCTTGCCACGACATCTTGTTCGATTATTATTTATTATTATTATTATTAAGAGAGTTTGATTGATTGATTGATTGATATATAGTAGAAAGTTGATGTAAAGATTGGTTGGTTGATTGATTGTTGCTGATGAATGTGGTTGGAGAAGAGAAGACGGAGATAAATGATAGATATAGCGTTGAAATAACCAAAGATGTGGTGTGCACTTATTATTATTATTATTTTTTTAAATATAATATCCAATCATGTAACGCTTTATTACCACTATAATAGTCTTAATTATCTTGTATTTGATTAGCATTCATTAATTCGTTTCATTTCATTTCATGTATATCCCCTCCTTTTTTTAAACGGTTAGACTAATGTGCTACTCCCTCCGTCTCAATTTAAATGTCCTAGTTTAAAAAACACACATTTTAAAAAATATTTTGTTTGTATCTGGTAAAATGACAATAATAACCTTAAAAGTGGTGATTGTGTTTTGTCTTTTATGGGCAAAACTGGAAATTACATTTCTATTTTTGGAAAAGGGACATTTAATTTGGGACAAACAAAAAAGGAAAGTAGGACATTTAAATTGGGACGGAGGGAGTATTTGTTTTTTCTGCAGGAAAATGTCTGCAGTCTATAAACCACATCTGCAGGACATGAGGTGGAACAAATATCTGCAGTCTTCAAGAAAAAGACTGTTTGTTTGTTAACGTATGCAGGCTGCTGAAATAAACTGAAATTTAAATAAACTGATTTTTTACAGCAGACGGTGGTGGTGATGGACCGTGGTGGTGGTGGGTGGTTGTGGTGATGGACCATGGTGGTGGTAGGTGGTTGTGGTGGACCATGGTGGTGGTGGACGGTGTGGTTGTGGTCGGTGGTGGTGATGGACAGTGTGGTGGTGGTGGGTGGTGGACTGTGGTGGTGGTGATGGACAGTGTGGTGGTGGTGGGTGGTGGACTGTGGTGGTGGTGATGATGGACGGTGGTGGTGGACGGTGAGGAAAAGAGAAGAGGATAAGACCTTTGAAGACATTAGAAAACCTTGAAACAAGTCTGCACCAAGAAAAGGTCAAGAAGATCTTTTTGAGTGAAAGGTCTTTCAAAAAACAAACAACCTGCAGACCCCAAACGTTTGCACGCATCTACGCGGCGCAGACAAAAGAAGTCAGAAGTGCTTCTGAGCAAAAAACAAACAACCCCTAAGTGTTGTGGCTCACCTCTATCCCACACTTTATCCTATCAAAAAAAGACAAGTAATCGCTGACATGGCACTAGCTTAAGTGTGACTCTTGCTCACTTGATCCTGTTGTGGCTCACCTTGAGCGATAGCTTTATCATGTTTTTTTTTTGTATTTTTTATGTTTTTTAATTTTTTTTATAACACTGCACATTGCATAAATATTAAAATAAACGTTACATAAATATTAAAAACCATAAAATAACATCAAACCATAAACATCACATAAATATTTAAAAACATAAATAAATATAAGAAACGCGACTATTGTTGAAATCGTGCTCTCATAGTTCTCCAAACTGCAACAGTCGGGTAGTTATCATTGTGCAAGACACGGTATTGGTTACGAGCCTCTTCAACCATCTCGTCTTCGTTTAAACTCGGATTGTCGTTCAACGCACTCACGAAGAATCGATCAAATATTGCGCACTTCGTCAGTAAAGAGACATACTTTCCATATATCGCGCCAGTTGAACGAAAGTTGTCACCCATTTGTTCATGGAACCTTGTCACAACCGCGTTCCAAAAAGTCTCCGTTCACTCAATTCCTCCTTGTTCTTGTATAGCCATTTAACTGTTGACCAACGCGAGTTCTTCCTCTACGTTCCAGGTTCATGGTGGCTCACGGTTTTGTGGGGGCGGGATTGGATTTGGGTTTTGGTTTTGGTTTGGCATTTGGGATCGAATTGAAGATGGAAAAAAAATTGTGAGAAAATATAGTGTTTCATACATACATACATACATATATATATATACACACACAATTATAAAAGTTGACCGTTGGCAGCCAGCCAACGGCTATTTTTTTTAAAATGGCCTCGCTAGCTCACGCAAGCTAGCTCGCTTGGCCTCGCTTGTGGTAACGGTCACTTAGGTGTGTTATGGGCCGAGCGATCCACGTGGACAAGGTTGTGGCTCGCGGCAGGTTGCTCGCGGGCCACAACGGACATTCTTAGTGCAACTGGTTTCCAAGACGCTCGCTACCTCCTTCAAGGTGAGCAGTGGCTCTTAAACCGTTTCCAAGTTCGAATCCTTCAAAGTGATGCTTACTCCCATGAGAATCCGGTTATAAACCGAATTCGTGGATCGATTAAGAGAAAACAACTCCATTTCAGACGGAAGATTCGAGACGAGACAGAAATATACGATAACAAAGTCATCACAGATTCGTATTGCATCAGAACCGGTTACAGACACTGTCATCAGTAGGGTAAACATCTATCTCGGGGCCGGGGGAGGTCGGGCATGACCTCCCCCTTGAGAGCATTCAAAGCACAAACTCAAAATCTTAAATGAAAACCAACACATGAGATTGCTATTTATAGTCCAAAACATAAGCCACATTCGCCCCTATGAGGAGGTTGAACCTGCAGGTTCGACCCTCATACAGTTCGAATGAACAACTATGTTTTGGTCTATATTAACAAATGCATCAGATCCATAAAATGCCCTTATGGATCACCACAATCTCATGTAATACAATACAAGACTCAACCCTAGTCTATTCGACATAAAGTGCATCAACAATATTTACTATTCTTAGTTATAAATTAATTTTGCATGATGCGACGGAGAACATAACCATATCTACGGGTATTGTTAGTTTGATTCAATTCGATTATTAACCTCAAAAAAACTGATGGCATCGGTTAATCTATCTTATTTACCAATCTGTTAATTGGTTCGGTTTATTGATTAGATTGTCGGTTTTTAGTTCGGTTAAGTTAATAACTGAAGGGATAGGTTGCCTAATCCCAGCGCGGATGACATCCCTATCCCAAAACTTTTCTATAAAATCCGCGCAGAGCCAAACAGCGCAGAGGAAAACATTACACTAACGAACTCCCTAAGTCCGGGGATCCAGGGCTGCGCGTGTAAGTTCATCCACGCGCAAGGTGACTTCATCTATATGACGTCACCATCACAAGAGAATCTCCACGCGCTCATATACGCGCGGCATATTCGACCAGTGTCAACTTTTGGTACGAGGTACGAACGATCAAGAATGAAGAAGATCGGGTCAGATCTGGGCGCCTCCTGTGCCAACCAAAGAGCAACACGTGTCAGTAGTGATCCAACGACTACTGACAGAGGAACAGTGACTTGACAGCTCCCATACTGCCACCATGCTTACATAGTACAGAGTACTGTACAACATGTCTGCTGCCAGACGTCGCATCAGACGTAAGGGCCCCCTAATTTTGATTTATCCTTTCTTGCTTTAGAGTAGGGTTGGATCTTCTTCTTCATGAACGAGAAGGGATACTTGCTCATTTTTATCTTTCTTCTTGCCTTTCCATTTTGTGCATTCATACGATAAGTGACCATAGTTACCACATTCGAAGCATCTGAATTTGCTTTTGTCCTTGTTTCCTTGACTCATATTTCTCTCATACTCTTTCCTTTCTTCGCTAAAGTTTCTTCCTTGTCCGTTGTTAAAGATTCTTCCACGACCTCTACCACGGTTATGATTACCACGTCCTCTACCATAGTGCAAACTTCCAGAATGATAATTACTTGCCATTAGGAGTTTTGTTTGATGATTTTCCTCTGGTTCTTCTAGACTTTTGAGGCGTTCTTCAAATGCTGTATTCTCCCCACTGCTTCTTCAAATGCCATTGTGTCTATCTCTGAATATTGCTCAATAGTTGCTACAATAGGTAGGAACTTCTTTTGAACTGAGTTAAGTAGTTTTCTCGCTATTGCTTTGTCTTTATCATAGATAAAGAAACCACCCCTCAGGGCCTAACCTTTGCACCATTCTCTGATGGCCATGACAATGGCAAAGAACCAACCACCACCCTGCAACAGTTCATCTCAAATTTCGCTACAAATGGTGCACATTCCGTCGCACAAACCATCACTTTTGTTGTGGCTGCAGATCAACCGTTTCATCACTTGGTATACACCAGTGGCATACCTTGGGCTGCAAAAGTGGCCCATGCCTACAAACTTAAATCCAGTCTCCTTTGGTGCCAACCAGCCACTGTTTTGAATATTTATTACTACTATTTCAATGGTTACGAAGAGTTAATATCCAATAATAAGAATAACTCATCTTTTCTGATCAAGTTACCTGGACTGCCACCACTAACCATGGATGATCTGCCTTCGTTTCTCTCGCCTTATAGACTAAAGGAGCACGACTTTATGATGAAAGTTCTGAAACATCATGTTGATGCACTCAAAACAGCTCCAAGAATACCTGTTGCTAGTTTTTAGGAGCTAGAAGTTGAATCCATCAAAGCGATCGAGCAACTTGAGTTCCTTCCGATTGGACCCTTGATCCGATCGGATGGAAAGGAAAAGGACGAATGCATACGTTGGTTAAATACAAAACCGGAAGCATCAGTCGTATACGTTGCATTTGGATCGCAGGCGATTTTATCGATGGAACAAGTGGAGGAGATAGCGATCGGGTTGCTAGCGAGTGGCCGGCCATTTCTGTGGGTGATACGAGATAGTGAGCAAGCAGGAAAACTACGCAAAAGAGAGCAACTGCAAAAACAAGGGATGATTGTGAAGTGGTGTTCTCAAGTGGCTGTGTTGAACCACCAATCAATTGGGTGTTTCGTGACACATGGTGGGTGGAATTCTACGATAGAAGCGTTGGTAGCTGGTGTTCCAGCGGTGGTGTTTCCACAATGGGCAGATCAGCCAACGAACGCGAAGATGATTGAAGATGAGTGGAAAACAGGAGTGAGGGTGCAGAGGAGGCAGGGAGATGGGGTAGTGGAAGGGAAGGAGATTGACAAGTGTGTCAAAATGGTGATGGCCGGAGATGACGGTGGTGACATGAGGAGAAATGCATATAAATGGCGGGATTTGGCAACCGAAGCTCTCAACACTAACGGATCCTCCACCGTCAACCTCCAAGCTTTCTTGGACGATGCTTGAAATCACAAATAAGTATAAAAAAAAAGTATGCAAACTTTAAAACAGAATTATGAACAAGTTGGTAGCAATCTCTAAACTTTAATAAAATGATCATCTGATTTTGATTGTTACAACCACAATAATCGTCTTGAAAACCTGTGTAACGTATGCATAAGACAAGTATATAACCTCAAGAATCACTATAGCATCTATAAATTTATATATTACATCAAAAGTTGGGTAGAATCTATAATTTTCTTTTTCTCCTCTATCATTTTGTCAACCTTTCTGTTAGCCTGTGCGGGGAGTTTGCAGGGAGGGGTTCGTGAAGGCAAAGTTTCTGATCTTACTAGAAAATTTGCTTGATTTTGATCGGCAAAACAATATAAAGACTCCACACATTCTTCTAAAGCAGACGCGGGTCGAACTGGCATGAAATCCAGCAGCTCTGCATATTCGACTATCAAATGGTACATGTAATCATATATCCTATCAATGTTTAGACTTCCCATAAAATCCTGCACTGATTTTCCTACTGCTTCTGCCTGTGGAAAATGAAAATGACCATCCTGAGCAAAGTAAAAACACCAAACAGGGGACGTTTTGATCTCGTTTTGAAAGTGATTAATCGGTTATGTGATATTGAAGAGTTTGGATAATTAACTGTAATGAAATGGTTAATCAGTTAGCTAGATATATGAAAACTCACTTGGGCCGGATGTGCATTTCCCCACTTGACTGCTGTTTTAATGGATGGACATATGTTTTCGGGAGAGATGGGTAAGTAATCTTTCTTTGGGAAAAGGCCCCGGCTGAAGAAATCATCATATTTTGGGTTTATGATAAGAGGAACACAGCCGCATGACAGGATATATTTTAAGCTTACAGACCAAGCATACCCCTCCGCATATATTTTATACCTACAATATAATATTTAGAATCAAATAACAACGTGAACATTATGATGCTGGATGTGTTTTGCAATTGAAGTATTAATCAGATATTTTTCTGGTTGTGAGGGTAATTATTTGTTGAGGTTGTATAATTATTTTGGGAATTAGAAAAAAGATATGCAAATTTTGGAAGACAAGTAAATGTGTTGCAAATCAGTATCGTTGATTTTAACTTACTGGTGATTGCATTGGGCTGATAGTTTTGACTGCTTAAATCCATCTCGTATTTCCTGTGTCCAATTCTGCAACACAATTTTAAATGCGAAAGAAAGCTTAACGCAGATATAAATTTAAAAAAGAAGTAAATTCATATTTAACTGTGAGAAAATTGTACCTGACGCATGATTAACGCACCCCATTGCGCCGTATCATTACACTGGAGCAGTGCCTCTCTAATTGGAGAACTAACATTCGGGTTCCCTTTCCAATACGCATACGGATACTTTTTCTTCCAACTTTGCTTCTGTGAACCTTCTTTAATGCTTTGAAACTCTTCTTCCCATGGTCCAAGATTAACTTCTGGCCTAGTAAACATGTTCAATGTAGTACTTCTTAGGGGGGAAAAGTCACCCAAAACATCATATAGATCATTATGAATTAAATAATCATCATCTAAATAATCACTTTGAACCAAAAGCATAACATACAAGTGCTATCTATACATGAACATTAACCAATTCTTGCAAACATAATGAAAACAAGATGTTAACTTGTAGTCTTTTACTGCAATCATCTACTATCAAAAGTCTAAATTGATTGGCATAGATGCTACAAATACATGCAAGTTACCAAGAAACATAACAACACCACCTACTATTGTATCGAGTAAATCCCACTAATAGCAAGGTGTGCTTGTTGGTAGGGTCTAGGGAGGGTTGGATGTAGCCTGTAGGCAAACCATACCTCCACCCTGGGACTAGACAGGCTGCTTCCACAGAGACTCCGACTCCAAAAACCAACAGCTGATGAACAAACATAACTAAAAATATAGAGATAGCAAGCTACCAATAACATAAGAAGTGGTGGAAGATAAACACAGTAAAATAGAAACAAATATAACATCACAAAACAACATATAGAGATATATATATATATATATATATATATATATATATACAGTAAGACAATCGCATACGAAGTCCACATAACATGTGCAGGAAAATCTAATAAACATGTATGATTTTAAATTTAAGTTGCTAGTAAAAAGGATTCAAGATTCCTACCATCCCCAAAAAGACCAATCCGGAAACGGGATATCGTAATGATCAAGCGTGGTACAATATCGAAAAATAGGCAAGGGTTTAACCACCTGCCTGTCGATAATAGGCTTATCCATGCAATCAAACATCATATCAACATCCGGGATTCTACCCGGGTACCTCTTAAGAAGCTGCAAAAGCCCCCAAATAGTAAACATCGCTCGACTCTGCACACAATCATAATAATACTCCACATACAACTTCCCACCAATAATCACAACCCGAAAAGAAGCAACCTTCTTCACTTCCATCAAAAGATCATACGAAATGCGGGTTTCATACCACGGCTCAAGATCATGATGAATCCACCTATAAAAACTAGGACAACTATCTGCTTTACTAGTGAATGGCAGTTTCTCATTAAGTGACCTGACCCCACATGAAAAATAAGAGCATTGTATGATTTTGGAAGCTCTAGCGATCTTTGTTTCGTTGTTAAACTCTTTGGGAGGGAATTCGTGCCAAGGGGTTGGTTTTAAGTTGTGCCCAATGATGGTTTTTGTCTGTGTTGCCAAGTTGTCCACCTGTTGTTCGACAAAATGCCACAATGAAACAAAAGATTAAAAAAACATTTTAAACACAGAAATTTTATATAAACTTCAAAAGGGTATACTTCAAGGGTAATGGTTTTGGTCAGTGTTGACAAGTTGTCCACCTAATGTTCAACGAAATGCCCCAATGAAACAAAAGATTAAAAACATTGTAAATACACAAGTGTTATATAAATTTCAAAAGGGTATAGTTCAATGGTAGTATGGAACACGAATACTAAATGAATGATGGTTTTGGTCACTGTTGCCAAGTTGTCCACATGTTGTTCGACGAACTGCCGCAATGAAACAAAAGATTAAAAACATTGTAAACCCACAAGTTTTATATAAATTTAAAAAGGGTATCCTTCAATGGTAGCATGGGAAATGAATACTCAATGAATTATGGTTTGGCCAGTGTTGCCAAGTTGTCCACCAATTGTTCAACGAAATACCGCAATGAAAAAAAAAGATTAAATAACATTGTAAACACAAAATTTTCATATAAATTTTAAAAGGGTATACTTCAATGGTAGTATAGGTAGCCAGGTAGGACATGAATACTAAATGAATGATGGTTTTGGTCTATGTTGCCACTTTGCCCACCTGGTGTTCGACGAAATGCCGCAACGAAATAAAAAGTTTTAAAAACATCGTAAACAGACAAGTTTAATATAAATATTAAAAAGGTATAACTAAATGGTGGTATAGGAAATGAAGATTAAATGAGGGAGCATGAAGATGAAGATATAATAATAATACATACCTCAAAGAGGAAGATTGTGGTGAGGAGAAGAAGAACGAGGAGGACAGCGAAAAGAGGGACAGAGGTGGGGTTTCGATTGGGTTTCCATAGAAAGAAGCCCATGATTTGAGGTTTTTTAAACAGATCTGTTTGTTGATGTCAATGAGAATTGGCATGTGCATGTACGTGGGTTAATATGATGGATAGCTAGGGTGGCCATAATTATCCTATGTATTGATATATGGGTCTTGATGAATAGTGCTTTTTTTTCATTCCACTTTAGTTGTTATTATTAATGCTATATTTAGCAATTTGTTAATGCTATATTTAGCGATTTGAGTATGTGAGTGTTTTAACACTATTGCAAATTGTACAATACAACTAAAGCATAGATACAACTCTTTTAAACACAAGTGTGTGGAGCCACATCTCTCTGAAACTCTTCTTGGCTGCTTCACCTACACGTGTAAAGCACACCCTCCCTCCCTCCCTCCTACATTCTCTTGGCAACCACCGCCTAAGCCATCAACTATCATTTTCCCTATTCTCTCTCTGGATCTCATAATGCTCTCCCCCGCCTTCATTGATGACATTAGTTTCACAAATTTTGTAGAGTTTTCGCTTATTTGAAGTATTGGCTCTTTGGCTATGTTACTGTCATAGAAATAACA
This sequence comes from Ambrosia artemisiifolia, assembly GCA_032199755.1. Lineage (NCBI taxonomy): Eukaryota > Viridiplantae > Streptophyta > Magnoliopsida > Asterales > Asteraceae > Ambrosia > Ambrosia artemisiifolia. The sequence goes on from CM063514.1 coordinate 1,476,012, forward strand.
AACACTAGTCATTCGGTCACTATTTTTTCTAAGTAAGTGCAAGTGAACCATAGCCCATAATTGTATTCTGAACATTTTAAAATGAATTTTTTTATTATTAGTGTTTATAAAAACATTTTATTGTTATCTAAAGGGTGACTAGATGTCGATGCTCGATTCACCTCGAATTTTTTCAAAGTTTGATTGAGCTTTCTGTTCCATAATTTCATTGACATAAAATATATTAATTTTTTTTTTCAGGACTTCAAGATTGTCATGTTTTGAGAAACTTGAGAGATACTGAATCTCAGCTTAATTATTGAAACCAACATCTTTCCTTCACTAGGACAACTCAGTTTACTCAAAATTTTGTATCAAAGTTACATGAATGGATATCAACCATACTCCTCTGCTCAAAATTCGCATGTCGAATTTGCTGGATTTTTTATGCATCGTGTTTTTATTTCTTCATTTATTCGTTTATTTATTAGTATTTTTTTTATATATATTTTGGTGCCAACTACATATGTGGATCATCTTGTTATAGGGAATGCAACCAGCTGCAGGAGCACATATGTTCACTGCAAAGCTGGTAGGGGAAGAAGTACAACAATTGTGCTTTGCTATTTGGTAACCAGTTCTTATATACATAGATATAATTTTGTGCAATAATTTTAGTAACATAACTGATGCCTCCAGTGATATATTAATCGGGAGTCAATTTCTGCCCATTTACTTATAAATGGGTCGTCTGACTTATGTTTTATCTCAGACGGGTCAAATGAGTAAAACAAAAAAGGAAATGTAAGCTGTTTTCATTAAGCTAATAATCTGCTTCTTGTTACAAGCATAAGTATACAAGTCTGATGATTTTCAACCCATTTGACCCATTCCTTTTTTATTTAAACTAATTTAGCTTAAGTATTTGACCAGTTAAGATAGAGCATATGCCAATCTGACACATTTATAAGCAAATGGGTTGAAACGCACACTTGTAATTATAATGGTAAGCCGTTATAATCTGTTACCCAACCCTCTCATTTTGTTGTCTGTAGTATACACGAATAAAATGTGGCTGATACTGTTTGAAATCTTATAAACTGGAATGAAATTGGGTTTGTTTGAGGGAATGCGATCGTATGTGTGTGTGTTAGAAGAAGGAGGGAAAATATGGAGGGAAGTTATAATGAAAGAAGTTTAGATAAACTTTATCTTTCAACACACCAAATAAAATACAATGTTGACCCTATATATACATGACTAACCGGTGCAAACACAAACCGGTGTGACCCTAGAATAAACCAACATAACCCTTCACTAATGTATGTGACATACCGGTTCACATAAGGGTTTCTAGACTTAGGAAATAAAACATAATAAATCCTAACATATGTACACAATTAACTTAACACATGTCCGATAATAATAATAATAATGAATCAAGATTATAAACATCTAACAATCTCCCCCCTAATCTTGATTCTTCAACTTGTCTTCATTCTTCACTTGATGAGGATCTTGAGCGCTTCTTTGGGGGCAATGCCGAGTCATCCCATGCGGCTTCCTTCTCTTTGTAATCCTCCATCATTTCTTCATTGATTTCCACAACCAACTCTCTTCCCTTGTACTTGAGATGGTACCATTCTAGCATCTCCAAATAACGAACATATGTTTGCCTCAAGTTCCTTGTGATATCTTCTTTTGACACTAGGCTTGGCAAACCTCTTCCATAACCCATAGACATAGCGACCACCGTCCAATTACCATCACTTGTTACCTTCTCATAACCACCAAAAACTTGAACCGTCTTGTATAGTTCCAACAAACTTATAGGGTAACCCATTTCGTCTCTTGGTGGGATAGGTGCCTTGATTCTTATTTGTAAGAAATCCCTTAGGAACCAATTTACGGTCCTTTCAAACTCCAATTCAAACCTTCTCTTGTATCTCTCAACCGTGCTAGTGATGTGAATCATATCCATAAATACAATGCAATCTTGCAATTCGGATCCTTCGGTTGGATACATAATTGGACCTCTTTCCGTGACACCTTCATATTGATCTTTGTTGATGGAATAGTCGTCAAAATTCTTAAAGATGGACGCCCTTTCTTTGTCTTCGTTCGTTAAGCCCTCCGACTTGTCGCCTTCAAATCTAACCCGCTTCCCTTTGTTTCTTGAACCCGATGAAATTTCTGTTTGGGTTCGGCCGAGTGGTTCTTGATGTCCACGGCTTCTTTCTTTTTCTTTCTCAACACTTTGATCAAATGCGGGACACTTAAATGTGAAATGGTCATCCGATTCACATATGCGACAAAGTATAATTCTTCTAACCTTTTGAATAATAGGCTTCTTGATGTAACAAACATCGCCTTCAAATTCTACTTCAAATCCCTCTTGTGTCAATTTCTCAACACTCAATATATTCTTTCTAAGTGTGGGTATATAGAAAACATTTTGAATCTTATGTTCTCTACCACAACTATTAATCGCCACACATCCCTTTCCACGGAAATATTCACTTCTATAACCTTTTGGGCAACCTTCTACACCAAAAGAGTTGTTCAAGACAATAAACAAACTCTTGTTGCCACAACCGTGTTCTTGGCGAGTCAAACTAACAAACCACAAATCATCCCAACCCTTTTCATCACTACCCTTAACCATAAATTCGGTTTTACCAATTTTCTTAGGACAATTACGCCTATAATGAAAGGGTTCTTTGCACTTACTACAACACATGGTAGAGGGGTATTCGGCCACTTCTTTCTCATTTCTGGATTGCCGATTAGTGTCCCTTCGTGCGCTTCTTTTTCTTGATTCGGTATCCCTCACGGACACACTACTACTTGATCCGATGTTAAACGAAGATAATTGCATATTGAGAGAGTCTCCTATGCTTTCTTGGTTCGCCCTCTTGGCCTTCCAACGATGATCTTCATGATCATAAATAAGACTAGGGATTAGCGGTCCTTTCCCATAACCGCCATCTGTCCCCATCTTCACTGCTTCGTTTTCTTGTACATCGAATATACCACAGGTCTTGATCGTTGGCTCTGATGCCATGTTTGAAATCTTATAAACTGGAATGAAATTGGGTTTGTTTGAGGGAATGCGATCGTATGTGTGTGTGTTAGAAGAAGGAGGGAAAATATGGAGGGAAGTTATAATGAAAGAAGTTTAGATAAACTTTATCTTTCAACACACCAAATAAAATACAATGTTGACCCTATATATACATGACTAACCGGTGCAAACACAAACCGGTGTGACCCTAGAATAAACCAACATAACCCTTCACTAATGTATGTGACATACCGGTTCACATAAGGGTTTCTAGACTTAGGAAATAAAACATAATAAATCCTAACATATGTACACAATTAACTTAACACATGTCCGATAATAATAATAATAATGAATCAAGATTATAAACATCTAACAGATACTCGCTGGAATAATCGATATATATCTGTAAAAGCGATTTGTTGACTAAAACCCGTTTTCCTATTTACAGGTGATTCATGAATACAAACGCTGGCGGTCAGCTTCAACCGCCACACCATCACCATCAGTGGATGCTGTTTTAATCACAAAGGCTGATTTAGAAGGGTATAACAGTCCATCACGGGGCGGCAAAGAACTAGCGCTTGCCCCACGAGTAGCAAAAGCCAGCCCAATGATGGCAAAACTGTCCTGCCTTTTTGCATCTTTAAAAGTTTCGGGTTACACGCCTATTAACATGAAGCTAACTGAGGCACCAGCCTGTTAATTAACTAATTAACAGCGGGTTTAGCAGCAAGAAGTCGGTTTGGGTGCTCCTAGTTGTTATAAAAGAGGTATGTGGTAACATGCAATAATGGGGATCACAAGCATGAGGCATGAATACGATTTCTGTATGTATATGTTGGTTTGCTAAACATATTGTCATGTTATGCTAAGTAATTTCGTGCTTTTATCGTTTAATTATGGTGTTTTGAGTGATGCTATGGTGCATGAATCTTTCGCCTTTTTTTCTTTTAATTTAATCCGCATTGGCTCTAATGGTGTTCGCATATTTGTAAATGAGACGATCAAGTCTGATTTTGCTCAAACTAAAGGTTTTTTCGCGAGTAGTTTTACAAGCTCGACCTTTTTAGTGATTTATATTGAGAGTTTATCCTCCAAAAGCCTAGCAAGTCCATAAGCCTCATGCATTGATATTCGGAACAGAGGCTTGTTGTTGAAGTTTAAACAATGAAGCTTCCTGGTTCTCATAGGAGGAAGTTGACAACAAATTAATTGTTGGCCAAAAGAAATTAGAAGGAAGCCAAACTAGAAATATAGAGAGAATTTAGACCCAAATCATACTTTTCATTCATATTTAAACTGAAAACACATATGCCTTTTTATAGGCTACAAAAGCAATACAAATAAAATATTATAAAAAGAAAAGTAGCGGCATGAGATCATGTAAAGCATCTAGGACTTGTACTCTATGCAACCAAAGTGGTACTGTCAAATGGTTTGAATCTAACAAGATAGTAAAGACAGAAAACCTTCAAAGATTTTATTATCTACTAAAAACAGTAAAGATTCACAATACAACCACTATCTCTCTAAACATCTACAGATGAAATAATACAAAGAACATCAAAAGACTAGACAGGATTTACGAACTAACCTAAGCACTTATTCGAGATGAATAAGTGCAGGTGAATCAAGATTCAAACCCTAATCGTCTAGATGTGAGAGAGAAAAAGAATAAAACGAATGAAAAATATCTGAGCTAAAAACCCTAAACAACTGAGATGAGAGGCTTTTATAATACGAATGGAAGGTTCTACTCAGGAAACACATTTAGACTTGTTCTCCACCGTTGGATGAGCAGCACACAGATTGAAGACAAACGAACGGATAAGATTCACCCGGACAATATCAATCATATGGGCTTGGGCTAATAACGAATGCACAAGCCCATTCTTCTAAATCTTCTTATTCTGGTCCAGTCCAAGTTTCCAAGTCCATCAGGTCCAAATATCCAAGTCCATTAGAATGCAATCCACTTTCACCTTCAGTCCATTATTATCAACCAGCAATCCAACCATCTCTCACCATAATCATGCAATATCAAGAGAAAATGAATTGATACTTATGTAACCAAATTATATTTATTAACTATGAAAATATAACAAGTATTAGTATTACCCTTTTTAACACCCCCCTCAATTTAATTTACCTGAATGAAATGGGTCAAACATGTGAAGTTGGTTACACATATCAATGTGTTGATATACTAACAAACCTTTGGTAAAAACATCTGCTAGTTGACTTTGGGAGTCAACCTTAACAGTTTTTACAACACCTTTTGTTACTAAATCTCTTAGAAAATACAAGTCAATACCAAAGTGCTTTGTTTTATCGTGAAACACTGGATTTGCTGCAATAGCAATTGCAGCATTATTGTCACAACACACATCCACAGGAGTTTTGACAATAACTTGTAGTTCAGACAAAATATCTTTTAACCAAACAACTTCACAAGCAACTGCACATAAAGCCCTAAATTCTGCTTCAGCAGATGACCTTGACACAGTTGATTGTTTTTTACTTTTCCAGGTAATCAAATTGTTTCCTAAAAAAACACAAAAACCTGTAACAGACCTCCTAGACTCTCTACACTTACCCCAGTCAGAGTCTGCATATGCTTTAAGATCTAAAGAACCTGTTTTTGAAAATAAAATTCCTTTTCCAGGAGAGCACTTTAAGTATCTTAATAATCTCATTGCTATTTTTAAATGACAACTTTTTGGCTTATGCATGTATTGACTCAGGAAGTGAACTGTATAGGATATGTCAGGTCTAGTGTGGGAAAGGTAGATTAATTTGCCTACTAATTTCTGGTAACCAGTTATATTTTCAAGAAATTTAGTATCATCACAAATCATATTATTTATTACATGACTAGGTTCAATAGGATTTCCAACTGGTTTACAACCAGTCATACCATATTCAGCCAATAACTCTGTGCAATATTTTCTTTGTGTTAAGCATATTCCATGACTATCCCTGATAACTTCTATGCCTAGAAAATATTTTAACTCACCAAGGTCTTTAATCAAAAACTTAGATTTAATAGCACCTTTAATTTTTTCAATTTCAGACACAGAATTTCCAGTAATTATGATGTCATCTACATATACTAACAGAATAACAAACACAGAATTAAGATTTCTAATAAACATAGATACATCAAACTTGCTTTGCGCAAATCCAATATCACATAATGCAGATACAAGTTTGGCATTCCACATTTTTGGTGCTTGTTTAAGCCCATATAGAGATTTATTCAGTTTACACACTTTATTACTATTACTAGTATCACAAAAACCTTCAGGAATAGACATATAAACATCTTCCTTTAAATCCCCATATAGAAATGCATTATTAATGTCAAGTTGAAATATTTTCTAATCATTCTCAACAGCCAAAGAAATAATACATCTAATAGTAACAAGTTTAACCACAGGAGAAAATGTTTCATCAAAATCTATTCCCTCTTTTTGGCTAAAACCTTTAGCTACTAACCTAGCTTTAAACCTTTCAATCTCACCACTAGCTTTATACTTTATTTTAAAAATCCATTTACAACCGATCTTACTTCTACCCTTGGGTAAGTCAACTATATTCCAAGTGTTATTCCTATGAAGAGCTTCCAACTCTTCATTCATAGCCTGAACCCAATTAGGGTCCCTAGAGGCTTCTAAGTAAGACCTAGGCTCACTACTTTTATTAAGTGTAACAGCAAAGCATTTGTTATCATAGGACAGGTTAGAATAGTTAACAACACTTTCTAAACCATATTTTACCTTACCTTCTACTACAAAATCATTAAATCGTTTAGGAAACTGACTACCTCTACTAGATCTTCTAATAATGGAATCAGATACACCAGATGTATCACCCTCAGAATTAGAAGTATTCTCAGTTTCAGTATTCACAAGCTCAATCTTATCTACATCAGGACTTTCACTATCAGGTTGCTCTCTAGGAGCCTTACCTGTAATAGGAATATCTACTGACTTATATTGTTGAGTCAATTGTGTTCCTAAATCAAGCTTTTCTGATCTGGTTTCAGAAAAGTCCTTTCCCTCATCATCGGGATTATTTACACCTTGGGTTTCTGATTCTGTGTTTTCGAAAATATCAAAAAAGTTAAGATTTGTAATGTGTTTTTCAGTGTTTAAATCAAACTGATCAAACACTATTTTTTCTTTAAAAGGAAAAAAAATTTCAAAAAATTTAACATCTCTAGAAAAAAACACAGTTTTACTATCTAAACTAAAAACTTTATAACCCTTTTTTTCAAAAGAATATCCTATGAAAACACATTTTTCTGATTTACTTTCTAATTTATCAGAACCAGTTAAAACAGTACAGAAACACAAGCAACCAAAAATCCTAAGGTGTTCAAGGAAATGTTCAAATCCAAACATCAACTCATAAGGAGTTTTCCCATTTAGCACAGAAGAAGAAGTCCTATTAATCAAATAAGCAGCAGTCAAAACACAATCAGACCAAAAACGAATAGGAACATGACTTTGGAACAATAATGCCCTAGCAATGTTAAGTAAATGCCTATGTTTTCTCTCAACTACACCATTCTGTTGTGGTGTGTATGCACAAGTTGTTTGATGAATGATTCCCTTTGAATTACATAAACTTTTAAAATTTTTATTCACAAACTCAGTTCCATTGTCTGATCTAAATATTTTTACCTTTTTATTAAACTGAGTTGAAACAATATTTAAAAAGTTAATTACATGATCAAGAACTTCAGTTTTAGTTCTCATCATACACACCCAAACAGCTCTAGTATAGTCATCTACAATGGTCAGGAAATATTTATTTCCATCCCTATCTGGGATCCTATAAGGACCCCATACATCAAGATGAACTATATCCCCTAACTGTGTAGTTTTATGTTGACTCAAAGGAAAGGGTTCTCTATGTTGTTTTGCCCTATGACATACTTCACAAGGATCACTGTTATCAATTTTAGTTATATTAAACCTTGTTTTTAACAGATTAACAACTTGTTCAGAAGGATAACCTAACCTAGCATGCCATAATTCAAACAACTTTTTATCATCAATACAAACCTTGTTAGCAACACAAGCATTTCCACACATGTACAAACCATCCATTTGTTTACCAGTCACCAGGGTTTTCCTGGTTAACAAATCCTGAACATAACAAGTATTTTCATCAAACCCTATGAATAATTTGTTATCTCTAGCTAACTTATGTACTGAAAGCAAGTTAATAGAATATTCAGGAACAACCAGAACATCTTGTAACACAACACCATCAGCTATATGCAAAGTGCCAATTTTAGTTACAAGAGCAAAAGTCCCATTTGGATGTTTAACTTTAATGTTCAGTTGAGACACATCAACATAACTACTAAGACAATTTTCATTGTTAACCATATGCTCATTAGCTCCACAGTCAATTACCCACCCAATACCCCTGAGTTTACCATTACTACTAACAAAACAATATATACGAGTACTCACAGAAGAAGCACAGAAAGGACTACCTGAGACATTACAACTAGGAGCACCATCGGTAGGTTTATCATTCAACAAACTCAAAAGCTTAGCCATTTGTTCACTAGTTATAGAAGGAAGAGACACATTAGTGTTATTTGAACTAACATTACCACCAACTGCCTTTTTTCCTGAATTGCCTCTAGACCTCATCCATGTGGGATAACCAATAATCTCAAAGCACTTGTCAATTAAGTGACCAGACTTGTTACAGTGAGTGCATTTGAGAGATTGATTATTACCCTTATTGTTCCTTTTATTAACCTCACCAGATTGACTAGTTTTTGCAAAAAAAATTAACTGTTTGATTAGTTTTAGAACTATTAGAAGAATTCCTATGGGATTCTTCTCTGGAAATTACTGCAAAAGCTTATTTTACTGAAGGTAAAACATCTTTTGTAAGTAAATTTGTCCTAACAGTCTGATAACCATCATCTAAACCCATTAAAAATTGCATTAACTTTATCATATGGCTATAGTTATTGAAGTCCTTTAAGGCATCACAGGTACAAGAAGGCAGTTGAAGTATTTGATCTAGTTGTTTCCACATGACATTAAGTTTGTGATAATAATCAGCCACAGTTGACCCATTTTGTTTAAATGAATTAATTTTTAAATGCAGGTCAAAAACAACAGATCCATCTACTTTATTGTATGTTTCTTTTAAATCCTTCCAAACCTCAGCAGCTAGTTTGGAATAAACCTGACCTAGATATAGTTCCTTAGATATGGAATTTAGAATCCATGTTAACACAACTGAGTTACACCTATCCCATTGTTTTTCTAGCACAGGATCAATATCAGGCCTAACACACTCACCATTAATGAAGCCAAGTTTATTTTTAACTTGTAAAGCAAGTATCATGGCATTAGCCCAAACATTATAATTCTCAGTTCCTTTCAACTTAATACTCACAATATTCAAATTAGCAGAATCACTGGCATGTAGGTATAAAGGGTCACTAGCATCCAACTTACTAACCAGGGTGGGTTTATTATTACGACCCTCACTAGTATCACTACTGCTATCATCAACAAGTATCACTTTGCCATCTTTGTCTTTGCGGCCTGATTTAATGGTTTCTGAACAAGTGGCGGTGTCGTTTTTGGAGCCGGTATGGGTGCGGGTGTTTGGACGAAAGGTGCTTGTTTCGATTGTGATGCAGCAAATGGTAGTGGTGCGGCAGGTGGTGTTGTGGCGGTAACTAGTGGTGGCGCGGGAGCGGTAATGGGTGGTGGTTTCACGACTATTGTCGCGGGTAATGTTTCGGAAATGGAAATGGGTGGTGATGTAGGGGTGTGGTGAGCTACCAATGTGGTTCGGATCAATCGGAGCTCGGCGAATACGGTTTCAAACTGGGATTCGAGTCTCACAAAGGATTCCTTCCATTGATGGAACTCAGGTTTGGATAGATTTCGAGCATCCATAGATGTGGATCAAGGCTGTGGTTCCAACAAATTAATTGTTGGCCAAAAGAAATTAGAAGGAAGCCAGATTAGAAATATAGAGAGAATTTAGACCCAAATCATACTTTTCATTCATATCTAAACTGAAAACACATATGCCTTTTTATAGGCTATAAAAGCAATACAAATAAAATATTATAAAAAGAAAAGTAGTGGCATGAGATCATGTGAAACATCCCCACTTCATCCTTAAAAGAAGGAGCATGACAACTAAATTTGACAAAGTCACGGACTTCCCTTGAAGCATCTAGGACTTGTACTCTATGCAACCAAAGTGGTACATAACAGAAGGTCAGAAACGGAGTTCGAGCTCCCGTTTAAAAGTCGTCCATGATTCCAACAAATCATTATTTGCCTAGTGTTGGTACCACGAAAGAGCATCGCCAATGAAATGGAAGGCCGTCAAGGAGACACGTCTGCCCAGTGGGATGTCGTAATAGGCGAAGTAGTTGTCTGCTTGAAATATCCAACCGAGAGGGTTGGATTCATCAAACATTGGAATGTTGTTTTTAGATTGTCATGGGTTGCGGGCTGGGGAATGAGTCCGATCATTAGAGCCAACATCATTATGAAATGAATCGGTAAGGTTGGTGATATGGTTAACTAAGCGAGCGGTTGTAGCGGATTGGGCATCGAGTTTGTGTTAGAATGATAAATATAACTTATGTTTATGCTTTTATCTTGTATATTTCGAATAATATATTTCTGTAAATCGTATGTATGTAGTAGTATGTATGTTATTAGAAGTAAACACTAGTTGTAAGTATAATAGCATAGGTAGGATATGGGTCAATATGAATCGAATCAAGGCTGCACCACAACATTTACAGCAAGGAGTATATTGGCTGCAATAACAGGAGACAAACTGAATCATTATATCGAAATGTAGCAGCAGAAGGATATGAAACAAAAGTGGCGGGACAACAAGTGAAATGACAGAAGTACCCTTGATCAAATGTTAGTTGTTTGGCGCCAAGTTTTTCAACCGGTGGCAGTTATTCAAGTATCAAAACAGACGCAACGTTTCAATCATTAACTGTCAACAAGACACATCGGTTGATAGGATATATATAGGACTAACATGTTTCATGTCTTTCTTATCAAGATTGTAAATATCACAATCCAAAATATCCTTGTAAACATTCATATTATTTCTGTTTTATAAACATTCTATTCGAAACCATACGATTCTGCCTTCAATCATTAATTACATTTGTTCTTCAATTGTTCTAGTGTGTTTTGATTAACAAATACTCCGCTGCAAATTGTTCTATACTCCAACAAAACTGGTATCAGAGCCAGATTGTTGATCAAAACAGTTTCTTTTCTAAATAATCTTCTGTTTGTTTTCGAAATTCTGCACTGTTTCGTTCCATCAAATACTGTTTCTCAAAAAATTCTACACAGATTCACAACAAGTCACAAATCAGTCTTATTCATTAAATAAGTCAGTTTGTATCATGTCCGAGAAATCAGTAAATTCATACGGGAATCCAGAAATATATCAAAGAAACATTCATAAAAACCGAAGAGAAAGGAAGGCAGAAATGCGAAGAAAGGGATTGGAAACAAGAACATGCTTTTATTGCCACACACCGGGTCACATCATAAGTATATGCCCTATAAGGGAGAGAGATGAAAGCGCACAACTAATAAAAGATGCAATAGACACGGGTATAAGTTACTACCCTCAAGAAAGATTGCACTGCGAAGAAGAATACATCTTAAAGGGATCCGGCTTTGGTACTTGGAGAGATGTTTGGTATGTAAGTCCCAATATTCAAAATCATATAAGTGGAAACCTTGACTACTTTCTCAAACTAAAGAAATCCTTTGGTGTAGAAAGTAGATTAAGAAATGAATTTGTTTTTATAAGGGGTATTGGCATGGTTAGTGTAGAAGCTGAAAACAATACACTAATCATACCAAATGTGTTTTACTCAAATGACTTAGATGACAACATTCTAAGTCTACCCCAATTAAAACTTCAAGGTTTCATAGTCAAGATTGATGGGAATACGTGTAGTATCCACCACATGTTTAAGAATGAAAGTATGCAATTCAAGATGATAAAAGATGATAAAGAATCTATGTTGAGGGAATTAGGAGATGATCATGAACATGAACAAAAGAAAAATGAGTACTTAAATGAGTACTTTGAAGAATTATCCCTCAATGCCGAAGAGAACATAAAGAAAATGGAAGAATCGGTTCATGATCTTGAAATAGATTCTATGGAAAAATGCATTGAATTCTTAAACATCATAGATCACTTAGAATACCCGTGGGCTCATAGGGATTTGTTGAAAGATCATTTTCTTAGAATGGTCGATTGGTTTCTAAACTTTTATCTAAAAGTACCAAATCGGCCTATCCCACCCATGGTCGAAAAGGGCAAGAGAGTGAATCTATTTGATCTTTATATATTGGTCAAAAGAGAGGGTGGACATGAGAGTATCTAAGTACAACATTTGGGTGATAATAGCGAAAGACATGGGATTGGATTATGAAGACAAGGATATGTTAAGGATCCTCTATGCCAAATATTTAGATGTCCTAGAATGGCAATATCAAATATACAAAACAGCCTTGGACATAGCAAATCAAGATGAAAAGAATGAAGTTGGATGTAGTGAAGTTAGAAGAAATGGCATAGTCTTGCAAGTATTAAATCGGCTTCACAAAAATTCAACAAACATGCATGAGGACTATGCTCTTTACATGGGAGGAGACTGGAATTCAGCGAATAAAATCATCAAGAAACGCAAGTTTGATTTCTCTCAAGTTGAAGAAGCACTAAAAGAAGCAATGGACTCCCTACCAAGATCGTCAATAAAGCCAAGTTATATTTAAGGGAGGGTGTTAGAATGATAAATATAACTTATGTTTATGCTTTTATCTTGTATATTTCGAATAATATATTTCTGTAAATCGTATGTATGTAGTAGTATGTATGTTATTAGAAGTAAACACTAGTTGTAAGTATAATAGCATAGGTAGGATATGGGTCAATATGAATCGAATCAAGGCTGCACCACAACATTTACAGCAAGGAGTATATTGGCTGCAATAACAGGAGACAAACTGAATCATTATATCGAAATGTAGCAGCAGAAGGATATGAAACAAAAGTGGCGGGACAACAAGTGAAATGACAGAAGTACCCTTGATCAAATGTTAGTTGTTTGGCGCCAAGTTTTTCAACCGGTGGCAGTTATTCAAGTATCAAAACAGACGCAACGTTTCAATCATTAACTGTCAACAAGACACATCGGTTGATAGGATATATATAGGACTAACATGTTTCATGTCTTTCTTATCAAGATTGTAAATATCACAATCCAAAATATCCTTGTAAACATTCATATTATTTCTGTTTTATAAACATTCTATTCGAAACCATACGATTCTGCCTTCAATCATTAATTACATTTGTTCTTCAATTGTTCTAGTGTGTTTTGATTAACAAATACTCCGCTGCAAATTGTTCTATACTCCAACAGTTTGGTGTTCAAGTTTTTAGTGGCTTTGATCAATGCAACTAATTGGGTGTTAGTGTCTTAGAAATAGCAAACAATAGTCATTCAGCCACTGTTTTTTCTGAGTAAGTGCAAGTGAGCCATAGCCCATAATTGTATTCTGAACATTTTAAAATGAGTTTTTTTATTATTAGTGTTTATAAAAACATTTGATTGTTATCTAAAGGGTGACTAGATGTCGATGCACGATTCACCTCGAATTTTTTCAAAGTTTGATTGAGCTTTCTGTTCCATAATTTCATTGACATAAAATATATTAATTTTTTTTTCAGGACTTAAAGATTGTCATGTTTTGAGAAACTTGAGATACTGAATCTCAGCTTAATTATTGAAACCAACATCTTACCTTCACTAGGACAACTCAGTTTACTCAAAATTTTGTATCAAAGTTACATGAATGGATATCAACCATACTCCTCTGCTCAAAATTTGGTGGTTTTATGGACAAAGGTGGGCTGTATTTCTTGTTTTTCTTTTTCATTTTTACACTACAACGTAAAAAAACTACATAGAAAATTGTCAATATGCACGTGCATGACTGATTATATGTATAATTTGCTGCCGTCACTTTTCAAACTGAAATTCACTACATCTTTTTAGTACTAAGTAGATTAATGATGGCACAGTCCATTTGTATAACTCCCTCAGAAAATTATTATTCGACATTGAGGTGGCAAATTGACCCATTTAGTTACGTAGGGGTAGCGGTGGGTTGTGTCCTATGAATTTTTCTAGCTAAAAGGTTAACAGGTCAAACAGATTGAAAGTTTCCCAAAGTCTATATTTAATACATACGATCCCAAGTGTTTTAGTCAAAGATTAAGATTGTATTGAGGCAATGCATTTCTTGGAACGAGTGCAGAAAGTGGTTCACAGTGACTCGCATAGCCGTAAGAACTAAGGGTTTGTATTTAGCAGGATAGGCTTAGTGACTCAAAAAGGGATAGCGGCACAGCTTGTTGCCCGTTTACCCACCATCCAAATGTAACTTGATCTTATTTTGGTAAAAAAATATGTAAGAATTAAAAAAAACAATTTACTTCCTTTTTAAGCTATTGATATTGTTTTTGTGATCATAATTAACTACTAAAAAAACACACAAAATGTGTTAGGTGTCAACCCAACCTGACCGGGACTGTTTTGGCCTGCGCTTACAATCAACCTGTTTCAATGCGGACCTGTTTGACTTATACCAAACCTGATTTTGGAACCAGCTGCAGGAGCACATATGTTCACTGCAAAGCTAGTAGGGGAAGAAGTACAACAATTGTGCTTTGCTATTTGGTAACATCAGTTCTTATATACATAGATATAATTTTGTGCAATAATTTTAGTAACATAACTGATGCCTCCAGTGATATATTAATCGGGTGTCAATTTCTACCCATTTACTTATAAATGGGTCGTCTGGCTTATGTTTTATCTCAAACGGGTCAAATTAGTAAAACAAAAAAGGAAATGTAAGCTGTTTTCAATAAGCTAATAATCTGCTTCTTGTTACAAGCATAAGCTGTTGAAATAAGCAAAAATTCTAAACATCATTTTATAAAAAGATAGTATTGAATAATATAATTATTTGACACACCAAGTATTTGTAAGCATAAGCCATTCTGACACATTTATAAGCAAATGGGTCGAAACGCACACTTGTATTGTAATGGTAAGCCGTTATAATCTGTTACCCAACCCTCTCATTTTGTTGTCTGCAGTATACACGAATAAAATATGGCTGATACACGCTGGAATAATCAATATTTGTAAAAGCGATTTGTTGACTAAAACCCGTTTTCCTATTTACAGGTGATTCATGAATACAAATGCTGGCGGTCAGCTTCAACCGCCACACCATCACCATCAATGGATGATGTTTGAATCACAAAGGCCGATTTAGAAGGGTATAACAGTCCATCACGGGGCGGCAAAGAACTAGCACTTGCCCCACGAGTAGCAAAAGCCAGCCCAATGATGGCAAAACTGTCCTGCCTTTTTGCATCTTTAAAAGTTTCGGGTTTCACGCCTATTAACATGAAGCTAACTGAGGCAACAGCCTGTTAATTAACTAATTAATAATATATATTTATATTAAGTAAATAGATATTGTATTGATTGTACCAATCTCTCCTCAATTATAGGAGATATCACACTTGTATTATATATGTTTGCATAATAAATGAAATCATCAAGGTTTCTATCACTTTCATGGTATCAACCCTAGATCCTTAAGCCTTCCGCCGCCCTATTCTTCTTCTGCTTCGGCCGGCTGCTTTGTCCCTCTCCCTTCATCTTCGTCCTCTCCCTCACTACTCCCATGGATTCCAAGTCCCTTCACCCAGCCCTCACTGTCACAAACATCAAAACTCACATACCTATCATCCTTGAAAAAGACTCTCCATACTATACTACATGAAAACCCTCTTTCAGGTTCACTGTCAAGCGTATGAAGTTTCTGATCACCTGTCTCCCAGACCAGCAGCCGCACCTATTCCTCCATCTTCTTCGGATCCCACTGCCGTAGCCAAGGTAGAGGCTGCAGCCCTCGCTGCCGAACAACTCTGGTCTCGTCTCGATGCCTTGGTCAAACAGTGGATATATGCTACCGTGTCACAACCCTTACTCCGCGTCATCCTGCAGCCCGGGCAGACCGCTAATGATGCCTGGACTGCCGTGGAGAGCGAATTCAACGATAACCAGAACACCCATGCCATCTTTCTCGGTCAGGAATTCGCTAACCTTCATCTTGAAAACTTTTCTTCCATTCCGAATATTGCGACCATGCTAAGCATATTGCGGATCAGTTACAAAGTGTCAGGTCTCCCGTTGATAATCGGATGCTCGTCCATAAGGTTTTAACCGGCCTTACGGAGCAATACGATAGCATCTCCACGGTCCTTCAGAATCGTGAACCACTTCCAGTCTTCAGTGAGGTCCGTTCTCGCCTAAATCTTGAAGAGAGCAAAAAGAAACGTCAGGTCACTCGTGGGTCTCAATCGGCTGCCACAGCCCTCACGGCTCAAGCCTATTCTCAGCCTAAACAAACCTCCACTATGCCCTCTTCACAACAGAATACTACCCAACCCAACCGGCCCATTAACTCTCAACCCAGAAACAATAGGCCTCGCAACCGTGGCCGGCCCAACTCAAACAATCAGCCCAGAACCACTTCTAACCCCCCTGCCAACCCATCTCACCCATATATAGTTTATCCTAGTAGTTGGACTTCGGCCTAATGGGCATCCATCCTAAACAGTAACAAACCGGCCCAACCCCCATGCCCCTATCCCTCCAGGCCCAATAACCAAAACTCCCAAGGCATTCTTGGCCCACGACCTGACCAGGCTCACCACACCGAGTACTCTCCCACTGATATTGAACAGGCCCTCTACTTGTTGGCTCTGAATCAACCGGATCATGGCTTAATGGACACTGGTGCCTCCTTTCACTCAGCCAATGCCCAAGGTATATATTCCCCGTCTAATTTTAATTCGTGCACTAATAAATTTATTATAGTTGGTAATGGCATGTCCATCCCTGTAGTGGCCCAAGGCAACCAGGTCCTACCACCACCTTACCCACCCCTCAAACTTAACAATGTCCTTTTTGCCCCCAACATAATTAAAAATCTTATTTCTGTCCATCGCCTTACAACAGACAACTTAGTTTCTATTGAATTTGACCCATTTGGCTTTCTTGTGAAGGATCTCAAAACTCGGGCTCCTATCCTACGATGCAATAGTACCGGCGATCTTTATCCCCTGACTGCACCTCTCCCACTCAAGACCACTCAACCATCCTCTTTTGTTGCTGTTTCCCAAGATCGCTGGCATCAACGTTTGGGTCATCCAATAACCAATTTATTACAGTCTTTAAAATTATCGTCTTTTGTTGATTATGGAAAACATAATAAAACTCTTTGTCAATCGTGTGTTTTTGGCAAAAGTGTTCGCCTGCCTTTTTATGATTCTATTAATTTTACTCGTGTTGCATTTGACATTATTCATAGTGATCTCTGGACCTCCCCTGTACTTAGTACGGGTGGTCACAAATATTACATATTGTTTTTGGATGATTTTACTAATTTTCTATGGACATTCCCACTATCTAATAAATTACAAGTGTTTCAAACCTTCGCCACATTCCACAACCTCATCCATACTCAATTTGAACGTAAAATCAAACAATTTCAATGTGATAACGGTAAAGAATATGCAAATCAACACTTTTATAATTTTTGTAATCATAATGGCATGCAATTTCGGTTTTCCAGTCCTTACACCTCATCTCAGAATGGTAAAGCGGAACGCAAAATCCGCACCATTAACAACATGATCCGCACCCTTCTTGCTCAAGCCTCCCTACCCCCCAACATGTGGCACCATACCCTTGAAACCGCCACCTACCTTCTCAACATCCTACCAAATAAACTTCACAACTTTAAATCCCCAACCTCCCTACTCTACAAATGCACCCCAGAATACGAGCATCTTTGTGTTTTCGGGTGTCTTGTTATCCCCTCACTCCCTCTACTAAAATTCACAAACTTGATTTTCGATCCCACCCTTGTGTCTTCCTTGGATACCCCAACAATCATCGGGGATACAAGTGCCTTGACCTCACCTCTCACCAAATTATCATCTCCCGTCATGTACACTTTGAAGAATCCATCTTTCCCCATGCCATTCAATCTCCCACCACCTCACCCTCCTATGACTTCCTCAATCCCACAATAAATCCTCTTGTTTGGGATTACCTACAAAATAATCCCCCAACCTCCTCACCTACTGTTACCAACAACCGATCCCATCCCACCAGTCCAATAATCCCCACGGCCCCCACATCCACTCACTCGCATACCACCAGCCCAAACAATACCAATCCACCGCCCACTGGCCCAAATCCCACCCTTCTTCATACCGGGCCCAACATCCCTCCTTCCACTACGGCCCACTCTACTGGCCCTAATACCCAACCGTCACACACTCCGACCAAACACTCCACGGATTCAAGTGATCCGTCCCCAACAGCGCCCTCACCCCCTACTGGGCCCACCTCTCCTGAGCCTGTCCCGAGTGTGCCTAACCCACCACCTCCTCCTCCCCAAACTCGCACCATTCATACCCGCTCTATGAGCGGCATTCACAAACCTAAACAACATTTTAACCTTCATACTTCCACCACTGTTCCAATTCCCAAGAACCCCCAGGTTGCCTTGTCCTCTCTAGAATGGTATAATGCCATGGCTAACGAATTTAGTGCACTTATTAAAAACAAGACTTGGGAACTTGTACCTAGGACTCCTAATATGAATATTATTCGATGTTTGTGCTTATTTAAACATAAATTCAGGTCAGATGGGAGTTTGGAGCGTTATAAAGCGAGTTTGGTTTGTGACGGTCGCAAACAACAGACAGGTATTGATTGTGGTGAAACATTTAGCCCAGTGGTCAAGCCTTCCACTGTTCGAGTGATTCTTTCTATGGCTCTCTCCAAGTCTTGGCCCATTCATCAGTTGGACGTTACTAATGCGTTCCTTCATGGTCACTTGGAAGAGACCGTTTACATGCACCAACCCATGGGGTTTCGCCACCGCGACTTTCCTGATCATGTATGCCGACTCCGCAAGTCCTTATATGGACTTAAGCAGGCACCACAGGCCTAGTACCAGCGATTCACATATTTTGTTGTCATGCATGGGTTTCAACAGAGCAAATCGGACAACTCCTTATTTATTTATCATAATGGCTCTGATATTGCTTATCTGCTGATTTACGTGGACGACATCATTCTGACCACGTCCACAGAGGCCCTTCGTATATGGTTATTGAAAATTTTATCTGGTGAATTTGCAATGAAGGATTTGGGTCCTCTGTCTTATTTTTTGGGCATACAGGTCACTCGAGATGGTGATCACATGTTTCTCTCCCAACAGGCATATGTTAATGACATCATCCATCGGGCTGCTATGGACTCCTGCAAACCGGTTGCTACTCCGGTTGACACCCAGTCTAAGCTTTCTGCCACTTTCGGTCCTCCTCATGATGATCCATCAACTTATCGTAGCCTTGCTGGAGCGCTACAATATCTGACTTTTACTCGGCCTGATATTTCTTATGCTGTTCAACAGGTCTGTATGTTCATGCATGACCCTAGACAGGAACATTGGAATGCCTTAAAGCGGATTATCCGTTATCTATAGGGTACCTCTAATCACAGTCTCCACCTTGGCCCTGCGCCGCAGACGTCACTTGTTGCTTATACGGACGCCGATTAGGCTGGCTGTCCTGACACACATCGCTCCACGTCAGGGTATTGTGTCTACTTTGGAGATAACCTCATCTCTTAGTCTTCCAAACGTCAGTCTACTATCTCCAGATCCAGTGCTGAAGCTGAATATCGGGGTGTTGCTAATGTAGTTGCCGACATTTGCTGGATACGCAATCTTTTACTCGAGCTGTGCCTCCCTCTTACTCGTGCTACACTGGTATACTGTGATAATGTTAATGTTGTTTACCTCTCTGGCAACCCGGTACAACACCAACGCACCAAACATATCGAGCTCGACATTCATTTTGTTCGTGAACAGGTGCAACGGGGACACATTCGGGTTGTACATGTTCCCTCTCGTCATCACATTGCAGACATATTTACAAAAGGTCTCCCTCGCGTGCTTTTTGAAGACTTTAGTTCCAGTCTCAACATTGGTCCGCTAGACGTTTCGACTGCGGGGGTGTAATAATATATATTTATATTAAGTAAATAGATATTGTATTGATTGTACCAATCTCTCCTCAATTATAGGAGATATCACACTTGTATTATATATGTTTGCATAATGAATGAAATCATCAAGGTTTCTATCACTTTCACTAATTAACAGCGGGTTTTGCAGCAAGAAGTCGGTTTGGCGAAGTAGTTGTCCGCTTGAAATATCCAATCGAGAGGGTTAGATCCGTCAAACATTGGAAGGTTGATTTTAGGTTGTCGTGGGTTGCGGACGGTCCGATGGTTGTTGACGGGCTGGGGAACGGGTCCGATCATTAGAGCCAACATCATTATGAAATGAATCGGTAAGGTTGGTGATATGGTTAACTAAGTGAGCGGTTGTAGCGGATTGGGCATCGAGTTTGGTATTCAAGTTTTTACTGGCTTTGATCAACCCAACTAATTGGGTGTTAGTGTTGGTTTGGGACGATGAAGCAGTGGTGGATATGGCAATAAGTTAGGCGAGTTGGTCTGTGATGGTCGGCAAAATATCATCGAAGGATGAAACATGTTTTCTTGGCGACATTGCGGGAGTGGAAGAACTTGAACGAAGGCACCAACTAGTATAACCTTTTGTAGCAGATAAACACTCCAAAGAAATAAAGAGAGGAACAAGAGATTTCGGGCAATTTTCTGATATATTTTCCAATGCAAAAACATAAATTTAAACACACCCATGTCCGTTATTACGTGGGGATCATGCACCATTACTCCTACATGCATTAGTTAACTACCTAAAGACTTGGTAAATAAAGCAAAGAAATAGGAAAACATGGAGAACAAAACATGATCTGCAAACTTGATGGGCTTCTTCACATTCCTCTTGGGCCAGCCATCCAAAGTACTATCGAATTGGGCCTGCTTGCCTGGTGGACCGGTCCGGTCCATAACAGAGATAAATAGGGAATGTATGTAGCACATGAACCAAATTAGATTTCATGTTAAAGTTCATGTTCTGTATTTAGCAATATAAAGAGTTCTTTTGGACCATGTATCACAACTTATCCCACATTTTTGCTTTGTAAATTATGGTTTGAGTTTTAACTATGATTACATATGTAAGGCAAGGTTATTGTACAAATGATCTTAACATACCAAACCTGAGAAGTTAAAAGGGATTTTTTTTCCTCATCTAGTTAAGCATGTTTGTTAGTCCTAAAATCTATATTTTTTTTCTTTATATGATTTCTAAAGTAAACTCTATAGTAATTACTTTACTAGAGTAATTATGCAAAAAAAATATGTGTTAAGATCCATTTGTATTTGATCTTTACGCTATGTGTGAATCATTTTAAGACTCGAGCTACTTTTATCACTTTTAAAACAAAAGGATCATTTCTAGGAAATACACTTTTTGTGGCTTTCAAACTATTTAAGCTAAGTCATATCACAATCTAACTCTAATTGCTTAAAATTGTCGCATCTACGAGTGTTCATTGAATTCCATGATCCTCAAGTTAATCGAATCAAGTTATATGAATTTAGAAAAGAAAAAAAAAAGTTAAATTCAGTTCAATTCGAAAACACTGATTGAAATTAAATTTGCTTAGTATTGGAGTTTATTAGATTTAATAAATAACAAGAGTCTAATTGTTTGGTAGCATCTTAATGAGGCTCTCAACCATTCAGCTCTGAATGGTTTAGCATTCAGACCGTTTGTTTCAATTTAAAAAAGGCTCTAAATGGAATGGTTAAGAGCTGAACCATTCAGACTTGGTGCATAGCTGAACCATTCAGCACTTAATCATTCAGAGCCTCTTAACTATTCAGACATCTTAATAATTCAGTACTTAATCAACCAAACAACCCCTTAGTATCTCTTATATTTTCATTTTCCGACACAGTTTAAACTTTAAACTATAAATTCTTTTGTATGCGAGGTCTCCAACTCTGTGTGTAGTAAAAAAGTTGAAACACTTGTTAAAGAAGCCTAATAAAATGAAGCCGTTAAAAAAAAATCTATGCATAACCAAAATAGAAATTTATATATTACAAAATTTTGAATTTAATTTATATGGCCGTTTGTGTTCGTTTATTAATTTTGTTCATAAACCCACACGAACACAAACGGACATTAGTGAACACAAACAAGTGTTCATGAACACAAATGGAGACAAAGAAGTGTATATAAACGGAAAGAAACACAAACGGACATATATTAACTTTTGAATAACGTCGAATTTACATACATTAAGACATCAGATAGATCCACCCAAAATATAACCTAATTGTCCGAACATACTTAGTATTGGAGACAGTGGCGGATCTAGACCAAAATTTTAGGGGTAACGTTAAAATTTTTTTTATCGTACTTTCATACGTGTAAACGAAACAAAAAATAAAAACAAGATAATAAATAAGGTTAAACGCATACCTAATAGATTTCTCCTCTTCGGTTTTCGCAATCTTGAAATCTACCCATTACCTTGGTTTTAAAAGGCTCGAAGCACACGAAAACAAAAAGGGTCTAAAACAGATGAGCAAAGCGCAAAAGCAGCGAGCTTTTCGTACGTGATGCGCAAGAAGATTATCTATTTTTTATACATTCTATAGGTTTCTAGGATCATTTTTCCAATATTTAGAAACATACAAGGTTTATATATGTTTTAATATTGGAATTACATATATGTACAGCCTGAAAAGCATGATGTAGCACAATCTGCTTCACAAAATATGCCATGTACATGAGGCGCATGCCTCAAAGTCAATTTTTCACTAAAAAGGGCGCCTAGTTGCGCTGTTTGTACAGCTTGTGCTTCAGTTTGCATAAGGAGCTGAGGTTTACGCCTTGCGCCTAGGCGCGCTTTTTGAAACCAAGGCCATTACATCCTCTTATTTACTTTATCAAAAACTTCTCTTTCGACCGCACAAATTAGAGCATTGTTTAAATACTCTTCACCTATTGGATTGCGTAAATCGTCTTGATTCTATTTTTTTGTTTTTACCCGTTCAAAATCGTAACCATGGTCAATGGGCTTGTATGTTTTAATTAAGAAATTACAAATGGAATGGCTTACGGCCTATGGCTTCTATCTTTTTTGAGGTTGGGCTTATATTGAAAACTTTGAGGGAATTTGAGGGGTAACGTTACATAATTTTCAAAAGTAACATACTGAAAAAACGTACAAAAAAATAAAAAAATTGCACTATGCGGGAAAAGAGAAGAGCGTCGGAGGTTGATGGCAAAGGGCGTTGGAGAAGAGCGTCGGAGCTTGATGGCAGAGGGCGTTGGAGGTGGAGGGCATCAATACTAGAACGTGGAAACATATGATGAGCTTTAGGCTTGTAAACGAACCGAACGTTCATGAACTGTTCGTGAACTATTCGGCGAGAACGTTTATGTTCGTTTATCTAAATAAATGAACGAACATGAACACACGTTTTGTTCGTTCATTTATGTTCATGAACGTTCGTTTATTTTCATTCGTTTATTTTTGTTCATTTATGTTCGTTTAATTAAACTTTACTTTATTTTTAATTAAACCTTAATTCATATTTTTATTATTTATTTCCCTTTACTTTGATATGTTCTAAAAACTTAACCATAACCCTAACATTCTAAACATATCAGCCGCTCTCCACACTTGACAGTTCCACCTCTCTTCTTCTCCACACTCCACAGCCCTACCTTCTTCCACTTTCAGCCGACCACCTCCACAGCCCCGCCTCCAGCCTCCACAGCCCCGTCTCCACTCTCTAGCCTCTAGCCTCTAGCATCCACAGCGTCGCAAGTATGACCCACCTTTTCTTATCGTTTTTTTCTCTATAGCTTTTTTGGGTTTTTTTCTGTATAGCTTTGTTCATTTGTGTTCGTTTATATTAATTTGTGTTCGTTTATATTGATCATTTGTGTTCGTTTATGTTCATGAACTGTTCGTTTAAGTTTTAAATCAACGAACTTAAACGAACACGAACACAAAAATGTGTTCGATTATGTGTTCGTGTTCGGTTTAAGTTAAATGAACAAACACGAACACGCCTGTGTTCGTGTTCGTTCGGTTCGTTTACAGGCCTGATGAGCTTGGATACAAAAAGTAGTTTTATTGATCTCATATAGCATATATTTACCTCATATATATTATTTATTGGTTAAAATAAATAAAAATAAAATAATATAAAAAAAGTATAAAAATTAAAAATCTTAATAAACTATCAAACACAAACGAACATAAACAAACACGTTACTAAACATTCACGAACTTAAATGAACGAACGTGACCTCTATTCATGTTTGTTCGTTTATTAAACGAACACAAACGAACTTTCCGCCGAACAGTTCGTGAACTGTTTGCTGAAAGTTCAGTTTGTTGGCAGCCCTATCTACAGGTACCCCAATACCCACATGATAACACCACCACCGTAGGTAGTGGTATGTTTCCCATGGACCCTTCCCTCTAAACTTTCTAGGATAGAGAGCTTAAATTTGCAACTCCTATACATAATTTACAAGTACTTTGCATTAGCTACAAGATTCTATGGCATTAGAAAAATGATATAATACCAGTCCTTTAAAGCGTCTCAACCAACAAAGATGTTGGTCCAACATTTGGTTGACAAAAGTAATGTGATAGGTGGTCTATCTCCTTTAAGTTCTTGTCCTCACGCACCCTCAACTTCCACCATTTTGTATTGTTCTTATATTTAATACCACAAGGTTAATGAACATATTGAAGAGCGTGATATAACAGGCGGTCATATTTGACCATAGTCCACAAGCCACGTGTTAGTTATCGGCATTTTGAATTTGAATCAGACTGACAGGGTGTAAACATTCGGGGATGCAAAAAGTATTCGCATCAGCCACGTGTTACTTGAGATCGGCTCACTAAACTTTCAAACTAGGCTAAGCTTGGAGCATTCGCATCAGCTACCTCATCCTCATCCACTCATAATCACTAACAATCATATATTACACTAAAAATCATCATATTTTCTCTCTCTTTTTCAATTAAACAATACTTTTATATACATTTATCATTACATTTTCTCTCTTCTTCACTCACAACCACTTTCTAAATATATTAAAAAATAAATGAGTGTGAATAGTGTTCCCCCAAATATACCGATAAACAGTAGATTCGTCATATCTTCCACTCACAATCACTCATAACCCAATCATAATATATGAAGTTTTCTCTCACACAATTTTGAGGAACCTGATGTGAATGCTTTTAGACAAGCTCAATCTTAATTCAAAAATCATTTATTAAATAAATCCGAGTTTTATACCGAGTTTGCATTTATATTGTCTAATTATCTATATATATTAATAGAAAGACATTTCAATAGTGTCTTTCTTTTGATATATATATTGGCCACTAACTTTTAGGTTAATTTTATTTTTTGTCACTAACTTTTAGATTAACTTTATTTTCTTCTAATTTGACCACCAAACTTAGGCCAACAAACTTTTAGCTTTTAGGATTTAAAACTTTAGCCACTAACTTTTAACTTAACTTTATTTTCTTCCAATTTGACCACCAAACTTTTAGCTTTTAGGATTTAAAACTTTGACCACTAAACTTTTAGCTTTTAGGATTTCAAACTTTGACCACCCTACTTTTTTAAACTTGCATTGCGCTTTGGCCAAACTTTTAGTTTTTAGGATTTCAAACTTTGACCACCAAAATTTTAGCTTTTAGCCGCGAGTATTTTTTTTGAAGCCCACGCGAGAATAACAGTCATTTAATATTATCTTAGGTCCACGAAACTCTCCACGCAACAGAAGTTCCCACAGTGACGCGCGATCTTTAATGTCCACCAAAACCTCAACGCAACAGGAGCTCCCGCGACGAAGCGTGGGTAACAGAATCCTAGTTATTAATTATAACTTTGATAAAAAAATAATCTATACATATAATATTTTGGAGCAATTTTTGACACATGTCATTCATTTACCCCCCTAGCAATTATCTCTCCTCCATTGGTGATGCCACATGGCACAACCATGTAATTTATAAAATTTTTATTTTCTTTTAAATCAAAAATCATTAATTAAATTAAATTAGGTAAGTAATTATGATTATTATTGTCAAAATCGGTCAAGGCACATTAACTTTCTTATACACCTAATTTTGGTGAGATTATATTTTAAAAACAATCACCTTTAACACCATTATTGTCCATTCTCCTAAACAACCGATCATTCTCCTAAATACAAGTCAAGGTTTGATTTTTGATTTTGAAATCTTTAGTTAGTTTTTATAATCAAACAGTTTGTTTGAAATTTTGTTCTTTGTCTTGATTTTTCTTATGTTTGATGTTCATAAACGTCGACGGAAGCCCGTCCGACCATCACCTTTCATTGTAGCGGCCTTCACCGGACCCCATGCATCTTAAACCGTTCGGTGACTGTCCGATTATCGGACTAAAGAAGGTGGAACAAGGTTAACGGTTGGAGATGTTTGATGATGGTTATTCGACCCAGAATCTATATACACGTGATGATTCTATTTATATGAATCAATTTTTGAATAATGTCATTTTATTTAGATTTTCAGGCAAGCACGTATGGAAATGTTTCGTATGGGTTAAATTGAGCTTTGACTAAACATGATGACGACTATAAGTTTGAGAGGTAAGTGTTGGATTGATTTTGCACATACGTTTTTGGTTTGATTTTACTGTTTGTGTTCTAATTATTATGTTATATTCATGCTTTCATCATGAATTGTTTATTGATGGATGAATCGTTTAATACACGAGTTTTTTCATCTCGATATACAGGACGGGCAATTATTAGCCTCAATCCCAGATACTGTTCACCTCAGGTAAGAGTTTCTAATCTTTTTTATTTAGTTGCTCATCAATATTTCCCATGCTCATGTTATGAATTACATTCAATATACCTCTAAAACGATTATCAGGTTCAGTTATAGATAACTAATTTCAATTTATGTCCCCTAAAGTGATTTTTATATTATCAATTCAATTTTTGCTAGGCTTGATTTTAAGTTTAATTTTTTAAACAATAATAATGTATTGTTTTTGGATTTATGCGTAAATTTATAAAGAAAAAAATGGTTTGGGAAAACAAAGTCTTCAATTTGGGTCGCTTTTAAAAGGTGTTTTTAAAACGCCGTTAGTGGCAATTTGCTAAATATGTCGTGTTCCAACGCTGTTTTTTATGTTCATGCTTTGTATGATGAAGATATTGGTAAATTGAAGATATGTCGCTTTTTCACGTTTTACACTTTTTACTTTTTTTAAACAAAAAGCAATAAATGAGAACGAGTAAGGAAACTGACGTAAATTAGGAACTCATTAAATTTCCTTATTACATTCAAATTACCTACTTCCTAAATTTAGTGTAATTTATATTGGTAATAAGTTAAATTTTGAATTTTGAATTTCAAAATTCAAATTAAAATTCAAAATATTTAAATTCGAATTATACAAAATTTCAAGTTTTGAGTTTTGGTTATTAATGGTAAGAAATTACACATTTAATAAGATTCAAAGTCTCTACATAAGTAGTGTCAACTCTCCAATTAATACATTAATTGATCCTATTAATTGTGCAATATTATTCTAATATTAGTTTAGCTTATATTGGTAATCAATTAAATATCGAATTTTAAATTTCAAATTTTCAAATTAATGTTCGAAATGTTTAAATTCTAATTTGACAAAATTTTGAAATTCAAAATTTTGGTTAATATTGTAAGAAATTACACATACTAATTATCATTTTATTTACACAGTTAATATGATTCAAAGTCCTTACATAAGTTATGTCAACTCTTATTAATACATTAATTGATCTTATTAATTGCCCTATATTATCCTAATATTAGTTTAGCTTATATTGGTAATCAATTGAATGACGAATTATCAATTTCAAATTTCAAATTAAAATTCGAAATATTTAAATACGAATTAGACAAAATTTCAAAATTTGAATTTTGTTTAATAATGGTAACAAATTACAAATACTAATTATGCTTTTATTTACACATTCTAAATGACTTAATCTTTAAAAAAATAATTTTTTTAATTAAAGTTAATAATGGTAACCATTACAAAACTATTTATTATCTTTAAATTATGATTTCCTAATATATTTAAAATATAACAATTAATTAACTTTCTCAAATTAATTACAAGTAAAAAATTAAAATTTTAAATACTAGAATTTGAAATTATAGATTTCTGTTAAACTTTAAAAATATTTGAATACTAAATATTTTATTTAAATATTTAATCTCAAAAATTTTAATTTAAGATTTATGGTAACATTTATATTTAGATTTAATTAACACGTTTAAAATATTTAATTCAAATTTTTGAATGATTTGAATCTTTCAAAATTTGAAATTAAGTATATAATTTCATATTTCGATATCTATAATTTTAATTTTAAATTTTTTTAACATTATAGAATTCTAAATTTTGGATAATAATGGTAACAATAAGACTTAATAGTTTTAGTTATAAATTTCTCAAATTATTTACAAGGTAAAATTCAAATTTTGAATACAAAAATTTGAATTGATAGATTTCGGTTAAACTTTATAAATATTCAAATATTAAATGTTCTATTTACGTATTTCATATTTTAATATCTATAATGGTAACAATTAGACTTAATTATAACATTTAATTCGAATTTTAAATGATCTGACTCAAACGGTGTCTTACTTTTAAAATTTTATCATAAATATTTTTTACTACTATTTATTTTTTACTAGATAATACTCCTCAAATACCATCCGATAACAAGATTCCAGTGAAGTTCCAAATGCGCCAATTCTCAATATCCGTATGTTTCGCAATGACCATCAATAAAAGCCAAGGACAGTCTCTATCGAAGGTTGGATTGTATTTAAGAGACCCTGTATTCTCACATGGCCAGCTTTATGTCGCATTGTCAAGAGTTAAAAGCAGGGCAGGTGTGAAGTTACTTATACTTGATGGTGATGGGAAATGTCAAGACTAAAACAAAAAATGTTGTGTATAAAGAAATATTTAGTGATATTTGAATAAAATGTGTATTGCTTGCTTTTAACTTTTAATAAAATATTTCTACTATATTTTTTTAATCGTATTTTAGTGATATTTGAATAGAATGTGTATTGGTTTCTTTTACATTTTAATAAAATATTTCATCTTATAACAAGATTCCAGTCAAGTTCCAAAGGCGCCAATTTTCGCAATGACCATCAATAAAAGCCAAGGGCAGTCTCTATCGAATGTTGGATTGTATTTAAGACACCTGGTATTCTCACATGGCCAGCTTTATGTCGCATTGTCAAGAGTTAAAAGCAGGGCAGAGGTGAAGATACTTATACTTGATGCTGATGGGAAAGTGAAGACTAAAACAAAAAATGTGGTGTATGAAGAAATATTTTGTGATATTTGAATAGAATGTGTATTGATTTCTTTTAAATCTTAATAAAATATTTCTGCTACATTTTTTTATATGTTTTACCCCTCAAAATAATTGTATGTTGGTGAACCGCGTGTAACGCGGGCAAAGATCTAGTTGAATATATATACTAAACATACTAAAAATAGAAGTGAATGCTGAGGTTTTTTTTATTTTGAAACCTTTTATTTTCTATCTTATTAATCATGTTTTCTAGATGAAAATAAATTTGTATAATTACCATAGTAGAGTAATCATACAACTTTTTTATATTTTCGAACCTATAAAACATGTTTAACAAGATGGAAAAAAAAATTCCCCTATTCACTTATCACTTGAAATGCATATGTTTTTTTAAATATATATTTTTTGTTAATTATATAATATTACATTTATCAACCCATGTAATACACGAGATTATAATCTACTACTAATTATATACGGGATATAAATAGTAATTAAATATTTTCTAAATAATGAACCTATCAAGCCAAGCCGAGCTGAGCTAAGACTATGTGTTGTGGCTCACCTTGAGCACACACTCTATCCTATAATATTGTGCCAACTATACGCTAACGTGACACTGTGATAAAGATTCAGGTTACTCACTTGATCATGTTATGGCTCACCTTGAGCGATGGTGTTATCTAGTTTTTAGTTTTTTTCATTTTTTTATGCTTTCTAAATTTGTATAATGTAATATTAATACAAAAGTAATATTAACAGAAAATGATAGACTAATATTAACAAGACTATAAACAAACAAATAAAACTATTCATCCATTGTTATATATTCATTCATTGCGTCTGACGAAAGCTTATATGCGAATTATCAAAGAGCGGCTGTGCATTTTTGTACAGAGGTGAACCCTAGTCGTCCTTTTGCTTGTATTTTTTGTTGAAAAAAGGATAATGCTCTGACAAATCATTTGATAAACGCATAAATAGTTGTCTACTGATTTGAAGTCTAAAATGTTCTTCATTATAGCGCGGATCGGGGCTGAAATAGTGTCATATCAATGTTTCGTTTGCCCCCTCTATATCACGATCAAGAGGTGGTTGTTCGTTAGCACGGGTTGCCTTTGAAACCGTGCAACCAAATAGTTAACCATTATCCTACCCGCTTCCACAATCAAATCGTCTTATTTCAAAGACGAAGAAAAATCTTTCCATTCCATATTTTTGTGTTGAAAAAATGTGTTGAAAGTAAAGGTGAAAGTGAGGAAATTGAGTAAGTTAATTATTTTGTAAATGAGGATGATGTATGTCACACCCTCAAATTTCACGTGCGGGGTTTCACCACGAAGCGCATGACACACCAAGATCTAAGTCAACAGTCACAATAGTCGACAATTATATGAGAAAATAATACGTTTGAAAACAACCACGCATTTTAAAAGTTTAGCGGAAGCATAAAAAGTTTACAAATCAAAACTAGTTTTAAAAGTTACAACTCAAAACCAACACAAATTAAAGTTTGAAAAGAAATCAAGACAAGGTTCATGCAACGGAAAAAGAACAATAGAATGTTTTGCGACTCCGTGCATCCTACTCCTTGACTACTACCTTAGTGACCTGATAAACATGCTAAAACCGTTAAACATGTAATGTTGTGAGTCCACAGATTTTGAAAAAGTTGTTAGAGAAAAACTGGATTCGCATTCAATACTCATTATGTAAAAACGTTCCAAAATCAATGTTGGTAATTCACACTACTGTTTATATCACTGTTCGCCTCACTGTTCGGTTTACTGTTCGCACCCTGTTTGTCTCAGATAGTTTGTTCATACGCAAGTAATATAATAGTACAACGCAATCCTCGTAAGTTAGTAAATCGTAACATGTTTCTCCCCCAATGGAAAACACAGTAAAAAGGAGGCGTGGAACTTACCTTAGGTTGCGTCTTCTGGTGAATAAAAAACCAGACGTGTTATGGTAGTCCCGGTTACTGGAAACCTACCATAGATAGCCTGTAAGTGTTTAACCAATGATACATTTGTCTAATAACCTTTAGTTGTCCAAGACCTTGACTTTGTATGTTTGTAAAAGTATTTGATGTTTGACACGACCACACAAGACTCGATATCCCGTTGGTGACCCGTTTGATCATTTTAAATCAAGTATACACAACCTACATACAAGTAATGCACATAGAACACTTAGTTTATACAAAAGAGTTCACGAATTTCCACGTTTGTGCAAATGAGACCATTTTCAATCTCATTCGTACCTTTTTCATGCGAATGAAGCTAAGGCTGAGTCATTTGCAACAACAGAATAAGTTTCTGGTACGAATGGACCAATTGGGGCGAATGGGTATAGATTTCTTTCATTCGCATTATCGATCATGAGAATGAGGGAACCTCCTTCTCATTCGCACCTTCGATCGTGCGAATGAGTACCCATTCATACATGTTCAAATGTTAAGCTATTTTGACGAACCAAAACCCTTCAAACCCAATCGAAAATCCAATGAATCACAACCAAGTACTGCATTAGCACTTATCTATCCTAATAGCATGTTACTACACCTGATTCAATCATAAATCTACCCGTTTTACATACCAAATCACATATTACCCAAAATGGGAAATTATGGGGATGTCACATCAATTGCATGAGAAATTTAGCCAAAATGAAAAGTACTGAAACAGTTTGATTTTCAGATTTTCAAGCATAGATTAAATCATGCTAATGAGTTCCTAATCAAGTTATTATCATCATGCTTATGTTATAAATCCTAGATTTATAACATAAATCCCCAAAACGGGTCAAAGTCCACAAAACACCAAATAATCATTCTTATATTATCTAATCATGTTATTAAACAATACTCAATCATATAAACATCATCATTTTATCATTTTATTCATCCAAAACACATAAGCCCTAAATATATGGTCACCAACATCATTTAAACTTAGGTTTTTATAAAGAAACTCATTGTTTAGGTCTAGATCTAGTTTAGAAATGTTTTATAAAGGTTTTTATTTAGGAAAACACCTTAAATCAGATCTGGACACTTAGGGTTTGTCAAAATGCATAAAAATGTAATCAAAGGGTTTAGATGGTTAACACACCTTGAATCTTCACTTGATATTGATTATAAACTTGTTTTGGCTTAAAGATCTAAGGAACAAAGGCAAAAACTCATTTCTATAAGTTGGGGTTTGAGAGAGAGTACTTGGGGGCAAGTTAGGGTTGTGAAATGATGAGAATGAGGCAAAGATATATATATATAGGTCAATTATAAATTGAAAACCCGCTTGAGTTGAGAAAACCTTCGAAAACCCATGTAAAAAAATAATTTTTTTCTTTGAAAAAAATAACAAATATAAAATACATGTTTGTAAGCGTTTTGGGCCAAAAAAATAAAAAAAAACGCCGATGGGATTTTTTTTAAAAAAATAAACAAAGTTGCTAAAAACATAGTTAAATAGCTGAAAACATATGTTTTTTTAGCAACTTTGTTTATTTTTTTAAAAAATATCCCATTGGCGCTTTTGTTATTTTTTTTGCTCAAAATGCTTAAAAACATGTATTTTACATTGGTTATTTTTTTCAAAAAAAAATAATAATGGTTTTTTACATAGGTTTTCAAAGGTTTTCTCAACTCAAGTGGGTTTCCAAAATATCCTTTCCCTATATATATATAGAGAGTAAAGATCAAATACAAAGTTTTTTTTTGTAAGAACTGTGAGAATCAAAGGAGGGTAAAAAATTTTTATTTTTTTTTAGAAATTTTTTTCCCATGTGCTTAAACATACTTTCTAGATGAATAATACAAAAAAATAAATTTTTTTTAGTGTAATTACGTCATTAAAGTATATACATTAGTTTACACTAGAGTAATTATGTAATTACTCTACACGTAATTACTCTACACCAAAATTTATTTATTTTTTGTTTTTTTTAGTTTCCAATACTATAATACATGTTTAACAATATGGGAAAAAATTTGAAAAAAAAATACCCTCATTTGATTCTCACAGTTCTTACCAAAAAAACACTTTGTACAAGATCTTTACTCTATATATATATACACCCTGCTCTCATTCGCACCTTCAATGGTGTAAATGAGTCAATTCTCGTTTAACGATGTGCGAATGAGATTCCATATCCCTCATTCGCACCTTCTAACCATGTGAATGAGAGGTTTTACCTCTCATTCGTACCTACGACCCTAAAAATGTCATTTAACATACATTAACATGTCAAATCACATAAGCATGCATTCACAGGTTGTGGACATTTTGTGAGTGTACCAACTCCCGATGATTCTCTGAATCATCGAACCGACTCAACTAACCAAGTTAAGCACGTCATTTGAATGTTTCGCTAAGATAGACTTATATGTTTGTAAAAGTATTAACCGAGGTTTGCCGGGTCCCAATTTATATAGGTTTTGAATTATTATTTTTTTTAAATGTAGCCGTTAGCCAACGGCCATATTTGGCCCGCTATCTCACGTGAGTACAATAGCATGTGCTCACTTGCGGAGACGTTCGCGTTTGGTGGTGGTTGTTTGTGCGAGCCACGTGTCTCGTGAGCTTTGCGCGCGCGCCAGAACGGGTAGTCTAAGCTCAAGTTTGAAAAATTAATCAAGAATCGATTTTGAGACTCAAAAATCAAGTTAAAAACGAGCTAAACTCAGCTTCTAAAGCCGGAAACAATAATGCAACTCTTTTATAACAAATTTTGCAACGTTGATGAAACTTCTTTTACATATAAACTTGTAATGTTCGTTTCAAATGAGCCTTTTTATGATCATGGGGCACACTTGTGTAACCCTTTTAGCACCCCTAAATTACAATATGAAATACAAAAATTTACTACATTCGTATCCTCATGGAAAATCAATAAGCAGCAGGCTTGCCATCTTTCCTTGGATCACTTACACCAGTAAGCATCCCTTTGAAAACCTGCTTATGATTATATGACAATCTTCTGTTTGCGATCGGGTTTGTTAGCGTTTGAACGATAAATTGACTAACCCCGCCCCCTGATTTCGCCTCCAATACATGACCCCTTTCTTTCAAGAATTCCTTTCGGTCATCCGAAAGCTCGATATGATCACCATTAATCACTGTCCAGTTTTCATAGTATACAACGTTGGGCATCAACTGCGTAACACACAACAACAAAATAGATCAATGAAACAGTCATCATCATACTCAGTTAATCCCACCAATAGCAAAAAATCAATGAGACAGTCTAAAGTTTAAACTGTCTATCTAGTAGGTTGTGTAGCAGGTCAAAATGAGTTCCGATTGAAACGTGTCATTACTTAGTTTCGGTCAAAATAGGTAGGATAAAACTTTTTAATTTGACCCGTTTGAAAAAAATTACAAGAACCCAAATCGACTCATTCATAAACGAACAGTTTAGTGCGTTTCAAAAGAACGAAACTAAAGATACCTTGTGGTAGACTCTTGGAGACTGAACAGCATCTAAAGGTTCCATTCCTAGAATGAAATGGTTAAGGAAGACCTGTATAACTGCTGGAGTTATGTACAACCCACCACTCCCTCCAATAACCCCAGCCAATTGACCATCCTGTCAAACAAGTCATCAATAGTCAACCTTTGACTTTCTTAAAGTCATCAAAACATAACCAATTCTTGGTTGACTATAAAAGTCAAATGTACCTTGACTATGATGAGTGGAGTCATAGAAGACAATGGCCTCTTATTTGGTGCAATAAAGTTTGCAGGTGAAGGAGGAAGGCTGTCTGGAGATACTTCTGTAGGTACAGCGAAATCGGCCATTTCGTTATTCAGCAGAATTCCGGTCGCCTGAGATACCATACCGCCACCAAACGGGTAGTTAACGGTAGTTGTCAACGATATGGCATTTCTGTCTGCATCAACTATGCAAAAATGACATGTCCCATGGTCTTGAACCTGACTCCACCTAATAAACATATTTATCGGTTTTAAGACAACTATGCAACTGCGCGATTATCAAACGAAGAAACAAATGAATGTTGACATACTCGTGGATGTAATATTCTGAAGGGAAAGTCATGTTGTCGAAAATTTTTGCTTGAATTTTCTTTGCGAACGAAGGGGACAGCATTTCTGATTCAGTCTTGCTTATATCGACAAAATCAGGATCGCCCAAGTTCATCCTAAGTGCAAACATATGTTTTAACGCTTCCACGAATCGGTGCAAGCCTAACATTCCTTTCGCTTCTTTCGTGTCCTCATACGCGTTTAAGATATTCAACACCTGTGTAATAAGTGTTTTTACAGTTGTAAGTAAAAACACTTTAGATCCAAAGCATGTGTGAATGCAGTATTGAATTTAGTAATTCAGTACTACTGCATTCACACTCACTGGATAACTTTTGCCAGTATGGCATCTTATCCGTACATTAGAAAAAAGTAAAAACTTACCATAGCTAGCCCGAGTGTACCACTTGACGGGGATGGCATCCCAAAAATATTGAACCCCATCGCGTTCACCTCAAGCGCTTCGGTGACTTTCACCTCATAATTCCTTAGATCATCCATTGTCAAGATGCCACCACCCGCGCGAACATCCTTAACCAATGCATCCCCAATAGGTCCATTATAAAACACCTCGGGACCACTTTCCGCTATAGCTTCTAAACTCAAACCAAGCTGATGATTATAACACGTTTCGCCGGCTAGTAAAATTTCTCCATTTGGAGCATACACTTTTTGTAGACCCGGGTCTTTTTTTATCGCTGCAGCGCTACCCGATATTGAACTAGCAAGGTAAGGGGAGACTTTGAACCCGTCTTTGGCTAGACGAATGGCGGGTTGGAACAATGTTTTCCATGGCAATCGGCCGTGTTCTAACCATGCTTTGTAGAGACCAGCTATCTCGCTAGGAACACCGACCGCGAGTGCACCGGTATACTTGTCGTTAAGATTGTTTTGATACATGTTCTGTGTTAACAATAGTTAACATATTAATAAGATGGATGTATATACGGGGAAAGGATAAAACGAGAACCGTACTTTCGTGAAAGAACTCACTTTATAACCACAAACTTATTTTAATAAAAAAGAAATACGTGGTTGTAAATTAAAGGGGATTAAAATATTCAAGGGAATATTCCCTTTTTGAAAAAGTTTTTACGGGAGTGTTACCCATTTTTACATTAGTGTGTAAATTTTTTTATTAAAATCACATTTTACGTCGGTGTTCTTAAGGTTTTCTTTCACAAAAGGTAGGTTCTGATATGAACCTAATCCTATATGATTAAATAGTCTAACCAACAATCCGACCAGTCCTTAGAAAACGATTAAAAAGGAGTTATCGTTTTGATGCGTGTAAGCAAGCAACCTTTCCGGTCACTTTCACCCACTAATTTTTTCTACTTATCAAAAAAAAAAAAAAAAATCATTATATATGTATATTTTGCCAATCAGGTGAGAGATCATTTCTGATATTTTGCTTTTTGTCTTATTTAAAATGTTATCGGAAAAGGTTGGCTTTTTAAAGCGACTTGTATGAATTGGAAGTCATGTGATTATATTGAAAAAAAATATTTGTAGTAGCTTGTAAAACGATATATAAATGGGTTCTAAGTCTTATAATTGTTATATTAATATATTCATTATAAAAGTAACAGTTAAATAAAAAATTGTAACGAGTTGCGCAAGTTTGGTTCTAAGTCGTATGATTTTATTAATATTCTAATGCTTATAAAAGTTCTTATAAATATAAAATTGTAACGAGTTGCGCATGTTTGAACTTTGATTAAACAAAATACAAATGTTATTAAAAATTTATTATCGTACTGAAATGATAGGTTCACAATGGTTTGGACCAACACGTAATTAAGTGAAAGTCATTTTCTTTAAGAAAATGTTTTTTAATTATAAGATTTAATTTATCTAACATTTCACTTTTAAAATTATTTATGACGTCATTCGGTTTGTCTATGAGACTGATAACTTTGTAGCGTGGCTGATTGTATAATCGGTACGAGTATCAAAATATTAGAAACGAGTGGTTAACCTGTGTAGCAGCGGCGGGAGCGGTTTCCCTAAAATCGAATGCTTGTGTTCGTGATGTAGCCGCTGAGCGGACCACCATGAACCCTCCACCCCCAATGCCACTAGCCATTGGGTTCAACACACCTTCACACAACGCAACTGAAACCGCTGCATCGACTGCATGACCACCGGCTTTAAGAACCGATACACCAATCTCTGAACAACGGGCATCATCAGCAGCAACCACCCCTTTATATGCCTCGACCGCATCACTGGGTTCTAACGTATTTGTCACTTTATGTGACTTCCACACATCACCTACTTGTACCCACAAACTCAATGGACTTGAGTTGTGTCCTGTTGTAACAAAGATCACTGAAAACAATGATTTTACAAAATATTGTTAGTGCTTAAATAAGAAAACAAGTTACGAGTCAACTCAACGCAAGTTAGGGGCTGTTTGGTAGCTCTTAATGACCATTCAAAGACTATCTCTTAATGCTTCATAACCATTGAATGGTTAAGAGGTAACTTAAGTCTGAATGGTTAAGATGCAACCATTACGATGTTACCTCTTAACCATTCATACTTATGATTACATCTTAACCATTAAAAGACTATGTATCATTCAGATGTAGCCTCTTAATGACCAGTCAGATGCAGTAAAGAACACAGAACATTGTAACAATTGTTTTGCTAGAAGGTCATCAAAAGGTTTTCTTCTATTCAACTTATGTTTTTCTAAAAAAAAAAAATACTCTCCTTTTAGAATTAAAAAAAGGGACAAATTTCGTGATCATCGGGGTTAACAGACCCTCTTGACCCTTCTTTGGTTCCGCCCCTAAAACGAGTCAAACTATATAACAAATTCAAAACTTACAAGTTAGAGCTGTGAGTGAAATGAAGAACAAGATGGCAGTTCTCCATCTTTTCTTGTTGCTTTTATGTTCTTCTCCAGATTTCAAAAATGGAGTTTGGATATCACCCATCTTTCTCTCTCTCTCACACACACACAAACAAGCTTAGAATGAGATAAAGAGAGAGGTTGAATCAGCTGAAGATATTCATTGGTAGTAGTTGATATCAAGGTTTAATTTATACCCAATAAAGATGGCTTCTATGCTCACGTTAGTGGCAATGTGGGTCCAACTTTGAGAATGACTTTATATAATAATTAATGATAAGTCATTGCTAACCTTTGGTGGGTCGAGTTTGTTTGACATATGATAAAAATTAAAAAGGTAATACTCTACGTTTGTTTATTCTTTAACGTATTTAAAGCAGTCTTTTTAGACCTAAAAAGGTAATACTCTACGTTAGTTTTCATGCATGATTTTTTTTAACGGAAAGTGGTGCAACCAGTGGAGCTCCGGCTAACACCCTAGGCAGCTTGTACTGATTACTCATCCAACCTAGATTAAGGATCTCCTCAGGTAGAACTCTCACATGTGGTAAATATGGCTCCGACCGGGATTGAACCCTCAACGTCCACATGATCTCTACTCTACCTCTCCCAATTTTCACCAATTGGAAAACTGTTTTGATGTGTTTTATGTGAAAGCTAAACATAGAAGCCTTACAGAATCTAACTACTCGAAATCCCAATATGGAAATGGGGACATACTCTTGTGAATCTTATGACAAAGTTGCCCAAAACCACAACAGGCTTCGATGCTATTTGGTTGATTGACAAAGAGTGCCTAGTTTTAACCCACACAAATCACATTAGGGGGGAAGGGGTCCTTCACTGATTTGTTTTTTACTTAACTGATTTCAACCAATCTTAGAGGGTGTTTGGGATTGAGTTTCAAAACAGCTTATTGACTTATTGGCTTTTTCAAAAAGCCAATAAGTCAATAAACTGTTTGTGTAACCTAAAAGCACTTTCTGTTTTGACTTTTGGCTTTTAAGGGTGAAAAAGCTGTTTTTGAAAAGTTAGAACTCCTGGCTTTTAGCTTTTAGCTTTTGGCTTTTGACTTTTGGAAAAAAATTACAAATTTACCACTCATACAACCAATATTCGCAATAAGTTAAGCGAAACACTTAAAAAATAACAATTTATTGACTTTTTGACGTTTCTCATCTCAAAAGCTAATACAAACACTTTTTTTAAAACTCCTTTTCAAAAAGTCATAAGCCAATAAGCACTTTTGACCAAAAGCACTTTTGCATCTCCAAACTCAATCCCAAACACCCTCTTAGTCCATTGATTTCACCCATCATTGATTATAAATTTAAATGGTTGAGATTAGTTTGATGGAAAAAAATTAAATATTAAATTAAGGGAAGGGCATAAAAGAAAAAGCCATATTTGTTAACTTTCTCTATCCACATGCAAGGCACAAGCCAATTTCACCCATCATTTTAAAACAACTATAACTTTTTAATACGATATTCTTTTTTTTTAAATTCACCATATTAACGAGTGTTTTTTATCTTTAGTATAAGTACCACATTGCTATATTAAAATTGAAAAAAAATATGTGTTAACCGGATTTTCTTACTTCATTGTGTCTTATACTCATCCATTGTGTTATAGCATGCAGATATATGTTATAAATATGTTTATTGTGTTTTTTAGACTACACATGATTTAACTTTGTCCATTGTGTTTTTCATATGATTTCCATTGTGTTTTACGTTGTTCATTGTGTTTTACGCAAGTGAATTTTGTGTTTATGGCATACATTGTGTTTTATTATGTTGTTTATTGTGTTTTAGTCTACTGTCTATTGTGTTTTAATATATTGTTCATTGTGTTTTTAATATGTCGTTCATTGTGTTTTGTTAGACTGTTCATTGTGTTTTATACCCTATTGTTCATTGCATATTTAATTGGTACTCATTGTGTTTTAAGTTATGTCCATTATGTCTTACGCAACTGAGTTTTCAACTTTTTTTTTCAAAAGTATAACAATACGGTACTCATATTAAGGACAAAAAGATGTTCAATTTTATGATATAATTTTTTTTCTAAAAAATAAGATGTATAAAAAAGTTACGGACATTTGAAAATGAAGATGGAAATGACATGTAACTTGCATGTACATATTCTTTTGACAAAATTAACTTTTCCACTTGTTTAATCATTTGGATAAATGTCATTTTATAGTGGCTTTTCACTTTTCTATTTTTTATAATCTTTGTTCAGGTTGTTTTGTTTACTACAATTAAAAGGATGCTTGAATTTTGATTCAAAAGGTTAGAGTTTATTTCATTGTTACTGATTCGTATGTTAACATATACCTTAAAAATATTTAGCTTGAGTTTATTTGTATGGAAGATAAAGGAAGCTAGTAACTTTGTTTTTATACCGTATTCAATTGTTTTTGCTTTATTTGATATCTTAATATGAATTTTTATTATTATTTCTTTTTTTGGAAAAAGGACAAACTGAAGGCAAGTGAGCCATCGAAAAAATATATTCAACGTCCAATGTGCGAAGGACAAAGGGAAAACAAGTAATGATAATGGCATCTAGTAAGCAAGTGGCCGCTTTGTTTTTCTAAATAAAATCATAAAAAAAAATCATAAACTGTTTTTGCTTGATTTTCTTAAAGAGGAAACATGATAAAAAAACACTAAATTTCTGTTTTTTCTTTTCATCAAATTCACTCCAACTTTTCTCTTAAAAAAGTCACTTAACACTTTTTTTTACCTAAAAAACCCTATACTTTCTTTTTTTCTCATAAAAGCCACGTAACAATTTTTTTCCTCATAAAACGCCTCAAAATGTTAATTTCGAACAAAATTTTAATTTTTTTGTTTTAAATGGAGAGAGAGGAAAAGAAAGAGAGATGAGATGATGTTGAAAGGTTTAAAGCAGACAAAATGGCCACATACACGTGTTAAAGGGTGATACAGCAAGAGGAGGTGTGGACACATGTATTGTACAATCTGTTCTGCATAGGGTACAACTAACACAAAACATGGAACACCCCTTATGCAAAGGTTACAACACCTTAATGCATGAATCCTTTGCTAAATAGAATATTTAAATAACCCAAAACCGTAACTCTCAGTTGCGTCTGCTTACGTGTTGCGTAGGTGGCCTATATATTTTTTATTTTTAGAAAAATCAAAATAATGAAGAACAACAACCACATCACAAAATAGAAAAAAAAACAGTTGTTTGGTGACTTTTATGAGAATAAGCATAAAGTGTAGTGTTTTCTAGAAATAAAAAAATGTTGACTGACTTTTGTAAAAATACAACTGAAAGGTGTAATGTTTTTTATATGCAAAAACTTGAGTGACTTTAGTAAAAAAAAACTAGAAAGTTTAATGTTGTTTCTAATATTTCTCAATTCTAAAAGATATAATACTATTAATAATATGTTTATTTAGAATATAATATTATATATCTATAATAGAGTAATAATATGTATTTAGAATCTCCTTGATTTGAGGAACTATTTTGTGTCTTCTGTAATTTATTTATACTCATCGAATGGAAGGCAGAAAAGGTATATACTCCCCGTCTAATTTTAATACTTGTACTAATAAAAATATTGTCGTTGGTAATGGCATGTCTAATTTTAATATTTAGAATCTACCAAAGAGAGACGAGGAATAGGACCTAAATGTAGACCGTGATCCATGGTACCCTGAAGATATCGAATGATACGTTTCAATGCGTTCCAATGGTCCTGTCTGGGGTCATGCATGTGCATACAAATCTGTTGAACGGCATACGAGATGTCAGGTCTAGTAAAGGTGAGATACTGTAATGCCCCAGCCAGACTACGATAAGTAGAGGGATCATCATGAGGAGGACCAGCGTCAGCAGAGAGTTTGGACTGAGTGTCAACCGGCGTAGCAACCGGTTTGCAAGAGTCCATGGCAGCCCGATGAATGATGTCCTTAACATAAGCTTGCTGAGAGAGAAACATCTTGTCACCA
Organism: Ambrosia artemisiifolia; assembly: GCA_032199755.1. Taxonomy (NCBI): domain Eukaryota; kingdom Viridiplantae; phylum Streptophyta; class Magnoliopsida; order Asterales; family Asteraceae; genus Ambrosia; species Ambrosia artemisiifolia. The sequence continues at coordinate 1,518,587 of CM063514.1, forward strand.
TCCCTGGTGATTTGAATACCCAAGAAATAAGAGAGAGGACCTAAATCCTTCATAGCAAATTCACCCGAAAGTGTGTCGAGTAAGCGGGTGCGCAGAGCCTCGGAGGATGTGGTGAGAATGATGCCGTCCACATAAATAAGAAGATAAGCAACTTTTGACCCGCATCGATGCACTTGTGAAGCAATGGATTTACGCCACGGTTTCACAACCCCTCCTTCGCATCATTCTTCAACCCGGTCAAACCGCTTACGACGCCTGGATGGCTGTTGAAAGTGAATTCAATGACAACCAGAATACCCGTGCTATTTTTTTGGGTCAGGAGTTCGCCAATCTGTGCCTAGAAAATTTTTCTTCCATGGGAGACTGCTGTGATCATGCCAAACACTTGGCTGATCAACTGGAGAGTGTAGGCTCACCAGTTGATAATCAGATGCTGGTACTCAAAGTCTTGACGGGGCTGACCGAACAATATGATAGCATCTCTATAGTGTTACAAAACCGTGAGCCGCTCCCACCATTCTGCGAAGTCCACTCGCGTCTCAATCTTGAGGAAAGTAAAAAGAAACGACAACTCACTCAGGTGTCAAACGTTGCTGCCACGGCCCTAAATACCACTACTACTTCGAACCCAAAACCCCAAACTCAGCCTACCCTTTCCTCACAATCCACCCAGCCCTCGTCCACCTCTAACAGACCACGTGGGAATCGTGGTCGTGGTCGCAACAGACCCGCTAACGGTCGGTCCAGACCCTACACCAGCAGCCAACCAAACCCAAGTCACCCATACATTGTCTTCCCGAGTAATTGGACCGCGTCACAGTGGGCTTCTATCCTCAACAGTAAATCGGCTTCACCACCATGCCCTTACCCATCCAGGCCCAACTCTCAAACCTATCAAGGGATACTTGGCCCATGGCCCGAACAAGCCCATCACACTGCCTACTCACCTACTGACATTGAGCAGGCCCTCTACTCATTGGCTCTCAACCCATCGGACCACGGATTGATGGACACTGGGGCATCCTCTCACTCCGCCAATGAACAAGGTATATACTCCCCGTCTAATTTTAATACTTGTACTAATAAAAATATTGTCGTTGGTAATGGCATGTCTATACCTGTAGTGGCCCAAGGCAACCAAGTCCTCCCACCACCCTACCCCCTCTTAAACTTAATAATGTCCTTTTTGCCCCCCAAATAATAAAAAATCTTATTTCCGTCCATCGCCTTACCACTGACAACTTAGTTTCTGTCGAATTTGACCCTTTTGGCTTTCTTGTGAAGGATCTCAAAACACGGGCTCCTATCCTACGATGCAATAGTAGCGGCGATCTTTATCCTCTCACTGAACCCCTGCCACTCAAGACCACTCAACCATCCTCTTTTGTTGCTGTTTCTCAAGATCGCTGGCATCAACGTTTGGGTCATCCCGGAAATAATTTGCTTCAGTCTTTAAAATTGTCATCTTTTGTTGATTATGGAAAACTAAATAAAACACTTTGTCAATCTTGCATTTTTGGCAAAAGTGTTAGGATGCCATTTTATGATTCTGTTAATTCTACCAGTTTTGCTTTTGACATTGTTCACAGTGATTTATGGACGTCTCCCATACTCAGTACGGGCGGCCATAAATATTACATTTTGTTTTTGGATGATTTTACTAATTTTTTGTAGACCTTTCCCCTATCTAACAAATCCCACGTTTTCCACACCTTCACCACTTTCCACAACTTAATTCATACACAATTTGAACGTAAAATCAAACAATTCCAATGTGACAATGGCACCGAATATGCAAACCAGAACTTTAAAAACTTTTGCAATCATAATGGCATGCAATTTCGTTTTTCTTGTCCCTACACCTCTTCCCAAAATGGTAAAGCGGAGCGCAAAATCCGCACCATTAACAACATGATTCGAACCTTACTTGCCCAAGCCTCCCTACCTCGCAACATGTGGCACCATGCTCTTGAGACTGCCACCTACCTCCTTAACATCCTACCCAGCAAACTTCCCAAATTTAAATCCCCAACATCACTTCTTTACAATTGCACCAGAGTACGATCATCTTCGTGTTTTTGGGTGTCTTTGCTATCCTCTCACCCCATCAACCAAAATACACAAACTCAACTTTCGCTCTCATCCCTGTGTTTTTCTTGGTCACCCCAATAATCATCGTGGGTACAAATAAAACGATTTGGGGATTTTGATAAATCTAGGGTTTGCTATATGATATGATTATTGATTAAACAATTTGGGGATTTTCATAAACATATAAAACTGAGTGTTTTGAGATGAACATGAAAAGATTTCAACAAGTTTCCAAATCAGGTAAAGTTTTCATGCACGATGTGACGTTTCCATAATCTTTACCATTTTGGGTAAGTATTAAAACGGATTGATTTTCAAGGGAAATTGGTAGGGTTTTGTGGGGATATGTTATTCATGATTGACTGATGTGTTTGGTGATGTTTCGTGATGTTTTCGGATGGTTTCGATGCGTTTTAAGAACACTTGAAGCAGGGGAGGTCGAACCTGGAACACGTTCTACCAGCGTGGGGGCGAATGTGGAACAAAAGGGGCGAACGTGGAACAAAAGGGGAGAACGTGGAAACCAGGGGCGAACGTGGAACAAAAGGGGCGAACGTGGAACAAAAGGGGGCGGACGTGGAACAAAAAGGGGCGAACCTGGGCTTGTAAAACACTGGTTCGACCCTATGCAATTTAAAGTGAGATTTTTGATGCAAACTAAGTGTTTTATGCTTGAACCTTGTGTGTAATCTATGTATACCTGATTAGTTTGAGTAATGGGTCACCAACGGGATGTCGGGTCAGTCTAGTGTGTCGGTTTAACAGTCAAACGTATTTTAAAACGTACTTAGTCATGATCTGGACAATCGGGGACTAGATAACCTTATGGTTATTAGTTGGGAAACTTATGTGAACTTTTTGGTAGATCTCCGGTAGTTGGGACTATCAAGGACGTAGCTTTATTCTTTTACTAAGAGAACGCAATCTAAGGTGAGTTCACGGCCCCACTTTCTCTGGTTTTACTTTTGGGGGAGAAAACATGCGTTGAACTGTGTTTTGAGAACTTGTGTCATACTATGAGTTCTTTTGGGTTACTGTACGATCTTTTAAAGTCTCGAGGGAAACCATGAATGTGTGGGGTAGCACAGCGGGGGAAATGTGGATAGATCTATTGGGCGTGACCTGCCCCACTCGTCGGCTGGGAGGCGGGCGGGTGCATATTGTCTCAACCTTGTAACTTGTAACATTATTCGGGCGGCTTGAACTTGTAACATACTGAACTTGTGACGTGTCCAGCAATGGTTTCCAATCGTAATAGTAACGAAACATACGCCTAGCTAGCGTACTCTAGTTTGAACATTTCCTAGTATTGACAGGTTGAACTTGGTAATATTTTTGAAACTTGGTAACTTTTAATGAAAACCTGTGAACTCACCAGCATTATATGTTGACGTATCTTTGGCATGTTTTTCTCAGGTCGCTAAGGTAGCAAGTCAGGGATTAGGCGCACGGGTATGCAGGACGTCTAGTTGGGTCTCATGTTTTGAACTTTGAACAAAGAACATGTTTTGTCTTTTGGATTTATGTTGTGACATTGCTTCCGCTGGTTTCAAAATGATATAATTTATGTTTTGGTTTACGCGTGTCTCATATAGTGTTGTTTATTGTGACTGTTGACTTGAATCCTGGTTTGTCATGCGCCTCGCGGTAAAACTCTGCAAGTGAAAATTTAAGGGTGTGACAAATAGTGGGCTATTTACATATTTTGGCGTAAGCCGACTCCTTCGGTGTGTTTTATAAATTCCAAGCTTCCAACTTGATAAAACTAAATAGATGTAAAAAAAACAAAATACACCAAGCTTAGCTTCTCCGACCAATCATTGTATACTTAATTAGTACTCATTGTGTTTTACGTTATCTCCATTATGTCTTACGCAATTGGGTTTTCGATTTTTTTTTCAAAACTATAACAATATAGTACTCGTATTAAAGATAAAAAGTCGCTCAATTTTATGGTATAATTTTTTTTTTAAAAAGATGGCATATGAAAAAGTTACGGACGTTTAAAAATGAAGATGAAAATGACATGTGATTTGCATGTGTATATTCTTCTGACAAAATTACTCTTTCCACCTATTTAATCCCATGAATACATGTCATTTTCTTATGACTTCTTACTTTTTCTCATTTTTTATAGCAATTTATAGAATATCTCAAGCCTTATTTTTATATCATTTAGTCCCTGACATCTATTACTACATTATATATACTCTAATAGCTCCACTTTGTTGAATCTTTTTATTTATTGTGTTATTATATTTGCCATTTTTCATAACTACATTTTTTTATGACAGCTTGCTCGTGGAAGGAGGTGACTAGGAAAGGAAAACAGAATGAACCTGTATGAAGGATTATACTATATGTCCACGTACCGCAACTTTAACAAAGTTGCTAATTTGTTTCTTTATTCTATTATCGACATTCACTACTTGTAAAAGTTTCCCATGTGACACTTTTATATTCTACACTGTTCTTGCTAGCATTATTTCATTGGATCAAGTTTCCATAATGTGGAAGGAGTAAGAAAACGTGAACTTGTAGATGTGACCATCATCTTGGAACCATCTGCGATTTTAAACACATGAAAGCCTGAATAAAGAATAAAAATGGCAATTATTTTAACGGTAAATATTGTTCATAATGCTTTTTAGTATTCGTGTTCGCATGCGACAAGAGTTAAGGTTATTGAAAAAGAATGATTCACTAAGAAACCAGACCTTATTAAGAATTTGATAATAACTTGTTATTACATACATATAGGGGCGCAAATGAGCCGAGCGGCTCGCGAGCTACTCGAGATCAGCTCGATAAAAAGCTTGAATCGAGCCTGAGCTGAGCTTGAGCCTAAAACAAAGCTCGTTTACTTATCGAGTTCGAGCCTGGCATATGAAGCTCTCCAGGCTCGTCGAGCCTTATCAAGCCTTAGTATAATATTAGTTTTATTGATATTTTAAACTATTTACCCCACGTTTAAATTGTTTAATAAACGAGTCGACCCGAGCTTTTGACTTATTAAGCCTAAACGAGCATATTATTTTAAATAATCTATTAACTAATAAACACTAAACGAGCCGAGCGCGAGCTTGAGAAACTACCAACGAGCCAAGCTCGAGCTCAAGCTCTTATAAGTTAATCGAGGCTCTCGTTTGCACCCCTACTACAATCATCAAATGTTACAATTGGAGGGTGTAGGGTATTTATAGGAGGTGAAGGGGTGTGATGCCCTTTGGTGAACTGACATGTTGGTTCAGTTTATAACCACCTTAACTGCCCCAACTTACTTGTAATACAATAATACATAATTAATCTATACGTAGGATAAATACTATATTGCTTCTAACATTCTCCCTCCTAAATTTTCATTTATCCTTTCTTGCTTAATATAGTAGGATTGGATCTTCTTGTTCATAAATGAGAAGGGTTTCTTGCTCGTTCTTTTCTTTCTTCTTCTCTTTCCATTTGATGCATTCATTTGCGAAATGTCCAAGTTTTCCACAATCATAACACCTACTTGTTCTTGTCTTTACTTTCTTGACGCGTGCTTCTTTCACGCCCTCTTCCTAGTTTGTCAAAGCCTTTTGCTTGTTCTCTTCCTTGATTTTGATTATCACGTGCTTTTCCATGGTGCGAATTTGTTGAATGGTTACTTGAGCTTGCCATACAACATGTAACTATAGTAGAATTGATTGTTGTGAAACCGCTATTTTACAATACTTCATTTCATGCAACGCTAAACTCGAATTTGAGCTAGATTGTGGTTCTGCCTTCTTGGTAGATGTAACTATAACAAATCATGACCAAATTATGATCAAATTGCAAGTCAATCAAGAAGATATGGTCAAATTTAGTTCATTTTATAACTCCTGGACATTGGAGATTTATCATGGATCAATTATTGCATCACAATACAATTTTTGGACATTTAAGGGTCTATGTATCTAGATAGTACTCTTGGGACATCAGTGTGTTAAATCTGTTTGTAATGAATACGTATCATAACATCCGGTCATGAACTCCATCTTCATCTCGACCTGAACATTCGCCTCCAGAGCACAACGATGCACCTTAAATATCCCACCACGAACAATGTCATCCCCATCCAGCTACATCAACTACGTTACAGAGAGCATGCAATAAAAGATAAAGTGAGACACATGACATAAGAAGGCGTCAACATAGTGCATCACGGAGAACCCCTAGGCAACACCTGCAGCAAGCGAATAACACCAACAGTCCCCTCAGTGATAGCGCATCAGCACCTTCCACCCTCTACATCTTGATGCAATCATACCCCTTCCTGATCACGAAGATGCACCATAACATTCAGAAGGTTCGTTTTGATATGCCTACCACAGACCTTCGGTATCTTGCTCTTTTTGTATGTTCACTGACCACATATCGTTACTTAGGTACACCAATCGAGCGACATTTATTGTCACTTCACTTTCCATCCATTAGTGATTACGAAGCGAATAGACCTATAACAACAACGTGACTTTGGGTTACTTTCATATCGCATGATATTTATTACATACTTAAGATCCTACCCTACTACAATGTGTACACCTATTTTATAATCAAACTGCACACCCTCTGCCATATATTACACATTATCATTAACATGTTTATATAATGTACAACACCAACGAGACGATTGACCGAACGCAACTGCGTGTGTTTGGTGTGAGTTTCTAAAACAAGCATTTGGATTAATTAACTTGTGATGTGCTTAATAGATTATATATTTGTGTAAATGTTTAAATGTAATTGATTTGATTGCTATCTCCCCAAAAATAGGAGATGTAGTTTGTATCTATATATTGAATGTACAGGAATGAGAAAGGCAACCAATTACACATATTCCTTCATGGTATCAAGTCTATGATCCTCTAAACCCTACATCCCACCACCACTGCCGTTGGCTTCTTCCCTCTGTCAACCGGCTGCTTACCTCCCCTCTGTTCTCTATCTTCATGATACCCCCACCTTTCTCATCATTTACCATGGATAAAAAATTGCACCCGGCACTTACCGTGTCAAACATTAAAACCCACATTCCTCTTACTCTTGAAAAAGACTTTCCCTATTACACAACTTGGTCTACTCTGTTCCAGGTTCATTGTCGCGCTTTCGAAGTAATCGAACACTTATCCCCTCGCCCCGCTGCCCCTGCCTCTTCTTCCTCTGATGCAGAAAAAGCGGCTTCGACCGCTGAGGCACTTTGGTCTCGTCTCGATGCCATCGTTCTTCAGTGGATCTACGCCACGATTTCTGCTCCCCTGCTAAATATTATCCTACAACCCGGTCAAATTGCCCATAATGCCTGGACTCTTATTCAGGACGAGTTCAACGACAATAAAACAGCCCGTGCTATGTTTCTCGGCCAGGAGTTTGCAAACCTGTGCCTTGAAAATTTCTCCAACATGTCCGATTACCTTCAACATGCCAAACAACTTGCCGATCAACTTGCAAGTGTTGGAGCTCCCGTAGACAATCATGTCCTCGCTGTCAAAATCCTCACGGGTCTCACAGAACAATACGACGACATCTCTACCGTCTTAAAAAACCGTGAACCTTTACCTTCTTTCAACGAGCTTCGTTCCCGTCTGACTATGGAAGAGAACAAGAAGAAACGTCAGGCAAATCGGTCCGCACAAGCCTCTGCCACGGCGTTGCATACTTCGGTCTCCCCTACTGCTTCGCATCCCAACCCCTCTGCTACTCCGGCGTCTTCTGGCGAGGTGTTCCCATACGAGAGGGTGAATGGTGGGATTTAGAAATTCATACGAGGGCGGTGAGGTGGGAGATTGAAAGGAGAATGGAAAAACAGTTTCTTCAAAATGGACGTGACGGGAGATAATTATTTGGTGGGAGGTGAGATCGAGGCCTGCACATAAATGTAGGGTATGTTTGGCAAAGAGCTTTTAAGAGCTTTTAAGAGCTTCAAGCTTCAAGCTTTTAAGAAAAAGCTCCTACTCAATAAAAAGCCTTGTTTGGTTGAAGGAGCTAGAAGCTTTTAGGTTGGAGAAAAAACTCTACAGTGAAAAGCTACTAGTACTAGCGTTTAAGAAAAAACTCCTACTAGCTACATGCTTTTAATGAGTAAATGACACATATACCCATTCTATTTTAAAAATAAAATAAAAACCTTTCTTGCAAGCTTTTAATTATGCCCATTTTGGTCATTTTATACATTTTATTAAAAGCTCTAGCTACTCTGCCAAACACCAAAATATATTTAAAAAGCTTCCAGCTACCAGCTTGCGACTACCAGCCACCAGCTAGTTTTGCCAAACATACCCGTAATTGATTTGATTGCTATCTCCCCAAAAATAGGAGATGTAGTTTGTATCTATATATTGAATGTACAGGAATGAGAAAGGCAACCAATTACACATATGAGAAAGTATCTATACATATAATATTTTGGAGCAATTTTGGACACTTGGCAATCATTTACCCCCTAGCATTTATCTCTCCTCCATTTGTGAAGCCACATGGCATCTTGAGAGAATTAATAAAATTTTCTTTTTTTTTAAATAAAAAATCATTATAATTAATTAATATGTTGACTTTTGGAGGAGACAATTCTCATTTATCACAATTATTAACTTTCCTAATTTTAAAAGAATTCTTCCCTTATACTCTTCCTTTACAAAGCTTTCTTCCCAAAATTTAGATGATTAAATAATCAGATGGAACATAACCTGTATCTCAAATTCGTGTCATCATCCTCTCCATTTTCACAAACCCTAATCAGGCGATCGTTCGAATCAACCATTCTTTTACCGTGTTCTTCATCTTCAATCCAAGGTTTTATCTCTTCCATTCTTTATTAATCAATCGTTCTTCATGTCAATGTTTTCTCTTTATTTTTTTCGTGTTTTTTCCAGATTTCTTTGTCGATTAAGGTATGTTGTCTCTGTTTTGACTGATTTCAATTATTTATATACTTGATTTTGTATTGATGTTCTTGGTTTTACTGATTGTTCTTGGTTTTTTGTTTATTATTGTTAAGTCATGTTAATTGTTTTGATTTTGTATTGATGTTTTAGGGTTTATATTTTAGCTTTCGATTTAGGGGTTTTTAGGGTTCGACTGATAAGATTAAGTTTTGATTGATTGTTCTTTATTTTTTGATGGATTATTATTAAGACTGATTAGGGTTAATGAGTGATTAGTGTTCGACTGATAAGACTAATGTTTATGTGATTAGTGTTCGACTGATAAGACTGATTAGTGGTTTAAGTGTTAGATTTCGAATTAGGTTTAATGTTTAAGGTTACGGTTTATGGTTAAATTGATGTTTTAAGAAAGCTACGAATAGATTGTTATGCTTTTTAGGTTTCAATTTAGGAGTTTATGGTTCAGGTTTCGATTTAGGGATTTTTTTGTTCAATTGATGTTTTAAGGTTTGATTTATTAAGACTGATTAGTGGTTTAAGTGTTAGATTTCGAATTATGTTTAATGTTTAAGGTTACGATTTATAGTTAAATTGATGTTTTAAGAAAGCTACGAATGGATTATTATACTTTTAGGTTTCAATTTAGGGGTTTATGATTTAGGTATCGATTTAGGGATTTTTTTGTTCAATAGATGTTTTAAGGTTTATGTTTTTCAAAAAACAAGGTTTGTTCAGGCTTTCTAATGTGGTTAGAGGTGACGGTAATTAGGTGGTTTAGTTTATGACGTTATTTTGGTAGGATGAAAACTTTTGGTGGGTAACTTTTGACTAAAATGGTTTGTGGTTTGTAGTGACCAGCTTTTGCACGTTTACTACTCATGTGGTAATTCATGAATTTTGGGGTTTTTTATGTTTAGAATCACTAATATTTTGGGTTATTCTTATTAGTTAAAAACACTATATTTTGCATATTATGTTATGGATATTAGTGGTATATATTAATGTTATTTTGTTGTTTAGGAACTAAGATTGGTAAACATAGTTGATAAGGGTTTCTTTTTAAAAAAAACTGTTTTTAAAACAATAATGTTATTTTTTTAGTAAATGGTTTGACCTTTCTTAAAAATTCATTGTAATCTCTTATTAATAACAGTTTTTGTAATTATGGAAATAATTTAATTTTTAACAACCAACCGTGATATTTAAATTTTTTTTTAAAACATTAATTCTTATTTTCGGTTAGTAAATGGTTTGACTTTTTTAAAAATCATATTAATTTCTTATTAATGTCAATGTTTGTAATTATGGAAATAATTTATGTTGTACACAACCATCTGTGATTTTTTAAAAAAATTTCCTTTTGAAAACAATAATTGTTTTTTTCGGTTAGTATATGGTTTGACCTTTTTTAAATGCCATTTTTTTTAATTATGGAATAATATTTTATGTTTTACAAACCATACTTGACAAACAATCAAAAGTAAATTTTTTGTAAATTGAAATCGTGCAATTTTAGCAAATAAAGAATCAAGGTTTGACTTTGTTTTATAAAATTCAAACGCAATCTTTGAATGCAAAACAGATTCAGTTTTTTTTTACTTCTAACAATTTCTGAGTTTTTATTAACTGTAATATTTTAAATTTTTTTCAACAGAAAAAATAACAATTACTAAACCCAATCAAACAAATTTAACAAACAATTAAAATAAATTTGGTAGATTGCCATCTTTAAATTTTAGAAACAAACATTCAAATTTTAGAAATAAACAATCAACCTGTTTTTTGGTAAATTTAAAACATTGAAAGATTGAAATTAACCATTCAATATTTTTTTTAAACATTAATTTGTAGTTTTTTGGTTTATAAATTTAACATTTTAGTTAGTTATTTTTTTTATACTTTTAGCAATGTTTGACTTCTTTAACCACCTTAATTGTTTGACACGGTTTGACTTTTTTTAGTCAATAGATACTAACAAACAATAAATTATATTTAAAAAATATACCTATACAACTTAAAAATCCACGGATTATATATGTTTAAGTTTATTTTAGGTATATTGAAATCTTTACATTTTATACCTATACATTTTAAAAATCGTCTATAATTTAAATAAAAAAAATTTGAATTTTTAATTATAGCAACATTTTAATCTAAATTAATTATAGCAACATTTTAAGCTAAATTAATTTTGATTTACATTTACATTTTATATTACTTGTGTTTTTTCATTTAACTTATGGTTTTTTTTAAGGTAATGACAAAGGAACACTGTTATCTAATATATCTAACGGTAAACGAATTGACATAATTTTACATCTTTATTTATATGCTAATGGTATTATGCAAGTAATTTATTTTTCTTCACATTTCTCTCGAATGAAGAAAAAATTAAGAATGCGGTCGAATGTCGCAAATTTAGAAAATTACAACTAGATGCCAAGAGATGCAAGGTCAATAATCCTACAAAGGATGGAATACAAAATGTACCACCAAGTGGAGTATTTAACTGTGACTCCATTGAATCTTCACACCGTTTCGATGTGTCTAAAGATGTGGTGTATAAAGAAATATTTAGTGATATTTGAATACAATGTGTATTGGTTTCTTTTAAATCTTCATAAAATATTTCTGCTACATTTTTTTTTTTGTTTTACCCCTCAAAATAATTGTACGTTGGTGAAACGCGTGTAACGCGGGCAAAGATCTAGTATGGTATAAAGTCCCTTAAAATAAGAAGCATAAGAAGCCGCCAGAGATTGACACACGTCAATCTAACCTAACCACACATAACCACAGTTAAACACAATAAATCTTATCTTCCCTGTTCAAATCTTAACCCATTCTCATTTTAAAACATACCAATCTAGATCTGACAACCACAACCAACACCACCACCACCACCACCACCACCACCACCACCGTCGCCACCGTAACTCCCCTCCCACCCACTCCTCCGACCAACAAAACCATACAAACGACGTCGTCTTACCAAAACAAAACAACAACTCTACAATCATCATCCATGATGACGTCGTAATACCGTCAGGTGACGGAGACGTTAAGCCATGGAATCTCAGACCCAGGAAGTTACTGATCGATCCCGTTAACGGTAACGATAACAGTAACGAAGAGTATGTGAAGAAAAAGAGGTTATGGATATCATTATCGAAGGAAGACTTAGAAGAAGATATGTATGCGTTAGGGCAATGGAGTTTGGTTGGGATGTGAAGGTCAGGGCAGAGTTTGGTTGATGGTGTTACCTGTACATAAATAAAGATATATATATTTGAAGGGATGCGTTTGAATTGAAAGGGTGCGTTTGATTTCTGATTGAAAGATATATATATATATTTGAAGGGTGCGTTTGATTTATGGCAAAGGTGCGTTTGATTTTTTTTTTTTAGTTTTGATGAGTGCGTCTGAAATTTTTGATGAGTGCGTCTGAAATTTTTGATGAGTGCGTCTGAAATTTTTGATGAGTGCGTCTGAATTTTTGATGAGTGCGTCTGAAATTTAATGAGTGCGTCTGAAATTTAATGAGTGCGTTTGAAATTTAATGACTGCGTCTGAATTTTAATGAGTGCGTCTGTTTTAACCCAGGTATGGTTAGGGTTTTTAATCTGCATCCTTAATCTAATGGCTGAGATTGCTTCTTACGCTTCTTACGTTAAGGGGGCTTTATACGTTATCTCTCCCCTACACATATTCCTTCAGTGCTAACCGTCCGTCGTTTCGCGTTTGTTTAATTCGTGTATTTTTGTTCTTTCTTGGGGTTTTAATGATTTATATATCCTACTGATTAATTCTACAAACCAAGAGGGTGGAGTGCAAGGGCTGCACATAAACAATGTTTGGTGTGTGTGTGTTCGGTGATATATGTACACCGGGAGGGAGGGAGGGAGGTATTAGCGCCTAGTGTGCGTTTGGTGTGGGTATATATTGTGGCAGTTGTTCACAATAGTGTTTGGCGCTAATAACCCCGACTGCACATATCTTTCTTTCGTGTTGCTTCGTTTCGTGGTGTTTCTTTCTTTCTTGGTGGATATTATCCATATGCAGATTACCTGAGACTGTGGAACAGAGAACTATTTGGAGAGTCCATAATGCAGCTGCCACAGAGGAACATTAATGGGTCAAATGGGCCAAAAATGGGGAATGCGCCGCTGCTGGTCTTGATACATTACTGCAGCAATCAATTTTCTGCAAAGGACGAACATTAATGGTTATGAGCAGCAATATGATCCCCTTGACATATGCTGAACTAGCGAATGAAGGCGTTCAATGTCATGCGGTTTGTTCTGTTTAGAAGATCCATCAAGTTCAAGGTCATGTAAGCTCTAAACTTAATCATTTACTTGGAGAATGAATGAAATGAAAACTTTTAACAAGAGACACTTGAGATACGTCTGCAAATTCAGGAAGATACTCAAACATAAAGGCGAAGCGGTTTATTTAAACTGGTTTGTATGTCAATGTGCTAAGTGAACGAATGACATAAAGTATAATGTATAGAGATTTTGGCGATATTTGTATAGTCTAGCGTCTTGCTAGCAGTGGGCGTGTAATAGCAGTGGGCACATAAACAACGTTTGGTGTGTGTGTGTGTGTTCGGTGACATATGTACAACTAAGGTAGCGATTTTTTTATAGCTAAAATAGAATACAAACAACATGAATGTTAAGGCTATTAACAATTAACAATTCAATTATTATTGTATTCATATGAATTCAAAACCAATAGTAACAATGTCCACTCTTTATTTATACTTAACATAAAACAGCTTTTTAAGTTTTTTATACAATTTTGTCAAGATCACACTATCTTCCTGAGGGTTCAGTCATAAGCTCAAAATTCATGGAACAAATATCAGGTGAATGGTCCATTTGCAGCCTAACCATCTTCTCGACCACATAGTTAGCCCGGTCTCTCGGCCCACGGGTCATTTCCATCTCCAAACACGCTTTTAGGCCCGTCAAAACCTCACTCATTGTCACCCTTTCGGTTGACATGGCCCGTGTGCATGCAACCGATATTTCAATAGCTTTCCACACAGATTCTAAGTTGAAATCACCTCCCATTTGTTCATCTATTACACTTGTCACCTCTCCTTTTTTGAGATAATGGCCCACATATTGCATGATGTGGATGTGATCCATGCTTTTTATTATCGCGGGTTGGCCTGTGATCAGCTCTAGAAGAACGATCCCAAAACTATATACATCACTCTTTTCGTTCAAATTGTGAGATCTGCGGTACCTTTGTTGGATGCAAATTGATCATAAGTTCATAATGGGTCACAATACAAAAAGTTACATTCATAGAACATTTCACATATGTAGATAAATGATATGTACTTACTCTGGATCAAGATAACCGGTTGTACCAGTAACGTCTGTCAATATATGAGTAGTTTGATCATCGGGGAGACCTTTTGAAAGACCAAAATCTGCTATTTTAGCATCCAAATTTTCACCAAGAAGGATGTTGGCTGATTTTACGTCTCTATGAATTATAGCCGGTCTGCAACCATGGTGTAAATATTCCAATCCTGTAATCCAAAACATTCGTTTCGCTACATCATTTTCTGTTATTTTTATATTTGGGATTGCTTATTGGTTTGGAAATAAGACATTTGGAATAAGCAACTTTAAAATGTTTTTAACATCAACTTATTTCAGTTGAATAATCCATTAACAAGCCCAAACACTGTCAAAACAACTTATTATTCAATCAAAACACAATACACAGATATACAAATATAACAAGTGGTCCCAAACACTCCTTAAATGATCCTTAAAGAACGTTTTAAAGCATATATAAAACTATAAAAACTTTATTCTATTGTTATATTTGTTAAGGAATTGACTTTAAAAGTATTGCTAGATTTAAAAAGATTAAAACGGATTATGTGGGTCTTATTTGAGTTCTATGAATGAACCACAATCACATTTATTTTTCTTCTTAGACCATATAAATATGAAATTTTGAAATGGTGTAACAAATGGGCCATAAGGCCACCTGTAGTGGTCATACATATTTAACGCTCAAAACTAAATATGATTGGCTAAGACCTACCGTAGTGGGACGCTAAATCCAATTTCGCGCCCCAACACCAAAACGCAGGGCGCTAATTGGCGCTAACTCCCCAATTTTGCCTTTACGTTAAATATTTACCGCCAAATTTGCTGATGATTGTGGTCCCCTTCCTCTTAGCCAATCATATTTAGTTTTGGGCGCTAAATATGTATGACCACTACAGGTGGCCTAAGAGGAAGGGGACCACAATCATCAACAAATTTGGCGTTAAATATTTAACGCTAAAGGCAAAATTGGGGAGTTTAGCGCCAATTAGCGCCCTGCGTTTTGGTGTGAGGCGCGAAATTGGGTTTAGCGCCCCACTACGGTAGGTCTTATAACCAAACTAAAATACTCAAGAGGTTTTTTGGGTCCCACCTTCTATTCTGTAAAGCTAACATACTATCATATCTTTATTTCTTACCAGGATCCACAATTAAAACATTAAGGGGCAAGTATGAATTGGACTATTATCAACAAGTCTCAGTTTAGGATAAAGGTGAACAAGTATGCACCTTGTGCAGCATCTATTGCAATTTTGAGTCTCATTTCCCAGCTCAATGGGTGGATATTTCTATCTGGAAAAAAAAAAAATCATTGTTAGTCATGAATGAGTAGACATGGGTCATGTTTTATCCAAACGGGGTCAAATAAAAACTTTTAGCTTGAATGGAAAGGGCCGGACAGGTTAAATAGGTAGAAAGTCGCCTAAACTTATTTTAGATGCAAAAACCTCCTACGTCGTATAATTCAAATACATTGATTATTATTGGAGCAATATACTTTCTTGTAGTTATATTAAATACATTAATGTAGAAAATGGGAACACTTGGTGTTTATGGGTCAACTAATCTGGCATGGCACCTATTGTTTGCACTCGCCACTCGATGGTTAATTGTCTGAACCCGAACTCATTTAACACTTTACCCAACCCATGACTCACCCACTTTACAATCTCTACCGTTAAGTTGTTAACTATCCAAATGCAATGCTATACATACCTGATATATAACTTTTGAGGTTTCCGTTAGCCATGTACTCGTACACAAGCGCCATTCTGTTATTATCATGAGAATATCCCACAAAAGAGGCCAAATTTCTGTGATGAACCCTCATCAAGAGCTCAGCCTGCAGTCAGACCATAGATTTTTAAAAATTTAAAATTGTAAAAATATAATTTCCAAGAAAGGTTTTTCGAGTTATACAATTAGTGTTACCTCATTTTGGAATTCATTATATCCTTGAGATGACGATGCAGAGAGTAACTTGACCGCAACTTGTTTGCCGTTTTTCAAAGTCCCAAGGTAAACAGTTCCGAATCCTCCTTTTCCAATCGGTGTTTGGAAATTATTAGTCATGTTTGCCACCTCAGCATATGTAAATTGCTTGTTATTGGATTCTATAGTTCTTCCTTCTTCATTTGGGCGTTCTTTCGCTATATCCATAAACAACGTTCACTATACTCGCAACGACTATAATTGGCAAATATGTGATTCATATGTGGAAGCTTTTTCCGTTTTAAAGGTTTATTCCACCAACATGTAACGGGCATTCATGTTTTTGCATCGTATGTAACGAAGTAGACTTTTACCATTTGACGTGATTGACCTATTATAACTTGGACAACATGTTGCCACGCCACCTTTCTTAACCGTTATGGCAGGTCAAAACAGGTGCTTTGTCACCTTTAAAAATTGTTACATCAAATGGTATAAAGTAGTTCGTTACGCACAGTAACAAAATTATGAAGGCTTGTAACATTTTTGCACAATAAATTCCAATTTTAATGGTATATAGGGGTGACTAAAAGAAGAAGAAGAAAAGGAGAGAACATTACAGGCTTTTTGTTTCCTTTTAATTCTCCAAAAGATGATCAATAGAAGTAAGACCGCCAAAAACGACAGCAGTGAAGCTATTATTGGAACTAAAATCTTCTTCTTCTTATTTTTGCATGATCCCGAGTCACAAAGGTTTTGGCTATCCACACTGTCATAAAATTGCATTTGGAAAAGAACATGTAGTTAGTTAGACTTAGACTCACAAGTTAAGGTAAATAAAGGTAACATAATAGATTTCGTATATTCATATAACTAATAAACTGTATCAGCAACGGACATGTTGGACGAGTATAAGTTTTCTCGTTTCCTCATAATGTGTGCTGCAGAGTTTTGTGGACGGTAATTCTGGAACGAAGGGGATAATATAAAATCCATCTATATATTTATTATAGGAAATTGATAACATTATTATTTCTTGACAAGTTTATAGTTACTAAATACTCATCTTTGATTGTGATGGTTGTCTTTCAAAAGCAGGCCATAGTTGTTAGTTTTTTCTATAACATATTGTCTGATCAAGATTATATAAAAAAAAATTGTGCAAACAACAAAATATTAAAAGAACCAAACCTTAGTTTGAGTAATCCAGTTCTTGATCTCTCCATTAGAGACTTTGGTATATTGCCAGATAATTGATTTCCCCTTAAATCCCTGAAAAAAAAAAAAAACTTACATAAATTCCGGTTTCATTTACTATTATTCCCAGTGGGTCCTGTCATTATATCCTCGTGAATTTACTAATGTGGACCCACAATCAAGTTTTGTCTGTCATTGAGGTGGCAATTTTGACTCATTTACTTATGAATAAATCGGTTTTGGTTATCTTTTTCTCAAAAGGGTCAAACAGGTCCGACCCGCCCAAATGCAAATCTTTGAAAAATATGAGGTTATGAAACTTACAATAACTTCAAGAATGTAAGCTTATCCAGAAAATCAGGTATTGGCCCAGTTAGACTATTATTAGATAGATCCCTGATAACACAACACAAAACTATCAATACATATAACAAAAATACTTGTAAGTATAATTGCAATTAATCATGACATGTATGAACATAGTTCTAAATACTTACAATGTTTCAAGTGATGAAAGATTAGCTATGGAAGCAGCTATTTGCCCGGTTAAATCACTTGCGGAAAGATTTCTGGTATCGGTTTTAAAAGGGTATTAATGAAAGATTTATATATTTAAACCAAAAAAAAACATGGTTAATATTTTGTCATATAAGATGAAATAACTTACAGGAATACGATCCGAGGGGGGTTTGAATCGGTGTAGCTGCATAATATACCGTCCCATGAGTAGTTCTTCGGGCCGCAAGGATCTCCTACCCAATTTCTGTTTATTTTATATGTTGTTCTAATGTTCTGTACTGCATCAACTGTTTTAGTAGCACAACCAAAGTCCATACACAAGATTAGCAAAATGCATAATAAAAGGCGTGTTTAATACTTTAATGACGATTTCAAATATGATGGCGAACAAATAACATACCGTCTCTACTAAATGTCGCCAGTTCGTTGGACTCTTGAACCCTGTAAATCTCAATTGCATTTAAAATGGGCGGAATATTCGCACTGCCAGTTCTTTTTATAGAAATCTTATGCTCGTTTCCCACCAACGGTCGCAAATTATAAAATGTAGATGCATAGTAAGCGCGAGGTCTCACATTTCCAAAAAGCTGAATTTCGTTCCAAGAAACGTTAAACTCTCTTGTTTGATTCCTATCCAAGACAATTAAATCTGCAAAGTATAAGTAAATGTAAAACTGGGCTTTCGGGTCAGAAACATTCCAACTAAACTCCAAAGATTCGGTTCCATTTTTTGGTGTGGAGCCCGTTTGCATAACTTCATTTGGAGCGCGATAACCATCTCCACTTGTATCTATATCTCTAGATGTATGTAGCGAATCCCATGATGGAGAATTGTAAGGAGACCAAATTCTATCATAAGCATCACTTGTATACCGACCTGACCCGTTTGCATATCCAATATCCAATCTTTGAAACAAAACTAACGGGACGAAATTCTCAGGGTCAGTTTTGTAAATTGACCCGTCGAGAGGCCTTAACTCTAACCCGGATATGAAGGGAATACCAAGTCCTACATTCACAAGACAAACACTAAAAGTATCTTCTAAAGCGACACTAATGATCTCTGTAGTAACAACGTCCGAAAAGTTTTTGAATTTAACCGATAACCAAAGATTTACACCAAGATAAAGATCAAATTCGGGTAATTTATTTTGACCATCATAATTTCCATACATAAAAGTAGCTCGAATAAGATTTAAACTCGATTTACCACCATTGGGCCGTAAAGTGTAACAGTTTTTATCCCCTTGAGGAAAGGTTCTAAGATCAGAAAGTGGTTGAGGAAGATATAAGTTGTTTGGATATGCATATTCTGATGAAATGTTTCTATTGATTCCAGTGTTCACAAACGATCCATCTGACGTGTAACTTATACCCGTATCAAGATCCACATAGTTAAAATTTTCCTGTGACCCGCAATCTATGCTTATATAACCTATCAAGTAACCGAATACAACGAAATAAATTTCCAAAAAAAAAAAAAGAAGAACTCATAACATAAGTTGGATAATGCTAAGTTGCTAACCTGTTTGAATCTGTGCATGAACATGAATGAACCCTGCAGTAACACAGAACAGGAACAGATGAAAGAATATTACTACCATTTGTGCTCTTTGTTTGACAGATTATTATCTTTAACTTTGTAGATTGAATGTATGTATGTATGTACCAAAGAAAGACAAGTAAAGTGGTTACTAAGTTAATTATTATATCCAACAAGGCAACATTAAGTCAAATAAAGATACCTAAAGACAATAAACATGGTCTGCTTATGCATAAACAGTGGTCAGGAGCAGTTTAAAGTCAAAGTAAGTTCTGTTATGCATTATTATTTAAACATTGTAGTTGTTCACATTATTATTTACACACACTTATGTGAGTTATATATATATGTATATATATTCACAAGTTGCAAAAAAAATGATTACTACTTTAGCTTCTTTCATCTTTTACATTTGAATAAACGTGTGCATCTTGTGTATTATATTATTATTAATGTTTTGTAATTATTATGTATGTGTGAGTTAGGTGTAGAAAATTCAACCCAAAGAAGTTTGATCACCACCAACTTGTTCAAATTAAAATACGAAAGAAAGCATGAATTGGTTAATATCGTGTACAAGGAGAAGTCAAACCCAAAATACAATCTTTATTGACAAAACATAAAAAAGATTCCATTGCCGGGAATCGAACCCGGGTCTCCTGGGTGAAAGCCAGATATCCTAACCGCTGGACGACAATGGAATTCATGTTCGTACTTCAAGAACTTAAGCTAATAAAGTTTGTACACTAAAACCAACTGCCAGAAACATAACATACAACTGGATTAGTTAGTGGGTTGGTGGTATAATTGGTTTCCTTTTAGTACACTAAAAATTGTTTTTAGTATGAATGTATTAACCTTAAAATTGGATAAAACATTGTCTTCTGTTATTCTCAAAATTATTAGGAAATTGACCATCTTAAACAGATACCAAACAAATATCCGTATTAACCAATGAGATGAAGTAAAACGCGACTCACGATTGACAAACGAGTTTCAAGGGTAAAGAGTGGTAAATACCAAACAACTTTTTGAAGATCTCTCTTTTGCATTTGTTTAATAAAAAAAACCTTAAACTCGTCTATTTGTAAATAAAACAAATAGAATATTAAACCTTTTTGTTTCATATCTTTTGTAAAAATATTCAAATCGAGAATTCAATAACGAAAAGTAAAACAAGAGACTAGCAAGTTAGCTTAACTAGAACTCTCACTATACAAATAGTTATAAAAGTTGATCGCTTAGTTATGATAAATTAGTGATAATCCCTTATAATTGTAGTAAAAAAAGTTGTGGGGATCTCTACTATATAAGAAAAACGTTACACTAAAATGTACACATTTTAAGTATATTGTAAATCGGTGACATGTACTCTTTAGAGAGAAACAAAATCAAAAACAACCATTGAGGGAAGGACAAAGATGTACATAGAGTTGATTAAAAGTTGAATTTAACAAGATCCACAAGAACATATATCATTACGTTTTTATGGGATCTTTTATCTTTATATCTATTGTTCACTTGTAATATAAAACTGATAATAAAACTTAACAAAATCAAAACAACCTATTAAAAAAAAAGGTATAAAAAAGTATTATTAATTAAAAAGAAAAGTGAAAACATAGTAATTTTAGTGTAACTTGATGTATGGAAGGGATGCAAATGCTCTAAGTAGATATAAATCCAACTTATGCGAAGTTTTGAATTTTTGTGTTGAGTATCAGTTCTAATCAAACTTTGAGCCCACCGAAAATAAAACCGTTCTGAATCAATCCATATCAGTTTAAGTGCCCTAAAATCGGTTTTTAACCCGAATCGGTTTGATACCAAACTAAAACAATTGGGTAGTTTATAAACCGAACACAATTGGAGAAGCCCATAATAACCAAACCCAATACTAAAAACCTTAGCTAAGGCCCATACATACAGCCTGTTACCTAACGCCGACTATATACACATACAATTCTTTTCCCCCAAATCCCAAACCCTAGACTTCCAGTTATCAACCGATCCAGTCGCCTTACCTTACAGCCATTCAAGCGTCAAATTAAACATGGGTAAGCTCCAATTTCTTCACATTTTTATAATCTTTGCTAAAGTTTGAATCTTGAATTATTATTATTATTATTATTTGATTTGATTTGATAATTGCAGGAAAGGTTCACGGATCATTGGCTCGTGCTGGTAAGGTGAGAGGTCAAACACCGAAGGTGGCTAAGCAAGATAAGAAGAAGCAGCCACGTGGCCGGGCCCACAAGCGTATTCAATACAACCGTCGTTTCGTCACCGCTGGTCAGTTTATGTTTCTGCGTATTTTAGCACTCACCGCTTATCCTATTACATTTTTAATTGTTTGTTTATGGTTACTTATGAAAGAAGTAGATAAGCAATCTCAAACAACCTTAAAACAGTGATTAGACTTTATATCAGATAATTACTTAACTGGTCTTATTGACAAAAAAAATATGCAAAAGCTATTATATAAAAGTTAAAATCTGGCTAGAATATAGCCATAATTCAAAATTTTTGTTAGAAACTCTCCGGAATTTAAGAATCTTCGCCTAAACCATCACCTGAAGAATTAAAGCACAATTTCTTCGACTTAAAGCGCAATTGCCTCGCCTCGCCTTAAAAATGGGCCTAGGCGCAAGAGGCGATGGCTTTTATCAACTATGGTAATATGTATTAAGTATACACTTAGGCCCCAATACCGCTCTATGTATTATGTATTACCTATGAACCAATGTGTGCTAGTATTTTATGCGGTTCTTGATGTAGTATATTATGCGTATAACTGTATAAGTATATCAACGATCAATGCTCACTCTTAACAGTTTCTCCAATTCTGATCAATGATCATCTTGACTATTTATAACCAGAAATTAAGATTTATTATTACTCTGGAATTGCATCAACTAGTGTAGTAACCTGTCTAAACAATGATCTTACAACTATTCTTTTCTAAAAGGCTGATTATTTTTTGTGACAGGGAGATTTTCAATTATTTAGTTCAATCCGAAAACGAATCTGTTTACAAACTTGGATGCAAATGTCATATTTAAATTCTAAAGATTTTGAACCACTTTTACTAGATGAATTGGACTTCTATTTATACAAAAAGGTCTTACTTCTATTATGTGAATATGATGGTGTGGCTAGAAGATGAATACTATGCGATTGTACGAATCTTTGGTTGGGTTTTCACATACATTTTGTTTGATTTTGCAGTCGTTGGTTTTGGTAAGAAGAGGGGGCCGAATTCATCGGAGAAGTAAGCTGGTTGGTGCAGAGCAAGCAACATAGTCTTGTAGCTTTATTTTGATGGAAATTTTAGACCTTTATTATGTTTGACTATACAATGCTTATTATCTGGTTATGAATTTGGATGGATTTGTTTTCTGTTTCTCTTGTGGTGAATTTTGCTTTCTGCATTTGGGCATGGTATCGCAATTTACATGTTTTTGTGACTATAACATTCTAATCTTTCTATCAAAGGATGTAAACAAACCAAACCGAGTTCAAGCTCAGCTTGTTTAACTTTTTTTTTTTTTTTTTTTTTTTTTTTTTGCCAATTCTTTAATTTATTTCAATACGAAAATTACATCATAACAGAAGGTAGACGGGCAACAAGCTGCGCCGCCAACCCTTTCTGAATTGCAAACCCTAGTCTACTAAAGACAAATCCTTGCCCCCCTGGGGATGAAACATTGCTGTGGACGACCCGTTGGACCCTGGTCAAGAAACGAATAGCTTCTGGCGCCAGGGAGCCAAAGGTGTCGAAGGCCAGAGGGATAAAGACATGTTGGTTATCTGCACAAGCTTTAGCGTGTTTATCTACTTTCTTTGATTCCGCCTTTCTTGATGCTTGCCCAGCTACGAACCCTGTTTCCCTTAACCCAACCAGCGGAGATACCCCGGTGAGGTCTACACAGGCATGTTTCCCCCTCTCCCAACCAAAGACAAGCAGATCTGCGGGTCGCAAGGTGGATCTCCCTTCCGTGGGGTCTGTGAGGAAGTTTACAGGAGCCTCCTTTTTGGCAGAGATCCCAGCTCTTCTCAGGATATCCCACAAAACGTCCCTCACCCAGTCATGCCGATATTTGAAACCAGGGAGCTCTTTGCAATGAATTGCATGCTCCCCGTATTTATCCATGCAAGTTTTACGGCAGATGGGGCATGTTTCATCTTCCGGGTACATAGGGATCATCAATCGGTACTTGAGTATAGCCCTGTACTCTACTGCAGACATGCATTGACCCAAACCCTCAATCGGGATAACGGTCAAAAAATCCTGAGCATGGGGGCCTTTTAGGCACTCAATCACCGCCTTCTGGCGAGAGGACAACTCAAAAACTTCTCCCAGGCTCTGAGCAGTTTTGCTAAAAAGAGCATTCGCCAAAGTTTTTTGTGGCTTTGGGGGGGCGGTGTCCTTGTTAGAAAAACCGCCAATATCGAAGTCCGGGAGATAGACATTTAAGCGTTCGAGCGCCTGTTGATAGTCTGGGTCTAGTCCAATGACCCCACTGTTCCGGAGGATATGATCCTGAAGTTCCCAAGACTGAGCTCTGGACGCCACAAAGGCATAGACCCCAACATCTCGAGCTGACAGGAGGCCTAAACCACCTAAACGCATCGGCAAGGATGCCAAGCGCCACTGGAGGTCCCCGAAGAAGGGGCCGCCACACACAACTATATCTTCGATAGTTTCACGAAGCCCATCATCGAAAAGGGATACCGCATCCACCATGAAGTGGGGTTGACAAGTTCGTAACCCAAAAAGTAACTTAGCGACCCCCATGCATGACCTGAGGAGTAGGAGTTCACTTTGGGGATCTCTAAGGCGGGACAGTAGTTTCATAAGGGCAACCGCACTCGTAGCCCGCCGCCCTGCCAACTCCCCAATAAAGGTAGGATCTCGGCTAACAGCCCCACCAAGGAGCTTAACCCCTTTCTCTGGTCTACCAATCCCTGTCGGGAAAAGCCCGTCCTGACTTTTCAACCCGTCACACGTCGGCCAAAAGACCTCTGTTTTCTTAATATTGAGATGAAGCCCCAGAGATGGCCCATGCACGTTGATAATGTCTAAAGCCTTAGCAACCTCCACTGCGTTGCCTATAATCGTCCCATCATCCAAATACCAGGCATGAAACGGTAAGTTACAGTGTTCCTGAATCCGCATGATAAGGGGATGTAAGGCAAGGGCAAAGAGAAGGGGCCCCAAAGGATCTCCTTGCTGCACTCCGGTGGTAGCCCCAATACAATCATTGCCCACATACAGCCTAGCAGGCTGGGCATAAAGGAACTGGACCCACGGATATATGGACGGGCATCGTTGGTGAACCTCTTGGAGAAAAACTGTACGGTCGACCATGTTGAAGGCATTGGAGAAGTCTACTGTAAGCATAGCCAGAGACCCCTCCACATGAAAAGAGTTGAGGAACCTGTTGGCACTGTGGAGCACCGCCTCTGCCCCATTTGGTACCCCTACTCCAAATTGAAAGTCCCCTAGGTACTGGGCAATGTCTTTCCCAACCTTCTTCATTGCCACCTTAGAAACTAGCCTTCGCCAAATGCCTCCCACAGCAATAGGCCGAATTCCATTATCGAGCTTCAATAAGGGGGTGAGGGGGGCCGATGCAATGAACTCGGCAAGCGTCTTAGGGCAGGCTCCCCTAAGCCATAGGTTGACAACTTCAGTGATGGCCGCTAGCAAACCCGAGGAAGTCACAGAGCCTTCGCCCCCAATAGCATCCAACAGGTGTTGGGCACGTATCCCGTCCCTCCCACAGGATGTCCCTTTAGGGAAAGATCGGATACATTTAAGCACACACCCCTCATCAACCGATAGAGCGGGTTGGGCTATAGGGTTAGAAGGAAAGGATGGAGGCGGCACCACTGGGTGTTTATCAATGAGGGCCTTCATGGTCGATTCACATAGAGGGGCGACTCCACTAGAGCATAACACCTTTACCGCCGCCGTGAAATGACCATCCCTGACTTTTCGAAGACATTGTTTTATATTAGGTTCGCTTTCGTTGTCCTCTCCCATTTTGGCTTCGCCCCTAGATACCGAGATCTCCCCCGCGCTATCCAAAAGGGAAGAAACCAAGACCGCAAACCCAGACCCATCTTTCCATTCTCCTAACGCTTGCATGATGCTACTACACTGCAGGGATTTCCTGTTCCCTGATCTTTGCTCTTGCCTGGAGGACGGTCTGACCACCCGCAGGGTTAACCGTGGAAGCAATAACAATTGGACCCAATTGTCAACCGAGCCTGGCGATGCCACTACTTTGCGTAAAGCACCTGTTAATGCTTGAGCAAACATCAGACGACAACTAGGGGGGATGCTTTTAACAGTCTGAATAGGGAGGGAAAAAACACGCTCGAGGAGGGCAACATCCCCAACCATCCCGGTTGGGTGACGTGGGTTTGCGTCGTCTACCGTTGGACATGGTTTCCGTATCCCAACAATGAAATCTTCGACATCTTCAGAGACCACGGCGAACGATACAACCTCATCGTCATGCTTGCATCCCCTACTGAGAGCATGCATCACCATGCACCTCCCACATAACCATTTATCTCCTTCCTTGAGAACTTCTCCGACATCTAAAAAAAGGTCCAGATCCTTCGAGATAGCCTCCTTCAGAGAAAGCCTTCGGTTTTTTGTGTTGAAGTGGGTGCTTTGGATGTGTCCAAGAAGGCGCAAAAAACCGCCATGCCCCGGTTTACCATCTTTACAATCGTGAAAAAGTTTAAAGGGGCAGGCCCTCAGACCACTAGCAGAGCCCTGCACAGAACTTCGCGACTTGACGTTCCGGGCCCTCCTGGCAGGGGCCATGTGCGAAAGGTAAACCGCCGAACTCGAGGTGAGTTGGGGGGCAAAGGAAACGGCGAGCAAAAACCCGTTACAGGGCGGAGAGGGTAGCAACCACAGGTTGCCCGCCCTCTTAACGAAACCCCACCTAATTCCTTACCCCATTAGTAGTAGTAGTAGTATTATTATTATTATTATTATTATAGTTATAATAATTATTATTATGTTATTATTATTTTTATTATTTTAAGTGATGTGTTGTGTGTAGTACAATGGTCAAAAGGGGAGAAGGCCCAAAACAGAGGGGGCGAACAAGAAAAAAAAAAAAACCGGTCGAATGTTGAAGTTTATTTTATTTTCTACCAAGTTTTGTTCTGTTAGGGTGCTTGGCATCGTCCTTAATTCACCAAAAACCATTTTTTAACTAATTAAAAAAAAAGAATGAGGTGGTATGTCTCGTATTGTGTACGCTATAAGTCAATGTATGATACTGGGTACGGTTGTTGTATTGTTGTATCTGCAAAATGCATACAAGGCAAGCAAAAAGACGTTTACACCACACGCGTAAGAAATTTAGTTATTTGGAAAATTTAGTTATTTGGACCCAATTCGCAGGACATTTTAGAGGATACACAAGTGATAAAAGAAGATACACGATTAACTTATCAATTATTATGAGCATAAGAATTATTATTTACAATTACTTAAAAAACAATTATGAAGTTTAGGGGTCTAAGTTGAATAAAATAAGTACGAGGACCTATAGTGCAAATATATACAAACATCATGTTATGTACGTGTGCTCAAAGATGCATGCAGGATATGAATTGATCGTGAAGGATGAATAGGCTGGCGAGGTGGAAGAATGTTCAATCTAACGACAACGTAGACGACAATGCAGACGATAACTTATTCCTTCCTACGAGCTCCGGTTTCCAACCGATTGACACTGCTGGTGTGTCTCTCTCTCTTTGGTTTCCCTAATTTGATAATTAGGTTTTATGATTGCATAAGATGATTTCAATATTAATGTTTTGGAATGACTACTGATTGATTGGTATACGTTAAACACGCTACAGAGCAGGAGGAGCTGGTTAGATCACTTGTAAGATCTCAAGCCCAACAATCTCGATTTTGGAGGGTAATTTACAAACACTCATGATTTTTTTTTTATCAAATTTTAAATCTATTTTGTCAGATCCAAATGCATGCTTCGAATGATCACTTTTAGTAAAAAAAATCGATATGTATTGATTGAATTCGAATTCTTCAAAATTGATTTAAGTTTTGATTGACTTTGCTTTAATGCCACTTTGAAGTATCTGTATTGAAATTTTGAAATTTTTTATGAAGATTCTGTGTTTTAATATGTTATGTGGTTTTATGCTGTTATTGCAGCGTGTGTTTGCGGGTTTGCTTTGTTGCTTCGTTGCATTTCTTATTTTCTCCATTCATCGACAAACAACAATGCCATGGGAACTGGTATGCTACATCATGGACAAACAAAATTTATGTTTGTCTGTTTGTTTTAGCCGTTTCATCAAGTCTATAGAGATTAAGGGGATATTTGGGATTGCATTTTGAAATGGATTTTTAGATTATTGCGTTTTGAAAACGCAAATAATCAGTTTTTAGTGTTTGGGGCTGAGTTTTGAAATAGAATTTTAGGCTATCAAAACGCAATAATCTAAAAGCAGCTCCACCCCTACTTTTTCAAAACGCATAATCTGTTTTGAAAAATCAATCCGAAACACTCTCTAAGATGATTTAAGTTATTATACCCAACCAACAAGCTACTAACCAGTGGGACCATGTAAACTGCATATGATGCTTACAATGGGTAGGTAGCCTTCAAGGGGTTAAGCCAGGAACCAGTGAACGCTAGATGCAAACCTGAGACCTCTACTAGAGGGGAATTAACCAGGCGCTTACCACTGATCCACCCCTTGAAGGCCAGGAAACCGTATTTTGAAACAATAGGAAAACTGTAATAGCCATGAGTCCCTTGACTGATTACCATGTCTTTCTTTATCTTAAGATTGTGGCACAATAATGTTCTTTTGTGACAGCGTTACCATGCCTACTTCATGGGAGAGGTTGAATCATGGATTGTGATTGCTGCAGGTTAGATTTTTAATTTAAAAACACATGTTGCAGTATTTTTTGTTCTCTGCATAGTCAATATTGTAGATTCTGGACCTTCTTACTTGAACTGCAGCATATAAATATGATCAAATGAAACGTCGTCTTCTATTTCATATTTTGTTCCTAAGCTTTGATATCCTCGGTCACTTTTTTTATAATCTTACAATAGGTTATGTTGCATGTCATATTCTGAGAAATGTTTATGGACGTTTCTTAGGAACATGTATACTATATTGAACAAACATCTTTAGTAGACACGTCTAAACATATCCGTGATTTTTTATGGTGGTTTTAGTGTCATCAACTATTTTACGTAATTGGATTTGCAAAATAAGACCAGGTAGATTTTAGTAGTAGAAGTTAATAGCTTTTCGTACATGCTTGAATGCACTAAATATCACCAAATGTTGAAAGAATTGAAGTTTGTTTGCACAGTGTTGTTTAGTGTAGAGGTTATAAAGGGTCACTATATATGCATTCTAACACGGTCCTTATAAGGTAGCTAGACGCTGACCTTATGAAAGTTTTAAGTACACTGACTTACTTTAACGATTAAATCTAACCGCTCTGTTAGGTAGTTACAATTGCAACTAATGTAATCATATCCCCTCAAAATACAATATTTCATTTCGAGAAGTCTCCAAGTTGGAATGACCAATTTGCCCGTTATCATCATATACAAACAGATTGATAGATGTTTTTGCATGATTGATTTCTTTTCTTTTGTTGGAGGCCAATTTAGAGATTTAACACTCTTTGACAGATTGGGCTGCTGTTTTAGTGTGTTCCATGGCCATTGCTGGATTGCTTCATAGCTCACAGTCTCGTAGACGATTTCTTTGGTTCTCTTGCTTCTCTGGTGTTTTGTTAGCGGTTTTCTGGTTATATAATATGCTCAGGTATGAATGTTCTACACCTTCTTTACTCATTATGTTTATAATATCAAGACTTGCAAAAACACTTTACTAGAGGCCGGAAAATGGGTGGGATCAAAACAGGTATTGTAGTCCAAAGGGGTCTGGTTGAGTCAACTCGTGCATCTTTTCAATCTTTTAATACAATCGAATTTTATTCGACTCAAAAGACAACAATTAAGACAATATACAAAAGCTATTGAATACAATTATAGACTAGTTCTTTTGGACTGATTTAGATGTTTAATGCATACTGGACCAAATTCGTGATACTTTTGAGTTTTGACACATTCAACACTTGGAGCCTTGGACACATTTGACTCGTTTGAGAGGAAAGACAACCCAAATCGACCCATTTACTAATAAATGGGTCAAGATCATCACCACTACACTACAAGCTTAATGTCTTTAATAGATTTAAATCTCATATTAATAGCTCTCTTGTCTTGTAGGTTGCCCAAGTTTCGGTGGGATGTTATCTGGCTTCCTTTTGGTCCCTTGAGGTACTATTTTTCTTTTCTTTTCTTTTCTTTTCTTTTCTCTCCTCTTCTCATTTTAGGTTAACTACACCAACAATGCAGCATACTATTTGTCATGTGTGTAAGAAAACAAAATGTCTTTTTTCTCTCATATGTAACATACATTTGTTGTTTACACTTGTATAACTAACCTTGTATATAAAGGCAAAATGATGACAAGACACCATTTTGAGATAACATGTTTGTATGTCATTTATTGTTACATCATCATTTTACATTTTTTACACACGTTATCATTTACTTCTTTAAAATGCTACTATGTTATAGTGTCGTCTGTTGGTGGCCGGTTTTGGGGTTTGTCTTGTTTTGTTCCTTTTGGTGTTGGTGTCTATACTTCGCTTCCAGTTTCTTGCTGGCTCTATATATATATAAAGATATTTTGCCGTTCAAAAAGAAAAATCGTCCAATAGACACTTTTTACACTATGTTAATCTGAAAACTAAAACTTCATTTTTTTTTCTTTTGCAGTGCAGCCGCGCTGTGCCTTTACGTAGATACTCTATTTAATGAATCATCTGAGGAGGTTAAAAAACTTCAAAGTTACATGTACGCTTACAAGGCCCGATGACCTGTATTATGATTTGCAAATGGTACGATTCGCAATTTTCACGATTGCTAGGAACCTGGACTACATTTGTACAGTTTCATCCAAAGGTTGTACATTAGATGAACAGGAATAAAATTTTGGTTGTTTCATTTAAGCCACTTCGTTTATTAAACTTGCTATGTGTTATTAAAACTTTATTGGAACACTACTAAAACTTGGTTAATCCTTTTATCTTTTCTAACGCGTACATTGTTTGAAACCATTTTATTACAATTTTTTTTGGCTAAAACGAGATGTTTCACTTCAATAAGAACTTATTTTAACAAGTAATGTGACCTGTGTTTGAATAAGAACGAGCTTGTCTATCGAACAAATTTAAAAACCTGGTAATAAAAAGTACCATATATCAAAATCAAAACATGTTTTACAAAAAATAACTTTGATCAAAACTCATTATGAAACGTACGACCTGAATATGACGATAAACCCCAATCTATAGAAAAAAATATATAGCGATACGCTAAAAGTACTATAATCGTCTTTCCAAAGACGGCAAACTGGTGTCAAAATCGTCGATCCCATGAAACATACCAAAGATAAAAAATTAACTCGAAGCAAAATGTAAACACTACAATTTTGATAATAAAAAGTACCAAATATCAAAATCCAAACTTGCAGAACTCAAGAAAAAGACAGATTTTACCAAATCAATCTTCATCATCAATGACTTTGGTGCCAAGGCCCTTCAATCCTTCGGTTGGGATTTCAGCAACGGTGACAAGTGAGTAAAGTTCTTCGGTTGCATCTTCATCATCATTTCTCTTGCGGGCAATTCGAACTCTGACTCTTCTTGGAACACTTCTGATTCCGCGGCTCCAAACGTATTTGTTTAGTTTGACATCCACTCTCACGTCAGTGGTTCCCATGGCCTTTTG
Organism: Ambrosia artemisiifolia; assembly: GCA_032199755.1. NCBI lineage: Eukaryota > Viridiplantae > Streptophyta > Magnoliopsida > Asterales > Asteraceae > Ambrosia > Ambrosia artemisiifolia. The sequence goes on from CM063514.1 coordinate 1,550,037, forward strand.
TGCAAACTTCTTGATCTCTTTGATGGCTTTTGGCGCCTTCTTCTTGAAGGTGCTGTTGAAGAAAAAAACAACAAAATACACTGTAGATCTTTAAAAGCATTCGATATACAGGCATACAGTTTATCTCTAATGGGCCAATTGTGTTAAGTTAACTATCTATATAATAATCAAAAGTGTCAAAACGGATAAAAAGCTGTCCAAAAGTTTAGACAAATGTGCCTACCAGCGACCACAGAACAACATTTCCCAGTCCGTCAGTTCCTAAAAGCGAAACGTCTATTTGATATTTCACAGAACACATACTGGATAGCAGAAAAAAAAGCATGCAACACATTCACAGCAAAAAAAACAATCCATTATATAAAAATGAGTTCCTCGACTCCTCCGTGAGCCATATTTGATTCATAGTGCATCAAACCAGATGATTAAATACAGATAAGAATACAGAGTGTGTAAACCTATGACATTATTTTAAATCTAACTATTATCAACATTTTAACCTCTGTTGAAAATTGGCCAAAAAAGCAAGTGTTATCAACTGTTAGCCTAAACCAAAACAGCCATTTTAACCTCTGTTGCTCGGCTAACCTGGACCAACAGACCCATCTCTCAACCTATAGCCACACTAGTAAGCTTGCGAGTCAGAGCAAGCACTACAGCAATTAAAACCAATTCTAAAAATATTACAATACCACTGTCCAATCACACCTTCTAATTAAATAAATCAACCATCATATAAAAGGAAACTATACCAATTCAGAGATAATAATAATAATAATAATAATAATAATAATAATAATAATAATCTCCTAAAGAAATATTAATAGTGCATTAGCAATAACCAGTAAACATATTAAAACCATACAAACTATATATTATAACAAAACCACAACTGCAATAACATGTTTTAGACGCAATCAAACAGCAATAAAATAAACGTACCATCCATGAAGACGCTTGTGAAGATTAATGGTGTACTCTCTTGTCACCACCTCTTCCTTCCTTCCTTTTGTCTTCTCCACCATTATTTTACCTCTTTCAACTACACCTTACCTACCCAAACCAAAAAAAAACATTCAACATTCGATTTAACACATCATTAGATCAATTAAGGTGTGAAAGAAAGAGAGACAGAGAGAGATGAACCTAGGGTTTGAAATATGCAGGAAGACGAAGAGGGAGGCGCAAAAAGTAAAGAGTAAGGTAGATGAAGGCTATATAATAACCCTAATTGGTCATGTGTTTGGGTTACGTGGTCTTTTATGTTTTTGTGGGCCGTTACCTAATAGAATCCAACCCAATGGATTTGTTATGTTTTTTTTTTCTAAAATAATAAAATGTGTAACTTCAGAAAATAAATTTCATATTGTTGGGTTTAATTTTTTTTGGAAGGCGAAGATCTCAATCATTTGGAGGTGGCAGAGAACTTAACACATGTTCTTGCAGGTCCTGCCTCTACTCACACACCCAAACTATGTTGTCTGAACCGGTTCTACGCTGGGGTGGTGATAGGCATAAATAAGGCTCCCCCCGGAAAATTTCCCGCCACCTCCCACTTGATGTTGCACCCTCCACAAGAGGCAAGACTCTCTGGAGTAAATGCACGGTAATCGAAAACCAGGGTTGCCATCAGTATTCGAACATGTCCTCTCTATGAGGATAGGCTCTAACCATCACTTGGCTTACCACTCCACCATGGGTGGTTTATTGTTGGGTTTAATTAGTAAACTTAGAGATGGATCTATGAATGAGGTGTAAAGTTCAGTTTCTGGGGCTGAGGTGTTTCCGGTTCAGTCAAACTTAATCAATATCGGTTTTTAGTATTTTTAAACCGTTTTGGAGGAGCTCTCAAACTAATTTCAACCGTGCTTGTCATTTCAACAAACCCAATTTGCAAAATGGTTTTCTCAAATTAAAAAAAAAAAAATACGCTCTGATTCCATACGTATCTATGATAGTCAAATCTTAAAACAAATATTAGACACCTTTTTAGTATTGGAAAAATGGAAATAAATAACGGAGTTAGCCTCCGTTAGTTTAGGTCCTGTTACAAACATGATATTTCAACAGAAATACTAAAGACTTTTATTCAAACAAAAGAATCAAAACTAAACACAAAGTATCTGAATACAAATCTCTCAAAGACAAAGAACTCTCACTACCATCAATAGACTACACAGAGAATGATCAAACAGATCAGATACAAGGTGTATCTGAACTATCAACAACAAAGATCAAAACCCTAGCTATTCAGACGAATGAGAGACACAAAAGAGAAAACAAATATCAAAGATCTCGAAAACTAATAATGTGAGGCAGATGAAGGCCTTTTATAGAAGCTGAGATGTGTTTGTTGCAATAATCCAACGGCTGACAATAGAATAATCCAACGACTGTAAATAACTTGTGCTTCTTGACTGGGATCGCCACATCAGTAAGACATCTTGGACCGGGCTCACAACTTGGGCTTTCACCTGACTCCTTATCTGGACTCTATTCAGCATATGGACTACCAACTTGATCTACAAGCCCAAACCTCCCAAACCTGCAATGTCCTTATGCAAAATATAAAAACATTTGTATTGTATAAAACAAAAATAATAAAACCAATCAGCTTGACCCATTATAGAATTGTAATGTCTTATATTTTAACACCCCCCCCCCCCCACAATTCTATTACTTGAATGGGTCAACTAAACAAAGTTTATTACACAGATACTCATGAGCAGATGCCAATAATCCCTTGGTAAAGACATCAGCAACCTGTTCTTTAGAATCAATAGAAATAGTTTTTACAATACCTTTAAGAATTTGATCTCTTAAAAAATATAAGTCTAACTCAAAATGTTTTGTTTTATCATAGAAAACAGGACTTGCTGCTATGGATATAGCAGCATCATTATCACAACTTATATTAACAGGTAAATTTACAAAAACCTTTAACTCTTCCAAAAAATTCTTAATCCACATTATCTCACAGGCCACAGCACACATTGCACGATATTCAGCTTCAGCTGAAGATCTAGACACAGTAGACTGTTTCTTACTCTTCCATGACACTAAATTATTTCCCAAAAATACACAAAACCCAGTGACAGACTTCCTTGAGTTAGTGCATTTGGCCCAATCTGAGTCTGAAAAAGCTTCTAGTTCAAACTTGTCAGACTTTTTAAACTTTATTCCTTTTCCAGGAGAAAGTTTTAAATATCTTAACAATTTGAATGCAATTTTCAGATGACCCTTTAATGGATTATGCATATATTGACTCAAAAAATGCACTGTATAAGATATATCAGGACGAGTATGAGACAAATAGATTAATTTACCAATAAGCTGTTGATATCCTGATATATTATCTACTGGTATGGATTGATTGGCCATTAAAGTTGTTACTACATGGTTTTGCTCAATAGGAACATTAACTGGTTTACAAGCCAATAATCCATATTCTGCCAACAAATCTGTGCAATATTTCCTCTGAGATAGTATAAGACCATCATTTTCTCTTATTACTTCTATCCCTAAGAAATATTGTAACTTTCCTAAATCCTTGATTAAAAATTTAGATTTAAGACTCTTTTTTAGATTTTCAATCTCAGTAATTGAATTACCAGTAACAACAATATCATCCACATACACAAGGAGAATAATACATATAGAATTAGAACATTTAAAAAATAGTGAATGATCACATTTACTTCTTTCAAAACCAAACTCAAACAATACATTCACTAATTTCTCATTCCACATCCTAGGTGCCTGTTTTAGACCATATAAAGATTTTCTAAGTTTACAAACTTTACCATCTTCTATGTTACTATATCCCTCAGGCACACTCATATAAACATCCTCATTAAGTTCACCATAAAGAAAGGCATTATTTATATCTAATTGGTATAAATCCCAATCATTAAAAACAGCAAGAGAAATAATACATCTAACTGTTACAATTTTAACAACAGGTGCAAATGTTTCATCAAAATCTATCCCTTCTTTCTGACTATAGCCTTTGGCTACTAACCTAGCTTTATATCTCTCTATTTCACCATTGGCTTTATATTTAATTTTATATATCCACTTACAACCAATAATATTTTTACCTTTAGGTTTATCAACAATAGACCAAGTATCATTTCTATTTAAAGCTTCAAGTTCATCATTCATAGCCTGAATCCATTCAGGACTATTAGAAGCTTCCTTAAAACTTCTTGGTTCAAAACTTTTAGACAAAGTAGAAGCAAAACATTTTGACTCAAAGGACAGATTGGCTAAGTTAACAAATTTTTCAATTCCATATTTTACCTTTCCTTCCACAACATATTCACTATATTTGGAAGGAAAGATAGTACTTCTAGATGACTTCCTAATACTACTAGTACCAGCAGACTCAGAAGTATCACCCTCAGAATTGAAAATTCCTTCATTTGTAGTACTCACATGATGGTCTGCCTTATCAGTCTCCATATCCCTGATGTTAGACTGCTGTACACCAGCCATGTCAGTAACATCAGGTTGAGTATCTGATTGTAAGTTATCATGTGTTCCTACATTAGTCTTACCTAGCCCCTTTCTATCATCATCGGGATCATTTACTTCAAAATTGTTTTGTGAGTCTGTGTTTTCAAACATATCAAAAAAATTTAAATTGTTAACAAGTTTTTCAGGATTAGAATCAAATGATTCAAATACTTTTTGTTCCTTGAAAGGAAAACAGTTTTCAAAAAAATTTACATCTCTTGAATAACCAACTGTTTTACTATCAAGACTAAAAACTTTATAACCTTTCTTTTCATTTGAATATCCTATAAAAACACATTTTTCTGTTTTACTATTAAATTTATCACTTTCATTTAAAACAGCACAAAAACACAGACAACCAAACAACCTTAAATGATCAAGAAAGGATTCAAATCCATATATTAACTCATAAGGAGTTCTCCCTCCTAATACTCCAGATGGTGTCCTATTAATCAAATAAACAGCAGTCAAAACACACTCAGTCCAAAACCTAATAGGTAAATTACTTTGAAATAAGAGAGCTCTAGCAACATTAAGCAGATGCCTATGCTTCCTCTCAACAATTCCATTTTGTTGAGGAGTATAGGCACATGTGGTTTGATGTATTATTCCCTTATCTTTACAAAAATTTGACATTTGATTGTTCACAAATTCAAGACCATTATCACTTCTAAAACACTTAACAGTTTTGTTAAATTGAGTCTTAATAATGTTAACAAAATCTTTTATATTATCAAAAACCTCTGTTTTATTTTTTAACAAACAGACCCAAACAGTACGAGAATAATCATCAACAATAGTCAGAAAATACCTAAAACCATCTCTACTAACAATTCTATAGGGTCCCCAAACATCTAAGTGAACTAATTCACCAAGCTGACTTGATTTATGTTCACTCAATGGAAAGGGCTCCCTATGTTGCTTAGCTCTAAGACAAGTTTCACAAGGTTGACTCTTGTCATGATCACCTATATTCAGTTTTGATTTAAGAACTTTAACAGCTTGTTCAGAAGGGTGCCCTAATCTAGCATGCCAAATGTCATATAATTCACTATTACTAGCACACACCTTAACATTTAGACAAGTATTGCCACACAAATACAACCCTTCAAGCTGTTTACCAGTCACCAGGACTTTCTTGGTTAACCGGTCCTGTATATAACAAGTATCCTCATCAAAACCAACATACAGATTGTTATCCCTAGCAAGTTTGTGAACAGAAATAAGATTGACCTTGTATTCAGGAACAACTAAAACATCTTTTAAAACCACACCATTTGCCAAGCTAACATTACAAATTTTAGTAACCAAAGCTTTAGTACCATTAGGATGATTAACATGAATGTTTAATTCAGAAACTTCAATAAAATTAGTTAATTCAACATCACTAGTAACCATGTGTTGACTAGCCCCTGAATCAACAATCCACCCAATCTTAATCTTATTTCCTATACAACTTGCAAAACCAAATATAGGTTTACCAAACACATTGGCACAAAAGAAACTACCTGAAACATTGCAGCTCTGTGGACTTTCCTTAGTTTTGTCACTTAAAAGATTCAACAATTTAGTCATTTGCTCAGTAGTTAAAGAAGATATAGGGTTACTAGTATCAACATTACTATTATTACTATTACTATTACCCCCCATCCTTCTAGATTGATTCCCCCTTGATCTCATCCAAGGGGGATAACCTATTAACTCAAAACATTTTTCAGCAAGATGACCATTCTTATGACAGTGAGTACATTTCAAAGGAGATTGATTACTTGTTTTATTACCAAACTTTTTTGTAAAATCATCAAACTGTTTAGTTTGACCTGTTTTAGACAAAAAACTAACTGTTTGAGACTTTTTACTTGCCCCACTAGAATTTCTATATGACTCTTCCCTAGAGACAATAGCATAAGCCTCTTTTACAGAAGGCAATGCATCTCTAGTAAGCAAATTAGTCCTAACAGTTTGATAACAACTATCTAATCCCATTAAAAACTGCATAAGTTTAATCATCTGACTAAAATTGTTAAAATCTTTTGCAGCATCACAAGTACATGGAGGCAATTGAAGTATTTGATCCAATTGCTTCCACATCACATTCAGTTTCTGATAATATTCAGAAACAGTAGTACCATCTTGACTAAAACTATTAATTTTTTTTATACAAATCAAAAACCACAGAACCATCTATTTTATCATAAGTTTCTTTTAGTTCTTTCCACACATCACTAGCAAGTTTAGAGAAAACTTGTCCAAGATACAATTCCTCAGACATAGAATTAAGAATCCAAGTAAGAACAATAGAATTACACCTATCCCATTGTCTAGCAAGCACAGGATCATCAACAGATTTAACACATTCTCCATTTATAAATCCAAGTTTATTTTTAACTTGTAAACCTAGAATCATAGCATTAGACCATACACTGTAATTTTCAGTTCCTTTAAGTTTAATATTAACAATAGTCAGATTAGTGGAATCACTAGGATGAAGATAAAGAGGGTCACCAGCATCAATTTTATTGACCAAGGTCACAGGGTCAATGATAGGAAGACCTCCACCCCCTTGACCTTGACCCCCTCCTTCATTCACCATAACTAATCAATTAAACAGAAACAATCACAGCAGATCACACAGAAGAATCAAAAACAAAACAAACGAGATCAAACAAAAACAAACAAGATCAAGAAAGCAAACAATCAAAACACGGCGAAGCTGTACAGGTGTTCCAGATCACTGGTTCATCACTCAAGGTGCCAGCGCAGGTCCTTGTACAGGAGCCACCTAAACACTAGACAAACCCTAAAGCTAAATCAGAGACTCAAGCTCTGAGCACAAGACTCCTTAGGACAACTCTAATAAAATCAAACAATAATGAAACGATCTCACCAGAGAAGCCCAAGTTAGGGTTCGCCAAGAACTCGTAACCTGTAACCTTCACTTAGGGTTACAAGTCAGAGAGCACAAGAAAATATGCTTTCCAACCACACAGATCAGAAGAATAGATCTGATTCCCACACGTCCAGCTATCCAGAAGACAAGCCCTAGATCTGAGTGTCCAGATCTACACAGACTTCTTTCCAGATACACACCAAGCTCTCTATGAATCCAGATGATACAGTAACACCTTTATGAACTCACAGAAACCCTAATTTCAGCGGAAGACGAACAAGACGAAATCAAAGCCTAGAGCTCTGATACCATGTTACAAACATGATATTTCAACAGAAATACTAAAGACTTTTATTCAAACAAAAGAATCAAAACTAAACACAAAGTATCTGAATACAAATCTCTCAAAGACAAAGAACTCTCACTACCATCAATAGACTACACAGACAATGATCAAACAGATCAGATACAAGGTGTATCTGAACTATCAACAACAAAGATCAAAACCCTAGCTATTCAGACGAATGAGAGACACAAAAGAGAAAACAAATATCAAAGATCTCGAAAACTAATAATGTGAGGCAGATGAAGGCCTTTTATAGAAGCTGAGATGTGTTTGTTGCAATAATCCAACGGCTGACAATAGACGAATCCAACGACTGTAAATAACTTGTGCTTCTTAACTGGGATCGCCACATCAGCAAGACATCTTGGACTGGGCTCACAACTTGGGCTTTCACCTGACTCCTTATCTGGACTCTATTCAGCATATGGACTACCAACTTGATCTACAAGCCCAAACCTCCCAAACCTGCAATGTCCTTATGCAAAATATAAAAACATTTGTATTGTATAAAACAAAAATAATAAAACCAATCAGCTTGACCCATTATAGAATTGTAATGTCTTATATTTTAACAGGTCCGTTGGTTTCCAATATGTCGAAAGTTGGGACCAATATTGGTGATTTTCGTATTGGGACTGTTATTGGCCAATAACAATAGTTGGGATTATTTATTTCCATTATTCCTTTAGTATTAGGCATATTTCTTATATTATTTAGCCTCGCATTGTTTCGTTACATTAAGAACATGAGATATGAATTAGGGGTGTGCTGGGGCTGACAAATCGTGTCTTAACATGTTTAACAGGTCTTTGACGACGTGAATAAATTAAGTTCAAAACATGAACACGAGTCGTTTATCTTATTTATATCTCATGTTTATAACACAGTTTTATGTTTTATGTAACCAAAAAGGCAAATGAAGGATTTTTACCTCTTAATTCTAAGTATATAAAAGAAGTAAAAAATCACATAGTGTACTTTTCAGTTAATAAGTCTTATCGTGTCTTATACAAGTTACCCATTGCCAGCCCACTTTAGTTCAGTTTTTACCATTAACTATAACCATAACCGTTATTTCGGTTATGGAATTTTTTTAACCATAAGAAACTTCGGTTATGCATATGGTTATGGTTCGGTTATTAACCAAAAACTTCAACTAAGACAACCAAGCTTGGGCTTTTTTATAAGACGACCAATGTTACTTTTTTTTGTTATACTACCAATGAGGGATTATTGTTCATAAGATATTTATCCACAATAAAAATCTTACTTAAGCATAAGTTTAATTCTTTATCAAAATAAAGGTCACCTACATCAAGATCATTTTGTTATATACTTTTATCTTAGTAGAAAACCTCTACATGATTAGTGTAAAACATAAACCTATTACATAGACTTAACATTAGAAGTTTGATTCGGTTCAAATTCAGTTAATCAAAACTTCATAACCATAACCATAACCACTCGGACAGTTATAGAAATTTCATACCCATGACCGAGCTGCTGATATTAAGGCTTTGCATCAGCTGGTACATGACAAGATCACCAAGTCAAATAAACTCATTAAGTATCGTCGTGATAAGGGACGCAAGCATATTCTTTTTCAACCGGGTGATCTAGTTTGGATTCATTTTTGAAAGGAACGATTCTCAGCCAAGCGTAGTTCAAAGCTTAGTCCCAGATCAGAAGGCTCATTCAAGATTCTGTCCAGGGTTAACGACAACGCCTACAAAGTAGATCTTCCGGGAACACCAGCAGCAGCGGCGGCTACGTTCAATGTCACTAATCTTCAACCATACTATGATCCGAATGAACCTATTCCAAGTTTGAGGGCAAACTTTCTTGAAGCTGGGGAGGATGATAGACATGGCTCTCCCAGATAATGTGAATTTTCTTGTATGGAAAAAGATATATGGAATCCGGAATTTTCTTTTATGGAAAAAGATATATGGAATTCGGATATAAGTGTGAAAATACTTTGTGTAACGTGTTGCATGGAAATGGAAAAGAATAATGTTGGTTGAATGAGTTTATGTTTAATTGATTCGGACGTCCTAAACTTCACAAAAAAAACCCATGACCAGACTCTCAAAATAAATAAAACCCATATATCATCCTTAATCTCAAAATAAATGTCAACCCACTCCCGCAATCTTATATTGCGGGACTTGCTTAGTCATCGTGCCACCTTGTCCAGCCATCCTAGTCACGCCACATTGATTTGTTTGCCTAGTCACTAACACAAAAAAGTGGGATAAATCCACTACTTTTACCAAAAAAAAAAAAAAAAATCCTCATAATGCTAGACCATTATGGGGCTTGAAATTTGAAAAGGAGTGTAGTGGTTTCAAACACCACTTTGCAATGATTACACAATGATTACCCAGAGGGCTAGTGTAGCCCAGCGTTTTAGGGCGTTTTTGGTGTCTTCCACGCCCAAACAACGCTCGATTACACATGATAATAAGGACTGAAAAGACATTGTATTAGGGACTAATTTCCAGGTTACAAAACGTATCATTAAAGACTAAATTGCCATGGAACCCAAGCCTAGTAAAACATATAAGCGACAGTGATGTATTGTAAAATACATCTATTTTCAGTGTATAGTTTGTACAATTTTCGAGTCATTTAGATAGTTCTTTTATTAGTTTTAGGCTTGTACTTGTCTATTTTATTTATTGTAGGTTTTTATAGATGTTTATTAGTTTTGTGTCGCTTTTAGTACTTATTTATTTATTTTGTATTTTGATAGGTGTTCGTGTGGAATTTGGAGCGTAAACGAGTAACTTTAATCAAGTCGTGAACACCCGAGTCAAGAGCACGGAGTATAATAATAATAATAATAATATGTTTTATAGTAATAAAATAATAATGGACTTGAAGTCCATGTGTTACGTGAATAATAAAGAAAAAAATCACAATGTGCACACTTTTATATCACATGGCCCAATACAACAAAGAAGGGTTTCAATATTATAAAGTAAAGGGAGGCCGCTAATTTCTTGAAGGGGAGATCATCGAACAGCGGCACAAGAATTATTTTCGAAGAAAGAACGACAATTATTATTTGGAGAGCATCGATAACTCCATAACAGCAGCGGCACACAAATAAAGAGGCAGGATATCTTCGACAACAGAAAAGGAGGTCAAGGGTTGAAGCATTGGTGCGAGCACGGGTCGGTTCTAATTCAATTAATATTATTATTTATATATTCAACCCCGTTGTGAACACCATGAATTTGTCTTGCTTTTATTGTTTTGATTTTATCATGACTTTTATTGGCTAGACTTTTATCGCTACCTAGGTTCAAGATGATTGCACTTGTTTGATTTGTTTTTCTTTTGGTTTTGGAACTATTGGTTGTGGGTGAATTTTAAAGTAAAGACTCTTTATTTTCTGGTTTGATGTGTATGCATATTTAGTTTTGTTTAATTAATTTTTATAAACTCCACTGGCGTTTTTGTGAATGTCTTTCATGTATGAATGCGGGTTAGGTTGCGGACTGGGTGTTAGCGGCTAGTTTATGGTTAATTCTGCAGGTTATCCATAGGAGTTGTAATTGTTAGTTAGATAATTCTAAGTGTTCTACCAATTCTCAATAGCTGTAAGGTGCGAGATTGTTGGTCTGTCTAGGGTGTTAAATTGCTAGATCTAGAGGCTTTGTGAGAAGATCTTCCTAGTTTCCCTAGCATTCCTTGTAGGCCAAGTCTTATCAGAAATATTGTAGTTACCCCTTGCACTCTTAGTGTATTGTGACTTTCGCGCTGTGAGGTAGACTGTCTAGCGGGTACTTTAAGATTCGAGTAGGTAAGCCTGTGAGGGTAACCTCTCAACCGGTGGTTTAACAGCACAACAGTATTCTAGGGTTTCCCCTTGAGAAGGGTCGAGGGTGTCTAGTTTATTCTTGATGTTTAGTATTTTAAGATCCCGGTTCCACACCAGTTCCATAGCCATTAGAAGATTATCATTCATGTGTAGGATTCTAGCCTAGGTAGTGCCTTCCCATCATTTGATCCGAATTTCAGCTCCTAGTTTGTGTCTTTAGTTATTTAAGTTTTATTTTATTTATTTGCATTAGTCTGTTAGGAAACCCCCCTTTTAAGCAACAAAACAATTTAAGTCAGTTTGTAGATAAGTAATCCAGTCTAGTTTACGTTTTCCATTAGAGTCTCGTGGGTTCGATATCCGGACTTACTTTAGCTATACTAGAGTCGATAGGTTCACTTGCCTGTCAGTAGTTTAGTTTTAGAGAGTCTAGAGTATTACTTAGTGTCTAGTTTTAGGTTTAATTTAGTTGTTTTTATTAAACTACTTTGAGCACATCAAGTTTTTGGCGCCGTTGCCGGGGACTCTTAGGCGATTGCGTTAATTAGCTTCGATTAAACTTATCTGCTATATCCGTGCTACTTGTTGTTTGTTTTGAGTCTGCCTTTTATTTTTATTATATAATTATAATTTTTTTTTTTGTATTTAATCATGTGTGAGATCTGTGGAGGACCCCATTTTACCGTGAAATGCCCAAATGCATCGAGGTATCCCCCAGGCTACCGTGCGAATACGTATACCAGGCCATATTTCTGTAACAACCCGAGGTTGTTACGGGTCTAGTAAACGGGTCGGGTCGTACCCGACCACCCGATTATCTAATAAATTATTTAAGTTCGAATCTCGCGACTAACCGTTTCAATCGATTATATAGATAATAATTATTGGATTTTTATTATCTCGATTAAACGCTCCTTATCTTCTAGTAAAACGTTGCCAAACGTTTCTTATTTTATGGTTATACTCATTACCAAACACCCGCGTTTCAGTTATTATCCCTGTGGCCAAACACCCCTTATTATATTTACCTTTTATAAACCCTTCTCTCTCTTTGTACGGTACAAACAACACACACACACAGTGTGTTTCAAAGAGAGCAGCCAACCAGACCTCCCTCTCCGGCCACCCTCCGGCGCCGCCGCCGCCGGACGCCGCCTCCCTCTTACCCGGTAACCATCCATAACCAGCAACCACCTCTCCGAACCCAAACCTCTGCTCCTCTCTGTTTGATATATAACCGGAACCACCACAACCCTTGTCAAACCACTGTTACTAAACCACCCGATAATAACCCCACCTCGTTACTGTTACGAACCACCACCGTGTTTCTTCACCTGTTTCCGTCAAACGAAGATGGACAGTCACCGGTTATGGTGACTGTCAGCGAGTCCTTTATCTTAATAATATACCCGGTAACCCTCTATAACTCCTACCCGATAATACCCTCTGCCGATCAATCTCTTTAATCGAACCCAACCCGATAATAACTCTCTTGTTCATCTGTTTCTGCTATGAACTCGTAATCATCACCGATACCTCTGTCTCTGTTATAAAACCCGACACCCTGTTCCAGCTATATAACCGATGGTGGTTGGTTATTAATAGTTCTCCTTGGTTTCTTGATAACCACCTACAAGCTCCGTTGATTGTCTCATGTGACCGATTGAGTTCTTGTGTGTTCAGAAGTACGGACAGTCACCAAGATCCGGTGACTGTCATCGGGTATTAATCCCTTTTGCAGCTTCTAAAACCCACCGGTTGACTATACTCAGTCAAACCCCTTTTGATTATCTTATCTTCGTAAGGTGTGTTGATGTGGGTGTATTCGGGTACCATAATCTGGTAGTTTGGGGCCTTCGATGGATTCCCGTTGTATTCCGGTTGATAATATGATTCTCTGTTGAACTCCGGTCAGTTTCCAGTCATATATCCGGTGACTGTCGAACCCCCCGGTTATTCCTGATAAAACCGGTTATACTCTGGTCACTTCCCGATGAGAACCCGAAAGGTATAATCTTTAAACAGTTATTATATATAGATATTGGTATTAGTTATTGATATCCGATTATAATACCGTTTCCATGATTATTGCGAGGTACCGCTAATCGAATCGGAGAGTTAAACCGATACCGAGTCGACTCGGTGACTCGGTCAACACCCGGAATAGAACCCGGTCCAATAGCTAGACGAGGATTATTAGAATTATACGAATATATATATAATACGGGAACGTACGGACTTGATATAATAATAAGAGAATAAGAATCGTATATAAAATATATATATGTTTGTATATATAAGATTCGATATATAAAACGATATACTAGACTCGGGTTAATAATAATATGCTCAGCCGATCCAGCATCCGGGTAAGTACGTATCTAGAGTTCTGTAGCTACGAGTGCCAAGCTGTAATGGCCAGCTTATGAGGCTAAGCTGTAATAGCCAGCTAGATTTAGGATGTCCGTGTCGTGTCAATAATGAACCCCGAGTTTAGGACTATCTAATATATACCGAATTCTATATATATAAATTGTATATATGATATATATCCTAAGTATTACAATCTAACAAGTCCCACGCGTAAAACGTATCGATATATATATGACATATAATTGTAATAAAAGAGATTATAGAAGATTATACGCAAACCTGTGAGTATCGTGAACTCCCCACTTTTACTGTTTTATTAAACGTTTTAGGGGAAATACATGTCATTTATTAGAAAACCTAGAAATGCTTTACATAATAGATTTTATAAAAGAATTATAATAGAAAAGGGGATAATAGAAACAACTAGGCCAGTACTGACCGGTATATCGCCATTTCCTTTCTTGTCCGACTAGAGGACAAGAACCAGTCTTACCCGAGTAGCGGGTAGGCATAATTATATTTACCACAAACAGAGTGGTATAATCGATAGGAATGGCAACTAATAGAATATAATAGATGGACATATAATCGGTATACTTTAATCGAATTGGTATAATAGAATATATTTTCCCCTCCAGAATTAGAATAGTAAAGCATGTTTATATAAAAGAATTATCAATAAATACAGAACTGGCCATTCTATTTATAAAATACACGACCTCACCAACTTTATGTTGACAGAAACTATTTTTGGCATGTGTTCAGGTAACCCAACAGATATGATGACGTGGATCCTGGAAGAGTCAAGACTGTCAATATCCTGAGTTCCGCTGCGTAGCTCCGATAACCCGACCCGACGACCCGGCACCGACTGCCAGGGTCGTTACAATTTCCTTCAGTATCATTGGACAGAACTGAACACGAAAGAGGAATTTGATGAATGGCTTAGATCATACAGGGAAGAGCGAGATAGGGAACGTAAGGCCATAATCGAGCATCTAAATAGACCAAATCCCATAGCTCTAAAGGTTCCTTGCTTTGATAAAAATGGGAACTTAGTTGGTCATCATGTTGGCTCCGGTCCGTTAATCCCACTTCCCCCAGGAACAAATCTGCCTCCAGTGGAGATTGAAACAGTTTATCCGCACCCAGTTTGTAGAGCTCCCCCTGAATCACAGTTAGGGCCAGAGACCATAATGGACATCTTAGTCCCACCTCTGGTGCCACAGGTTACTATATATGATTTCGGGAGTGACTTTGATGAAGAGGAAACAGATGAGGAAGTAGTGATGGTTGAAGATGAGGTAAGTAATGAACCATCATGGGAGGTAGAGTTTGGTGACGAGTTGGTTGATTTGCCAACTCTAGAAGTAGACAGAGATTTTGACCCAGTGGGTGACCTCGACATCTTAGAGGCATTATTGGAAGGGTACCCAACTGTGGAAATAAAAGAGTCACCAAAGGAAGTTGAAGAAGAAGTGGTGGAAGAGGAAGAGCGCCACTGCTGGCCCGTGAAGACATTAAAGGATAGAGTGTCACTAGATCAGCCAAAATCACGGGAGAAGGCGAAGAGGCACCTGGACCAACACAGGTTGAGGGTCAAGAGTTGCAGAGACAACAAGTCCTCACATTACATGCCAAGAATCAAGTTTGGTCCAGGTAAATTTAAATATTGGTGGCCCGACCCGTTTAAATTCGATATAATATTTTTCAATTCCACTAGTATAATTTTGTTAATTAACGAGGACCGGGTGGAATTAAACGGGTTAGATCGGGTCCAGATAAAAGAGAAGCCCCCTGATTAAATTTAAGTGTGGGGAGGCTCTGTAGAGTTTGTAAATTTATATTTATACTTATTTATTTTATTTTTTTTTCTAGCTTTTTCATTTTTTTTAATTTGTGGTCCGTCCTTCGGTAGTGGTTCATAGGTTTTTATCTTTCTATTTTATCTTTGTTTTTGTGTCTTTGAGTCTGTTTGCAGGTTTGCGTGTTTGCTTAGGTAGAGGAAATTTCACCATAAGCGGATCCCATGTATTATCTTTATATATATTTTATGAGTGGGATTTTTGGTAGAGGTTTGGGTAATAAAAAAGAATTTTTCTTAAAAAAAAAATTAACTTTCTCTGAAAAAAGACTTTTCACGTAATGTGAAGAGTCTGGGCTGACCTGTTCGCCTCATGCGACCAGTTATTACCCCGGAAAGTTATATATTTTTTTTGTTTGCAACGCGTGTTGTGATCACCAGTGTCCTTCACGTTGAGCGAGAACTAGAATTTTTTCTTTCTTTCTACCCATTTGGCTCTACTACAATTCACCGCCATATGGCCAAGCAGGTACGTTTTCTTGTTTGTTGTTATATTATGAGTCTAAGTTAGTAGTTTGAGTCTTTTATTTTTGTGTGGTTCGGTATTATGCTCGGGTTTTGTTTGTTTCCTTTTGCGCAGGTTTGGATTGCACCGCCCGTACTCAATCTCCATTCGGGTGATTCCAGAGCTGTTATTATTTATCAAGCAAACCCAGAGTTTACTATTGTGTCAGAGCCGATCGCGAATGAAATGCTATACGATCGAGCTGGATTGGACTAGAGTTTTGGAGCTTACGAAAAAATTAACCAGCTAAGTCTTTTCCAATTTGCCATTCTCTTTTTATTTTTGTATTCGAAATTTATTTTTTTGTTTTGAGTCGTTTTCTATTCCTACATTGAGGGCAATGTAGAGTTTAAGTGTGGGGATGGGAAACTATCGTTTAGTCTGTATATAGAGTCGTTTTGAGTGAAAAAAAAAATGTCCTTGATTTTGAAGTTTGCATTATATAAAATATGGAAGATGATAGGTAAAGTTAGGTGTCCGGTTTTCAAATAGTATGTATAATAAGAGATTAAAATTGATTGAAAACGTGTCTGATTTGGGATATGTGGGTAGGCTCGGCCGGTAGAAAGGTTTCCTTTGAAAAGTAATAAATTAATTATGTTAGGCTATTTTGTGGGTTCTCATCTAGGAGAAACGGGGAGACCGAAACCGCCAAAAATAGTATAAGAAGCACCGTTATAAGTAGAAAACCGTTAGAATTTCTAATCACTTAAAAAAAATTAGAAATCAAAGCAAAAATGCTAAAGCTTAAGGTGCCTGGTCACTGGGATAGCGACTTGGATTGGCCACACCCTCTGAGTTAAGTATGCTGAGATGAAAAAAAAAAATGCTGAAGCTTAAGGTGCATGGCCACTGGGATAGCGACTTGGATTGGTCACACCCTCTGAGTTAAGTATGTTGAAAAAAAAAGAAAAAGAAAGTGATTTTTAATTCTCTTGGTTTTCTGCATAAGACGGTTGGGAAATGGTCAAGTGGTCGTTCCTTTAGCTTCATAAGCTTGAGGCGGGATTAGGAGGAACTGTGGCTTCCTTTGAGTGAGACCCTAGATAGACTAATCAACATGAACTTAACATAAATAAAAAGGGGCTTGGAAACCGGTTTGGGTTTAAGAGGATCAATATACCTGCAATCGCAATCAACACGTTAGTAAATTATAAATTAAGTAACCTATGTTTTGAAACCGGATGTAAGCCTAACTGTGATTCCATAGCATAAATCTTTTTCAGGGACGAAAAATAGATAAGTGTGGGGATATTTGATGTATTGTAAAATACATCTATTTTCAGTGTATAGTTTGTACAATTTTCGAGTCATTTAGATAGTTCTTTTATTAGTTTTAGGCTTGTACTTGTCTATTTTATTTATTGTAGGTTTTTATAGATGTTTATTAGTTTTGTGTCGCTTTTAGTACTTATTTATTTATTTTGTATTTTGATAGGTGTTCGTGTGGAATTTGGAGCGTAAACGAGTAACTTTAATCAAGTCGTGAACACCCGAGTCAAGAGCACGGAGTATAATAATAATAATAATAATATGTTTTATAGTAATAAAATAATAATGGACTTGAAGTCCATGTGTTACGTGAATAATAAAGAAAAAAATCACAATGTGCACACTTTTATATCACATGGCCCAATACAACAAAGAAGGGTTTCAATATTATAAAGTAAAGGGAGGCCGCTAATTTCTTGAAGGGGAGATCATCGAACAGCGGCACAAGAATTATTTTCGAAGAAAGAACGACAATTATTATTTGGAGAGCATCGATAACTCCATAACAGCAGCGGCACACAAATAAAGAGGCAGGATATCTTCGACAACAGAAAAGGAGGTCAAGGGTTGAAGCATTGGTGCGAGCACGGGTCGGTTCTAATTCAATTAATATTATTATTTATATATTCAACCCCGTTGTGAACACCATGAATTTGTCTTGCTTTTATTGTTTTGATTTTATCATGACTTTTATTGGCTAGACTTTTATCGCTACCTAGGTTCAAGATGATTGCACTTGTTTGATTTGTTTTTCTTTTGGTTTTGGAACTATTGGTTGTGGGTGAATTTTAAAGTAAAGACTCTTTATTTTCTGGTTTGATGTGTATGCATATTTAGTTTTGTTTAATTAATTTTTATAAACTCCACTGGCGTTTTTGTGAATGTCTTTCATGTATGAATGCGGGTTAGGTTGCGGACTGGGTGTTAGCGGCTAGTTTATGGTTAATTCTGCAGGTTATCCATAGGAGTTGTAATTGTTAGTTAGATAATTCTAAGTGTTCTACCAATTCTCAATAGCTGTAAGGTGCGAGATTGTTGGTCTGTCTAGGGTGTTAAATTGCTAGATCTAGAGGCTTTGTGAGAAGATCTTCCTAGTTTCCCTAGCATTCCTTGTAGGCCAAGTCTTATCAGAAATATTGTAGTTACCCCTTGCACTCTTAGTGTATTGTGACTTTCGCGCTGTGAGGTAGACTGTCTAGCGGGTACTTTAAGATTCGAGTAGGTAAGCCTGTGAGGGTAACCTCTCAACCGGTGGTTTGACTGGCTCGTTTATTGTCCCCACTGAGTGAAAATCCTGGATTCACATATGCACAAAGTGGTTATAAAGTAGTTAACCAGTGGAATAATAGACCAGCTTGATTGATCAAAACTCCTTATTCTCTTTAGATTCTGTTTTCTTTCTATCAATGATCTGACATATACTACAAGGTTTTTAAAAAGTATTTGGTCAGGCTACTCCATTTTCATTTGTTTTGGAGGGGACTGGAATTATGAAATTTGTAAACCTGAGTACCAGACTATAGTCTGTAACTGGGCCATAAGCGGGTCGGCCAGATGAAGGTTCTCCGTTTTCTTACTGATGCTGCACAGTATTTATAACCCCTTCATACTTTCACCATCACTTCTTATAACCCCTTCATGCGACTATGACGTGTGCGTAACTATACATATTTTACAATGGATTTTAACACACGTTTTTGCTTTAATATTTATAAAAATGGTTTCGACCTTCATATTAAAACACACACACTAGGGCAAGTGTACCCTGTCATATATGTAGTAAGTACAGATAAGAACCAAGTATCGATCCATGGACGCGCGCGGAGCAATAGTACTAAAACTCTATCCCCGATTTACCAGTAAGTGAAAGATAAGTTTGAGTTTTGTTTAAAACTAAATTAATTCTAAAACATGTAAATAACATATATAAGACTCCAAATAGAAAACGTAACTATAAACTCAATCCTAGCATGTTATCTACATATCATATGAAACACAGGCGTGTGATCAACATTCCCATTTTCCGACAGTTAGTGTCCCTTTCGGGCATCCTAACATGACAACTATACAGAAAGCTAAAACGAATACACACGTTAACCGCTTCAAGTTGTTCATTAGCGAGCAGCTGATATAATCTCATGTGAATCTTTAAATAAAGGTTAGTATCACCTTTCGGGAGTCCTCAACCGCACTAGTTCGGGAAAGCAATATCGAATACACAATACGACCACCTAGACTAGCATAAAGTAGAGCATTTCACAACCTATTCCATTTTACCAACTTTGAACACAAATCTACTAAGATCGCCATTTTCACCAAAACAACTAACAAAGATCATTAACCGTGTCAAAGATTGGTAACAACACCATTAAGCTTTTAAAACTCTTTTACGTGCCGGTAAACATTCATAATCGTTATTCAAGTGACTTTAACCAAACCAATACCCGGTTACAGTTTCATGGTGTAAACTTTATTAACAAGTTAACTAGTCTACTATCGGACGATTAAACGAACGGTTTCTTCAACAAGTAATCCGCCTAACGCATCCGACAATCATCAAAGTCACTTAAACATAATCACAAATCCAACAACAACGAAACAAGGTTGCGCTATGATCATCAAGATTCAAACATGAAAAACGCCAAATTCATACAAAACATGATTTCATACAAACGATTGTTTTAGATACTAACTAATACTAATGTTCTTGCCCGTAGGCGTACGATTAACTAAAATAACATCACAATAGCATACAAAATCAGATTTGGATCTTAAAAAGCTTAAAGGATCAAACCATAAGAATGCTAATGAGATGGATTGGATGATGAAGGATGGATTGGATGGATTCCCGAGCTTGTTCCACGGCTTTCCAGCAGCTTGATTCGTCCGAAAATCGCCCAAAATCGCCTCTCCAAGACCCAATAATCGATCAGTGGGCTGAATGGGGCATTTATAGCAGAACAGGGCCTGTGAGCGGCCGCTCGAAGCCTGTGAGCGGCCGCTCACTTTTCAAGCTGACGTAGGCCTTCTAGAACGTTTCTGAAAAGATCTGGAGGAGCGAGCGGCCGCTCACAGAGAGTGAGCGGCCGCTCACAGAGAACAGCACGACAGCACGATCTTTAAAATTGCATATAAAATCGTAGAAAAATCGTTAGGAGGTGTTCTTTATATGCCTGGAAAGCTCTCGGAGCGTAGAACAATTCTTGTTTGAAAGTCGAAGTCGGATTTTGGGTTTTAGAAGGGGTAAAAACGATCCGAACAGCTGCTGCGCAAAAGTTCTCCTGATAAAGGGCCGAAATCCTTGTTTTTCTTCGGGTTTGCGTCCGGGACATCGTTTAAGACCTGAAATCATAAAGATACCCAAATAAGTACCAATTCCTGTGTATAAGGTCAAAAACGTATTAAAATGGGAGTTAAACGGGGAATTTTATATGTGTAATTTAACGTATATCAAACCTCCCCACACTTGAACTTTGCTTGTCCTCAAGCAAACATTAAACGGAAAATAAACGCAAAACAAGTCAAATGGCAACACAGGCAAAGTAACCTGTACAAATAAGATTCAAGCTAACAAGTATAAAGCAGGTGACAAAACAACTACAAGGCGGCGATTCACTTTCGATCAACATAGCAGGCAAACCCGTACACGACTCACAATGTTCACACACACTCGGTTTTATTTATGAAACATACGTGTAATGTGTATGTGTAAATCGCTCCATTGCCAAGACAATGAATCGTGCAATATCATAAGCTTGTCAAAAGATCTAATCTTCACCAACTATCGTGTGAAAAAGTATAAATCAAGAGGTCTTATAAGGGTTGTAATGTTAGGCAAAGGTAAAGGTGTGGAAGGGATATTTACAGTGACGAAACGGCTAAAACTCGGCGGTTAAGTCTAACTAAACTGAAATAAATACTACTATACAAAACACACGCAAATTTACCCGAATTTTATTTAAATCGAGCTAAACATATAACTTCTAACTTTATTGCCCCGAAAACTGCTCGAACACTGCTAATTCACCCTATTTTAGGGTGTTCTATTTTTCTGGAATTTTCTGGATTTTTTTCTTTTTTCTTTCTTTTTTTCTTTTTTTTTCTTTTCCTTCTTTTTTTTTTTCAACATATATATCTATGATATAACTGATATTAAAACACGAATATAATCAACATACGGGCTCTAAATATACAAACCCGAACACGAACTATTTACAACGCAAAAACGAGCCAAACATTAACCTAAACCGAGTTTTAACACAAAAGGTTTAAAAGAAAAAGGCCAAATTTGGTTTAGTGGTGAAATGGTGTGGTGAATAAGAAAAAACACGGGATTAGGCTCAACATGGTTAACTAGGGGATAATTTTTTTGGGTGCGGGAAACAGATAGAACGAAAAGAAAAGGCTAAATCAAAAGGGTATCCTAAATGCCTCAATCATTTTCATACAATCTCACACGAATCTGGTCTAAACAAGCATGCTAATGACAAGTTCTAAATGGCACAAAACATCCGGCTCACTCGATAAGCATGTCAAAGAAATGAAATCTATACTAATAGGCTCAAATGCTCACGTAACCGGAAGGAAATGGGTGTAAATGTACAGATTTAGTATGCTAGTTTCACGTCCGTTTGTCGCGCCTCAAGTTATTTTTATCAAAAATTTGTTAGGCTTGATGTTTATTATAAATATATACATATATGTACTTATAAAGTTTTTTTTTTTTTTTGATATATATAAGTAAAAACACAAGAGGACAAACTAGAACATTATATAATCCCTCCCCACACTTAAACGTCACATTGTCCCCAATGTGAAAAATAGAAAGCGTTTATGAATTAGCTAACTATTGTGTGAAAAAGGAGAATAATACTCCCCTGGTGGTGATAACCCGAAAAGTATGGTGACAACATTGAGCATCCATACCGGTGCTCGCCTTTTCCTGCACTATCACCATTCTTGCCAAAAGGAAAATACATCAAACACATCCATTCATCATCACACTTATGAAGTTTTCAAACAAATTTGGAATTTTGAACACCTACGCGCTATGATTTTGCAAAATCGTTTTAAATTCAAGTTATCCCGCGAAAGGTGTTTTAAAAACCAAATTATTATGAAGTATCATAGAACTTGGGGCGCGTTTGTTTAATTATGAAGAACGCCCCAAAGTTTTACGAACAAAACTATCTAAACTACAATCAAAACACTAACAATCTTAAAGTTTTGGGGTTTTGTTAAACATTTATGAAGGAAACTCCAAGAAATCAAGATCATGAACAACAAATTATAACCTAAAACATGAGGAATTTGGGGTTGTTTAAACATTTATGAAGAATCCCCAAAATTCCAAGAACAAACCTAAATTACACTAACATCTACACTAGCATACAACCCTATTATGAAATTAATCTACATTTATACTAAACTATACTAAACACAAGGTTATAAAATCATACAAATCTTTAAAAATTTTCGGATTTGGTTTAAACATTATGAAGAAAACCCAAAAACTCAAAGATTTGGACAATGATCAGCCACTACTCTACACTAACAAAGCAAACAATCCATCCAAGAACACTAGGGTTTGTTAAACATTATGAAGGAACCCTAAAAATCCTGAAAAGAATGCAAAAATCTACACTACATTACACTAAAACAAGAAAACTAGAGATTCATACCTTGACTTTGAAGATTTGAAGTGGAATTGAAGGGTTTTGGTTGGTTTTGTGTTCTTGAGAGTTTTAGAGAGTAAAGTGCAGGATTTTGGGAGAAAAATGAGTGTGAGCAGCCGAGTATAAGTTTATTAGGGTTGGTACGTAAGTTTTAAATGAAATACCCACTTTGCCCTCATTATTTTATGAACAGACCGCTCGAGCGGTCGCTCGGTCCCTCCGAGCGGCCGCTCGCTCAAATTTTTTTTTTTCATGAGACCTGGGCGTTTGGAGCGGCCGCTCGGTGCCAGTGAGCGGCCGCTCACTGCAGCTGATGTGGATTTTTGCTGCAGTTTCGCCTCCAAAATCGCCTGCACTCGCTCTGTTTCGACACAAACAACTACATACCTGTTTTGAGACGCTTCCTAGCATAATACCATGGTTTTGAAGCGACATTCCACACGATCACAAGGCGCGAATCAAACCTGCGATAACTAAAAATAAACTAAACAAACAAGTTAGAAACTAAGCGATTTAACTACAACTACTATAAGCTATGAAGATTTATACAATTTGGCGCGCCCATACACGCCGTGCTATATTTATTAACGAGTCGCTAGCTAGACTCACTTTCCCCACACTTGTTTAGGTGCGCGGGGCATAGAGATCAAGTACCTCTACGGATTGGTCAACCAGTCTGTCTATGTAGACTTTCAATCTATGACCGTTGACTTTGAAAGTCAAGCCCTCTGAACTTTCGATCGAGACAGTCCTGTTGACTTTCAAACTAAGTCCAACTTGGACTTTAAACTTCTAGGAATGGCCGTTTTCATATATGATTTTCTTTAAGATCGCTTTCGCCCGAATGGAGATTGAGTACGGGCGAGAAGATCGATCGAGCAATGAACAGACATCAGCCATCCCCACACTTAAACTGACGCAATGTACGAAATAATTATAGACAAAATAATTAAAGACTCGATTTAAGAAAAACGGAAGGAATATACACAGATAAACATACTAAAAACTATGCACTAACTTAAATTATGATAATATATAAATACGAAAATATACAAAAAAAATTTAGCGAAAATATGAGTCGCTCGCTCATCGCGAAGAAGTATAGACCGCTTCTCGCATGGCGCAAGTGAGCACAATGACTCAAGGTGCTCGCGCGTTGCAACAAGATAAAGACCGTCCTATTGCTTGCGCGAAAACAACCTTTTTCACCGAAAAATAATATAACAGAAGTTGATGAATAGAAACGATGATGGATGCCAATGTATTGAGTTAAAAACGGAAGATAGCGGTTATTCACGTCACACGAAGGACTCTGGTGATCCTGTTCGCGTATCGCGAACAATAAAAGATAAAATCCGGGGTAATTAGGAACTCGCTTAAAGCGGAATCATAAGCCCAGCTTCTTTGCAAATCGCAAGGAAGCATTTTTCACATAAAATTATTTTTTTATTAAAACCACTTCTATATTAAATAAATTTCCCAATTTTTCTTAACCCAAACCTTTCATAAAAGCATCCGAACCATCAAATTTAAACATAGCATACCCAGACTTCCATTGTATATTTAAGTAAAATAAAAAGTATATATACATAACAATCAAATAAAAACCAATAGAATCAATAAAATGAACAGAAACAAACAGACAAAGCATAAAACTATTCAAAGTATGAAATTAATAATTAGTTCAAATACGAACAAATAAATCTAATCAATCAAATAAAGAATAAATCAAATTCATAAATAAACCAATAAATCCAATAATCAATCAATTAAATCTATCAACATCCTAATGAACGAATAATCAATCAAACAATCCTATAAGCAGATAAATGAATGAATATATGTGCAAACCTATGAACCAATCTAAAATCAATCCAAAATATCAACAGACAGATAAATCAAATAAACAATCAAATAATCATATATGCAAATAAATGAATGAAATAACGAATCAACGAAGTATAAACAAGTATTCACAAGCATGTACACTGGTAAAAAGTTGACTCGGTTCGTTCCTAAAGCTCGTCGCGTCCCCGGCAACGGCGCCAAAAACTTGACGTGTGCGTAACTATACATATTTTACAATGGATTTTAACACACGTTTTTGCTTTAATATTTATAAAAATGGTTTCGACCTTCATATTAAAACACACACACTAGGGCAAGTGTACCCTGTCATATATGTAGTAAGTACAGATAAGAACCAAGTATCGATCCATGGACGCGCGCGGAGCAATAGTACTAAAACTCTATCCCCGATTTACCAGTAAGTGAAAGATAAGTTTGAGTTTTGTTTAAAACTAAATTAATTCTAAAACATGTAAATAACATATATAAGACTCCAAATAGAAAACGTAACTATAAACTCAATCCTAGCATGTTATCTACATATCATAGGAAACACAGGCGTGTGATCAACATTCCCATTTTCCGACAGTTAGTGTCCCTTTCGGGCATCCTAACATGACAACTATACAGAAAGCTAAAACGAATACACACGTTAACCGCTTCAAGTTGTTCATTAGCGAGCAGCTGATATAATCTCATGTGAATCTTTAAATAAAGGTTAGTATCACCTTTCGGGAGTCCTCAACCGCACTAGTTCGGGAAAGCAATATCGAATACACAATACGACCACCTAGACTAGCATAAAGTAGAGCATTTCACAACCTATTCCATTTTACCAACTTTGAACACAAATCTACTAAGATCGCCATTTTCACCAAAACAACTAACAAAGATCATTAACCGTGTCAAAGATTGGTAACAACACCATTAAGCTTTTAAAACTCTTTTACGTGCCGGTAAACATTCATAATCGTTATTCAAGTGACTTTAACCAAACCAATACCCGGTTACAGTTTCATGGTGTAAACTTTATTAACAAGTTAACTAGTCTACTATCGGACGATTAAACGAACGGTTTCTTCAACAAGTAATCCGCCTAACGCATCCGACAATCATCAAAGTCACTTAAACATAATCACAAATCCAACAACAACGAAACAAGGTTGCGCTATGATCATCAAGATTCAAACATGAAAAACGCCAAATTCATACAAAACATGATTTCATACAAACGATTGTTTTAGATACTAACTAATACTAATGTTCTTGCCCGTAGGCGTACGATTAACTAAAATAACATCACAATAGCATACAAAATCAGATTTGGATCTTAAAAAGCTTAAAGGATCAAACCATAAGAATGCTAATGAGATGGATTGGATGATGAAGGATGGATTGGATGGATTCCCGAGCTTGTTCCACGGCTTTCCAGCAGCTTGATTCGTCCGAAAATCGCCCAAAATCGCCTCTCCAAGACCCAATAATCGATCAGTGGGCTGAATGGGGCATTTATAGCAGAACAGGGCCTGTGAGCGGCCGCTCGAAGCCTGTGAGCGGCCGCTCACTTTTCAAGCTGACGTAGGCCTTCTAGAACGTTTCTGAAAAGATCTGGAGGAGCGAGCGGCCGCTCACAGAGAGTGAGCGGCCGCTCACAGAGAACAGCACGACAGCACGATCTTTAAAATTGCATATAAAATCGTAGAAAAATCGTTAGGAGGTGTTCTTTATATGCCTGGAAAGCTCTCGGAGCGTAGAACAATTCTTGTTTGAAAGTCGAAGTCGGATTTTGGGTTTTAGAAGGGGTAAAAACGATCCGAACAGCTGCTGCGCAAAAGTTCTCCTGATAAAGGGCCGAAATCCTTGTTTTTCTTCGGGTTTGCGTCCGGGACATCGTTTAAGACCTGAAATCATAAAGATACCCAAATAAGTACCAATTCCTGTGTATAAGGTCAAAAACGTATTAAAATGGGAGTTAAACGGGGAATTTTATATGTGTAATTTAACGTATATCAGACTATCCCAACATGATACTCTCCAACTTAAATAACATTGTGCCTTAGTCTGGACTATTGACCCATACCCGTAGACATGATACTCACCTCATCAAGTGGATAATCAAATTGTCTCACAAGTCACAGCCCACGCTCAAGCAACAAATGAAAAAGTCAACGACAGGTCAAGCTAACAACATACATACAAAAATATTGAAACCTTTTTCTTCCCATCACAGGTATCACAACACAATGGGTTGTAACAAACCTACAAGTTACAACCCTGGTCCCTGGCCAATCAATAAGATAATATATATAATAAATTGATAATTACTCTTATAAAGATAGTATTTATGATGTATTTGAAACATTAAATATTTATAAAATCCAACAAAAAATGATCGATATAAACCAAACGAGCCTATAGCACAAACTAAAAGTGTTAAAAGCTCACACCAATATAAACGATTGCAAATGACATAGGATCGATCTTACTTCATCAGACGCGGAGACTCTTAGATCATTTGTGGTGTTCGTTAGATATAGCATTAGTTATCCATGTATCTTTCATTCTGAATTCATGCCATATCCCCCATCGCCACTTCAACCCAGGCCAACGAGCCATGCACTTAGACATGAAACTGTTTGATTTAGTACCATCAACACCAGAATGGATGAGCAAAGAGACCTCTGTCAAGCCTTCGCATTGGTCCAACACAAAAGCAACAAATGAGAAAGTCAACGACGGGTCAACTAACATAAGATATGCATAAATTGTTTTCAATCCTTTCCTCCCATCCAAAATCTCCAAACCTTCTGGATTCAAACAAGCTTCTAATTCCGACCAAACACTTGATTTGATACATAGAGAAGTCACATTGGGGAAAACCATGAACACCTTCCTTAGGGTCAATTTTGAATCTATGGCGTGTATTGGTGTTGGTGCATCCAATGTCAGATTTTCTACTGTTTTTGTAATCGGGAATTTTGACAGTAAGGAGCCAATATCTAAGGATCTCAGCCAAAGTATTTTCAATTTCTCAAACTTTTCGGCGGTCAATGCGCTACCATGTTGAAGGGCATTAAGCCTAAGGTGAAAGTGAGATAACATGGGAGCTTCAACATGAATTGTAGCAGGAAGGAAACTTTCGATTCTGAGTGAGATGAGGTTGGGGGTGATTAGAGTAAAAGGTGGTGGATTATAAAAGAAAAACAAATGGCAGGTTTGGAGGTTGAGAAGGTGGATCTTAGCATCTTCAAGTCCTCTAACATCTACCAACTTAAGATGTTGAAGATTAGGGAAACACTTGTTCAACTCGTTTAGGTGTTCATCTTCTAATATTGTATGTTCAAGTGTCAAACTTGTTAGCATTGGCATTAGATTCATATTGCGCAAAGACAACGATATAAAACGTAGTTTTAAATTAGCAAGATTATGACCTGCATCAAAGAAAGCAAATTAAAGCAATTATTGGGAAGCAGAAACTACAACTTATATATCAACAAAATCAGTAGAAAATATTCAACTTACAATATTTAGAAATCAAAGGAAAAACATTGGCTCGAAGTCCAGTAGTTAAGTAATGAGGACCAGACACTGAAATTGATTTCAAAGACTCAGTAACCATAGGCATCCACTCTTTAGCAAAATCCTCATCATCAACATCAAGGTCGGTTATACACACCGATTCAACAATTCTTAGTTTCGATATAAGATGCAGGAAAACCGTCTTCCAGTAACTCGAAGCCCTAGAGCTTGAGTACCGTTTCTCATGGCATACAAGATTAATTGATCGAAGGTCTGGAAAAACGGTATTGAAGGCCTTGGAAGCGATTCGGCAGAGAGCGACATCAGCTGAGTTGTCGAGTCGAATCAGTATTTCAAGAAGGAGAGAGTGAGGGAGTTTGTCCATGGAAAGATCGTGATGGAGAGGCTAGGGTTTTGAAATATTCAGTAGAGGAAGAAGTAATTGAAGGTTACAAAAACCCTACGATGCCATGCATTCGGGTTATGTGGTTATTATTTATGGCTCCGGATATTCACACAAGTGAGCTTTTTATTCACACAACCCTATATGGCCCGTAGAGACCTCTACGGGCCGTAGAGTTCAATTTTTGACTTATCTACGGCCCGTAGAGGTCTCTACAGGCCGTAGATGAACATGAAAAACGAGGTACGAGGTTCAGTCCTGACTACCAATGATTGTGATCCCCTCTACGGCCCGTAGAGGCCTATATGGGCCGTAGAGGTTTTTTTTTTTTTTTTTAAATTGTGTTGGAATGTATGTGTTAAGTTTTTTTCCATTTAATATGTAACATATTAGGTCTTCTTTGTTTGTGTGAGCCTATAATAGCTAGTAGGAATCAAGAGTGTGATCTATAAGATTGTCGCTTCGTGACCTTGATTACTGTCCGGTCAGCTTCGCTTCATTTATCAGAGTGATTATAATGATCAAATATCGTATAGCCATTCGGTTCGTCCATTCGGGTCCTTGAAACTCCAACAGTACTGATAGGTACAACCGTTTAAGCTGAAGTCTTTTCTTATGTACGAATCTCTACGTAATTGTCGCTTCGTGAGTCTGATTGCCTTATGTACCGACAGTTACAATTTTTTTTAAATTTTTTTCATTTAATATGTAACATATTGGGTCTTCTTTGTTTGTGTGAGCCTATATTAGCTAGTAGGAATCAAGAGCGTGTTCTAATATAAGATTGTTACGGCTGTATTTCCGCTGCTTGATATTAGATTAACAATTTATGGTTAAGATAAAGATGTCTTATCAGGTATTGTTTTGTTTGAGAGTATTATTTTTTTGTTAAAGAGCGTTTTATTATCATTCTATTTCATTTGTAAAATTGATATGTCATATTAGATTTCTCAATCCCGGGACTTTCCCGGGGTATAATCTAGTACTAAATTATTATTAAGTAAAAAATATATATTTTTATGCTATTTTTACTTTTTATAAAAAACTCAACACATCCATTTCAACACAATCTAAAAAAAAAAAAAAAAAACTTCTACGGCCCGTAGAGGCCTATACGGCCCGTAGATGGCTGGAAAATGCTCGTAGAGGCCATCTATGGGTCGTAGAAGCCATATTCTCTACGAGCCGTAGAGGGCCCTACGAGCCGTAGAGGATCATCTGTGTCTACGGGCCGTACGTAGAGGCCTCTACGGCCCGTAGATGGGTTGCTTTTCAGACTGACACACTGCAAGTCAGTCTCTTCATTGATGGTCCCCATATCTACGGGTCGTAGAGGCCTCTACGGCCCGTAGAGGGTTATGCATTTAATGCACTGACACCCTCTACGGGCCGTAGAGGATTGTGCAAATTAAAAATTAGGGTTGTGCAAATAACATGCCTCTTATTTATAGGGTCAAGTATTTATATTCATAGAAAATATAAGCCCAAACCGGTTTAAGTAGGAACTTGTTGACCAAATTTTTGAACCTGGTTTAGACCGCCCGTTCAGGTCAGGTTTGACCAGGTTCAAACCGATTTTAGAATGGGAAAATCACCAAAATAGCCATTGACCAAAGTGGTTTTACCAAAATAGCCACCTCCCATCTCTTGGGAGAGTCCTCACAGGTTCCGAGACCTCTCCAAGAGACTTCCCATAAGAAACCAATAAGGAAGTGACACATGTTTAAAATATAATAAAAAAATAATCACACTTCCACCCCCGTTTTTAAAACGGCCATAACTTTTTTATACGCCATTATTTTTTTAAAAAAATTACACCATAAAAACAAGTTTTTCATCCTCTTTCATTTCTAAACCATATTGCTATACTTTTTAAAAAAAAAATTTGTTTTTGCTGTGTTGATAGTACTTGCGTCTAAATGTAAACACTTGATATTATTACTTGCGTTTAAACATGTCTGAACCAGAACAAGTCTAGTATTAATGTCTGTACTTTAAAAAAAAAAAAAATTTGCTGGGTTGATAGTACTTGCGTCTAAATGTTTAAACACTTGCGTTTAAACATATCTGAACCAGAACAAAGCCTAATTGTTATTGTTGTGATAAGTAGACTGGTTTATCGAAAGGGGTGCAGATCTGAGGGTTATTGAAATACTGGCCGGTTACTAACTGTACAAAGGAGATTCTTTTTCTAGAAGAATTGGAAGAAATTCTTGACGCAACACAACCTGCAGAGTTCAAACTTTGCATGGTTCCTCTTTTTCTACAGGTTGTACGTTGCATTAATAGCCCAAATTTCCAAGTTTGTTATCACCCAAACCAGCTATTAATGCATGTGGCTTTGATTTTAGTTACGTGTTTTTGTGTTACCCTTGAAACCGTTGGATAATATGAAAATAATACAATGTGCATGATTGATAACCTCCAAAATGCTAGAAATTAGCCATGTCAGATTAATAAAACCAGTCTATTTATCACAACAATAACAATTAGGCTTGTTTCTGGTTCAGATATGTTTAAACGCAAGTGTTTAAACATTTAGACGCAATTACTATCAACCCGGCAAAATTTTTTTTTTTTAAGTACAGATATTAATACTCGACTTGTTCTGGTTTAGACATGTTTAAAACGCAAGTAATAATATAAAGTGTTTACATTTAGACGCAAGTACTATCAACCCAACAATTTTTTTTTATTTTTTTAAAGTATACCAATATGGTATGGAAATGAAAGAGGATGAAAAGCTTGTTTTTATGGTGTAATTTTTTTAAAAAAATAATGTCGTATAAAAAAGTCATGGCCGTTTTAAAATGGGGGTGGAAGTGTGATTATTTTTTTATTATATTTTAAACATGTGTCACTTCCTTATTGGTTTCTTCTGGGAAGCCTCTTGGAGAGGTCTCGGAACCTGTGAGGACTCTCCCAAGAGATGGGAGGTGGCTATTTTGGTAAAACCACTTTGGTCAATGGCTATTTTGGTGATTTTCCCTTTTAGAATACATATAGTGTTACAACCCGATTTCAACTATACGGTTTGAGTTGTTCCTAACTGATTCTCGCCAACTAGTTCTCGTTTTTTTTGTACACCTTTAAATGTTCTACGTACGGGTTTTAACTAGATTGGGGTGGCTTGACCCGAATTGAATTGAACACTGAAATTTGAAAGTATTGAAACTTATGTAATACGAGACTGGATAGAAGAGACAAAGAATGAGAGACGTATGTAATTAATTGCATTATTCTTTTGAAGTTTGTATTAGAGAGTGAATAAAGTCCATCAGATATTACCTACAATGACTCGTAGATCTAATCTTGAATCGTAGAAAACCAAATTCAGCATATTTGATCACAACACGCATACATTTTATATTGAAAGTGATTTAAATGCTACGAAAACCAAAAACCCTACCCTCGCGGTGAGGTAAAAAGCCATATCATCTTCAGTGTCATCATAGTGCATCTCACAAAACAAATCTCATATTCATTAGATGATTGCATAATGTTAACTTAAAAAGCTTATTGAATTGGGAAGAACTTGAAGAATGTGAAAGCTACACCTTTTGGGCCATTTTACTAAACATTATATATTCATTGCTAGTAGGTGTTGATACACAATATATAAAGTCTTTTAAATTAGTACACATCATGCTATGTCCCTGGGTCATTCTTAATCTTCGGATTCATTTGAAGGTGACAAGCTTTTCATTCATGCAATTGAAGCCAGGATGAAGCTCGTCAATCATCTTACCGAGAGCTCACAAGAACCACATACTAGAGCAAATCAATTAAATTAATTGAGATCGCGTGACTGCTTACAAGCGACTAGTACATGATTAATGCAACAATGAGCTTCTAGTTGAATCATGTAGTGCATGATTCATCTGTTTATTGATTTTAGCATTCTTTGGTGTCATTAAAAAATATCTGCTTAAGTACTAAAGAATCTTTCGCTAAATGCTTCTATTATGATAGATAATAAACTAATTTCACCTATGATGATTTGTTAGCAAAACCAGTATATCTTAGGGTGATTCATGTTGTCCCGTGATCATCAATACTACGCAGCGGATTATATTATATATCATGAGATCATCAACATCTTTATATAATACGCAAGAACCTCATGAAGAACATATGAATTTTATTGATATGGTGTTGGAGAGAATGTATACAAAAACTGCATACAAAACCCACACACACAAATGTTTACAATGAAACTAATATATATAGTTGGTTATGGTGGTTACTTTTCGGTTATCAAATAACTTCCAACTGTTAACCGCCAATACAATTTTAACTAACTTATTATTCTAATTAAAATTAAACATATAATAAAAACATAATAATGAAAGTTTAGTTTACTATATGTCCAATACTCGCCCCTAAACTAAACTTTCATGAATTTTCAGTAAGAGTCTTTATCTCTGTCTCTTGATGTTCTTCATTTGGCTTTGTCTCTTGATGTTCTTTACTTGGCTTCATCTTTTTCTACATTTTTCTTGACTCCATATAATATCGTTTCACAATTATAATTCAGCTCCGCTTTGTCGCTTTCTCTATCTTCTTGGGCGACTTTTAAATTGCGTTATCGTCATTCATATATGAGAGTATGAACTCGGTGTAATATATGATTCTGATTAATTCCTTTTTCCATATACGAGAGTATAAACTCGGTGTCATATATGAATCAAATTAATTCATGTTTGTTATTAAGAGCTTTCACATATCCTCTTGCTGCATTGTTTTAGTTTCTCGCATTCTTTTCTCGTAGCCACCCATTTATTTATCTCTTCAATAGTCGGAGCAATACTGCGCTTGTTGAGTCGCAGTTTATTAAACATCCTACGGAGTTGTCTTTTCTCAGGCTATGCGGTTGTCTCTTTCTTTATGTACGTTTTGGCCTCCGCGTGTTTCCATTTAAGATTTCCATCACAATTCTTGCTTTTGGTCTTGTTTTGTGGTTTTGTACCAAATTTGATTTCACCCAATTCATGTTCAAATGATCATCAAGGATGATGTGTTTAAACTTTAAAATAAATCCCACCAACCTTTTAACTAAAAAAAATTTAGATTTCCTTTTCTAAAACTAGTAAAATCCAAAAACTGATTTTGTCTTGATGCTCTTTATTATTTTATTATTAAAATCATGTGTTTGACTTTCCAAAGTCAAAGCCTTCCTCAAAAAATCAGTTTTGCCTTCTAAGAAAATCTTTCTGCCAAATAACGTTTTTGGCGCCCTTTCTTTCCTTCTCTTCTTTTGATCTAAAGTGGAATGATGATGATTTAAATTGTTCCCTAATATTGATATGAATTCATTTTACCAAATCATGTTGATCGAATACTCCGTTGGACAAACTTT
Organism: Ambrosia artemisiifolia; assembly: GCA_032199755.1. Classification (NCBI taxonomy): domain Eukaryota; kingdom Viridiplantae; phylum Streptophyta; class Magnoliopsida; order Asterales; family Asteraceae; genus Ambrosia; species Ambrosia artemisiifolia. The sequence continues at coordinate 1,584,438 of CM063514.1, forward strand.
GATTTTTGTTTCGGTTTTCTTTTTCGATAATCTTAATCCACTGGTTCTAATTCGAAGACACGTTTATAAGAATCATTTTGTTTTGATGTTGATGTTCGAACAAAAACAAGTTCTAGAAACATTTTTGTTTGTTTTCCTTTTTAAAATTTTTTATGGGAAAAAAATACTTTGTTTTTTCGGATTGGATTAAGAATTTTCCTTGTATTCGATTCGTTCTTAACAATTAAAGGGCAGGAATATATACATAACCGTTTTGAATTCGTATTTGTTTGCGTTGATTTTATGTTTCTGTCTTTCCGATGTCACGCTGGAATTCGCCGGAATCTTCGAGTAAAGATCTTCATATCCAAGTTGGGTTGGCAAACACATAATTCAGCAAAATCATTCTGGCTTTTGTCTCTGTTTTCTGTAACGTAACACGGGATGTATAGGATGATGTTCTTCTTCGTGAAACTATGGAACCGTTTGTTAAGCCTTCTTTTTTTTCCTTCTGGCTCTGATACCATTTGTTGTCTTGTGATCATCAATACTACGCAGCGGATTATATTATATATCATGGGATCATCAACATCTTTATATAATACGCAAGAACATCATGAAGAACATGTGAATTTTATTGATATGGTGTTGGAGAGAATGTATACAAAAACTGCATACAAAACCCACACACACAAATGTTTACAATCAAACTAATATATATAGTTGGTTATGGCGGTTACTTTTCGGTTATAAAATAACTTCCAACCGTTAACCGCCAATTCTTGACATGGTCGGAACATGACCCAAATAAAAAAATTTTGAGTCGACTAACACGACTAGTTTAAAATAAACCGGTCGTTTTTTGGTTGACCCAATTTTAAAACAAGTTGAATTTAAGTTGACCCATTAACAAGTGGAATAATAGACCACAACTTGATTGATCAAAATTCCTTCTCTTTAGATTCTGTTTTCTTTCTACCATGATCATACATATACTTGAAGGTTTTTAAAAAGTATTTGGTCAGACGCAGCTTCTCCATTTTCATTTGTTTTGGAGGGGACTGGAATTATGAAATTTGTAAACCTGAGTACCAGACCATATTCTGTAATTATGCCATAAGCGGGTCGGTCCGATGCAGGTTCTCAATTTTCTTAGTCGGACCAGATGCAGGTTCTCAGTTTTCTTATTGGGACCAGATGCTGCACAGTATTTATAACCCCTTCATACATTCACTATCACTTCTTATATATAACCCCTTCATGCGACTATCCCAACATGATACTCTCCGACTTAAATAACATTTTACCTTAGTCTGGACTATTGACCCATACCCATAGACATGATACTCACCTCATCTAGTGGATAATCAAATTGTCTCACAAGTCACAACCCAAGCACAAGCAACAAATGGAAAAATCAACGACACGTCAAGCTAACAACATATATACAAAAATATTGAAACCTTTTTCTTCCCATCACACACAGGTATCACAACACAATGGGTTGTAACAAACCTACAACCCTGGTCCCTGGCCGATCAATAGGATAATATATATATAATAAATTGATAATTACTTTTATAAAGATAGTATTTATGATGTATTTGAAACATTAAATATTTATAAAATCCAACAAAAAATGATCGATATAAACCACAGGAGCTTATAGCACTAACTAAAAGTGTTAAAAGCCCGCATCAAAATAATCGATAGCAAATGACATAGGACCGATCTTACTTCATCAGGAGCGGAGACTCTTAGATCATTTGAACCCCCCATGTATATATCTTTCATTCCTTTACGCCATACCCCCCATCGCCACTTCAACCCAGGCCAACGAGCCATGCACTTAGACATGAAATTGTTTGATTTAGTACCATCAACCCCATAATGGATGAGCAAAGAGACCTCTGTCAAGTCTTCGCATTGGTCCAACACAAAAGCAACAAATGAGAAAGTCAACGATGGGTCAACTAACCTAAGATATGCACAAATTGTTTTCAATCCTTTCCTCCCATCCAAAATCTCCCAACCTTCTGGATTCAAACAAACTTCTAATCCCGACCAAACATTTGCTTTGATACATAGAGAAGTCACATTGGGGAAAACCATGAACACCTTCCTTAGGGTCAATTTTGAATCTATGACATATCTTGGTGCATCTAATGTCAGATTTTCTAATGTTTTTGACATCGGGAATTTTGAGAGTAAGGAGCCAATTTTTATAGATCCCAGCCAAAGTGTTTTCAATTTCTCAAACTTTTTGGCGGTGAATACGCCTTCATGTATAAGGTCAAAAATGTCAAGATGAAAGTGAGATAACATGGGAGCTTTAACATGAATTGCAGCAGGATTGACACTTTTGATTCTGAGTGAGATGAGGTTGGGGGTGATTAGAGTTAGAGGTGGTGGATAATTGTAGGCGTAGAAAAACAAATGGCAGGTTTGGAGGTTGAGAAGGTGGATCTTAGCATCTTCAAGTCCTCTAACATCTACCAACTTAAGATGTTGAAGATTAGGGAAACACTTATTAAACTCGTTTAGGTGTTCATCTTCTAATTCTATAGATTCAAGTGTCAAACTTGTTAACATTGGCATTGGATTCAAGTTGATCACGAACGGCAACGACGCATCCTTGAGCTCTAAGTTAACAAGATTATGACCTGCACCAAAACAGCTAATCATGCTAGATATATAATACTTTTTCAAAAAAAAAAAAAATCAACTAGATTGAAATATAAACATAGAACTTACAATACGAAGATATCAATGGCATAATGTTTGGCTTATCTAATCTGTAATGATAATTCTTATCTAATCTGTAATGATAATTCCAACTAGACAATGAAAGCGATTTCAAGGATTTGGAAACCCTAGGCATCCACTCCTTAGCAAATTCCACTTCGTACATGTACCCATCATAGAGGCTGATACTCACCGATTCAACCGTTTCCTGTTTCGAAATAAGATCAAGAAATATCCTCTTGAAACGGCTTGAAGAAATCGAAAACCATTTACTCTTGAAAGGGTTTGAAGGATCCCAAAACCATCTTGAGTATCGAAGATTAATTGATCGAAGGTATGGAGATACATCATCGAAAGCCTTTGAAGCGACTCGGCAACGAGCAACGTCAGCTGAGTTGTCGAGTCGACTCAGTATTTCAAGAAGGAGAGGGTGAGGGAGTTTGTCCATGGAAATCTTCAAGAGAGGAAGAAGATGAAGGCTATTAAATTAAAAACCCTAGCTAAGATGTCATGCATTCCCTTAACGTGGTGTTATTATATATATATATATATATATTTCCGTGGGCCAAACCCAATCAAAGGACTTTATAATCATAGAGATACTAGAGGTGCAGAACCAGGACCCGAACCAAAAAAATTACCCGAACCCATGTATTTTAAAACCTGGGTATTTTAAAACCCGGGTATTTAATACCCGAACCCGACCCTATCCGTAGGGTATTTTAAAACCCGGGTATTTATTATCAAACGAAGGCGTTAAATAAAGACGATAAATTACTCCATTATCAACGAATACTTAACTATCTATGTTTTATTTATCACTTGTACTTCGGGGTGCTTAACCGGTCCGGTTCGCAGGTTGGTGGGTCCAACCCGACCCGAACCCGAAATTTTTACATGAACCCGAAAATTGTGACATACATATGAACTCGAACCCGACCTGAATATTCTTGGGTTGACCCAAACCCGACCCGTTCAACCTGATTTTTTTTATTTTTTTTGCAAACTAATGTATTAAAATTAAAATTTTACTGCAAAAAACACAAATATATATAAAACATTTATGTTTTATTTATAAAATCTCATACCAATTTCTATTTTAAGTTATAAGTGTAGCATAAAATATCTAACCAATTTAATTTATTACACAAAACATATTGTAAAAAAAACAACATATAGTATAAATAGGTTAAACGGGTCAACCCGCCAACCCGCCCGGGTTGACCCGAACCCGACCCATTTAGCTAAACGGGTTCGCGGGTTCAACCTGAACCTGACCCAAATCCATTTAGACTAAACCTAAACCCGCTAATTTCGTGTTAGGTTCGGGTTGTGTCGGAAATTCACACCCTTACTTGAAAATAGGTATCTAGTACCCGAAACCGGGTATTGAAAACCCGAATTCGAACCCGACCTGAACCTGGTATATAGGGTATGGCTTTTCACGAAAATACCCTATCCGAACCCGACCCGGTTATTTTGTAATACTCGGTTATACCCTACTCGGTCATACCTGAACCCAGGTACGTAACCGAACCCGAGTATTCAAAAAACCCGGTTTTATGCACCTTTAAGAGATACCGGTTATTTTGGGTCAACAAAACAAAAGCCAGTTTTTGTTGAAATCAGTTGAAGAAAGTCAAAGGCTTGGGTTTTGGCCAGGTTGGGTTTGGACAACTTTATGGTTCGGATTAAAATCGTGAAACTTTCAAATTGGTTATCCGTTTGGTTTTATGGTCGGGTTTTTTCTTTTACTTTCGGTTGATTGACTATAAAAATAATCACAACGGTTTGGTTTGTTGTTTATGTCGAAAACCGGTTCTATAAAACCGGACCATGCGGTAATATTTATGTATTTTAATTTTATGTATTTCATATTATATGTGAATAATTACCTATTTTGTGTATTGTTGTTTAGGTGAATTAGAATTGGTTGAAGTGCAAGTTGGTTTTTCTTATCAGTTTCATTGATTAGATGGCATGTAGGTGAATATTCTTGATCTGTTTTTGTAAAATGTGCTAATTTCTTCATTAACTTTTCTTTAACGGAATTTCCTCATTAACTTAAACCTTAGAATAATATGTATGTATTCATCATTTTAACACTCTCTTCCTGTAGTAAATTGAATTTTTTAATCGTGTAATAAAAATAAAATTGAAGTAGCACGATGAACATAGCTCCTATTTTTTAGTTTATTATATCAATTCAAAGCTTTCATTTATGAAGAAAATCTAAACACAAAACTTAATATCAAACTCATTATATTATATACTATGTATTAATTTCGAAATAGATGAACAGTATTTTGCCTTTATAGTTAGTTTATAAATACATTTGTGTTGGGAAGATTTTCAATATGGTCTATTAGTGTGGTGGTTTGGTAGCTGCTTATTGTCCACAACGTCTAAGGTGCTAGTCTGGCTATGGTGGTTTTGGTGTCCCCATTTTTTTGCACGTGACATGTTGGTAATATCGTAATATTGTAGGGTTATTTCTGTCACTTCCCATTTTACTGGTGTTTCCCTTTGAGTGGATTATCTAGGCGGTCGTGACACGCGTCACCCCCATCCCAGCTACGTTCACAACTGGCACGTACCATACAAAACCCCAAACCTGCTCTACAATTTGTTTTGACTGTTATATGCTTGCACCGATTCACTTTTCTTTCTCTTTCTCCGTGGGTATATTCTCCAACACCACCGTCTCTGTCACCGTACTCTCGCGTGATGGTTGCATGTTGCTCAAAAACTCACGGCAATGGTTGCTTGATACTAAAAAACGCCCGATCAATAGTTTGTGTAACACCTCGAGGTGTTACGGGTCTCGTTAACGGGTCGGGTCGTACCCGACCACCCGTTTATAAAATAATAATAAATCTAGTTTATTATTATAATAAATAAATCGGGAAAGTTGCAGCCAAACGCTCCTATTCAGCCATTAAATTGCAACCAAATACCCTTGGTGCAGCCTAATAACCGTTACCAAACATCCGAGTTTCAGCTATTATCCTCGTTGCCAAACACCCTCTATTTCAATTCCTTTATAAAATTCCTCCACCCTTATTCTTTCTCTGCTTATCATCAACACACACACACATTTGTGTGCAAAGACAAAACACAGCAGCAGCCACCGGAAAGCCATAGCGGCCGCCGCCGCCTCCGCTGCTTCCGGTCACCGCTGCCGCCGGCCGCCGCTCGTCTTCTCTCCGGTGAGCACCACAAACCTTCCTCCTCCTTGATTCTGTTAAAGACCCGATAATAAACCTCAATCCGTAACCTGGTTCTTCTATTTTGATTTGTACCGATAAACCACCACCATCACCTTATTCCTGTTACGAACCACCGAACCACCGCCATGTTTTCCCCTGTTTTTGTTAAATGAAACTGGACAGTCACCGGCTATGGTGACTGTCAGCGAGTCCTTTCATCTTGACAATAAACCCAAAACCCATAGCTTTGCTTGATAATCGGATACCGATAACACCCTAATCCTTCCTCTGTTCCGTTAAACGAAACCGGACAGTCACCGGTTGTGGTGACTGTCATCGGTAACTATCGGTCATGAGCCTCTTGTAACCCATCAAACGATCTTTTCCTCTGTTTGTATGATGTTCCGACGAAGGGACAGTCACCGGACAAACTATTCTTTTGTTCCGATAACAAACCTGAACCATCCTTCTATTTTCTGTTTTGTACTCAATAAACTATTCAGCCTCATGTCGAGTTCCGGTCAACCCCCAATGAGGTTCCGGTCAGATTCGGGTTACGACTTGATCACCTCCGGTTTGTGTCTGGTAGTTGATGAACTCTATGGAACAACCCTTTTGTTCTAAGTATTACCCATGAACCATCTGTCAATTCACTCAAATATATTATATACACACATCGATGTGTGTGTATGTTGTAGAATCTTATGATAATATAACTAATTGAGTTATAATCCGATTATGTTATGTTATACTTCGGGTTATTTTCTTTTAGTTATTTTAACTCTGTGATGTTATAATCAGTTATTAAGATGGTTATGATTATTGCAAGGTACCTATCGGAAGTTCGGTTAACTTCGGATCATTCTCCAACCACGTTCCTATAATAATCCGGTAAGATCGGTTACTTACCCTATAATATTATATCCTAATTGGTTGATTGGGTACAATCTTATAATTATTAACTTGATGATTATATTGTTACGAGGTACCATTAACCAAGGATTGGAGGATACAAATCGTTACCGAGTCAACTCAGTGACTCGGTCAACACCCGGAATAGAACCCGGTCCAATAGCTAGACGAGGATTATTAGAATTATACGAATATATATATAATACGGGAACGTATGGACTTGATAATAATAATAAGAGAATAATAAACATATATAAAATATATATGTTTATATAAATAAGATTCGATATATAAAACGATATACTAGACTCGGGTTAATAATAATATGCTGCTGCCGAACCATCATCCGGGTAAGTTCGTGTCTAGAGTTTTTAGGTTCGTGTGCCAAGCTGTAATGGCCAGCTTTATTAGTTTACGAGTGCCAAGCTGTAATGGCCAACTAGATTTAGGATGTCCGGGTCGTGTCTCATATAATAGATATCAATAATGAACCCCGGGTTTAGGACTATCTAATATATACCGAATTCTATATGTATAAATGTATATATGATATATATCCTAAGTATTACAATCTAACAAGTCCCACATGTAACACGTATCGATATATATATGAAATATATTTGTAATAAGAGAGATTAAGCAGAAGATATAACGCAAACCTGTGAGTATCGTGAACTCCCCACTTTTACTGTTTTATTAAGTGTTTTCGGGGGAATACATGTCATTTATTAAACCTAGAAATGCTTTACATAATAAAAGATTATCAATAGAAATAAAAGAAGTATGATAGAAAAGGGGACATAGAAACGACGAGGACAGTACTGGATGGTATCCGCCATTTCCTTTCTTGTCCAACTAGAGGACAGGAACCAGTCTTACCCAAGTAGATGGTAGGAATGTCCAAGTAGAGGACCAAAACCATTCTTGTCCAAGTAGAGGACATGAACGGGTATTTTATCACAATCAGAGTGGTACCATCGATAGGAATGGCACGAAATATAATCGATATGATAGAATGGAGATATAATATAATTGTTATATAATAGAGATGGTATAATAGAAAATATAAGCCCGAACCGGTTTACGTAGCACTCGGTACATGGTCTAGAAGTACTGACCCAGCGGAAAAAGGATCGTGCATGCAGTGCTTCAATGGTACAGCCCCATCTGCTTTCAAGTGCTAAAATCTTTGTTGAGCCTTGGTGTAGTAAGTGTTGTAGTATTGCTGAATGTTTGTAGTCCCCTAAATCAACTTGCTTGGTGGACCTTATGCTTGCTGAATGTCCGTATTTATATTCATAGAAAATATAAGCCCAAACCGGTTTACGTAGGAACTTGTTGACCAAATTCAAATATTTGGGTTTAATTGGTTGATTTGAACCGGGTTTAGACCACCCGTTCAAGTCAGGTTTGACCAGGTTCAAACCGATTTTAGAATACATATAGTGTTACAACCCGATTACAACTATACGGTTTGAGCTGTTCCTAACTGATTCTCGCCAACCAGATCTTGTTTTTTTTTTGTACACCTTTAAATGTTCTACGTACGGGTTTTAACTAGATTGTGGTGGCTTGACCCGTATTGAATTGAACACTGAAATTTGAAAGTATTGAAACTTATGTAATACGAGAATGGATAGAAGAGACAAAGAATGAGAGACGTATGTAATTAATTGCATTATTCTTTTGAAGTTTGTATTGGAGAGTGAATAAAGGCCATCAGATATTACCTATAATGACTCGTAGGTAGCGTTTGGTATGATAGAATGGAAGGGGGAATGGAATGAACCATTTCGAGGTAATGAAAAATAGTGTGTTTGGTTGGTTAAGGTAATGGAATCACTCATTCCAAAAGGCATTCCATTCCCTCAAAACCATTCTATCCACCCCCCATGTTTTTTTTTTCATTCAATCCCTCATTCACCCTGTACTAACAACACCACCATCCACCACCACCACCCACCACCATCATCACCACCCACCACCGATGTCGCCACCACACACCACCGCCGTCACCACCCACCACCACTGCCGCCACCACCCACCACGACCGCCGTCACCACTCACCACCGTCGTCGTCGTTGCCGCCACCAACTTCCGCCACCACCCGCCATTATCACCCACCCACCACCGCCACCATCCAACACCACCCAACGCCGCCCACCACCGTCACCCACCCACCGCCGCCTCCACCACCTGCCACCATCACTCACCATGATTTCCTTTACCCACCACTACCGCTGCCACCACCCATCACCGCCACTAATCACCATCGTCACCCACCCACCTTCACCTCTATCCACCTCCACCCATGGTCATCGTTTCCACCACCCACCACCGTCATCGTCGCCGCCCACCATTGTTGCGCACCCACCATCACGGCCATCCTCCTCACCTTCCACCATCGCCGTCGCCACCCACCACCGCCGCCGCTACTGCCACATATCACCACCCACAATTACCGCCACCGACCACCACCTACCACAACCATTCACCACCGATTTTATTCCTTCTTCTTTTCCTGCCTATCCAACAACACAAAGTAATATTTTGTTTCATTCCCACATGGCAACCAAACAAGACATGGAATGGTAATGACCCATTCCATTACTTTGTCCATTCCATTACCTCGTCCATTCCATTCCCTCTCCATTCCATTACCCCATACCAAACAGACCCGTAGATCTAGGGTATGTTTGGCAAAACTAGCTGGAGGCTGGTAGCCGGAAGCTGCAAGCTGTTAGCTGGAAGCTGGTAGCTGAAAGCTGGTAGCTGAAAGCTTTTTAAATATATTTTGGTGTTTGGCAGAATAGCTGGAGCTTTTAATAAAATGTATAAAATGACCGAAATGGGCATAATTAAAAGCTTGTAAAGAAGGTTTTTATTTTATTTTTAAAATATAATGGGTAGTTGTGTCATTTACTAGTTAAAAGCTTGTAGCTAGTAGAGCTTTTTCTTAAAAGCTAGTACTAGTAGCTTTTCACTATAGAGCTTTTTCTCTAACCTAAAAGCTTCCAGCTCCTTCAACCAAACAAGGCTTTTTATTGAGTAAGAGTTTTTTCTTAAAAGCTTAAAGCTTGAAGCTCCTAAAAGCTCTTAAAAGCTCCTTGCCAAACATACCCCTAATCTTGAATCGTAGAAAACCAAATTCAGCATATTTGATCACAACACGCATACATTTTATATTGAAAGTGATTAAAATGCTACGAAAACTAAAAACCCTACCCTCGTGGTTATTGGTTAACGGTTCTTGGGTGTCGAAGCCAACAATTGTCAAAAAGCATATTTTTCAATATTTTCGCACCCTCTTTTCTTCCAACAATTATTGTAGGCTGGATTTTTTGTGTAATAATTTGAAGGTGTTGCCAGAAGACACCAAAACAGAGATGGTGGCTCTTTTTTCTAGAGAAGAAATTAAACAATCGGTGTTTGAATGTGGCAGTGATAGAGCCCGGGGTCCAGACGGTTTCAATTTTTCTTTTTTGAAGCATTTCTGGGCGATTTTGAAGACGATTTTGTTAATCTTATGGCTGAATTTGATGAGTCGGGCCAAATTAATCATGGGTACAGCGGGGCATTCATTACTCTTATACCCAAGGTTAAGAATCTGGTTGACTTAAAGGACTATAGACCCATTACATTGATTGGTATCTTGTCTAAAGTTATTTCCAAGATCTTGGCAAATAGAATCAAGCGGGTGATGAAGTTTATTATTTCAGAAAATCAAAGTGGCTTTCTGTCGGAGCGTTTCATACTTGATGGTCCTTTAGTCATTAATGAGATAGTTTCTTGGTTATCCCGAAAGCCTACGATAATGTTCAGTGGGACTTTTTATTATCAATTTTAAAGCAAATGGGATTTCCATCACGTTGGTGTAAGTGGATTGAAGGGGTTTTGAAATCTGCGAGATCCTTGTTATTGGTTAATGGGTCGCCCACGTATTTGTTCCAATGTGAAAAATGTTTGAGGCAAGGTGATCCACTGTCACCTTTTCTTTTCTTGGTGGTTATGGAGGCTTTTACGAGTCTTATCAATAAAGCTACAGATAATGGTGATTTTGAAGGCTTATGTATTGGGAAAAATGGGCCACATGTGTCTCATTTGCTTTATGCGGATGATGCTCTTATAATGGAAAATGGTCCATGAATAATTTTAAAAATATGATTCGCCTCCTTCGTGTATTCCATCTTTGTTCCGGGTTGAAGATTAACTTGCATAAATCGAATATTTATGGAATCAATTGTGCGGAACATGAGCTCGCATTATTTTCTGAAGTGTGTGGATGTAAATTCGGGACTTTACCTTTTGAATATCTCGGAATTAAAGTGGGTGGAAACATGAATCGCATCAAAAATTGGGAACCGGTTTTAAACAAATGTAAGTCTCGTTTGAAATTATGGAAAGCAAAAATGCTATCCATTGGTGGGCGAATTATTCTTATAAAGTCAGTGCTATCGAGTTTGCCAATTTATTATTTCTCCCTTTACAAGGCCCTGGTCAAAATTATTGAAGAAATGGAAAGACTCATGAAGCAATTTCTTTGGGCGGGAGATGAAAACGTCAAAAAGATACATTGGGTAGCATGGGACGTGGTTACGACTCCAAAAAACAATGGTGGATTGGGGGTTTCTAAACTCATGGAAGTCAATATGGCTCTACTTGCTAAATGGGTTTGGCGATATAAGATTGAAGGCTCTCTTCTATGGCGAAAGGTGACAGATTATTGTCATGGAAAAAACAAAACATGGGATATTCTCCCTGTTAATCGAAACATTTCCGGAGGGTGGAAGACCTTGGTTACATGGTTAAATAAATTGGTTTTTCAATCGGGTAGTTTGAATTCTCAATTCAAAGGATGGGTTGGTAATGGTTGTGATATCCGATTTTGGCTTGATAAATGGAGAGGAGACGTATCTTTTAAAGTGTTGTTCTCAGATTTGTTTCGCATTGCAGTTGACAAGACAGCAGCCGTGTATAAGTGCTGGAATGTTGAGACGAACACAGTCCACTGCAGCTGGAATAAAACTGTATTATCAGTCGAGGAACTGCAGCAAGTACAGCAGCTTCAGACGTGTCTTCAAGGCCTATTTTTGATAGAGGAGAATGATCGCTGGACCTGGGATGGAAACAGTGAAGGCCAGTTCTCTGTTGCTGATTTTAAGAATGTGTTGGTCAAGGAAAGAAGTCAACAGAGGCAGTTTTCGATGCAATGGATTACATGGGTTCCCCTTAAAATAAAAATATTCGTGTGGCGTCTTGAAATGGACAGAATTCCGACACGGGTTGCTATTCGTAGAAGGCGCATAAATATTCAGGAAGGTTATTGTGCTCTTTGCGAAGTGGATGAAGAATCGACAAGTCATATGTTCACTGGGTGTGGTTTATCGTTAGGGGTTTGGTCGGCAATTGGTTCTTGGTGTAATATAAGCCCCATTTTCACCTTTGATGTTCAAGACTTGTTAAAATTACCAAATGGAAGACGAAATAAGGCAGAAAAAATGATCATTCAAGGTATTATTATGGTGACAATGTGGGCTATATGGAATGCTAGAAATGAGAAGATCTTTAGAAGCAAAGAAGTTAGAGTTGTCGAGGTTGTGGCTAAGGTTAAGTCTTTGTCTTTTTTGTGGCTTAGAGCTAGGTCCAGGTTTAAAAGGATTGTATGGAACGATTGGAGGATGAACCTGCTGTATATGTTGTAGTTGTTGCCCTCCGGTCCTCGTTTTGAGGACCGTGTGTGCGTTTTCTAATGAAGTTCACTTTTCAAAAAAAAATGGTGGCTCACCATTTTCCAATAAGTTATAGCCTTTTACACTTCGATTTTAGATCCTGGTACTTGTGAGAGATCGAATGACAACTACGTTTGGTACCCTCGACAAGGTTACAAGACTCCACTAGTACTTTTCCCCATTGTGGTCCGCGGCTTCGAGAACCATGGCTTGTCGAGTCGCCGTCACCGTGTACTTGATTACACGCGATTATTAACGCTAGTTCCTCCTTCTCAGTCCATTGCACCATGATTTTGGTTGATGTTGAAGATGAAGAATTGAAAATTGGGTGAAGGTTTGAAGAAGAAGAAGAAGAAGAAGATGAAGATCGGTGGTGAAGAAGGGTGGTAAATATATATTAAGTAATTGTAATAAATGAAATAGGTAAAAAAAATATTTTTTTTTAAATTTCAAACAGTCGACTGCCCGCTAACAGACAGGACCGCCATCACGTTGGGTCGCTTGCGTAGTCAATGGCGCGTGGGTGTTCTCGTGTATGCGTTCCACGTGGCTAATGTTGTGGCTTGCAGCAGCTGGCTCGCGGGCCACAACACAGTCTAACATTGTCACAATTAATAAGTAACTAGCAGAGGACTAGAAAAATCAGTCCTCGATAACCATTAAGGACTGATTTAGCAGTATCAAAGACTAATTTTTTAGTCCTAGAAGGTCTATTTTCTTTGTTGAGCCTTGGAGTAGTAAGTGTTGTAGTATTGCTGAATGTTTGTAGTCTCCTAAATCAACTTGCTTGGTGGACCTTATGTTTCCGATCCATTTTACCGTTAAAAAAAAACATGTTTGATCAATGATTTGAACCTATGGGGACTGACTGACTCAAAACACACTGTATTGAAAAACCAACAGTTTAGCCGACAATACATGTTTGGTAAATAATTAGCCTACCCATCCCCAATATTCGCTTAACGCCATGAAAACGAATATGCTGACCCCTTTTGACTGGCTCGTTTATTGTCCCCACTGAGTGAAAATCCTGGATTCACATATGCACAAAGTGGTTATAAAGTAGTTAACCAGTGGAATAATAGACCAGCTTGATTGATCGAAACTCCTTATTCTCTTTAGATTCTGTTTTCTTTCTATCAATGATCTGACATATACTACAAGGTTTTTAAAAAGTATTTGGTCAGGCTACTCCATTTTCATTTGTTTTGGAGGGGACTGGAATTATGAAATTTGTAAACCTGAGTACCAGACTATAGTCTGTAACTGGGCCATAAGCGGGTCTGTCCGATGAAGGTTCTCAATTTTCTTAGTCGGACCAGATGCTGCACAGTATTTATAACCCCTCCATACTTTCACTATCACTTCTTATAACCCCTTCATGCGACTATCCCAACATGATACGTACTCTCCGACTTAAATAACATTTTACCTTAGTCTGGACTATTGACCCATACCCGTAGGCATGATATTCATCAAGTGGATAATCAAATTGTCTCACAAGTCACAACACACGCTCAAGCAACAAATGGAAAAGTCAACGACACATCAAGCTAACAACATATATACAAAATATTGAAACCTTTTTCTTCCCATCACAGGTATCACAACACAATGGGTTGTAGCAAACCTACAACCCTGGTCCCTGACCGACCAATAAGATAATATATATAGTAAATTGATAATTACTTTTATAAAGATAGTATTTATGATGTATTTGAAACATTAAATATTTATAAAATCCAACAAAAAATGATCGATATAAACCAAACGAGCCTATAGCACAAACTAAAAGTGTTAAAAGCTCACACCAATATAAACGATTGCAAATGACATAGGATCGATCTTACTTCATCAGGAGCGGAGACTCTTAGATCATTTGTGGTGTTCGTTAGATATAGCATTAGTTATCCATGTATCTTTCATTCTGAATTCATGCCATATCCCCCATCGCCACTTCAACCCAGGCCAACGAGCCATGCACTTAGACATGAAACTGTTTGATTTAGTACCATCAACACCAGAATGGATGAGCAAAGAGACCTCTGTCAAGCCTTCGCATTGGTCCAACACAAAAGCAACAAATGAGAAAGTCAATGATGGGTCAACTAACATAAGATATGCACATATTGTTTTCAATCCTTTCCTCCCATCCAAAATCTCCCAACCTTCTGGATTCAAACAAGCTTCTAATTCCGACCAAACAATTGATTCGATACGTAGAGAACTCACGTTCGGGAAAATCATGAACACCTTCCTTAGGGTCAATTTTGAATCTATGACATATCTTGGTGCATCTAATGTCAGATTTTCTAATGTTTTTGACATCGGGAATTTTGAGAGTAAGGAGCCAATTTTTATAGATCCCAGCCAAAGTGTTTTCAATTTCTCAAACTTTTTGGCGGTGAATACGCCTTCATGTATAAGGCCAAAAATGTCAAGATGAAAGTGAGATAACATGGGAGCTTCAACATGAATTGCAGCAGGACCATTGACACTTTTGATTCTGAGTGAGATGAGGTTGGGGGTGATTAGAGTTAGAGGTGGTGGATAATTGTAGGCGTAGAAAAACAAATGGCAGGTTTGGAGGTTGAGAATGTGGATCTTAGCATCTTCAAGTCCTCTAACATCTACCAACTTAAGATGTTGAAGATTAGGGAAACACTTATTAAACTCGTTTAGGTGTTCATCTTCTAATTCTATAGATTCAAGTGTCAAACTTGTTAACATTGGCATTGGATTCAAGTTGATCACGAACGGCAACGAACCATACTTGAGCTCTAAGTTAACAAGATTATGACCTGCACCAAAACAGCTAATCATGCTAGATATATAATACTTTTTCAAAAAAAAAAAAAAAAAATCAACTAGATTGAAATATAAACATAGAACTTACAATACGAAGATATCAATGGCATAATGTTTGGCTTATCTAATCTGAATTGATAATTCCAACTAGACAATGAAAGCGATTTCAAGGATTTGGAAACCCTAGGCATCCACTCCTTAGCAAAATCCACTTCGTACATGTACCCATCATAGAGGCTGATACTCACCGATTCAACCGTTTCCTGTTTCGAAATAAGATCAAGAAAAATCCTCTTGAAACGGCTTGAAGAAATCGAAAACCATTTACTCTTGAAAGGGTTTGAAGGATCCCAAAACCATCTTGAGTATCTAAGATTAATTGATCGAAGGTATGGAGATACATCATCGAAAGCCTTTGAAGCGACTCGGCAACAAGCAACGTCAGCTGAGTTGTCGAGTCGACTCAGTATTTCAAGAAGGAGAGGGTGAGGGAGTTTGTCCATGGAAATCTTCAAGAGAGGAAGAAGATGAAGGCTATTAAATTAAAAACCCTAGCTAAGATGTCATGCATTCCCTTAACGTGGTGTTATTATATATATATATATATATATATTTCCGTGGGCCAAACCCAATCAAAGGACTTTATAATCATAGAGATACTAGAGGTGCAGAACCAGGACCCGAACCAAAAAAATTACCCGAACCCATGTATTTTAAAACCTGGGTATTTTAAAACCCGGGTATTTAATACCCGAACCCGACCCTATCCGTAGGGTATTTTAAAACCCGGGTATTTATTATCAAACGAAGGCGTTAAATAAAGACGATAAATTACTCCATTATCAACGAATACTTAACTATCTATGTTTTATTTATCACTTGTACTTCGGGGTGCTTAACCGGTCCGGTTCGCAGGTTGGTGGGTCCAACCCGACCCGAACCCGAAATTTTTACATGAACCCGAAAATTGTGACATACATATGAACTCGAACCCGACCTGAATATTCTTGGGTTGACCCAAACCCGACCCGTTCAACCTGATTTTTTTTATTTTTTTTGCAAACTAATGTATTAAAATTAAAATTTTACTGCAAAAAACACAAATATATATAAAACATTTATGTTTTATTTATAAAATCTCATACCAATTTCTATTTTAAGTTATAAGTGTAGCATAAAATATCTAACCAATTTAATTTATTACACAAAACATATTGTAAAAAAAACAACATATAGTATAAATAGGTTAAACGGGTCAACCCGCCAACCCGCCCGGGTTGACCCGAACCCGACCCATTTAGCTAAACGGGTTCGCGGGTTCAACCTGAACCTGACCCAAATCCATTTAGACTAAACCTAAACCCGCTAATTTCGTGTTAGGTTCGGGTTGTGTCGGAAATTCACACCCTTACTTGAAAATAGGTATCTAGTACCCGAAACCGGGTATTGAAAACCCGAATTCGAACCCGACCTGAACCTGGTATATAGGGTATGGCTTTTCACGAAAATACCCTATCCGAACCCGACCCGGTTATTTTGTAATACTCGGTTATACCCTACTCGGTCATACCTGAACCCAGGTACGTAACCGAACCCGAGTATTCAAAAAACCCGGTTTTATGCACCTTTAAGAGATACCGGTTATTTTGGGTCAACAAAACAAAAGCCAGTTTTTGTTGAAATCAGTTGAAGAAAGTCAAAGGCTTGGGTTTTGGCCAGGTTGGGTTTGGACAACTTTATGGTTCGGATTAAAATCGTGAAACTTTCAAATTGGTTATCCGTTTGGTTTTATGGTCGGGTTTTTTCTTTTACTTTCGGTTGATTGACTATAAAAATAATCACAACGGTTTGGTTTGTTGTTTATGTCGAAAACCGGTTCTATAAAACCGGACCATGCGGTAATATTTATGTATTTTAATTTTATGTATTTCATATTATATGTGAATAATTACCTATTTTGTGTATTGTTGTTTAGGTGAATTAGAATTGGTTGAAGTGCAAGTTGGTTTTTCTTATCAGTTTCATTGATTAGATGGCATGTAGGTGAATATTCTTGATCTGTTTTTGTAAAATGTGCTAATTTCTTCATTAACTTTTCTTTGACGGAATTTCCTCATTAACTTAAACCTTAGAATAATATGTATGTATTCATCATTTTAACACTCTCTTCCTGTAGTAAATTGAATTTTTTAATCGTGTAATAAAAATAAAATTGAAGTAGCACGATGAACATAGCTCCTATTTTTTAGTTTATTATATCAATTCAAAGCTTTCATTTATGAAGAAAATCTAAACACAAAACTTAATATCAAACTCATTATATTATATACTATGTATTAATTTCGAAATAGATGAACAGTATTTTGCCTTTATAGTTAGTTTATAAATACATTTGTGTTGGGAAGATTTTCAATATGGTCTATTAGTGTGGTGGTTTGGTAGCTGCTTATTGTCCACAACGTCTAAGGTGCTAGTCTGGCTATGGTGGTTTTGGTGTCCCCATTTTTTTGCACGTGACATGTTGGTAATATCGTAATAATGTAGGGTTATTTCTGTCACTTCCCATTTTACTGGTGTTTCCCTTTGAGTGGATTATCTAGGCGGTCGTGACACGCGTCACCCCCATCCCAGCTACGTTCACAACTGGCACGTACCATACAAAACCCCAAACCTGCTCTACAATTTGTTTTGACTGTTATATGCTTGCACCGATTCACTTTTCTTTCTCTTTCTCCGTGGGTATATTCTCCAACACCACCGTCTCTGTCACCGTACTCTCGCGTGATGGTTGCATGTTGCTCAAAAACTCACGGCAATGGTTGCTTGATACTAAAAAACGCCCGATCAATAGTTTGTGTAACACCTCGAGGTGTTACGGGTCTCGTTAACGGGTCGGGTCGTACCCGACCACCCGTTTATAAAATAATAATAAATCTAGTTTATTATTATAATAAATAAATCGGGAAAGTTGCAGCCAAACGCTCCTATTCAGCCATTAAATTGCAACCAAATACCCTTGGTGCAGCCTAATAACCGTTACCAAACATCCGAGTTTCAGCTATTATCCTCGTTGCCAAACACCCTCTATTTCAATTCCTTTATAAAATTCCTCCACCCTTATTCTTTCTTTGCTTATCATCAACACACACACACATTTGTGTGCAAAGACAAAACACAGCAGCAGCCACCGGAAAGCCATAGCGGCCGCCGCCGCCTCCGCTGCTTCCGGTCACCGCTGCCGCCGGCCGCCGCTCGTCTTCTCTCCGGTGAGCACCACAAACCTTCCTCCTCCTTGATTCTGTTAAAGACCCGATAATAAACCTCAATCCGTAACCTGGTTCTTCTATTTTGATTTGTACCGATAAACCACCACCATCACCTTATTCCTGTTACGAACCACCGAACCACCGCCATGTTTTCCCCTGTTTTTGTTAAATGAAACTGGACAGTCACCGGCTATGGTGACTGTCAGCGAGTCCTTTCATCTTGACAATAAACCCAAAACCCATAGCTTTGCTTGATAATCGGATACCGATAACACCCTAATCCTTCCTCTGTTCCGTTAAACGAAACCGGACAGTCACCGGTTGTGGTGACTGTCATCGGTAACTATCGGTCATGAGCCTCTTGTAACCCATCAAACGATCTTTTCCTCTGTTTGTATGATGTTCCGACGAAGGGACAGTCACCGGACAAACTATTCTTTTGTTCCGATAACAAACCTGAACCATCCTTCTATTTTCTGTTTTGTACTCAATAAACTATTCAGCCTCATGTCGAGTTCCGGTCAACCCCCAATGAGGTTCCGGTCAGATTCGGGTTACGACTTGATCACCTCCGGTTTGTGTCTGGTAGTTGATGAACTCTATGGAACAACCCTTTTGTTCTAAGTATCACCCATGAACCATCTGTCAATTCACTCAAATATATTATATACACACATCGATGTGTGTGTATGTTGTAGAATCTTATGATAATATAACTAATTGAGTTATAATCCGATTATGTTATGTTATACTTCGGGTTATTTTCTTTTAGTTATTTTAACTCTGTGATGTTATAATCAGTTATTAAGATGGTTATGATTATTGCAAGGTACCTATCGGAAGTTCGGTTAACTTCGGATCATTCTCCAACCACGTTCCTATAATAATCCGGTAAGATCGGTTACTTACCCTATAATATTATATCCTAATTGGTTGATTGGGTACAATCTTATAATTATTAACTTGATGATTATATTGTTACGAGGTACCATTAACCAAGGATTGGAGGATACAAATCGTTACCGAGTCAACTCAGTGACTCGGTCAACACCCGGAATAGAACCCGGTCCAATAGCTAGACGAGGATTATTAGAATTATACGAATATATATATAATACGGGAACGTATGGACTTGATAATAATAATAAGAGAATAATAAACATATATAAAATATATATGTTTATATAAATAAGATTCGATATATAAAACGATATACTAGACTCGGGTTAATAATAATATGCTGCTGCCGAACCATCATCCGGGTAAGTTCGTGTCTAGAGTTTTTAGGTTCGTGTGCCAAGCTGTAATGGCCAGCTTTATTAGTTTACGAGTGCCAAGCTGTAATGGCCAACTAGATTTAGGATGTCCGGGTCGTGTCTCATATAATAGATATCAATAATGAACCCCGGGTTTAGGACTATCTAATATATACCGAATTCTATATGTATAAATGTATATATGATATATATCCTAAGTATTACAATCTAACAAGTCCCACATGTAACACGTATCGATATATATATGAAATATAATTGTAATAAGAGAGATTAAGCAGAAGATATAACGCAAACCTGTGAGTATCGTGAACTCCCCACTTTTACTGTTTTATTAAGTGTTTTCGGGGGAATACATGTCATTTATTAAACCTAGAAATGCTTTACATAATAAAAGATTATCAATAGAAATAAAAGAAGTATGATAGAAAAGGGGACATAGAAACGACGAGGACAGTACTGGATGGTATCCGCCATTTCCTTTCTTGTCCAACTAGAGGACAGGAACCAGTCTTACCCAAGTAGATGGTAGGAATGTCCAAGTAGAGGACCAAAACCATTCTTGTCCAAGTAGAGGACAGGAATGGGTATTTTATCACAATCAGAGTGGTACCATCGATAGGAATGGCACGAAATATAATCGATATGATAGAATGGAGATATACTATAATTGTTATATAATAGAGATGGTATAATATAAATATAGTTTCCCCTTTAGAAATTATAATCTGTAAAGCATGATTATAAAAGAATGTTTTATATAAAAGAATTATCAATAAACAAACTGGCCATTCACTTTATAAAATACACGACCTCACCAACTTTATGTTGACAGAAACTATTTTTGGCATGTGTTCAGGTAACCCAACAGATATGATGACGTGGATCCTGGAAGAGTAAAGACTGTTATGATCCGAATCCGCTGCGTAGCTCCGATAACCCGACCCGACGACCCGGCAGCGACTGCAGGGTCGTTACAGGTGGTATCAGAGCGGCGCTTAATGACAGTCTTGAAGTCTTTACTAATCCAGGATCTACCAGAATGTCTTCTAAAAGAAATTTTGATTAGAAATATGTATAAAGTAAAAAAATATTAGATGATAAAATTTTGGGTACCTAAATGCCAAACTATTATAAAATTGGTGAGAACCATAACCGTATATGACGGGTGGTTCAACGAACAACCTTTAATAGTGTTAAAATGCTTATTTTATCCACATTTATTCGTGATATTGCTTGGAATTGGGTGACTACGGTTGCTTTGGTTGTAGGTGTAATAAGGAGCTAAAAATGACGAAATACGGGCTTTGGGAATGGACCGGAACGCATCGGGACGAGGTGGAATGCAAGAAAGAAAAATGAAGATTTTTTAAAGGGTCCACCGTACCCTTACGGTAGCTACCGTAGGGTTACAGTGGCTTCAGGACATATATTTGCCACCGTAGGGCAGCGTACAAAGGCCGTCAAGATTTCAGACCCACCGTACCCTTCCGGTGGGACCGTAGGGTTACGGTGGCCTCTGCACAAAAATGTAACTCCCTTATTTAAAGACCAATTGATGGTGTCTTTTCATCACCTCTTCCATTGTGAACGTTTCTAAGCATCCTAGGGACGAATTTTTGGCTGAAAACAAGGTTGGAGAACAATTATAATCATTGGGATTTTGTCTTTGATTCGTATGAACATTTCTTTGATTGTGATGATGATTCATCAAACCATGCTTGGCTAGAACTTTTGATGATCATCTTTGGTGAAGTTTTTCTTAAACTCTTTTATGTTTGTTCCTTTCATTTCTAGAACGATAATTTAGTACATGTTTGCTTGATTATTGTGGTGTTTGAACAATTGCTTGTAGTAGTTAATCAATTTCTTAATTTCTAGTCTCAATCGTACGTTCTTGGTGTTGCTAACAACCGAGATATTGAGGGTAGGATTTGGGTTGGATAATTGATTAATCGGTCATCGGGAAACAACCTCGCATTGATATAATCCGAGTACTTTGTTCCCTTTTATCACAACAATTGTTTAAACATGAGTTATGTCTATGTAACTCTTTCTAGTGGAACTTTTGCATAAAGATTTAAGGAAAATGGATCCAGAGATGGTCATTGCTTTCATAATCTTGAGAACAAACCCCTTTTAAATCAGTAATTTAGTTTCTTTTTATTAAGTCTAAATCCAAAACAATCAACAATCTTTGATCTTTAATTTTGTTAGTAGTTAAATATTAGTTAATTTACAAAGTTATTAGTTTACACACATTCCACAAACTCCCTGTGTTCGATACCTTCTTGCCACTATCTTTAGTTGTAATTGGGAAATTTTACGTGTACCACGACAAGCACGTCAAATTTTGGCGCCGTTGCCGGGGAGTAGTGCGCAACGTGTGTTAATTGATAGTTTTGTTTGTTATTTTCGGGTTTACACTGGTTGTGTTTAGTGTGCAGGTACTTCAAGTGTATGCATACTAGAAGCTCTCACGAGTCATCACCGCTATTGTTTGATCCGGAAATTGAAAGAACTTTGAGGCGAAACCGAGTACTAGTCCGTGAAAACCGAGTTCTTGGTTCACCTACTTCACCCATCATACCAAGAAACATCATGCAAGAAAACCAAGTACCACCCACAACGGGTCAACCGATCACCTCATTCATGCCAACTTCCACACAACCATCACCTCATCTTCAACTCATCAAATCCCACATGGGTCAACCGTTGTTCATACCTCTACTTACCAACCACCAAACCAATCGGGTTTTCAATATTCGGGAGTTCATGGGGGTAGATATGATGAAGTATATGAAGAAGAGTATAGTGGATACAACGAAGAGAGTTTCTATTATGGGGATGATGGAGGATATGTTGGAAGTCAAGGAGGAGTGGGTCAACAAAGTCAACCCATTCAACAATTTCAAAACCCGGGTAGTTTACCGGTTGGTGTGCAACATGTAAGACCACAAGGACCGCGATTTCAACGTCCTTCGCCATTGCAACAAGTACCTCCTCAATATGGGCCAAATCAATTTCAAAGGCCAATGCAACAACAACCGCCCATGCATCAATATCAACATCCACAACAATTTGCACCTCAAGGGCCTATGCAAGGACAAATGGGTCAACCAAGAGCACCATTGGGTGCCCCTCGAAGACTTCACCGGGAAGCCGTGAGAGGAATTGAAGCTCATTTTAAACCCATTATCACCAACAATCCTTCACCAATAGTGATTCCTCATCATACGGATGGGAGAACTTTTGAAGTTCGAACAACCGCATTGCAAAGTCTTCCAAAATTCAAGGGTCTAGCAACGGAAGAACCTTACTTTCATTTGGAGACTTATGATTCTATTTGCAACACTATTGGGGGTCAAGGATTTACTCCGGATGATGTCAAGTTGGTTCTTTTTCAATTCTCTTTAGAAGACAAGGCAAAAAGATGGTTCCACACTTTACCATCCGCATCAATTTTCACATGGGCCGACATGCAGCAAATTTTCTTGGATGAGTTCTATACATCTCAAAAGACTAATGATGCGAGACGAAGTTTGAGGAGTTTTCAACAACAAGCGGGAGAGATGTTTCATGAAGCATTTGAGAGGTTCAACATGATGCTACGAAATTGCCCTCACCATGGTATCCAACTATGGGAATTGTTAAATGCTTTTCATGAAGGTTTGATACCGGAGGATGCACGGGATCTTATGTCCATCACAAATGGTACTTTTGGTACAAATTTTGAACAAGATGATTGGGCATATTTAGAGCAAATGGCGGTGACTTCAAAAAGGAAGGCCCAATCTTCAAGAAGGGCAAGACATGTGCTCCAAAGACCACAAGTGCATGCGGTAGAAGGTGGTAATGTGCAAACTACTAATCAATTGTACAATGTTTGCAACACTTGTCAAGAGATAGGCCACACGGCGGAGGTTTGTGGAGTGGGTGCTCAAGAAGCACCAGTGAAGAAGTGAATGCTATTCAAGGGGGTGGGAGAAATTATGACATGAACTCCAACACTTACCACTCCGGGTTACGAAATCATCCCAACTTTCGGTATGGGAATGCCTCTAATCAATCTTACCCGAACTTTCAAGAGTCTCATGGTAACTTTGCACCTCGTCAACAATACAATCAAGGCAATTATAGAGGTGGAGGTAACCAAGGATATCTTGGAAAGTTTCAACCAACGGGTCAAGGCAATTCGGGTCAAAATTCATCAAGTGGGAATGAAGTCATGGACATGCTTAGAGCTATGCAACAAGATATGCAAAAGAGGAACCAACTTGATGAAGCTCGAATTCAAAAAGATGAGGTTCGTGACAAGAGCATTCAAGCATTGACAACTCAAATGGGCCAACTAGCAACCGATGTGGCGGAATTGAAGAAAAGCAAAGGTCAACTTCCTAGTGACACCAAGGTAAATCCGTCCCATGGCTCATCAAGAGGTAATAATGTTAATGTTAATCAAGTGAGTGTGTTGAGAAGTGGTAAAGAATTTAAGGCTAATGTGTCTTTGGATGTTGTTGAGGGGGTGGTTGAAGACATAACGGGTAATGAGAGTGATGAGGAAGAAATTTCACCGGTTTTAAAAAATGAGTCAAGTGTGAAAAAACCGGAAGTGTTTGAGAGTAGTAAAAATGTGATAAATAAAAATGAGAAAAATGAAAGTGAGCCGAATCAAATTCCTTTTCCTTCGGCTCTACTTGACCCGGGTAAGAAAAACTTTATTGCATCAAGAGGTCCTCAAAAAGAAGAAATGTGGGACATGTTTAAACAAGTAAAAATTAATCTTCCATTACTTGATGCAATAAAACAAATACCCGCCTATGCTAAATTTTTAAAAGAATTATGCACCCAAAAGAGACAAGAAAAGAAAAAGGTGCCTAAGCGGGTAAATGTTACCGGGCACGTGAGTGCGGTTTAAATGGGGAGCTTCCACCTAAGCTCCAAGATCCGGGCACGCCTTTGATAGACATTCAAGTTGGTAATTTTAAAATGGCAAAGGCATTGCTAGATCTTGGAGCCGGGGTGAGCATTTTACCGGGGGGCTTATATGACCAATATGATTTTGGTCCATTGGCACGGGTGGAGACAACGGTTTTTCTAGCCGATTTGTCTCATAAGTTGCCCCGAGGGATGGTTAAAAATGTAATTGTTAAAATTGATGAGTTCTATTATCCGGTTGATTTCTTGGTTTTGGAATATTCAACCGCGGACCCGAGACAACAACAAAATGTCATCTTGGGTCGACCATTTTTGAGTACCGCTCATGCGGTGATTGATTGTAGATTTGGTACGGTTGATATTACTTTTGGAAACCGGAAAATGCGTTTAAATGTTTTTACTAACATTTCTAATGCTATTGGTGTTGATGAGTGTTTTATGGCAGATTTAGTTGATGGATGCAACCCTCATGAGTATGAAGAGGATGGCATAGATGTTTGTGTTTGTGATTTTTCTGAACAGGTACATGCTTGTGCGATAAGGGTTAAAGAAGTGAAGCAAGATGCCATGGCATTGAAGGAAGGAAGACCACCATGGACTCATCAATTTGAGAGCTTACCGGTAGAGATTGATTCGGGTACCAAACCATCCTTGGAGGTACCACCAAAGTTGGAACTGAAAGACTTGCCAAGCCACTTGAAATATGCTTTTCTAGGGGATAATGACACATTACCGGTCATTATTGCCTCTAATTTGGAGATGGCTCAAGAGCAAGCTTTGTTGGAAGTGTTGAAAGAGAACAAGGGGGCTATTGGGTGGACGATTGCCGATCTCAAAGGAATTAGTCCATCCATTGTGATGCACAAGATTATCACCAATGAAGATGCAAAGCCCACAAGAGAAGCACAAAGGAGGTTGAATCCTAATCTAAGGGAGGTAGTTAAAAAGGAGGTAATTAAATGGTTAGATGCGGGAATTATTTATCCAATTTCGGATAGCTCTTGGGTAAGTCCTACTCAAGTGGTACCTAAGAAGTCTGGCATCCAAGTAGTCAAAGATGAAAGTGGTGAACAAATAGCCACTCGACCCGTAACCGGGTGGCGAGTGTGTATTGACTACCGCAAATTGAATGCCGCCACTTCTAAGGATCATTTCCCACTCCCCTTTATTGACCAAATTATCGAAAAATTATCGGGTCAAAAATACTATTGTTTCTTAGATAGGTATTCGGGGTACAACCAAATTGCAATCCACCCGGATGACCAACACAAGACCACCTTCACTTGTCCCTATGGTACCTTTGCCTTTAGGCGGATGCCATTTGGCTTGTGCAATGCACCGGCTACTTTCCAACGATGTATGATGAGTATTTTCTCGGACATGGTTGGAGAGTCGCTTGAAGTGTTTATGGATGATTTCTCAATATTTGGCACTAGCTTTGAATCTTGTCTCAACGAGTTACAAAAAGTTTTAAAAAGATGTGTTGAGAAAAATTTAGTGCTTAGTTGGGAGAAAAGCCATTTCATGGTGCAAGAGGGAATTGTGTTAGGTCACGTGATTTCGGAGAGAGGTATAGAGGTGGATAAGGCAAAAATTCGGGTTATTTCATCATTGCCACCACCAAAGAATGTGAAAGGGGTAAGGTCATTTTTGGGACATGCGGGTTTTTATAGACGTTTTATTAAAGGTTTTAGTGTCATTACCAAACCTTTATGTAATTTGTTGTTGAAAGATGTTCCATTTGACTTTACTAATGAATGTTTGCAAGCTTTTAATGTATTGAAGGAACACTTGGTCAAAGCTCCTATTTTGCAACCGCCGGATTGGTCAAAGCAATTTGAGATTATGTGTGATGCAAATGACACTACAATTGGAGCGGTTTTGGGTCAAAGAGTTGATAAGAAGCCGGTGGTGATTTACTATGCGAGCAAAACTTTATCCGAAGCGCAACTGAATTACACCACAACCGAAAAAGAATTATTAGCGGTGGTGTATGCTTTGGATAAGTTTCGTTCGTATATTTGGGGGAGCAAAGTGGTAGTGTATTCGGACCATAGTGCGGTTCGTTACTTGATGGAAAAGAAGGATTCCAAGCCACGCTTGATTCGGTGGGTTCTATTGTTACAAGAGTTTGATTTGGAAATTCGGGACAAGAAATGAAGTGAAAATGTAGTGGCGGATCATTTGTCTCGAATTCCGGTGGATAAGAATGATGATTTTGGAGAAATAAATGAGAGGTTTCCCGATGAGCAATTGATGGCAATTTCTACTATTCATGCACCGTGGTTTGCTCATTATGTTAACTATTTAGCCACGGGGGTCATTCCGGATCATTGGACCAAGAAACGAAGACAAAAATTTATGGTCCAAGTGAAGCAATATATTTGGGATGTACCGGATCTATTCAAGATTGGGCCCGATCAAGTGATTAGAAGATGTGTGCCCGAATCGGAGGTGAAAGATATTCTTACACATGCTCATTCATCCGCTTGTGGGGGGCATTTTAGTGGACACAAGACCGGCTACCGGGTTCTATCATGTGGGTTCTATTGGCCCACCATATTTAAAGATGCTTGTGAATTTGCCCGGAATTGTGTAAATTGTCAAAGGATGGGAAGTATCTCCAAGAGGGATGAAATGCCTCTGCAACCAATCTTGGTTGTAGAAATATTCGATGTTTGGGGCATTGACTTCATGGGTCCTTTCCCAAATTCTAATGGGTTTTTGTACATCTTGGTGGCGGTGGATTATGTCTCGAAGTGGATTGAAGCAATCGCTACAAGAACTAATGATCATTCGGTGGTTTGTAAGTTTGTGCAATCCAACATTTTTGCTCGTTTTGGTATTCCTAGAGTGATCATTAGTGATGGTGGGTTGCATTTTAAGAATTTCAATTTTGGGAAGTTGTTGAAGCGATATGGAGTGAATCACCGGATTGCCACCCCGTACCATCCACAAACAAGTGGACAAGTTGAAGTGTCTAACCGTCAAATTAAAGAAATTCTCATGAAGACGGTTCGAGTTGATAGAAAAGATTGGTCGGGTAAGTTGGATGATGCTTTGTGGGCATACCGTACGGCCTACAAAACTCCAATTGGTACAACCCCTTATCGGTTGGTGTATGGAAAGGGTTGTCACTTACCAATGGAGTTAGCACATCGGGCTCATTGGGCAATCACCACAGTTAATGCGGATTATGATGAAGCGGGAAGGATGAGGAAATTGCAATTGAGCGAGATTGAGGAGATTAGAGATGAAGCTTATGAATGTGCATCGGCTTACAAAGACAAGCTCAAGAAAGTGCACGATGCAAAGTTAAGAAGGAAGACCTTTGAAGTGGGTCAAAAAGTTTGGTTGTACAACTCAAGACTAAAGATGTTTGCGGGAAAGCTAAAGAGTAAATGGATGGGTCCATATGTTATTCGAAGAATTGGCAAGTTTGGAGATGTGGACATTGAAGAGGAGCAAAGCAACAAGATCTACACGGTTAATGGGCATCACTTGAAGCCGTACTTGGATGGAAATGACATCAACGCTTTGGAGGTTGATAAAGCGGGCTATATCTTGCGCCCGGTGGAGGATGTGCAACTTTGAGAGGCCCAGGTTTGGTAGTGTAAATAGTTAGTTTTTATTTTATTTTCTTTTGTGTGTGTCGAAACCCGTGTTTGAAACAAGTGTGGGGACGTTCGGGTTGCGAACATGTCCTAGCATTGTGTTGAGGACAACACGGGATTTTCGAGGGGGTAGGGTAATTTTCATGTTTTTTCAAATTACTAATTTTTATTAAAATTCAGGTTTGCTTGAAAAAAAAAAATTGTCAGGTTCTACCGTACCCCTACGGCCCCACCGTAAGGGTACGGTGGAATTAGAAACCCAACGGCCATTCAAGCCTGCCTTACGGTGAGAAAAAAAGGTCTTTGGTCTACCGTAAGGGTACGGTACTACCGTAACCCTACGGTGGGGTCTGGGTGGCCTGCAAACTCCCGTTACGTAACTTAAAAAAAAAATTCCATTCTCTTTCTAATTTACGGTTACCAACACACACAACACCACTTCTTTTCTTCATCTTCTTCTTTCTTCCTCTCAAGAACACAAACCCTTCTCCACCATAAATCACTCATAAATCCCTCAATACCTAACCAATCTTAGTGATTTTTGGGTCAATCTTGACTAAAATTTCACAAGGATTCCGATTCTAGGGAGAAACTTGCAAGAAAAACACTTTTTGTGGGTCGAATAAAAACCCTAAAATCCGAAAATTTTGGGGCTTTTCAAGTTTTTTGTTTTTCTTGTGTTCTGGCATCATCCATTCAAAGATATGTATTTTCATTTGTTGATTTTGATGCTACATTGTAAGATATTAAGGTTTTTGTTCTTACCTAGTTTATACCCACTTGCTTGTTAATAATGTAGTATGTAAATAGTTTGTTTGATAATAATGTGGTAGTAGAATTGTTGTTGAGATGAAAATGGTGAGCTTTTGGTAATGTTATGATTATAGAGGCGTCATGCCCAATTTTTGTCAAACCATTGATGAAGTTTATGCTCAATAACACCTACTACATGATAACAAGCAAGTGTGGGGATGTTTTTGTCATGTTGGCTAATTTGTTATGTTTGGTTTGTTTTTGTTTTGTGTTTGTTTGTACATTGTGTAGGAAATGGCACGCACTGGTGAAGCCGCTGGATCAAGTTCATCCGCTGCCAA
Source organism: Ambrosia artemisiifolia (assembly GCA_032199755.1). Taxonomy (NCBI): domain Eukaryota; kingdom Viridiplantae; phylum Streptophyta; class Magnoliopsida; order Asterales; family Asteraceae; genus Ambrosia; species Ambrosia artemisiifolia. The sequence continues at coordinate 1,614,006 of CM063514.1, forward strand.
GGCTAGAGGAAAGCAACCTGCTCAGCAATACAAACGAAGGAAGTATGTTCCCCAAAATAATGAGTCCGATGAAGAGATGGAACAAGCACCGGAGGCGCCAAGGTTAGACCCGGCTAATAAGCCGGAATGGAAGACGGGCCCTCTGAATGAAAAACCAAGGGACTGGCAACCTACTTTATTTCATGATCAAATCAAAAAGTTGACAGACCGGGCTGGGGCATTTATTTATGAAAGAGAGGTGACCAGGAAAGACTTTGAACCGTTCGGGGTATTTGATAGATTTAAGGCGTTAGGTTGGGAAGCGGCGCTCTATTGTCATGATCAAGAAGAGAAGAGGGTGTATTTGGATGAGGTCGAGGAATGGATGGCAACATTAAGATGTCCTAGATATGATTCACCATCCAAGATGAAGTTAGTCGGTGAAGTAAATGGGATAGAAGTGGAAATGTCCTATGAGACATTGCGCAGGCTTGCAAAGTTTGACAGTCTACCGGCAAAAGAATATAAAAACCCGAGCATCAATGATTTGCTGATTAGTCCAGACAAGCATCCACGTTGGATGGAAATGTTGGATGATTTATTTTTGTCGGGTACTTATCATGGTACATTGTATCGAAGGAATTTGAAGATAGAGCCCAAACTGTTGTTGAATTTTACCATCCTGAATGTGTTACCGAGATGGGCTGATAAGGAACAAGTGCATTTTCCCGAGGTTCCTATCTTATACGCCTTGACGAACGGTGGTCCGAAATTTTCCCTTCGGTACTTGATCTTGAATCATGTTTGGATATGTAGAAATTCAGTGGATAGGTCAATCATTCCTTATTGTCGAATAATTACTGGGTTGTTGAAGCAGCAAGGTGCGATAACTGAAGAAGATGAAGGAAGAAAAAGAAAGAAATTCAAACCTATTGATCTAGCAACAATGGGGTCCGGTTGGGTTTATTCTGAGTCCGAAAGATATCATAAACTGAAAAGTGGGGGTCAAAGGTGGAGAATGCTTAAGAAAGATGCGAGGGCACTTTTGCCCGGTGAGGAGGATGAAGCTGAAAGTGGAGGTGAAGGGCCACCAAGTGATGATGAGGACTACGAAGACAATCCGGTTGGAGGACACTTGGATCTAGGACAAGGGAGTTCCAGTGGGACCCATGGTGGAGGTTTTTATGACTTAACCGAGAGGGCGTACGCGGATGGTTGGGCCTTTGGGGGATCGATGCAACAGGTAATTGAAAACCAACGTCCCCCAGCCTCGGTATTTGACACTTGGTCGGGTTCGGAACGCACACTATTTGATCATCAAACAATGATGAGTGCCAGTATGGAGAGGACGATGAAGCAAGGCTTTGATCGTCAGGAAATGTGGAACAGGGCACATGCTTACTCTCAGCAAGTGGAGATTAACCATAGATATATTGATGATCAGAATAGGCGCATGAACGATGACTGGCATGCGGGGAGGCCTGTCGTTGCAAATCCACAACCGGTGGATTACGGGTCCCTTCCGCCATATGATGGAAGCATCTCCTATCCGACCCCGCCACTTCATCACTCCCAATGGGTTGACCCACAACAGCAGCAACAACAACCCATGGACCAAGGAGGAAGCGGTGATGGAGCGTTTGGTTTTGGCGAATGGAACGATTTGTTCACTTCGGTGTTCAGGCCGCCTCAGCCGCGCTACTACTAATCAGGTCGTGCTTCTTGTACATAGCTTTGTATTTTGTTTGTTTTTGTTTTCGTTTGTGCTTTTGGTGTTCGGGTGGTTGGGTGGTGTATTGAATTGTTGATGATTTGTTTGGGTTGTGAGAATAGGTGGTGTGTTAAAAAATTAAAAATCCAAAAAAATGAAAAAATGAAAAATACCAAAAAGAAAGTTGTGGTGGAGTTAAAAGACATTGGTCTTGAGGTTGAAATTTGCGATCATTCCTCTCCAAAACCATGCATTGGGACAATGCATCCCAAGTGTGGGGATGTGAGGAAATTTTTGGAGATTTTTAAAAATTTTTGAGGTCAAGTGCAATGTTGTAAAAATTGGAACACCTTGATTTAACCCCATTAGACACACCGGCAACCCTTAATACCCGTTTCTTTTTCTTGGTGAGAGTTGAAGCCACATATGTAAATAAATAAATTCTTTCTTTGAGAGAGTGGCAACGGGTAGGGGTGCACTAGAACTTGTGCTTGAATGCAACTTGAATCCTTAATTGAGCATGGGTGTAGAGATGATAAGGGCATTAGGTAGCTTCGTCATGTGAGTGCGAGTGTGGGTTTTGGGGGGTTGGACCTCATACATTACATATATGAGCACGGTAGCGAGAGGGGCGGGGGTTTGGACATTTAGTTGCCCATTTTTTAGCCTTAAAGCCTATTGTTTGATGACCCTTAAACTAGCTCCTAAATTTTACCCAACTTGACCCGGTCTTTTGCGTTTAGTTTATTTTTGTGTTTATAGTATTATTGAAGTGTTGAGTTTAGTATGCTTTAGTTTGTTTATGTAATTTGTTTGGCAAGAAAAGAAAAAAAAAAAGAAAAAGAAAGAAAAAGAAAAAAATGATGAAAGAAAAAAAAAAGAGGAGAAAAAGAAAAGAAAAAAGCAAGTAAAGTTATGTTATGTGTTGTATATAGTGGTGTTTCTTTGTTCGTGTGTGTTTGTTTGTTTTGTAATAAAAAGACCGGGTAAAGTTTGCGCTACTTATATATATCCTATTCCCTACCTTCATACTTAGCCAAGTTACAACCATTAAGTCCCTTTGATTTATACTCATGTTCATGTTAGGAGGGTGATTGATTTAGGTACAAGCTTATGGTTGTGCAACTACCCGTTTGCCTTTTGTGTGTCTAGCTTATCTTTGCTAGAGCTTACTTGATACCGAGAGGAGAGATATTATGAGGGGTGTGTTGATTGGGGTGTTGAGGATGGGTTAATACGAGGATTGCACATTAAACTTGACTTTGAAATGATCGCTTATTTGTGAAAAGGATTTGTAGTAGATTGCTTGGGACAAGCAATGGGTAAGTGTGGGGATGTGACGGGTGGTTCAACGAACACCCTTTAATAGTGTTAAAATGCTTATTTTATCCACATTTATTCGTGATATTGCTTGGAATTGGGTGACTACGGTTGCTTTGGTTGTAGGTGTAATAAGGAGCTAAAAATGACGAAATACGAGCTTTGGGAATGGACCGGAACGCATCGGGACGAGGTGGAATGCAAGAAAGAAAAATGAAGATTTTTTAAAGGGTCCACCGTACCCTTACGGTAGCTACCGTAGGGTTACGGTGGCTTCAGGACATATATTTGCCACCGTAGGGCAGCGTACAAAGGCCGTCAAGATTTCAGACCCACCGTACCCTTACGGTGGGACCGTAGGGTTACGGTGGCCTCTGCACAAAAATGTAACTCCCTTATTTAAAGACCAATTGATGGTGTCTTTTCATCACCTCTTCCATTGTGAACGTTTCTAAGCATCCTAGGGACGAATTTTTGGCTGAAAACAAGGTTGGAGAACAATTATAATCATTGGGATTTTGTCTTTGATTCGTATGAACATTTCTTTGATTGTGATGATGATTCATCAAACCATGCTTGGCTAGAACTTTTGATGATCATCTTTGGTGAAGTTTTTCTTAAACTCTTTTATGTTTGTTCCTTTCATTTCTAGAACGATAATTTAGTACATGTTTGCTTGATTATTGTGGTGTTTGAACAATTGCTTGTAGTAGTTAATCAATTTCTTAATTTCTAGTCTCAATCGTACGTTCTTGGTGTTGCTAACAACCGAGATATTGCGGGTAGGATTTGGGTTGGATAATTGATTAATCGGTCATCGGGAAACAACCTCCCATTGATATAATCCGAGTACTTTGTTCCCTTTTATCACAACAATTGTTTAAACATGAGTTATGTCTATGTAACTCTTTCTAGTGGAACTTTTGCATAAAGATTTAAGGAAAATGGATCCAGAGATGGTCATTGCTTTCATAATCTTGAGAACAAACCCCTTTTAAATCAGTAATTTAGTTTCTTTTTATTAAGTCTAAATCCAAAACAATCAACAATCTTTGATCTTTAATTTTGTTAGTAGTTAAATATTAGTTAATTTACAAAGTTATTAGTTTACACACATTCCACAAACTCCCTGTGTTCGATACCTTCTTGCCACTATCTTTAGTTGTAATTGGGAAATTTTACGTGTACCACGACAAGCACGTCAGTATACTAGAAATTAAAACTAATCCACTTCAGGATATTACTAGAATGATTTTGTGGGATAAATTGACAATTCTGTACACAATTGTGAATTTATATGCACATTTAATTTCTGGGAAATCTTACAGGATAATAAGGCCATAAGAAATAAGAAAGAATACAGAACAGAAATCACGATATTAAAAGATATCAGAAAATAAATTCCGATATAAATAAGAAATGACAGAAATTATAAAAGTATATATATATATATATATATATAAATAGATATTAAAAATTACAAAAGTTATTCCTCGATAATCTGATCAGCTTATTTGAGAGTTTAGAAATCGTATTTCACTCTCTAGAAGAACTCGTTGATTTATAATCATTCGTCGCATATTCCAGAAATTTCGTATAAATTATCGAACCATTCCAGTTTCAGTAATTATTCAGATCGTTAACCTTACGGTTATCCCAGTATTTATAAATAAAATATAAATATATGCTCCAACTTGAACATTCCTATGATCGAGTTTCCAGAAATATTATTTTAAATTCCGAAATTTCAATAAAATCCGATATGTTAGAGACATACGAGTATTATGTTTCTAAACAATTTCCTCCCATTATTTAATCAGAAATCGGACAGATTCTTCGATAATTTAAGTTGTTTTAAATCTTGTCGGTATGTCTTTGAAGATTACTGAATTCATTCCCAGTCGTTTCTATTTCATACTAACTCAGTATTTCAATTTTGAGTAAAAATATATATATCCCTCCGTTTTAAATTTCAAATAAAACGATTTATTTAATTTATAAGATTGAGAAGATCCGTCAATACTATAATTTTCTTTTTACAAAACCAAGTATTGATACTCTTGAAAAGTCCCTAGAACTTTTATTTCAAAAATATGGAAATCTTATAGAACTACGGTTATATTATTTTACCGAAACATATTTAACTCCACCTCTGGTGTCATTTTCGTGAAAATCTTTAATCAAATTAGTATCCGTATATATATGTCAAGAGTATATTTTACTCCACAACTGGTACCCTTTTTCGTAAAGATCTTTAAACAAATCCGTATCCGTATATGTGCTAAGAGTCTTTTTCGGCAAAATTCTATATCTATATCTGATTGTATATTTCCTTCGATATTTCTTCCCGATATGAATAATGAGTATTATTTTATCACGATCTATAATTTAAATCTCTCTTTGTGTATATATAGAATCTCAGCTATACAATACCTTCGATATTTTATTCCGAGAATTAAGTTAATATTTTGAATAGAAATATTGTTATCACGGAATTTTGTGAAAAGAATAATTTGGAATCTATCTGAAGAAACCGAATTCGTACTCGTTCGACTATGTGACAATATAAGTACCATCTTAATCTTATGACTCGACCAAGTCAGGAAGATTAAAAAGATTGGATGGTTATATTGGACATCTTTTGACGCGATCAAATTCTTGAACGATTGGCAGTCTATTTCGTTAGACTCAGATCAACATGTTTCCTTCCAGAATATATAATTTCGAATCTAAGAGAAAATAAAGAACAAAATATTAGAATAATGTGTGAAGGACACATACCAATTGTGATTAAAATAAACAAATACTGGAATGTTAGGTGAGGTGAAATAGTAATTATGATCGCGACATAATTATGAATGTCACAGGCACAGGAACATTCGAGTAAGAATTTATCAAGATCACAGTTTGTCTGTGTCATGAATATATTAAAGGAAATAATAAGAACATGAATAATAAGAAGAAATATATATTCGAACCATCAACGTATCGTATGTGGAGAATACGACCACAAAACTGGCAATATAGTTGAAATTTCCTTTGTGAAATACAACTAAAGATATATTCGTAGAATAAAAACCATCGATTGGTTAAATTCTACAAATCATAGAAATCAGTTTATTGATTTTTGATTGCCAACTAAAGATAGTTGTATGTCCTCTATGCAACCACTGGGGCAAAGGATATCCGGACCCTTACAGAAGGTATATCCGGACATTTGCCCCCAAGGCACAGGATTCTTTATAAGGATATATGATACTATGAAAGAATCTCCGCAGTCACTTCTGTATAAAAACTCGCGGGAGTTATAGTATAATCAAATTGGTAAAACGGTTAAGTGTTACCAAGTTGAAAATCATGAATAAGAAGTGATGAAAGAATTGTTAAAATCCCGAAAATATAACAGATAGTAATATATATGGATTCGGAAACCGGAAATGGTAGAATCCAACGAATTATCAAAAGAAAATAATTTATAACAAATATATCGAAATACGATTAATACCAAGTGGAATCATGTAGAGATTCGCAAGGTATAATCGAAATGAAAATGAAAAATGAATAGAATTATGCTCATTTTTCCAGTGAAACTCTCCGGCCAAGAAATGACGAATTTCCTGTTCCGAGTTAAAGGTCGTGAGAGATAAATTAAGAAGTCACTATTCTGGCAAGAACTATCTATATGAATATTCCGATGAAATAAGCCTCGTTTATAATAAGTTGGATTAAGAAGATATGATACATTGCCTATATATAAGTTTATCAGAAAGTAATTTCAGACACTGAACGTATAGACTCTAATCGAATATATAAATAAGAAAGAATTATTTCAAGCAAGTATATATCACAGAAATGACAGATTTATAGTGTCTGCTATAAACAATTATCAGTATTTGCTTGGATATAAAAGAATATAAATCGACAAATAAAAAGAATTTTAATTTGAAAAGACATCCGATATGTCTGGATAATAAAAAGGCATTGAAATTGCCAGATAACACGAGAAGGCAAACGAAGTGCCAAACATTATCAGAAGGCATCCGATATGCCAAAAGAAATTAATAAATATATATATATTGAAAGAAATTAACAGAAAAGAATATAAGTCGTAAGAAGAACGACTAGAATTTTATAAAGAATATTTTACGAAAAGTAATTATAGAATATTTTTACCGAGAGTGTCAACAAATCCCGAAATAGAATTAAGAAAGAATTTTATAGAAATAGTTAATGCAATAAGTATTTAAATCCCGAATGATAATCATGATTTTGAGATAGAGTAAGTAATGCATTATCCTAAGAATCTTAAGTCAAAGAAAGGTTAGCAATAAATAATGCAGTCAATCATCAATGAAATAGTCAGTAAGATTATTATTGACGATTTAAGAAAAATCTCAATGACCAAATTTGGTAGGTTAAGGTAATGAAAAGGAATTGTTGAAACCGTGTAATTCAACAAGTTCAATTAGTCTTTTCCGGTACCTTTAGACTCCGGATAAGATACGTCTAATGATCTGAGAAACCTCCTAAGTATATCCATGAATAGAGATAACCCAGAGATCAACTATATTACACCGATATAGATAGAACTTAAAGGATAGAATTTGTAAGAAATAATCCGATAGTTACCAGAAGTTATTCCTACTCTTTAAGAATCGAAATTACAATGCTGGTAAATTCTAAAGTTCGAATAAAAGAGGTAGTAGCTCGGATCCCATTCAAGTCATGATAATGAAGGGACTTCCGTATCTATCTCCTAAGAACTATATAGAATCCATCATTGTAATTGAATCCGAATATCAAAAGATGAGAATATCGTATCGATTTGAGACTCTAGTGATGTTTGCTGGAGGTGTGTAAATCTCTCAGAAGAAAAACGATCAGGATCTCAAAGTATGTTTGAATCGTTTTTATATAAGAATAATATTCTGTCTACTCCTCATCCGAATGAGGAACAAGATAAGAAGAATGTTCACAACATAAAGAAAAATATCAATCTATATCAAGAACCTTTAATAGTCATATCAGAAATTATAGATAATCCATGTATCTGTATTATCATGACTATTGCAAGAAAGGTTAAAGCGAGATTAGTAGAATGATCAAGATGTATCATTACAGATTGATATCTCTAACTTGTGTAATCTCATATTTGATATAAGATCGAGTTCCTCGAAAACCATAAGAACTGATCATGTCTCATTGACAAGTATTTTGGTTTAAATTTGCAATATCCTTAAAGAGTAAGGGTATAAAGGATAAGATACCTCAAATTTCGGGGACGAAATTTCCTAAGGGGGGGAGAATGTAACACCTCGAGGTGTTACGGGTCTCGTTAACGGGTCGGGTCGTACCCGACCACCCGTTTATAAAATAATAATAAATCTAGTTTATTATTATAATAAATAAATCGGGAAAGTTGCAGCCAAACGCTCCTATTCAGCCATTAAATTGCAACCAAATACCCTTGGTGCAGCCTAATAACCGTTACCAAACATCCGAGTTTCAGCTATTATCCTCGTTGCCAAACACCCTCTATTTCAATTCCTTTATAAAATTCCTCCACCCTTATTCTTTCTCTGCTTATCATCAACACACACACACATTTGTGTGCAAAGACAAAACACAGCAGCAGCCACCGGAAAGCCATAGCGGCCGCCGCCGCCTCCGCTGCTTCCGGTCACCGCTGCCGCCGGCCGCCGCTCGTCTTCTCTCCGGTGAGCACCACAAACCTTCCTCCTCCTTGATTCTGTTAAAGACCCGATAATAAACCTCAATCCGTAACCTGGTTCTTCTATTTTGATTTGTACCGATAAACCACCACCATCACCTTATTCCTGTTACGAACCACCGAACCACCGCCATGTTTTCCCCTGTTTTTGTTAAATGAAACTGGACAGTCACCGGCTATGGTGACTGTCAGCGAGTCCTTTCATCTTGACAATAAACCCAAAACCCATAGCTTTGCTTGATAATCGGATACCGATAACACCCTAATCCTTCCTCTGTTCCATTAAACGAAACCGGACAGTCACCGGTTGTGGTGACTGTCATCGGTAACTATCGGTCATGAGCCTCTTGTAACCCATCAAACGATCTTTTCCTCTGTTTGTATGATGTTCCGACGAAGGGACAGTCACCGGACAAACTATTCTTTTGTTCCGATAACAAACCTGAACCATCCTTCTATTTTCTGTTTTGTACTCAATAAACTATTCAGCCTCATGTCGAGTTCCGGTCAACCCCCGATGAGGTTCCGGTCAGATTCGGGTTACGACTTGATCACCTCCGGTTTGTGTCTGGTAGTTGATGAACTCTATGGAACAACCCTTTTGTTCTAAGTATTACCCATGAACCATCTGTCAATTCACTCAAATATATTATATACACACATCGATGTGTGTGTATGTTGTAGAATCTTATGATAATATAACTAATTGAGTTATAATCCGATTATGTTATGTTATACTTCGGGTTATTTTCTTTTAGTTATTTTAACTCTGTGATGTTATAATCAGTTATTAAGATGGTTATGATTATTGCAAGGTACCTATCGGAAGTTCGGTTAACTTCGGATCATTCTCCAACCACGTTCCTATAATAATCCGGTAAGATCGGTTACTTACCGTATAATATTATATCCTAATTGGTTGATTGGGTACAATCTTATAATTATTAACTTGATGATTATATTGTTACGAGGTACCATTAACCAAGGATTGGAGGATACAAATCGTTACCGAGTCAACTCAGTGACTCGGTCAACACCCGGAATAGAACCCGGTCCAATAGCTAGACGAGGATTATTAGAATTATACGAATATATATATAATACGGGAACGTACGGACTTGATAATAATAATAAGAGAATAATAAACATATATAAAATATATATGTTTATATATATAAGATTCGATATATAAAACGATATACTAGACTCGGGTTAATAATAATATGCTGCTGCCGAACCATCATCCGGGTAAGTTCGTGTCTAGAGTTTTTAGGTTCGTGTGCCAAGCTGTAATTGCCAGCTTTATTAGTTTACGAGTGCCAAGCTGTAATGGCCAGCTAGATTTAGGATGTCCGGGTCGTGTCTCATATAATAGATATCAATAATGAACCCCGGGTTTAGGACTATCTAATATATACCGAATTCTATATGTATAAATGTATATATGATATATATCCTAAGTATTACAATCTAACAAGTCCCACACGTAACACGTATCGATATATATATGAAATATAATTGTAATAAGAGAGATTAAGCAGAAGATATAACGCAAACCTGTGAGTATCGTGAACTCCCCACTTTTACTGTTTTATTAAGTGTTTTCGGGGGAATACATGTCATTTATTAAACCTAGAAATGCTTTACATAATAAAAGATTATCAATAGAAATAAAAGAAGTATGATAGAAAAGGGGACATAGAAACGACGAGGCCAGTACTGGATGGTATCCGCCATTTCCTTTCTTGTCCAACTAGAGGACAGGAACCAGTCTTACCCAAGTAGAGGGTAGGAATGTCCAAGTAGAGGACCAAAACCATTCTTGTCCAAGTAGAGGACAGGAACGGGTATTTTATCACAATCAGAGTGGTACCATCGATAGGAATGGCACGAAATATAATCGATATGATAGAATGGAGATATAATATAATTGATATATAATAGAGATGGTATAATAGAAATATAGTTTCCCCTTTAGAAATTATAATCTGTAAAGCATGATTATAAAAGAATGTTTTATATAAAAGAATTATCAATAAACAAACTGGCCATTCACTTTATAAAATACACGACCTCACCAACTTTATGTTGACAGAAACTATTTTTGGCATGTGTTCAGGTAACCCAACAGATATGATGACGTGGATCCTGGAAGAGTAAAGACTGTTATGATCCGAATCCGCTGCGTAGCTCCGATAACCCGACCCGACGACCCGGCACCGACTGCAGGGTCGTTACAGTTTGGTTTATGATTGCGAATCGTTTATGAGGTTTACCTAGACGGCGTCGGGGCCGGCGTTGGTTTTATCCGGTTTTTGTATATGGTTGTTGCCAAGGTTGTCATACACATTTATGTTTTCGTTTTCAAACCTTTTAGGGTTTTGCCGGAACTTTGGTTTTCCATCTTTTTAACAGCCTTTCACTTGGTTATGATGAGTTACAATTGATTTCCGACAATTGATGACGATGGCATGACAGGGATGGTGGACGGCACGGCAAGTCATAACCTGCAACCTGCCTTGCAGCCATGGTTCTGAAAACTCCGAACCAAGATCGTAAAATGTTATTGTTATTATCTATGCTTCCTGTGGTTTTGTGATATAATATTTGTACATTGTTTGGATATTTTAGATTGTACTCTTTTGAGGGTGTTCTTTATTGCACAGCCCACACTTTGATCAGTTATTCAAGAGATTAGTAGCCTAGACAAGAGCTTTGAAGGTAAACAATCATTACAATTGCTAATAAATGATAATCGCTTTAATTGAACGTGATCTAAATCTGATCTGTTTTGTTTGGAAATTGAAACTGTTAATGAATCTTGAATTTATTAACAGAATCCAATGGCTAATAAAGTCGAAAGATAAGTGTTTGGGGTGCAACAGATCGTTCATGCATGTGGAACATTTGATAGATTTATATATAGTCATATGATTACAACATTAGGTTTAGATAGTCCTGTTTACATGAATAGTTGAATACAATGCAAATTCTGATTTTCTATTATATATTTTTCTTTAATTTCAAACCAACTTTTTTTAATATTTATTATGCAAGAACGAATACAAAGAAACTGAATTTATTAGTCGTTTTTGACATTGATGTTGTGTTGTATATTTGAGTTCAACTCATTGAGTACAAGCATGCAATTACATATATATAAATGTCACAAACCCATCTAACTTTGTTATACTAAAGCAAGAAATGTTTCTGTGTTGTTTACTAGCATCTTTTACTTTTGGACTTTGGAGATCTGATTTATTTAAAAGGGGGTATGTGTTCTTGATTTTGGTTGTCTTATTTTGATTTTAGATTGATTGATATTTTTCATTTTTTATTTAATCCGTTAGGGTGAAGCCGCTATTTTAGTGAGTATTCTTTTTGTTGCACTATTACACCGATAAAACTAATCAAGATGATGAAGATCGATAAAAGTAATTGGAGAATTGCCTTTCCATAAATTCATTTTAAGTTTCTTGATTTTATGATAACGATTTTAAATACTTATGCCTACACATTATTGGAATATATAAATATTATATAAGCTAGATTGTTTATTTATATATTATAGTTAGTTAATATAGGTATTATAGTTAACATTAGAATTAAGTTCGGTTGTGACGGTTAATCAAGGCACTACACACGTGAAACAATCATAAGGCGTGCCTCTTGGATGAATGGATGTGATCATGCACAAACAGACGCCACGATTTATCAAAGGACACACCAGTTCGCCATGAATTAACTACCATTTGAATAGGAACTATATATAGGATAGAAAGTTGTATTGTAACAGTTACCAAGATTGTTCCATTCAAGTTCAATCCAATATTATCGAATAAATTTGTTCATTTGTTTCAGTTTTATAAACATTCATTGTTCGTTTGTTGTTTGATCTTTCTTGTTTCATACATATCAAAGTTATTTCGCTGCCATATCGAATTCTATTCCAACAAAACTGGTATCAGAGCGAGGTTAAAGAGATTCAAACGAAAAGAATCAAACTGATCAAACAGAGCATCACGGAATCGAGAAAAGAATAAAACAGAGACACAAAAGAATCACCGAACGATTATCAAATCAAAGAGATAAAGGCCAATCAACAAGGATCATATTTTTTCATACAGAATAGCAAACGTGATTCAATACAGAACCGGAGAAGAAGGACAATCCGGCGAGTATTCATGAATTCCGACGAAGTCACAGGAATCTCAAATAGAAATCAAACGAAGATTTTAGATCGACGAACAGTTACACGAATCATTTCCCTGTTTTTTACATAAAGATCAAATCGAATACAAATGAAAAAAATAGTTAATTTGCGATTTTATTTTGAAACGGTTTTACTCTATTTTTTTACTTCGGAATAACATAAGATTTCCCACCAAACTTTTCTTCAAGAAAATCAATCCTAAACGTTTCTACTGAATTGATTTCAGACTGAACATCATATACAAAAACGTTTTTGATTTCATAAAACGATTTTAAGAAGTAAAACAGTAAGTCAAAGATTGTCGGGAAAAAGAAAAAAAACGAAACCGGAAAAGAAAAAATTAATGAAACCGTATTTACCTTTACGTTTTGCAGAGATATAAGGTGCCATTTTAGGATTCCATTTCGTAGTACCATGGCCAAAATGAACTCCTGCTTCCATCATCTCTTCTAAATTAATGTTCCAATATCTTCTTGTCATTTCTCCCCACACTGCCTCCCCCTTTTGAAAAAAACAGTGATGAGGTAGCCTTTACTCATTTAATCAATGTTATTGCTAACTTGTATAGTTCACATTCTTCGGCTCTACCCATGAATTATCCAGTAATAGGTATTTCACAGTGAGCTCTACCTATACAGTAACGGTATTTAATTATGAAGATTGGTTGGGTAGCTGACCCTGTTAGTCCGTTCTTGCAAGAGGGGTCTATGTTAACTAAGATTTCCTCCGCTTAATGGATAACCATTTGCTACCAATGGAGAATTGCTTCTCATCTTGAATTGAGGTGAGTGGATTTACACCAACAGAAACCATAAATTTCATACACAATAAAAGGGATATCATCGATTTTTAGATAGGAAATGTAGTTCGTTTTTCCCGTCTATCCTATTTGATCATTGATATTCGAACATTGTTCTCTTTCCTTTGTTCTAGTTCATGATCTGAACGAGTCGCACATACACCCTAGTACATGTTCCTCGACGCTGAGGGCATCCCCAAGTGCGGGGGATTTTGTGACATTTCTAATTAGCTGTCTTGTATTTTTAATAAGTTGTTTAATCGAATACTTGTACTTGCTCTACTATTCTACCCCATCCTGGCTGAGGAAGAGTTACGAGCGCGTAAAACAAAAAAATACGCTGATGGGGGACGGGCATACTATGTGTAATGCTTCACTCATTTACGATAAATAATAAAGAAAAGGCCATTCCATTTTGACAAAAGACCCACACCCAAGTTCCATAGCTTTTGGTCTGCTATCCCGATCATGATTTCCCTACCCCCAGAGGGAAAGGCCCTTTCCCTTTTGGGCCGGTTATGGGCGAGGAGAGATTCGAATCCCCGACACCGTGGTTCGTAGCCACGTGCTATAATCCTCTGAGCTACAGACCCCACTGCGTCTCCACTGGATCTGATCCCGGAAGTACCCTCAAGAACCTTTGCTCTCCCCAGCCATTTCGGGTTAAGAAGATGTCAAAGCGCCTTTATCTCTACTTTATCTCTACTTTATCTCTATAAGAACGGCGCGTTCCGAGGTGTGAAGTGGGAGAGAAGGGATGTCATAATTGGGGTTTTGAATAAGACGTCCTCGGGAGTCGGTATTCTTCCTCCAAAGATTATAGTACCAAGTACTTTCTGGTGAGCTCTAATATGATCAGATTTATAAGTAAATACATTCCTTGCTTTTAACCTAACTCAAGCCGAAGAAACTTATTCAATGGTCACTTCTAATCGCTTTTGGTCCCAAATCTTTGGGGTTGCTTTTTCCAATAAACGTTGGTTACATTTCTTTACGTTATTTGTACCAGTAACTGGTTTATGGATGAGTGCTCTTGGAGTAGTCGGTCTGGCCTTGAACCTACGTGCCTATGACTTCGTTTCTCAAGAAATTGTGGTCAGCGAGAATTCATTATTGGGGACAGACAGACCGGTGATTCAAAGATTCAAGTGAGATATGATATAGGATCAAATCAAGAGTGTTACTGAAACGATTTAGAAAACAAATCGTTTTAACTTGAATTAAAGAGAGGCATTAAGAACTGCTAACAGGAAATTTACGTGGGAAAATTAAAAGGGAAAATTGCGAAAATAGCCTTTGACCGGAGTTTTTTGCGAAAATAGCCCCCTCAGGCGTCTCGGGAGAGACGCCTCGCACCTCCCGAGGCTTCCCAACCGTCTTTTGTTTCAAATCCCCCACGGTCCAATTACCGTCTGCCACGTGTTCGACATGAAAAGTCGTCTTTGAAATTACCGAGCCGTCTTTGAAATTACCGAGCCGACTTTGACTGAGCAGGAAAAAGTCGTCTCCGTGGCGACTTTTCCAAGGCGGCTTTGAAATTACCGAGGCGACTTTAAATAACCAACGGGACTTTGAATTACCGAGGCGACTTTAAATTTAGGGAAGCGACTTTGTACTTATATATCTCCAAAAGTCGCCACGGAGACGACTTTTTATACACATTGAGTCGTGTATAAATACCCCATTTCACTTCACAAATATTGTACCCTCTCTCAATCATCTATACTTCACAAAAATTTTACCCTCTCTCCGATCAATGTCTTTTTTATTTTTAAATCCTCCACTTTTCCAACCGAAGCCGACCGGGTTACGAATATATTGTCCGGTTCGATTATACTTGGATCGTTGTTACATCTGCGTACAGCTCCTTGGATCGTTGTTGCATCTGCGCGTGGGTTAACCCGTGTAGAATGCATCGATGATGTGGTGGTCTACATTATTGGCAAGTTCGTTCGCCTCCCAAATTTATGTCTCGGTAGTCGACGTGTGCACACTGGGAACTACTGTTACATGAAACGAGGAAACGTCTCGGATTTGTCTATGAAGAGCACATACACCATTCGAAACAATGGTTCAAAGCAGGAAACATCTAACATTAGGATCTAGTCTTCAATAGTCTCCCGAGACATTTAGCGTTATAACGCTTTCGTGTAATAGTTCAGTTTTTGTAATTGTTGTTGTGTTACAAATTGTAATATTATAATATTTGGATTAATAAAAACATTAATATTTATAAAAACATAAATATTTTTCGTGTAATATTTCAGTTTTTGTAATTGTTGTCCTGTTACAAATTGTAATATTGTAAATCTTTGAGGGTTCCCGATACGGTTTTATAAATATTTAAACGGTTCCGTGTGCAATAGTGTTATTAGGGTTCCCGAGACGGTTTTGGAAACCGTCGCATTAATTACCGTGTTTGGAAACTGTCGCATTAATTACCGTGTTTGGAAACCGTCGCATTAATTACCGTGGTTAGACCGTGGCCAAAATTTGTATATAAATAGAAGAAGTACCGTGGTTAAAACCCAAAATTCACACAACCGATAAAAACTAAAAAAACACACATCCGCCAAAAAAATGATCACATGGACCGAAGAGGAAGAGATGGCCCTTGTGGTCTGCCACAAGGACGCCTCGAATGACCCGGAAATTCAACTCCTTCCCCCCGGGACGATGGGTCAACCTTCCCACCGGAGGGGTTTTGGCTTCGGGTGTTTAGCGACTTCGTTGAACACATTGGCACCAACACCACCAAGACCGTCAGTGACCTCCAGTTGAAGTGGGCCGACCTCAACATCAAATGTGAGTTGTGGAACACCTTATACGAGCAACAGGTTACCGAAGACCCGGAGCTTGATGAAGAGTTGGCTATCGGATTCACTCAGTATGAGTATGGGGTTCGATATGGCAACGATTTCGAACATGTCGAGGCATGGCGATTGTTGCACCCCAAACTTTAAGTTTTTTTTTTTCTTTGTTATGTATTTTTTTAATTTATGTTCCTATTATTATGTTTAATTTTGAATGAAATATTTTTATGTTTTTATATTTAATTTTAGTCTTATAAAAAACAAAACTTATAAAAAACAATCATATTATATAAAAAATCAACTTGTAAAAAAAATGTGGGAACCGTCCGAAGACGGCTCCAATATTTCGGGAGCCCTCTTTGACCAATTCCAGCCGTCTCCAGAAACGTCGGACACATGGCAGACGGTAATTGGACCGTGGGGGATTTGAAACCAAAGACGGTTGGGAAGCCTCGGGAGGTGCGAGGCGTCTCTCCCGAGACGCCTGAGGGGGCTATTTTCGCAAAAAACTCGGGTCAAAGGCTATTTTCGCAATTTTTTTATTATTTTAAAGGGTAACGTTTTTTTTTTGGAAATTTATTGATCTCAAGGTAAGTGAATAATAGTACAGAGGCGTTGGCTATTTTTGCCGACACTGTATACGATGAACAAAGACGAAGGAAGCGTTGTTTTGTTATTTGAGAAAAAGAAAAAGTTATCAAGAATTTAGATGGATCGCTATTGAAGACGACACAAGATCACGATGACATCAAATAGCAATAGTATTCTACAGATTCAAATTCCAAAATTAAATGGAAATAATTATTTCTCTTGGAGCATTCAAATGAAGGTCTTATTTGAAATGGAAGACTTATGAAACATTATAGAAAAAGGAATTCAAGAACCGTATAAAGTGCCTCACTGATAGATCAACAAAGAGAAGAATTAAAAGAAAAAGGGAAAAAAGACAAGAAGGCACTACTCTACATGTATCAAACCGTAGAAGTAATATTTGAAAGAATCTCAATTGCAACATCATCAAAAAAATGCATGGGATATGCTCTACAAGTCTTATAGCGGAGAAGAAAAGGTAAAACGGGTTAAACTACAAACCTTACATAGTGAATTTGATCATCTTAGAATGAAAGAAAACGAGACGGTTGAAGAATTCTATAATCGTGTGATCATATTATGGAACCAAATCCGTTTAAATGGGGAAAATATTGAAGAAAAAAGGGTTGTTGAGAAAATTTTACGTAGTCTAACAAGAGAATTCGTGTGATCAATTAAAGCAAACACTTTCCACAGTACTCATCGTGGTTCGACACTTGACTTACCCTATCTAATAAGGTAATAAGGAATTGATATTAATCTTATTTTTGACTGGCACTTCGACATCGGTCATCTACTCAAAATATGTAAGCAATACTTTTATCAACATGTATGGGAAATTTGAATAAGGGAAAATCACGAAAATAGCCTTGACTTTTGGGTTTTTACCAAACTAGCCAGTGGAACCGTCTCTGTGAGACCGTTCCCCTTTCCCGAGGCACCTTAACCGATTCCCATGACCTTGGAGAAAAAGAGCCACTAACATGTGGCCACGTGTCCCAAAATCCTCTCTAGCTCTTGGAGGTAGGGATGAGCTCGGGACGGTATCGGTACCGACCGATACCGATACCGAAAATACCGATCCCGAAAACTCTCAAAACCCAATACCGATACCGATACCGAAAACATACGGTACGGTACGGTATCGGTTCGGTATCGGTACGGTACCGGTATGGTATCGGTATTTTAAGGTAAAATACCGATACCATACCCATCCCGTACCGATACCGAAAATACCGAAACCGAAAACCTCTAAATGTGAATACCGATACCGATACCGAACACCCTCGGTTCGGTACGGTATCGGTACGGGATCGGTTCGGGATCGGTATCGGTTCGGTATTCGGTACAATATGCTCATCCCTACTTGGAGGTGGCTTCCAGGTTCTGAGACCCTCCAAGAGGCTTCCTTTTCACACTTCCACCTCCATTTTTAAAATGGCCATAACTGTTTTATACGACATTATTTTTTAAAAAAAAATTACACCATAAAAACAAGCTTTTCATCCTCTTTCATTTCCATACCATATTGCTATACTTTAAAAAAAAATTGCTGGGTTGATAGTACTTGCGTCTAAATATTTAAACACTTGCGTTTAAACATATCTGTACTTGCGTCTAAATGTTTAAACACTTGCGTTTAAACATATCAATAGTGATGAAAACTTAAATATATATTGCTTGATCTATGTATATTTGTGATTCACATCAATAGTTATCCACTTACAAAAAGCATAACCAAGCACCCATCACATCAATAGTTTCCAGTAGACTGTATTAAAAAACTTAACTGATCATATACTTCAAAAGGAGATGATGAGGCCAACAAGTACACACTTAGCTGTATTGAAATAAAGGAGCCGCCAATTCCAATACTCCCATGTGCTCCCGAATTTTTTGCCAAAATAGAGTTTTTTTTTTAAAACTTTTTGTGTAATTGGTATGTGTCAGAAGTTGGTTTTGGGTTTTAGTATTCCCGCAATCTTAGATTGCGGGATAGGCTGAGGTGGCTTTCCAACTAGGACGAGCTTGGACGAGCAGACGATGACATGGACGAGCAGGTGAGTTGGAATCTGATGTGGAAGACCCGCAATCTAAGATTGCGGGATTGGGCTTCCATATACTGTTCACGCAATTCAAGTATTCGGAAATGGGCTGACTTTAGCATTCTTATATAACACATTCCTATATGCAAGCACAATCGATCAAATAATAATAATAAGATACACACTCGATCAGATACTATAACATAGACACTGTCAAACACAAACACAAACATTCGTTCGTTCTTTTCATACACAGCGTTAGAGGCGATGGTTTTTTAGTGTTGTTGGATCCGTGTTACATTTGCACGTGTTAAATGGCTGTCTGGTCATTTAATTTGAAAAATATTAATGTTGGAGGGTCCAAAGGTTGTAGAAGAATCCATTTAGTTTTTGGTCATGACCCTCTTATTTTTGGATCGATGTTACATTTGCATGAAACTACTTGGATCGATGTTACATTTGCACGTATTATAACACGTGTAGAATGCAACATTGGTATTGTAGTTTATAAAATTAAACAGTTGGTTTGCGTTGGTGGTAACAATCTCCAGTGTACCACCCCCAGGCATGCCGATTTTTTCTTTTGGGGGTTCCACCTTCCAAGCAAATCCTAAGGTAGGTGAGGGCGCTGATTCTACGCTGATCTGGAATTGGTGTTCTCGAACATTGAAGATGGTGGATTCATCAAAGCTACTGATTTTTCGCAGCAGGCGTCAAAGGTAGCTCCGATGTAGAGAGTTGGAGGCGCGTCAGGCGTCAAAGGTAGGCGAGGGAAGCTAAAGGGGTTGGAGTTCCTCAGGGCCTCGCCTCCCTTTAAAAGTTGGAATTGGTGTTCTCGGAAAATTCACGTGAAGCTGAAGCTTCCGCAAGTTGAAGCTTCATTCCTCGTTGCTCTGATTTGGAATATGGCGAGGCGTGGAATCATTCCTCGTTGTTCCTGTAGGATTATGGCAAGGCGTGTAAAACAAAATGGTGATTCTTCTTCTACCGTTAAAACAAAAGGTGGATGGGGAGTTGCTTTTAAAGTTGGAATAGGTGTTCTCGGAAATTGAAGGTGGTCGACTCATCAAAGTCGATCATTTTCGCAGCAAACTTTATTGCGCTTGCGGGTTCTACACCTTCAGCGCAAGGCCCTCCGACGTCGAAGAAACTCGCTCCATAATTAGCGACGTTGGCGATATTGGATGCACCAGCTCATGCTCGTACCTCTATAGTAGCAGGCATCTGACATAGTTACGTAGATACCCTTGACTTGGTACCCATGTACAGCAAATCGACGAACTTAAAGATAAAGCTAAAATATGGGCCAAGTATCGAGGGACGCTGCGTGCATAAATATGGGAAGAGATGCATAAATATGGGGGCTGGTTAAAACACTAAAGATATGTGGTGTGATAGATATGGAGTTGTATGTTGCTGCTGCAGCTAAATTGGAATTGGTGGTCTCGGAAATAGATTGTTTTGTAACTTTGGTAGATTGTATATTTAACGTTTCTTGTGAATAATAAATTTACGTTGTTTTTATTCAATAAGTTTATTATTCTTAAATAACTCTGTTAAAAATGACATATCATAATTTAACAAATTGACTAAACGACTTGTGGATTGTATAGTTTGACTAGTTTGTAAAAATAGTTTGTAAATTTGTAGTTTTTAACGTTTTGTCGGTGAAATTGTATTATTAATACCAATAAGTATTTAAATACGGTTTATTAATAAAATGTTTTGTTGGTAAAACTGACAGTTCCGCAATCTAAGAATGCGGAATTTAATACTGTTCCGCAATCTGAGATTGCGGGAGTATAGAAATCCGCAATCTGAGATTGCGGGAGTATAGAATGCTTTCCCATTTCCACCTATAAAAGGGATATGTAATGTGATAGAACACACATCCCGCAACACGGTGCCTGTAGTATAAAAAATGGGGGATTGTACTGAGAAGGATGAAGAGGTTGGTGAGTATTTCTGTTCTCAACCAGTCCCTAAGAAATCAAAGTGGACGGATGATATTTGGAGGCGTTTGAAGAGGCCGTCGTCATCCACGAAGGCTGGGTCGTCTACGCATATGGTGACCGAAAGGCAACCGGAAAAGGATCCTGAAAAAGATAGTGTTATAGTCCCCAAGGAAGATGAACCCAAGAATTGGTCCACAGATGCTTTAGAGTTTTACAACAACGGGGACTCCCCATATTGCTACACTCGTTTCATTACAAAAAAACTGGAAAGAAGTTTTTGGGGTGCCCTACTAGGGATGGAATCCGGCGGTCACCTGTCCTCTACTGTACATTTAACACAATATCAATTTATATTTGTTTTCATATGTTAACATAAGTAGACAGCAGATTAATTTATATTGTTATTTCCTGTTTTGCAGCATGTTGAAGCATGGACTGTAAGATTAATGCGTGTTCGACAGTCGCTGCTCTTAAAGAACCCCAATTTAAAATGCCGATGGACGGTGTTACCTCCTGATTTTTATTACTACATGCAAGATGATAAATCTACTACCCCCTTGATTTTGTTGGACGAAAGGACCCGTATCCTCCATTTTGGGAGGTTGACTGCATCTACCTTCCTTTGTGGATTGGCCAAACAGACTGGCTACTTGTCCGTATTGATATGCAAAGCATGGTGATTACTCAATACTGGACCGATAAAAGATGGAGAAATGGAAAGCATCGAGAGGTAAGGAACTACATGGAGATGCTACAGTTATATTTCAAATGGTTTCTAGAACGTATTCACTTTCGGTCAAACACGAGATACATAACGGAACGTGATATGTCCCTTGGTTTGGTTGAGACGGATGTCCCCCAAGATGAGGGTAACATTGCTAACACCGGGGTTCTTGTTTGTATGATGATGGAGAAACTAGTTAAAAAGAAATCGTTGATGATAGACCAACAAATCACCGTAGAAGAGGCTTGTGTTAACTACCGACGCCATATGGCTGATGAACTATACAAGTGTCGTTGTGATAAGTATTGGTGAGTTGTGTCTACTGTTTTGTAATATTTGCCATGTGTTATAATAATTTTATCGTCGTGTCTATTTAATGTGTAGATGTCTTCCTAAAGATGTAAACCAACAATGCACGATATATATCACATCACGATAGTAATACGATAACATAAGAAGTCGATAACCGATAACATACAATATCAAAGCAACACAAAATAGTACTACCACAAACTAGCATAGATAAAACAGATCACAAGAAATCACATCACAAGAAATCACTGTTGGCGGAATTGGCAGCTCTTTTTGTTGTGCCCAGTCAACTTACAAATGCTACATTTAGGGCGTGCTCTTGGTTGGTCTTCATGCGTAAGATCCATCTCGTTATGTATCCTCCTTTGCTTCAACCTCCCACGTTTGATGGTAATTTGTGACGGGTTACCACGAATTCTCCATGTTGCCGGGTCCCAATCTCTTTTATGACCGAGGGTGTAAAAATGCCCGCTGTACTGCAACCGATACATGGAAGTGTGGTAGCGAGGATCAACAAGGTCATGAATATTCTTACGTCGCATATGGCAAACCGCTATAGCATGCGAACAGGGCCTGCGTTCTATTTGCCACTTTCCACACGAGCAAGTTCTGTTACTGTACTCAACCGTATACTCGTTCCCTCCGTCATCATTGGGTTGCACACGAGACTCCACGAGGTACCTCTTATGGGAAGCATCATACAAACGTACATAGTGTTCTCTGGACTTAGCATCACGTTCGGAAATGACCGTCCATATCCGGGGGGGCAACATTGTTTCGCACCGTCTGGCAATTCGATAATGGATGTTGAATTGATCGACATCTCTGGTAAATGTAAACTGTATGGCTGCCTTTATAGGCATCATCCTTGCTTTCGACAACACATGGTTAAAACACTCAGACATGTTTGTTGTGAGGTTACCCCAGCGGCGATTTTCGTGGTCTCGCATCAGCGTCCACTTATGGAGGCCAATATCTCTCAAGTATCTCCACGCCTGTATCTTACTGTACTTCATCTGTCTGATGGCATACAGATACTTATAACGCTGGGAGGTGCTTCCGATTGTCCAGCAAAGCTTCTTCAACGCGGCGCTCTTGAACTTTGACCCGAGATTGCTTCTTATATGACGAAGACAATAACGATGGTAAGCATGTGGCTCCCTCCATCCTTCCAGTTCCTCCATTGCTCGAATGATTCCCACATGTCGGTCTGAAATAACACAAAGGGGACGGCTGGCAGTGTGATGTGATACATTCTCTCTAAACTGCTCCAAGAACCAACACCAGCTCTCAATTGTCTCTTCATCCACAATTGAATACGCCACCGGAAGAACGTAGTTATTTGCGTTTTTCGCCACCGCAATCAACATCTTACCCTTATACGTCCCCTTCAGATGAGTGCCGTCAATTGATATCACAGGCGCTGAATGCCTAAAGGCCTCCATCCTATCTTCATCATCGAAATCGGGTAGGCGATATGCTTCTAACCCTTCGTCTTGCTCGTCGACGTGTCTGTTTATTGGGAAGGAAGGATCAATCCCTTCATGAAATTCAGCACCTGTTGGGGCTTGTAATGTCCCAGCTTCTCCTTCTTCTTCGGCGCTTGCTTCTGAATCAACGTCACTTGGTTGAAATTCAGTGTCTCTACTTGAATCCGACACATAACCTTGCAATGAACATTACTTATATCAGGATAAATCCAAATTATGTACTACGAATAACAGTATCAATACCTTGAGAGTCATCTGAAGGCACAATGCTATAATCGTTCTCGTTCTCATCATTGTTGTCATCACTGCTTTCATCATTGGCAACTCGTTCATGTTGCCCTTCATCATAGTCGACAGCATCATCCTCATCGTTATCATTGGCATCTAAATTAGCAACATACTCTTCGTTATAGTTATAATCAGTATAGTGGTGTTCTGGAACAGGTTGTCTATTTGAGCTTTCTGTGAGGCTGTTGTACATTGAAGAACCCAGTTCCAAATTGATTGACTGCATCTGCTGTTGCGTTGGAGTATGAAATGTCTCCTCACCACATGACACCGTGAACCGCCTTAAGAGATCCATAGCACTAGTTTCTGCTAATGGAACTAATGGGGTGTACTGAATGTGGATCACTGCCATATAGTGGTTTATGTTCGATGCTAGATAGAACATCATTTCCATACCCTCATTTCCTGTGATGTATGTAGCCTCAGAACACCCCTCGAAAGTGTAATACATTGTTAACCTAACATTGTATGAACACTTGTCTATTTGAGTAACGAGACAAACGTGATCGAGAAAATCCGAGTATGACATTCTATGGGTCATAATAAACGTAGTTGACTCTGTATTGTAGTCAACGGTAATGTCTGTATAGAATTTGTAAGTAATAGCACCACCCCAGTAAAGTTTAACAATGAAAGGGGAAAAGGTGTCCATTAAGGAGGTGAAGCAGGGTGAGCTTTGATTGTGGATTGGTTTTAACTGAGATTAATGAACGATATTTGTAGAATTTGTGGAGTAGAGATAGAGAAATCCGCAATCTGAGATTGCGGGAGTACAGAAATCCGCAATCTGAGATTGCGGGAGTACAGAAATCCGCAATCTCAGATTGCGGGAGTACAGAAATCCGCAATCTGAGATTGCGGAATAGAATTTCTACATAAGGAACCCCAGAAACCATATTTCGAGTTAACTCCACATTTAAATCTTCGTGTCAAACAATGGTTATTTGCAATTGTGGTTCCGACACAATTATTCGAGTTTCAAGGAGCACAAGAAACCCCGGCCGTAGGTATTATTGTTGCAATCGCAGACCACGAAGTTGTGGCTTTGTATGTTGGGTGGAACCACCAAGGGGTGAACAGTTAAGAGCTAATCCGACTCCTAATCCGTTGAATTCCATCACCGAACAACTACAACATCTACACATACATTACCACTTTAATGATGCTCAACCTCATCGCCCATCACCGAATAACTCGAATGTGCGACCACATTCCCAACAGGCAAGGGAGCCCCATTTAAACCACCCACCGTACCGTCACCCTCAACAAAGACATCAGGGGGGACCTTTTGTGCCAGGTGGTCGACAGACTCAGAATGATCAAGTTTCGGAAGTTGAAGACTACGCTTCAGAGGCTGATGAGTTTGGGGGTTGTTAATTGTTGTTCATTTCTTACGTTTCCTTGCTTATGTGGTTTGTCAATGTCTTAACCGTATGTGGTGTGTTGTTTTGTTGTTTTATGTAACTTGTTTGTGTTTTCTTAATGTTGAAACTGGTTATGCGGTTTGTTGTTGTATGTAAGGTGTTTTCTTAGTGTTGAAACAGGCCCAGTGAGCCCTTTTCGGGCCCCTGTATCCGTCTCCCGGGCCGGGCTTTACCGGACCCGGATCGCCGAACGTGGCGTCCTTGGGTGATATAACAGGGCCGTCGCTGGTCCAGGCGTTACGGGACTTTCCGTGACACGATCCCGGGCCTCACAAAAAGCCCCGGACCTCATTTTGTTAACTTACTTTTTATTTGTCAATATAACAAATCCTTATATTATAAAAGCCGGATGAAAATATAAAGAAAAATTAGTGTTGAAACAGGCCCAGGGAGCCCTTTTCGGGCCCCTGTATCCGTCTCCCGGGCCGGGCTTTAACGGACCCGGATCGCCGAACGTGGCGTCCTTGGGTGATATAACAGGGCCGTCGCTGGTTCAGGCGTTACGGGACTTTCCGTGACACGATCCCGGGTCTCACAAAAAGCCCCGGACCTCATTTTGTTAACTTACTTTTTATTTGTCAATACTTTTTATTTGTCAATACAATTCAACAAAACAGGCATTTCATATATCAAAAAACAAACCATTTCATATATCAAAAAACAAACCATTTCATATATCATTAGTTCATATAGAGTTATTACAATTGGGTCCACAATTAGCTTGGTTACAAAATCGTCCGTCAGTACCACATAAAGGGGGACGTCGCTCACGGTGTGGATTGCGACGCGGCTCGTTAGGGAACTCCAAAGGTACTGGTGTGTAGAAATTGGACGACGATCCTTCGCCACCTTGATTTGGGGCCCAATAGTTAAACGATGACTGCCCGGTGTTGATGGGTGGGTTCACTGGGAAGGTAGTCTGTGGTGTTGTAATGGCATCAAACGGGTTAAATTGGTCGTTCCATTGGTTGCCGTTTAATAACGACTCCATGAGGTTCATCTCTGTTGACCCCCCTTGGATATTCGTAGTGCCCTGTTGTGGTGGGGTACCGAATCTTGCAATAAAGGAGCTAGGGTCAAACCCGCCAAGATCATCATCAAAGAAAATATTATCTGGCGTACTTTGATGACTATCCACAGACACTTCTTCTTCTCTTTGAACCTCCGCATTCCTCTGATTTCGCCTTCGCCTAGGCGCTCTTTGAGGACGGCTTCTGTCTGCAACAGAGGCAGCAGGGCTACCTTCAAGCCGTGAGCGGTAGTTCAAACGATCACCCACACCAATTTGCGACATGACTGATTGGGCAGTGCTTTGAATCACCCCAAGATTGGTGCTGAAGTTGGCAGGGACGGACGACATGATTTGGGACACTTGCTCGTTAATCTGCGTGTATCCCTCCATCTGTAAATTACGAAAATTAAATATTAAAAAATTTATCATTTAAATATACACTTTTATATATTTGAAAAAAATTCATATATATACCAGCACTTGGGCAATCCCAGCATCATCTCTGAAACCCGGTTGTGCTACCGGGATGGCCATTGGGTTCCTCGTGTACCCCACGGTTCTTTCTAAGAACCATTGCATATAATCAGCATACACGGAAGGATGTGAGGTTCGTTCCCCGACCACTACGTGATTCTCGCGCTCATTCCAGGACTGCACATACGTGCTATGGTATGTTGTAAACCAGTTTTCGTAGGGTCTCCCAGCACGCGTCTTTTGGTGCAGCTCGCGGTGGACTTCGGGGGTAAAGGGTGGTCCCTCAGGAATCCATTGACGGAATCCGAATTGTCTCAAGACCCTGCTAGCTTGGTGGTATTCCACCACCTGAAACCACACAATGTAGCAATCCGAACACCAAGAGGCCCGTCCGTCGGTGCAACTTTCCGGGAGTACCTCCATGGCTTGTTCATAGGGTCTCCAAATGAACTGTTGTAAAAAATTAAACAGAAATCGTGCGATATATCATTCACTGTAACAAAACATAAACAGTCTCATACCTGTTCGGAATATAAATTTTGAAGTTGCGATCGTATCGCTTTTAACGACCGCGAGGCAACCCCCCTGAAATCGTGCGATCCTTTCCAGCTGTTTTAAACGAACGAGTTAGTTTATTTAATAAAAAAAAATATTTTATATTACATAAGGAAGGGTGATGGAGAAAATACATACATTGCACCATACGGTTTTCCAAGCATCAACCGGGTACTACACCGGGGAGATAGTACACTGATTCGGGTCCATGCCCACAACTGGAGTATGGTGATAGGTCCTCCAATTGTTTTATCAGTGGAGACTGCGGCTTTGCACAAGTTTCTGTACAAAGAAGCTAATGCAGCACTCCCCCAGCTAAACTGACCACATGTTTCTAACGATTCGACGTGCCTTAAAAATTCCAATGACGTCCAACCGTTAGAAGAGTCAGCCAACAGTGAATTACCCACAATAATCAGCACCACACAACGTGCTTGTTGTCTAACCATATCAATATCTGCCCCTTCGGGCAGTGCTTCCTTGATTTTTTGTAGAAGGATTGTTGTTTTAATAGTATTTCCGGAAAACATGCTCTCATTCGCCTGTATGCCCAACATACCTTCTACTAGCTGAATTCGAACTTCAGGGGACCATCTTTCCTGTAGTCCTGCAATTGGTGGACCGTTGACTCGCAACCCCATGAGGACGTTCACGTCCTCTAAAGTCACAGTTGTTTCACCGAAGGAGAAGTGAAACGTGTGAGTCTCAGGACGCCACCTTTCTACCAACGCGGTTATTAAACCACGGTCAGCAAATAGGTAGCCAACCTCAAGAACGCCACCAAAACCAGCTACACTAACCAGATTAGCAACATGGGGGTGAATACCATTATCCCGTATGTGATTATATAACGACTAATCGCCTCGCCTTATATCAAGTTCTATGGCATCGTCACCACCGTCTTCGAACATATAAGCAGAACGATGTCGTGGCTGCAGCCATAGAAGAGAATTGTCTCTTGGACCAGGGTGTAAATAAGCCATATTTTTTAAGATAGTTGTGAGCTTAAGAGTTGTAGGTTTTCACTAGCTTTGTGTTTATGAGTTTGCTTTGGTGTAAGTTTGAGAGTAATTTTTAAGTGTCTAACTAGTCCATATATATATTACATTTCATGCATTGCAACCATTATCACTCACTCACTCCTGCACAATACTTACTCACTTTCACATGCAAAGTTTTGATTAGATGGTACATGCTAGTGTGTAAGAATTCATAGGGTGTAAGACATGCAAAGCTTCTCAACACATGCAAACATTTACGTTGCATCAATATGTGTAAGAATTGAAGGCAAAAAACAAAAGCAAACAGGAGAAATCTGCATCAATATCGCAATCAGAGATTGCGTGAACAGTGTTTAATCCCGCAATCTCAGATTGCGGGAATGCCACGTCGCTCTTCGTCCAAGTCAGCTGCTCTTTTTGTTGCTCTTTTGTCCAACTCAGCTCTCTCGAATTCCAAGTCAGCTAATCCCGCAATCTAAGATTGCGGGAATACCAAATTCATAATCTTGTTTCTGACACACACCAATATCACAAAATTCGTTGAAAATTCCACCATTTTGGCAAAAAAGTCTGTGCTCCCTTCTTTCCCTTCTTAAATAATAATAATAATAATAATAATAATAATAATAATAATAATAATAATAATAATATAACAACAAGAGACCTGTCGTCATCTTCAAAGTCATCATGTTAAAATTCAATCACTTAGCTGCATGGGACACTTAAAGCATTGTCCATTTCAATTGAGGAACACTGTGAAATGTTTGGGAAGTCGTGGAAATTTTAATAACTCAAAGCTACAACCGTATAAAGTAAACAGCAATCCTTCTGCTGTGCAAAAAAAAAAGGAATCTTCTGCTTTTCGCCTTGTGTCGTTGGGTTCTAGACGAAGCGTTTTTCAGTATTTATGATGGGTTGGCTCTTTTTTTTATCTGGTTAGGCTCTTACGTGTTTTATTTCAATAGTGAATTGGCGGCTCCTTTATTTCAATACTCCCCTGTGATGCTGATAGATATGTTTAAACGCAAGTGTTTAAACATTTAGACGCAAGTACAGATATGTTTAAACGCAAGTGTTTAAATATTTAGACGCAAGTACTATCAACCCAGCAAAAAAAATTTTTTTTTTTTTTAAAGTATAGCAATATGGTATGGAAATGAAAGAGGATGAAAATCTTGTTTTTATGGTGTAATTTTTTTTAAAAAATAATGTCGTATAGAAAAGTTATGGCCGTTTTAAAAATGGAGGTCGAAGTGTGAAAAGGAAGCCTCTTGGAGAGGTCTCAGAACCTGGAAGCCACCTCCAAGAGCTAGGAGGTGGCTATTTTGGTAAAAGCCATTTGGTCAATGGCTATTATCGTGATTTTCCATTTGAATAAAGCTAAAGTCATCAAATATGTATGGGAAACTTAGGTCTACTCAAAATTTCAAAACAGACCACTCTTTTAATATTGTTAGCTGAAAATAGGTCTACTGGGTTAGCACCACCAACGACCATTGTTTATCTCCACCTCCTCGTCGTCCCGCTGACACCATTACCACTACCACCCACCACCACCATCGGAGAAACCTCCACAACTGCCCATTCACATCAGCCAGCAAAAGTATGACTATATTAAATCCAAAAAATAGTTTACATCGCCTTTGAATAAATATATGATCATATCCGTTTTGACCCGAGTTCATTTTGGTCCGACCCATTTGACCCGTACAAAAAAATGATATATTTGAAGAGCCACCCATTTTAACCTGAATTCATTTTGCACACAATCCATTTTGACCTAAACCTGGTTTGACTCGAAATTATTTTACTCGTCGTCAAACTGACCCACACATTATGCAAAGGCTTGCAAAAAAAAAAAAAAAAACTGTTATCTGTGGCTATCAAAAGAAGTTTACCACATTTTTTTTGCTTGAAAAACAAACAAATCAAATATGCACGAGATGTTCATACGCAAACTACCAACCAAAAAAAGGAAACATACCTGATTATAAGCATATCAAACTTGAATTTTATAACACTATAATAGTAATTAAAATGTTCAAACTTGAAAGTTTAAACATGACAATGGTAATAATACAGTACACAAGTCATAGATCTAAAATTTAGAGCTATTTTTTTCATCCATCCATTACACTTCATAAAAACACATGAGCCTACATCATAAATTAAAATGATATGATTGAGACTACTACCTCATCACAAACCTGGTTCCTAGATGCTTTGTGGAGCTTAATTAGACATATCATCAGTTATCCAAGAATCATCCATATTGTGACTCCATATTCCCCATCTCCACTTCAACCCGGGCCAACGAGCCATGCACTTAGACATGAAACTTTTAGATTCAGTGTCAACAACATCATTATGGATGAGCAATGAGACCTCTGCCAGGCCAAGGCATTGGTCCAACACACGAGAAACAGATGAGAAAGTCAACAACGGGTCAACTAACTTCAAATATAAACGGATCGATTTCAGTCCTTTCCTCCCATCCAAAATCTCCCAACCTTCTGGGTTCAAACAAGCTTCTATTTCCGACCAAGCACCTGAATTAATATGTAGAGAACTCACGTTAGGGAAAACCACGAACACCTTCCGTATGGTTAACTTTGAATCTCTGCCATCTGTCGGTTCCTGGTTTCCCGATTCCAATGTCAAAGTCTCTACTGTTTTTGTGATCGGGAATTGGGAAAGTAAGACGCCAATAGACCAACAACAGGACATGGAAAGAGTTTTCAAATTCTCAAACTTTTTGGCAGTGAATGCGCGAGCAGCATGTTTAAGGTGAGGAATGGTAAGATGAAAGTGAGATAACTTTGGAGCTTCAACATGAATTGCAGCAGGAAGGAAAGTTAGAATTTTGAGGGTTATGAGGTTGGGGGCGATTATAGTTAAAGAGGGTGCATGATGATTATATATAGCCCAGTCGAGGGTACGTAGGTTGAGAAGGTGGATTTTAGGATGTTGAAGTCCTTTAACACTTATCAAGTCAAGACGTTGAAGATTAGGGAAACACTTATTAAACTGGTTTAGGTGTGGGTCTTCTTCTAATGTTGTAAATGCAAGTGTCAAACTTGTTAGCATTGGCATTAGATTTAACTTCTCCACAGACAGCCTTGCAAATTTCAAGCTTAACTCACAAAGATTATGACCTGCATCATCAAATTAAATTAAAACAATCATATATATATATATAAGGTGGTCTTTTCTACAAAACTAAGACCTTAATGGGGTTTATGATATGAACCAAATAACTGTTTGTTCAATTAAATTAGAAACACAAGACCATCAGATTTTGTAACAAAAGAGTCATGACTCTTTTTTATATTTGACACTTTCTTTCTATGTCAATTGTTTTATTTTTTATACAATATATAATTTTTATATTCATTTTTTGCTGCATAAATTATAAGTAACTTACAATACTTAGAAACCAGTGACAAAAAATTGGATTGATGTCGGTGATGGTGAGAAAGACCGAGAATATTAAGCGTATTCAAGGATTCAGAGACGATAGGCAGCCACTCCTTAGCAAAATCATCATCCATCAGGTACCAACAATCGTTCTGCCTCTCGGTCTCAGGGCGGGGTAGCATGTCATGCCGGACACACACATATTCAACATGTTTCAGTTTCCAAACAAGATCCATAAAAACCTCCTTCAAACCTGGTTTAATAATATTATTATTAATGTCTTCAGAACCAGAACCGGAAGCAGCTGCAGACACGAACCATTCCCTCGTGCATCGAAGCTTAATCCATCTGACATCTGGAAACACAGTGTTGAAAGGTTTGTAAGCGACTCGGCACCGAGCTACGTCGGCTGAGTCGTCGAGTTGACTCAGTATTCGGAGAAGGAGAGCGTGAGGTAGTTTATCCATTGTTCTGAACGATGTATGAATATGGAAATGTAGAGATGGATACGTTTATTTATAATGTTTATTTTACATATTCACCCCTCCTGTTTTGACTATTTATTAAATATAGGGATAATTGCACAAATAAATATTTGATCAAAGTTATTTGCAAAAATAAACATAGTATGCGTCTAAACAACAGGGACGAGACACTCTTTGTGCCTTAATTTTTAAGGTCCCTGCGTCTAATCTTTAGACGTAAAGAGTGTCTCGTCCCTGTTGTCTAGACGCATCATATGTTTATTTTTGCAAATTGCTTTGGTCAAATGTTTATTTGTGCAATTACCCCTTAAATATACTATTACAACTTTCAACTTTATTTTATTCTGACCCATCTTTAAAAAGTATAGTGTAACTCTTACGACATCAAAAAATAAATAAATGTTTAAAAGAAATAGCTTTTGTATTCCATGTAATTATGTATAGAATGTTAAGTCTATGTTAGACATGTACACTTCTAATGATGATATTGGAAATATTGAAAGAAATCAACAGAAGGTTTGTTAGTGGTGGCAGCGGTTATCAGGAGGCAAACATGGTATGGTACCGTCTATGTAACCAAGCAAGCAATTAGTGACTGAAAACGGATGAACCATATCTTTTCCATAAACCAAAGGTTGTGAGAGTTAATTTATAAGCGAATTTGTGGGAGTTATGTGCAGTTTTCTCTGCATTGGTGAAAAGAGACAGGATCGTTGTTAGAGTGGCTGGTTATGTGGCTGATTTGAAGTACAAAAAAAGGGATAGTTGTGCGACAGCTGCACAGTTTAACCTTCAAAAAAAAAATTTGATGATATGAAGTTTTTTTATCATAGTTGACCTACTAAATAAAAATGGAAAGAGATTGGACACAACGTGTTTCAGGTCAAACCAACCTCTTCCTATCTATGTTAACCGGTGAAAAAAAACTACTTGTATTGCCCATGTGTTTTGTGTCCAGAAGTTTTGGCTTTTAGAATTTGACTACGATTTTTTAAAGTTAGAAGTTAAGTTGCTAACCACCAAACTAATATGAGGGATATTTTCATCATTTTTGGCTATTTCCAAGTGTGTAATTGGAAAGTACACTTAATTTATACACAAATTCGGAGCTTTGGTGCAAGGTGCATGTGGTTTGGGGTAGAGTTGGATACCTCACTAGTATTGTTATGACCTTTAGAACCATTAGAGATGTGCCTTAATATGAAAAGCATTCGGGGTGATGATGTGGAGGGGTCCCCGATCATCAAATACAAAAGAAATAGCTTTTGTATTCCATGTAATATGTATAGAATGTTAAGTCTCCTAATTATGTTAGACGTGTACACTTCTAATGATGATATTGGAAATATTTAAAGAAATCAACAGGTGTGTCAGTGGTGGGAGCGGTTATCGGGAGGGAGACATGGCATGGTACCGTCAAAGTAACCAAGCAGGCCATTAGTAAAAACGGATGAACCATGTTTTTTTTTCCATAAACCAAAGGTTGTGGGAGTTAATTTATAAGCGAATTTGTGGGAGTTATGTGTAGTTTTCTCTGCATTGGTGAAGAGAGACAACATCGCCATTAGAGTGACAGGTTATGTGGCTGATTGGAAGTAGAAAAAAGGGATAGTTGTGTGACAACAGCACAATTTAACCTTCATCATAGTTCTACTAAATAAAAATGGAAAGAAATTGGACACAAAGTGGGGTTCAGGTCAATCCAACTTCTTCCTATCCATATTAGTCGATGAAAAAAAAAAGTGCATGTATTGGCCCATATGTTGTGTGTCAAAAAGTTTGGCTTTTAGAATTTGACTAATATTTTTTTAAGTCAGGAGTTAAGTTACTAACCACCAAACTAATACGAGAGATATTCTCATCATTTTTGGCTATTGTGTAATTGGAAACTACACTTTATTTAAACACAAATTCGGAGTTTTGGTGCAATGTGCATGTGGTTTGGGATAGAGTTTGATACCTCACTAGTATTGTTATGACCTTTAGAAACATAAGTATTATACATCTTTTTTTTAACAGCCAACAGTACCACCCAT
Source organism: Ambrosia artemisiifolia (assembly GCA_032199755.1). Lineage (NCBI taxonomy): Eukaryota > Viridiplantae > Streptophyta > Magnoliopsida > Asterales > Asteraceae > Ambrosia > Ambrosia artemisiifolia. The sequence goes on from CM063514.1 coordinate 1,648,381, forward strand.
AACGAAGCCCCGCACCGTTCAGGTACGGTCCCCGGGCCCCCCTAAGGTCCAGCCCCTCATTTCAGAATAACCCTACTCTGAGTGAGATTCGAACCTGTGACCTCCTAGGGCAGGAACCCCACAAAGTGGGTAAACCTTCTCACCTCCATTGCAACCACTAGGCTACAAGATCATATGACTCTTCAAATACACTAATCATATGACTCTTCAAATACACTAGTTTTGAGCTCTGCTCGTTTAAAACTTTATTTCTAAAGCTTATCTTATTAGTAGCTTTTCAAGCTCAAGCTTGGATATACACCATTTTCTTACAACTATATAAACGTACACTCATACAGAACATGACTTTTTATCACTGTGAAGCGTAAAAAAGCATCCAACTCATACGACTTGCCTAGGGACGCTCCCTAGTACATAACTGATCAAAGGCATGGATATACAACATGGTACATCTATGGAATCAGTACGCCATGAGCTACGTTAGTGGAATCGTCAAGTGTATATGGAAGGTGTGTAGCCAATAGAAATATTTACACATGTATAACTGATACAGAACATGACTTTTTATCACTGTGAAGCGTAAAAAAGCATCCAACTCATACGACTTGCCTAGGGACGCTCCCTAGTACATAACTGATCAAAGGCATGGATATACAACATGGTACATCTATGGAATCAGTACGCCATGAGCTACGTTAGTGGAATCGTCAAGTGTATATGGAAGGTGTGTAGCCAATAGAAATATTTACACATGTATAACTGACTTTGAACCTTCAAGACTTTAATACGATTTATTATTACCCCCCTCATGTAATTACGCCATATGATTAAAAAAACTCAAAATATTAATACTGTAATTAGAATATGCGTTTGGTTCAAGAGTATTTATTATTTTAAATTGTATTTTTGTTGGAAAATATTTTTTTAATACTAGTATACATAATTTTGTAATCTTGATCACGACCCATGTACGGATGTACCCAGAAGCACGTCTGCCCACGTCTGCACGGCGCAGACATAAATGCTCAGAAGCACTTCTCACAGAAAAACAAACACCCCCAAAGTATTTCAGGTCAACCCAACCTCTTCCTATCCATATTAGCCGGTGAAAAAAATATGCTTGTATTGGCCCATATGTTTTGTGTCAAAAAATTTTGGCTTTTAGAATTTGACAACCATTTTTTTAAGTCAGGAGTTAAGTTGCTAACCACTAAACTAATATGAGGGATATTCTCATCATTTTTGGCTATTGTGTAACTGGAAAGTACACTTAATTTACACACAAATTCGGAATTTTGGTGCAATGTGCATGTGGTTTGGGATTGAGTTGGATGGATACCTCACTAGTATTAGTGATGTGCCTTAATATGAAAATAAAAACAAACTTTTTTGTATGATACATCTAATAATATGACTCTTAAAATACACTAGCGTTTAAAACTTTATTTCTAAAGCTCATCTCATTAGTAGCTTTTCAAGATCAAGCTTGGATCCTTTACACCCTTTTCTTACAACTATATAAACGTACAATCATACAGAACATGACTTTTTATCACTGTTAAGCGTAAAAAAGCATCCGACTCATACGACTTGCTTAGGGACGCTCCCTAGTACATAACTGATCAAAGGCATGGATATACAACATTAGTGGACTCGTCAAGTGTACATGGAAGGTGTTTAGCCGATAGAAATATTTACACCTATATAACTGACTTTGAACCTTCAAGGTTTTAATACAATTTATTATTACCCCCTCATGTAATTACGCCATATGATTAAAAAAACCTCAAAAACAATTCCATTCAAAAAAAAAATATTATTACTGTAATTAGAATATGCGTTTGGTTCAAGAGTATTTATTATTTTAAATTGTATTCTTGTTGGAAAATATTTTTTTTAATACTAGTATACATAATTTTGTAATCTTGATCACGACCCATGTACGGATGTACCCAGACATGAAACTCATGAATACACATGAGAAAGTCGATGGCTGGTAAACTAACAACAAATTTTCTTCCCATCACTGATCCTAACCTGACGGGTTGTAACATGTCTATTTAGATTATCTTATTAACATAGTTATGTAATCATAAACATTTTAGATATATAACTATTCTAAATAACTAACATTTAACATTGTTTGCCTGTTTGGCATGCACTTCAAAGTGAACACATGTGCACCCATCAATTAGAATTTATAAAAACACACAGGTTTAGAACATAAGTTAAAAATCTGAAAATGTTAAAGCCTGCATCAATATAAATATGATCGATCATACCTCATCACAGGAGGACAATTGCAGCGTTAATTAGATAGACCATCGTTTATCCAAGTATCATTCATTAATTCGTGCCATATTCCCCATCGCCACTTCAACTCAGGCCAACGAGTCACGCACTTAAGCATGAAACTTTTAGACACAGTGCTAACAACATCAGAATGGATGAGCAGCGAGATGTCTGACAAGCCGACACATTGGTCCAAAAAACAAGCAACTGATGAGAAAGTCAATGACGGGTCAACTAGCATCAGATATGCACAAATTGTTTTCAATCCTTTCCTCCCATCCAAGATCTCCCAACCTTCTGGATTCAAACAAGCTTCTAATTCCGACCAAGCACCTGAATTAATATGTAGAGAACTCACGTTAGGAAAAACCATAAACACCTTCCTTAGGGTCAATTGTGAATATTCGGCGTCTGTTGGTGACTCGTTTCCCGAATCTAGTGTCAACGTTTCTACGGTTTTTGTGATTGGAAATTCTGAAAGTAAGGAATCAGTATATATAGTGCTCAACCAAAGCGTTCTCAGATTATCAAACTTTTTGGCGGTGAATGCACCTAGATGTTTGAAGTTGGAAATGGCAAGATGAAAGTCGGATAACATGGGAGCGTCAACATGAATTGCAGCAGGATAGGCACATTCAATTGTGAGTTTGATGAGGTTGGGGGTGATAAGAGTCAAAGTTGCGAAATTATCATAAACAACCAAAAGGCTGCAGGTTTGGAGGTTGAGAAGGTGGATCTTAAGATCTTGAAAGCCTGTAACACGTAACAGCTTAAGAACTTGAAGATTAGGGAACCACTTATTAAACCCGTTTAGGTGTTCATCTTCTAATCTTGTGGAGTAAAGTGTCAAAGTTGTTAGCATTGGCATTGGATTCAAGTTGCCCATAGAAAGCCATGCAAACACAAGCCTTAAGTTAACAAGATTATGACCTGCAATAAACCCAACTAAAAGAATCAAGTAAAATCAAACTTCTAAGTTTAGCAAATAACACCAAGTAAACAATTATACATGTTAAATCATGCATTAATAAAGCCCTCATCCTTGGTTTAAAAAAGCGCGAGGCGCTCCGAGGCGTTTCGGGTCCAAAATCCGAAGTGCGGGGCTTAAAGCTTGAGGCGAGAGCTTCACGTATAGTATTAAAAAAATTATAAAAAATATTTATATATGTCAATATGACATTTTCTACATGTTAATCAATCATAAGCACAAAAACATGATTATAAAACACCCTTGAACACTTAAAAAGCATATTCAAAACATAAAATCGCCGAGGCACTACTGTAGCGGGCCAAATAAAGCAGTTTAAAAGGGTTTTTTGGGCTGAGGCGCTACTGTAGCGCGCGCCTCATGCGCCCGAGGCGGCGCTTCATGTAGTTCAGCGCTTTTTGGCAAAAAAAGCGTTTTTCTAAACGCCTCGCGCCTCAAACGCTTAAAGTGCGCCCCAGGCGCGCTTTTTTAAACCAAGCCCTCATCTAGTGGTTTAACAAAATAAATGTAAGGCGACGTCACATCTTGGTTTTAAAAAGCGTGAAGATCACAAAAGCGACGTGGTCTAAAACCAAGGCGCAAAGTGCCAAGCACAAAAGCAACAGGCTTTTCGTACCCGAAACGCAAGACGTTTTTTATATATATCCCAAGGGTTTTTAGCTTTCCTGACCCAAAAAAAGCCTAGAAAAAACACAAAAAAGCGCGCCTTTTTGGCACTTCTTGGAATTCCTCTAGGCGCCAAGGCGAGAGGCCTTGAGCCTTGATGCCGCTTTTTAAAACCAAGCCTTACATAGTGAACATGATTAAAGTCAAAGTTTGGCCAAAATAACTAGTGATCTTTTATGGTTGAGAATCAGTGACGATAAACATATCATTTGACATAGCTAATTAAACTGATGAACAAATCACTATAATATACTTACAAGAATAATAAATGAATTACTTACAATAGGCAGAAATCAGAGACAAAACACTGGATTGACGTTCATAATTATCAGAAGGAATACCCAGTATGGAAAGCGAAGTCAAGGATTGGGAAAGCATAGGCAGCCACTCCTTACCAAACTCCCCATCGGTGTTCAGGCTGAAAGCATTGCGGATACGCACCGATTCAACGGTTTTCATCTTGGAAATAAGATCCAGCATAATCGTCTCTAAACGTGAACTCATGCACCGTTTCATTCGAATATTAATCCAACGGAGATCTGGAAATACACTGTCGAAAGCCTTTGAGGCGACTCGGCAACGAGCAACGTCAGCTGAGTTGTCGAGTTGACTCAGTATTTGTAGAAGGAGTGAGTCGGGGAGTCTGTCCATTGTACTACTCAACTGGGAAATATGTGTAGGGATGGGAACGTTTATAGCTGTTTAGCTTTACATAATACATACCTCCCCTTCTAATTTGACTATCTATTCAATTTAGTGTTGCATCTTTGAAACTTATTATATTCTAACCTTAATTACAAATATAAAAAACACTTGATATGAAGCTTAGTTTTACAACTTCAATGCAAGTGCGGGTCAACCTATGACCCGGATTGAACAAGGAACCGGTCCCCAATCTGACCGACTGGTCCGTTCCGGGTCTGAATACACGGCTCCTAATTATGTTAGGTGTTTCCTCTTTTAATGTTGATATTGCAAATATTGAGAGGAACATAACCCCTTTCTACCTTAGTGGTAGAGTCGTTCAACCCACAAACTCTCCTGGGCATTGCAAGTTGCCCAGGTTCAGGGGTTCGATCCCTTCAACATAAGTGAGAAAATAACTTAAATAGCCATATTATTTTCATAAAAGCGTGACGAGCCAAGCTCGAACCTAGTCAGGCTCAAGCTCGGCTTGGCTTGGCTCGGCTCGTTTACACCCGAACCCTAACCCAACCCAATATATTTTTACATGCCTTTCTAAAGCATCCACTTTGACGCAATCTAATAATGAAATGTTAAATCATAAAATTTTAAACATGTAATACAAACTCATAAGTACAATGTTAGAGCTAAAAAGTTGAAAGATTAAAATTAAAAAGGTATAAGAAATAGAAGGGGAAAAGTGTAAAATAAATAGACATAAATCATAAATGAGATTCAACTAATAACATTTCCCGCTTCGTACATCTCTCACCAACCATAGACACACTCCATGACTCGCTCCTTCTCCAAATACTGAGTCAACTCGACGACTCGGCCGACGTAGCTTGGTGCCGAGTCGCTTACAAACCTTTCAACACTCTGTTTCCAGACCTCCAATCTATTAATCTTCAATGCTCTATCAAATAGGTCGTCAATTTTTTTGTAATATTATTTGGTCACAAATTAACATATTATCAAAAGTCTAACAGTTAATTGTTTGTTTTCAATTATAATGTAAGTGAATGATAATGTTTTTGCTGTTGTTTCTTTTCGTTGTTGTTTGTAGCCCTACAGATATAACCTACATATTCAACAAAGTGGAATTTTTCATCGTTATTGTTTGCCCGTTTACTCACCTCTCACTTGTAATCCCTTTGGGTTTTTAATTAAAAGGTCTATGATTTTTAAAAACAAATTTCATTTAAAAAAAATCAATAACATGACCATTAGAAAATTAATATTATTAAAATGAATGAAATTTCATACGGTATTAGGTACTTTCAGAATTCTCGATCACAAACACAGTAGAAAATCTAACACTGGATTCGGAAAAACAAAGCACCACCAGATGCTGAAGAGTCAAACCTAACGTGAACCCTCTATGTATTAAACGAAGTGCGTGGTCGGAAATAGAAGCTTGTTTGAACCCACAAGGTTGGGAGATTTTGGATGGGAGCAAAGGACAGAAAACATTTTGTGCCTATTTGATGTTAGTTGACCCGTCGTTGACTTTCTCATCTGTGTTGGACCAATTTGTCGGCTTGTCGAAGGTCTCGTTGCTTATCCATGGTAATGTTGTTGGTACAATATCAGAAAGTTTCATGTCTAAGTGCAAGACTCGTTGGCCTGGATAACGGATGGTATATCGAACTAAACAACACAAATCATTGAACTCTCACACTAGTGATGAGATAACAATTTAAGATCAATCATATATCATTTGTAGTCTTCTGTTTTAATGTACTGATTATCATGTTTAAACTATCAAGTCTCAACTTTTCGACATTAGATTCGTGTCGCATACCCAAATGAAGTTTACCAGTCTTCAGACTTTCAGTCAGTTTCATCATTATTGAAGAATTTATCAGGGGGTGCAAATTGTGATCTAGTTTTAAAAGAGTTTTGTACCCGGAATGTTTCATTGTTATCATCTTATTCAGATTTCGACACAGAAACACTTGGTGTTTTGTTGTCCAGTTTGTTTGCTCTTGAAGTGAAAGAACTTTGTTTGGATGCCGGGTCAACTTACACGGGACTTTCGTTGACTGCAGTCTTCATGTAGGGTGGGTACTTAAGACCACTGTTGTGTCATCATATTCATTATGAAAGGATGAACCTGGTTCGACGAAATCATTCAGCTCTATTCAGGATTTTGTGTGATTAACTTTATTTGTTGGTGATTCAACATATCCCAGGTCAACTCGAGAAGTTAACTTTTTTCTATCACTAAAAGATGACTTTGTTGTCTCAGTTTCAGACTTTGTGAACAAAAGACTTTGCAAAACCAACCCGGCCCCTAGAGCTGCTCGTGTTCTTTTTTGGGCTCTTCGCTGGAGAGAGGTTCCGTAGAGATGGAAAAAATATATTAGCGTCCCCTACATCATACTCAAACCCCGCATCAGAATCACTTTCATCATCTGCATGAACATCATCACATTTTGCATCTCTTAAAACGTATTCTTGGTCAACGACTTTTCTTCCACCAGCCTTTCGTTGGTCAAAAGTCAAGTCATCACGTTCTGATTTTGTATGTTTTACTTTCTATCCTTAAACGAGTCTGTTATATGAATCTTTGAAGTTATGCTGACCTGTACATTCCGAAGAAACTTAGGGATTTTGTTCACTACTATTTGATAACTGTGCAGCCATTCTAGCGACAATACTAGCCCGTTCTGCAGACTTAGCTGCAGCCTATGCTGCAGAAGTAACATCCTTGAGTTCTATATTCCACTTCTCCCTACCAAATGAAGAATTGTTGTTGCTGCTAGGGAATGCTTAGCCCGTGTTCATCATCCTAGAGCCGAGTTCTAGTTAAAAATGGATATAGTGACACTTGATCTTTATGATCTGTTATAAAGGGGTCGTCTATCCAGGTTATGTTTTATCTCTAACGGGTCACATAGATAACATAAAACTATGTTTGCTAAAAAGGAAACCAGTTGAATATTTTTCAATTAAATTTAAATGAATAAAAACTTCAAATTAAATATTTGATGAATAAACTTTTGATCTGAGTTGACATACCAAACAAAAATGGAAAAAGATTGGACATAAAGTGTTTCAGGTCAACCCAACCTGTCCCGTTTTTTATATATAAGTTTATGTACAAAAATTAAAAAAAGCATTCGCGTTTGATTTCCCCCTTCACAACAAATATTATACGGCGTCATATGATTCATGCCCCTGAACATAAACTATTTCCACAAAAAAACCAAACTTCCAATACAGGACCAAATAAACATGCGGGTTTGCACATTCGATGATACATTTCACGCTAGATGTTTACTACAACATTTGGCTACAATTCTTATCATACAAAACTAGGCAATATGAAACATAACTACCAAAAATAGCAACATGCATACCCGAACACTATCTTTTAGACATTGGTCGAGAGAGATTGAATCATCGCGAAAACAATTACCAGTAGAAAGCAATAACGACTTGGCGCTGGAAACTTTCTTTGCCCCGAAGAACTTGAATGCGCATTTGCATGCGAATTTGCAGTTCTGTTACTTGCAGCAGTTATGTTATTGTTACTCCTGTAATAAGTTGGGTACAGAATAAATTACATAAAAATTAAAATATAAATTTAAAAGAAAAATATCGATAAGTTGAAAGCGTATTTAATAGTTTTACATACCCGGCTGTCATGTACAAGCAATTGTCATAACCTGTTCATAAAAGATCGAGATTGGTTAGGGGTGTTCATAAACCATTGAAACCGACTTAAACGCCTAAACCAAAGCAAGTCAGGCGGTTTGAGATTTATTGGTTCGGTTCAAGGTTTGGTTTGACAGTTTACCTGTCCAGCCAACTGTGTGGATCTTGGGTCCGACAGCTTTGCCTTAACTTTCGTTATCATTTAAAAACTTTTATACAAACTAATTGTTTTGAAAACAGAATATAAAAAATTTGTTCAAACTGTCAAACCGCTAAAACCAGCTGATCCGGTTCACCTTCCCAAGTCCCAATGCAGTCGGTTTGGTTTGTCGTTTACTGGTATCGCAGTTAGCTGTTTGGACCGGTACTTTTGTCAAAAACAAACAAATTGACCCGTTTGAGATAAAGCATAACACAAAAGTTTACGTACTTGGATTCTTATCTGTCTTGACGCCCGTTCCTCCAAAGCTGCAAGCAATATCAGTAGCTCCATTTTGCTGATAATAACTATTAAAAACATATGAAGCATGCGACGCCAAGCTGTCAGGCTCGAAGCAGGGCTGACTGGGCTGAACCGGTGAACAATCTACGTTCCCGGACCCGCAGGCCCAATCCAGCCCGTTTCTCAAATCGTCCTCCGAAGCATTCGGGTCAGCAATACACCATGAAGTACCATTTACGCTCGTGAAGTTCCCCCCATTATTCACATCAACCGTACCTTTTCCAGTAAAATCGACATTATAAACACTCGTTTGATCAGGATAATACAAACCCCAGTTCCTTTCAGAATCCAACCCGGGCTTTCGGTTCTCATTAAACAACGAAAAGATATAAACATCAAGTTCTTCACCGGGCCTAGCTGGCGTACCCGTGTTGTTGATGACGTGACGGATCAAATTCGTGTTGTAAGTCTGCGCGTTTTCAGGTGTTGCAGCGCTTTCTTGAGGGGAGCCTTTAGAGGGCCAACCCGTTTCGGTTACTTTGACTTCTATTGTTTTGAAATTTAGGCCCATTAGCGCATAGTAAATCGAATCAATCTGCGCATCAAACATGTTCATGTACAGCAAACCCGTGTTGGGATCGATTACTTCTGACGACGACTCGAAAAGCGCATAGTCTAACGAGACATTACTTGATGAGTCGCGATATGCATAGTACGGGTAAACATTGACCAAAAAAGGCGAGTGTTTTTCCGCTAGAAACTCGAGTAACGGTCTTAAAAAACCGGCATGTTTACTATTGAAAGCACCGGCTGAAGGCGGGTACGACCGCGATAAAACGCCTAACGAATGGGTAGTTGACACTTTGATCTTACGATGCAGCCCGGCTTTTCTAAGAGCATTATACACATTGTTCATGGCTGGAACCACCATCGATGAGATGTTACCCGTGGCTTCGGTTACTTCAGCTCCGACGGTAATGTAGGTGATTTGGGTGGCGGGGTAGTACGGGAGGATGCTGTTTCTGAGCCACGTGTCAGCGTTTGATTGGAACTGGGAAAACGGTAGGAGGTCCGAGTTTGGGATACCGATCATGAGCTCGATTCCGGTGTTGGCAAAGGCTTTGAGGATTTGGATGTTGGAATCGTATATTCGAACCGAATTGATGTTTTGATTCTTGATGAGTTCTACTGCTTTGTCAGGGGTTGGAAGATCATCTGCATTTCTTCCATAGCAGATTCCTATTTTGCTTCCATGGCAGGTTCCTTTCATAACAAAATTATTGAATTATTTTTTCTTAAATATTAGTACTCTAAACTACAAACTTACAACTAACAGGTCAAACCAGGCACGAACTTTAAATCGGCTCTAGATAAACTAAAACCTGAACACGACACAAGTTTCACGGGTTAACACGAACATGACAAGTATAACACAAAGTTTTATTATATTTTTCACATGTTAATACTCTAAAATTACACTTACACTGTGAACTAGCATTCTATACAAAATCTGTGTTGTAAAAAACATGTGAGGCTCACGCCTAGATGCTGAGGCGCAGCGAGATGCAGCAAGTGGGCTGCGACTGGTGAGGCGCAGCTGAGGTGCAAATTCAGGCTAAAAATCATTTGTAACCCCTAAAACATCTTAAACTAGTCCTCAATAAGCCTAAAAATCTCTAAAACCCATAAAAATGTATTTTATACTACATGCCTACTTTAAAAAAAAAAAAAAAAAAACCTTGGCTTTTAAGCGCCTAGGCTACAGGCTCGGCCTATGTGCCTATGTGCCTGGACAACATAGCACAAATAACTGCATGTCAACCTAGACACGACCCGTTTTAAAAAAAATGTATATATAAAATTAGACGGGTTAAACAGATCAATCCGTAAAACCATCATAGCAACCCGGACACGACCCGTTCAGCTAAACGTGTTAGCGGGCTGGACTCGAAACTAACCCGAGCCCCGTAAGACCAAACTCAACTTAAGTTCCTGTTATAACACAGCATAAAAATCAAATTATCATTCTTTCCAAACATCATAACAACATGAGTAAATTCAACATAACAACTTAACAACACACACATTTCACAAAATCACTTATATTAAAAAAAAAAAACAGTAAAACACAAAAAACTATTACAAACATTTACACAAAAACACATAATGTGAATTAAAAAAAAACATACCAAAAACCATAAGAACAACATTAATCACGAACATTAACCGAAACCCACGTCCCATTCTACTCACAAACATATATTCCCACAAGATTTCTCTTTAAAACACACTCTTTTAACTTCTTTCAACTGTACTACACAACTTGAACCTTAAAAAACGTGATGTGTAACGTCTTTGTTGACTGTGTCTCTCTCACATACAGACAGAAACAAGCCACTGGTTAGAAGAAGCTTTTTGGAGCTCGATAATGGAGTCAAGAGTGTGTGTGGGGTAGTGGGTGTCAGCATTAACGGGACAGCTTGGCAGGGAACAGTATAAAGTAGATATTTTTTATACTTTTTTTTTGTTGGGAATGACAGAATTTAGACTCCGGACTTCAAAGTGTTTTATGAAGTGGAATTAATTAAGGTGTGTTGAATCCGAATGAGTGTTACCGTCAGCGGCGAAGTTTGATTTCGGAATCGGTGAGGGCCGGACTTAATTTTTTTCGATTGTTAGTGGCAAATCGGTGGGGGCCGAACTCAACCCAGACTCAATTTACCTATGAAAATCGCAAATTTATACCCCTGCGCCAGAAAACAGGGGGGCCAGGGCCACCCCTGGCCCTTCTTATCCTTCATCCCTGGTTACCGTATGTGAATATTTGTCGCCTTGTAAGACTACGGAGAGTAGAGCGGGAAAGAGGGGCATGAAGAGTCATGTGACATTTGTAGGACCCATTTTTGAAGGGTGAAAATATGGTGACGAGTGGAAATGGGTGAAATAAATATTATTTACTAGCTGATTATCCCGGGAAGGTCCCGGGATTGAAAAATATAATATAACTTAATAAAAAATAATAAAAGAAGAAAACTTGGTTAAAGCATCATTAAGATATGGACTTTGATCGGTTTTATCTGCTTGTACACATGAATCACCATGCGTCTTCTGATATTCATCCATCACCTAATCAACATGTGCATAACAAATTTATTGTATAACCAATTAAAGAGCATATAAAACCATTTAATTGGTGTTAAAACTTAAAATACAATCTATTATATACATGACATGAACTTTCTTAAGACGACCTGTATTAGAAAGCCTGTAATTTTCCACATTGTAATAATTATATAGCAATCAAAATCAGTACCTTAGCTATCCATTGTGTTGATAACTTAACGTTTATACAACCAGGGCCAGCCACAAAGCACGATTCTATCATGTCAGACGCTGAAAGATTTTGCATAATCGCCTACATGTATAAAGAGCATATAAAACCATTTAACTGGTGTTAAAACTTAAAATACAATCTATTATATACATGACATGACCGTGAAACAAAGCTCAAGTTTTGTCAAGGCGTGGCTAACCAGCAAAGACAACATCACATATGAGGTGCAAACAACAACAACTAAATCGAAAGAACAAAGAAGACCATATCGTTACCTTAAGCGAAATCTGAGTTCAAATCACGGATACCGGTGTATGAGAGAAATTCTGGTTCCGTCAACTTCCTTTAATCACAACATCAACACACCCACAATTAATAAAAAATAAAGTCAAAATAAAGTTTATTAATTCAAATAAAAGTCAACATGGAACAACATACCTAAGCGACTTTATTAAAGATCCACAAGAAACAACACGATTTCCAATTAATGATTACCAAACCAAACCCTCTCTAAGACCATTTGGCGTGGTCTCAGTGAAAGAGATCGATGGGTTGATGTGGCAAGTGTCCCGATCGGGAAAACCTCCCCCCCCTCTTTTTGTTCGGTGAATTCGGTGACAATCCACTGTTGGTACCGAAGGCTGTGATTGGTTGAAAGTTTGGAGTTTTTGTTTTTTTTAATTCAAACTTATATGTATATATATATAGGGCGGTTGCAGATATGGAGGTGGCTGTGGAGGTGGCTGTGGAGGCGAAGGTGGCTGTGGAGGCAGAGGTGGTTGTTGATGGATATGTTGGAGGTGGCTGTTTTGGATTTGTTGGAGATGGTGGGTTGTTTGTGATGAAGATGAATACATATATTGTTGGATCAATGGTCTCTTTTAGCAGTTTATATCCAAGAACACTTAAGTGTTATAAGTTTATCAAAGTAGTTTGCACAGCGGAATAATAAGTGTTCTAAGTTAAAATGTCACTTTTAACAGGAGTTAAGACTCCCCCTCAATCAATGAACTAGGAAGTTAAAGATGAGAATCAATAGTAGTAACTAAAGCAGTTAAAGCAAGTTGATTCTCAAATGTATATGAAAAGGATAAATGATAAAGTAAATTGAAGGAAAGAGTTCAAGTAATTATCAATAGATATTTGTGTGTGCTAAAATAGTAGGAGTGACCCCTCTATTTATAGCCGAAAGATTACATACATATTAAGTAACCAAAAGCTTATAATAATGTTTAGATAATACTACAACAGGTTGTAGTATCGAAACTTGAACAAAGACTTTAAGCTAATTAATATAATACTAAACTGCTGAGACTAAAGGGCGGTTTAGAATCTTATAATGAAAGTGCTGATGAGTCTTCAGCAGTTCTTCAGATATTCTGTCTGGTTTATCTTCAGAACTTCTGATGTATCTACTCTTCAGAACTTTACATGTTTTCTTCTTTCTTCAGCAGTTTCACAAAATGATGAGAGGATATAAGACAAAGGTTTATGCTGGCTTGTCAATCCTCTTTGACCTTACAATCTCCCCCTGGATTGATGAAGCCAAAACCTTTATCTATCTTTATTTAAGATCCTCTCTTCCTTGAGTCAATAACTCTTTCAATTTCTTCAAGTGCTTAATGTTTGAGTTCTCTAACTTCTGATTCTAGAAGTAGTCCATGGTCTGGTATTATTCCTTGAATGGTTAGTAGATCTTTGTCAAATAACTTTTCCAATTCAAATAAGCTATGAAGGACTTTCCATGAACAGTCTTGTCTTTCTAGAACCAGGGAAGTGGACTTTTGGGTGAAGTACCATCTCTTGATTGGAGATATGAAGCTGAAAAATCTGTCTCTGTATGGTACTATCTGTAGGTTTGAATGTTGATCTGATGTTGGAGGTGTTTCTTTTTCAGTATTGATCAGATTGGATTTCCTTAACTTTTCAACTAGTACAGTACAAGGTTTATCACCTTTTGTTATGATCTTGTGATGTACTGTGACTACCTTGGTCTGTTCTTTGTCTTTGATGGTCTGTTGCAGTTGATAAGCAAAGGTTGCAGGATCCCTGTATTTGAGTTATCAAAGGTTTTTCATCAACAGAAAAATCATTTTCAACAATGACATTCTTTTCAACCAAGAACATTTTGAAATCTGTCTTTGTGCTTTCCCCCGACTTCTGATTGGTAGTAGGCTGTGTGGACTTATATTTTTCTAGATGTGCAATTCTGTCAGCCTTGAGCTTTTTGTAAGTGTCATAAATAACATCATCTTTCCGCCTACATGGCTACATATCTGTTGTTTTGAACCAAACTTGTTATCTACCAATTCTTGAATAATCTGGGCTCTCTTATGCTTTCTTTCTTTTTCTGTGGCACGCCTTTCAGTTACAAATGTTGCCTGTCTTGTGGGTTCTTCAGTTGAGAGTCCCTTCAGAGTGTATTTCCTTGTCTTTGAATGTTTGTTGATAAAGTTCATCAGTTGTTGTCCTTTGTCTTCTTCTGCTATAAGGAGAAGATGCTCAGCAAGTCTTTCTTGTTCTTCTAACTCTTTTAATCTTCTAACTCTTTTAACTTCTTTTCATATTCTATTAGTTTGTCATTAAAGCTTAAGTCTTCCATTTCATCTATGCTTTGCCATGCTTCATTTTCTTTTGCCTCTCTTTCTGCTTTTCTTTTCTCTTCTTCTGTTGGTTCCTTTACTTCTTCTTGATCTTCAATTATTATGGAAGAGGAGTTTAAGGGAACAGGCTTTGGAAATTCAGCAGGGTCTGTTTCTGTTGCATTAGATGACTGATCTGGTTCAGTGCAGGAAATGTCAACTACTGAAGTGTTGATCTGAGCAGCATCAACTACTGAAGGATTGTCTTCAGTACTTTTGGTATTGACTTCACCAGCAGCTTCAATAAGGCATTGGGCAGACTTTTCAACTTTCTCTCTAAGGTTTCTCTCTTGTTTTTCATACTAATCAGCTCTTTCTTTCAGAGCTATTTCTTGTCTGGTCATTCTAGTTGATTTTGAGAATCCTTGAGATGTTGTGCTTCTCTAGCAGCTCTTTTTGCAGCTTCAAGAGACACAACTTCTGGTTCCTTTGACATCTCCCCTTTTTTGGCTTCATCCACTTCAGGAAACCATGGAGGTGAAGGTGTTACACCAGATAGATGGGCTAATTGTCTTCTGTTGTCTTCCATCTTTCTTGACAATTCACCAAGCTTGTGATCAATTGCATTGTTTATCATCTCCAGTTGAGTTTTATTCTTTAACGCCATAGCAGTCATGAATGTTTGAAGATGAGCAGAAATCAGCTGGTGTACCATCTGGTATAAAGGACCATCTGGGCTGCATAGTTAGTTCAGTTCTATGCTGCTTGTTGATCCAGAGAATTGGGTAGGCTTTTGTGATTATGGAGGGTGAGTTTTGGGGTGATCCTCAGTGTTAACTGGGGATTCCACTTTTGGGGAATTGGGGTTTAAGTGGTCTTCAACCTGTTCGTCTGTGACTGTCTCCTTGAGAACAGATACATTAGAATCAGGACCTTCACAGTCAGCCGTCAATTCAGTTTGTTTGGTTTTTGATCCATCATCCAAATTAATGGAATCATCTGAATCACTGACACTAGATCGGTTGAGAAGGGTATTTTTTTGGGGTGGGTCGTCTGAAAAGGTGACGATGAATTGGGTTGCGTGGGATGGCGTGATTGCGCCGGCGGAATATGGCGGCTTGGGGCTAGGGTCTCTAAAGGATGCGAATCTTGCGCTACTAACGGAGTGGTGGTGGAGGTTCAAAAAGGAGAAAGATAGCCTTTGGTGGAAGGCGATTTGGTCCATTCATAGTTGCTCGAGGGGGTGGAGCTTTGTTCCGGTAAAGATGTCTATTTCGGGTCCGTGGAAGCACATCGGTATTTCTGTGGGTGAGGTTGAGAGGGTTGGGATTGATGTTCCGAGCTGCATTATCGGGAAACTGGGCGGGGGTTGGGACATTGCTTTTTGGGTGGATATTTGGGTTGGGAATCGGCTTTGCGGATTGATCGGTGTCGAAGGACCGGTCAAAAATAAGAGTTTTAGAAAAGACCAACTACCTTATTAGTTAGGGTAAGTCGGGTGTCGAACCACGAGGAGTATTGTGGATAGAGATGGCAATCAAACCCGAACCCGACGGGAAAACCCGATACCCGACACATTTGGGACAGGTTTGGGATCGGATAAACGGGTATGGGTCCGGGTATGGGATTTGTTTTGAAAATTTGGGACGGGTATGGGATTTAATGTTAAACCCATTTACCCGCCCCGATTACCCGATTATATATACCCGTCTACCCGTCCCGATTACCCGATTTTATATGTCCGTTTACTCGTTTATATACACTACATAAATATGTTTTTTATATGTATATTATTTTTTAAGTCTCAAATCCGAAGCATTATACATATGGATATCAACTATACTTTCAACTGGATAGCATTTTTTGGAACTTAAATGATTATTGTGAGAAGTTTCATGGTAGCTTAATATCATTCATTATTATTAATAATTGAAAATATGATTTATGCGCAAAAATATGACCCTATGAAAACATACAGTTTAAAATCTCTTGTTATCCTAAGTTTTAAAAGGGAAACAAATACAACTTTTATATGTTACACATCGTATCTGCTTTTGTTTTTAGTGAAGATGTATTGGTTTTACTTATTGAAGCAATCTAATTTTTTTTTATCACATTTCACCTTTTGTATTGGTTCAAACTTAACTCGTTGACGCCCGATAGTTATGCCTGAAATCCGAAACGCACTAGTATACCCGAAACCCGTGGGTATACCCGATACCCGACGGGTAATTACCCGTCCCATACCCGATGGGTTTTGGGCCGGGTATGGGACAAGTTTTTATAACCGGGTACGGGATTGGGATTAGCCATACCCGGCCCAAACCCGGCCCGTTGCCATCCCTAATTGTGGAAAGTGTTATTTTTAACAACTAAATTAAATAAGACGGAAATGTAAAATCGATTGGTTGATTGTTGATTAATTTGCAAATAATAAAAAAAAAACTTAAAAGAAAATTTAATTGTAAACGATTAGAGAAATGGTGACCTCTCCAGGATCCCGGTTAATTACTATTGTCAAGGTTAATATAGTTTGTCAATTGGAATCACATAGACATGATTTGTGGATTAATATGATTAATAAAGAAGGTTGATTAATGACTTTGCTGACAGCCGATAACTAGACCGCGACTGTTGACTCGGTTGATTATCACCTAACAATATCTTAATGACTCGCAATATTGAAAGACACAATTTGAATGTATTCAATGACCCTCGATAAGAAACCGCGTTGGTTGATGAAATCCAAACAAGCATACCATTCAATAAACGTTCAACATCAATATTAAAATAAACCACAACTGAAATCAAAAGTTTAAACAAACATAATTCCAATCCAATTGTTCGACAAACATAAACCCTTGCAAAGATAACTAACCATTCACCCGAAGAGGGTCACGGGTGATTAGCGCTCATGGTGGTGTAGAACGCGAACGGGAATCGAATAGCACTTGAAAACATCTTCCTTAGGATGAAAGATAGGTTGTTTGATGTTATTATGTGTTGAAAGTGGCTGCCAATCGTCCAAAAGATAGATATTTTTCGAGTTATGGCGGCTGACAAATCCCAGGTTATGAGTTTCTTTTGGTTTTAAATCGTCACAAACAACTTTCCATGTTTTCCTCCTTTACTGCGTAGGTTACGCCTGGAACCCAAGCCTTACGGTGGTCAGTGACTGCACAATATCTCTGTTGTTGGCTGCTTCTCGGCGTAAGCTACTGGCACAAACAAGGCCTTACGGCCATTAATAACTGACCCTTCTTTTGTTTTCTCGCTGCTCGTGCCTTTTGTTTCCTTTAGATGTGCATTAATTGCACTTCTAATTTCTTTCTTTGAATTCTTTTCTTAGGGGTTGTTTAGTTGATTAAGTGCTGAATCATTAAGATGGTCTGAATGGGTTAAGAGGCTCTAAATGGTTAAGAGCTGAATCATTCAGCATCCCTTATTAGCTTAATGGTTCAGCACTTAATCATTCCATTCAGATGCTGAAACAAACAGTCTGAATGCTGAATGATTCAGACCTGAATGGTTAAGAGGCTGATTAAGAGGCTACCAAACAGCCCCTTACTTTTCTTTCTTTTCACGTTTTATTATTATTATTATTATTATTATTATTATTATTATTATTATTATTATTATTATTATTAGTAGTAGTAGCCGCCGCCTCTGACTCGGGTGTTCTTGACTTATCCCAATGTCCTCTTCAACGCTCCATCGTCCGTGCTTGCTTTCAAGTGTATGCGACTTGATCATTTTCCTTCGGCTCACACGCGTTACACAATCCCATCTTAAATCCATCCATTTTAGCCGTTTCACCTGCAATCATACAATGTAACGTAGTTATCTTATTCAAGGCATATAATCATTCAAACGACATTAAAAGCACATAATTAAGCATCTTAAGCACCATGATTGACCCCATCCATCACGGATCAGATTTCCGAATCTATTCGCGCTGGAAAAGGAGAAACAATGCTGGGTTTCGGATAGGGTGGGCTTTGGGGTTGGGATGTGGAACTGGAAATGGAAAAGACCTCTAGCAGACGGTGTCGAAAAGGATGAACTAGAGCAGCTCCAAACTCTGCTGTGTTTGGTTCCGCTGTCAACAAGGTGTGACGATTGGGCTTGGGTTTTCAATGGGTTGGGTTTCTTCTCTGTGGCTGGTTTGAAAGAAGGTCTCGCGGCATTGAGGTATTCGATCCCGGGTTATGTCTGTAAAAGGAACTCTTGGGTCCCCAAAAAAGTGGAAATCCTAGCATGGAGGGCTAACTTGGGAAATCTACCAACATTGACTGCTTTAGCTAGTAGAAACGTGCATTTTGGTTCAGCAATGTGTCCATTTTGTGGCGACTTTCAGGAATCGGTGGATCATGTATTCATTAGATGTGGATTGGCGTAGACTATATGGCAACTAGTGGCTCAATGGTCTGGATTTAAATGTGTTTGGTTTTGCTGTCAACAAGGTGTGACGATTGGGCTTGGGTTTTCAATGGGTTGGGTTTCTTCTCTGTGGCTGGTTTGAAAGAAGGTCTCGCGGCATTGAGGTATTCGATCTCGGGTTATGTCTGTAAAAGGAACTCTTGGGTCCCCAAAAAAAGTGGAAATCCTAGCATGGGGGGATAACTTGGGAAGGCTACCAACATTGACTGCTTTAGCTAGTAGAAACGTGCATTTTGGTTTAGCAATGTGTCCATTTTGTGGCGATTTTCAAGAATCGGTGGATCATATATTCATTAGATGTGGATTGGCGTAGACTATATGGCAACTAGTGGCTCAATGGTCTGGATTTAAAACCTTTTTTCGCATTTAGTATTAGAGATGTGCTAGATCTTGCGGCTTTCAAAGATGGTTCTACAAAAAAGAAAAAGGCTATACACGCGGTTTGTTTAACGACTCTTTGGTGCATTTGGAGAGCAAGAAATGAAGTTGTTTTCAATCACAAGCTATGTTCTATTATTCTACTATTGGGAGAGATAAAGGGAATAAGTCTCCTGTGGATTAAGAATCGATCGAAGCAGCTTTCTTTGAACTGGGAAATTTGGAAGGGATTTCATGTTCACAAAGTGGGTTGGGTTTAATGTTTATGTAATTCTTTGTATTGTGTCTTTTATTTTCTTTTGGTGTATCTAGGTGGCTCGCTAGCTAGCGACTTTGGTTTGAATAATAAAAATTTTGTTGATTGTTAAAAAAATAATAATATAATATCAGTGGTCATTTCATAGCCAAAGAGGTAACCAACTTTCATGTGTTAGGACATCATTAAAAAATATAGTTAGCATTGCATTTTTCTATGAGAATTGGACACATGGATGGAAATACCCAAGTTCGTAACGTTTCTCTTTTTCAAACATCATTTGTGGTAAATCAGTAGAGCCTACAGGCTGGGCAAGGGTGTTAGCCGGAGCTCCACCAGTTGTACCACTTGCCGTTAAAAAAAATTGTGATAAATGTTGATCTCGCTTATATAATTGTACGTTGGTTTTAATCGTTTTTTATTGGGATTGTTTGATAATCGCTGATTCTAATTTGTAGGGCATTTAATCTTTGAATTTTTATTTTTATTTTTTTTACTCGTTAACAAGTCCTGCACATGACATAATCGTATCATAAAAAGCCTTTTGATTGTGACATATGACATGTTCTTATAACTTACATGGTTGCTGTAACTTCACTAATGAAAATAGTAGAAGATTTTAAGACCCGTGGGTGTGGAGCGGATGGGCCGCCACGTAAGCCGCCATGTCACTGTGGGGTAGGCTCATCAAGATATGGATGGAACAAGGGTGTGGGGGATGAACCTCCCTTCCTTTAAAAAACAAAAAATATCATTGGTCAAATTGCCATGTCTTTTGACCGACATTCTTGACAGGCCGAGCCCTAGGGGGCGGTGTGGATGCGCCCTGTCGGGCCTGGCCGGACCAGGGACGCGCCCCACTCGATAGCCTAATTAGAGCTGGAGAATAAAAGTGAAGAAGTTTATTTAATCTCTAATTAAGTTATCAAACCAAGGGGTTGTGTGTTGGAGCAAAAAAAGTTTAGAGTTACCAAGTTTAGGAAAATAGTGGGTATTTAAAAGCTAAAGGAGTTGGTATTGATTGGGTTTGGTATTTGTTAAATTATATTTTGTTTGAAGAGAGTCGTTAGTACTCTTACAATTACAATGTTGAGTGATTGGTAAAAATTGATTATATTTGGATCCAAAACATCTAGAGTCATTAGTGTTAAATCTCATATACATGTTATATACTACAAGGTACCATATGAGTTTAACACATTTTGACCCATTTGATGAAAAAACTTGCACAACTCATATCATACCATTTGCATAATTACGTTATATCATGTACAATTGTCAATTGATCATTTAAACCTACTCTTGCCAATTAAACTATTCAATACATTATTTTGTTCTTGTAAAGCTATTTGAGCTAACAAACACCAAGTTTGTAGAGGTTTTAGTAGTTATATTGTTTCATGATTTATAAATGATTGATCTTAAAAAAACTTAACCGTATTATTAGTCGTATCCCGCTCGCTCTCACTACCAACATAAGACAAGTAAATCACGTATCTCAAGGTAAATCAGTCTCACATCCACAATATGATACTTCTTTACCATTTATCAATGGATCTATTGATTAGTTCAGTACCATACTAGTCACGATTCGAAAATCGCAAAAAATTAGGTACCAATATCAAAAAGTCATTGGTATGGTATACAGTACGGCATTTAAAGGTTAAAAGTCCCAAATACTAATAACATACGAACTGAACCGAAAGTATCAATCCCCAAAAAAAGAAAAAATAGTATCGATATTCGGTACAATACTTGCAATGCCAGTCCAAATACCAGTTAAGGTTCAGTTTCAATACCCGGTATCTTAAACGGACAATTGTCGATACAAATGGTTGATCTTAAAACAAAAAAAAAACAACAATAATAATAATATTAAAACCGGTTGATCTTATCCTTTGGTTGTCCTTGTCACGCATCACGTGCCCATGCGCCTGCACACTACTACAGTCCACAGTTTTAGCCATTTATCTCCAAATAAATACCAACACAACACCACCACCTTCATCAATCAATCATCAATAATAATCAATCAATATATCATCCCACAAAACATTCAATCCGATTATAATAACATGAAGAACACAGGCAAAACCATCAAATCCAGCGGAAAACACGGCCAGGAAGCACGCAGAGATCGTAAATCAACGACCGGCATGAACGGATCTCCTAAAAAAGGAGGTCACGGCGGCAAGTTCACCTGGTCCGGTGACTCTAGCTTCTCTCCAGCCGAGTTAGGTGGCTTCGACCGTGCTGTTGTTGATGATGACGACGTCATCGCTCCTAAATCATCTGATGATCGAGAGTAGATGTTGGAGAGTAACCAAGATGAGTTTGTTGGATTTGTTCGTCTTCGTTTGTGATCTGGTGTTATTATGTAAATAGTGACGATAATAATAATTAATAACTTTCATCGGTTGTTATTTTTATCTTTTATGATGATTATGATGTCATCGCTTCAGAATATGATGATATCTGGAGTAGATCGAGATTGTGATATGGTGTTGTAATTGTTTAGTTGATGATGAAGGTATCTTATCTTCATTGAATAACTGTTTTAAAATCCTTTGTTTAATATGAAGACGAGTCGGACCTGGTTTTAAAATTTGATTAAACTAGATTCTTGGTACGATTAGCTTTGCCATACAAAAGCGTTTGTTGCGTAGCTTGTTTGTCTATCTATCTACAGGTGTGCAATAGTTCTTACCGGAATCAGACTGTATAAAACCTATCGATTTGTTTCGAAACCGAGTTAAACCGGAATTGATTGTCAATTAAATCTTAAAGTTTTTAGTCAAATAAAAACCTGTTCTTGTAAAACTTAAGTTGGGGTGTCGTGGTTATGTTAAGGACTTATGATACGTTTTAAGAAGTACATGATATTAATCGCATATATGAAATGATTGATAATTTTGACATTATGAAAAATATGTTATGCTACGCATTGTAAGTTACATAATTCGAATGAAACTGGTAACTTAACAAGTTTGTTAGATATTGTATAGTTAACATGAGGTGAACAATATTCTTTGTAAAGATTAAATCGGAAAACTTAGACTCTGGATGGATGAACTACAAACCACTTGAAAAAAACCTGTTAAATTAATGAAGTTTTTAAATATTAATATTTAAAGTTTGAACCCAACCTGATTCTAGCGGTTCTTTAAATGAACCCACCATCGGAACTGTTTTCACCTAAGTTTAAGATTCGGAACTAGACTCTAATTACAATAGTATAGTTCGGATTTATCAGTTTGGTTTCGATTCCATAGTTCTAGCGGTTAAGAATTGTGAATTGATCAACCCTACGTCTACCTGTAATTCTGTTGTAATTTCTATTTTAAATTGCTATCAAAAGATTAACGTTAGACAAAATTACAGAAATCAACCTTTATGTATGCACAAAATTGCAGGTTTTAACATTTAGGTTTAAAAAGCACACAATTCAACCTTTTACTTTAGTTTTTCATGCAAGTTTCAACCTTTAATACAAACTCGGTTAAGTTTTATTTGTTAAGTCCTCTCACATGCAATTCATTTGAGGGCATATTTGTCTTTTTACCATTGATTCCCCCCCCCCCCCCCCCTTTATTAAAGCTCACTAATCCCTTCCTCCAACATCCTCTCCACCGTCACCCCCTCTGCTATCAATGCCACCTTCAACCTCCATTGTCACTGCCACCATCAACATTCCCACGTAGGTCAAACCACCACTAAATTACTTTAGCATAAGTAAGATTACAAGTAGCTGAGTTGGATCAGGTAACCACCTTGTGACAACCGTCACCCTTATCCTTTAGCAAGTTGTCAATTTTAGTCATTCGTATATTCAAATGTTTCTATTTTAGTCCTTATAAGTATTGTCGTTTCCAAATTTAATATAAGAGCGAATTCAATATTTATCATTTTTTTTATAAAATCTAATTCGAATATGTTTCAATATACGTAGATACGATCCATCAATAAAAAAATGAATAAATATTGAATTTGCTCTTATATTAAATTTGGAAACGACAATACTTATAAGGACTAAAATAGAAACATTTGAATATACGAAGGACTAAAATTGACAACTTGCTAAAGGATAAGGGTGACGGTTGTCACAGTCTCCCCTACTTTAGAAAATTTCGTCTCGAAATTTTTTCAAGTGGAGGTTTCTATGGTACAAAAGACGTTGTAAGATTCAAGTAGGCTTTTAAAATTTTCATGAATCATGTTTTGACAAAATTTAAAATAGTTGTCTAATATCCAAGATAAAAGTTTCAAAATGCTTGACAGTTGACTCGAGATTAGGAAGTTGGGAGGTTAAATAAGTAAGGTTTGGGAATGTGTAATGGGTGAGGGCAGAGACACTGATGAGGCTGTCTCCCCTACTTTTGCAAGGTTTCTAACTGTACTTTACTAGAGTATGCAACAAGAATCCAAGTAATCGAGCCTGTACGAGTACACAAGGTTTTAGTTTGCTATGTGGTGGTGAAGAGAAAGACTTTAGGAAGACGAATTGAAACTCATGTAAGAATGTTCTTATCGTAAATGCTAGCTATTAGTCAACGATCTAAAGAAGAGGTTATTATAAGTAATGGGTAGGTTCTTGGTTAGACTCCTAGTCCGTTCCCGCAGTATCGTTTATGCTTATATATAGCATATAGGGTGTACCGCAGCTGACCCACCACACTCCCGATACCTTGGACACGTACTAATTGTCTACCAACAGCCTAAATTGGATTACACACCACCCTTATGTACCTGTAAACCTATGATTGCGTTCCGGACCGTAATCATCGATTTACCTTACACCAGGGTGTTATGCTTTTCCATAACCCTATCCTAAGTCATACTAGAAACAAATGCGTGCAACCAATATGTATTAAGTAATAGATACTGCAATGAAATAATGTTCAATCATTTCATGGTTAGAGGTCCTTCCCTTCCGGGTTTTCCCTTTAACCGTAAATTTCTGTTCACATCGCTGGGCTCTAAACACCTATATTGATAAACTCTGAGAATTTCACCGTTCCCCTCGGATGGGAGTAATACTCTCATCCGAGTCGTACGTGGGCACCGGCTTAGATCTCATACGAGTAGTCAACTAGTATGTTCATTGGCCATGATTATGAACAAAATAATGTAAAGTATAACAGGGTTTTGCTCAAAAATAGGAAAAAAAAATATGCATACCAAATATGCGTCAAGTACATAAGTATAGCATAAAACTTCGATTGAAAGAACGGTATAATATAAATCAAGTAAATCGCACAATTTTCACAAAATGAAAGTAAACGAGTTAATTAATGCTCAAGATCAGTGATGTAAGAATAACTGCTAATAACTAGTGTGAGAATAACCACAAATAACACGCAAGAATAACCATGAATAAAATAATAATGCGAGAATAAGATAATGCGTGAACATAACTATAAATAAAATAGTAAAATCTAATGCAATTGAGAGTGTGCAGAACAGACATGTAGTCTACTAGCATGATGGTTTAAATTATATGCACTATATGTTAAAAGACATTTAGCAACATTTCGATAAGGATATGTCCAATGTTTAGACCAAAAGTTTTGCGACTGAAAGAGTGTAAGTATAAAAAGGTAAATTATCGTTTATAAAACAAAACGTAGTTTACTCGAACTTTGTGATATAGTCGAAAGTATAGTAGTGATGCATGAGAATAACTTTTTTAGATTCAAAATAGCTTCACATGGAAAGACTTCGTAAGTACACACTTTCATATGTTTACAAGAAGTCGAGTTGAAAATTGTCATAAGGCATATTATCAGTCGCAAGTTTCTTTTCTCGAAAACCATATAAATCAAATGTGTTTCAAAAGACCAATACTTAAATAGCAAAAACGTTAAAAGTCAATGTATTTAACATGAATAGACTCCAAATGTAACAAGTTTGAAGTTTCGAAATAATGCCAATGCGAAGAGATTGTCTCATAACCTTTATGAAAGATACCACTTTAAGTTTATAAAAGAATGATCGTGTCACAGCAACTGATATGGTAATGTTTGTGAGTAACGTGTAAGTTCCAAATCTTAAGTGTCAGCTGGTAACCTAGCTTCAAAAACCCAGTGCAACGTTGAAAGTCCACTATGCACAATTTCTCGTGCTACGTTGATTGAGTGAATCAGCTCGGTATTTGATAATTTTGATATAAGTTTATGGGTTGTTTGAAGACGTTGGAATAATCTGGTTTGAGTTGGGTTGATTCCCCTGGATAATGTTTATAAAATGTGGGTAGGACAGGGAGGATATTGCATATGTCCCAAATGCCTTGACGAATTTTGAGAAGTAGGACTTTTCTTTATTAAAACATTCCTTCAATTTTCATGTTACATCTAATCAAAGTTGAAAATTTTTCATGTTTATGAAATGTTTGGAAAAATACGGGTGTTACCCGTTTTGATTGGGTAATTGAAATCTTGAGTTGTCAAAATTTTGCAAAATTTATGCGTTGAAAAAACGTTTGTTTGTAAAAGTCGTTAAGGCATCTCTTTGGACTCATAGCACGCTAAATGTTTCAAGACGCAAGGTGTGTATAAGATGTGCTAATCTGATGAATTAGTTTCTCCAAAGCTGGGTAATTGGGTTTTGTGTTTTTATGAGATGGCGACATAGGGTCAGTTGCTAAGGTGATCGCTTTAGAGAGTAGTGTACTGGTGTGTGTTGAATAGATAGGCATTTATGATGTTGTGTATATTGTAGGGACATAAGGGAATATTTTAGAGATATACTGTGACATCGATCGAGTAAATTTGTAAACATGATGATAATAACAAAATGAGTACATAAGTTTGAAACCACATTCGTGTTTAACTGTGCAACGTTCAAAAATCAAGATGTGATCAATAGTTAAACAATAAACTTAAAAATTTATGTCATAGGAAAATGTTTTTGGACCATAGAAATAATGCTTTATGAAAACCACGAAACATAAAGAAAATAGTATAAGTTTTAATGCGATAAAATAGTGCATAGAAGTTTTAGTAATGATGATGAAAAGCGAACGATCAATGAGTATATAAAACAACAGGTGATGGAACTTAAAATCCAAATGTTAAACAAAACATAAGAATTAATAACAGAAAACGGAAAAATGCACTAATAGCGATAACTATTAATAGGGAAAAACTCAGAAGAGATAATAACTTCATTATAGAAAATTATGATAAGAGTTCAAACAGCAGATGAAAAGTATACAAATAATGAAATGTGATACAGAAAACATTTCTAATGAAACTGGTGACTAGCCAAAGAAATTGAAATATTATTAGTGACTTGTGGGGAGTGTACTTAAACCTATGAGTAAATGGTCATCCTTCCCGATTGCACGTACCCCGTCACTGGTAAATTTCAACACTTTTAGCGAGACTTTAAAACGAGATGTAGGAATAGATCCTTGGGATGTGGATTTCACTCCTAACTCAAAGATGTATTTCAAAACTGAAAACAATTGAGGAATGAAACCAATCACTAAGTTAAGGATATCACTCCCAGCTTAGTGGTTAAGTTTCTCTTTTGAAGGAAATACTCTTTGAGGTGTGGATGTCACTTGTAACACCCCAACCGATGGCGGAAACATCGAGGTGCCACAAGGTAACGATTGTTCATGAGCTCGAGGTACTAAAATACAAATATTTATTTAATCACGATTAAGTGTCAAACATTACATTTCGAAACACCAAATTACAAGAAACAAAGCATAAGTTTTATTTTATGATGTCTAAGTCCAAGCCTTATGTGATAAACTTCAAGCATCTCCTGAAACATGTACAAAATAGTATCTGTCAACACACATGATGTTGGTGAGCACACTTAGTTTAGTGTACGTATAGTATAGGTATAAAAAGGTTTTACAATTCAAGTGTCATGATTCAATCAAGGCAAAATGATAAACACGTAAGCACACAATGCGGGTCACAATCAAACCTTCATGTTGACAAAGATTAAAGAATTAACAATGACCCAAGACTTCCCTAACGCATAGGTATTTTCCATTAGGCGGGTTGTCAATCCAAATAGCGTTATCCATTGTTAAAGTCGGCTAGCAAAGTTAATGATTATGTAACGATTGCAAGTATACTACGTTTATGTCTAATCATCAAGCACAAGAATTCAAGCATAACACGTGTATGAATTGTATGAAAATGTTTATGAGTATGTGTAAGTGTAAGTTTCATATGTGTACATGAATCACCCCAAAAGTGTAAGAAAAGATAAAAAGGGGATAAGTATACTCACTGTTTTGCTAAGCACGATAAATCCGAATAAACTTGTCACGAGTTAAGACTACGAATTCTTGAAGAACTTAACCTATATGTATAAGAATACTAATAAGGGATATGTCTTAAAAGTCTAAGGCGTCCAAAATCTAAGGCGTTAGGATTCGTTAAATTATTTGGGGGAATAGTATTTTTATAAAAATAAGTATTTAACGATAAATATGTATCACGAAGGCATATTATGTTTTAAATTTCATAAAATGACTAAGTAAACTAATTATTCTTATTTGAATATTTTTGTATAAAAATATTCTAATTAGTTTATATAAAGGTTTTAGTCAATTATTTTAACTAAATATATAACGCTTTTTATGACTACATAATATTTAAACAAATGAGTCTAAGATTTATACTTATGATATTCAGCTCTGAAATATTTTTATAGAAAAATATTTATAAAAGAGATTTTATATATCATATATAATTAGATGTTTTATTTATATCGTATTAAGCATAAATAAGGCTAAAATACAAGATAAACTTCAAAAAGGTTATTTTGATGAAAAATAGTTACCTTCTGATGAAAAGTAATAAAAATAATTTTTCCACCATTTTTCTCAATTTACTTTTATCTAAAACTGATTTATTGAGTTTAAATTATGCTTTAGATGATTAAAAATAGGAAAATCCATAAAACGTATTGTTTTCTGAACTCATAATTTTTATTTAAGTTTCTTATGGTTAGAAATAACCTCACAAAAATTTTGGGATTTAAATCCTTTAAAATGAATTTTTAATCAATTTATTATGATAAAAAGGATTTAAATTGATAACTATGAGAAAATAAATTATTTTCCCGAAGATAAAAATACTATGATCTTCTATATGATGTCAAGATACTGCACGTAAAGTTTCATAATTTTTGGAACAAGAATGAATTTATTATGAATATTATTTGTTTAAAGCTAATTAAACAAATAAATTAAGATGACATGTAAAAACGTTTCAAAAGAGAGGGAAAATGACATGAAAATTATTCTAACATATTGAAATATATTTTCACCAATTTTCATGTTAAAAAACTTAATATTCGATTTTATATGAATTTATCATGTTTTCAGATATATAAAATGATTAAAAATATTAAAAATCGTCAAAAATTCACGAAAATTTTTATAGAACTTCTAATCAGTAATATGATCATAAGTACCAAGTTTCGAAATTTTTAGATCACTGATGGTTGAGTTATGGAATTTTAAAGTTGTAAATACTTTTAAATCAAAATCCCCAATTAATTAAGAACACCCTAATCCTAGATTTTTCAATTGGAGCCCTTAACGATTATGTTTGCTGAATTAAACAGAGGGCTTTTGATCTACTAACATAAATGAAAGAATAACCAAAAGGAATTGGAAAAACTCACGAGTTTGATAGTCCGATTGATTAAGAACACGAAAATAGCAAAACCCACTTAAATAAGCCTTCAATTCGTGAAAACCACGAGATAATAAGCAACGATTCAGTTACAGATCTGATAGACTAGATAGGGAGAGTATATGGGTGAGTTTAATTGTGATAAAACTAGATAGAAATGGTGTAATTTGGTTATGACTAACATGGGGTATTTATAAAGAAATTTAAAAAGAAAAAATGGGATAAGGATAAGACTTTGGAATTGGATATGGATATGGATAGGGTTGAATTTGGATATGGATGGGTTGAAGTCGGCTGGAATTTTTTTTTTTTTTTTTTTAAGAGAGACTAAAATGGTTTATTTAGGTAAAGCCCAAGGGTGCAATTGTCACATCACTCCTATCTCAAAGATATATTCCTAAGATAAATAACATATAGAGGAATGAAACTAATCACCAAGGTATGGATGTCACTCCTAACTTGGTGATATCGTTTCGTTTGTGAAATACGAGTGTCTTCTTCTCCAAGCAAAATGTCGAAAGAATAACGAGAAATAATCACAACGAAAATATCTTGAAAGAAAATATAAGAAATAAGAGAAATATACACGAGAGGACTCGTGAAAGTAAGCTTAGTTATAGACTAGGCTAAAAGGCATTCTAATAACCTAATTCCCTATAACCATGGCTCTGATACCAATCTGTAACACCCCAACCGATGGCGGAAACATCGAGGTGTCACGTAGTGACGATTGTTCAATAGCTCATGGTACTAAAGTGTAAATTTGAGTACATTGAATAATAGTTTATTACATTGACAAGAAATTCAAATTACAAAGATTCTAAAGCGACAAGTCTAACTAAAATACAATAAAGTCAAAACTAAAAAAAAAAATCCAAAAGCTTAAAGGAAGCGTCTCAAAATAACCTGAAACATGTACAAAATAATTTTGTCAACACATATAATGTATTGGTGAGCATACCCTGTTTGAATACATATAGTAGAAAAAGTGTTTAGCAATTCATGTGTTGTATACTGTTTGCAACTATGTATTAAGTAGTATCCGTCAAAGCCAACCCTAAATGATAAATGATTCAACGATTAACCCACAGTTGATAATGATCCAATGATAAACCCACAATTGATAATGATTCACACAACAATGACCAAGGTCTCTCAACAGAGTCACAAGGGGTATATACCATAGTACTATTCATTGAAGTGTCAGGCCCTCAAAGGTTAATGGTTTTGACAGTCATAGACACACAAAATAACATAACGCAAACACACATGAGAATTGCCATTAATGATAAAACACCATTTGATAATAGTGTACATGTAGAGCCCCAAAAGAGTAAAACATGAAAAAGGAGAAAAGATATACTCACAGTTTTGCTAAGCGATAAATCCAACAAAGTTCGTCGAAAAAGGCTTAAGAATTCCGAAGAACTCAACCTATATGTTTAAGAATACTAATGAGGAAAATGACTTAAAAGTCTAAAGCATCTATAATCTAGGGCATTAGGGTTTGCTAGACTTATGTAGGGAATATGAAGTTTTATTATATCTTGAATTTAATAAAATGTTTAAATACGGTATATCGTGGTTTAATATTTAATACGTGACGAAGCAATTATAATACTTACGTTTCCACACATAGAAACATTTTCTATTTTATAGAAAAATATTCATAAAACATATTTTAATAAATTACATTTAACTAAATAATTAATTATATCTAATTAAATGTAATTAAACTAAAAAATAAAGTTATGATCCAAAAATGATATTTTTATGAAAAATAATTATTTTCTGATGTATAACAGTGAAAATAATTTTTCCATAATTTTCCTCAATTTATTTGTATTTAAAATAAATTTAATGAATTTAAATCATGTTTGAAAGATTAAAAATAGGAAAATTAATAAAAATAAGTGTTTTCTGAACCAATAATTTTTATTTAAGTTCAGGACGCTTAAAAATAATTTTCCAGAAAATTTGGGATTTAAATCTTTAAAAATGAATTTTTAATCAATTATTAAGGATTAAAACTATTTAAATTAATAAAATTACGAAAATAATTTATTTTTCAGAAAATATTTGTGTGATAATTTTATTTATGGTATCAAGATGCTACTCCTAAATTTTTATAATTTTTGGAGTAGAAATGAATTTTCTATGAATATTAGAAGAATAATGCATCTATAACTTATAATAAAAGAATTGAACTTTGATGATGTGGCATTCAATGGAGGCCTCAACCCCTCATTGAATGTGCCACGTGGCATCATGTAGGATTTTTTAATTTTTGAATTTTTTTAATAAATCTATATATATTATAATTATTTTAGGAAAAGATGCATTTAAAAACAAAATTAAATTTTCTCTCTAATGTTTCCTCCCATAACTTTTAAACGTTAATATCTTTTATATACGAGATTTTTTAAAGAAAAAAATTACACCAAATTAACGAGCGTTTTATTATCTTTCCAACGAGTACCATAGTGCTATATAAAAAACGGAGAAAAAAACAACTATTTTTGTTGAGTTTTGTTTTCAAATATATTTTACTCTACTAATAAATCACAAACGATAAACATAACTTCATAGGCAGAGATTCTTTTTTTTTTATATTTGAATATGATAACTTATGTCAGAAATTTGTTTAAAATAAATAATAATATTATTATTATTATTTATTAATCATGTATTGGCAAATCATTAATTATGTTGTCATATTAGATATTTTATTATGTTATATTAGATATTTCAACCCCGGGACACTACCGGGATAAAAGCTAGTTTATAAATATATTTAAATAGCAAAATGAAAAATAGAAAAAAAAAAGAAAAAAAATGGCATCAGACTCGTGTCTGAGAGGAGTCGAACCCGGGTGGTTCAGTTGGCAGAGACACAGACAAGCCACTTCACCAAGATCCCTTTTGTTGATTAAACTTGAAAACAAAATATATTTAAGCCATTATAAAACTTCATCTTCTTCCCTAACCTAAAACCCTAACCTAAAACCCTAACCCTAGTTTTCTTAATAATCCGATTTAGGCCAGATGAGGACCCTGTAATAGAGGGCTTCTGATCGGATACAAACGAAGAATGAAACGGCACAAAGAAAAGGGACTTATAATCACGTTTAGTGCTCGAACACAAGGGTTATAGGTCCGCAACTTACGAGACCTATAATCACGACTAGAGGCTCCAATAACGTGGTTTGTTTGTGGGTTTGGAATATACAATCGTGCAGAAACCAAATGATATCATTGATTTATGTAGAAGACATTTAGAATTGGTTCAAATAAGTGATTTAAAGATTCCGGCGGTTACATAAGAAGTTGAAATTAATTGTGATATGAAACGCGTTTTTTTTGACTTAATTACTAGAGGAAATCGAGAGGTAAGATGGAGGAACGTAAACCCCATAATTAAAAGACTTGAAACGCTCTAAAAACAATTTAATTGCACTCGCCGGAAAGTTTTCCGGTTGCCGAAAAAACGGCCGGAAAATGGCAAGGGAGAGATTTCTTTTTTTTTGTTTTAAAACTTTCCATCATTGACACATATGGCCCCTCAACTTTTAACTAGGTTAGATTATTATATAACTAGGCTAGTTCTCTTTTTATATAAAACACTAACCATACTAACTAAGTTAACTTTAATTAGATATAATTAATTATTTAGTTAAATGTAATTTATTAAAATATGTTTTATGAATATTTTTCTATAAAATAGAAAATGTTTCTATGTGTGGAAACGTAAGTATTATAATTGCTTCGTCACGTATTAAATATTAAACCACGATATACCTTATTTAAACATTTTATTAAATTCAAGAGATAATAAAACTTCATCTTCCCTACATAAGTCTAGCAAACCCTAATGCCCTAGATTATAGATGCTTTAGACTTTTAAGTCATTTTCCTTATTAGTATTCTTAAACATATAGGTTGAGTTCTTCGGAATTCTTAAGCCTTTTTCGACGAACTTTGTTGGATTTATCGCTTAGCAAAACTGTGAGTATATCTTTTCCCCTTTTTCATGTTTTACTCTTTTGGGGCTATACATGTACACTATTATCAAATGTTGTTTTATCATTAATGGCAATTCTCATGTGTGTTTGCGTTATGTTATTTTGTGTGTCTATGACTGTCAAAACCATTAACCTTTGAGGGCCTGGCACTTCAATTAATAGTACTATGGTATATACCCCTTGTGACTCTGTTGAGAGACCTTGGTCATTGTTGTGTGAATCATTATCAATTGTGGGTTTATCATTGGATCATTATCAACTGTGGGTTAATCGTTGAATCATTTATCATTTAGGGTTGGCTTTGACGGATACTACTTAATACATAGTTGCAAACAGTATACAACACATGAATTGCTAAACACTTTTTGTACTATATGTATTCAAACAGGGTATGCTCACCAATACATTATATGTGTTGACAAAATTATTTTGTACATGTTTCAGGTTATTTTGAGACGCTTCCTTTAAGCTTTTGGATTTATTTTTTTTAGTTTTGACTTTATTGTATTTTAGTTAGACTTGTCGCTTTAGAATCTTTGTAATTTGAATTTCTTGTCAATGTAATAAACTATTATTCAATGTACTCAAATTTACACTTTAGTATCATGAGCTATTGAACAATCGTCACTACGTGACACCTCGATGTTTCCGCCCTCGATTGGGGTGTTACACACCTAGACTACCCATGAAATCTGTTGGGGTTACTATTAATGTAGAACCTACATGTAATGTTTTCCTCTTATATCATGGTATAATACGGCTAAATTGTGCTATTCCTTCCATTTATGAGAAAAAGCAAGGGAGAAACCAAACTAGTTTTTGCTAGGGGTGTAAAACGAATCGAACAAACACGAACAAGATCATGTTTATGTTCTTTGTTAAGAAATAAATCTGCTCACGACCGTTTCTTATTACTTAACGAACAAGATTTTCTTTTCAAGCTCTTTCATTAAGGAAATGAACGTGTTCACGAATACAAATAAATCAACAAAGGCTAGAGGTGGATGGCAGAGGGATCAACATTGGAACTTGAGGCCCTACTTAAGGAACAAAGGTCGATAGTATTCCTCAATTTGAATAACGAGGAAGGAAAGCAGAACACTGCATAAACAAGGAGGGAATAAGGTTTCCTATTTTAATTTTTAGGGTGATAAAATTAATAAAAATTAAAGTATATAAGTAGTTTATATAAACATATAAATGAACGAACGTTCACGAACACAATTGAAAAAACGAGACCTCTGTTCATGGTCGTTTATTTAACTAATCAAACGAAATTTCCTGTTTGTGTTAGTTTATTTATTAAACGATTGAACGTAAACAAACTTTTTCGCCGAACGGTCAATTCGTTTACAACCATAGTTTTAGTATTTGGTTACAATGATGGTGGTAGAGCTTAAAATGGTAGTGAAAACCATCATTTAGGTAGTGCAGCTTGGTTGAATTCTCTTTTCCCATTTTTGGATGATGGATTAGTCTCACCTTTGCTCACTTTCTTCTTCTTATACTTCGTGTATTTTAAAATTCAATGGAACCATTGATAAATGACATATTGTTGTGTTGCGTTGGTTCTTTTTGAAACACCTGTTTGACACCTGTCCATCATGATTACGGTTCGTTAAAACCCAAACAAAGATGACATTCTTTCAAAATGTCATGTCGTGA
Organism: Ambrosia artemisiifolia; assembly: GCA_032199755.1. Lineage (NCBI taxonomy): Eukaryota > Viridiplantae > Streptophyta > Magnoliopsida > Asterales > Asteraceae > Ambrosia > Ambrosia artemisiifolia. The sequence goes on from CM063514.1 coordinate 1,683,461, forward strand.
CCCGAGCCCCTTGTGACCCAAAACCGTATATTTATATTAGGTCAAACAATTTTTACAATATATATTATATTATTTCTATGAGTACTATAAAAATGATCATTTCGAGTGAACATTAGTTAGAGCTGTACAAAACCGTATTTTTTTAATGATAAATCGAACCAGTTTCTTTCATTAATGACTCAAATCGGTTCAGGTTAGGTATCAATGAAAATGTTCAAACCTATCACATTGGTTTAGGACCGGTTTCTTTTTTACATGATTTCCCAACTGGTTTCGGGGTCAAACTAGATCTTAAAGATGAAATCACAAAGTAGTCCCAAACCAACGGCCGGGTCGGGCCCAACCCGGTTTCTGATTGGGCCACAAATCAAATATCCACTGGCCATCTGTTTCTTTTTTATTCTTTCTGTTCTATAGTAAAAGCAAAAAAAAAAAAAAAAAATTAGATATCGTCCATGGTCGCTGCAAGCAAGCAAGCAAGCATTGTTACATAGCTAACGACCACGCTAACTCTCTTCTGTAACTCATCCTTCATCTCCGATCGATCAATTAATTATTACATATCCGATCAAATCATGTGCAACAATAACAAACCCTAGCAATTCAATTCAATTCAATTCAATCCAATCCATAACCAATCATCAAAGCTAGGGCTTAAATCAAACCAATGGGGAACAAGATCGCACGAACGACACAAGCTTCATCGACAGAATATTATCTTCACGACCTACCTTCGTCATATAATCTAGTACTGAAGGAGGTGCTGGGACGAGCACGGTTTTTGAAATCGATACTGTGTAAGCATGACGAAGGATTGGTTCTAGTGAAGGTTTATTTTAAACGTGGTGATTCTATTGATCTTCGTGAGTATGAACGGAGGTTGTCTCAGATTAGGGATATTTTTAGTCGTATGGAGAACCCTCACGTTTGGCCCTTTCAGGTTATTATTATTATTATTATTATTATTATTATTATTGTTATTATTATTATTATTATTATTTATCTAATTTTGAAATATTATTTATCATTGTTGTAAAGTTGAGGACCTAATATTATTACTCCTTTTGGTATATGATGATGATAAGTACATTATAATGATACCTGTTTAGTGAGCAAGGGGCGTTCTCGGGTAGGGGGTTTCGGGTAATAATTAATGATTTCGGTAGGTGAGGGATATATAGTGAGAGTGTAGTGTGAAAAGAGTGGGGCCCAAGGTTGTTTAGGGTAGTGTTGCGGTCTATTAAGGTGATTTAGGTAGTTTAGGGTAAAAGTGAGTTGGTAGTACGTGACTGGTGGATTCCTGGGTACTCTTATTGAGCGCCTCTTCCTCCCTTATGTTGGGCGATTAATTTGGAAGCTCAATCAAGAGAGGGCAAGCTGGCCCTAGCCTTGGGTCGACCCACAAGTTTTATCTTTGGCAGTAAATTAGGATAAATTTTTTCTGCCCTAAGTTAGTCTCTGTATAGTTATTGACCGAACCATTTTAAATCCTCGTGTCGTTTATTGCTTTTGTGTGTGTTACTGTGTTTGATCCTAACAGTTTAGAACGAAAAGAGGTAGTGTATGTTACTTTCTAATAGTGTCATACATTCAAATTTGAAGATTGAAGGCTGATAATGTGTTGTAAACTGTCTACTACCTTAGAACTCTCAGTCAAATATAGATGTTATTTGTAATTTGAAAGGTTGAAGAATATGTTTTTAGAATGGCTTGTAGTATGGTTTAGGTAAAGCTTCAGGTCTCTTATCTATAGAATGGCTTGTTATGCTATTGGACTAAATAAAATGGACAAGTAAGAATTTCATAGACCATGTGTATTAGAATGGCTTGTCGTATTGTTTAGGTAACCTATCAGGCTTTGTTGCAGAGGGTTCCTTTTCGAAATATTTCTGTTGAATCAAAGGGAGATAGAAGTTCAATGTAGAAAGCTTATATTATTGCTATTACTATTTACTATTATCCTTTTTAGGTGCATTTTATCTTTTCTGTTGCATGGCACCATTGCTCTTGGATTCTAATGGTGTTATATAGATGGGACATAAGAGAAACTCATATTAAAGAGGGATGATATGACAAGTAGTTGTGCGAGTGTGCGATTTGGTTTGTTTTGTTGGGTAAAGAAGCGGGTAAAGTTCACTTTTTGGCTGATTTCTCATGGAAAACAGGCCAAAGATCTTTGGGTCTTGATGAATGATGAGTTAGTAAATAAGTATAATAGAATTTAGCTGGAAGTTTAAATACACACGTAGTGTTGGGTGCAATATATATAAAAAAAATGCTGGATGTTTAGAACATATAAAGTCTGTCGATTCTGGTATGGAAGGAAGTGCCAAGGTACAGCAATTATCAAATCGCGTTTTGAATAGATCATACGAGTTCTCTCTATGCTAAGACAGGAGTTCTAAGCAGTAAAACCACAAATAATATGTTACATGGATAAAATCAGTAGTAAGGGTATTGACTAACAGAAGTGGATATAGGGACCTGGGTAAAAGACTAAAAAGTCTCAAACTAAGACGCTTTCTCTTATACGTTTTTCATATAATCTGCCTTTTAGCAATGGGGCCCACGTAAACTCCCCGTTCTCTTTTTTTAAGTACCAAAGTAAAGCGTTTGACTTTTTGATATAATGGAACACATCATCATCATCATCATACTCAGTTAATCCCACCTATAGCAAAGCTAAGATAGGGTCTAAGGAGGGTAAGATGTAGACAGCCTTATCTCTACCCCTAAGAATAGAGAGGCTGCTTCCAGTGAGACCCCCAGCTCGATGTGGTTTGGTATCAAGCCTTGGACATTAGGCACAGAACACTTAGCAATCGGGACAAACCCGATCAGTGCATGTACCCCTTTGTCTTTTGGCTATCAACGCCACCACATGATGCATGATTAACCGTCCGTCGTTTTTAACGTTATTTTAACGAAATTAGTAAAATAACGTTAAAACTAGTGCAACTTTACTTTTGCCCTCTGACGGCCACACATATATACATTATATGCGCACACCGTAAGTGGAACACATGAGCCTTAAATTCGTTCTGAACTGTATGATAGTTGTTAACGCAACCAATCTTTTATCCTATATAAATGAGCCAGGTAGATCAAAATGAGTTTGAAGTAGTTCATTATAGCCTAAAATGGTTTCTAGAATATGCTGTTAACTGTCTGTATCAATTGTTTCTATATGCCGAACTAATTGTCTACATATTTAAGCTTGTGTATGTATACGGGTGACACACAAAGGTGGTTGCATAAGTTGTTGTGTTAATAAAATATATTATTTGTTAAGAACAAAGTATTTTGCAGTTTTGGCTTGAGACTGATAAAGCTGCTTACTTGTTGAGGCAATACTTCTTCAATAACCTTCATGATCGACTGAGTACACGGCCTTTCCTAAGCCTTGTTGAGAAGAAATGGTTGGCTTTTCAGGTTTGCCCATTATCCATATTAATTGATAATTTCAATATTATCACAGGATTACATGATTTCGTGATTCATTTTTTAAATGCTTCTTGCTGTGTAGTTGCTGTATGCAGTGAAACAGAGTCATGATAATGGCGTTTGTCATGGTGAGCTCATTGTTTTTTCTTCTGCATATTTTATGCTAATCTGTACACAGGCCACTGGTCACATAAGTACTCAAAAGCTTTTACTATGGCCACCCAAATATTAAAACAACTTTAGAGGCTACCAAGTACCAGTTTTGTTTTGTCTATGCTTATTCTGGCCAAAAACCTTCTGGGAAATTGTAATGACAAAATGATTAAAAATCCAAAACTTTTGTCACTTTTAGAGTTATAAATGATAAAAAAAAATGATAATAAACCCCTGAAGCTACATAAATATTGGACAGTCTGTCTACAGTTGATTCTTTTAGTAGATTTAGGGGCATTTTCTCTATTTTCACGACTTTAGATGTGATAAATGCTTTAAGTTTATGGGCATTTTGTCAATCTACAACTTTCCAGCAAGTTATTGTCTATGGTGGTGTAAATTAATTACTTTTGCAGGTGATATTAAATGCGAGAACGTGTTGGTTACTTCTTGGAACTGGCTTTACCTTGCTGACTTTGCGTCCTTTAAACCAACATACATCCCTCATGATGATCCCTCCGATTTTTCCTTTTTCTTTGATACTGGAGGAATGAGACGCTGCTATCTTGCACCAGAGGTGAGTTCATGCTTCTTGAAAGTTGTTGCTTTTTTGTTTTTATTTTTTGTATTTACTTTAACTTTATAAATGTCCCAGCTGAATTTCATTTATAAGATCACCTATTTTGCAAGTTTCAAAAAGTGGTGATAGTTGGTATGGTAATTCCCTATTTTGAAATGGAGGTAAATGATGTCAAAAACATATGATCTTTAAAACTTACTATTTGCCAGAGTTTGTGCTCCTAAAATAAGGCAATTAAAAGTTAGTCACCTGATATTTAAATAATGGTCAACTCACACACACAATGTGGATTTGCTGACTTACTGTTATTGTTTAGAGATTGTATGAGCATGGAGGTGAGATTCAAGTTTCACAAGATGCACCTTTAAGGCCATCAATGGACATCTTTTCTGTTGGGTATGTCTTTTCTTCTATCTATAATTGTTTAATTATTCTTGCAATACATTATTTCCGATTCTTGATTATTTATAAACTTGGGCATTCATGCTAAACAGCTAAAACAATGAAATCTTAACCAAATTAATATTAATAATAATATGGTTGAGTTTTGTCTGTACATTACAAAAGTAAAAATATATGATATTCTTCTTTTGCTACTTTAGGTGTGTGATTGCAGAACTTTTTCTAGAGGGCCAACCCCTCTTTGAACTATCACGACTACTTGCATATCGAAGGGGCCAATTTGATCCTAGCCAACATTTGGAGAAGGTATGCTTTTGCTATTTTGGCATCAAATTTTAATACACACACATACATACGTACATAATAATACACACACATATAGTTCCTTACAGTTATGAATATACGGTGCAGATTCCAGATTCAGGAATCCGCAAAATGATTCTTCATATGATTCAACTTGATCCTGATTCCCGTTGCTCTGCTGAAAGCTACCTGCAAACCTATGCTGGCGTTGTTCTTCCATGCTACTTCTCTCCATTCCTACATAACTTATATTCAAATTTGAATCCCATCAATCCTGATTCTAGGGTAAGAAAGATCCAATTAAGTGTTTGGTCAACAGGAATGCAATGGACCTAAAAATTGTGTTCGTTAACCAAGTAGGAATGAAATGGAATGTTTTATGAGGATTGAATGAAAGTTTACAATTTAGCCTAATTTTCCATTCCTAGAGGAAGGAGTATTTAACTATCATTCTTTCAAGTATGGAATGAAAGTTTACAGCTTAGTCTAGTCATTCTCTCAAAACATGCTTTGTCTAATAACTCCTAAAACATTTTTTATGTCATTTAAAAGTATATTCTTTCAAGTATGGTTTAATAACTCCTAAAACATTTTTTACTTCATTTAAAAGTGTACATTTTTTTTTGTTATATTACGTACCAACTAAAAATTTAATATATATTTGATTTATATATATAACAAAATGTATCTTTAGAAAATTAGAAGTGAGATAAATATTTCATTTTCCCCTTAAACATGCCTTGTCTAATGATTATTTGAATTTCCCAAATAACATGCTTGATAGACTCCTTCCATTCCCCATGCTAATGATAATAGATCATTCCCTTCCTTTCTCATTCCATTTCAATCAACCAAACAGACCTCAAAAATTCTATTTTCAATTCATGTTTTTTATATATTTAATTTTTTGATACAGGTAGCAATGCTCCAGCTTTCTTTCCCTGAAATATTAAAACAAATGCTAACCAACAGAACAGGGGAAGAAACCAATTTAAAACCAAAGATGGAAGACGCCATCCTTCAAACAATCTCTAATGTTTTCAAGAGAAACCATCATCCTTTCTTAAGAGAAATCACAATGAGTGATCTAAACTCACTAATGTCTGACTATGACAACCAGTCGGATACTTTTGGGATGCCGTTTCTACCCTTACCACAAGATAACACAAGCTGCGAAGGAATGGTTTTGATCGCCTCATTGCTCTGTTCATGTATAAGAAACGTCAAAACACCTCAATTAAGAAGAAGTGCTGTTCTTCTACTGAAGTCATGCTCACTATACATCGATGATGAGGATCGGTTACAGCGCGTGCTTCCCTATGTCATTGCCATGCTCTCAGATTCATCAGCAATCGTGAGATCGGCTGCTTTGGAGACCCTATGTGACATCCTACCATTGGTTCGAGATTTCCCCCCAAGTGATGCTAAGATATTCCCTGAGTATATACTTCCAATGCTTTCCATGCTTCCAGACGATCCAGAAGAAAGTGTTAGAATCTGCTATGCAAGTAACATTTCCAAACTTGCATTAACCGCGTATGGCTTTCTAATTCACTCGATAAGTTTAACAGAAGCAGGGGTTCTCAATGATCTCAGTATGAACCAGAAGTCCCAGAAAATAACTGGTAAAAATGATGCACAGCTGGCACAGTTAAGGAAATCGATAGCCGAAGTTATTCAAGAGCTTGTGATGGGACCGAAACAAACACCAAATATAAGAAGAGCATTGTTACAAGATATTGGTAATCTTTGTTGGTTTTTCGGTCAAAGGCAAAGTAATGACTTTTTATTACCGATTTTACCTGCGTTTCTTAACGATCAAGACGAGCTTTTGAGATCGGTTTTTTACCGTCAGATAATTTATGTTTGTTTCTTTGTTGGTCAACGAAGTGTTGAGGAGTATCTTTTACCATATCTTGAACAGGCATTAGGTGATTCGACTGAGGGTGTAATCGTCAATGCATTAGATTGTCTGTCTATTTTATGCACAAATGGTTTTCTGAGGAAACGGATACTTCTTGAAATGATTGAACATGCGTTCCCGCTTTTATGTTATCCAAGTCAATGGGTTAGAAGATCGGTTGTTAAATTTATTGCAGCAAGTAGTGAAAGTCTAGGTGCAGTCGACTCTTATGTTTTCCTTGTTCCATTAATTCGTCCTTTTCTTCGTAGGCAACCAGCTTCTTTAGCTTCTGAAAAAGCTCTCTTTTCATGTTTAAAACCACCGGTTTCAAGACAAGTTTTCTACCAGATTTTAGAAAACAACAGGAGCTCAGACATGTTGGAAAGACAAAGGAAAATATGGTACAACAACTCATCTTCTTCAAAAGCTAAACAATCGGAAAATGATGACGGATACCAGAAAGGTGTTCGTGAGTTGGAACAAATGAAAATGTGGCCCGATCGGAGGCCTGTTACAGGCGCCATTCATCAGTCATTTTCTCTTGGTGAAATTGGAAGCTTCGCTAGAACCGCTTCGGGCTCCGTTGATATTTTGGATCCTTTATTTTCAGATAAATTAAAGTTTTCAGGATTTATGTCACCACAAATTAGTGGTGCAAGCAGTTTAATTGGTGATAAGTCTTCAGACGGTATACCTTTATACTATTTCAAATACGATAACAAGAAATCACCACCCGGAAGCGCTCCATCAGCACACGAATCCTTGTCATCAACAACAGATCCTCAACTTCACAGAGTCGTACATGAGCTGGAAGATCGTGAACCGGATCAAACCGCCCATGTCAGTAACAAATTTCAAGAACTCCACGTCAGTAACAAATTTCAAGAAACGGGACCTCTAAAAGGGATTTCTGTTATGGTGGATGATAACTCCAACTCCAACTCCTCGGCAATTCCTGATCCTGGGTGGCGGCCACGTGGTGTGTTGGTGGCACACCTACAAGAACACCGTTCAGCCGTCAATGACATAGCACTTTCAACGGACCAGACATTTTTTGTTACCGCGTCTGATGATTCCACTGTCAAGGTTTGGGATTCTAGGAAGCTGGAAAAAGACATTTCATTTAAATCAAGATTAACTTATTGCTTAGATGGAAGCCGAGCACTTTGTACCACAATGATCCACGGGTCAGCCCAAGTTGTTGTCGGGGCATCTGACGGTACAATTCATACATTTGCTGTCGATTACATCTCTCATGGGCTTGGAACCGTTGTAGAAAAATACTCTGGAATTACCGATGTCAAAAAAAATAACGTTAAAGAAGGTGCTATTCTCACCCTATTAAACTACACTTCAGGTGGTGGTGATGATGGTAAAATGTATCTTTATAGCACACAGAATTGTGGGATACATTTATGTGATACAAGAGAAAATACAAATTCATGGAATACAAAAGTGGTTCCTGATGAAGGATACGTGTGTGCACTTGTGGCAAGTCCATGTGGCAATTGGTTTGTTTCTGGTTCTTCAAGGGGTGTTTTAACATTATGGGATTTGAGATTTGGTATCCCGGTTAATTCATGGCAGTATTCTGTTGCATGCCCGATAGCCGATATGTGCCTTTTTGTTCCTCCTAATCAGAGTTCCTCCTTATCTACAACAGTTAGGCCACTTGTTTATGCTGCAGCAGGCTGTAATGAGGTTTCTTTGTGGAATGCAGAAAATGGGAGTTGTCACCAGGTACATTACTCTTTCGGGCTTCAGTGTATATAACCTTCATTTATATATATATATATATATATATATATATATATATATTATAGGAGGGGATGGGGTTGCATTTGAATATGATTGTGTGAGATATTGAAAACCTTGCATCAGATAATGAGCTGGATTCGATTTTGTAGAGTTGAATAATCAATATGAAACTACTATCCAAATAATCACTAATATGTTATGTTTATCCAATCATTAATATGCATATTATTCTTGCTCTTATTTTTCTTATATGTGTCATGTTTTGTGTGTTTGATGGGTTTTAGTAATATATTGGATAATTATTATCTCTTGTAGTACATTGCGGTATAGAAAGGAGTGTTTGGATGTGCTTTTGTTGTTTCAAGCTATACTATTTTGATCACTAAACATAGATTATTTGTAACACTCTGAAAGTTGCTGGAGTTATTAAATAAAGTGGATAAAAAGGTGTTACTGTGAGAAAAAAAGGACTTTGTGAAATGGGTAAATGTTCCACAAGGTGGTCATAAGGAGGGGTAAATAGGTAACTTTATCTACGCTTAAGATTGTTTTTTATGAGTGGCAATTGGCAAAACAGGTGGGTCAGGCCGGGTTGTGTAATGGTCAAAAGGGGATCAGGTCAAAACATGCAACTTTAAAAAACATGTCAAATAAATTTTGGTCAAAACAGTTTGGGTTGGAGTGGGTTCTTGGAGACCGGTATGTGGTAGTAAAGCGAGTGTATACCTTGGCCCATTCTAACCTAAAAAAATATAACGAGTTTTCCATCAACTCCAGTATGACCCGTGAGAAATATACATACCAGCGAATTTAACCCAAAAAGTTAAATTAGAGACCCAAACTAACCCTTATATGTTTGTTTGGGCTCCAGATCGCCAGGTATTCTATTCCATGGCACAACTCCAAAATTTCCTTTATTTGGGCCCAACTTATATATTGTTGGCTTCTTTTTCTTTGTTTCCCTTTCCTTTTTTTTCCTTATAAATTGTTGGTTTGTTTTGCATGCAGGTATTAAGGGTTGCAAATAGCGATAATGACACCGAGACATCTGACCTACCTTGGGCCTTGGCCCGCCCATCCAACAAAACACATTCTAAAGTAGAATCTAGAAGGAATGTTAATTTCAAGTACAGAGTTGATGAACTGAATGATCCCCCTCCACGATCACCTGGAATCCGTTCACTGCTCCCGTTACCTGGCGGAGATCTGTTAACCGGCGGCACCGACTTAAAAATCCGGCGATGGGATCATTCTAGGTTCATACATCTCTCTTTTATCTATCTCCTTGTCTCATCAAAACATTACTATTACCGTATTGCGACTGACCTTTGTTAATGCAGCCCGGAGCGAACTTATTGCGTATGTGGTCCATCAATTAAAGGTGTTGGAAATGATGAATTTTATGAGACCAAATCCAGTTTTGGTGTGCAAATTGTTCAGGTCTGTCAATACAATTCTTTACCTAAAAATGGTTCAGTGTTGAATGCGTCCCTTGTTAAACACTAAACAACTAAAGTAAGAATTAATTCACAAAAGAAATACATTAAAACAATCTGAGACTTGTAAAATAAGTACCGTAGTGAATACATTTTTTTATCATACTGTTATGATTGTTAATAATAACTAATAAGTTAATTATAGAGTTAAGTTATTCGTAAGTCTTACATAATCTTTACGTGTTAATAACAGGAGTCAAAAAGGCGAGAAACTAGGCCGACTGGAAAAGCAGTTCTTGCAGCTGCCGCCACCGACACTGGTGGCTGTCACCGTGACTCAATCCTCTCTCTGGCTTCTGTGAAACTGAACCAGAGACTGCTATTATCAAGCAGCAGAGATGGCACTGTCAAGGTTTGGAAGTAGACTGGTGATTACTTGTACATATGTAGTACATAACTAGTGCTGTCTAAAACTGCATTATAACTTTTTATGTTATTAAATGTATATTATTTTATATATAGTATTATACAAGCCTTGTGATTAGCATCAAGGTTATCAGCTTCTGTATCTATTATGGTTGATAATGTTTTTCGATCATTCCCTTGCTTTACTTTCATCGCATGTAAATTTTGCTTAATATACACATGTTCGCCGATTCCTTTGCCATATGTGGGCTGATATGAGTTGGTTTGCTAGAACTGAGCTTACAACCGATGTATCGGTTATGGTTATGTACAGTTTGGTTAATTTGGTAATATATAATTTGGTTTAATCGGAACCGTTCAGTGGCCAATTTTGAACGTGGATTATATTTTGGTCAAATGAAATGTTAGCAATTCTTTTAGTTTCTTTTAGTTAACCATATCAAATGGGTCGAAAGTTACCGAAAGTGTATTTTAACCCACAAAACCTGTTTAACAAGTTTTTAGACAAAAAAAGTCTATAGGGTCATGTTTTGATCCCTTACCCGATTTGTCCGTTTTGTCACCTCTAGAAAAGGTCTTTCTTTACGTTTAGCAATTCTTCTAGTTTCTAATGTATGTTATTTATTACAAAAATAACAACATAAGTTTTTTGATATATAACATTTATAAAAATAAAATTATTTGAATGGTGTTTATTAAAAGTTCGGTTTATTTAAAATAAAGACCCGGCTAGCTGTGCTAATGATTAAACCGTCAACTTCAACGGCGGATCAAAGCTTATTTCAGTTGAACCGGGGGGCTCCATGGAAGGAATCTCTCTATTCTTACGGGGTAGATGTACGGTTGTCTGCATCTTACCCTTCTTAAACCATACCTTAGCTTTGCTATAGGTGAGATATATTGAGTATGATGATAATGACAATCATAACAGGAGGATAAAAATCAGTTATTAAAAAAGAAGTCATAACCGGGCCTCCGTGCTTAATTGATCCGGTTATTTCAGTTATGTTTATGGTTATTTTGGTTATGGTTCAGTTTTTCTATCACCCTGGATTGTGTAACTGATTCAATTTACTGCTTCTCTTGATGATCCTTTTCAATATCCATTTACTTATTCATAGGACAAAAGTGACATGTAAACTAATATAGTTCAGTTATACTATATCTATGAACATTATGTTAGTTCACCATGAAGAACTAATGAAGCCTGTGTGATTGCTCTTGAGACCCTCCAAATTTCATGTTGTACCGAATGCCACGAATCTTTAGTGTCGAGTTTATTTGCATTTTCAACAGCATCATCTATCCCTGGGAAGCATTTTGACCCATAATCGTTGTGCTTTGATGGTGCGTAAATCTGGTGTGGACACGATCATCGTTAGATAATGTGTTTTATCTGCTACTGTATTTGTTAAGACATTAGAATAAAAGATTTTTTTTTCTTTTTTTTTTTTTGCGAAAGGCTAAACGTAAAGAAAGACCTTTTCTAGAGGTGACAAAACGGACAAATCGGGTAATGGATCAAAACATGTAATTAGTGACCCTATAGACTTTTTTTGTCTAAAAACTTGTTAAACAGGTTTTATGCGTTAAAATACACTTTTGGTAACTTTCGACCCATTTAATATGTTTCCTTTTAAGCCGTGTTTTTTTACGCTTGACACGATAATAAAACATATCTGGAACTGACCAAATAACTATTTACCCAACACCTTAATAAATAGTTACTATGTTGAATACGATTTATGAGGTTTTATGCATTTTACATAAACCCGTTGACAACTTACGACTCATTTGACCCAAAAGGCCTTTTCTAGAGGCGGTAAGTTACACATTTCCAGTAACGGGTTAAAACGTAAATTTTAGGCCCGAGACATTTCTGTACGATATATGTAAAAACTACTGTATCCTGAAATCATTGCAAGAATTATATTACTTAAATAAATGACTAATCTTAACAAAAATATTTATAAGCTTTTATGCAATAGAAACACACAAACAACTTTTGACCCGTCTAACCTGTTTCCTTTTGAACTATTTCTTTCAACCTTTTGACCCGTTAGAGATAAAACGAAACCAGAATTGACCCATTTTCTCATCTATTAGTTAATGGTCGAAATTGCCACCTCTAGCGTTTTTCTTTACAGTTTATATAGTTCAACTTTGTAAATGCACTACTTTACTGCAGAAATAAAAAACAAGTTTTCATCAAGACCATACCAGATGCTTATACCATGGTCTTCCTGGGAGCCCGTCTCTGTCTGTAAGTGCGCGTTCTGCCATCATTAATCTGTCGTTTAATTCTCTCATTCTCCATGGTTGATTTTTCCACATAAATGCCCACCCTTTTTTTTCTTTTATTTTCTGTCACACAATATATATATTTTTTATTAATGTTAATGCCATTTATTGAATATATAAGCTTGCATAAAAGTGTCAAACAGAAACCGGAGTAATACCTTAATTTCATCGTTTATCCGTACGGCTGCATTTTTCATTTTTTCTATAGATTTGAACAAGGGAATGAGGCTTATGCTCTTATCTGATAATTCGGTTTCCAAATCTTCTGCACTTTTCTGTATTAGTTATGAAATATACATAAATAAGTTGACATAAGTAATAAATTTACTGTCACAAAATATTCATGAACATACCTGAAGCTCATTTACATATGATGAATAATTAAAAGGTAATATTTCTTCATCTGCAAGCTGAAGAGCTACCAAACCCCAAATGCTTGCAGCTGTTATAAAATATTGGAAGTATTAATATAAAAATGTAAGTTGTTTTTCTTAGAAAAGTTCTTTTTGTAAAAATGGGTAAGAAAGTTTTTTTTTTTTTGCCACATCTAATTTTTAACTATTAAGCCAATATGTGATTCTTTGGAAGCGCGAGTTGTATAATTTATTACATACCAGCTACATGTCTACGAAACATTGGGTCACCAAACTTGCTCATCCAAACAAAATCGTCATACATCGAGTGGTAGACCGGGTAGCCTGCAAGAGAGATTAATTAATACGAAGGAGTATACAAAACATGTTTATTTTTCATGAAGAGTGCAACCTGGCCAAATCTATGTCTAAAACTCGTTTAAGCTTGGGTCGTTACTAATTTTAGCAAGCCAATATCAAGTAGCTCAAGAGCAGGTGGGCTTGTTTACGCTCATAAGTACATATATTAGAAAATAATGTAACTTACCATTTCCAAAAGATATGTCTGTTGAGGGAACACCAATATGCTGTACAAATGCTGCATAATCCGATCCGCCACCTCCTAACCGTCCAATCTTTTTCATCAAAAATCTTGTTAGGTTTAAAGGACCGTTTTATACGTTATAGTTCTGCTGACTTTAGAAGTTAAACATCAATTTAATGTCAGTTTTATTTATTTTATTTCATTTATCTATTTTTGGTTTTTATATTTTAATCATTGGTAAACTACTTGAGAGCGCAGGAGGGTAATTCTGGAACACTTACCACTGGAGACTTGGTAGTTTTTACCCAGGAATCGTAAACCGTCTGTGATGAGTTGTCTGGATCTTCAACCTTCAAAATGATAAGTTGTAATGCATATAAATTTTTCTTACTATCTACATTCAGCAGTGAAAAATGCTAGGTTGGGTAACGGGTCAAACTAAGAGTCAAACAGACAAGTCAGGTTACGCTGACCCAAAAATCGCATGACAAATATGATAAAGACTATACTAGTATACAATATTAATCTAATAATTTTACATAAAGTTATATAGGATGTTGTACGCATTAAAAGTACCCCTTGGGTGACGATGGAACCCAAATTGACTCACGTATAAGTAAACGGGTCAAAATTTTCATTTCTTTTTTGCATTGGGATAATTTGGACCCGTTCAACACACTTTCTTTTTTATTGACGTTTTGGTTTGACGATTTATAAGTAAATAGGCTGAAATCGCCACCTGTTTTGTAACTTCTATGATTAACTGATCAAGCTGTGGAGTGGCAGAGGCTTGAAATCCTGCTCCAGCAACCGCAATGTCAACGTTTAGGTAAGCAACAACTTTCGATGCTAACATTTCTCTGTTTTCTTCAACCCATTCCGTTGACCCAATCTTAAAAAAAAAACAATTGTTAGAATTATCAAAAAAAAAAAAAAAAAAAATCAAAATGATTTGTGTTAAGAGAGGTATAGAGACCAGTCCATATTCTTCTGCATCCCAATTGCAAAAAATAATCGTTCGTCGCGGTTTCCATCCTTCTTTCCGCAGCTTCTCAAATCTTTCAGCAACCTGAATTTTATGATCACAAAAATCTCTTTTAAAGGTGTGCCCAATGTGTGTTGTCAGTAGAGGTGGCAGTTTCGACCCGTTTTATGGGAAAACAGATTTCTTGTGTCCAACCGGCAACGGGTCAAACATATAAATTCTCTAAAAAAACAAGTTATCAATATTAGTTACCTCAAGCAGGGCTGCAGTGCCACTGTTGGGATCAACAGCTCCAAATGTCCAAGCGTCCCGGTGATTACCTAGGATAACGAATCTAGATACACGGTTTACACTACTTTAAACCCGTTTATCGTACTCTAATCACGATTAATAAAAATATACTTTGACCTTACAACTAAAGGGTCAACTGATAAGTACCTATCAGGTTCTTCTGTTCCTTCAATTATCCCTATGACATTCTGAATTGTGCTTATTACTTGTTTTGCCTGCAAGTTTACCAATAATTAAACGGGTCAACCCATAAACCCACCAACACAACCCGAATTCAATACAACCCGTCTAGCTAAAACGTTCATGATCTCAATATAAAACTGACCCGAACCCGTTTAAACACTTCACATGTGAAAAATTAACACATTACCGAATAACTGAGTTTTATAATTCCTGGACCCGGCCCGATCCTATAAACCGGAGCATCCGCATCACCCTGCCACTCATCCTCAGCCACCACCCCACCAATCCACCTCAATATCTCCTCTCCGTCGGCACCGGATATCGGCAACGACGGGATCAGAGGGACATCACCGGCCCGTTCGACCTCATCCTCGGACAACCTCTCACACCCCTCCATACTACTCGGCCAGCCCGGTGTTGTCGGGTCACCCGCCCCATTAAACACCGACCCCACCTGAACACCACTCGGCGGCAACCACTTGTCATCCGGAAACCACTTCGTACCGCCCCCGCCCCCACCGTAATCCTTCCGATCGGAGTAAATTAACACCCCGATCGCACCCGCATCATACGCATTCTCAACTATATCCCCCCTGTATATTTCCCCGTATCGTGCTAGCACGATACACCCGGTTATATTAATCCCGGCTTTTTTAATGGCCATGTAGTCTTCCACACGGCCATAATTAACATATGCCACTAGCCCAGTGACAATACCGGGCTTGGCATATGCATGGAAAGTGGGTTCCACTTGGTTTGCCACGTCAGCATACGGGTCATCCTTATAAACCTCCTGTTGGAGAGAGAAACTAATGGGTGGGTTGGGGGGCGGGCGGGTTAGTGTCAGGGAACGGGAATCGGGGTAAGTGAGTAAAACATCATATTCAGCCACATGTGATTTAATATTATTGGCACTTAGTGTTGATAACACGTAGGATGCTGCCTCAGCATTGGCATCCGTGCCGGCCAGATGGGGCCGGCGCGTGAGAGTGTAAAGGTGGTGAGATATTGATTGGTTATTATATAATGATGGAGATATGCATAGAGAGTGGTAGTAGGGTCTTGTTGGTGATGAGGTTAAGTAGAAAGATAGAGTAGTGGTTATTGCTATGATGGTAGTTATAATACCGGTTACCATGATGGTATATTGGTGGTGTTGGTTGTTATTGTTGTTGCAACTCTTGAGATGTCCTATAAAAACTTGTGTTTATGGATAGTATTTTTTATTTTATATTATAAGATTGAATGTCATTTTCTTGTTTTTATGTTTGTCTTGATATTTTTTGGATTAGAGTGAATCATGAAGAAGATATTGTGGTGTGTGGTGACATAATAAAACATTATCGATCATTATCAAGGATATTTTAATACGTAGGTGTGTTTGTTTAGCTTTAAATAATTTATTCTTTATGAGAAAGTGTTGATTTAGGTAAAAAAATTACACGAAAATTCATATTTGGTCTACTAAAATTATACAACAGGTTAGTTATGGTCGAGTCAAACAACTGACAAAAATGGTCACTCTTAAAACACATGCTAAGTTAAAATTGATCGAGATGAGCGAGCAACATCAACAGCCATTGTTTGCCATCGTCACTTATTGATTGTGACCTCCGCCGCCTAATGGTCATCGTTGCCACGACACAACCACCACCATTGCTGCTGCTTCCAGCTCCACTGTAACACACCGGTTTTGGTTCTATTATATTAAAACATCTACAATTTTGAAGTTTTTATATGATGATCACTTTAAAGTTGAAATTGTAATATGATGAATATTGTTTAACGAGTTAAATGAAAGTCATTTATATGTACAAAAATATAGGGAATAGTTTCCACACTTTGAGATATAAATCCCCTTGCAATGAAATTATAAAGGCCACAAGTGATAAGTGAGTAAAGATTACTAAAAATCTGGATATAAAATTGGAAACCACTTATTTACATAAAACTCCTTAATTGTTGAACACTTAAACATAACCATGGATGATGATATATGTCAACTAAGAGATGGTGACAGAATTGGGGGACATTTGATCAAGTGGGGATAAATGGGAGTTTTTGATTAACTATGTTTTAGACCATAAAAAGTGAGGGAAAGATGTTAAAACATCTCATGTATGATGTTTGCTATTGAAGTAAAAAAGTGGCGATATTTGGTGCAATGCACTTGAAAGCCAATTAAGTTAGTGTTAACATTAACTTAAATTAATTAAGATGGATATAAAGGGTAAAAACAGGTTAACAAGTCTAAGGGGCTGTTTGGTTGATTAAGTACTGAATCATTAAGATGGCCTGAATAGTTAAGAGGCTCTGAATGGTTAAGAGCTGAATCATTCAGCATCCCATATTAGCTTAATGGTTCAGCACTTAATCATTCCATTCAGATGCTGAAACAAACAGTCTGAATGCTGAATGATTCAGACCTGAATGGTTAAGAGGTTGATTAAGAGGCTACCAAACAGCCCCTAAGTCAAGAAAGAGAGAAACTAGACTAAACTACCAACCATAAGGGTGGATGGGTTTCACGGGAACGCCGCTGCGCGCAACCCCTCCATCACGTGTGATGGATTCAGTCTTTGGTTGGTGAGCAAGAGCGTGGTGAGGCTTGGTAACAGTCTATTGTGAGAGTTGGTGGACAAGAGTAGAAGGAAAGAGATGAACCAACTATGGGTTCCACGGGAACACCACCACAAGCCCCTTTGGGTTTTAAAGTTGTTTCTGTTTTACTTATCCCCCGCGTCCTTTAGGGTTTTCGTTTTGAGATATGTTGTGGCTACGATGGTGGCATGTTACTAGGCATGACAACTTCGTTGTGGCGACATATGAGCCTCTTTGTTTTGCAATGATGATGATGAGTGTAGATTCGAGTCAATTATTTTCTTTTTCCTTTTTTTTCTTTCTTTTGTTTGCGGCATATTTGTTAGTGGTTGTGGCAGTTCTGTCTAACGATATTGGTAATGGCTGTGGTGGTAGTGTTTAGAAGGTGGTTATCGTAGTGGCCGTTGGTGGGTAGTGGCGATATTGGATGGTGGTGAGGCAGTGGTGGTTGTGCTGGTGGTGGTACCCACAACAAATTAAAAATACGCGGGTTAGGTGGTGCCTTGAAAAGGAAAATATGATTTGTGATTAAATTTTATAACTATAAGACCCACCGTAGTGGTGGCGCTTTATGATGTTATAAAAAAAAATAGCGCCCCTCACACCGTTACGGGGGGAGGGGGGGAGGCGTTAAGTAAATAGCGACGGGTGACAAATCCACCAACCAATCACTCAATCACTCGAGGACACGTGGACGAGGGGGGGGGGGGGGGGTCTGGTTTGTTTTTTTTTTCTTCTAAAATAGCGCCCCTCAATTTGTTTCCCCCACTACACCCCTTTTTCACTTCATTTCCCTATGCTGACTCAACTGCCACATGGACCAATCAGAATCAGTGACGTTACATTTAACCCCCTCCACTACACATGGTCTAACAAATAATATGTTTTAAATGTTAGCTCAAATTAAAGATACCATAATTAAGCGAACGGATACTAACATTACGACAACACGAAAAAAATACGTTGGCCCCGTAATAAAGCGACTTGATATTGATATTACGACTAGCCAATAACTAGTCGTATCATGAACAAGAAGTTAATATACAACTATTACAATTATACCCCTCCATTTTGAGAAATGATATCAAATCCACCATTTAACATGTTGTAATTGTTGTAAAAAGCATATTGTACTTTTGCCTCCATCTACAAACACTGCAAATTGTTTAACAAGAGTATTAATTTAAACCACACTTTTAGGGGCTCTTTTTTACTACTCGTTCAACGTCGTGAATTTTTAGAATATCACATAGGGCTGGCAATGGGTAACATGTATAAGACACGATAAGACCTGTTAACTGAAAAATACACTATGTGATTTTTTACTTTTTTTTAAATAATTAGAATTAAGAGGAAAAGATCCTTCATTTCTCTTTTTTTGTACATAAAACATAAAACTGTGTTATAAACATGAGATATAAAGTAGTTAAATGAGTCGTTAGAAACCTGTTAAACCTGTTAAGACACGATTTGCCAGCCCTAATATCACATGGACGACCCTGATAGTGATGAGGATATGTATAGGGAGTGGAAATAGGGTTATTATGGACATGAAGTAAAGAAGAAAGAGAGAGTGGTGATTATAGCTATCATGATGGTTATGATCTTGCTTACCATGGTGGTGGTGTTGGTGCCACCTTTAGAATTTCCTATAAAAAGTTATTGTGTTTTTCTTGATTGTTTAGATGGACAACAATTTAATAGAATGTCATTTTCTAGTCTTTTCATTTTCTTAAAATATATATGACTATTGTTTGGACCTATTAAATCGGAAAGGGTGAATTATGAGGTTATTGCGGTGTGTAGTGGCATAATAAAACATTGTCCATCGTGTCATCAAGATGGTCTTTCACTTTAAATTTTGTAAATATAACTTTGTTAATTAATATTTGTTAATTAATAATGGGCTAGTCCACTTTAAATTTTGTAAAGTGTTTTTCTTTAGGTTTAAATTACTTTCTTCCTTTATGAGAAAAGTGTATATTATTTTAACAATATTTTACACTTAAATACCATTCATCTTACACTTCTAAAGATTTTCACCCACAACGTTTCTTTATGGGAGCTAAACATCATACCACTAAGTCATATGCGAGAAAAGTGTAGATATGCATGAAATTTTTAAAATTTTTCTTGGGCCTAAAAGGAATGGATAAGTGGATGTTGGACTTTATGATCCACATCTCAAATGTGTGAAAGTTCATAGCTAAGTTTGAACAATTTTTAAATTAAATTTATGAATATGGTTTTGAAAGGCAGAGTCTGATATCTAATTATCTATCGAATAGTTTCAGGTTAAACTGTTGGATTATTCATGAATTGGGTTGAATTGGCTGGTTCTAGGTGAACCGAGTGAACATTTGAACCAGGTAGGGTTGAACCAACACCTTTGTCGGAAATGGTAGAGAAAGAGAATTGGTTGTAGCCATGTAAAGCATGATAGGGAAGAGGAATAAAAAGGCTGATACTCTTCAAAGACAAACATGGTGATCATAACCCGTTTATTAATAGATGAGTTGATTTGGGTAAGAAAAAAATTATGTACATGTTCATTTGGATCAACTCCAATAATACAATGGATCAGTTTGAGCTGCCCAAAAGTAAACTTACACTCAAAATGAGTATCACTTGTAATTGGTTGTCTTTGGTTTAATATAAAAAATCTAAGCATTTTAGATTAAAAAAATTATGTTTAAAAAAAAATGAGTCAATTTTTTAAGACATATTTATTTATGGTGTTATTCTTACGGTGTTTTGGAGCATTTGGAGGGCTCGGAACGACCTCATCTTCAATCAAAAGGAGGTGTCCACCCGGAAAATTGTGGACGAGATTAAAGTAATGAGCTTCTTGTGGATTACAAATCGTGGTAGAATGTCGAATATGACATGGGATTCGTGGAGAAAGTTTGATACGGCGAAGATGTAATGCACGGCTTGTGGGGATTTTGGGGTTCTGTGATTTCTTTTTCTTGTTTTTTGTTCTCGGCATTTTTTATTTTCGGATTCTTGTATGGTTCGTCGCTAGCGTCTTGCTAGTGTGTGATTAATAAAAGTTGAGTTTGCCGTTCAAAAAAAAAAAAAGACATATTTATTTAAAATGGGTTCAAATGAGGAAAGTAACACTTATGGTCACGGGTCACCCATATCAATGTACTCATAGGCTCTTATATTATCAATTTAAGTCATTGTACATGTTAGAAACATCAAACATATAATTTATACATTGAGCATAGGAAGGGCCACACTTTTTAAAACGTATTACCTGTTAACCTCTAGTTGCTAGTAAATGATGAATGAGGATATTTATTTGACCCATTTTGATACCCCAAAAGGTTGCTACCAATCTTCTTGTGACTCAACATACATATTTTCTTGTCTACTGTTAGAGGCTACATGGTGTGGTTATGGGGGTTGGGGGGGGGGGGGGGGGGATGTGGCAACTACGTCAGTACCCCCTTCGTGGTGGTGGCGTCAAAGGGTTTTTTTTTAATCAAACAAGCAATCACAATCATCCATAATCCAACAACCAACAACAACAATTCATCTCACCCTCACCTTTTGCCCCACCCCACACCAGTGGAGATCTTAAAGCCCCAAGGGGCCAGGCCCCTTCCACGCCATATACGGGGTGGTGTTGGTGGCGTGGAGGGGCTTCACACCCCCTTTCCACGCCACCACACCGTGTAGTCTGATGGTGATGATTTTAGAACTTTCCAGCTCTCCGATCTCGAGTCCACTTGTAACAATTTTAAAGCACATCATCTCCACTCACCATTTCAAATGAGGGTGACAATATAGCTTTCGAAAAAAGACGAGTTGGGTCGCGTAACGGGTCATGTCACTTTCAGGTTAAAACGAGTTGATTTAAAAGTGGTTAGGTTTGGTTTAGGTTAAAATGGTTTCTATAAAAATCATTCTAACTTCCTTAGTAATGCCAACTTCTGAAAAATGTATCGGTTGACCAAAATTACCAATGTAAAATATGTTCGAGCGAAGGCATGTGTGACTCAATCACGAGTCGAAAATATATTCATAGCAAGAGTAAAGAACCTGACATTAATAACAACAATGACTAAACTTATTGTTAAAAGTAATATCTTTTATTCAATTTTATAACTTAACTTTTATAACATAACTTTTATATATTTGGGCCCTCATCATGTTGCATAAGACTTTGTTTTGCAGATTGGTCTACTGCTGTAGAGTTGGGCTTAGCTGATGGAAGTGGGCTGTAGAGTTGGGCTTAGCTGGTGGTCCAGGAAGGAGCTCCTGATTTGGCGATCCGTGTGACATGCTGTGGTTTAATCCTGATCGTTGGCTTCGTCTAATCTCAGCCATCCGATTCTTTATTTGTGTTAGTTGAGAGAAGGTTCGAGAAGGCCTTATATAAAGCCTTTCTCTCACAACTGATCGTCATTATTGATCATAATATCTTTTCACTTTCTCTCATCATCTCTCTTCAATACTCTCTGGTTAGGGTTTAGAGGTTAGATCAGGAGTTTCTGATCTTTGTTATCTCTTTTGTAACCTGTCGTTTGTAGGTTTGATCTTGTGTAGATCAGGTCTTGGTTTGTGAGTATTGTGTCTAGGTTGGTTAGGGTTTTCCCTGTATTTTAAGAGTCTGTGTAAAGTATTTTGTATTTTTTCTTGTTTTGTTTTGATCAATAAAGGTTTAGAAGCTTTTGATATCATGTTGTTGACATGGTATCAGAGCAATAGGTTGTGATTTGGTTGTTTTCTCTGTCTTCCGCTGATTCTGCTTGTTCTGGTTTCTTCCTTCTGATTGAAGGTCTGTGAGTTCACTGTTGGGGAAAATATTCTGGTTGATTACATCTGGAGTTTGGTTCCTGTGGATTGTGTTCTTGGACTGTGGAAGAATCAGATCTAATCTCAAGATCTGAGGAGTTTACTGAGAAGCTTTTCTTCTTGCTCTCTGATGCTGTAACCCTAAGTGAAGGTTACAGCATTACGAGTTGATTGGTTAACCCTAACTTGGGTTCAATCTGGTGAGATCTTTTCAGTTCTTTACTGTTTTGATTTAGAGTTGTCCTAAGGAGTCTTTGTACAGGCTGAGTTCCTGTTTTAGCTTTAGGGCTTGTCTAGGTCTAGGTGGCTCCCACGTGAGGACTTGCGTTGGCACCCAAGAGTGACGAACCAACGATCTGGACACCCACGTGGCTTCGCCGGTGTGTGTGGTGTTGTTGATTTGTTTTACTTGGTTTTTAATATCTGTTGATTGAGTAGTTGCTTAATCTGTGATTCTGTTTGTGTTCTGTTATTTGTTTACTTGATTTTAGTATCTGTTGATTGAGTAGTTGCTTAATCTGTGATTCTGTTTGTGTTTTGTTCTTTGCTTGTTGTTTGGTGATTGTTATTACCTGTTTGCTGTGTGAATATGGTTAATCCTGATGGTGGTCCTAACCCACAAGGACCTCTGATTAATCCTAATGATCAAGACCCTACTAATCCTGGTGTGAATAATGTAACACTTGTTAGTAAATTGGATGCTAGTGACCCTCTTTATTTGCATGCTAGTGATTCAACTAACCTGACTATTGTAAGTATAAAACTTAAAGGAACTGAGAATTATACTATGTGGGCTAATGCAATGATATTAGGGTTACAAGTTAAGAATAAGTTGGGATTTGTTAATGGGGAATGTGTTAAACCTACTGATGATCCCATATTAATTAGACAATGAGAAAGGTGTAACTCTGTTGTGTTAACCTGGATTCTGAATTCTGTTTCTGATGAGTTGTATATGGGTCAAGTTTATTCTAAACTAGCTTCTGAAGTTTGGAGGGATTTAAAGGAAACCTATAATAAAATAGATGGTTCTGTTGTATTTGATTTATACCAAAAGATTAATTCGTTTAGTCAAAATGGTATGTCTGTAATCTGTTTCTGATTATTATCACAAACTAAATGTTATGTGGAAACAACTTGATCAGATATTACAGTTGCCATCTTGTATATGTGATGCAGCAAAAGAGTTTAATAGTTATAATCACATGATTAAATTGATGCAGTTCTTGATGGGTCTTGATAGTGTTTATCAGAATGTTAGAACTTCTTTGTTGATTAGAACTGAACTTCCTTCCATTAAGGAAGCTTTTGCTATTGTGTCTCGTGAAGAATCACATAGGAGCTCTAGTAGTGGGTCTAAAACTGGACAAAATGTTAGTTTTGCTGCTGCTAAGGTTGGTCGTCCAAATGAGTTTGGTAACAACAATACTGGTTCTGGTAATCCTACAAAGAAATTTTCTAAAAATAATCAATCACTAAAGTGTTCACATTGTAATAAAACAGGTCACCTTGTTGATAAATGTTTTGAATTAATTGGATATCCCCCTTGGGCAAAACCAAGAGGGAATCAGGTCAAAAGAAATGCTGTTAGTAATAATTGTTCTTCAGATACTGCTAATGTTTGTGCAACTACTTTGACTAGTGATCAAGTGAGTAGGTTGTTAAGTCTGTTGAATACCAATGAAGGAGAGTGCTCTCAAGGAACCAATGTGTCTGGTAATTTTTATTGTGCT
Organism: Ambrosia artemisiifolia; assembly: GCA_032199755.1. Lineage (NCBI taxonomy): Eukaryota > Viridiplantae > Streptophyta > Magnoliopsida > Asterales > Asteraceae > Ambrosia > Ambrosia artemisiifolia. The sequence continues at coordinate 1,707,663 of CM063514.1, forward strand.
TCTGCCTGTGGTACTAGTGTGTATTGTTTTGCTAGTATGGGTGGGGAGTTAATTGGTATTGGTTGGTTAATAGATTCAGGTGCTAATGAACATATGGTAAATAGTGAAAAAGGTTTGTTTGACTTCGTTGATGTTTCTGACTTAAATATAAGGGTAAAACATCCTAATGGTACATTTGCATTAGTTACAAAAATAGGGAAACTAAAACTTTCTGAAAAGGTTATTTTACAAGATGTTTTAGTAGTGCCTGAATATTCTATCAACCTATTGTCTGTACATAAACTTGCTAGAGACAACAAGTTGTTTATTGGTTTTGATGAGCATAAGTGTTATCTTCAGGACTTGTCAACAAAGAAAGTCCTGGTGACTGGTGAACAATTTGATGGCCTGTATTTGTGTGGTAATGCTTCTTTGAATTCCAAGGTGTGTTGTAGTAGTGTAAGTGTGTTTAATATGTGGCATAGCAGGCTAGGACACCCTTCAGATCATGTTTTGAAAATCTTAAAACCTGAGTTAAAACAAACTTTAGAGTCCAATAATGTACCCTGTGAAGTTTGTCATCGAGCCAAACAACACAGAGAACCATTTCCTCTCAGTGATCATAAGTCAACTGAGTTAGGTCAATTGGTTCACTTAGATGTTTGGGGACCTTATAGGGTAGCAGATAGAGATGGTCATAAATACTTTTTAACCATTGTTGATGACTACTCTAGGGCTGTCTGGATTTGTTTGTTAAAACATAAAACTGAAGTATTTTCTAATATACAAGATTTTTCAATTCTGTTAGAAAATCAGTTCAAAAAGAAAGTAAAGATGTTCAGAAGTGATAATGGTCTTGAGTTTGTCAATAGTCAAATGAGTAATTTTTGTAAAAGTAAAGGTATAATTCATCAAACCACATGTGCTTATACACCACAACAAAATGGAATAGTTGAGAGAAAGCATAGGCATTTGTTAAATGTTGCTAGGTCTTTGTTATTCCAAAGTAATGTGCCTGTTAGATTCTGGACTGATTGTGTGCTTACTGCTTCTTATCTTATAAATAGGACTCCATCCTCTGTGCATGCTGGAAAAACACCTTATGAGTTAGTTTATGGTTTTACTCCCTTCCTTGATCATCTTAAGGTGTTTGGTTGTCTGTGTTTTGCTACTATATTAACTGAGTCTGATAAATTAGAGAGTAGGGCTGAAAAATGTGTTTTAATAGGCTACTCTCAAGTTAAAAAAGGGTATAAGTTGTTTAGTCTAGATAATAAAACAGTTTTGTTTTCAAGAGATGTCAAATTTTTCGAAACATGTTTTCCTTTTAAAGAATCTAGTGTGTTTGAAAAATTTGATGCAAATATTGACAAATCAGTTAATTCTTTAAACTTTTTTAACCTTTTTGAAAACACAGACTTTGAAAACATCTTGGAGATGAATGATCCCAATGATGAAGGGAAGGGAATAGGTAAGGTTAGTGATTTAGGAACACATGGTCTTCAGCAATCAGAACCCATTAGTATTACTAAGGGCAGGGCTGGTAATCAGCAACCTAGTAATTCTGAGGTTGATTCTGATCGGGCTGAAGGTGTGACTACTAGAAATGATACTAACTCTCAGTCTGAGGGTGACATGATCCAAGATGATGTTCAATCTACTGTGAGAAAATCTAGTAGAAATTTTAACTTCCCTCAAAAATATAATGATTATGTTGTGGAAGGTAAAGTAAAATTTGGTTTAGAAAAAGTAGTTAACTTTTCTAAATTATCAAAAGAAGCTAGATGTTTCTCTGTCACCTTAGATAAAGAATATGAACCAAGAACTTATAAACAAGCTGTTTCTAGTCCTAATTGGGTTAAGGCTATGAGTGATGAACTAGAAGCCCTTTATACAAACAATACTTGGGATATAGTTGAACTTCCAAAGGGTAGGCACAAGATAGGTTGTAAGTGGATATACAAAATTAAATATAAGTCCAATGGTGAAGTAGATAGGTATAAAGCCAGGCTAGTTGCCAAAGGCTTTAGTCAAAAGGAAGGTGTTGATTATGAGGAGACTTTCTCTCCTGTAGTTAAACTTGTCACTGTGAGGTGTGTCATAAGTTTAGTTGTTCAAAATGACTGGGAAATTTATCAATTAGATGTTAATAATGCGTTTTTGTATGGAGATTTGTTTGAGGAAGTTTATATGTCTCTACCAGAAGGGTTTGATAATCCAGGTGGTAATCTAGTATGTAAACTTAAAAAATCTCTATATGGTTTAAAACAGGCTCCCAGAATGTGGAACCAAAAATTAGTTGGTTCATTAAATGAGTTTGGTTTTGTTCAAAGTCACTGTGATTATTCTATGTTTGTAAAACAGTCTGATTCTGTATTTGTTGTTATTTTGGTTTATGTTGATGATATCATCATAACTGGTAACTCATTTAAGGAAATTGAATTGGTCAAAAACTGTTTTAAATCAAAGTTTTTGATCAAAGATCTTGGTAAGTTAAAATATTTTTTAGGAATAGAAGTTATTAGGAATGGTGAAGGTTTGTGTTTGACACAACGTAAATACTGTACTGAGTTGTTAGCTGAGTATGGGATGTTAGGTTGTAAACCTATTACTTGTCCTATTGAACAAAATCACACTTTGACTAATATTGTGACCAGTCATAGTAAACCTCTTAATAATGCTATAGGATATCAGCAGTTAGTGGGCAAATTAATTTACCTGTCCCATACACGTCCTGATATATCCTATGCAGTCCATTATCTCAGTCAGTTTATGCACAAACCGACTGAAGGACATCAAAGAATTGCCTTTAGGTTACTTAGGTATTTGAAAATGGGCCCTGGTAATGGAATTCAGTTTACTAAGGGAAAACATTTTGATCTTGAAGCCTATTCGGATTCAGATTGGGCAAAATGTGTCTCAACTAGAAAATCTGTTACTGGGTTCTGTATTTTTCTAGGAGGAAATCTTGTTTCCTGGAAAAGTAAAAAACAATCAACTATATCTCGATCTTCTGCTGAGGCAAAATATCGTGCAGTGTGTTCAACAACTTGTGAGATTATGTGGATTAAAAATATGTTGTCTGAACTTGGGATTTTGGTCAGTTTACCAGTTGTGTTAAAATGTGATAGTTCTGCTGCTATTTCTATAGCAGCAAATCCGGTATTTCACGATAAGACGAAACATTTTGAGTTGGATTTGTTTTTCTTGAGAGAACAAATCTCAAAAGGTGTCATAAAAACTGACAAGGTTGGTTCTGACAATCAATTAGCAGATTTGTTTACTAAAGGATTGTTATCTCATCAGCATTCCAGGTTGTGTATTCTTATTAAAATGCTGGATATGTTTAAGCTATAAAATTGTGGGGGGGTGTTAAAAGTAATATCTTTTATTCAATTTTATAACTTAACTTTTATAACATAACTTTTATATATTTGGGCCCTCATCATGTTGCATAAGACTTTGTTTTGCAGATTGGGCTACTGCTGTAGAGTTGGGCTTAGCTGATGGAAGTGGGCTGTAGAGTTGGGCTTAGCTGGTGGTCCAGGAAAGAGCTCCTGATTTGGCAACCCGTGTGATATGCTGTGGTTTAATCTTGATCGTTGGCTTCGTCTAATCTCAGCCATCCGATTCTTTATTTGTGTTAGTTGAGAGAAGGTTCGAGAAGGCCTTATATAAAGCCTTTCTCTCACAACTGATCGTCATTATTGATCATAATATCTTTTCACTTTCTCTCATCATCTCTCTTCAATACTCTCTGGTTAGGGTTTAGAGGTTAGATCAGGAGTTTCTGATGTTTGTTATCTCTTTTGTAACCTGTCGTTTGTAGGTTTGATCTTGTGTAGATCAGGTCTTGGTTTATGAGTATTGTGTCTAGGTTGGTTAGGGTTTTCCCTGTATTTTAAGAGTCTGTGTAAAGTATTTTGTATTTTTTCTTGTTTTGTTTTGATCAATAAAGGTTTAGAAGCTTTTGATATCATGTTGTTGACACTTATCATTAGTGATTTATCTTGATCTTCGTTGAGGTAAACCAAACAAATAATTTTCATGAAGGTTACATATAGATAGTGTGTTTAAACCGATCAAAACAAGGTTGAGTTTGACATGAGGACACTTTCATTTCTTTATTATTTACTAGATTATACCCCGGTAACGTCCCGGGGTTGAGAAATCTAATATGACATATTAATTTTACATATGAAATAGAATGATGCGCTTTACAGTTACATGCAGGAAAGCTTCGTGTAGCACCTAACCTAAAACATTTAAAAATGTATCTCCAATGTTAACGCATAACCTTAAACAATGTATACCTCTAATATTAATATCTAACCTAAAACAATGTATAATTCTAATGCTAACGCATGTTGAAAATAGAATTCATATTTATTGATTTGAACATAATTAGTGACTTGCCTATACATGATTAATGATTTACCTGAACACTTTGTGTTTTTTTCCTGTATGAACGAAACCACACAAAAAATAGTCGTTTTCTCTCCGTTTTTTATATAGCACTATGGTACTCGTTGGAAAGGTAATAAAACGCTCGTTAATTTGGTGTAATTTTTTTTCTTTAAAAAATCTCATATATAAAAGATATTAACGTTTAAAAAATATGGGAGGAAACATAAGAGAGAAAAATCCAATTTTGTTTTTAAATTATTTTTTTCCTAAAATATCTCAATGGCACATGGGATGACACATGACACACTTAAGGATGAGAATGCCTCTTTGAATGCCATGTCATTAAAATGGCTTTGGTTTATTATATGTATAGATTTTACATTTTAAATTTACAAAAGTTAGGTTATCAACATAATATATAGTTCGTTGAAACAAGAGTATTTTAACTATAATAAATTAAGCATCTAGACGTAAAACACATAATATTAAGCAATAGAATATATATAAAAATTCAAAATCAAACATGGGTTGTAGAGCAAAATTTATACTTTTTCCTATCTTATATAAACTTAAAAATCCTGGAAACAATGGGCCATATCTACACACTACACTCTTTGCACAAATAAACAAAATCATTTAAATTATAAGGAAAAACGTCTTAAAGTGGTGTGGATCATGACCCATTTTATATCAAATTAAGAATGAAAAAGACCTTCATGATAACTGCCACCACAAGCCATTTTCATCTATCACTTTTTTTACTTTATTTTTATAAACGCACTAAAATGCAAACCAAAAGGTGGCAATAAATAAAAAACACACAAGGTTTTCTAGCAATTAGCAAATCCAGAAAACCACCACCCCAACAACCATAACCATCATCTCAATTACGGGTAAGCAAACCTTAATCGTTAATCAAAATTAATTGATAACCAGACTGCCATCAAGTCAAACCGTGATTTGCACACGCCTAATCCCAATAATAACAATGGTAAGCAAGATCATAACCACCATCATTGCCATAACCACCACATTGTCTTTCTTATTAACCTCATCTCCACCAAAACCATACTACCACTCTCTATACACATCCCCATCACTCTCTAACAACCAATCAATATCCCATCACCTTTACACCCTCACGCGTCGTCCACACGTCGCTGGAACCGCTGCCAATGCCGAGGCAGCATCCTACGTGTTATCAACACTAACCGCCAATAATATCAAATCACACGTGGCGGAATATGCAGTCTCACTCACCTACCCCGATTCCCGTTCCCTAAAACTAATCCGCCCGCTTCCCAACCCACCCATCATTTTCTCTCTCCAACAGGAAGTCTATAAAGACGACCCGTATGCTAACGTGGCAGACCAAGTGGTCCCCACGTTCCACGCATACGCCAAGCCCGGTACAGTCACTGGGCAAGTGGCATACGTGAATTATGGCCGTGTTGAAGACTACACGGCCATTAAAAAAGCCGGGATTAATATAACCGGCAGTATCGTGCTAGCACGATACGGGGAAATATTCCGAGGGGATATAGTTAACAACGCGTATGACGCGGGTGCGATCGGGGTATTAATATACTCCGATCGCAAAGATTACGGAGGGGGCGGGGGAGGTACGAAGTGGTTTCCGGATGATCGGTGGATGCCGCCGAGCGGTGTTCAAGTGGGGACGGTGTATAACGGGGCGGGTGACCCGACAACACCGGGCTGGCCGAGTAGTATTGAGGGGTGTGAGAGGTTGTCCGAGGATGAGGTCGAACGGGCCGGTGACGTCCCATTGATCCCGTCGTTGCCGATATCCGGGGCCGACGGGGAAGAGATATTGAGGTGGATCGGTGGGGAGGTGGCTGAGGATGGGTGGCAGGGTGATGTGGATGCTCCGGTTTATCGGGTCGGGCCGGGTCCAGCGGTTATAGAACTCATTTATAAGGTAAGTTGGTTAGAAAATAATTATTATTTCAAATTAAACATATATGATCTGAACATAATACACATATTCGTAGCTTTATTCGACCCGTTTAACTCAAATTTTTTGTTTAAGCATATATACTCTAGTTTTACATTTTTACAACAAAATCCAAAAGGTATACAAAACTATTGGTTTTTTTTTATTTTTGGCATACGATGCTTAACCAATTTAATTCATGAAATAAAACACATCTGTGAAAGAACAATAAAATAAAATAAATGGGTTGACCCGCAAGCCCGCTAGTTGGACACGAACCCGACCCATTTAGCGTTTGACCCGGACCCTTTTTACTAAACCGAAACAAGCGGATTTCGTGTTAGGTATGCCTTGTGTAAAAAAATCACACTGGTCCCAAGTGATGAGGTGACTAGTCCCGTGGTGGCCCTGGCCCTCACAATTAGCTTTGCTAATTGTGGGATTTATTTGGTACGGTTGTTGTTGTTTTATACGTATTATAATCATGTACAGTTTTTAATTTTACCATTTTAAGTTTTAGTACAAAGTAACGATTTTAAATCGAATCAAACCCAACTGTTATATCGCCAATCCGGCTGGTTTGTTCAGTCATCGACCAAATACCGTAATAAGTGATTTGGCCTAGAGTTTTCGTCATAACCGGCCAAACTAGACCATGAATGCCCCCACTAAATTTGACATATTTGGTAACAATGTTTTTTATGGGACTTGCAGGCAAAACAAGTCATAAGCACAATTCAGAATGTGATAGGGATAATTGAAGGAACAGAGGAACCAGATAGGTATCATTTGTTCACACTATGGCCCATTAAGTTTCTATATTAATAGGGATATGCAGCTAACATTTTTGAAATTTTTAAAAAATTGAAAAAAAGTGTTTTGGTCCATTTCCTCCAGTATTTAGAACCTCATCTTGACACAAATCAATGCTATCAACTATATTTATTAATCATGACTAGTGTAGCAAATATAGACATAATGTTGCGTAAACCTTGTATCTAGATTTGTTATTCTAGGTAATCACCGGGACGCTTGGACATTTGGAGCAGTTGATCCCAACAGTGGCACTGCTGCCCTGCTTGAGGTAAATCCATATCACATTGGTAGGCTGGGTCGGTCAAGACGATCACTCTTTTACAATGTGTTACACCAGGTCGGTCCAGCCTGCAAATAATTTTTTCTTTTAATTTCTCGAGTTTTATTAATAAATAATGTTGATAACTTAATTTTTTAGAAAATTTAACTATTTCACACGTTGGAGACAAAAATATGTTTTCTCATAAAACGAGTCAAAACTGTCACCTCTACACGCTGTACACATAGCCCGTGGGGGATCTAGAAAATAAAACAAGGGGTAATATTTTATAAAAAAATATTTTAAGGGGTAACAAAAGTTTGTTTTAGGGGTATAAAATATCTTAAAAATACCTTGAAAAACAATTTTTTCCACTTCGCCAGGATAATCGAGGGGTAAGAGATGTCCCTCCTGGTTCTTATATATATATATATCCGCCCCTGCACATAGCCACACATGGTACACCTTTATAAGAATATTTGTTCTGATTATTAAAGAAAATACAGGTTGCTGAAAGATTTGGGAAGCTGCGGAAAAAAGGTTGGAAACCGCGAAGAACGATTATCTTTTGCAATTGGGATGCAGAAGAATATGGGCTGGTCTCCATCTATGTTAACTCTTAATACAAATTTTTATGAAATAAAAATGTAAAATATTTACAATATTTATTTGGCTTTTCTTAAGGTCGGATCGACGGAATGGGTTGAAGAAAACAGGGAATTAATAGCATCAAAAGTCGTTGCTTACCTTAATGTTGACATTGCGGTTGCTGGAGCAGGATTTCTCGTGTATGCCACTCCACAGTTTGATCAATTAATCATAAAAGTTACAAAGCAGGTAAATGCAGGGAAAAGGGGGGGGGGGGGGGGGGGGGGGGTTAGTTTCAACATATCACTTATAAATGGTCAATTAAAAAGGTAGTTTATATAGTTTATATCAAAGGAAATAGGTTGAATGGTTCCATAGTCTCATAATGTGTACTTTCAATACATATAAACTCCATAGTCATTTATGCGCAAAATAAGAAAATGATTAATACCGTAATTATATAGATTTTTTTAACTTATTTAATATGCTCCTACTTTATACAGAAACTGTATAAAAAATGGTTTCGGGTCAAGATAACTTAACTCGTCTAGCCTCATACCAAGTATTACCCATTTTGACCCGTTACCTAGCCTGCCAATTTTCAACCTCCAGACACAAAACAGTAATGAAAACCCATATATTATAAAACGCAATTCTTCCAACTTATCATTTTGAAGGTTCAAGATCCAGACAACTCATCACAAACAGTTTATGATTCTTGGATAAAAACCACCAAGTATCCTGAGGTTAGTGTTGCAGAATTACTTTCATTCCCTTAAGGCCTCAAGTATAATGTACAAAAAATTTTCATACCTAACAATAATTTTGATGAAAAAAAGATCGGACGGTTAGGAGATGCACATTCAGATTATGCAGCATTTTTATTGCATAATGGTGTTCCTGCAACTGACATTTCTTTTGGATTTGGTAAGTTATATATATATCTACTAGTTTGGCAAGCCAATGTTTACCTACGTAACGAAGGATATAATTACATTCATATGCACGTGCATATCACGTAATCTTTCTTGCAGGCTACCCAGTCTACCACTCAATGTATGACGATTTTGTTTGGATGAGCAACTATGGCGACCCAATGTTTCAAAGACATTTAGCAGGTGTGTTGTATGTATTCTTACTTCCAAATTTTCATAATTATAAATATAAAAGCTAAACGGTTAAAGATTAGATGCCGCAAAATGGACGGGTTAGATAACAAATCAAAATGTTTTTTTTTTCAGGTAGTAATAATTCGTGTCGGGTTGATCCAAACACTTTTGACCATCTTTTATAGATAGTGTTTTAGAAGTGGTTAGGAAAGTTATATTACTCCAACAATATTCAGTTTTTGTTATAAAAGGATTTGGGAGTTTTGAATTAATGTTCTCTGCATCAAAAATGCACTGCAATAAATCGACTCCCTTAAGTATAGGAACTTAAAAAATGTACAAATAACAATTACACATTTATCCTATGTTGTGAATAATATTAAAGTGTTCGTAAAACCAAATAAATTTTGACTGGCATAAACTATATTTTTCTACAATACAATCCTTCAGTGGCGAAGGATAATGAAGGCTAGGTGGTGCCCCACCCTCCCCCTTTTTTTTTTGCTTAGTAGTGTAAATTTACGTGTTTTCAACAAAAAAATCTATATATATATATTGAGTCTGGCCCCACCCTCCCCCTGTTTTTTGGCACGTCGTTCCTTGCTGTTAAAAAAAAAAAAACAAATGTGGATAGTCAGTCACCATATAATAAATGTACACATAAAAGTCTGAACATTTATTCTTGGTTAACACTAACCAATATTTGATAACAGCTGCAAGCATTTGGGGTTTACTAGCTCTTCAGCTTGCAGATGAAGAAATATTGCCTTTCAACTACTCTTCCTATGTATATGAGCTTCAGGTATGTTCACAAATATTTTTTGGTAGTTAAACTTAGAATTATCTCAACTTACTTACATATATATTTAAAATTAACAGAAAAGTGCAGAAGATTTGGAAACTGATATATCAAATAAGAGCATAAACCTCATTCCCTTGTTCAAATCTATAGGAAAAATGAAAAATGCAGCCGTGCGGATCAACGATGAAATCATGGTATATGACTCTAGTTTCTGTTAAACATGTTCTTTTATGCAAGCTTATATATATAGCCATGAATGGACATTAAAAAGTATTCAACTTCAGGAAATAAAAGCGAAGAAAGGTTGGGCATTCTTGCAGAAAAATCAACCATGGAGAACGCGAGAAATTAACGACAGATTAATGATGGCGGAACGAGCACTTACAGATAGAGATGGACTCTCTGGAAGACCTTGGTATAAGCATATGGTATGATTTTCATATCTTATTAATTCCCCAACTAAAAAGAAAATAAGACTTGGTATAAGCATATGGTAACCATCAAATGTAAAGCATGAGTGTGGCCCTTGCTTTGTAAAGCAAAAAGACTAGAGGTGGCATTTTCTGTTAGAATGGGTCATTTATGGTCATGTTTTATGTCTAATGGGTTAACCGGATAAAAGAAATAACTTAAAGGAAACATGTCAAGTAAGTCAAACGGGTTGAAAGTTTTGTATAGTGTTTTTGTAACGCATATAACTTATAAATCACTTGTAATCATATTCAACATGTTAACTTTACATGTAAAAGTTGAGTTTTTTTTTAAAAAAGAAGTATATTGAGTCAAAGGTTATCATGAGTGTATTTTTCATACACAAAACCTCATAAATCATTTTATTAAAAGAAAACATATCATTTAGGTGATGTAAATTTTGCAATCACAACGATTCAACGAACATGTTGATTGGTTATCAAAAAAAAAAAAAAAAATCTACAAAAACAAAGTGAAAGGGGTCTAAAATTTATGTTTTGACCTGATACCCAAACCGGGTGTTTTTCGCACCTGTAGAAGAGGTCTTGTGTAACAAGATGGGCCAAAAGTTTCTCAAAACTATTTTTAATCCCTAAACCTCATAAATGTATTCAAATAATTATTTTTTTTAATCATATTGGACATGTTAATTATTCATATAAAAATGTTTATTTTTTTTATACAAAAGGTGTATCCTAGCCTGTCTAAACTACAAGTTTTGGTCCATCACCCAGCTCACCTACTTTGCCACCTCTAAAACATCTTGTTGTCTAACCAAACAACAAATGGAACACATTATCTTAACAATGGTGTTGACTACAACAGATTTATGCTCCATCAAAGCACAATCGTTATGCGTCGAAATGCTTCCCAGGGATATATGATGCGATTGAAAATGCAAAGAAACTCAACACTAAAGATTCATGGCGTTGGGTACAACACGAAGTTTGGAGAGTGTCACGAGCAATCACACAAGCATCATTAGTTCTGCATGGTGAACTAACATAATTTTCTAGAATATTATTGAACCATATGGTGCGAGACAACAGTTATTGGATGAACGAGTCATGTGACAGATTACCAGACTATAAGCCTGCAACCTTTTAAACTTATGCCTCAAAGGTATTATTTTGGTCAAACAATAAGTTTGTTTATAACTAACAAATCCACGTTTGAAATGAAAATGAAAATGAAGTGTGAAGCGTTCGTAGATAGTTAAACTTTGAACTTAGATAATATTTGTATGATTAATGTTTTTTTTATGTAACTCATTTATTTGATTATTACATCAACCGGGTTTATAAACTGGTCTAACCAATAAACTGATTAAGCAGTCGATACTATAATCGTTTTTAAAATTTTGATAAATTTATCTCATAATGTATGAAAGTTAATACTTATACAACTTTGATAATGTTCGAAGATGAAATTGTCATAATATTAATCCATGTAAATAATATTAATCGAATTTTGATAATGTTAGTTATCTTGATAAAATGATATCTCATAATGGAATTATATATTTGTTGATCAAAAGTTAGTTTAATTTTTAGTCTCGATTGAACGGGTTTCTGGCAGTTATTTTGGGCTTGTTTTGGATCATAACTCTATATTAATTTTTAGTCTAATAATGGGCCTGTTAAATGTGGATCATAACTCTATATTAATTTGTACCACTACCAGTCCATTACCAACTAGGCAACTACCAAGTAATAGGTGAAAACCGCTAAACCGGCCAAACCGATCCAAACCGGTTCCGATTCAGAACAGGTACTAGCCAACCCGGTTCGGTTTGTAATTCAAACCGTAAGTTCCACACCGGTTCCCCTCCTTCATGTCGAAAGCGAACATAACCGGTTTGAGTTATAAAACATTGAAAGTTATAATTGAAAAAAAAATTAACTAATGTCAGTCACTTGTTGCAAATATTTTGAACTTGAGTGATAAATATAATCACCCATCTTTTTAATGTGTTTCTGACTCCTAATTAATATTTAGAGAATCAGAACGTGTTCATTCCGTTTGTCAACACAGTGATTCACAAAGCCTGAGGAACCAAAGTTTGTATTTAATAGAATAGACTTTGCGATTCAAAAGGGCATAACGGCGCAACTTGTTGCTCGCTTACCCATTATCCAGATGTAACTTAGTTTTTATTGTAGAATGAAAAAGATTAAAAAAAAAGTGAAACATATTTTATTTCTTCCCTGTCACGTAACTACTGATATATGTCGTCATCTTATTAGATGTATAAACACAATAAAGTTTAGATTTTAGAAGGATTTAACATGCTCTTTTTTAAACGATAAAATCAATCAACATAATTGGATAATTGATTGTCACTAGCATTAATGGTACGGTTGATGAATAGACACCCTTTTCACAAGTCATTAACAATGGCGTATTATATATCAATATCCATATCAATAATCTATAACTTATAATAAAAGAATTAAATATTGATGAGGTGACATTCAATAGAGGCCTTAACCCTCCTTTGAAGGTGCCACGTGGCACGTTAAGGTGAGAGTTTTTAATTTTTTTTTTTTTTAATAATTGATTCATTTCTCATTAACACAAAAAACGAAAGTTACATCATAATAGAAGGTAGACGGGCAACAAGCTGCGCCGCCACCCCTTTCTGAATTGCAAACCCTAGTCTACTAAAGACATATCCTTGCCCCCCTGGGGATGAAACATTGCTGTGGACGACCCGTTGGACCCTGGTCAAGAAACGAATAGCTTCTGGCGCCAGGGAGCCAAAGGTGTCGAAGGCTAGAGGGATAAAGACATGTTGGTTATCTACACAAGCTTTAGCGTGTTTATCTACTTTCTTTGATTCCGCCTTTCTAGATGCTTGCCCAGCTACGGACCCTGTTTCCCTTAACCCAACCAGCGGAGATACCCCCGTGAGGTCCACACAGGCATGTTTTCCCCTCTCCCAACCAAAGACAAGCAGATCTGCGGGTCGCAGAGTGGATCTCCCTTCCATGGGGTCTGTGAGGAAGTTTACAGGGGCCTCCTTTTTGGCAGAGATCCCAGCTCTTCTCAGGATATCCCACAAAACGTCCCTCACCCAATCATGCCGATATTTGAAACCAGGAAGCTCCTTGCAATGAATTGCATGCTCCCCGTATTTATCCATGCAAGTTTTACGGCAGATGGGGCATGTTTCATCTTCCGGGTACATAGGGATCATCAATCGGTACTTGAGTATAGCCCTGTACTCTACTGCAAACATGCATTGACCCAAACCCTCAATCGGGATAACGGTCAAAAAATCCTGAGCATGAGGGCCCTTTAGGCATTCAATCACCGCCTTCTGGCGAGAGGACAACTCGAAAACTTCTCCCAGGCTCTGAGCAGTTTTGCTAAAAAGAGCATTCGCCAAAGTTTTTTATGGCTTTGAGGGGGCGGTGTCCTTGTTAGACAAACCGCCAATATCAAAGTCCGGGAGATAGACATTTAAGCGTTCGAGCGCCTGTTGATAGTCTGGGTCTAGTCCAATGACCTCACTGTTTCGGAGGATATGATCCTGAAGTTCCCAAGACTGAGCTCTGGACGCCACAAAGGCATAGACCCCAACATCTCGAGCTGAAAGGAGGCCCAAACCACCTAAACGCATCGGCAAGGATGCCAAGCGCCACTGGAGGTCCCCGAAGAAGGGGCCGCCACACACAACTATATCTTCGATAGCTTCGCGAAGACCATCATCGAAAAGGGATACCGCATCCACCATGAAGTGGGGTTGACAAGTTCGTAACCCAAAAAGTAGCTTAGCAACCCCCATGCATGACCTGAGCAGCAGGAGTTCACTTTGGGGATCTCTAAGGCGAGGCAGTAGTTTCATAAGGGCAACCGCACTCGTAGCCCGCCGCCTTGCCAACTCCCCAATAAAGGTAGAATCTCGGCTAACAGCCCCACCAAGGAGTTTAACCCCTTTCTCAGGTCTACCAATCCCTGTCGGGAAAAGCATGTCCTGACTTTTCAACCCGTCACACGTCGGCCAAAAGACCTCTGTTTTCTTAATATTGAGATGAAGCCCCAGAGATGGCCCATGCACGTTGATAATGTCTAAAGCCTTAGCAACCTCCACTGCGTTGCCTATAAGCGTCCCATCATCCAAATACCAGGCATGAAACGGTAGGTTACAGTGTTCCTGAATCCGCGTGATAAGGGGATGTAAGGCAAGGGCAAAGAGAAGGGGCCTCAAAGGATCTCCTTGCTGCACTCCGGTGGTAGCCCCAATACAATCATTGCCCACATACAGCCTAGCCGGCTGGGCATTTAAAAACAAATTTATTTTTTTATTTTGTTTTTATCCATTCTCCTACACTTATCTAACCGTAATCTTTTTAAGAATTTAAAAACAAATTTAGATTTTTCTCTCTAATGTTTCCTCCCATCATTTTTAAACGTTAATATCTTTTATATACGAGATTTTTTAAAGAAAAAAATTACACCAAATTAACGAGCGTTTTATTATCTTTCCAACGAGTACCATAGTGCTATATAAAAAACGGAGAAAAAAACGACTATTTTTATGAGGTTTCGTTCATACAGGAAAAAAAAACACAAAGTGTTTAGGTTATTCATTAATCATGTTTTTTCTTTTAAACCAGGTTCTTATATACAATGTTGAAATTTAGCTCAATCGCCATGCTATCATTGGAATTTTACTCTTCTAAAGATGGATATGTATACTTCATCAAGAGAAGCTACGAGAAAGAATCGCGCAACACTGCAACACATGGTGTCACCTTATAGCAAGGTTATTTTTTTATTTATTTAATTACAATAGTAATAATTATTACTATTAGTGTTAGTATTATTAAAATGGTTATATTTTTCAACCCCGGGACACTCTCGGGATAAAAGCTAGTTATTAGTATACACACGTACATGTATGTATATATGATTACGTTTTCCCGGAACAAATATTATGTTTGAGAACCACATAAGTATCGGTACATAAAATGAAAATGACAAAACTGAAAGTAAAAAATGGTATATTTGCTCTCCATACTCTTTCTTTAATTTAATATCCTCCTGTATTTCTTATAAAAAACAAGTATGCATATACATGTGTGTACAAATGTACAATCATGTATGCATTATATATGCATTCAGATAAAACTAGTTTTTTTACCCGTCGCGCCACGCGGCGCCGCCTTACGCGAAATCATAACGTATTTATTACAGTCGACCAGACTCGTTTCCTAGCTAAATTTACATCGAAATGTATGATAACTCAAATTTATACCGTCGAGTCAAAATGTATTACATTTGACTTGTTTTTTTCCAAACAAAACTTACGTCAACATGTAGTCTAACTCAATACGTACATAAAAGGAAGGACAAAATTACACGGATGGTGCATTTGGTTTTCATGTAATAACGCCTTAAGGTACTAAGCAACTTTTTTAACTTCTTTAGGGCCCATGGTTTAGTTTTTGTAACGAAAATGGGTATTAAGGTTTGTTTTTGTAACAATGTTGGGTTCTAATACTAACTATCGTTAAATTTTCTGTTAACTCTAGTTAAAGTGATTAAAATGCCTTTTTATAAACTAGAGGGGCCATTATGTAATAAACTTCATTTACAAAACCCTTAGTACCCAAACTTGAAACTTTAGAGAAACCACATGGATTAACCATGTAATTAACTCATTATTTTATTAAATGTATTTATTTTTAAGATTTATAATTAAATAAGGAATATTTAATTAAAACGTTGTTTTATTAAATATATTTATCCCATTATTTATAAAAATAAATCCAAGTTATTAGATTAATAGTTGTAACCATAAAGAAAACATTTAACTTAATGTTGGATGGACTTGTGTTATGGTTACAACTATTAATCTAATAACTTGGATTTAACTTATAAAAATATTTTCTTTATGTGGTTGAATTAATTGTTATTTTTGGCCAAAAAGATGCAAACCCAATTCAAGAAAATAAAAAAAGATAGAAACAAACAGAAGTTGAATTTTTATAAATAAAAAAAGACAGATTTTTTTTCTTCTTCAAGAACTGGTGGGCTTGGTAGGTTTGAACGTACAAGGTGAAAATCATTTTTGAATTTCATTAAAATCCATAAGTAAATTAATAACATTTAGAACGTTTTATCTATCTTAGAAGTGTATATATTTTTTATAAATAATGGGATAAATATATTTAATAAAACAATATGTTTTAATTAAATATTCCTTATTTAATTATAAACCTTAAAAATAAATACATTTAATAACATAATGAGTTAATTACATGGTTAGTCCATGTGGTTTCTCTAAAGTTTCATGTTTGGGTACTAAGGGTTTTGTAAATGAAGTTTATTACATAATGGCCCCTCTAGTTTATAAAAAGGCATTTTAATCACTTTAACTAAAGTTAACAGAAAATTTAACGATAGTTAGTATTAGTACCCACCATTGTTACAAAAACAATCTTAATACCCATTTTCGTTACAAAAACTAAACCATGGGCCCTAAAGAAGTTAAAAAAGTTGCTTAGTACCTTAAGACGTTATTACATGAAAACCACAGGCACCATCCGTGTAATTTTGTCAAAAGGAAGCATTTTATAATTGACGCGACTCATTATCAAACAAATATCACATTAAAACCGTAGACAAACTCGAATTTATACCAACACGTCCATAAAAATAAAAATGTAATAATTTGTTTTAGGGTAGATTCGAAAATTATAGCAAAGTTTAAGAGTAGAATGAGTTACATGTCAAAAGTTTGAGGGTTAAAGAGAAGTTAGAAAGTCTAAGGTCCATTTTTGTGAAGTTAAAAAGTAGAAGGTTATTTTTGTCAAGTTAGAAAGTTGATTTTTGTTAAGTTATAAATTTGAGTGATAGATTTTGTCAATCTGAAAAAGTTGAGTGGTGGTGTTAAGAAAGGTTGCCACCACCACCAACCTTTCAAATTAAGTTTTTGTTAAGTTATAAATTTGAGTGATGGATTTTGTCAAGACAAACTTACATTTTGAGATCTTTATGTATCACTGAAATTATGAAAAGTGTTTTTTTTTGCATTTTATGTTCAAATCTCTTTATTTATTGTATATTGTGTCATTTATAACTAACTGGGTTTAAAATACCAGTTAACTTCAATACACCCAGTGGTATAATTGTCCATTCATGTCGATCATCATCTTTTCCCCTATTATAACAGACCTGCATACAATTTTACACCCTAATCAACCATCTGAAATCCTAATCGACCAAGACAAGCTATTACCTCCTCCAATGGTTATAGAACAGTTAGATTAGAACAGTAGATCAATAATAGACGACAACTGCTCGCCATAAAAGTACATTGTAAGAATCAACACATTTAGTTTAGAACAGTGTTGCAGGATTTTAAGAGATGGCGACAGGTTACGAAAGCTGCAATTGGAAACCGAAAGGAAAGCAAGAGACTCAAAATTCTTGAAACTTTCTGGTATTTGGCCCGTGAATTTGTTTCTTGCAAGATTTAAACCTTTTTACTTCCTACAAGAAACAAGATCTGCAGGAATCGTTCCCAAAAAGTTATTAGTCCCCAGATCAACCGAAGTGAGATTAACCATCGCCGAGCAGTTGAAATTCATTGAACCATCTAAAGAATTGTCTCTCAAGTTTAGCGAAGAAAAAGTCGGCGAATTAGTCAACGATCGAGACATCTCACTAAAATAATTCACAACAAATCTAAGATCACGAATTCGGGTCGAGTTAACACATAAACCAGATGGAAGTAAACCTCTAAACAAACTATTAGATGAACTGTTCGTTTAGGTTTTAAACGAACGAACACGGACATGAGAATTATTTTAATGAACGGACACAAACAAAAAATGTGTTCGATTATGTTTATGTGTTGATGTCCGGTTAAAGTTATATGAAAAAAACACAGACATGCATTTGTTAGTGTTTGTTTACTTCGTTTCAGGCCTACCATTTTTAGCCAATCACCAATAATTACGTCACTATCTTTTTTGTTCTTTTCTTTTTTTGTAATTTGTTTTAGTGAAATAATTACACACTTAAGAAAAAAAGTGGGTTAACTTAAGAAAAAAGTGGGTTAGAGGCTTAGAGCCCTCATGTCTACCTACGTGACAATAATGTTGTGATGACAATTCGTGATTTGAGTTTTCTTCTTTTATCATTTTTTATTAAATCATATTAAATTTTTCAACCTCGGGATCTTCCCGGTGTAATCAGCTAGTAAAACCATATTGTATTTTGAATAACAATACTGCATCCCCTCTTTGTTATTTTCTTCAAACTTCATATTTATTATGCTTACAAATATGTTTTTGAAACTGATTATAACGCTATCGAATTTGTGAGTCAGGTCAATTATGCAAATTAATCAGTAGGTTGCCGGTTAAAGAACTGAACCGATCCGGTTTTTAAACATTGCTATCAAGTTAGAGATTCAAACAAATTTTGTATGCTTACAAATATATTCGATCTCCATATATTTTAGTGTAAGATTTGGATTCAATTGTCACTTCGGCCCACGTTTACAAATTGCATTATGAAACAAGACGTATATATCAAGTTATTTATTGTGGTGGGTATAAAATTGCATGCTGAACAAGAACAACTTAGATAATCTATGAGTAGGGCTACAAACGTTCAGCCAACAGTTTGTGAACTGTTTGCCGGGAAAGTCGTTTGTGTTTGTCGTTCAATAAATGAACGAACACGAATAAAAAATTTCGTTCGTTTAGTTAAACAAATAAACATGAACAGAGGTCACGTTCATTCATTTATGTTCGTGAACGTTTGGTAGCGTGTTCATTTGTGTTTGATAATACGGAATATGTTTGTGACAAAGATGCCGATTGTATTCGAGATTTAATATGTGTTCTTTGTGGTCGTTTCTGTTCACGAGCGCAAGTTTGTGTTCGCCTGGGTTCATGAACGTTTGTTTGTGTTGATCTTTGTTCATGAATGTTCATTTATGATTGTTTGCGTTTGCTTTTGTCCGATGCCTAAATTAATAAACAAACACAAACGAACACGATCATTTCCTTAACAAACAAACACGAACATAAAATCTTGTTCGATAAGTTTTCATGAGCACATTGTTTCCTTAACAAACGAACACAAAAACGGCCTTGTTCATGTTTGTTCGATTCGTTTGCAGCCCTGTTACGTGAATTAGGCTTCTTTTACAACCTTATAACATTAAACAGTAGTGACAGGACCCTTGCTCGTCATTAATAATCATGGACACATGCATGATCCGGTTTTCTTGGTCAACCATGAATAAGAAACCAACAAATTAAGAAATCCTGCGAAATTTGTACAGCGAAGTGTCACAAAAAACCATATAGATAGTGTTGGGACATGTGTCTAGGTTCAAGGGAGTATAGGATGATGGGTAAATGAGTTGCTTATAACAATTGCAGATAACCATGTTCATCGATGGCATCACCTTCTCTATGGGGAACATGTCATGCACGCTTCCAACTCAACTCAAACACACTATTTCAAACAAATTATTGACACAATACATACATATATATATATATATATATATATATATATATATATATATATATATATATATATATATATATATATATAGGGTACGGATCCTAAGAGGAGCAATCCCTATTTGAGAACTGAGAGAACCATTTGGACCACACATTTCTCTAAGGCAAAAAAAAAAAAATCTTTTTTTTTGCTAAATCGCAGCTTTATATGCAAGAATAATTTTTTTGGTATTTTTTTTCATTTATACATACGTGTATAGTGTCAAACATATAGGTATGATACTTATTTTTTAAAATCTAACACATATAGACACGTATTTACATTATAATAACATGCTCTTACCTATAATATTTTTTTTTCTATACATGTATGTAAAATCATTTCAAAATATTTACACATGTACGTACATTACAAAACATGTATGTACATATATGTAGAACATTATTTTTTGTTGTTTTAAACACATATATACACATATGTATAAATGAAAAATAAAAAAAAAATTATTCTTGTAAAAAAACATGCGATTAAGGAAAAAAAATTACCTAGTTTTTTTTTTGTCTTAGAGAAATGTGTGACCCATAATGATTATCTCAGTATTTGAACCAAACTCTCTTTCATATGGAGAGAGAGAGGGGGGGGGGGGGGGGGGTTGATATATACATATAAGAATTTTATATTAAATTCATGAAAACCAAAATAAATTAAATGAAGTTATATATAGTAACCCGTTCGTATATGTTGGTGATACGCTAATCAAATATTTAGTCACCTCAGGTTTTCCACAAAATTTCGCTTTCGGTTAAGTTTTAATGGCTTCAAGTATCTACACATTACATAATGCAACATAACACGTATCTTAATTTTTATTGGATACTCGCGTTATGTAATATGAAAATAATGTAAAAGAATTTTTGTATTAAAACTAGTATTTTCTTTATATATGTATATATACACACATATATGCATTTGCACATACAATGTATATGTATGATGGCAGTAGTAAATGCTCATTAGTATATACAAATTATACTAATTTGACAGGAAACAAAACTAAAAGCAAAGTAGCTAGGTGTATGGTGCCTACATCCTTTTTCAAGGAAAGATGGAAATTAATAATAATATAGGAAAACATAATGTTGCAACTTGTATAACATATAAATAAAATGTAGATAAAAAAAAGTCCAATGGGTATATAAATAAGTTATATATGTCCTAAAATCCACAACAACAATAATACCTATACACACATTTGTGAGTGTAATGTGCATGATATAGGTAGCGTGGGTGTATTATATATACATATGGTGATATGGGTGTGTACATATATAAATATTAGGGGTTTGTTTGAGACAAGAGTGATGTGGTGGTCTAAGTAATGTGACAAAGCTATGGGTGTGATGATGGTGTTGTTGGAGGGTTATATTATACTAGTTATAATCAATCATATATGAATTAATATATTGAACTGAGGTGTTTCTAGTTTTATACGTAGTTTTGAATATATATATATATATATATATATATATATATATATATACTTTCAATAATAGGAAAGTCGTGAGTGACGTCAGAAAGCTGATGTGTCAAGCGGAGAGACAGGCCACCAATGCCTGTGTGATGCAAAAAGTGAAGTCATTAACCAGCTGTAAATAAAAAAATAAATAATTAAATAATGCCACTTGCCTGAACAGTGGTAAGAATCCCACTTGCCTGAACAGCTGTTGTTAATAAATTAATTAAATATTTCCACTTGCTTCAACAGAGTTTTGA
The DNA here is from genome assembly GCA_032199755.1 of Ambrosia artemisiifolia. Taxonomy (NCBI): domain Eukaryota; kingdom Viridiplantae; phylum Streptophyta; class Magnoliopsida; order Asterales; family Asteraceae; genus Ambrosia; species Ambrosia artemisiifolia. Next base: position 1,729,319 of record CM063514.1, read on the forward strand.
AGGACTGTTGGTTTTAAATTTGAGCTCCAAATTCAAATTCAAATTTCAAATTCGACACCCCATTACACAACTATATAAAGGCATCATGTACCTCTCTTTCTCTCAGATAATTTTTAAATCTCTCCAATAATTTTGAAACCGTAACAACTGCTTCTCTCATATTCAAGTTCTCTCACATTCAAGTTCATGTTGAAGGATTTGAGTACCAGGTAACCTAATTCTAACCGATCATATCAATAAGAATAAAATTTATCCATTTTGGTTTTCAGTAACCCTCAATATTTTGTGTCCTTAATCAGCAACTAGAGTATTTACTTTGAAAAAGGTTTCCTGTTTGGAAGATTCTTACAATCAAAGGAAAATATTCGTTATACGATTACCAACGGTTGTAGATTGGCAGCGTCAAACTCAAGAAGTGTATGTCTTTACTTTTTTTAAAGCCATCTATGCGAGTGTTTAATGCGTGTTAATTTTTTTCTGTTTAACATGTGTGTTTGATTACTTTGAGTGATGCTTGATTTAGTATTTTTGTGAATATTTGACCGTTAACAGATAGAGGCGTTAGCTTAAGCACTCGAGAGTCTTTCTAGATGGCATTAGGCAAGACATTGATTACAATTACGCTTTTACGTCACTATGCTTATCTTTTGAGGAAGCCGTCGGCGTCTACTTCCGCTTTTGTTGTTCCCGCTGTTGTGCTTGTCAACAAGTATGTTTGTTGAAATTCTTATTTCTTTAGTTTGTTTTTCAAGGCTTGTAGTTGAACTATAACCGTGAATGTTTTTTTTCTGTTCTGTTAGCAAGCAGAGTATGTGAGGAAGCATCTTGAGTATGTTGAATATTCAAGGTTAATCTTTTGGAGATTCTTTCCAGTCAAAGAAACAAATATGTGTTGAAGACTGATGGGTGTAAAAAGACATGTTATATTCAAAGTTGATTTGAATGTATTAGCTACGTCAGTTTCAAGTTTTCTGAAGATTAGTAAAAGAATTATTTTCATTCTGTTAGTAGTTTTTTGTAACGTCTGTCTACGTTCAAAACATGTTTCTAAATATTCTGTAGTATAATTTGAAGTTGTATTCGAAGACAGTTGTTTTGTGAAGATCTGTCCAATTTTTCTGAAGATTGTATTACAGTTGTTTCTTTACATATGTTGACTTAGCAACAGATGTTTCTTTTAAAATTAATGTTGTAATTTATAAGTAGAAGAATTGTCTTCACTCTGTTAGTGAAGAGATGTTTCTAAATATTCTATTGTATAAAAATGAATTTGTGTTGGATGGGAAATGTTTTTTAAGATCTGTTGAAAAGTAAACAGGTGTTGTAAAAAACATGTTGTGCAAGTTTATTGACAGTTTTTCATTACATCTGAAATTTGTATTCGAAGACAGCTGTTTGAGAGCAAATATTGTTATTGTTGTTATTGTTAATCAAGTATTTCATTTACGTGGGATATTCCAAATTGTAAGTGAAATTCTTTTTTGAATGACAATTTTTTCATTACATCTGAAGTTGTATTGGATGACAGGCGTATTCAGAACATGTGTTGACATGTCAACAGATGTTGTAAACCAGATCTTCCCATTAAGGAGACAAATAAGCCTTAAGTTTTGAATTTTTAAGAGGGAAAGTTTTAAATTATCATAGGGAATCGTGTTTACGATTTTGAACATTAACAGGGTTGAGTGGCAAATAATAAATGTTTTGAGAGTAAATATTGTTATTGTTGCTGTTAGTAATTATTAATTTATTTATATAAGATATGACATTGTATCATTATATATATTTGGTTGCATTGATCAATAATATTCAAGTTGAGAGGTTATTTTATAAGAAACCTGTTTAAAATCAGTTGGTCATTTTCTAAAGATTTTATGTAGCATCATTTGATTTTTATAAATAATAATAATAATAATAATTTTAATAAATAAGCCCTAACTTTTGAAGTTTTAAGAGGGAAAGTTTTAAATTATCATAGGGAAGTGTGTTTACGATTTTGAACACTAACATGGTTGAGTTGCAAATTGCTTTGAGACCAAATATTGTTATTGTTATTATTTTTAATCAAGTAATTCATTTACGTGGCATATTGCAAATTCTAAGTGAAATTCTTTTTTGGATGACAGTTTTTTCATTACATCTGAAGTTTTATTCGATGACAGCTGTATTGAGAACATCTATTGACATGTCATCAGATGTTGTAAAACAGATCTTTGGATTCATAATACAAATAGGCCCTAACTTTTGAATTTTTTTAGAGGGAAAGTTTTAAATTATCTTAGGGAAGCGTGTTTACGAATTTGAAGATTAACCGGGTTGAGTTGCAAATAATAAGAGTTTTGAGGCAAGAGTGTGTGTCTCGAGGCTGCCCCAGAAGGCATCTTTTAGTTGTGTCGACGAAGCTTTGTTTATCTTGCTGAAGAAGCTTCGTAGTGTGTTTGTCCCGCTAACGTAAAACGGGCGGGACAACGTGCGTCCGGCTGCCTGCTGACACTAGGTAATCCGCTGACGTAGAACAGGCGGGTTAGTCTGCGTCCACTGTCTGGTGGACGCTGATGGGTCCCCTAACGTAAAACGGGCGGATTATTTTAGCAAGACGTTTTTTTGTGGGTTTGTGATATGGTATTGCTGGTCTTTTGGTACCATATCTCTTCAATATATATATATATATATATATATATATATATATATATATATATATATATATATATATATATATAGGGGAAGGATAAATTGAAAACCCTCCTTAGTTAAGAAAACTCATGAAACCATCATCTTAACCATTCATATCACTTAATCAATGGTTAGGATTCTTTGTTGACTTTTAAGTCATTATTGTTATAAGGATCTAGTACAAAAGGGTAGAATAGTCCATCAATTTTAACCTTCTCTCTTCATTTTCAAACAAACTGACATGTGTCAGTAACATCCTTTCTTTCTTATCTGCCCTCTCTCTTCCTTTCTCTCTTGTCTCTCCTCTTTCATCTCTAAGATAAACTCAACATTTTTATTTCTTTCTCATGTTACATAAAATTATAAATACTTTTTTCGTTCCTCTCTCCTTTATGTCATTTTATTTATGGTTGTAGCAGATGTTTCTTTTGTAAACAAACGTAAATTATAACCCAAACCTATGTTTTTATTCGTTGTAAAACATGTAACATATGATAAATTAAAATGCAAACAAAAACATATGATAAAATATAACCCAAACACAAAAACATATGATAAATTATAACTCAAACAACAAAAACATATGTCTTTTAATAAAAACAAATGTTTTTAAATGAAAAAACAAGGTTGAATAGAAAAAAAAAAAACCATTGTTCTTCTATAGTGAGCACCACCAGTCCACCACCATGTTCAAACCACTCGGTTGGACCCGTCTGCCGATCTTTCATGATAACGAGTCCATAAGGTCTCCAAACTTCTCAAAGTACTTAAACATATGTATCTAGACACAATCACACAACAACCACATCAAATCACAACACAAAATCTTATAAACCAAAATGGCACCTTTTTAATTAAAAAAACTACAGATTCAAAATTTTAACATAACAAAATTTAAAAAACATATGAAATGAACCCTTACCAAATATCATAATACAAAATCTTATAAACCAAATGGCACCTTTTTAAATTAAAAAAAACTACAGATTCAAAATTTTAACAACATAACAAAATTTAAAAAACATATGAAAAAAATCTGGATCTAGAACAAGATCCCTTACCAAAAATCTGATACATAAGAACTTGACTCGTCACCATCATCGTTCACCCCACCACCGTCTACCTCGTCACGATTGGAGATGGATTTGTATGACTTGAAACCCATAGATCCGGATCTGGAATTAAAATATCGTTCACTAACACCGTTGTCGTACACTCATTTCCCTGTCCATATCTTCAACATAGTTCACCAACACCACCGCCGTCCACTCACTCATATCCGAGATCGTCTTTTGTTCGTTGGAATAAAAAAGATTTAAGTATGTATGTGTTTGAGGTAGAGAAATAATACTTTGATTGTATTTTTGAGGTAAAAGGACATAATTCTCTGTTATTGTGATATGGATAGTCAAGAGATGAGTGAGTGAAAAAGGAAAAGATAATAGCATTGTGTATGGAGAGAGAGACAATGAAAAAGAAAAGTAATATGTCAGATTGTGCACATGAGAGGTTTGGAAATTAAATTAGCTACCTAAAATGCCCTTATGGGTTAGTAAAAATTGTAAAGCGTGGACAAGTTAGGACCACCAATATGGGTTTTTTGGGTTTCATCAACTAAGAAGGGTTTTCTAATTATAATTGCCCTATATATATATATATATATATATATATATATATATATATATATATATATATATAGGAATGGGTTCATATGAGAACCCCCTTGAGTTGAGAGAACCATGAGAACCTCTCTAGACCAATAATGTGATGACACATATACAACCTATGAGTATAATATTAAAGGGTAAAAAAGTAATTGATCCCCACCCCAACCCCACCCCCACTGCACCCTTTTATATTCCTGTTTTTTTAAATCATTTTACTCTCTCACGGACACACTCATCTCTCTCTACTTTCTCTCTCTACTCTCACTCTCTCACGAACACTCCTCTCTCTCTACTTTCTCTCTCTACTCTCTCTCACAAACACACTCCTCTCTCCCTCTCTCTCATCGACGGTGGTGTTTGGTTTTTGGATGGTGACGGGTGGTGGTTCGTGGTGGGGTTTTTCAGCGGTGGTTCGTGGTGAGGTTTTTCAACGGTGGTTCGTGGTGGCGTTTTTCAGCGGTGGTTTTGGGAGCTGGATGGTGGTGGTATAGGGGCGGTGGTCGTTGCTGTGGAGGCAGGGGGTGGAGGGAGATGGGTGGGGGTCCGATGGTGTTTTTTGGGCGGCGGTCGATGGTTGGTGGTTGTTATTTTGTTATTATTATTATTATTATTATTATTTGTTATTATTGTTATTTTTTTGCAGATCTGAAACAGATCTGGGGAAGATGTGGGAGGCGGAGGGGGTGGTTGTTGGTGGGGGGTAGGGGGCGGAGGGGAGGGGTGAATGGTGGCGGAGACGGTGGTGTGCAGGTTTCCGGTGGCAGGTTTCCGGTGCCGATGGTGGTCCGATCAGGTATTATTATTATTATTTTTAATTTCTGTTATTATTATTATTATTTTTTTAGTTTCTGTTGTTATTATTATTATTTATTCTTGTATTATTATTATTATTATTATTATTATGTTTTTGGTTTGATGTTTTTTTTTGTTGTTGTTGTTTTGAAGAAGATGTTTCTTGATGGATGATGATGATGTGTTTTGCAGGCAGCAGGGGTTGTTTTTTTTAATAACAATATTGTGTAGTATGATTTTTATAAATGATTGGTTTTGTTTTTAGGGCATGAGAGTGGTGTAATACCAATGTATAGATGTTTTAGGGCATTTACAGTGGTGTAATACGAATGTATAGATGTTTTTAGGGCATTTACAGTGGTGTAATACGAATGTATAGATGCTTGTTTTGGTTTTTACACTAGAGTATTTTGTGCAGTAGGTTGTGTATGGTAGATTACACTGGTGTAAATAATTACACCAGCGTAAATCATGGTAGATTAACACTGGTGTAAATAATTACACCAGTGTAAATCAGGGTAGATTTACACTGATGTAAATAATTACACCAGTGTAAATTATCCTCGTCAGATTTGTGTTATTATTTGTTTTAAAAAATCAAAGGATTTAAAAAATAAAATATAGTAAAAAAAATATGATATTTTGAATATTTAAATAAAAAATTAGTATAGTTTTATATTAATTATTTCTCTTTCCATGGTGTTTTTACTAAAACACCCTTAATTGTACTTTATTATTTTAAAACAACAAGTAAAGATAAAACCTTAATCATGTGAAGACAAAACCCTTAATATGTAATCTCAACCATTGATTTCATAAGATCAATGGCCTACAAGAGTTCCTATGGTTCTCTCAACTCACCATGGTTCTCAAAATAACCCAACCCTATATATATATATATAAAATAATTTTTTTCTTGTGTTAGTTTTTTTAATAATTAGGGTTTATGGTGTTTGCAACTCAATGCATAAGAAAGGTGTAAACGAGTCATGCCACTCATAAATAGGGTTGTTCATGAGCTGAGACGAACCGAGAGGACCTTTGCTCGTGCCTAGCTTGTTTACAAACCGAACTGAGATGAGCTGAGTGGCATGTTTACAACCGAGCTAAAAACAGAGCGAGCATATTTTGAGCGCGAATCTTTCGACCGAGCAACGAATAAAGAGTAATTTGGGCAACCATAAATTTGGGATGTCTCCTTCAATGTTTATGTTGTCGAGTGACAATGAAAGTCGAACTGTGTGACATCCGATAAACTCAGGTTAATACTTTTTACAAACATATAAGTCTACCTTAGCAAAACATTTACTTAACGTACTTGACTCGGTTCGATGATTCGGGAGTTGATTTACACTTACGTATTGTCTAGTGTTTAATGGTTCAGGGAATCATTAGGGGGGGGGGGGGGGTGGGGGGACACACATACACAAGTCTTGAGTCTCGTTGTTGGTAAAATTACATAGTTGGATTGAGTTATCAAGTAACAGATGCTAGATGCCTTATGCATGATGTACAACTTGTGAATGCATGTTTATGTGATTAGGTATTTTGACATATGTTAAAATGGCCAAACAAGAAGTCTGGATTGTCATTCGACCCAATGGAGGGTACGAATGAAAATTAGAAGGCACGGACCAAAATAATAAATTTTGGTTCGACCTTGTGAGGGTGCGAACGAGAACTGGGTATAAATATAAAAATTTCCTCATTTTCATCATTTCACAACCCTAACTCGCCTCCAAGTGCTCTCTCTCAACCCCAAACCTGTAAAAGGAGTTTTTACCCTCGTTTTTCAGATCCTAAAGCTAAAACACGTTCTATAACAAGATCAAGTGAAGATTCAAGGTGTGTTCATCATCTAAAACCTTTTTAATCAAAGTTCATACATTTTTTTTATAAACCCTAAGTGTCCAGGTCTGATATAAATGAGTTTTCATGGATAAAAACCTTCCTAACATCTTTCCAAGTTAAATCTATACATAAATAATGAGTTTTCTTATAAAAACCCAAGTGTTAATGAGGATTGGATGATTGCCTTATGTGTTACATGTTATGGAATGATGTGTAGATGTTGCGAAGATGATTTAGAACTAATATGGAACATGATTTATGGTTGTTTTGATGTTCAATTGATGTTTGATGGATTTTCACCTAATTTTCGGGTTTTATGCTAGATCTAGGGTTTGTTCATGAGTATGATGATGATGATATGATTAGGGATTCACTAATACATGTAAACTTGTGCTTGTTGATCTGTACATAAGGTTATTTGATAGATTCTTTTTAACGTAAAGTTTTCATGCAATTGATGTGACATTTCCATAATTTGCTATTTTTGGGTAAGTTGCAAATCGTTATGTGAAATGGACAGATTTATGAGTGTAAATGGTAAGGTTGCATGAGGATAGGTTAGATATGATTGACTGCTGTTATTTGTAGCTTTTCGTGACTGTTTGGATGGGATTTTGTTCGTTTAAATGATGTAGCAGAAAGACGGGTGGAGTCCCATTTGAACCAACATCTCATTCGACCCATCGAAGGGTCGAATGAAATGGGTGGAGTCCCATTCGACCCACTAAACGGGGCGAACCAAATGAGAAGTTTTTGGTTCGTGCCCACGACTGCAGAAATGGAAATTTGATGTAAACTAAGTGTTTTATGTGCATTTCTTGTATGCAAACCATGTATGCTCGATCAACTAATGTAACGGGTCACCAACGGGATGTTGAGTTTGTCTTGTGTGTCGGGTCAACGTTCAAACGCATTTTTAAACATACATAGTCATGATCTGGACAATCGAGGACTAGTTAACCTACGGGTTTAGGGTTTGTGTGTCGGGTCAACGTTCAAACGCATTTTTAAACATACATAGTCATGATCTGGACAGTCATGATTCAGTAAATTAGGAAAACATAGTACCTCAAACCTCTCGTTAGCAATGGCTTCCTTCATCAAACCTCTAAGCCGTAAAACCGGCTCATCCTCTTCAAAAAATTTCAATGAATCACGAAGCCTAGCAGCCTCTTCATAATCCTACACAATCACACACAGCAACCAATAATCACAATCATGCATCAACCTAACTTATATAAAAATTTCATAATTTATATAAAAACCTAATCTCAGACTTTACAACAAGTTCCATTTGTTGTTTGAGCAAAACATAAGTTTGGCTCCTTGCAAATAACGAACTTGAATTCTGCTGACTCTGATCGGCCTCAGCTTCGGCACCGGTGCCGCCGTCTGTGTCTGACGCACGAGCAATTACTCTACAATTTAACCTAACCGGAAGATTTATAACACCAAAACATGATCGACGTGGTGCTGTATGTATTGATTCAATGGTGTTGAATTGTGTAAACAGTTTTAAGGTCATTAAATGCATGATTTGTTGTTTGATTATGCAATTGGTTGATGGAATATGTGAAGGGAGATTTGGGGTGTATGACAAAAACACCACAATACTCGTCAAAAGCGACGGAAAGAATGACTGGAGACGGTCGTTGTTTGCCTCCCTTGCTTCCGGGTTTTGGTCCGCCACTGTGATTAGTTTTGATCGTGTGATATTATTGTTATTATTAGCAGTTTTGTATAGTTATCAGTTTTAGGGATTGTTGAATGAGATTATGGTTCTCAGGGTTATAATTGGTGAGGAAGAATAGATAGAACCCAAAACACACACATACACACACACACAGAGGGAGAGGATAGGTTTTTTGGTTTGTGAAAGAGTGAAGAAGAATGGGATAAAGGATTAGGGTTTTATCTATAATAAAAACCTTCTCAATTTCATGATTTATATAAAAACCCTCTCAATCATGTCTTAATTATTAGATTTAGAGGGTAGGGCCTTACACTCCTGAACCTTTGGCTGTAGGAGAGAAAGGCTCAGAACCAGATTCACCACCAAAATTGAGGTTCCTCATTAATTTAAAAAGCCTTTGCTTCTCTTCAGCAGATTGTGCTCTGTATCCCTGCAAAATGAATAACATCACTACAAAAAAAATGTCATTTAGTGGCACACACCCTTAATGGCGTTTAGATTTTGTGCCACTAATATAGGGCTTTAGTGGCACTTTACATGTGCTACATTTGCTTGATCCATAGTTTTAGTGGCATTTTATCATTTATGCCATAAAATTAAGCTTATAGTGGCACACGCTCTTAGTGTCATTTAACTTTGTGCCACTAATATAAGGTTTTAGTGGCACTTTGTGTGTGCTACATTTGCTTGCCTCATAGTTTTAATGGCATATATGACCTATGCCACAAAATTAATCTTTTAGCGGCACTTTAAGTGTGTCACTTTTACGCAACATACCCATTTATGACTTTTACTTATATATCGCTAATTATATCCAACATTTTTTCACTAAAAAATAAACAAATTAATTGTTTTTTCTACTCACAAAAAAATCCACTAAGTTAAAATTAAAATTACCGATTTAAAATTGAAGGTAAATATGTATATATATGTTTTAAAAAGTATTCTAATTTTTATTTGATAAGATCAAACACCATTATACATATTTTAATAAAATTATAAAACCAAGCATAACTCTTAAAAAAAAATTGACTAAATTTTAGACCAAAATTCCATTTCCCGCTATGGAGGGAAATCACCCTCCAAAACATATTTGTTGTTTTTCATTAGTATTGTTCAAAATGAAAAAACAAAGAGAAGCCCCCATTCTCTCCCAAAACTGCTGCTCCTCTCTTCTCTTACACAAACCCATTTCTACCCTACCCCAATAATCACGACCACGCTCCCCACCGATTTGCAGCGAACAACCACAATCCTGACCTCCTTCTACCCTGCAAACCCCACCATCTTGCTGGCCTATTCACCTCCACCCACTAATCGACAGCCATCGAAGGTATTTTGTTTCTTTTAGGTATTTATTAGTTTCTTTTAAGAATTTGATGTCTTTATATATGTCTATTCTATATGTGTGTATATGTCTCTGTGTCACTACTAGAAGCTCTATACATCACCATCGAAGCTCTGTACATCACCATGAAAGCTCTGTTACTTTGGTCGGAGCTTATGAAGGTAAACCTAACTCGATTGCGATGCTTATTTTTTTTATTGTGTGATTTCACCATTGAAGCTCTGTTACTCTAGTTGAAGCTTGAATATTAAGATCTAGGCTTTGAGTTAAAACATCAATCTAGTTGGTTAAAACATTGCTTAACTGTTACTATTGCTTAATTTTAAAGAGCTTAGGTTTGTTAAGATCTAATATTACTTGATTGTTACTATTTCTTAACTGTAAATATTCAGATGACTTTGATGCTTAGCTGTATGAATGTTTATTTGTATGAATGTTTATTTTGGTGGGTTATTGAAATTCTAGCCTCTATTGATTAACCGGACCATTGATTGAACTCAACGTGTTTATATATAGTTAGGATTGTAGTAACGGAAATGCGCAAACCACTACGCCAGATTTGAAATTGGATATCACTACACACACGAGAGAGAATGGGTTGAAGACATCACCATTATCTGTTCTAGGGTCATCTATGGAACATTATCGGCGTTTGATGCCGGCAATTGTGGCCGGAATGCCGGATTGTGTATCGATGTCAAACCTCTTATCGCTAGATAACGATTTATACAGTGGCTAATGGGTGGGCTTCACTTGCTGGTTGCGCCGCATCTCTCGCAGACGCGCGTCTCCTTACCTTTCAACGTATTTCTTGGTGTCACGGTGGAGCTTTTGTTTGTGTCATTGGAAATCGTTGATATGTTGGTCTTCTTGCAGCTATCGTTTTCGTTTACGCTTTTGTTTGCGTCACTGGAAATCGTTGATACGTTGATATAATTTGCATTCTGTTTGATATGCTAATCTTGATTTATATTCATAGAAATCATCAATATTTCTTGAAGTAGATAATTTATTCCCCTCAGCAGATTTTGGTTCTTAGTTGGTTAGTTGGTTATGTACGGTAGATTTTTATTCTTTTAGCATGTGTGCATTTAGATAGTTTATAGGTATCAACAATTGATATCCAGTTTACTTGAATTAATTTAGAGTTAAGCCTAATAATGTCTTAATAAACAGATTTGGTTCTGACTGAAATTGGTTGAAATTATTGGCCCCAAACACTTAATATCCATTTGTTTGGACTTTGGGTTAGCCTGCAACTTTTGTTTGTATATTAGTCTAAGCTATTTGTTATACTAACTAGATGTGTCAAAATGAGCAAGTCGATTAAAAGTAACTTTTGGTGCCCACTCGAAATGGGTTGGATATAATTGACCCAAAGCACTATTTTCCGTTGTTGTGATGTGATTATTTTACTACTTACTACTTAGATGTGTCAAAATCGGCAAGTCGGGTGGATCACGTCTCGGGTAACGGGTCCAAATGGGATTTCGTCTAAACAGGTTGAATTGGGTTGACATGGCACTATTTGTCCAATTTTTATACTGTGTTTTTAATAATTAATTAGCGTGTCAAACATGACAACAAAGTTTAAATTGTTCCGGTAATAACTTAATCTTTTGCATGTAGCCACGTAGGAGGTTTTATGGATAGAATTTTAAAACACACTTTTGGTTACTTTTAGCGTTTTTGACCCATATCACAAGTCTACCCATTGTTATTTCTAAAGTAGTTTATTAAGAAAAGAAAAGGAAATGACTGGCTAAGGTGTGTTTGCAGGAAAACGAGTCGTACATTTCTCGTGATGGGGACGTTGATGACAGATCTGCAACAGTTGACAGCTTCTTGTTTCTAAGCCTTAGCTTAACTGGAAAACAAAATGCTTGGGCAGGCCCTGATCACTGGAAGTATAGAAAGACTAAAGGTAAGATGCAGGTCAAGTAACAGGTCAAACCAGGTTTCGATCATAATGGATCATTTTTCAGACTAATCTGCTGGGCTGACCGACCTGCAATATCTTTTATTTTATTTCTGAAATACTAATAAGTTAGTTAGGGTTTTTAAAAACTATATTATATGATAATAAACTATTTCTTTGAATAAAATAGTTTAGGAGGTTGTATACATTATCATTGCAATTATAATCCAACTCTTTTAGCTATATTTTTATTGACCCACCTAAGATAGAACATAAGTAAAAGGGTCAAGATTATCACCTCTATTTTGCTCCTATTTTCAGGATTTAATTATGTGTTGTATTTTTTTATTGTTTATGGTGTGCATTTTAGTGAGAGATAGATTGAAACTTTTTATATCACTAGGTAGTTGGTTTTTGCATGTTTATTTCCTATAAAAACAGTTGCATGTAACTTGCATAGGCTAATCGGTAATAAGATGGTTATTTGATTTTCAGATGAAAATGGTCATCAATGAGAAAGTAATAATGAAACTTTTCCATCTTGGGATGATGAATGTGGTCATTTTGATGATGGGATTAATTATAACAGTGATGTTGATGACTCTAGTACACTCGTCTCTCAGCCCCGCCAGGTTTGTTCTTTCATTCTTATAATTTAATTAATCATAATAATCAGTAACTAAGGACAATGTGCAGGCCACCCAAGTTTGAAAACAACATTTAACTCACAAAAGTAATAATTTGGTTTCGTTTATGTCATTTTCCTTGGATCCACTTCTTTATTTATTTATTTATTTTTTGTCATTTTCTCGTCTGTTTTAGTTAACACCTTTTCTGGTACAAGTACTTTATTGACCTGACTCTATCATTCATTTATTCTACTTGGAAAACTAAAATAACAAAGGTGGAGGTTGGAACTAGGATTGTCGATACATCAATGGATGAGTGGCTGCAGGTTTGTGTTCTCTATTCTTTTATTTAATTCTAATGATTCAAATTCCTTTTTCGGCATATTGTCTTCATAGCGACTAGTTATATCATTGAACAAGTTAAGATGGTAAACTCTTGAATTACGTAAATATCGGTGGACGGTTTGATATTTAGAAGAAAATAAGTACCTTGCATACAACCAATCTACTACTGTTCTATCAATTATAACTTCACAAACACATATCTGAATCACAAACACAGATCTGAGTCCTTATCAGTTTCGGACAGATCTGCAGTAGTATTTTGGACAGATCTGCTGTGAGTTTCGGACAGTTTTTTTCCAAATATATGCAGCTTAATTTCGGACAGATCTGCTGCAGCTGCTGTACAGAGTTTTTTTCAAACTGTTGTATTTGGGACTAAGTTTTGTTTTCAAAATGTTGTATTTCGGACTGAATTTTTTTTCAAAATATCTGATAATGACGGAAGAGTTAGTCCGTATCAATTTAAAGAACATGTTACTTGTCTACGCTTCTTAGCAATATGAACATAGAGGTACAAGTTAATTAATAGTGTTTCTTTTGCTTGTTAGTACAATTTCTTTTGATTAATAGTGTTATTTTTGTTGGCCATTTTTTTAGGTTCTAGTAACGGTTTTTCTTCAAGTGACGCCAGTGAAAGAGTTGACAAAAGTTGAATCTTTGGTTTAATAGAAATGAGAAGAATCAAGAATGTTTTGGGAGGGAGTTAACAAACCGAAAGATCATTTTGGCTTCTTTTTTTTTTGTGAACACTTGATATTTTTGAAACTTATGTGTTTGAACATTTTGGATTGAAATTATAATTAAGTTATAATATTATAATTTTACATGTTTTCATTTTAGTTTTATTTTATATCGTATATCAATTATGATATATGATTTACAGGTAGAAATAGTTTTTTATTGACATAAAATTTGGGCAAGAATAACGTTTCTAATTACGATACAAGCCATATGGCATATAAAAAAGTGCCACTGAAAGTATTGTTGATATTTTGTAGTTAATATTGTGGCACACTAAAAGTGCCACTAAAGACCCTTGTAGAAAATGTGTGGCACACAAAAAAAGTGCCGCTGAAAGTTTTAGTGGCACTGCTTGTAGTGGCGCTTTTTTTGTATGCCACACAATTCTGCATCGACATTTAGTGGCACTTTTTTGGCTTTCTGTGGCACTTTGTGTATGCCACCGTATGACAATTTATTTGTAGTGCATGTCACATTAAACATAAAACATTACCACACTATACATACCACCCTACATTTTTAAACCATCAAATAACTAAGCAAAATAAAGGAAGAAAAGAAGGGTCAATGAATAATGTACTGTGTATGTATCACATCTACAACAATAATTATAACTCTGTATGTGCTCTCTATCAACTTCAAACTAATTCAGTAAACTAGGAAAACATAGTACCTCAAACCACTCGTTAGCAATGGTTTCCTTCATCAAACCTCTAAGCCATAAAACCGGCTTATCCTCTTCAAACAATTTCAACAAATCACGAAGCCTAGCAGCCTCTTCATAATCCTACACAATCACACACAGCAACCAATAATCACAATCATGCATCAACCTAACTTATATAATAATTTCGTAATTTATATAAAAACCTAACCTTAGACTTTACAGCAAGTTCCATTTGTTGTTTGAGCAAAACATAAGTTTGGCTCCTAGCAAATAACGAACTTGAATTCTGCTGACTCTGATAGGCCTCAGCTTCGGCACCGGTGCCGCCGTCTGTCTCTAACGCACGAGCAATTACTCTACAATTTAACCTAACTGGAAGATTTATAACACCAAAAACATGATCGACGTGGTGCTGTATGTATTGATTCAATGGTGTTGAATTGTGTAAATAGTTTTAAAGTTATTAAATGCATGATTTGTTGTTTGATTCTGCAATTGGTTGATGGAATATGTGAAGGGAGATTTGGGGTGTATGACCAAAAACACCACAATAATTGTCAAAAGCGACGGAAAGAACGACTAGAGACAGTCGTTGTTTGTGTCCCCTACTTTCGGGTTTTGGTCCGCCACTGTGATTAGTTTTGATCGTGTGATATTATTGTTATTATTAGCAGTTTTGTATAGTTATCAGTTTTAGGGATTTTTGAATGAGATTATGGTTCTCAAGGTTTTAATTGGTGAGGAAGAATAGATAGAACCCGAAACACAGACACATAGGGAGAGGCTAGGTTTTTTGGTTTGTGAAAGAGTGAAGAAGAAAGGGATAAAGGATTAGGGTTTTATCTATAATATTTTTGATTTATTAAAAAAAACTCAAAAAATTAAAAAATCTCACATGATGCCACATGTCACATTCAAGGGGTGGTAGGTTGTCCCATCGAATGCGATGTCATCAAAGAGTTATTCTTTTATATATAGTAATTGATTATTGATATAGATATATAGATATAGATACAATTATAAGAATATATAAAAATAACTATATATGTATAAATAAAACAATTAAATAACTAGCACAAATTGTAAGAAAATCGAGTTCGATTTTAAACGTGAGCCAACTTAAGCGTAAGATCTTTTGAGCTAAATGAGGTGAGAACCAAACTACTAAAGGGGCTTGTAATTTGATGGTATCAAGAGACAAGGAACATGATAATGTGTTACTCTTCAAATGGTTTAGTTTTTAATTTCATAAACTTAGAAGTAGATTTAGTGTGAAATTTTCATTATTATTGTTTTTAAAAATAGCTGAACTTGACTCAGTTATATAAATGTGGGAATTTAAAATATTGCATGAGGTTAAATGGGGAATCTTAAAAAGTGAGGATTGAAGAACCATTAATTTAACATGTTAAATATATTATAAAAAATCAATTTAACATTAAAAATTATTTTTTTTAATTTTTTGAAGATTTTGCATATAAAGATATGTAGAATCCATTCCAATAAAAAAAATAACATTTGCAAAAAAAATTATCTTTTTTAGTTAATTTTAAGCATTTTTTTTGTTTTTTTTTAATTTCAATTTTTTTAATTAAAAGGTTTATATATATATATATATATATATATATATATATATATGGGAAATATAGATTGAAAACCCTTCCCAAATAAGAAAACTTTGAAATCCCATCTAATGGCTCATGTGGTACCACGTCACTTTCTTTATTAAAAGCATCAAGGGTATTTTAGGAACTTTTACAAAATACATAGTTGAACCCCTCACCAAATATGTCAGGTGAATCAGAAAATGCAGGAAGAGAGAGAAAGCAAAAGGATGTTAAATTTAATGGATCTTTCATCTCTCTCATGTCATCATATCTTGTTTTAAACTAATGCATCTTTCTCTCACTTTTAAAAAAAATGCATCTCTCTCTCTCTCTCTCTCTCTCTCTCATATATCTTAACCCAGATCCACCTTAAACGTCATAACCATATGTTTTTTTAGATCTACATGAACACTTAACACCATCACCATTATCGGTTCTAGAGACGGTTATGAGCGACGATGTGTGAGTCAAGACCTGGTGTCCTAGTTGCAGCGGTTGTTAACAAGGCTGAAGCAGTTTCGGTGGGTAAAAAGCGGTCGTTGTAGAGACATCCCTGTGATCCCGATTTGTAATTTTGGTTTGAAAATTACCTGATATGGTGGTTTCAAGGTCTGGCGGTTAACAGTCCGGTTGTTAACAGATCCGGTGGTTTCAAGATCCGGAGATGGGGTCATTTTTATGATGTTAATTTTAGTTTTTTCTACATTTAAGTTTAACATTCCTTTTAATATGCATGTGGTTTATAAAGTGCATTTAATAAAGTTCATTAAGATGTTTTAAAACATGGTGTAGATGAATCTCTGTTCAAAATTTCTTTGTGAGTACTATTATTGCCTTAATAACTTGTACCACATATATTGGAGAAATTGTACATAAATTTAGAATTTAGTTTTTTATTGCTTTTAACATATTCTTTAAGAATCTATAAAATTTATAGATGTTGGATTTCTTTGATGAAGTTATTTTCTTTCCATCCATATTAAATGTATTTTTTTCCTGCTATTTATTTTTATTAGTGGGAAGATTTGGTTTAGTGTTTGTAACATGTAAGCTTTTATGTGTTTTTTTACAAATCTATTTGTAACCTTTTCTTTTGTTATGAGTTGTAACATTGTTTTTTTTAACTTGTAACATTACTACTTGTGTAACATTTATATGTTTTCTATGAACCATTCCGAGTATCATAGTAACAAAAGCTGTAACATAGTAACAAAAGCTGAAACATAATAGAAATATATGTTATAGCAGATTTCTTATAAGTTGTAACAAACAACTTGCATAGGTAACATATTTGTAATTATAGTTATAATTATTTTTTCATACTTATTTTAGTGTTACCCATGTTAGTTTTATGCAGTTACATGCTTACATATATGTTATGTTACAACGTAACCTGAATATATAATAAGTTATAACATACTATTTACATATAACATGGAGAGAACATGTTATTTTTGCTGATCAGTTTTTTGGAGAGAATATGTTAATTTTGTTAATCATTTATGTGAAGAGGGTTGTGACAAGTGTAAAAACGAATGTTACAAATGCTACATATTCTGGTCATTAATACCTACTAGAGAGAAAGATGAGATATGTGAGAGAAAGATGTTAGGAAGGTTGAAAAATTATGAGAAAGAAACAAATAAGTATGCTGATAGGAGAAAGAAATATTGTACTTTTATGTAAGAGGAAAGAAAAAGATTGTACATTTGTGTAAGAAGAAAGATAAAAAAGTTGCTACATCTTTCCTAAACTACCCGTTTTGTACTTTATAGATATCATTTGAATTTAGAAAAAAAGGTAAAAAGTCAGAAAAAATAATGGTCATGGATGATGATCAATGGATGGACAAGATGGGGTTTTCTAAGTTTTCTTAACTGGAGAGGGTTTTGATTTTATCCCCCCTATATATATATATATATATATATATAGGGAAAGTATAAATTGAAAACCCCATTGAGTTAAAAAAAACTTAGAAAACCCATGTAAAAACCATCTAAAAATTTTTTTTTTTGAAAAAAAATACGTAAAGGAAAATACATGTACTAAAGCGTTTTTGACCAAAAAAAAATAACAAAGCGCCGATAGGATATTTTAAAAAAAATATAAACAAAGTTTGTGCTGTTACATATGTAACAACGCAAATTTTGTGTATTTTTTTAAAATATCCAATCGGCGTTTTTTTAGCTCAAAACGCTTAAAAACATGTATGTTACCTTGTGTATTTTTTTCAAAAAAAAAAAAAAAAAACAAGATTTAGATGGTTTCTACATGGGTTTCTATGTTTTCAAATGAGAAGAAAAAATATTGTAAGAAGAAAAAAACAAATTTAAACCAATAGGAATCTTCAACATAATAATTATATTTAATGTTAAATAAATGATTAATTTTTGTAACCCCCATAAACTAGTTAAATTAATGAAACTCATAATTTAATTTAAAATATATTCTTTCATATCAATTATAATTTACAGTGAAGGATAATTTCGATATGTATAGGACAAATATAAGTTGAATTTCTATATGTGTAGGATTAACTTATGAAAATCTCGATATGTGTAGGATAAATATGGGATAATTTCAATATACCCCTTGATTTCCCTTTAAATGTATTTTCTCCCTTATGTGCATGACACTTACACTTCTCCCAATTTTTAGTGGGTTTTTGTTCATGTAGAAAAAAATATGTGTTCAGGTAATGCATTAATCATCTCTAGGCAAGTAACTAATCATGTTAAGATAATATATATGTTTTTGAACCTACTATTACATATAAGAATCCGCTAACTACATATATATTCACAAATGTAGTCAGTTTGGTAAAAATCTATTTTTTGTGTTTTGATTAGTGTTGCTAGGAACATTGACTATAAAGGTTGCTAAGCTGGTTAGATGTAGTCTATGATTTTTAGACACCAGGTAAATCTCAAGCGTTAAGTGATAATTAATCACCTCACCATGCACGTCTCTTAAATCGTTTTTAATGTATGTACTTTGAGACGACTGAGATGTGGTGATTATTGAATATCATTTTTTTATTTAAAATGGATCTTCACTGCTTACAAATTGATTGTTTTATTCGGTGTCACCCAGGTGATCGATTGTAGATCCATAATGAAGATTGAACATGTGTGTCATTCTTTCACATATGTTCACTTTACACATCAGAATTGTCTATTATTATTATTATTATTATTATTATTATTATTATCATCATCATCATCATCATCATCATCATCATCATCATCATCATCATCATCATCATCATCATCACATATCACTTGATACCAATTTGGTTGTTTTTTTCAGGTTCACATCACAGCTTTAGAGTGTCTTGAAGTAGCAACAAAGATGTACAGAGATTTCAATCGAGCAAGATGTGTACATGTAGAATTAGAAATAGGTTTTATGAGTTATCGAGTGTTGATTCTTACAAAAAAAAATTTCTGAAAAAACATCATATTCTTCTTACGGTACACACATTTTGTCACTTCATATTAGATATGTCTATCCCGGAACCTCTCAGAAGATAAACTAGTACATTTATATACAAAAGCACCAAAAGAATTTTTGAAAAAAAACTTTTTACATGTTAAATTGATTTTTTATAATATATTTAATATGTTAAATGCATGATTTCTCAAATTCTCACTTTTTATGGTTCCTCATTAAACCTAGGGATGAGCATGGTACCGGTCCGGTACCGAAATTCCTCAAAAATGGGTACCGGTATTTGAATGTAAAAATCGGTAAATACCGGTGCCATACCGAAGTACCGATACTAGCGGTACCAGTAGTACCGGTACCAAAAAACCAAAAATGTAGGTACTGGTAGTGATACCGAAATTGATTCGGTACCGAAAATTCAGTACTGATACGGGTACCATTTGCTCATCCCTAATAAAAACCCACCTCTTTAAATATATTACGTTATAGTTGGGATCTTTTGTTGCGGAAGATTGTTTCACTTTTATTAAACTTTCCCCTTTTTTGTGACTGAAATGATATCACATAAAATATACCTTTTATTTAGTGGGAATTGAATCTTCAAATTACATTTTCTTATTCCAAAATTCCAAATTTGCTAAAATTGTTTTATAACTCGATGAGTTAAATGGTGATTTAATATTTTTAATGGAATTTAAGCACAGTTAAAATGATTGGATAATAAAAAGTTATAAAATGATATAACACAAGTATGGGTCTATATAGACACCCTTGGTGTCTATTTTAACACACACTACAAGAAAACAGAGCAATAGTGGCGATCCCTTTAGCGACAACCTGCCAGATAGTCGCCGCTATTGCTCTATCCTGCATCTAACAAGATCTAACCATTGATTGGTTAGTTGATCGAATGGTCAGAGTTTCATTGTATGAAAGAGCAATAGCGACGATGGTATTAGCGTTGACCAGCCGCTACTATCGCCCCAAAAATAATATAACCCACTATCTGCCTTCTTCCCCAATTGTTCTCCGTCCAAAAACCCACACCTCTCACCCCTCGATTCTCTGTGCCGATCCCCAACCACCGAGCACCACCGCCTCTCACCAACTACCGAGCACCACCAACCACCTCGTCGATCCCCAACCACATGCTCCCGTCACTACCAACCATCGAGCACCACCACTACCGTCCGGCTCCCTGTCACAACAAACCACCTAGCACCACCACACTCGACAGGCTCCCCGTTCACCACTGAGCACCACCACACACGACGGTAAAGGTTTTGTTTTTGTTAAATGTTTTATTTTTATGTTTTTTAAATGTTTATTTTTTTCTATTTTATTGTATTATAAGTTGTAGGGAAGCATCAATCTACTAAGACACCAATCGGAGCTGTCCAACTTACATAGTTTGTTGCTGCTATTACGGTTAGTCGCCGCTAATATTTATTTTTTTTGTTTAATATGTATAATTTGTGTGTGTTTTATTAAGTTTTTTATGTAAGTAAATATTTATATTTAAAAAAATATATGTAAGTATGTATTTATACTTTTTTAAAAATTATATTATGTGTGTAATCTCTTACAAAATACAATATGTATGCATATTTTTTTACAAATTATGTTATGTATATATTATGTATGTACATTTTTTTAAAAATTATATTATGTATATAAGTGTATATGTATGTGGGTAAGTGTATATATATGGGTGTATGTAAGTTTATTTAAAAATATACTGTATCTATATGTGTATGTATGTAGGTATGTAAGTATGGTATGTGTGTGTGTGTTTGTAAGTATGTACGCGTGTATATATGTAAGTATGTATGCGTGTACGTTTGTAAGTATGTATGCATGTATGTTTGTAAGTATGTATGCGTGTATGTTTGTAAGTATGTATGATTGTATGTTTGTAAGTATGTATATGTGTATCTATGTGTGTGTATGTTTGTAAGTATGTATGGGTGTATGTTTGTAAGTATGTATGCGTATATGTTTGTAAGTATGTATGCGTATATGTTTGTAACTATGTATGCGTGTATGTTTGAAGTATGTATGTGTGTAAGTTTGTAAGTATGTATATGTGTATGTATGTATGTGTGCGTATGTTTGCAAGTATGTATATGTGAATGTATGTGTGTGTATGTTTGTAAGTATGTATGCGTGTATGTTTGTAAGTATGTATATGTGTATGCATGTGTGTATGTTTGTAAGTATGTATGCGTGTATATTTGTAAGTATTATATTTGACCTGTTTGGTATATTTGTAGTTTAAATGTTGATAGTTTTTTTTGAACGGCCAACGGTACACACCCATAACGAAGCCCCACACCCTTCAGGTCTGGTCCCCGGGCCCCCCTAAGGTCCAGCCCCTCATTTCAGAATAACCCTACTCTGAGTGGGATTCGAACCTGTGACCTCTCAGGGCAGGAACCCCACAAAGTGGGTAAACCTTCTCACCTCCATTGCAACCACTAGGCTACAACATCATTGGCAAATGTTGATAGTTGACAAATTTGGTATGTATTTGTAGTTTAAATATTAATATTTGACCCATTTGATATATATATATCTATATATTTGTCGTTTGACCCATTTGGTGTATATATGTTTGCTAAATGTTGATATTTGACCCATTTGTTATATATACTTATAGGAGCAATTTATGGTGATGATGAGTAACCCTCAACTTCAATCTCAAATGTTCCAAATGTTTAATCAATTCCAGTCGCAAAATCTAACTTTGGAAATTAAGGCGGCAACAACAATGGTGGTGATGATGATGAAGATGTGTAGGCGTATGTGTAAGAATGGTTATGACAATAACAGTTTTTTTTATGTTTGTGCGATGATGATAACGTTATGTTTGTAACTATTATGCGCTTTTATATAATTTTTTTATGCGCGTTTAGTTTTCTTTTTTTCTGCTTGCTTGTGCGATTGTCATGTTTTGTAGCGCCCCAAATTCATTAAGCACGCTTAATTATCAAAACACGCCTTATCAAGGGGCATAGACAAGAAAAAACGATAAAAATTTTTAAACTTCATGTGATCAACCCCTTAACTTGAATTAAGTTGATTAAGAATCCAAATATCTAATTAAACATAAGAGTAACTAGATGGACTGATTTGAGGCAAATGGTAAACATGGGTGAAGGGGTTAATATGAAAAGGGAAGGAAACTTCCTTTGTTCATCCCCTGGAAAAGAATAACACACTCAAACACACACTTATCTCACACACTAGTTCAACAATATGAAATCAGTCCCAAATTCAACCATGAATCAAGTTATTGCAGCTTGCATGATACAAATTTGAGTCATCTAGGGCCCATCTTACCTCTAGGTAACTCATACTTCATCAAATTTGTGTGATAATGAGTGATGTCCTAAAATTCATGTTTTTGACAATTTACTGAATTGAGAAGGTAACCCTAGGACTAGGGAACCTTAAAACGAATTAATCATAGCTAATCATGTTAGTGCATCTCCAAATGGTGTAACTCATGAGGAGTCTTGTAGGTTGTATGTTAAACCTATGATTCATGGCAAAAATTGTGTGATAAGGGCTAAAACTGTGAAACTTAACATATTGAATTAAGATCTTTAATTGTGAAATTGATGAAATTGGGTGTTTGTTGAATCATGGAAACCTTGAAATTTAATTGGGACTCCATCTTGGTAGTTTAGATAGTAAACAAATGTTGATTGTGAAACCTTGCCCGCCAAGTGTATGACAAAATGCCGTAATGAAACTCGATTTCATTTACTATGTGTCAAAAGCGTCATACTTGGTAGAACTTGTGTGGTTATACAAAAACTGAGCCTAATCGATTACATGTATGTTTATGTGCAACGTGACCTCTAGGTACTAAGAAAGAAGCTTCAGGAAGCCAAGCGGTAAGGGATTTGAAGTTAAAAGCCCACGACTACGGTAAGTCGCTCTACGACTCAATCACTATAGCCTTATATTAAATCGGTATTCTTGCGAGTGTTGTAGTGGTTTAGTAAGAGGTAGTGGTTCTTGATGTGTCGTGATTTTAACATATAAAACATGCATAATTAGTCTCATAGTAGGACAGAATTGGGGCTTAAATTACTGATTTTGGCTACTTAATCGTTCCTATTCGTATGTTTCAGGAAATTGGAGCTCCACACCGAAAACAAGTGATTTTCGGGAAAGAACAGCTAAAAAACGGAGATTCCTGAGGATACGAGACTCGCAGCATGTTCCTTATATGTGTGAAGACCTTTTCGGGGCTTAAACGATAATAAAATCCGTCCGGGACACTAGAAGACAAAGCAACAAAACTTGGGAAGGAATTGAAGACTTAGATGCTGTATCAGATGCAGCACGGCCTTGCAACTGTCCCGTGTCAACAAGTCAACATTTCCAAGTCAACAGAAGGCAAAAAGTCAGATTTTTGGGTTGCACGACCGTGCCAATACCTTGTGCATGACCCTGCTAGCTGAAACGTGCTGCCCAAGGCATCAACCGAGAAAATCTGACAATTTTCTGGGTTGCACGCCCATGCTTCAACCTCTGGCACGCCCATGCTTTCCCTAATTTGCCTATAAATAACAAGCTCACCTCAACCATTTGGCATCCTTTCTTTTGCTTTCTTGGGCCGACTTCCAAGCTTCTTCCAGAGATCTTGGGGTCTTGTGGGAGGCCTTAGGGCCATCCTAACGTCCCACCAAGGTTAGGCCTCGTCCTACCTTGATTATCTTGGCCGAGAATGTGATCGTAGAATAGTTCACGCAATAAAACATCGAGGGTCGTGAGGATTGTATTAGATACATAGCACTAGGAGATGGAAGGCTTGTCTATGAGCAGCCATGTTCATGTGTTGATCATTCTTTATGGTTGTATCTTTCTATGATCTCCGAACCCACTTCGATTTGTAGACTTTTATTATTAGTAGTAGTAGTTTGTTTTTAGTTATTTGTTGTGTTATCTTCTTTCTAATTCTTGTTTGTTTATCTTGTGACAGTTTCAATTGGTGACTAACTTAATAAACTTAAATCAACCTTAACTTAATTAATAAACTATCAAGAGGTTTAATCAGCTTCTGGTAGTCCCGAGCTAGATCTAAGATGAGGAAACTGGTAGTGAGATAGATCCTTCGGGCTTCTAATATCCAAACCGGATTCTAAGCAACGGCTTCTGAAGTGGACCAGATCTGAGTGACACATTTCTGGTTCTTACCATATGAATGAATGATTTTCTTGGCAAAGGGAGGATTCCCTACGAGTGCAACAGTTATCTTCGGATTGCATACCTTTAGGATTATGTTCCTCCTTTCTCAAGGATTTCATTCATCTTGGGAGGTTATGGGTTGGGTTAATTAAGTCATAAATCACTCAACCAACTTTGTATTTATCACTCAACCAACTTTGTATTTAATTGATCAATAAATATGAAAGTGTCACCCTTAAAGATAAATAAAACAATAATTCCATATCTAGGTCTCGTTAGTACAAAACCGTTAACCAATGGGGATACACGTCGCCTGAGCTGACTGTAAGAGAGATCCTTCGGTCTTCATGGTCATTAACCTACTTAGGGGATACGATGTTGCCAGGACTGACTCTAAGGAGAGATCCTTCGGTATGGAACGCGAGAGCTAAGGGAGGTGTACGGTGTTTTCCAGGTCGGAAGTCAAGCCTCCATTTTAAAAAGAAGATAAGTTAGAGGATCAGAAACTTGACCGCTGTTTGGGAAGCACCCGTGAAAGCAGGGCTCAGTCGGTGAACCTTCATGAGGGCGCGCATCGGGAGGTTATGCACACTACTCAGTAGTGGCCCCGTTTCTCTATCAAGGAGTCAACACTTCAAGCTCACTCTTGTCCTCCTCAAGAATAATTAAACTTAATACTGTTTTTGATAATAAACTTAAATACCTATACGGAGGGCCCCAAGATGTGCGTGACCACTATCTCTACTATTTTACCTTTTTATTTTATAAAACCCAAAACCTTTTTCAAAACTATTTTTCTTAGAACCACTCCGTTTATTTTTCTTTTCAAACCCGATTAGTTATTTGATGAAAGGTTGAGTAGGGGAAAATGTGTTCTCTAGAATACGATATTCGGTATTTACCCTAGAAAGCTATGCTGTACACATCACGTTCTCTGCTTATGTGTTGGTTTTAGTTTCTAACGTAGTTATCGTTTACTTATAAATTTAAAACTTGTTTAAACGGTTCAGTAAAAATCAATCGTTTTCCCAAAACCATTGTTTTGGAAAGTAAAACAACAAGTTTTTGGCAACAAGAAAATGATATCTTTAAAATTACTAAAACCAGGCACATCAGTTCCCAATGCGGCTCATGGATTGTCAAGTTATATGAAAACAAATCCCTAGGACTAGGCAATGGTTGGTTCCGCGAGTGGAACATGTGTCCATGGTCGCGAAGCGTAGCCTCAACGGTAGAGTGTCTCGTCGAATGATCACCTTCCCGAATCAGGACTAGATTGGGAAGGGGATAACACATGGCTTATAGTTGGGAACCACGGACAGTTGCGAACTCATGTTATGCACAATTATTGTCTTTTCACATAAGTAATTGATGGGAGTGCTATGGAGTTTCCGCCCTTGGAATTGCTTTCTTATGAGGTTAACTTGGCCCAACGTCTATGTGGTGCCTTGTCGAATTATAAAGATTTTGTTTTGAGCATATTATAGCTTGGAAGTGTTAACGTGTCAAAATAAAGTGGTTTAAATTTGCATCATTGAGGAGTGGTTAGAATCAAATTTAAAGTCGATATAGTTTAGCAAAACGATTGGCTATGGTGAGGTCTTAATGCCCGAAATCAGGCGTTTGAGTTAATCGATAAAGCGGGCGAGAACCGAGCAGGTTGAGGCTGCACATTGCAGCAAAAATAGAGCAATTCAGCCCTTAGAGGTCGTAACCTACGGCCTAGGACCGTAGGTTACAGTCTAAACCTTTGGCCCTTGTAAGAGTTTCACCACCGTAACCTACGGCCAAGGGCCGTAGGCTACGACCAGCTCCACCAGAAACAACGACAACAACCGTAAATGGCTACCATAAGCTATGGCTGAGGAGTCGTAGCTTACGGCGAGTTTCATAACCCAATTGTTTTGTGCACTTTTAGCATACGTTAATTCAATATTTACATAAGTTAATTCAGTGCAAACTTGTTATTATCATTTCTAAATGGGTTTTAATATATGTTTTACCCATGGTATGGCTCGTATTGAACACGGGAGATGACAAGCTCGCTTCTTTTTTGATGATTAAAAGCATACAAGACCTCGATGCTTCTGCAACTTATGTTTTTTTTATTGGGTTCAAGTTTCATTAGCCTTCATGATAGTTATTCGAATGTTTCCAAAGCTTGCTATTCATGACAGGAAGATAATGTAAGACCATACGATGCTATACCATGAATATACCGTATAATACGCTTTAGAGCGTTCCAATGATCTAACGTGGGACTATGCATGTGAATACAAATCTGCTGAACTGCATACGTAATATCTGGTCCGGTGAAAGTCAGGAATTGTGGAGCCCTGGCTAAGCTTCGGTATAGGGTAGGATTCTCAAATGGAGCACCAGAGGCGGCACTCAATTTCGGTTTAGTATCAACCGGAGTTGCAACTGTGTTACAATATCCATACCTGCACGACCAACAATATCCTGTGCATATGATTGCTGTGACAAAATCATCTGGTTACCTGTGCAAGAGACAGATATCCCTAAGAAATAACTGAGCGGTCCAAGATCTTTCATGGCGAATTCAGCCGCGAGGCTGCCCATGAGTTTAACCCGAAGAGGGTCAAATGAGGTGGTGAGAATAATATCATCAACATAGATAAGTAAATAAGCAATGTCACCCCCGTGGTGGTACGTAAAAAGAGAGTTATCACATTTACTCTGTAAGAAGCCAATGGAGGTGACAAAATCGGTAAACCGTTGATACCAAGCCCGCGGTGCCTGTTTGAGACCATAAAGAGACTTTGTTAGACGACAAACATGATCGGGATAATCCCGATGACGAAACCCCATAGGTTGGTACATATAAACGGTTTCAGTAAGATTTCCATGTAGGAAAGCATTGGTAACATCCAACTGATGGATTGACCAAGACTGTGTAAGTGCTAAAGTTAAGACTGTACATATAGTAGCCGGTTTGACAACCGGGCTAAACGTTTCCTCACAATCAACCCCAATTTCCTGATTACGACCATCATAAACTAAACGAGCCTTGTATCTTTCAAGTGTTCCATCAGACCTGTATTTGTGACGAAAAAGCCACATGCTCCGAATAATATGCATATCAGGTTGTCTCGGGACAAGTTCCCAAGTCTTGTTTTTAATTAAAGCATTAAATTCGGTTTTCATGGCATTAGGCCACTCCGGGTTAGACAAGGCATCCTTGGGATTCTTTGGTATAGGGGTAATGGTGGTGGTGGAAAGGTTAAAAATTTGTTTCGGTTTCTAGATTCCGGACATGGAACGGGTGTGGGCACGGGATGGGGGAATAGGTGGTGGGTCCGGTATGTGGGATGGTGTGGGTGAGTCAGGTGATGGTGAGGCAGGAGTGATTTGGGTAGGGTGGTCCGAAAGCGGGTGGAAGGGTGAGGTCTGTTGGGTAGAGGAGTC
The DNA here is from genome assembly GCA_032199755.1 of Ambrosia artemisiifolia. Lineage (NCBI taxonomy): Eukaryota > Viridiplantae > Streptophyta > Magnoliopsida > Asterales > Asteraceae > Ambrosia > Ambrosia artemisiifolia. The sequence goes on from CM063514.1 coordinate 1,757,328, forward strand.
AGTGGGTAGGGGTAATGGGCCTGGGAAATATGGTGAGTTTTGGGCCGGTGTTTGTTCGTGAGGGGAGGAGGAGAGGTTTGGAGTTGGGTCTGGTGGTGTATCGGGTGAATGGTGGGTGTTATTTGACGTAATAGTGTTGGGCCGAAGAAAGAAAGGGTGTGGCTGGTCATCTAAAAATTGGTAGGTAGTTGTGGTGGTCTTGTGAGTCTTAGCAAAAGGGAAGATAGTTTCGTCAAACAGTACATGACGATTGATGGTAATAGCGCGGGTTTTCAGGTCAAGACATTTGTACCCGCGATGATTGGAGGGGTATCCCAAGAAAACACATGGATGGGATCGGTAGGCCAATTTGTGAATGGTGGTGTGTGGGATGAGTGGCTAACATACACACCCGAACACACGAAGGTGTTCATAGGTGGGTATGTGTTGGATCAGTGGCTGTTTTTATGAACACTTATGTGTTATCAGATTTATATATGAGTTATTAAGCAGCGGAAATACAAGTGTTCAAAGGTCTAAAAGATCACTTTGATGAGGAGTTATTACTCCCCCTTGACTGAACAATAAATGAGAAACAATAAACAGTTTAAGTATAAAGCAGTAATAGCAGTTTATGTTTCTCAGATGTGAAATGGAATTATAAGTTTAAAGCCCGAAGGATTTCAATATAAGTTCAAAGATATTACACAAAATCACATATGAAAATAGATGAACAAACTCATCTATTTATAGACTAATGTACTAAACTGTAGTCTGAAGTAATCTAAGATATTTAACAAAGATATTATGCTAAGATAAGGTTACTACAGTCTGTACATCGAAACTTGAAATCAAGACTTTAACAAAACAATATAATATGTAAAACTGCTGATCTTCAGTCGGTTAGAAGCTTCTGATGCAAAGTGCTGATGAGTGACAAACTGCTGATGAGTAGTTTGTCTTCAGCAGTTCTTCAGTGAAATGTCTGGTTAGACTTCAGAACTTCTGATGAGTTTACTCTTCAGTACTTTGTGTTTGTTCTTCAGTACTTCTTCTTTTTGTTCTTCAGCAGTTCTATAATTAGGCAGATATGAAATAGACTAAGGTTATCAAAAGGTGGTTTCGTCAATCCTCTTTGTCCCAACAATCTCCCCCTGGATTGATGAAGCCAAAACCTTATCTATCCTTTATTGTTGTCCTTTTCTCTCTTCTAGCATCCTCCAGATCTCTGCTGTCATCCGGGTGGTAAGAGTACATCTTTGTTGCTCAGTGAGAGGACCAAGTTCAGGTGTTAAATGTTGAATGGTGAGAAGGTCTTTGGACGATAAAACACTCAACTCCTTTGAGTTTCTATAGACCTTACTTGAACGGTCTCTCCTGGTCACAAGTACTGAGTTGGATTCAGTAAATGACCATTTCACAATGTTTACCTTTGACCTGTCAAAGTCAGAGGCATAGGAAATTAAGCCTGTTTCCTTAGGTTGACCTGATTGAGGAATGTCTTCTATTTCAGTGACTCTCAGGTGAGATTCTTGACTTCCTTGGAGTTCAGCAGCACCTTGAATAGGCATGTTGGGCAGGTGATGCTCTGTAACAACCCTTGTATGTGTCTTCTCTTGGATGGATTGTTGTAACTGATAAGCATAGGTAGCCTTGTCTCTGAATTGGGTCAAGATGGGTTTCTCTTCAACATCAAAATCACCATGTACTAACTGATCTCCTTCTAGCAAAATCATTTTGAAGTCAGTTTTGACAATGGGATCTCCATCTGCTTTTCTCTTGGTGGCTGGCCTTCTTAATGTACCAGATGATCTCCTTACAATAGAAGTTGTTTGGACTTCTGGAGTTTCAAATCTCTCTGGTTCAGCAACTTTCTTTGCTTTAAATTTCTTGTAAGGCTCATAGGGAGTTTGTTCTTTCCATTTGCTGATTGAGGCTTTTGAACCATAGCCATTTGCCACTAATTCTTCAATCACTTCAGCTCTTTTGGCTTTCCTCTCATTTTCTGTTGCTATTCTATCAGATAGCATTTGTGCTCTTCTGGTTAGCTCTTGTGTTGAGAGTCTTTTGAGGGCCACTTGCTTTGATTTGGAGTTCTTTGTAATGAATGTTATCAGCTGTGCTCTTTTGTCTTCTTCAGCAGCAGCTTCAAGTGCTCTCTCTTCAGCCTCAAGCTCATCAAGTTTCTCTTGGTACTTGATCAATTTTTCTTCAAAGCTCAAGTCATCTCTGGTTTCTAGGCTGTTCCATACTCTATCTTCTTTTGCCTTTTTAGCAGCCTCTTTTAAACTCTTCTCCAATAAATCTTTTGACATGCTGATGGGAGTAGGGTTTAAGACAGCTGTGGAAGTTGTTGTAGGCAAAGGAGTGGGAGCAGGTTCTTTTTCAGTTGCCTTAGGAACTTCTGTTGATGGTTTAGGAGGTAAAACTGCTGATGTGGTAATTGAAGTCACAACTGCTGAAGGATTGTCTTCAGTAGTTTGAGAAATGTGATCAGCAGTTCCCTCTGATGCCTTAGATAATTTGAACTCTGGTGCTACTTCTTTTCCTGGTCTTTGTGTTGGTATATCTTCTTGATCAGGAGTTTGTCTTCGTGTAGCAACTTCAGTTGGTTCCTTAATCATCTCCCCCTTTTTGGCTTCATCCACTTCTGGAAGCCTAATAGAATGAGATGTTGCAGCAGACAACCTTGCTAGTTGATCTTGTGTTTGATCCATCTTCTTGTTCAACTCAGCAAGTCTCGAGTTGATCAACCCAAACTGATTGTTAGCTTTTAACTCCCAAGCAGTTGTGAAAGGTTTGAGTTGATCAGTGATAATTTGTTTGAGTGCCTGGTACAGGGGACCATCTGGGCTGCATAGTTGGTTCAAATCTATGCTTGTGAGCCCAGTGAATTGGGTAGGTTGTTTTGGTGAAGGGGTGCTTTTTGGGTGATCTTCAGATTGCTCTGAAGATGCCAGTTTTGGGGATTTTTGGGCTAACTGGTCTTTAACCTGATCTTTGGTGACCAGCTTCTTGAGCTTGGATACCTTAGATGCAGGACCTTCAATATCAACCGTCAATTCAGTTTGTGGAATGTTTGATTCATCAACCAAATTAATGGAATCATCTGAATCCCTGATAGTGTCCTCAGAGAGGGCAGGATCAGTTATATCATGAGCTGGACCCAAACCAGTAGTCTCATGAACCTCTTTGTCTTGGTTCTGAGGTTTTCCTACTTCTGGCCTTAGGCCTTCATCAGTAGTTGCCAAGTTTGAGGTCTTAGCTATGTTACTACTGTCCTCAGGTTCACCACTGGGTGATAAGTGAGTAGTAGCAGTCTCAAAAGTATCAAAAGTTTGCAAGTTTGGGCTTACAAACTCTTGTTCATCCTCATCTCTCTGGGTTGGGCTAAGAGGATCCACATTCATGTCAACTTCTGAAGGCATCTCCCCAATTTGATGTGTTGCTAGGGGAGTGACATGTGGTGAATGGGTTCCTTTAAGTCCTGAGAGAAGTTGGGCAATTTCTATGGTTGTATGTGAGGGTTCAGGTTCAGTAGTTGTAATGGGTTGGTGTTCAGGAGTTTGGATAGGTTCAGGGATGGTTTCAACAGTTTCAAAAGCAGGGTCAACAGTTATTTGTTTCTTAAATCTTTTTCTTTGAAAGATAACCGTGACAGGTTTTCTTTTGGGTGGTGGAGAAGGAGTGTGCTGAGAGGATGTTTCAGCCACTTCCTTTTCAAGTGCAGATTGCACATCAGTAGTTTCAGGTTTCTCCACTTCCTGAACTTTCTTTTTCACTGACTTGGTTGTTTTTGGTTTTTGTTGTTTAGGCTTCTTAGTTTTCTTTTTGGGTTTGGAAGATGTGGGTTCCTTGGGGATGGGTTGTTCTTCCCCTTGGTCATCTTCTAGCAAAAGTGCTGGTTTGTTGTGCCTAGAGAATACTTGAGCAGTTAAAGGGTTTAAAGTTGTTGTTTCTCCCTCAAGTACTCCCTCACCAAGTTCTTTTATTATGCATTGCATAACAAACCTTGGATACAACAAAAATTTCTTTTTATCATTTTCATGATGTAAAACCAGTTCATTGAAAAATAATTTTGATGCCTTGAAAGAAGTTTCATTTATGATGGAATGAAAAATAGGTTGAAAAGTTGAAGGCATCTGATCTATTGACCCAGTTTTTGGACTAAGACACATAATAATATAATGAAATAACAGTTTATATTGTGGGTCAAAATATTTTTTGTAAACTGTTGCTTGTGCCAAAGTACCTTGATAGCCACATTCTGTCATGGTTAGATGAATATCTGAGGTTGGAATTTGCTCAGGTGCCTCAGAATCCTTCAAACCAAGCCTGATGCTTAGTGTTTCTGGTGAGATGGCCATCAGTTTCCCTTTTATTGATGATCTGAGGGAAATCACTTCATTGTTTACCTTCACCGTCTCTGAATTTGCCCAGAACTCATTAAGAGTTTCTTCATGAATGGGTGGATCGATGGTGAAAGCATCATAGTATTGGGATTTCATGATGAGATCAAGTATCTCATCATACTGGGACCAGGCTTCATCTTTAACAAAGTAGCCTCTTTGATTGTGTCCCTGTTTTAACACGAAAGCCATGGATGTTTTTGATCGAACAGTGATTTTTAGGTTAGAGAAGGGGTTTTGTTTTGAATTTGAGAGAGAAAGAGGGAATTTTGCTTTTTGAATGGATAAGTGTTGGAACAGGGTATTTATCAGAAGTTTTTAACCGACTAGGTCAAACTTCTGATGAGTGAAAAGTCTGTTTTACCCTTTTAGTCAAACTACTGAAGAAGAAAGGTTTCTTCATCAGTGGTTTTAGTTATCTCATCAGCAGTTTCAACTGCTGATGCAAATGACTTTTAAAACACTTTTCTAACTTCTGATTTTCATCAGTAGTTATATCCATTTTGAAAAATATCCCATTTTTAATGTTTATCAGTAGTTTTCAAAATTTGTTCATCAGAACTTTCTTTTTCTCAAATTTTTGGTCTTCAGAGGTTTATGACAGATAAGTATGTAAGTGAAAAATAAAATATGTGCAGAACTAAAAAGTGAAACACTTACAGACTTTCTTCTAAGTTTAACATCCCAAGCATGGATACTAACCTCTGAAAAGTTGTTGAATCAAGGGGTTTGGTGAAAATGTCAGCTATTTGATTAGCTGTTGTGACATGCTTCACCTCAATCTTGCCTTTTTCATAGCAATCTCTTATGAAATGATACCTGATTTCAATATGTTTGGTTTTTGAAAACTGAACAGGATTTTGAATGATGCTAATGGCAGATTTGCTGTCTACTAAAAGTGGGGTCTTGGTCTCTTTGATTCCATAATCAAGCAGTTGATATTGGAGCCATTGTATCTGTGAAGTACAGCTTGCAGCAGCAATGTATTCAGCTTCAGCTGTTGAAGTTGCCACAGATGTTTGTTTCTTTGATTGCCAGGACACCAGACAGTTTCCTAAGAATTGACAACCACCAGATGTTGATTTTCTTGACATTTTGCAGCCTGCATAGTCACTATCTGAAAAAGCAGTTAACTTGGTATTGCTTGAAGCAGGATACCAAATTCCTAAAGTAGGAGTTCCTTTCAGATATCTGAAGATCCTTTTGACTGCAATTAGATGAGATTCTCTTGGTGCAGATTGGTATCTAGCACAGACACAAGTTGAAAACATGATATCTGGTCTAGAAGCAGTTAGATATAAAAGAGAACCTATCATACATCTATACATGGTTTGATCAATGTGTTTCCCTTGATCATCTGGTTCAACTTGTGTGATTGGTGTCATGGGAGTGGAACATGTTTTACAGTCTTGTAAAGAAAATTTGTTCAATAATTCTTTAACATATTTTGATTGATGTATAAATGTTCCATTTGACTGTTGCTTGATTTGCAGTCCCAAAAAGTACTGCAATTCTCCCATTGTACTCATTTCAAATTTTGATTGCATGAGTTTCTTAAATTCTTCACACAGTTTTGAATTTGTTGAACCAAAAATGATATCATCAACATATATTTGAACAAGTAAGACATGATTTCCAACATGCTTTATGAAAAGAGTTTTATCAATGGATCCCCTTGAGAAGTGATTCTTAAGTAAAAAGTTTGAAAGTGTTTCATACCAGGCTCTTGGAGCCTGTTTTAGCCCATAAAGAGCTTTGTCAAGTCTGTAAACCCAATCAGGATGAGAAGGATCCTCAAACCCTGGAGGTTGACAGACATACACTTCCTCTTTTATTTTTCCATACAAAAATGCACTTTTGACATCCATTTGATAAACTTTTATGTTGTTGGAAATTGCATAAGCTAAAAATAACCTGATAGCTTCTAGTCTTGCAACTGGTGCAAAGGTTTCATCATAATCAATTCCTTCCTCTTGGGAATAACCTTGTACCACTAGTCTTGCTTTGTTCTTGATGATCATACCAGCCTCATCTGATTTGTTTCTGAAGACCCATCTTGTTCCAATTGGTTGCTTATTTTCAGGTAAGGGACAGATTTCCCAAACCTGTTGTTTCTTGAATTGAAGCAACTCTTCTTGCATTGCTTGCACCCAATTGTTGTCTTTGAGGGCTTCTTGATACTTCTTTGGTTCCAACTGAGAGATGAATGCTGAGAATAAGCAAAAGTTGGAAAGCTGGTTTCTTGTGAGTACCCCTGATGCAATATCACCCATGATTTGATCCAATGGATGATCCTTGTGTTCAATCAATTGTTGTAAACCTGTACTGGATGATGGCTCTACAGGTTCTTCAAATAAACCACTGAGATTGATAATATCTGGTTCAGCTGTTATTTGAACTTCAGGAGTTTTAGGTTCAGTTGAATCAGTAGTTTCAAAATGTTCATCAGTAGTTCCTGAAGCTGAAGCTATTGAAACTTCTGAAGGTTTAATAGTTGATCTTCTGACTGTGTTTGGAGTCCATGGTGCAGGACTATCATCTTCAAATCCTTGAAAACCATTTTGAGGAGGTTTGGATGATTCAACAGTCTTTTCAGGTCCGAAATGAAAGTTGTCAAGATCAAATAATTCAGCAGGATTTGCTGGAATAAGAGTGTGTTTTGATTCATTGAACTTGACATTCAGTGTTTCTTCTACTATCTTGGTTCTTGAATTGAAAATTTTGTAAGCTTTTCTCAAAGGAGAATAACCAAGAAAATAACCTGTGTCAACTTTTGCAGCAAACTTAGAGATAGAGTCTTTGATGTTGAGGATAAAACATTGACATCCAAAAGCCCTGAAGAAGGAAATAAGGGGCTTAATGCCATGAAGAATTTCATAGGCAGTCTTGGTATGTCTCTTGTTGATAAGAACTCTATTCTGAACATAACATGCAGTGTTGACTGCTTCAGCCCAAAAATACAAAGGTAGGCCTGAATCAGCTAACATTGTTCTGGCTGCTTCAATTAATGTTCTGTTCTTTCTTTCTACCACACCATTTTGTTCAGGAGTTCTGGGAATGCTGAACTGTCTAACAATCCCTTTAGACAGACAGAATTCATCCAGAGTTTTGTTCCTGAACTCTGTCCCATTGTCACTCCTGATGACTTTGACAGATAGAGAGTATTGCTTCTCTACTTGTAGAATAAAGAACTTGATGATTTCAGCTGCCTCATCCTTGGAATATAAGAAGAAGACCCATGTGAATCTCGAGTAGTCATCAATGATGACCAAGCAGTACTTCTTCTTACCAAGGCTCATGATTTTGACTGGTCCAAATAAGTCCATATGGAGTAGTTGAAGACATGCAGTTGTTTTTGATTCTTCAATAGACTTATAGGAGGACTTATGCTGTTTACCTTTAAGACAGGAAACACAGTGTTCTTTGCACTGATATTCCTTCAAAGGTAGACCTCTGACCAAGCCCATTTTTGTGACTTTATTGATGGTTTTAAAGTTCACATGGCGAAGTCTCCTATGCCAGAGATCATTTTCTGAAGTTGATGCCTTTGAGAAGAAACAGGCAGTCTTGTTCAATACTTTGTCTTTCTCAATGTCCACTGCATAGACATTGCCACATCTTTTGGCAATCAGCAAAGTATGATCTTCAATAATCTTCTCTATCAACTTCTGGCCTTCTGGTGATATGATCTTGCATGCTGTCTTTGTGAAAAAGGAAGAATATCCCTTGTCACACATTTGAGAGACACTCAGCAAGTTGTACTCAAGGTTTTCAACCAGATTGACCTTGTCAAACTGCATTTTGCCTGAGGATACATTGCCATATCCTAGCACATATCCCTTGGCATTGTTCCCAAAGGACACAGATCCTTCTCTTTGACTGATAAAATTGTTTATCAGGTATCTGCATCCAGTCATGTGCATTGAGCCTCCACTATCCACATACCATATGCTATTCAAACCTCTGGAGACTCTCTGCACAAGATAGCAAATTAGTTAGTTTTGGCAACCCAAGCCAGTTTGGCTTTGGGTTTGCTCTTGAGAACAGGTGCAGCTTGTTGTGGACCATTTTTAGTAATCCATGTCTTTTTGGCAATGGATTTGTCATTAAGAACAATGGTGGGTTCATTTTGGTTTCCACCATCAACTTTGGTCATCAGAAGTTTAACCAGGTTTATCAAATCTTTAACTTCAGCAGTTTGTGAAACTGCTGATGAGTTAGGTGAAACTTCTGAAATTGAACTTTGAGAAGATGACCTTTGTTGAGATAAAGGCCTCTTCTTAGAAAGGGTTTTGTTTGATTGTTGTTTGTTGGGAAAAAAGGTATTTTGATAATCTTGTTTTATCTGTTTTCCCACAATCAGTTGTTGTCTTTGTTTATTTAACTGATTTACCTTTCTAAATCTGCAAAGTTCAGTTATGTGGTTAAACAGACCACATATTTCACATGCTTTTGCCTTCTCTTTCCTTTTAGATAGATCAAGAGAGCTGGAAGGCAATTTACTGACAAAATCTGATTTTTGAAATAGGTCATCAGTAGTTTTCAGGGTCTCAACTCCTGATGTAGTTGAAACTGCTGATGGCTTATTGTCAGTAGTTTTAACTTCTGCAGTACTTCCCTTTTTGAGGAAGTTCTGATGGTAGGATGTGCATTCCTCCATATCAGAAGTTTGAATCAATTTCTTCCCATCATTATCAGTTTTGTGGGTGAAATCTGTTGGCGATTCAGTGTGGGTATATCCAATGCCAAACTTAACATTGGCTGCAGTTTGTTTGTTAAGTAACATTTGATACCCTTTACAAGACTCAACCCATTTTTCACAATCAACCTTGGTGTCAGCAAGCTCTTGTCTGACATTTCCTAGGCTGTCTATCATTATTTTAATTTGTGCTTCTGTTTCAATGGATTTATCATTCAGTTTGGAAATTTCTTTGTTTTTCAAAACAATTTTTCTTTCCAAATCACACTTCATTTGTGTGTATTTTCTTTCCATGTCATTGGATTTGCCTTGTAAATGCACATTGGTTTCTCTAATTAAAGCAAATGATTCTTTGCAAGATTTAGTGCAAAGCTTTAACAGAGATTGTTGTGATACCTGTGTGAGAGCAGAATTTGAAGAGTATCCTTCAAAAGCCATTAAGGCAAAATTCTTTCTGCCATTATCAGGTTCTCCCCAGTTGACATCATAGACCTTATTGTCTGTATCCTGACTGCATTCTGATGTGTCATAAGGAAGACTGCTCCAATCAATATACCCTGAGGTAAATAAGCTTTGTTGCTGAGGGGGTTGTTGAGTTTGTGCAGGTTGTTGAGCAGTTGGAAATGGAGGCATGAGCTGCTGTTGTTGTTGAGCAGGCATCTGAACATATTGTACTTGTGGCACATATTGAACATGTGGAGCTTGTGCCTGTACAAAATGAGCACTCCCATTAGTTCCATTATTCCTATTATATGAGGGGTTATATTGATTTCCAGAGGACATTGGTTGGTTATAGCTAGAGCTTCTACATTCTCTAGCAAAGTGTCCCAACTTTTGACACTTATGACATCTCAGTTTAGATTTGTCAAAACCAACTTTTGTTGAATTGTTTAGTCCTGGAAATTTCCTTCCTGACCTTTTGTAAAATTTGTTAGTTTTTAAGCTTAACAAGGTCAGTTGGTGCAATATTTCCATTTCTTCTAAGTCATCACTGCTAAAGTATTTTAAATCATCCATGATGAAACACATGTTGTCAGCAGTTTGACTTAGTTCTTCATTGTCATAAGCTGGGAAAGATCCATCTGATGAGATCCCAGCTGTTATGTCAATGTGGTCAAAAGAACCAAAGTTATTAGAACAGGATGGTGAGTCATGTCCTAATAAGGCTGTGCTACCCGGAGTATAGTCATCAGCAGTTTTACCAGATTCTTGCAACTTTTTCTTTTGATTGATTTCTCTCTCAAAAGTTAGTAATTTACCATGTAACCTAGTTAGGTTCAAGGTGTTAAAATCTGAACTTGTTCTGAGGACTATAGAGTAAGTTTCCCATTTTGAAGGTAAAGATCTTAAAAATCTATGCAACATAGACTCATTTGAATAGATCTGATTGTTTATTTTTAACTCAGAGATAAGTGAAGAAAATCTTTCAAATTGTTGAGTTAAAGTTTCACCCTCTATGTGAGTAAAAGTTTCATATTGTTGAGCCAATATTTCTCTGATGTTGGCTATCACCTCAGCAGTTCCTGCAAACTGCTCTTTTAGGCAATCCCACAGCTCTTTGGCACTTTCACAGTGTAAAAGGCCAGCATAAATTTCATTTGGGAGAGCCATAGCCAACATGGAGAAAGCTTTTGCATCAAGCTCAAACTTTTGGAAATCTTCCTCCGTGTATTCTTTTGGGTCTTTTGGTCTTTCAGTCTTACCCTCTGGATCACTAACAACTGGTTTGTGAGGTCCAAAAACTACAGACCTCCAACATCCAGTGTTTGTTTGTGAAATAGTATGTGCCAACCTTTTAGACCATATGTTATATTCATTTCTGACTAACATAGCAGGTTTGTTGGCAGATCCAGTATTGTAGGGATCCATTTTTAAGAAGTTTGGATTTGTCAATACTTCCTTAAAGTGATGGATTAAAAAGTGAGCCTTTTATCCTTTTTATTGAATATCAATATTGAGCCTGTGTCTGAATCTCAATTTGTTAGATTGATTTTGATCAGATTAACCAGTGCTCTGATACCAATTATTGGATCAGTGGCTGTTTTTATGAACACTTATGTGTTATCAGATTTATATATGAGTTATTAAGCAGCGGAAATACAAGTGTTCAAAGGTCTAAAAGATCACTTTGATGAGGAGTTATTACTCCCCCTTGACTGAACAATAAATGAGAAACAATAAACAGTTTAAGTATAAAGCAGTAATAGCAGTTTATGTTTCTCAGATGTGAAATGGAATTATAAGTTTAAAGCCCGAAGGATTTCAATATAAGTTCAAAGATATTACACAAAATCACATATGAAAATAGATGAACAAACTCATCTATTTATAGACTAATGTACTAAACTGTAGTCTGAAGTAATCTAAGATATTTAACAAAGATATTATGCTAAGATAAGGTTACTACAGTCTGTACATCGAAACTTGAAATCAAGACTTTAACAAAACAATATAATATGTAAAACTGCTGATCTTCAGTCGGTTAGAAGCTTCTGATGCAAAGTGCTGATGAGTGACAAACTGCTGATGAGTAGTTTGTCTTCAGCAGTTCTTCAGTGAAATGTCTGGTTAGACTTCAGAACTTCTGATGAGTTTACTCTTCAGTACTTTGTGTTTGTTCTTCAGTACTTCTTCTTTTTGTTCTTCAGCAGTTCTATACTTAGGCAGATATGAAATAGACTAAGGTTATCAAAAGGTGGTTTCGTCAATCCTCTTTGTCCCAACAGTATGCAATGGTAGAGGCGTTGGGTAGGAGTTTGGAAATTATGTATTTTATTTCGGATGATATTGAGTAGGTAGGTTGCGGTTTCAAGGGCATGGGGCCAATAAGTAGTGGGCATGGAGGAATGGGCCAAGATGGTACGCATAAGGTTATTGATTGTGCGAATTTTACGTTTGGCTTTGCCATTTTAGGATGAGGTGTGAGGGCAAGAGAAACGAAAGTGCATGCCATTGGTGTTGCAAAAATTATGAAACTGATTGTTGGCATACTCACGACCGTTATCACATTGAAAAATTTTGGTGTGAAATTGGGTTTGGACAAAGTTGTTAAATTTGGTAAACATGGCAAAGACATCAGATTTGTTTGCAATCGGGTAGGTCCATAGAAAATTGGTAAAATCATCTAAGAATAAAACATAATAACGATGACCCCATTAGAGACAATGGGTGAGGTCCACACATCACTATGAACAAGAGCAAATGGCATAACAATACTTGTATTAGAATCAAAAAACGGAAGTCTAGTGTGTTTACCAAAAATACAAGCATTGCATACTTTATTTTTCAAAGAACTACAATTAATTGAACTAGAAGTCTTTAAAGAATTTAAAATAGCTGGGCCTGGGTGGCCGAGCCGTTGATGCCAAATGTCTTGAGAGATAGCTGCATAGGTAGAGGCAGTGGAGAGGTTGGTGATGTTGGACGGGCTGAGTGTGTAGAGATCCCCCAAGCTATTGCATCGTAGGATAGGTTTCCTGGTCTGGAGGTCCTTCACAGTAAAACCATAGGGGTCAAATTCAACAGATAATTGGTTGTCGGTTGAATAGAAGAAGAAGTGCGACGGCAAGGAGAAGAAAAAAAACTAGGGTTTAGTCTCTGATACCATGAAGAATGTTATGGTTCAATTACTTGATTATTATTTCATTGAACTATGAATATATACAAGATACATTCTCATATATTAGGGAAGAGATAACTACAACATTAAAGATAAATATTATCTATATTTACAATTCAAATATAATTCAAATATATGATCTATTAACATCAAATTGTTTCCACATAGTTGTTAACTTATGGTAATATTCAGCTATAGTACTACCACATTGACTCAAAGAATTAATTTTCTGATATAGGTTGAAAAAAATTGATCAAAGTGAGCCTAGAGAGAAATCACCACTTATCACCCAAAAACGTCTACATATCCACCATCAACCCTCACCATGAATTCATCCAAAATCATCCATAGTGAGCTTGCTGTAATGCCATTGTTTGGCTAGGATTCATAGAGTGTTGCTAGGGTGAAGACTATCTTGGTATGGATTTATATAAATTTTATCTTTAGTTGAGTGATGTTTTGTGTTCATGAGAATTCCTGCTATTCTATCTTTGTTTGATGAATTAATTAATTAATCAACTTAGTCTTTGGTCTTGTGGGTGTTTTGGTAGGAAGTGGAGGGACTTATGAGTGTACATGTGGCGTGTAAAAACTTGCGCACTTGTAAGCTAACCTAACTCCACGTGACGTGATTAGCTCATTTGTACTTGGAAATATTCACACTTTGAGGTTGATCCTCAACTATCAAAATCTCACTCAGGGTTGGTACGGTTTTTATACCTGGTCCTGGTGATAAGCCATGAATTGGTTAAGCGACTTGGCTTCATTGTCTATATGTTAGCTTGGGCACAAACCGAGGATTGGTTAACCCATTTTAGAAGTAAACAATCTATATTTACTTCTATTTACTATATTTCCGCACAATTACTAACAGGCCAATCACTTTTGAAAGATTATTATTTCAAGTAAAGGTTTGGCGTTAGTAGGTACTTGCTTGTGTCAAGTCAGTACTTTCTTGTGTCTATACTATACTCGATAGATACACTTGCCTATTGTGTAGGTTTTTAGAACATTAAGTAACTATCGTTTTAATTATAAATTTAAAACTTGAAGCATTTTAAGAAACCACAAGCATCAAAGTTTTTGGTTAAAAATCCTGCACGTATCAATTTTTTGGCGTCGTTGCTGGGGACACGGCGTATTTTAGTGAAAGGTTTTAAGTTGCTAGTTCTAACCATTTTCTAGTTTATTTTGTTAGTATTTCAGGATGGATTATCCGGAGGAAGATGGATTCTTGACTAAGAACTTTTTCAATTTTGTGGGATATTATGTCCAACAAGGGTGTGAAAATTGTGGTGGCCCTCTTTCTACCACAACTGCGAAGACTGCTTGTCTTGGTATCTTCTCGAGTACAATAGCCATTATTCACCCCCACCTTACAACTACTCACCATTTCCTCAAAACCCCAATGAATACATTTTCCATGTCGATGGATGTCGATTAAGTACCCTGCCACCATCAACACCTAGATCTCCACCACCATCATTGCATCATGCCCCTCCATCACCCGATGCACTCGATGCATTATTTCACCTCACTGACTCACCACCATATATTTTACCACAACCTTATCAGTACACCCCACCTATACATGCACCCATTTCAAGCCCATCAGCCTACATGCCATCTCCATTAGCCCATTTGTTTTCATCACCACCAGCAAGTCCACCCAAAGTTGAGGCTGAGCCCGAACTAATGATCGAGCCCGAGCCCTCGCTGATAGACTTGGAGAAGTTCACTGAAAATCTGGAGGTAGTAAAAAACTACCTCATGCAAATGTACGCTATGGAAGATGCTTCCAAAGCAAGAGAGATGGAAGCCCAAAAGGAAGAAGGGTGTCAACCCTCAATAGGAGAAGAAGTGGAAAAAGGAGAAATTAAGGAAATTCTTGTTCCTAACATGGAGGGAAAGTTTTACATGTTTCATTCCTTGATGAAGGAAGTGCAACTCAACATTCCGTATGCCGATTTTCAACTCAAGGTTCCCGCTCACTTCAAATTTCTTAAGGATATTCTCTCCGAAAAGGATATTCCTGAGGATGAGGCCATTGTTCCTATCAACTATGTATGCTCAACAGTTATTCAAGGAAGACAGCCTCCAAACAAGATTACAATATCTTGTACCATGGGAGAAAGACTAAATGCCAAAGCCATTGTTGACTTGCAGATCAACATGAACATTCTTCATGCCTCCATTTTCCAAAAATTCCAGCAGCAATCACTAAGGCCAACAAGAAAGGAGCTTTATCTCAACAACCGTTTGGTTCGGTATCCTCATGGAGTTGCAGAATGTTGGATGTCATTGGAGAGGATGACCCTATCATTTTGGGGTGACCTTTCCTCAGTACTGCATTGGCTTTACTCGAAGCTTTGGGAGGAAGGCTTAAAGTAACCTTGAATGGTGAAAAGTTGGGTTTTGATTTGAAGAAAGTGTTGCGACACCCAAGTGCTCAAGATGATCTATCTACCCCCGTCACAGATTTCGACTATCTCATCGGGTATTATCTCCATAATATTCTGCGGGAAGGGGATGTTTTTTCCTCGAGTGATGAGAATGATTTCATGGTCCTTGAAAGTTACCATATCAAGCATATCTCACTAGAAGATGAGCCTAAAGAAACTCAACTTCAAGAGCGGAGCCCCGAAGAAAAAGCCAAACCCTCCATTGAAGAACCACCAGCTTTAGAGCAAAAAGAATTACCATGTCACTTGGAGTAAGCTTTCCTAGAAGATAATTTCAAGCTTCTCTTCATAATCGCATCAGATTTGTCTAAAGAAGAAAAAGAAAAACTCATGGAAGTTCTGAAGTAGCACGAGAAAGCAATAACATGGAATTGATGGATATTAAAGGAATTAGCCATTAACTTTGCACACACAAGATCCTCATGGAAGACAATTACCGACATTGTGTGCAAAGGCAAATAAGAGTTAGCCCCAAGATGCAAGAAGTCATGAAAGAAGAAGTGATTAAGCTCCTCGATATAGGCTTAATTTATCCTATTTCTGATTCTCCTTGGGTGAGTCCCGTCCAAGTAGTTCCAAAAAAGGGTGGTATGATGGTCGTAATTAATGCTCAAAATGAACTCATTCCTACAAGAAAGGCTACGGGTTGGTGTGCTTGCATCGACTATCGGAAGCCCAACGGCGCTACAAGGAAAGATCATATTCCTCTACCATTCATAGATCAGATGTTGGAAATGTTGGTTAGGCATCAGTACTACTGTTTCTCGCTAGATTCTTTGGGTATTTTCAGATTGCCATTGATCCAGAGGATCATGAGAAAACCACTTTCACATGTCCCTATGGTAGTTTTGCTTATAGAAGGATGTCATTTGGGCTACGCAATGCCCCCGCCCCTTTCTACTGATGTATGGTAGCCATTTTTCACGATATGATTGAAGATTTCATGGAAGCTTTCATGGACGAATTCTCTATCTTTGGAGACTCATTCGATCATTGTTTGGGCAATCTTAAGAAAATGCTGGAAAAGTGTGAAGAAGTTAATTTGGCTTTGAATTGGGAAAAATGCCATTTCTTGGTAAAAGAAGGAATAGTGCCAGGGCATAAAATTTCAAACAAAGGGATCGAAGTTGACAAGGCCAAAGTTGAAGCAATTTAGTTGCTTCCCCTTCCTACTACGGTGACAGGAATCCGAAGTTTCGTTGGCCATGTCGATTTTTATAGAAGATTCATCAAGGATTTTTCAAAGATCGCTCGTCCACTCACTCAGCTCCTTGAAAAAGATAGAGAATTCATATTCATGGAGGAGTATCTTGAGGCATTCAATTTCTTAAAAAGAAAATTGGTCGAAGCACAAGTCGTAATCTCTCCAGATTGGGACCTACCGTTGGAGTTAATGTTTGATGCAAGCAACATGGATGTAGGGGCGGTATTGGCGCAGAGGAAAGACAAGTGTTTCCACCTAATCTATTATGCAAGAAGAACACTCAATGATGCCCAAGAAAATTATACAACAACTGATAAAGAACTCCTTGAAATATTATACGCCTTTGACAAGTTTCAGTCCAATCTCATCTTGTCAAAGACCATTGTATACACTGATCTTGCAGCCATGTGCCACCTTTTCAAAAAGCAGGACGCAAAACGAAGGCTCATACAGTGGATCCTTCTACTACAAGAATTCGATAAAGAAATAAAGTATAAAAAGATGGCCGAAAATGTTGCAGCCGATAATTTGTCTCGTCTCGAAAAAGAACCACCGGACAAGAAGGGAGACACAATTCATGATGATTTCCCGCATGAGCAGATTTTCAAGATCGAAGACTTAGATGGATACCTGTGGTATGTGGATTATGCAAACTATTTGGCAAGTGGTATGCTCGTGAAAGGAAAGTCGTTTTACGAGAAGAAGAAATTCGTCTCGGATTTGAGGTATTATCTCTGGGAGGACCCCTATCTTTTTCTCATTTTCCCCGACCGCATGATTTTCCTATGTGTTCATGAAGGTCCAACCGGAGGACACCATGCAACAGGAAATACGGATCGAAAAGTTTATGAAGCAGGATTTTATTGTCCAACAATTTTTAAGATGCTGTCGTTCTCATCCAAAATTGTGATGCATGCCAGAGAGCCGCCAATATCAACGCTCGTGATTAAATGCCACAAACGAGATTTATCGTTTGCGAGTTCTTCGATGATTGGGGATCGATTTCGTGGGACCTTTCCCACCATCGCGGGGAAATACTTACATCTTTGAGGTGGTAGACCATGTTTCAAAATGGGTCGAAGCACAAACATTGCCGACCAATGATGCAAGAGTTGTTTTCAAATTCTTGAAGGCCTTTTTTTCCCGGTTTGGTGTACCAAAGGCTCTTATCAGCGACAGAGGAACCCAATTTTACAACAAGTAGTTGGAAGAACCTTTACAGAGATGTGGGTGTCAGAAAATATTTTCCACTCCATATCATCCTCAGGCCAATGGTCAAGTAAAAGTCACAAATAGAGCTATAAAACGGGTCCTTGAAAGAACCTTTGGGACTGATAAAAAAGATTGATCTGATCGCCTTGATGATGCATTATGGGCCCTACACACCGCGTATAAGACCCCGATTGGTACCACCCCGTATAGACTCGTGTACGGGAAGGCTTGTCATTTGCCAATAGAAGTTGAGCATAAGGCATATTGGGCGCTTAAAGCAGCAAATTATGATCCTGAAGACGTCATGCAACACCGACTTTTTCAGCTTCATGAACTAGAAGAGCTTCGACAACAAGCTTATGAAAACTCACTCATCTACAAACAAAAGGCCAAGAAATTCCATGACCAAAGACTCAGAAAAAGGGAACAATTTCAAGAAGGGCAAAAAAGTCTTATTATACAGTTCAATGCTCAAATTGTTTCCTAGGAAGTTGAGGTCAAGATGGACCGGCCATACAACAATGATGTGACATCAATTACACATATTAAACATGCATAAATAGTCTCATAATAGGGCAAAATTGAGCTTAAATTGATAATTATAGCTACTTAATCGTTCCTATTTGTGTTTTCCGGAAATTGGAGCTCCAACCTGGAAATAGACGATTTTCGGGTAAAAGCAGCTAAAACTGGAGATTCCTAAGAACACGTGACCCGAAGCATGTTCCACATATATGTAAAGACATTATAGGGGCTTAAATGATGATGAAATTGACCCAGGGTTGACCAAGCACGCACATGCTCACTTGCACGGAGGTCCTGCACTAAAAGACAAAGCAGCCAACTTGGGACACAAGAAAAGCAAGGTTGTCAAATTTGACGCCCGTGCACGACCACAAGTACAGATAAGACAGATTCTGCAGCAACAGAACGTACGTAGGGCAGCTGCACGGCCATACACCACCATATGGCACACCCGTGCAAGGTCTGGCAGCTCTATAAATAGCAAGCCCACCTCAATCATTTGGCATTCCTTCTTGTGCCTTCTTAGGTCGACTTCCAAGCTTCTTCCAGATACATAGGATCAAGGAGGTGGAAGACTTGTCTATGAGTTGGAAGCACTCATGTTCTTGTGATGATCACCATTTATGGTTGTATCCATCTATTATTCTCCGAACCCATTTCGATTTGTAGACTTTTATTATTATTAGTAGTTTATTTTTAGTTATCCGGTGTGTTTACCTTCTTAACTAATTCTTGTTTGTTTATCTTTGTGATAGGTTCAATTAGTGATTAACTCGATAAGCCTAATCAACGCTAACTTAAATAATAAAATTAACTATCATGGGGTTCGTACGGCTTCTGGTAGTCCCGAGCTAGATCCAAGGCAAGGAAACCGGTAGTGAGACAGATTCTTTGGGTTTCTGATATCCAATCCGTGTTCTAAGCAATGGCTTCTGAAGTGGACCATATCTGAGTGACATGTTTCTGGTTCTTACCAGATGTATGAGTAATTTTCTTCGCAAAGGGAGGATTCCCCACGGGTGCACCAGTTATCTTCAGATTGCACACCCTTAGGATTAGGGGTGAGCATTTCATCAGAACCGACCCGATCCGCTACAGAACCGACCCGACCCGATACCCGACATTGATATAAACACAGAACCGAATTGAAACCCTAATACTAGGTTCGGTCATTGGTCCATGGAGCTACGGTTCCCTCAGTTCTTAATCCAAAACCCGACCCGAAGATAAAGCATCAAATCCCCTTTATTACCTGTGTTAGAAGTTAGAACTAAAGAGAGTTTTATTTGTTTAACAAACCGTATCTCATGGGTACATCGGTATTAATTTCTTCCAGAAATACAAAGAGTTGTTTAATGAATTATGGGGAAATGAATTAAGTATATAACATGGTGTTAACCTGTTAAAATCTTCCAGAACTCAATTTGATAATGTTCTTTCAAACAAATCACTTCAGGCTCATACATAAAGAATTTCTTTCTTCATGTGTTTTGTTTGCTATTCAAAGTTTTACATGCACATGGTGTTGGATTTGGGTAAATATTATTTATATAATATAGTAAACTAACCCAGCGAGTCCCATATGTTCTGTATTAGGTGATCCTGGACTAGGAAAAAGTCAACTATTGCAAGCAATATTTAACACCAAACTGTTTTATTTTCAATTTTTACAAATACCCAAATTAATTAGAAGTTTAGAAGTGTATGTAATAAAACCGAAAGGAAACTAATGGATCGAGCATGGACTGTTTTGACCCATGCATATACCATCTGATTGCACTTGATTCGGCAAAAGTTTGCCAACTTCTAACTTTTCGGTCCATCATTCGGTTCTCGGTTTTTCATTGTTTTTGGACCGACCCGACCCGAAACCCAAAATGGGTGAAATACAGGGACCGATTCAAGGACCTATAGTACAGACCCGGTTCGGGTCTACTAAAAAATCAGGCCGGTTCTCGGTTTTTAGTCGGTTCGGCCCATTTATGCTCACCCTTACTTAGGATTATGTTCCACCTTTGTTAAGGACTTCATTCATCTCGGGAGGTTATGGGTTGGGTTTGTTAAGTCACTTGATTACTAAACCAAACTTAAATTTATCTGATCAATAAATTATTAAGTTGTCACTTTTAAGGTAAATAAAACAAGAATACTTTATCTAGTTCTCGTTAGCACAAATTCATTAACTTTTTAGAGGATACGTTGTCACTCATGCTGACTATAAGAGAGATCCTTCGGTATGGAAAGCGAGAGCTAAGTGAGGTGGAAGGGATTCCCGACAGGAATTAAGCCTCTACATTAATTTAAGAAGACAAATTAGAGGACCCAGTGCTTAAACGAGCGGTTTGGCAGTGGTTTGGGAAGTGCCTAAAAAGCAAGACTCAAATTTTCCAAAAAGCTGCATGGTGGTGTGAGTTAGATAACCGCATTATCAACAGGATAAATTACATATGTCTTCCAAACTTCAAAAAAAAAAAAGGTGTAGGTGATATTTATATTGGAAAATCATTGTTTGAATTTTTTTTAAAATCGGTTATTAAAGTTTTAAAATTAGATTATATTTGAATCAAGGACCACATTTTAAAATTTAATTGAGTAATATTATATTATTATCATTATAAATATAATTTAAAAATATTTCACAAAATATGTTTTTTTTAGGTTTAGTTCAAAAATATTATTGGTGGTGGTGTTATTATTATTATTATTTATTATGAAGTATAAATTAATGATAGATTTGAAGCAATAGCCATTTTTATAGGTCTAGCAGATCTAATCTAACCAAAATATTGGTCAACTCAAATATATATATTTGAAGTAAGGCGCGATATTAAGATAACCATTTTAGAATAAGCAATGTTGTCATTTTATAACGTTAACCAGATTAAAACCTAAAAGTACAATAAATATACATTCAATTTTTAGGTAAAACTCAAATACCTAATCACAACAAAATAAAACATTTTTTCACTTTTATGTATAATTTGGTAAATGCTTAAAAAAGGAATAAAGAGAGTGTGCTTAATTTGTATTTTTAAACACATGATCAACATTTCTAATATATTGTAAGTATAACATATTATATGTAACATCTGGTCTCTTATATCATTAATCTAGTGGTCAATGTCCACTAGGAGCTCATGTACCTATTTTGGTTGACTGGATGGAGGCTTTCTAGAAGGTTACTTATCATGGTATATTCTCACTCAAGCATGCTTAACAATGAAGTTTTTCTCTTATCCAATTCATTAGGCCTTAAAAGTGTTATAGAGATATATGAGAATTGTCATTTCTTATAACCTATTATCTCTTGTGTGGGCAAAGACAAAATATAATAATAGAAATGATATAGGACTAGCCTTTTGTGTTAAGTTATATATCTGTTGGATTCTACAAGTGAATTGTGTGTGTTATTGTGATTGAAAATTGATTTTTATTCGAAGCAATTAGTCTAACAAGTAATAATATCATTAATATTCATCAACACACATCAGTTATAATGTTTAGAGTTGGATAAAGTAGGAGATGTCAACACAGATTAATTCATAGATAGATTTCAAAGTTCAATTGTTTGATCACCTCGTCACCAAATGCTTTCACTCTCTCTCTCTCTCTCTCTCTCTCTTACATTGATTAGGTTTGATTCCTGTTGGATACAATGATCTCAATCAGGCAATCTGTTTAAGGTGTAGAGATGGTGAACAAGTACTAAAGGTACTATTCTATTTATAGAGAAAGTTTGAGAATAGTTGGTGACGTCACCATGAAAGTGACATCTAACTTTGGGTGTAACCACCAACTATTTATAAATCACTGCAAGATAGTTTATTACAAACGACTGGACTGGATTATGATGTTATGAATAACTAGTTTGATAAACAGATTGTATAAACCAGCAGTTTGTCAAACAGATTTACAAGATACAATTATTGACTATTGTTGACCAACATATGATATTTCCAGCAGTTTGTGGTCTTTTTAATTTAACGGTTTATTAGTCAAGTGGTTGAATAGTCAATTCAGCTCTTTAGACCCAGATGTTCAGTCTTGTAACCAACAATTGTGCAATCTAGCAGGTTGCATGGTGTTGTTGGTGAAACCCTCAATGAGGAAATGAGCTTTGTACTTGGAATATTTTATTATTCAAGTATTTGGACAGATGTTGTCCATGGGATTTTGACCTTCATTATCAGCAGTTATTTCATAACCCAACAATCTTCCTCTAGAACTACTAATGACATAATCTCTCTCATGATACTTGCTTTTATTTATGTGATGGTGAATGAGAGTCTTTCTCTGGTCTACCTTGATGTTAAGCTTCAGAAATGCTGCTGAGTCTTCATTTGGTTCTTTTCTCACCACTTGGTCAGCCATGACTATCTCCAAACATCTTGGTCATAGAACTGACATCAAAACCATCTTTTTTGAAATTTTTTCACATCTGAAGTAGCATAGCTTTTTCAGAAACTGGGTTAGGGAAGAACTAAGGCTACCTTTCGGACCTCTGTTGATCAAAGTCGAATAAGTAATGTGGATTGTGTTCAAAACATTTTATCAAGTTGCATTTTTTTTTCATTTCAGTATGATGACAAGGAGTTGGCCTTCAAAAAATGAAAAGGACTTTTTTTTTCAGAAAATAGGTGATCTGTTGTAAAACTTTTGGAACTGTTGTCTTCTCAGGCCAGCAATTATTAACTAGCAGTTCGGGTATGGGTTAAACTTCTGGTTTCTTCATTAAAATTGACTTCCACCCTACTCGATAGTTTACATTCCTTTCCCTTGTTGTCCTACCACCAAGACACTTCCTTGCATCCCTATTGATTGGAAAGATACTTTTGAAATATGTCAAATTAAACTTTTCAAGGTAGGTTGATTCCCCAACTTGAGCACTTTTCTTCCCCTTTCTTCTAAGCAGTAATCATTTTTTGTTAGTCAAGAACCATCAGTTTTCTCAGATTTAAAAGATATAATTTTCTTAAAGGTGAAATTATTTGAAAGTAACTATGTGTTTGGAAATATAAGTTTCATCCGTAGGAGGCCAGTTGTTGGGTTAATATGGTGCAACGTTCTGGGCTTATGATTGAGGAATTTTGGTGACAATCTACTTGAGATTTGAGACTTAGCTCTTAGTTGTTGGTACTATACTTTTGTGTTTAATTTGGTAAAGTCTCTATATCTAAAAATGAAATGTCAAGGGCTTTTACGCCATTGACCATAATTTTTCAACAAATGGTAACTCCACCCCTCCACTTTGCAAAATTGTATTTTTTTTTGTCTCTTCTTCATACAAAATGAAAAATGCTGCCCCAAACTTTGCAAAATGACTTTTTTTACCCCCTGCTCCATTTTATTCTCTATATCTTAAAATGAAATGTAAGGGCTTTTACACTATGCCTCTATTTTTTTCATTAAATGGCAATTCCACCCCTCTACTTTGCAAATTGTATTCTTTTGCCTCTTCTTCATACAAAATGATAAATGCAGTCCCTAATTTGCGAAATGACATGTTCTCCCTTGCTCCATTTTACCGACACCCCTTACAATTTCAAAGTTTGCATTTTTACTCTATTTGTTTTTCCTTTTGCGTTTATAACCCAAAGTTTCATCACATTGCAATTTTAGCCCCTTAGCTTTACAAACATCAAGGTTTAATCTCTAAGGTTTCTAATGTTTCAATTTTACCCATATAACATATATAATATAATTTTTGACATACTATTTTCTTTAATAATTTTGGTTCGCTACCTAACCTTCTTGAGTTTCAGAAGGTTTGACTTTGCCACCCTTTCATTCCTTTACTTGTAAAATAAACTTTTTATGTGTAGACTTTTATATACATGTCGGTATAAATTCGAAATGATCTACCTTAAACAAAAACATTTCTTGAGAAACAAGTAAGTGCAAGTGTGTAGTATGTTTTCGTTGCGTACCAAACCGAGCATCATTAAATTTAATACATTTTCATTCCATGATGTAAATTCAGGTTACTCTGCGTTTCGTGTGCTTTTATTTTTTAAGCTATAACAAGCCCCTTTTGATTACATAGGTCGATTGTTTCTCTTGACATGCTTTATGATTTTTTTTTTAACTGCAATGTTTATACTGATTACATTGAGTTGAACTGAGTACATCGAGGTATGCATTTTCATGTGGTTGGCGCATGACGTAACGATTGGACTAATCTATTCGATGTCTATAATGGACCCGCTACGCATCGCTCACGTATCATATAACGCTTGGACTGATTCGTTAGATGTTTTTATTATATCCGCATAACAATGAACGAGAGTCTAATTTTGGGGGATTGAGTTTGAAAACAACTTACTGGCTTATTGGCTTCTTCAAAAAGCCAAGAAGCTGTTTGGATAGAATAGAAGCACTTTATGTTTTGGCTTTTTAATATGGGTGGAAAAACTATTTTCAAAAAGCCACAAATCCTAGATTTTTGTTTTGCCTTTTGACTTTTGGAATAAAAATTATAAATTTACCACTCATACAACAAATTTTCACAAAAAGCTAATGGTTGTTTGGTTGATTAAGTGCTGAATCATCAAAAGGTCTGAATGGTTAAGTTGGACCTCTTAATGGTTAGTTTTCTTGTCCCACATTGGTAGGAGAGCCTCATTAATTAAGGTTCAGTATAATTTAGTGCTTAATGGTTCAGCAACCTTCCAAGTCTTAATGGTTCAGCCTTAACCATTCCATTCAGAAGCTGAAACAAACACACTGAATGTTGAGTCATTCAGTGCTGAATGGTTCAGAGGCTCATTAAAAGGCTTACCAAACAGTCCCTAAGTCAAACACTTTTTAAAAACTGCTTATTGACCTCTCAGTTTTTTTATCAAAAAATCTAATCCAAACATTTTTTAGAAACTTCTTGTCCGTAAGTCATAAGTCCAATAAATCCAATAAAGATAATCTGTTTTTTTTTTTTCCGCAAAATATTTATTTGTGTGATTTTTTTCCAATAATATTGCATATATGCAACAATAACCATATTATGAAAATCGAATAATGTTTATTAAGCTAGAGAATATGAATGGTCCTATCTTTTTTACTTGAAAAAGAGTGAACACCATCAAGGTCACATCTTTAAAGACCTAAACATTTAAAGACTATGCGATCCTACCACTTGCACAGCCTTAAAAGCAACACTCATTTTCATGCATTCTGTCTATGAGAAAACAATACATGAGGAGGCTAAGAGCCATAAAACCCCCTTTTTTTATAATAACTGTAGTAATTACAAAATAGCTAAATGTTATTCAAAATTAAAAGAAAAAATTAAAAGAAAAGCGCCTAGTTGATGATGGAAGATGTGGACATATAAACTCAGAGAGAGAAGCTATTGTATAAAGCTTCCTTAATATACAAAGTGTAAGAAACCCTCCCAGCCTTTAATCTGCATTTAAAACCAAGATGGCACGATTGTAAATATTAATACGTAATTAACCTCCCGAAGGATAATTTAGACAAATGACAAGAATCAATTTTCAATTATTTTCATTTTTAAGCACCTAATTATGACAGTTAATATCTCTTCCCTATTATAATTGCGAAAATCATGGACATAATTGAGTAGGGTTACAAATACAAATCATTGTGTTAGTTACAGAGCATTTGGAGATTACAGAGCATCTCAATTACACGTAATTACAACTTCGAAGAGTATATCAAAACTTAAAATATTAATAAATCTTACATCTGTTAGTACAGTAAAGCTTCAAATATTAATTTATATCTTACATCCGTTAGTGCATATGTGAGTCATTCATTAATATATTTAATTTAATTTAGAATCTGTTAGTATATCAAAGCATAAAATATTAATATATCTAACATCTGTTATTACATCAAAGCTTAAAATATTAATATATCTAACATCTGTTAATACATCAAAGCTTAAAATATTAATATATCTTACATCTGTTAGTACATATGTGGGTCATTCATTAAATGTTGTTTCCTATGCTTTGAATATTGTTATAGTGGTTTGGGTGGATGTTAATATAATATGTATAATATAATCATCAGTTGTTGAAAGTGGAATATAATTGATGGATACATGTGGATAATGTGCAGCCAACCTATTGGTTGACAATAAATGATATACGTTTCCCGTATTTTCACACGGGATTTCACCTAGTTATGACAATTGAAAGCAATAAATCTCACATGGCATTCAAAGAGGGTATCCTCTCCCTTGAGTGTGCCATGTGGCATGTCATATGACATTAATTGATTTTAGGAATAAAAAATATTAAAAACAAAATTGAATTTTTCTCTCTCATGTTTCCTCTCATAATTTTTAAACGTTAGTATCTTTTATACACGAGATTTTTGAAAGAAAAAAATTACACCAATTTAATGAGCGTTTAGTTATCTTTACAACGAGTACCATAGTGCTATATAAAAAATGGAGAAAAAACGACAATTTTTTGTGGGGTTTTGTTCATACAGGAAAAAAATACAAAGTGTTCAGATAATTCATTGATCATGTATAGACAAGTCACTAATTATGTTCAAATCAGTAAATATGAATTCTATTTTCAACATGCGTTATTGTGGAGCCGGGGGTCTCTCTGGAAGCAGCCTCTCTATCCGCAAGAATAGGGGTAAGGTTTACCTACATCTCACCCTCCCCAGACCCTACTCTTAGCATTGCTAATTGTGGGATTTACTGGGTAAGGTTGTTGGTTGTTGGTTGTATTTTCAACATGCGTTAGCATTGGAGTTGTACATTGTTTTAGGTTAGCTATTAATATTAGAGTTATACATTGTTAAGGTTAGCGCGTTAACATTGAAGATGCATTGTTAATTGTTTTTGGTTAGGTGCTACACAAAGTTTTCCTGCATGTAACTGTAAAGCGCATCATTCTATTTCATATGTAAAATTGATATGTCGTATTAGATTTCTCAAACCCGGGACGTTCCCAGGGTATAATCTAGTATTATAATAAACCCAAGCTCAAAATCCCACATGACATTCAAAGAGGACAACCTCCCCATTGAATGTGACATGTGACATGCCATGTCATTAGGTGATTCTAAAAAGAAAATAAAAAATTATTTTTAATATTACCATAGATTAATGGTAAACAAGTAATCGGATCGATCCATTTTCATCCAGCGGTTAGGATATTTGGCTTTCACCCTCATCTTAGAAAAAAAAAACGCTAGAAACACAGACCTTCATCAACAACCTCCACGCATCACCTCTACCACTACCCTACAGCCACCGCCCCTTCCATCTCCATCTTCCCACACCATCATCCTCACCACCACACTCCCCACCGTCAGCCGCCGGCAACCACGCAACAACACACCAGCACCGTCTCTGAATCTTTAACCCTGGGGTTTTCATTCGGATCCTCTTCTCTTCTCTCTCACTCCCTCCTATCTACAACCGCCGTCGCCATCTAAGTATAAGGTATGACTTTCTTTCTTTCTTTCTCTCGTTTTCTCTCCTGCCAGTCCCCTTCCGTTATCATCTGTCTTCCTAACTACATCCACCGCAAACCAATCCATGCTTTTGTTTAAAATAAAGTTTATGTTAGAATTACAGCAAGGAAATAATGGTTAGACAATATAGTTAGAATTTGTTTGTTATGTTGGTTTTTGTCTTAACTGGAAATATAAAATCTTTCAAATTGCATCTGATGAGATATTGCACTACTTATGTTCTAATTGGTTGTGTACATCTTGAGACTTTTTGAATTACAGTTGCTGCATATCACGACTCTCTTGAGGTATGTTACTCCATTTTTTAGAACAGGTATGTCACTGAGTAAGCATGTTATGGATTCAATGGTGGTGATTTTTATCAAGTAAATGGTGGCAATTTCCCTAATTAGGGTGCTTTTATTGGTTATCAATCTTATTGGTGGTTTGTTATTTCTTTATTCAGGTCGTGATTCCCGGCTCGATTGGTAGGTAAAATTTGTTTTCTAGACTTTTTTTAATATTTTAATCGAATTTAAAAAATAAAAGTTAAAAGTTGAACATATAATAGATAGAAAACCAAAGGGAAAATTGCAAAAATAACCATTTGACCAAATTTTTTTGTCAAAATAAACATACAATGCGTCTAAACAACAGGGACGAGATGCTCTTTGCGTCTACCAATCAGACGCTTACACGTGTAAAGCCTTAGACGCCTTAATTTTTAAGGTCTCTGCGTCTGATCTTTAGACGCGAGGCTGTTATTTAGACGCAAAGTGCTTTAGACGCGAAGAACTTAAGGTCCCTGCGTCTATACATCAGACTCAAAGCTGTTCTTTAGACGCAAGGTACAACCTTTTAAGACGCATCAATTTAAGAGTCTGTTCTTTAGACGCATCAATTTAAGAGTCTGTTCTTTAGACGCAAAGTGGACGGATACGTCTACAAGTCTATGGATACGTCTACAAGTCTACGGATATGTCTACAAGTGTACGACCCAGACCGTTTCAACCTGACTCGTCCCGTACTGAACCGGACCGTTTCGACCCAGCCGGTCCGGTACGACCCGGACCGTTTCTACTCGACCGGGCCGGTAACGACCCCGACCGTTTTAAACTGACCCGTCCCGTAGTGACCCGGACCATTTCGACCCGAACGGGCCTAGTAGCGAACCGGACCGTTTCTACCTGACCGGGCCTGGTAATGACCCAGACCGTTTCAACCTGACCCATCCCGTAGCGACCCGTACTGTTTCGACCCGACCGGACCGGACCTGGTAACGACCCGGACCGTTTTCTACCGGTCGGTTCGAAACCGTTTAGGTCGTTAACGGATGACCAGGTCGAAATAACACGGGTCGTTAACGAGACCGATCTCATCGAAATGGTTTGAGTCGTTATCGGGCCCGGTCGGGTCGAAACGGTCCGTTTCAATACGGGACTGGTCAGGTTGAAACAGTCGGGGTCGTACCGGGCCGGCTGGGTCGAAACGGTCCGGTTCAGTACGGGACGAGTCAGGTTGAAACGGTCTGGGACGTACACTTGTAGACGTATCCGTAGACTTGTAGACGTATCCGTACACTTTGCGTTTAAAGAACAGACTCTTAAATTGATGCGTCTAAAGAACAGACTCTTAAATTGATGCGTCTAAAAAGGTTGTACTTTGCGTCTAAAGAACAGCTTTGAGTCTGATGTATAGACGCATGGACCTTAAGTTCTTCGCGTCTAAAGCACTTTGCGTCTAAATAACAGCCTCGCGTCTAAAGATCAGACGCAGAGACCTTAAAAATTAAGGCGTCTAAGGCTTTACACGTGTAAGCGTCTGATTGGTAGACGCAAAGAGCGTCTCGTCCCTGTTGTTTAGACGCATTGTATGTTTATTTTGGCAAAAAGTTTTGGTCAAATGGTTATTTTTGCAATTTTCCCAAAACCAAAATCGGTGTGGTCATACTAATTCCAGTCTTCCAGATCTTATTTTTTTAAAAGGATATAAGGTTTGAAATAGTTTTTTTTTTGGATTTATGGACTCTTTTGGTGTTTTTGTTAGATGTGATGACTTTTTAATAGTTGCAGCTCACTTAAGTGATTGTTTAGTTGAATGTGATTAAGTTTTAGGTTAGGGAATATAGGGGTTATTACTGATTAGAATACTATGGACATGCAGTGATTGAGTGTGAGGGATTAGAGAGATGTGATTATGTTTATGTAGTTTGAGACTTTAAGTAGATCTTTGCCAGCAATAAGTTTGAATTTAGCTGTATTGATGTTAAATAACTATAAGTAAATGACTATTGGTATCTTGTAAGTTCAATTTTGGTTCATGATGGTTTGAATTAGAAGTTTTTATAGTTTGTTGGTTGTTGAGGGTTGACAGTAGGTATAGAAAAGTATTGACAGCTATGAAAGATTGTGAGTTTTAGAGTTTTTGTTAGATTTATTGAGATAAAATAAAAATGCATACATTGGAGATCCTAAATCATAATATTTGAACTAGAATCTGTCTATCCCTGGATGCTCCCGAGGTATACATTGTTTTAGGTTAGATGTTAACATTAGAATTATACATTCTTTAAGTTTAATTATTAACAATGGGGTTATACACTATTTTAGGTTAAGTGTTAACATTGGAGTTATACATTGTTAATTGTTTTAGGTTAGGTGCTACCCGAAACTTTTATGCATGTAAATGAAAACGCATTACTCTATTTCATATGTAAAGTTGATGTGTCATACTAGATTTGTCAACCCCGGGACACTCCTGGTGTATAATCTAGTATATAAATATTTGTAATACCAGTGGGAATGCCCGCGCGTTGCCGCGGGTGTTGCGTGATGAGTTTTACGTAAATTATTTTAAGACAAATTTTCTAATACCACTAACATTAGTTTTTAGAAACTGAATCATCAAGAAGAGTAAAGACTTATTACTCAAAAGATATAGTATCTTCCTTTGTCACTTGCTCAACGTAAATAATATCAGTTAGTTTTACAATTGATGCATTAAGACCTGTATAAATGGTCAAATTATAAGTACACCTTCAAAGCACAAGGAAGCCCATATATTATCAAAGCATAAATAAATTCCATTGTTTAAACTTTAAAGTTTAAGCAATTAGTATTAAAGGTTGTACATGAAGGCATAAAAGGAAAAAAATAACAAAAATTAGAGAATTGTAAAGGTTCCTTGGTATGCTATCTTAACTTTGGACAATTTAGATATATTTGTTCATGCCACCTTCTTTATAATGTATTATAGATGTTTACACATAGATAATAATTTGTAAACAATTATTCAAATATAGAAAAAAAAATATAAATTACGCATATATAAGTGCTGGGATATGAGTGTTGTCTATTTTATAAGGGTTTGACGTCGGGGCAATAATTTCATACAAATTAATATAAATAATAAGCAACCCATAACCTAATTGTAATAATATCTTACATGTGTAGGAGTTCATACACCTATTTAGCTACTGTCTTCCTACTTGTTTGTCCCTACTTAACAAAGCATGTCTATTGCTATCATCAAATTTATTATTTAAACTTTTTAATAATTTAACAGTTAATAAAATTATTTTGGAGAGAGCGAGAGATTTGTATTAGGGGTATTCAATATTCTGGTGGAAAAAAAAACACACTATAATGTAAACCGACTTTTAATTTTAAAAACTTTAATCTAAATATAGTATTTTGGTTTTAGAGTTGATCTTTAGGAATTCAATAAAAATATTCTCAAAAATATATCGTTCGAAATCGGTTAATATAAATCTTGTTTAAATTCATAGTTGTCAAAGCGTCTAGGCGCACTCAAGGCGCATAGGCCGAGCCCAGAGCCTAGGTGCAAGGCGCATAATAAATGAGGGCTTTTTATAAGTAGGCGCATAGTATAAAATACATTTTTAGGGATTTTAGAGATGTTTTAGGCTTGTTTAGGGCTACTTTAGGATGTTTTAGGGTTGTTTAGGACTTGTTCATGACTCATTTAGGATGTTTTAGAGTTTTATGCAAACTCTTAGCCTGAATTTGGCCGGAAATCAGCCTGAAAACAGCCCTAATAGTGCGCCTTAGTGCCTAAGCGTGCGCCTCACAGGACGCAGCGCACTTGGTGCGCCTCGAGCCTAGGCGCGCCTAGGCGCACGCCAAGGCGCGCTTTTGACAACTATGTTTAAATTTAAGTCGAGGTTAGCTTTTGAATAGTTTGTTTTGATTATACTTTTAAGGGAAAAGATAACGTACATATCAACCTTAACGTGAGAAGCGTAGGAATCATTCCCAGCCATTAGATTAAGACGGTGGCATGATGGTAATTAACAACCCTAATCATATTTGAGTTAATCTAACCAAGGGTAAATTAGGAAAAAAAAACGTTTAAATCTTTTTCAAATCTTAACAACAGAATCAATCGAAACCTAATTTTTCAACCTTTGAAATCGATTAAACATTCTGAATGATTACACAATCAAAATGTGACACCCGGCAAATTCAGGTTAACAACGTTGTCTAGATTGAAGTCTACCTTAGCGAGTCACGCGTATATTATACTTAACTGGGTTAGTTGAGTCGTGTTATGGATCGGGAACTGTTATTTTAGTCTAGAGGATCATTAGATGTCCGTCTAGAGGATCATTAGATGTCAGTCCTTAACCAAGTGTACAAGGGGTGACGATTCATAGAATCGTCAAAGCATAGGGAACGTACAAGTCTCGAGTCCCGGGAATTGGTGAACGAGTGTGAATGTGTTTGTTTGCAAGTATTATGTGTTTACAATCATTATGTGACTTGTCGGTATGTGAAAATGTGTTAACATACGTTAAAACGGGGTTTAACGCGCAAAATACGCAGAACCAACCCCTATAGGCGATTAGGGAGGGCTAATCGCCTATAGGGTGGTGATTAGCTGAGGATGGTAGGCGACTGGGGCAATGTGTTAGGCGATTAGCAGGCTAATCGCCTATAGGGAAGGCGATTAACAGCCCTAATCGCCTGCAAAAGCTGCATAATCGCCTGCAACGTACCTGGCGACTAAAAACGACTATAAATACAATACTTGACCTCCTAAACTTCATTATAACAACCCTAGTCGTCCCACAACTCGCCCCAACACACACACAACCTCTGGAACACGATTTTGGATCAAAACACACGATTTCAAGCCTATTACACCAATCTATCATAAACCTAAGGTGTGGTTTTCATTCATGCAACTTTAATAATGTTTTTATTGAATCCCTAATGGTCCAGACCTGTTTATATACGTATGTGTCTTCTGAAATTCGTTAATAATCGTTGTTAATTGGATTCTAGCTATTATGCATGTTGTATGTGTGTTTAAAATTAAAAGATAGGGTTTTTGTGATTCAAGAAGGATTGTTAACATGATATTAAGGTAGTTACAGATTAATGACGACAGCATGTTGATGAAATCTGAGTAATTGTTCATTAGGGTTACGGTTATGCATGTTAATGTGATGTTTCATGCTATGTGTATTGTTTTTGGGATACATGGTTGCATTCAGGGCTGATAGAACGAGGTTAAACGAAGGATTTTGATTAAAATATGTTTGATATGATTGTTTGATTGATATTTGATGTTTACACACGTTCTGGGTTTGATTTGGAGTGTTAAACGCGCGAAAAACCGGAACAGCTGGGTTGATGGCGATTAGCAACCCTAATCGCCTATGCTATAGGCGATTAGGAGGCTAATCGCCTGCTATGACACCCTAATCGCCTATAGAATAGGTGATTGGGGGCTAATTGCCTTCGTTGCATGCAATTGTGATCCTAACTTCTAGCTAAGTCCTGAAATGCATGTCTTATGACCCTAATCGCCTATAAATGCATGTCTTATGACCCTAATCGCCTATAAACTCCTGATTTGCATACCACATGACCATAATTGCCTATAGTATAGGCGATTAGCATTCCTAATTGCCTGTTGACCAACGTAATTGCTAGTTGACTTTTCCTAATCGCATGTACTGCTGCTATAAGTGTATTTTAGCATTCCGGGACCCGATTTGACACCTAGGAACATGCTAGGAACCCCGTAACATACCTAATAACGTAGTAACATGTGCTCGGACTTATTTATGTGATACGTGAACTATGTGCTAGAACTTGTTGGACTTTAACGTATGTTAAGTGTGATTGCATGATTGTATGTTTGAGAGTGCAAGTACAACACGGGGAGTCTCAGGTCACCAATGGGATGTCGGGTCTTGTACATTGGGTTAGTTTAACAGTCACAGTGTTTTCAAACGAACTTGGTTATGGTCTGGACATCTAGGGACTAACTAACCTACGGGTTATTAGTCTAAGTACTTGTAACTGTCATATGTTAGGTCGCCGCTTTACGGGGCTAGCATAGCTTGCTGATCTTATTCGTATTACGAAGTAACGCAACCTAAGGTGAGTTCACGGCCCCACTTTTAACTGATTTCACTTTTGGGGGAGAAAACATGTGTTAAACTAATGTTTTGGTAACAACTGTCATACTATGGGTTTTCTATGGTTTACTATACGATCCTTAGAAGTCCCGGGGGGGACCATGAATGTGCGGGTTTGCACAACGGGGAAATGTGAATAGCGCTATTGGGAGTGACCAACCCCACTCGTCGGCTTGGAGGGCCGGGCGGGTGCATATTGTCTCAAACAGGAACAAGTTTACTATTCGGGCACAACATCTGGTTTGCGAGTTAGTAATGGTTTTCCAATCGTAGTAGTAACAAAACATACGCCTAGCTAGCGTACTTTGGTTTACAATTGTTTATAGTATGGACAGGTTGAACTTGGTACTTTGATTACAAACCTGTGAACTCACCAGCATTTTTGTGCTGACGTAACTCTTACATGTTTTCTCAGGTCGCTAAGGTAGCACAATGGAACTAGGGCGCACGCATCTGCACGGCGTCTAGTTAGGGTTGCATGGTTTTCGAACATTGAATAATTTGGTTTACTTTTGGATTATGTTTTGAGAATAAGCTTCCGCTATATTTGGGGATTTTAAACTATTTTTTTTTTTTTTGAAATTGCATATGTTCATTTAGATTTGTTTATTGTGATCGTTGACTTGGATCCTGGTTTGTCATGCACCTCGCGGTAAAACTCCGCAAGTGGATTTTGAGGGTGTGACAGATTGGTATCAGAGCCACTCCTGTGCCATTCGGGATGGTGGGTGCATACCTCATCAGGGACGATGAGACTCTAACGGGGGGTGAATGTGACACCCCAGGAAAATCCCACATCGGCCGTGGCCAGGAGAAATCCTTGGTTCATAAGTAATGTCTTGCCTCCTGGGAAGTCTCCACTTGGGCACCCAAAAACAAATCCGTGAGCTCTGGATGGGCAAAGCGGACAATATTGGTGGTGAGAGGGGCGGGGTGTTACACAAAATAACAAAAAAAGTCGATTAAATTGAACCAAAACGTAAGATCACTATTTGAAAATAAAAATAAGAAAACAGAGTATTATAAATGAGATGATAAATCATTCGAAATTTTGATTCAAGAAGAAGAATTAAAGATAAAAAATAGCTTAAAAAAGTTGTAGACGAAGAAGACGATGTATCTGATGACAGGGGTTTTTAAACGCACGTTATATCTATGTTAATAGGTAACGTGCGTTTAAAGTTCATCTGTTGGAACAAACAAAACAAACGCACATTCATATATTTAAAAGCATGTTGCAAAATGTTAAACGCACATAGTGTAAGATCCAAACGTACGTGAATTACAAATACACAAAATGTGTTTTTTATTGTTTTCGTAACCGACTTTAAGGGGCCATTCCCTGTAAGGAATGCCGCTATTCACCCAAAGGGCGAACAGCCGAAAGCATTATATCCCCGCGTTCTACCGTTCATTCTTTTTCTTTCTCTTGCCGGTGCGGCCCTAGGAACTAGAGCATTGATTGCACTACATACACTAATTCACAAACCTCGTGTGGGGCTAATCGTTTTCATATCCCATCTAAGAGAACTCAGAAGAGAAAGAAAGGTTCGTGTAACACAACTGGGAGTTCTATTACTTAAGATAGTGTCCAGCTCCAGACTATATTTAGTCAGTTGCTTTCGCATCCTTACTCGGTGTAATCAAGGCCTATTCGAAAGTTGCCTATGCGGTGGGTTTGAATCCCACAGGAGTGAAATAGCTTGGTTTCTAACATAGACCTTAGTGAGTAGTGAGCTGCTTGAGATAGGGCGATGCCGTTTGCATGCTAATGAGTTCGGTAGCAGCCTACTTTCTGTAAGGAAGTGAAAACAGGCTTGTGAAAGGAAGCTACCTACCTTCGAACTGAGATTTCTTCTCTATACAATAAAAACTAGTACATGAAAATTGATAGGGAAAGTACGCGGGGCACTTACTTACTTATCTATTGCCCGAAATAAAGGAGAAAAGGGGGTGCATACGATCTCGTGCAATCATACGATCTTCCCTTTTTTTAAGGTGCATACGCTCTTGTTCAATCAGATGAGAATCCTATAAAGAAGCCAATTTGACGCATATTTCACTTGCTCTAATGAGCCGGCTAAAACTCTGTTTCCGTTACAGGTTCTATTTTTTTTTTCATGTAATGATGAAAAATACAAGTTGTATAGCTTATTAATGGTAAAAAATCAACATATCTAGTTACATGAATATTTTAATGATAAAAAATCAAAATATCTTACCAACTACTCAAATATGATTTGATTGGTAATGAATATAATTAATTCTTGAAATTCAATATTCAACTACCACATATCATATGTAATTAAGTTTTTTTGGTCTATAAATAAACACTATCCATACATAAGCCTCACATACCAACTAAAAAAACTCTAAAAAAAGTGGCAGATAACTACACAGATGCAATCAACAATATTCAACTGAAAACTCTGATCATGGTGGATTCCATCTCTGAGGTCAGAGATGACATCAACTCTTCATGTGTTGTTTTAGGTGTGCAAAGTAAGGTACTGAGGGAGTCTATGAAGAACATGGATCTCCATGAGAAGCTACTAAGTGAAGAAAAATATCCATTCAGGGATGCAACAATAGAGCAACTCAAGATCCAAGCATCTTTTGATAATCTCATCTGTCAGACACTAAGCAACACATAGAAGTGCATCATGAGGAACATGGCAGGGAAACAGAAGGTAAGGGACAACATCTTCGGTGGTAAGTGATGGATGGGTTGGGATGTTTTTTGTGGTAGTATTTTATGTTTGTAAATATTTTTTTTTATTATGGTGGTGGTTGGGTAGTGGTTGTTTTTTGATGGTGGTTTTTTGATGGTGATTTGTGATGGTGGTTGTGATGGTGGTGGTGTATGGTAGTTGTTATGTAAGTTTATGTTATGAATCGAATGATATAGACACACTATATTACGTACTACTTTAAACGCACTTGAACTAATTGTCTAAATGCATACTGTATATATTCAAACGCATGTATTAAACATTTACAAAAACAACTGTGTATCAAATCAAACATTAAACGCACTATATATTGTTTAGACGCACGTGTATCAAAAATGAATCTACAAACTACTCCTGATCATCAGAATCTTCTAATCCAACATCTTCGTTATCTTCAAGGTCATCTTCAACATTCTGATCATCCTGTTCAACCTGTGGCTGAGTTGAACCACCATCCCTCTGATGTTTACGTCGATCGTGGCCTTTCTCTTTGCATATCTTGCACGTTCTATTCCTTTTACCCACTCGACTAACTTGTTTTTCCTTGCTGGACTTGATATGCTCCTGTTTACCACGACCTTTTGTTGGGACAAAGAGGATTGAAGAAACCACCTTTTGATAACCTTAGTCCAAATCATATTCTGCTTAAGTATAGAAGAAACTGCTGAAGAAGAAAACAGAAGTACTGAAGAATAGAAGAGCAAAGTACTGAAGAAGAACTGATCAGTAGTTCTGAGGTCTAACCAGACACTTCACTTCAGAACTACTGAAGACAAAACTACTCATCAGTAGTTTGTTGATCTTATCTTCATAACCGACCCTGACTTCAGTAGTTTAGTATTATATTGTTTTGTTAAAGTCTTGGATCAAGTTTCGATGTAAAGCCTGTTGTAAACATTATCCTTAGTATAATATCTTAGCTAAATATCTTAGATAACTTAGTGCAGCAGTCTTGTATGTTTGTCTATAAATAGATGAGCTTGTTCATCTATTTTAGCACGATGTGACTTACTTTGAATTAATTGAAAAACCTTCGAAGCTTTTAAACTTATAATCCATTTCACATCTGAGAATCATAACTTGTATTTATTGCTTTATACTTCAACTGTTTATTGATTCTCATAAACTGCTCAGTCAAGGGGGAGTAATAACTCCTGTTAAAAGTGATATATTAACCTTAGAACATTTACTATTCCGCTGTGCAATAACTTTGATATAAACTGCAAACACATAAGTGTTCTTAAAAGAGGCCACTGATCCAACAATTGGTATCAGAGCACTGGTTAATCTGATCAAATATCAATCTAACAAATTGAGAATCAGACACAGGCTCTTATCGATATCCAATAAAGGATTAAAAGGTTCACTTTTTCATCCATCACTTTAAAGAAGTATTGACAAATCCAAAACTTCTTAAAAATGGACCCTTATAATACTGGATCTGCCAATAAACCTCCTATGTTGGTCAGAAATGAATATAACATCTGGCAAAGGAGGTTGGCACATACAATTTCTCAGACCAACACTGGTTGTTGGAGGTCTGTAATATTTGGACCTCACAAACCAGTTGTTACTGATCCAGAAGGAAAAACTGAGAGACCAAAAGACCCAAAAGACTACACTGAAGAAGATTTCCAAAAATTTGAGCTAGATGCAAAAGCTTTTTCTATGTTGACTATGGCTCTCCCAAACGAAATTTATGCTGGACTTTTACACTGTAAAAGTGCCAAAGAGCTGTGGGATTGCCTAAAATAATAGTTTGCAGGAACTGAAGAGGTGATAGCCAACACTAGAGAAATCCTAGCTCAACAATATGAAACTTTTACTCACATAGATGGTGAAACTTTAACACAACAGTTTGAAAGATTTTCGTCACTCATCTCTGAGTTAAAAATTAACAATCAGACCTATTCAAATGCATCTATGTTACATAGATTTTTAAGGTCTTTACTGTCACACCCTCAAATTTCCACAAGCGGAGTTCTACTGCGAGGCGTGCGACACACCAGGATCCAAGTCAACGGTCACAATAAATTACATCTAAATGTAAAGACACACGTGGATAAAAACCATGCATAAGATTTAAAATCAACATTCGAAAGTGCGGAAGCATTTAAGTTTACAAAAGTCAAATGTAACAAAATCATAAGTTTTAAAAGTCAACATCCCAAAACATGCATAAATGATCCTAGACGCGAGTACGACTCCAGTGCGACTCTGTGCGCCTAGATGACAGCTGCTACCTTAGCGACCTGAGAAAACATGCTAAAAACGTCAGTATAAAATACTGGTGAGTTCACAGGTTTTTAAGGAAAATGTTTCACGAGCTTTTGAAAGAACCATCATGTTACTACTGACTGAAGAAAATACTTGTTTGACGTTTAGACTCTGAAACAAACCAATCAACGAACTATCGTCTAACACGACCAACGAACTGCCCAATCATGCCCAATGAACTACCACTCCGTGGTCAACGAACTGTGCATTGACAATTAACGAACTACCGCCACAACAGACAACGAACTATCACAACGTGAGCCACATACACATAGAACATAAAGGAAACGTGTAACCAACCCAGCATAACATGATCTTTTACAAAGTGAAGTACTAAGCATATTTCTCCCCCAAAAACGAAAACAGTAAAGTGTGGGGCCGTGAAACTCACCTTAGGTCGCGTCTTCAGTTAATGAGTAAACCGTTTATGTGATATGATAGCCCCAACTAGTGGTGACCTATCATAAGATATGTGTCAAGTTAGACTAATAACCCTAAGGCTATCTAGTCCCCGATTGTCCAGATCTTGACTCTGTGTGTTTAAAAGTGTGTTTGAACGTTAACCGGACATCCCAGACGGACCCAACATCCCGTTGGTGACCCATTACATTAATTAACCAAGTACATAGTATTAACATACAAGTTTCAAGCATATAACACTTAGTTTGCATCAAAAATCGCATATACGGAGTCGTAAGGTTGAACCGGGAGATTTCTGGGTTTGGTTCGACCCCAAGGGCTTCTGGTTCGACCCATGGTCCCTTGGTTCGACCCTCATGATGTTCATTCAGCCCCTTCACAAGTTCATTTGTCCTAACACTTGTTTATATGACTCTAACACATGTTTATATAACCTTAATGTATGTTAATTCGTCCTTAACACGTGTTTATTTGACCCCAGACTCCCAGATTCGACCCCAGACTCCCAGATTCGACCCGCAGGCACCCAGGTTCGACCCTATGGTGCCACATTCGACCTATTTGAGCTACATTCGACCCCCAGGAGCTACATTCGCCCCTCAGAAGCCACATTCGCCCCTTAGAGGCTACATTCGACCCCCAGATGCCACGTTCGACCCCCAGGCACCCAGGTTCGACCTCTAGGCACTCAGATTCGACCCTTAGAGGCCACATTCGCCCCCACGTGTTCCAGGTTCGCCCCCTGCAGTTCTAAACAACCTAAAACGCACCAAAACGCATCAAAACCACCCGAAAACATCACGAAACATCACCAAACACTGCAGTCAATTATTATTAATATGTTCCTACAAAACCCTACCAATTTTACTCCAAAAACAGTCCGTTTTACGGGTTACCCAAAATGGCAAAATCATGGAAACATCACATCACGCATGAAAACTTTACCCAATTAGGAAACTTTCTGAAATCGCTCAATAACCAACTCAACATGCTCAGATTATCGTGTGTAACAAAACCCCTAATCATTTCATTCATAATATCATCTTGAATCAAACCCTAAATCTATCAAAAATTCCCAAAATGAACAACATATCAACATCTAGCAAACAATAACCTAAAGTACCCAAATCTCATCATTAATAACAGCTCTAGAACATTTCTATAACATCTATATAGCATCAAATCACCAAGTAACACATAGTGCAACATAAAACATCATCAATACCTCATAAAAACACCACTAACACTTGTTAACTTGTATGAACCTCATGTTTTATGATTAGGTTTTGTTTAGAAAGTTGTTAGGAAGGTTTTTAATTGTGAAAACCGTCTTAAAACAGATCTGGACTCTTGGGGTTTCATAAAAACGAATTAAAATGCTTTTAAAAGAGTTTAGGATGAAGAACATACCTTAGATCTTTGTAGGTTAGGTTATGAAAAACAAGATCAAAAACTCCTTCCCCAGTGATTAATATTGATAGAGAGTGTTTAGAGGCATTTAGGGTTTGTGAAATGATGAAAATGACAAAGTGTGATATTTATACCCAGTCCAGGTTCGCCCCTATCATGAGGGCGAAGGTGGGTATAAATGGTCGAATGTAGAATTCTGACCAACTGAAGGCCAGGTTCGACCCTCCCTTATGGGCGAACCAGACAAGGCATTTTTCCAGATTTTCCAGTTTTGTCGTTTTAACGCATTTTAACACATCCTAACACGTGAGCATGCAATCCTAACCTATGTTAAGCATATGTAATCATGGATAATCATCTAAACAGCATTTAGACACGTATTTGCATATACTACACCATATACAAATCAATTCATGTTCGTTACTCGATCTAATTCATGTAATTCACCAACAACGGGACTCGTAAATGTGTGCGTGTGTGTTTAACCCAATGATCCTCCGAATCATTGAACCCTGGACAATACGTTCTGTGTTCTGATTCGAATTACCTTACTAAATATGTTTAATAAACGTTTTTCGCTAAGGTAGACTTATGTGTTTGAACAAAATGTTGACCTAAACATGCCGGGTGTCACATTTACCTTCAAAATGGGAAACTTATTCTATAGTCTTCAGATCAAGTTCAGATTTTAACACCCTGAACCTAACAAGGCTACATGGAAAATTACTAACTTTTGAAAGAGAAATCAATCAAAAGAAAAAGTTACAAGAATCTGGTAAAACTGCTGATGACTATACTCCAGGTAGCACAGCCTTATTAGGTCATGACTCACCATCCTGTTCTAATAATTTTGGATCTTTTGACCACATTGACATAACTGCTGGGATCTCATCAGATGGATCTTTCCTAGCTTATGACAATGAAGACCTAAGTCAAACTGCTGATAACATGTGTTTTATCATGGATGGCTTAAAATATTTTAGCAGTGATGACTTAGAGGAAATGGATATTTTGCACCAACTGGCCTTGTTAAGCATTAAAACTAACAAATTTTACAAAAGGTTAGGAAAGAAATTTCTAGGACTTAACAACTCAACAAAAGTTGGTTTTGACAAATCAAAACTGAGATGTCATAAGTGTCAAAAGTTGGGACACTTTGCTAGAGAGTGTAGAAGCTCTAGCTACAACCAACCCATGTCTGGAAATCAATTTAACCCCTCTTATAATAGGAATAATGGAACTCAAGGGAGTGCTCATTTTGTATAGGCACAAGCTCCACAAGTTCAATATGTGCCACAAGTACAATATGTTCAAATGCCTGCTCAACAACAGCAGCAGATGCCTCCTTTTCCAACTGCTCAACAACCTGCACAAACTCAACAACCCCCTCAGCAACAAAGCTTATTTACATCAGGGTATGTTGACTGGAGCAGTCTTCCTTTTGACACATCTGAATGCAGTCAGGATGCAGACAACAAAGTCTATGATGTCAACTGGGGAGAACCTGACAATGGCAGAAAGAACTTTGCCTTAATGGCTTTTGAGGGATATTCCTCCAATTCTGCACTCACTCAGGTATCACAACAATCTCTATTAAAGCTTTGCTCAAAATCTTGCAAAGAATCTTTTGCTTTAATAAGGGAAACCAATATGCATTTACAAGGCAAAACAAATGATATGGAGAGAAAATACACTCAAATGAAGTGTGATTTAGAAAGAAAGATTGCTTTGAAAAATAAAGAAATTTCTAAATTGACTGATAAATTCATAGAAACCCAGGCACAAATTAAAACAATGATAGACAACCTAGGAAATGTCAGAAAAGAGCTTGCTGACACTAAGGTTGACTGTGAAAAATGGGTTGAGTCTTGTAAAGGGTACCAAATGCTGCTTAACAAACAAACTGCAGCAAATGTTAAGTTTGGCATAGGGTATACCCACACTGAATCACCAACAGATTTCACCCATATAACTGATAATGATGGGATGAAATTGATTCAAACTTCTGATATGGAGGAATGCACATCCTACCATCAGAATTTTCTCAGAAAGGAAAGTACTGCAGAAGTTAAAACAACTAACAATAAGCCATCAGTAGTTTCATCTACATCAGGAGTTGAGACCCTGAAAACTGCTGATGACCTATTTCAAAATACTGATATTGTCAGTAAATTGCCTTCCAACTCTCTTGCTTTATCTAAAAGGAAAGAGAAGGCAAAAGCATGTGAAATATGTGGTCTGTTTAACCACATAACTGAACTTTGTAGATACAGAAAGGCAAATCAGTTAAATAAGAAAAATCAACAACTGATTGTGGGAAAACAAATAAAACAAGATTTTGAAAACACTTTCTTTCCCAACAAACAACAATCAAATAAAAACCTTTCTTAGAAGAAGTTTTTATCTCAACAAAAGTCTTCTTCTCAAAGTTCATCTTCAGAAGTTACACCTAACTCATCAGTAGTTTCACAAACTACTGAAGTTAAAGATTTGATAAATTTGGTTAAACTTCTGATGACCAAAGTTGATGGTGGTCACCAAAAAGAACCCACCATTGTTCTTAATGACAAATCCATTGCCAAAAAGACATGGATTTCAAAAAATGGTCCTCAACAAGCTGCACATGTTCTCAAGAGCAAACCCAAAGCCAAACTGGCTTGGGTTGCCAAATCTAACTAATTTGCTATTTTGTGCAGAGGGTCTCCAGAGGTTTGAATAGCATATGGTATGTTGATAGTGGAGGCTCAATGCACATGACTGGATGCAGATACCTGATAAACAATTTTATCAGTCAAAGAGAAGGATCTGTATCCTTTGGGAACAATGCCAAGGGATATGTGCTAGGATATGGCAATGTATCCTCAGGCAAAATGCAGTTTGACAAGGTCAATCTGGTTGAAAACCTTGAGTACAACTTGCTGAGTGTCTCTCAAATGTGTGATAAAGGATATTCTTCCTTCTTCACCAAGACAGCATGCAAGATCATATCACCAGAAGGCCAGAAGTTGATAGAGAAGATCATAGAAGACCATACTTTGCTGATTGCCAAAAGATGTGGCAACGTCTATGCAGTGGACATTGAAAAGGACAAAGTATTGAACAACACTGCCTGTTTCTTCTCAAAGGCATCAACTTCAGAAAATGATCTCTGGCACAGGAGACTTGGCCATGTGAACTTTAAAACCATCAATAAAGTTACTAAAATGGGCTTGGTCAGAGGTCTACCTTTGAAGGAATACCAGTGTAAAGAACACTGTGTTTCCTGTCTTAAAGGTAAACAGCATAAGTCCTCCTATAAGTCTATTGAAGAATCAAAAACAACTGCATGTCTTCAACTACTCCATATGGACTTATTTGGACCAGTCAAAATTATGAGCCTTGGTAAGAAGTACTGCTTGGTCATCATTGATGACTACTCAAGATTCACATGGGTCTTCTTCGTATATTCCAAGGATGAGGCAGCTGAAATCATCAAGTTCTTCATTCTACAAGTTGAGAAGCAATATTCTCTTTCTGTCAAAGTCATCAGGAGTGACAATGGGACAGAGTTCAGGAACAAAAC
This sequence comes from Ambrosia artemisiifolia, assembly GCA_032199755.1. Taxonomy (NCBI): domain Eukaryota; kingdom Viridiplantae; phylum Streptophyta; class Magnoliopsida; order Asterales; family Asteraceae; genus Ambrosia; species Ambrosia artemisiifolia. Next base: position 1,801,727 of record CM063514.1, read on the forward strand.
TCTGGATGAATTCTGTTTGTCTAAAGGGATTGTTAGACAATTCAGCATTCCCAGAACTCCTGAACAAAATGGTGTGGTAGAAAGGAAGAACAAAACTTTAATAGAAGCAGCCAGAACAATGTTAGCTGATTCAGGCCTACCTTTGTATTTTTGGGCTGAAGCAGTCAAGACAGCTTGTTATGTTCAGAATAGAGTTCTTATCAACAAGAGACATACCAAGACTGCCTATGAAATTCTTCATGGCATAAAGCCCCTTATCTCCTTCTTCAGGGCTTTTGGATGTCAATGTTTTATCCTCAACATCAAAGACTCTATCTCAAAATTTCCTGCTAAAGTTGATACAGGTTATTTTCTTGGTTACTCTCCTTTGAGAAAAGCATACAAAGTATTTAATTCAAGAACCAAGATAGTTGAAGAAACACTGAATGTCAAGTTCAATGAATCAAAACACACTCTTATTCCAGCAAATCCTGCTGAATTATTTGATCTTGACAACTTTCATTTCGGACCTGAAAAGACTGTTGAATCATCCAAACCTCCTCAAAATGGTTTTCAAGGATTTGAAGATGATAGTCCTGCACCATGGATTCCAAAAACAGTCAGCAGATCATCTTTTAAACCTTCAGAAGTTTCAAAAGCTTCAACTTCAGGAACTACTGATGAACAACTTGAAAGTACTGATTCAGCTGAACCTAAAACTCCTGAACCTCAAACAATAGCTGAACCAGATATTATCAATCTCAGTGGTTTATTTGAAGAAACAGTAGAGCCATCCTCTAGTACAGGTCTACAACAACTGATTGAACACAAGGATCATCCATTGGATCAAATCATGGGTGATATTGCTTCAGGGGTACTTACAAGAAACCAGCTTTCCAACTTTTGCTTTTTCTCATCATTTATTTTTCAGTTGGAACCAAAGAAGTATCAGGAAGCCCTCAAAGATAACAATTGGGTTCAAGCTATGCAAGAAGAGCTGCTTCAATTCAAGAAGCAACAGGTTTGGGAAATCTGTCCCTTACCTCCAAACAAGCAGCCAATTGGTACAAGATGGGTCTTCAGAAACAAATCAGATGAAGCTGGTATGATCATCAAGAACAAGGCAAGATTGGTGGTACAAGGTTATTCTCAAGAGGAAGGGATTGACTATGATGAAACCTTTGCACCAGTTGCAAGACTTGAAGCTATCAGGTTATTTTTAGCTTATGCAATTTCCAACCATATAAAAGTTTATCAAATGGATGTCAAGAGTGCATTTTTGTGTGGAAAAATAAAAGAAGAAGTGTATGTCTGTCAACCTCCAGGGTTTGAGGGTCCTTCTCATCCTGACTGGGTTTACAAACTTGACAAAGCTCTTTATGGGCTAAAACAGGCTCCAAGAGCCTGGTATGAAACACTTTCAAACTTTTTACTTAAGAATCACTTCTCAAGGGGATCCATTGATAAAACTCTTTTCATAAAACATGTTGGAAATCATGTCTTACTTGTTCAGATTTATGTTGATGATATCATTTTTGGTTCAACAAATTCAAAACTGTGTGAAGATTTTAAGAAACTCATGCAATCAAAATTTGAAATGAGTACAATGGGAGAATTGCAGTACTTTTTGGGACTGCAAATTAAACAACAATCAAATGGAACATTTATACATCAATCAAAATATGTTAAAGAATTATTAAACAAATTTTCTTTACAAGACTGTAAATCATGTTCCACTCCCATGACACCAATCACACAAGTTGAACCAGATGATCAAGGGAAACAAATTGATCAAACCATGTATAGATGCATGATAGGTTCTCTTCTGTATTTAACTGCTTCTAGACCAAATATTATGTTCTCAACTTGTGTCTGTGCTAGATACCAATCTGCACCAAGAGAATCACACCTAATTGCAGTCAAAAGAATCTTCAGATATCTGAAAGGAACTCCTACTTTAGGAATTTGGTATCCTGCTTTAAGCAATACCAAGTTAACAGCTTTTTCAGATAGTGACTATGCAGGGTGCAAAATGTCAAGAAATCAACATCTGGTGGTTGTCAATTCTTGGGAAACTGTCTGGTGTCCTGGCAATCAAAGAAACAAACATCTGTGGTAACTTCAACAGCTGAAGCTGAATACATTGCTGCTGCAAGCTGTACATCACAGATACAATGGCTCCAATATCAACTGCTTGATTATGGAATCAAAGAGACCAAGACTCCACTCTTAGTAGACAGCAAATCTGCTAATGAAGGCTTATTGCCTGAAGTAGGAAAACCTCAGTTCCAAGACAAAGAGGTTCATGAGAAGACTAGTTTGGAGCTAGCTCATGATATAACTGATATTGCCCTCATTGAGGACACTATCAGGGATTCAGATGATTCCATTAGCTTGGATGATGAGTCACAAATTCCACAAAAAGAATTGACGGCTGATGATGAAGATCCTGAATCTGAGGTCTCTAAGCTCAAATAGCTGGTCACCAAAGATCAGGTTAAAGACCACTTAAGCCCTATTTCCCCAAAAGTGGCATCTTCAGAAAAATCTGAAGATCACCCAAAAACACCCCCTTCACTAAAACAGCCTACCCAATTCCCTGGGCTCACAAGCATAGATCTAAACCAACTATGCAGCCCAGATGGTCCCCTGTTCCAGATGATGACAGAAATCCTAACTGCTCAACTCAAAACCTTCACAACTGCTTGGGAGTTGAAGGCCAACAATCAGTTTGGGTTGATTAATTCAAGACTTGCAGAGCTGAACAAGAAGATGGATGATACACAAAAACAGCTTGCAACATTGTCTGCTGCAACTTCTCATTCTTTGAGGCTTCCAGAAGTGGATGAAGCAAAAAAGGGGGAGAAGATTAAGGAACCATTAACTGAAGTATCTACTGAAAAACCTGATGATGCTGAAAAGACCATCAAAAGACTAGGAAAGGAGATCCTTCAGGAGTTCAGTTCATCTAAGGCTGCTGAAGAAACTACTGAACACATTTCTCAAACTGCTGAAGACAATCCTTCAGTAGTTGTGAAGACCATTCACCCTTCAGAAGTTTTATCTTCCAAACCCATTCAAGGACAGTCTTCAAGGGCAACTGAAAAGGAACCAACTTCTATTCCTAAGCCAACAACAACTACAACAACTGTTTTAAACCCTACTCCCATCTCAATGTCAAAATAAGTATTGGAGAAGAGTTTAAAGGAGGCTCAAAAGAAGGCTAAGGAAGACAAAGTATGGAACAGCCTAGAAGCTAGAGATGATCTGAGCTTTGAAGAAAAATTAGTCAAGTATCAAGAGAAACTTAATGAGCTTGAAGCTGAAGAGAGAGCACTTGAGGCTGCTGCTGAAGAAGAAAACAGAGCACAACTGATCAAAATGATTACAAAGAATTCCAAGGCAAAACAAGTCTCTCTAAATAGACTCTCAACTGAAGAACTCACAAGAAGAGCTCAACTTATTGCTGATAGGTTGGCAACAGAAAAAGAGAGAAAAGCTAGAAGAGCTGAGATAGTGGAAGAACTTGTAGCTAATGATTTTGGTTCAAAGGCCTCAGTTTCAAGATGGAAAGAAGAAACCTTATATGAAACTTACAAGAAGTTCAAGGCCAGCAAAGCTGCAAATCCAGCTAGATTTGAAACTCCTGAAGCCCAACAAACTTCAATCATAAGGAGATCATCTGGTGCATTAAGAAGACCAGCTACAAAGAGAAAGGCAGAGGAGACTGTGAAGACTGATTTCAAGATGGTACTCTTGGAAGGAAATCAGTTGGTTCATGGTGACTTTGATGTAGAAGAAAAGCCCATGCTGACACAATTCAGAGATCCTGCTACTTATGCTTATCAACTGCAACAATCCATTAGAGACAAAACCCATACCAAGGTTGTTACAACACATCACCTACCCAACATTCCTATCCAAGGTGGTATTGACCTTCAAGCTAGCAAGGATTCTCACCTGAGAGTCACAGAAATTGAAGACATTCCCCAATTATCCTCAGGTCAACCTCAGGAAACTGGCTTGGTTTCCTATGCCTCTGACTTTGACAGGTCAAAGGTAAATATCATCAAATGGTCATTCACTGATTCAAACTCAGTGTTAGTGACCAGGAGAGATCGTTCAAGTAAGGTCTACAAGAACTCTAAGGAATTGAGCATAGTATCATCAAAGGACCTTCTTACCATTCAACATCTCACACCTGAACAAGGATCTCTTACAGAGCAACAAAAAGATACTCTTACTACCAAGATGATAGCAGAAATCTGGAGGATACTAGAAGAGAGAAAGAATCAAGAACAATAAAGATTGGATAAGGTTTTGGCTTCATCAATCTAGGGGGAGATTGTTGGGACAAAGAGGATTGAAGAAACCACCTTTTGATAACCTTAGTCCAAATCATATTCTGCTTAAGTATAGAAGAAACTGCTGAAGAAGAAAACAGAAGTACTGAAGAATAGAAGAGCAAAGTACTGAAGAAGAACTGATCAGTAGTTCTGAGGTCTAACCAGACACTTCACTTCAGAACTACTGAAGACAAAACTACTCATCAGTACTTTGTCTTTTCATCAGTAGTTTGTTGATCTTATCTTCATAACCGACCCTGACTTCAGTAGTTTAGTATTATATTGTTTTGTTAAAGTCTTGGATCAAGTTTCGATGTAAAGCCTGTTGTAAACATTATCCTTAGTATAATATCTTAGCTAAATATCTTAGATAACTTAGTGCAGCAGTCTTGTATGTTTGTCTATAAATAGATGAGCTTGTTCATCTATTTTAGCACGATGTGATTTACTTTGAATTAATTGAAAAACCTTCGAAGCTTTTAAACTTATAATCCATTTCACATCTGAGAATAATAACTTGTATTTATTGCTTTATACTTCAACTGTTTATTGATTCTCATAAACTGCTCAGTCAAGGGGGGGTAATAACTCCTGTTAAAAGTGATATATTAACCTTAGAACATTTACTATTCCGCTGTGCAACAACTTTGATATAAACTGCAAACACATAAGTGTTCTTAAAAGAGGCCACTGATCCAACACCTTTGTTCTTGATCCCATTAGGTAGTCGAATAGTGGGTTCGGCCTCAGATGGTTTCTCATAGCCAAGAAGAGAAGCATATCTATCATACTTCTTCTGGCTAGGTCTCTTAAACCTAACCTCATCAACCTTCTTAACCATCTCTTTCATTTGATCATTAACCAAAGTTAACTCAGATAAATCTGTAATTAAAGTGTTTGCAAGATATTCACCAGCCAACACTATCTCCCTTGCAATACGTCTAGCTTGTTTAGTCTTGTCATCACCAAAATCTCCTGTTTCAAATGAATACTTGATTTCATTTGGAACAACATCTCCTTTTGTCCACCTCTTCAGAATATATCTCTTCGCAAATCTGTTAACTTTGAACATCCTTAATATAAAAAATATATGGCTATAAAGCAGCCCATACTGCTCAAACCTCCTACAGGTACATAGTGAAGTAACATCTACAACACCCTCATGAACTTCCCTCTTGAAAAGCACTTGTAAAAATGTTAAAAAAACACATTTGCTAATTCTGGACGCACACAATATCAAATATAAATGCACACACATCTGAAATCTAAAAAAGCACAAAATACTTCAATAAAACTTTGAGCATGTGCTTGTGGATCTTCAACAAAAATCTTTAAAAACCCTTCATCAGCTTTTTGGGTGTGAACACCTATTAATCCTTCATATGTGGCATATATCTCTTCTTGAATATCAAAGAAGATAGTCCTTGTAAATTTTTGGATGCCTCTTCCTCAATATGATTTCTAGTCCGAAAATCAGGAACGGTATGCCTTGAATCATGGTTATTCTTCCTATGGTTGAATCTCTGAGCTTCAAGTGAAGTTTCAAAATGGTTGAAAAACTCAACAATGGTCAACTGAGAATTTGCAACCTGGCAAAAAAAAGTGATTTTCACTCTCAGATCTTGATGTTGTCCTCATTATGCTAGACATAGGTTCATCCCGGTAAAAAGTAGGGATCCACATTGATCTCATGTTGAACATGTCGGTCAACCAATTGTTCTCAGTTAGTTTGTAATCAACCATAACTACACCCCATTCGAAATCAAACGTCTCTGGGATAATTTAGTCTGTCCATACAATTGCACAAATTCTCCTTTTAAACTCATCATCACTACATAATGCACTACCCACCTAAAAAACAACACAGATAAAACAAACGCACGTTGTAAACTTTGAACGCATGCACAGAAAATAAACTAACGTACGTTACAAAACTTTGGATGCATGCACTATATCCTAAACTACTATGCTGCTATTTAAATGCACCAATGAAATAAACAAACACACACTTTGATTTTATGCAAAATTCATACTGACCTTATCAGAAACCTTCTTCATGATGTGCCACATGCACAATCTGTGTCTGCTATTTTGAAAAACCAATTGGATAGTATTTTTCATGGCAGGGTCTTGATCGGTTACAACCACTTTTGGATGCTTTCCAAAAGATTTGGAAAATGATTGTAATAACCATGTGTATGATTCAGTTGTCTCAGATGACAAAAATCCTGCTCCAAGTGTCACACTCCGACAGTGGTTATCAATTCCGATAAATGGTACATAAACCATCTTATACCTACAAACACATTAGAAGATTTTTTAAATAAACTATGAACATATAATAGTTGGATATGAAACTTTAAAAATTAAAAACATACTTGTTGGTATTAAATGATGCATCAAAGGAAATCACATCTCCAAATTCAATATAGTTTCTCTTGCATAACGCATCAGCCCAAAATAAACCGGTGAGTTCATTCTTTTCATCCATAGAAAACTCAAAAGAAAAATCTGGCAAGAACTTCTTCTTATCCCTAGGCCTAGACACTATCATATCAGCATCATACTCACCAATGAAAGTGTTTAATCCACCTTTAAAATTCTTGCAATCAGTAGCCGTTGCACCAACATTCTCAAACCCTCCATACTTATTCTTCATGATATTAAAAGCTTTAACAGGACCCATGTTCAATGAAGACAGCTGACATATCATCTCTTCTTGAGTACGTGTCAGCTTCCTATTAGCACCAACAAGTATTATATTCTTCAACCCTAAACCGACATGCATACTTATTCGTGTCGTGTCAAATCGATTTAAAATCATATTTTATTTTGTTCGACCGTTTAATGTTTTATTTGTAAATATATACAGTAACCAATGTTTTATTCGATCCAAGTAATATATACCGTTTAATGTGGCTTACTGAGAGGTTGTTTGGTAGTCTCTTAATGATTTCATTAAGAGTGTGCTTCTGAATCAATCAATATTAATTTTATTTTGTTCATTGATAGAAAACATTTGAATCAGTTAGGGGCTGTTTGTTTGCGTCTGAACGGGGCGAGGGTCTAACTCGGTCAGAGAGGTGGGTTGTTTGGGAGGGACATTTGAACGGAAAACATATCTGACCCTGGGTCTTAACCGGTCAGATCCTCGAACATGTCTGACTGATCAGTCAGAGCTCGCATGACCAACCAAACCATGAACAAAGCTGTGAAGCTGCAGCCCGAGCTCGACTAGAACATGTCTGACTGACTACCGCCGCCACCAACCCTTCCTCCTCTCGTCACTCGTTTTTGATCCGGATCGAGGTGGGTTTGTGCCTATAGTCGTGAGGAGGGTTTGGTGGTGTATGGATGCGACTTTGGTGGATATTAGTGGTGACAGTGGTGGTGTACAGAGGTGGTGAGGAAAGGTGGGTTTGGTGGTGACGGTGGTGGTGTACAGAGGTGGTGAGGAAAGGTGGGTTTGGTGGTGAAGATGAGACAAGTGTTTATAAAATGGGAGTGTTTTGTGGGTGATGTGTGAGAGTATACATAAACGATGGGTTTTTGTGAAGCTGCAGTCCACAACCATGGTGGGTGGGGTGTATGTGTTTTAAAGTTTAACCATTCAGATGTCCAACCAAACAACACTTACATATTCAGCATTTAATCAATCATAACCTCTTAACTATTCAGACTTCTTACTAGGTCAGCACTTACCCATTCAGAAGTTGTCAAACGACCCCTTAGTAAAACTCTTATTCATTAAGCTTCAAAATGACGCTGAATGAAACTTTTACCCTTTTATCCATTTAGATGTGTTCATAACCCTCGGTAAGCCACTCACACACCTCCTACACCATCAACTAATCAGGCCGAGCTAAGTCAAGAATTTTACTGTTTTAGAGTCTTTTACCTAATCAAACCTCTTAATAGTTTAGCATTTACTTCCGCAGAGGTTGTCAAACAACCCCTAGTTTTTTTATTGATTATATCTCATTCCCAAATTTTAAGCTTAAGTTTATATAATTAGCTCGATATTATAAGAAGCAATTAGAAATGATTGGAGAATAGGTAGTTAACTAATAAAATAAGTAAATATGTTGGAAGTGAAGGATCATTGAAGTGGTTCTTAAGGAAAAACTAATTTCATTTTTATAACTTAATAGTCAGAAGAAAATATAAATTAAAATATCTAATACCGTATATTAACAATTTTCGTCTCTAAAATCTAAATATTCATTTTTATAAAAACATTTAAACGGTTTGACATGTTAAACTACTTAATAAACATACCGTGTTAGGGTTAGCCTATTTGTTAAACATGTTCTGTTCGAATTGATAAATAAAATGGTCAAATTATCCAAGCTATAACGTTTATATTTTTGTTTTGTTTAGTGTTAGTATTCGGGTGATGTTTCGAGTCCAGTAATAAATTGTCACATGTATACGTTTTAAAGTTGTTGATTTTGAATAATCAAATACTAACTATTTAAATAATCTTTTTTATGCTTGAGTTGTATATCTCAGATCTTTTTATCTTATAGTTACCATAGTAATACCGGTCTATCAAATCTTGGTAATGTATGTATATGTCAGATGTCACACCCTCAAATTCCACCTATGGGGGTTGATTTCGAGGCGCGTGACATACCAGGATCCAAGTCAACGGTCATAATAAACGACAACTATATGATATGAAAACAACGTACACAAACAACCAAGCATTTTAAAAGTTAGACCAAAGGAATACAACTGAAGCAATTTAAAGTTTACAATCCACGAAACCAAATAAATAGTTCAAGAAGTTTGAAATCAAGTTTGAATAAAATGCATGATATGACGAGACTCTGTGCGACTCCAGTGCGCCTAGCCTCGCTGCTACCTTAGCGACCTGAGAAAACATGTTATGTTTGTCAACACATAAAGTGCTGGTGAGTTCACAGAGTTTTATGTTTGCAAAAGTAAGTAACCTTTCGAAAACCAAACCCAACAATCCTTACATCTATACCTGATGCTAGCTAGACATCGTTACATGATACTAAAGCGTTGTGAACCATTGCTGAACGTTAGTAAGTTGCCTTTAATACCCGCCACTGGTCATCACCCGGTGTCGTAAGTTAGATAGGAAAAATATGCACCCGTCCGACCTCCAGTTGACCCGAGTGGGGCTTGCCGGGCCCAATAGATCTATTCACACTTTCCCCGCTATGTATCCACATATTCATGTTTCAAAAGTTAGAAAGGACTTAATAATGAAAGTCGCCTAGTACCCATGTGATATAATGTAATACTGTGGTCTAAAAGTAAAGTTTATCCAACATGTTTCTCCCCCAACGGAAAACAGTAAATGTGGGGATGTGAAACTCACCTTAGGTTGCGTCTTCTATTAAATAAGTAAACCAGGCATGTAATTGTAGTCTGACTACTGGAACCTACCATAGATAGCCTATAAGTGTTTGACCGGTAATACATTTGTCTAATAACCCCAAGCCGTCCAAACCTTGACTTTGTACGTTTGTAAAAGTGTTTAACGTTTGACACGACCACACAAGACTCGACATCCCATTGGTGACCCGTTATATCAGTTTAACAACTATATATAGTTCACATACAAGTTAGCATATAAAACACTTGGTTTATACAAAGGATTCACGAATTTCCACGTTGGTGCGAATGAGGCCATTTCCAATCTCATTCGCACCTATTTTCATGCGAATAAGATCTGAGGTTGAGTCGTTTGCTACAACAGAATGGATTTCTATTACGAATAAGCCCATTGGTACGAATGAGGAAACTTTACTCTCATTCGCACCTTCGACTGTGCGAATGAGACCCATTCGTACCAGTTCAGCTGATAAGCTATTTTGACAGGCAAAAACCCTTCAAATCCAATTGAAAACTCAATGAATCATGATTAAACTCTGCAGTAACACCTATCTATCCTAATAGCATGTTATCACACATGATTCAGTCATCAATTTGTTCATTTGCATACTAAAACACATATTACCCGAAATGGCAAATTATGGAGATGTCACATCAATTGCATGAAAAAGTTTACCCAAAATGGAAATCATTGAAATCAACCTAAAAACTTCATTTCCAGATTATCCAACATAGATTAGATCATCCTAATGCATTTCTAATCATGTTATTATCATCATACTCATGTTACAAGCCCTAGATCTATAATATAAACCCCCAAAATGGGTCAAAGTCCACAAAACATTAATTAATCATTCATACATCACATAACCATGTTCCTAAACAGTCTTAAATCATTTAAACATCATTCTATTGTCATTCTATCAATTCAAAACAGAAAAAACGCAATTATATGGTCACCAACATCATCTAAACTTGTGTTTTCATAAAGAATCTCATTGTTTAGGTCTAGATCTAGTTTAGAAAAGTTTTAGGAAAACACCTTGAAATAAGATCTTGACATTTAGCGTTTATTAAAACAATAAAAATTTGATGAAAAGGGTTTAGATGATTAACACACCTTGAATCTTCACTTGATATTGTTAATAGACTTGATTTAGCTTGATGATCCAAGAAATAAGGGCAAAAACTCGTTTCTACAGGTTGGGGTTTGTAAGAGAGCACTTGGGGGCGAGTTAGGGTTACGAAATGATGAGAATGAGGCATAGGGATGTTTATATAGTCTGCTCTCATTCGCACCTTCATTGGTGTGAATGAGACCTACTCTCACCTTTGAATGTGCGAATGAGAAGTTATGCCTCTCATTTGCACTTATATTGAATGAGAGATTTTGGTCTCTCATTCGTACCTTCGACCCCAAATGACACTTGGAACGTATATTATCATATCAAATCACATAAACATGTATTCACAAGTTGTTAATTGATGATAGAACATATAATACTTGATAAGTTACCCTAATTATGTAATTTCATCAACAATGGGACTCAAGACTTGTGTGTATGTGTGTGTTTCCCCAATGATTCCCCGAATCATTAAACCATGGACATTATGTGAGTGTAAACCAACTCCCGATGATTTCCTGAATCATCGAACCGACTCAACTAACCCAGTTAAGTACGTTTTATGAATGTTTCGCTAAGGTAGACTTATATGTTTGTAAAAAGTATTAACCTGAGTTTGTCGGGTGTCACATCAGATCTTTTTATCTTATAGTTACCATAGTAATACCGGTTTAGTGTTAAAACTAATAAACTTAATCTATATTTTGAGGGTTACAATAGGCTGGATATATGACGAGTTTGATAATATCACTTTTGTACTTGAGTATAAAACTGTGTTTTATATCAGGTATCAGAAATCTTGGTTATGTGTCACACAATATCTATCAGGTTATAGTCTATAGGTTATGCGTTTACAATATATTTATATCTTGTTTTTTTGTATCTTGGGGGAGGGGGGGGGGGGAGGGTTGCTCCTAAAAATTTTCTTTCACTTCACTAAATTACACAAATCCTGCACTGCCACATCACTTCACTGAAACACTTTTTTTGGGGCATCACTTCACTGATTCACTTAATTGAAATCTTTATTTTTTAGTTTTCTGTTGTTTTAAAAGAAACATCAATTAAACATATTATTAAACTAAATAAATAAACTTACAATATTAAAAGTAAATAAAACAAAGAAATGCAAACACACATAATTAAAAATAAACTAAAAAGAAAAAAACTATTCGGCTTCCAATTCGAGGTACGGTAGATCAAGTGCGGCTAGATGTTCCATGAGATCATTTTGAAGTCGGAAATGCATGTTGGAGTGTGTCAACTGCGCAAGCGCATCGTCATCGAACACTGGCTGGACTGGGGGATCACGTATGTGGACTGGTGATATCGCACGCTCCTCGTCTTTAATGATCATGTTGTGCGATATCATGCACGTATAGATGATGACGCTAAACCTATAAATGGTCGTCGGCCTCAAGGGTCGGTTGGTAATTCCCCATTTCCCCTTTTGATGCTCCGAACGCTAGCTCCACATCCTTCCTTGCCGCCTCTTATGCCCTAACAAATTTCTTTTCCTTCGGATCGGTCGGATATCGAAACGCTTTCACAACTGTCGACTAGGTTGAGTAGATGTCATCGGTTAGATAATATCCACGTTTATATAAGTATTCTTTTAAAGTAAATGGACACTTCGACGCCGTTCCGTTTCATTGGGTAAGAAAAACTGGAGATTGTTGGAGAACATTTATGTCATTGAGTGAACCGGGGGATCAAAAAATCCATGCCAAAACCACATATCTTGCGAAGCAAGTGCTTCAAGCATGATCGTAGGGTATTGGTGATCGTCTCTCATATAGTGTCCTTGTAATTCCCTAAGACATGCTTGCCAAATGAAATGAGTGCAATCAATGCTACCGATCATGCCGGGAAGGTGATGTCTTTCTTCGTGTGATTCGTACAAACATGCAATGTCGTGACTTGTTGGTCTTCGTAAAAACTCAGCCCATGATAACTTATTGACGGCATTTAAAAAAAATTGTAAACATTCGCGCGACGTCCTCTAAGACATACATAAATACTCATCGTATTCATTTGGAGGATTACCGGTTACGAGTTGTTTCACTATTGAAGATACTTTTTGCATGGGCGTAAAACTCATTCTAAACCCACCGTCCACGCCCTCTCTGAACCATTCAAAGTTTACTTCGACATCTGCTACAGTTTTTAGAAATAGATGTCTCGGCATGTGATACCTTATTTTAAACTGTGCCTCGGCGTATTTTGGTACGTCAGCAAAATAATCATCCATTAACCAAAGATTGCCTCCCTCGCGATCACGTGGCACATATCTTTTTTTTAGAAGTTGCTGTGTTTTCCACTGCAGCTCGCTTGGCAAGGTCCATGATAAACTCAACGTGTGACAACTGGAAAACCTCGGTTAATACTTTTATCAAACATACAAGTCTACCTTAGCAAAACATTCATAAAACATACTTAACTAGGCTAGTTGAGTCAATTTGATGATACGTGGAATCATCGACAGTCAGTTCGATGGTCCAGGGGATCATCGGGAGTCAATTCGATGATTCGGGGAATCATCGGGAGTCAATTTTATGGTCCGGGGGATCATCAGAAGTCAATTCAATGATTCGGCGAATCATCAGGAGTCGGTTTGATGGTCCGGGGGATTATCAGGAGTCGGTTCGATGGTTCGAGGAATCATCGGGAGTTGGTTTGATAATCTGGGGGATCACCGGTAGTCGATTACACACACATGTCCAAGGGTTGGTGATTCGGAGGATCACCAGGTAAAAACACACAGACGAGAATCGAGTCCTGTAAGTTGGTGAATTAACGTAATGTGCTAGTTATTGAATAATAAATGTTATACAACCATTATATAACATGCTGATATGTGCATACATGAAATTATGTGTTAGCATAGCAAACGAGTCTATGGAGGCTACTAGCTTAGCTAGTGGTGTGTTTAGCAGGCTACTAGCTTAGCTAGTGGTGTGTTTTAGGAAGCTACTAGCTTAACTAGTGGTGTGTATCAGGAGGCTACTAGCTTAGCTACTGGTGTGCATAAGGAGGCTACTATCTTAGCTAGCGGTGTGCATCAGGAGGCTACTAGCTAGCTAGTGGTGTGCATCAGGAGGCGACTAGCCTAGCTAGTCACCTCCAGCAGAAGCTAGTCGCCTGTATGGTGCGAGACGGCTAGCAGCAGCTATAAATACCATATTTGACTTGTTAAACAACATTTGTGCAACCATAACTTACCCCAAAGTGCTCTATCATTATCCTTAACCTCTGTACACCCGTTTTCGCCCTAAATCCATCATTTTCAAGCTAAACAACCTTTACAAGCAAAGATCTAAGGTGTGGTATTCATTCTAAACCTTTGTTAAGTTGTTATTTTAAACCCTAAAGGTCCAGACCTGGTTTTAATGTGTTTCTATCTTTGGAAACCTTTGAAAAACAGTTTCTAAACTAGATCTAAACAGTCATATGGGTTTTTGAGAAAAATACAAGCTTGAAATGGTCTTGATGATCTAAAACATGGGGATTCTTTTGTGTTTGTTATGTTAATGATTTAAGGAAGTTGTTAGGGCGATTATCTAAGGTTTTGATGATTGTTTGATGTGTTATATGGTTGTTATGAGTTTTGACCTGTTTGAGGAGTTTAGAAGGATCTAGAATATGATTTGATGATTTAAACTTGTTAGGATTCATGATAGAATGATTACCCAACAACTCGATGATGCTTAGGATATGATTATGTTATGAAATCTGATTATTTGTCATTTAGGGTAAAGTTTTCATGCAATGATTTGACATATCCATAATATTATCCATTTTGGAAAACATTTGCAATTAACATGATAAACGGATGATATATTTGGGATTTTTTATAGGGTTGGGTTGTTTAATGATTGGGGATTGACTAGAGGTGTTACAACTTGATTCAGATCTAATTTGGAGAGTTTCACGCGCAAAAACAGCCAACAGCCTATAGGGAGCGACTGGCTAAGCTAGTCGTATGCCCTGGGGCAACTAGCTTAGCTAGTCGCCTATATGGAGGCTACTCGTGCCCTTATGGGGCGACTAGCTTAGCTAGTCGCCTGTTTTGTACCTAGTCATGTGTTTTGATGCCGGAAGTGCGTTTTGGAACCCCGTAACATGTTTTGACACCTAGTAACATATTGTAAACCCCATGGCATATCTAAGAACCTCGTAATACGCATTGTGACCTATACGTGCACTATGTGAACTATATGTTATGTTTTGTGAACTGTTATTCGTATAAGGTGCGTATCTACACATGAGTACTTGCTTACTTATATTTGACTAACACAGGGATATCGGGTCTTGTCTTGTGTGGTCGTGTCAAACGTTAAACACTTTTACAAACATTCAAAGTCAAGGTCTTGGACACTAAGGGTTACTTTACAAACGTATCATCGGTTAAACACTTATAGACTATCCATGGTAGGTTTCCAATAGTCGGGACTACCATAACAAGTCTGGTTTACTATTTTTTTGAAGAAGCAACCTAAGGTGAGTTTCACGGCCCCACTTTTACTGCTTTTACTTTCGGGGGAGAAACATGCTACAACACTTTAAACTTTTGGATTTCATAAACACTGTCACGTTACTTGTACACTTGCAATCCTTACAACTATTCAAACTTTTAAACGGGCAGGTTAGCGAGGGATAAGGCAAACAAAAGGAAAACCGAGGGCAAACCAAAGGGTAAACCGAGGGCAAACCAGAAGCAAACCAAAGGGCAAACCGTAGGGCGGACCATGGGTTACCCGCACTAGTCGGAACACTTGAGTAATGAGTAAAACATCCAACTGGTTTAAGTCATAATAGTGTGTTATGTGAATCTGGTTTTTCTGATAGTTGTCTAACGTCAAAACCTGTGAACTCACCAACATTTTATGTTGACGTATTTTAGCATGTTTTATCAGGTCGCTAAGGTAGCAGTCAAAGATTAGGATGCATTGAGTCGCACCGCATTCTATTGCTCATTTTCCGCTGATTGAACCTTGTCTTTGGTTACTTTTAATAGCATGTATTGGTTTTTGGTTGTAACTTTTCAGACTAGTTTTTAGTTGTAAACATTTCATGCTTCCGCTAAACTTTTAAACTGTGTGGTTGTTTTCAACGTAAACTTTTCTCATATAGTTGTCGTTTATTGTGACTGTTGACTTGGATCCTGGTGTGTCACGTGCCTCGCGGTAAAACCCTGCATGTGGAATTTAAGGGTGTGACACAACGCTACTATCGATTGAGTTTAAAATCGGGTGCACTTCGAGCGGGGGAATGAAAACTTGATCATCTTCGACGTTAATGTCACTCATTTTTTTTAAAAGTATGGAGCAAAATAAGAGATAATTTCTATTTTTTTTATCTTAATACGTGGCCATGTTTTGTATATATAACCATTTGGAAAAAAACGGTGACAAAATATGTTCGTTTGAATTATTTAAAAATTTTAAAAAGGTCAAATATGGAATTAAAAAACATTTAAATTCGACCGTTGCATTTAATATTATTGTTTAGCTGCCCGTTAACTAGAACTCGAATTTGGTTCACGAGACCACTACCAGCATGGGTGACGGCGGTGTTACCATGCTTGTAGTAGGGTATCCGTGACCAATTCTGATGGCGCCTTGTCCCCCTTATGATCAGAAAGTTAAGGCCTTCTTATGTATTAACTAGAACCAAAATTTGGTTCACCAGACCACTACCAGCATGAGTGATGGCGGTATTACCGTACTAATAGTGGGTTAGTTATGATCCGTCCCCTTATGATCAGAAAGTTAAGGCCTTCTTACGTATTAAGTATATTTTCTTGTTAATATACGCATAAAAAAATTATGCAACATCTCAAACTATTTTATTAAAATAATTAAAAACACATTAATGCCCAACAATCCTTAAATTTTCATATGAAAATACCCAAATTGGTTTGCCTTTCTTTTACATTATTTTATACATGTGATATAATTCCACCAATAAGAAGGGAGCAAACATTCACATGGGTAGGAAACAAGGGCTGTCACCCAACCATAGACATTAATTTTTTTTGGGTAGTTTTAGATTATTTTTCGAATATCATTTGATATTTGCATAATATTAAGAAAAAATTAAAGTCCTTTCAATCTTCTCAAGAGCCAAAATTTATCAATAATACTATATTTAATTTTCCATATTGCAAATACTGATACATCTATACTTAATAATATGCAAAAAAATAAAAATAAAATAATAATAATAATAATAATAATACTAATAATAATAAATAAGTAAATAAATTTGTACAAAGAATCTAATTAAAAGGTCATATAAATCAATAACAATTACATAGACACATGAGAATATAGGCTAATTAATGCACTGAATTAGGTTCGAAATTCGATGTGTTGGATGGGCTTAAGCTTCACCCATTTGCAACTATTTTCCTTGTCTTTTTCTTTTTGTTTATGCAAAATGAATGTGACTTGATTTGTTTGTTTCTAAAAAAAAGGAAGGATATGTCGCGTTTATTTTTAAAATGTGCACAACTGTATGTACTGAACAAGATGCCAGTGGTTGTCTGAAACGATGCAAAGCAACGTGTGATAACAACAATCATACAGTAGAAATTGTTGGTGTACCAACATTCGGTGCATGAAGTACATTTTCGATGCACCAAAAATTGAATGCCACTTGAAAATGAGACAACTAGCTATTTTGTTTCTCATCTCTATCTACTTTTTTTCTTGAACCGTCAATTGAAATAATTTACGGACCACTGGGGTATCATCGTGTCACCAGTATTACCACGCGATCATATTCCAGTATTGCACCACCAAGTCACAAATTCAGGAGTAAACTCATAATTATGAGAAAACCCCCCTATGAGATTCGAATCCTGAACCTTATAGTTCCTAAGTTTTATCCCACCGTCAAGATACCACTTGGCTATAATGGGTTTGGCTCATCTCTATCTGCTATTTCAGTTTCCTTGACAGACTGTTTATCAATGGATGGACCCCTTTGCCCCTATGGTCACCCTTCATTTTGCAACATATTTTTTCTATCCTTATCATGAGGAGGGAAATCAAACAGCAAGATGGCTGGTTAACCATAACATGTCATGTCCATTTTAGTCATTTCACTTTGTCACAAGTATTATATAGTATGCACATTTCTTAACTTTAACATGTAATGTCCTTTTTTATCTTTTTCATATTTTGCACTTTGCCCGTGGCTTATTTTTGGTCATTTCACCTTTCTGTGATACAAAATCTTGTTCTGTTTACAAAATAACCCTTTTATTTTTTTATTATGAACAAGAATACCCCTTTACTAGAACATGGTTTTAAAAATAAACATATAAAAATTCATCTGTTTCTCTTCGAATCTTTATAGATTTGTGATTGTCATCTGTATCTAATATGTTATACTAAAATGGCATTGAACTTGTAATTGATGGAAAACAGATCATAGTTGGTTACATGTCACTTGTAAGCATGCTAAAATAAACAAAAGTTCAAACTAGAACTAAATGGGCTCGATATTTATCTTTATCTTTGAGAAAATGACCCATCTTGATTTTTCAAAGAAAAGATGTGATATTGCAACTATTTTTATATAAAAAAAAAATAACGATACAAACACCCGCAGATACTCCAAACTTAGAAAAAGAAGAAGAAAAAACATGATATATAGAATGTAAGAAAAAAAATCCGGTTTGAACATGAAGAGTGCACCATGCTTATGTGTCTTGAATGTGCACATCTCTAGGTCAGTCTAGCTAGCAAATAAAACACCTTTCAGAAGTATCAATACCGTCACATGAATCGTAAATGCATGAATGTGATGTACCAAAAAATCCACGGTTCCATTAAAACAACTCTTTCCCGAATACCATTCGGGATTCATTATTGGAAGACTTGTAAGTAGAGGTGGTGAAAACCAAAGGTAAAATATAAAACCAAAATAATTTAACAAAAATTCTCATTTGTACTTGCTTTTAATATAATAATTATTATTTAATTAGATTATTTGATTATGTTTTTCCACCCAAAAAAATAGTAATAATGCACAATAACCACCCCCCTAAAAAATTTGTAAAAAAATATAATCATAAATCTCAAAATAAGGTTCTCTATAAATATTTTTTTTGTCAACTTTGATTACTTTTACTTCTTCAAAATATTATCAGGGTGACGTCATCATTATGCAAATCAACGGTTGGTTTTCAATGTCTCGATCCAAAGATGTTAAAGGTGTATCTCCAGCTGCACCTCCGTTGCATGTTAACATCTCTGCTTTCTTTGCTTGATGCTCCCAATCTGTGGTCCCCACCACATACAACATCAGCCCAGCACAACAAACCTGGGCCGAAAGTAACCCGAGCCAAAGCCCGATAAACCCGACCCCAAACCCGAACCCAAGCCCCACCGCGATGGGCATTCCCACTAAATAAAATGCACCAAGATTCACGTTGGCTGCAGTGGTTGGTCTGGCAGTGCCTCTCACAACCCCGCAGCCAACTGTCTGGGGACAGTTCCCCAGCTCACAAAGCCCTATTATTGGTAGGGCTGCGGAAGTTAATCGTAAAATATCTGAATCACTCGTGAACATTAACCCCCATTTCTCTCTCATCGATGTCGCAAACAACATGGCCGATAACCCCATCAACCCCGCGAAAAACACCGACACCATCGCAGACACTCGGGCCTTATCGGGCCGGTTTGCACCGAGCTCATTTCCAACTCGTGTAGAAACCGCGAAACTAAGCGAAGACGGAAACACGTACAACAAAGCGGTCGTTTGGATCAAAATGCCCATCGACGCAATCGTCGCGTTGGGGTCCGCAAGAAGCCCACAAAGCACAATCATGATCTCATACCACCACCACTCAAGGCAGACCGAGACACAGCTCGGTGCTGCCAACTTGACCAACGGGCCCCACCCGGTCAAACAATCCCGGGTTGGATTTGTCCACGTAGGCAAATGCAACCCGGTCCACCACACGTAAACCACAAGCACCACCAACACAAAAAAATTGGAAACCGAAGACGCGGCAGCCACGCCCGCAACACCTAACCGTAACCGAAACACGAGCACGTAGTTCAACGGTAATTGAACTAACGTGCCGGTTAAGGAAGCTAGAGTTAACGGGAACGTGATGCCTTGTGCCCGAAGGTAAATGCGGGTAGGATGAATAAACGAGTTGGCTAATAAATCAGGTAAAGTAAAAACCAAGTACGTGCGAGCCACACGTGCAATATTTTGGTCCTGATGTAAATACAACAATATCTTTGTTGTATTAACCCATAACAACCCAATAGGTAAAGAAACAACCAACAAGAAAATAACCGTTCGGTGAAGTGTAACTGATAAAACCTTCATTCGGCGTGCCCCGAATGCTTGTGAACAAAGCGGCTCCATGCCGAGAGCCAAGCCGGATAAAACCGAGTATCCGGTAATGTTAGCAAAGGCAATGGCTAAGGAGCCGGCTGCTAGCTCGGTTTCTCCAAGCCGGCCTAGGATCAACATGGATATGATGGATCGGGTGTAAAGAATAAGCGCGGTTAGCGCGATAGGGGAAGAGAGTTTGAACAAGGCTTTAGTTTCATGTATAACATCCAAAGGAGTTGGAAACAAGGTTGTTTTGATAATATTATTAGTATTAGTATTATTATTACTCTTATTATTATTATTGTTACTAAGTGGCTTGGTTGTTTCAAAATGGGATTTGGAGAGGGGTAGGGAGTGGAGATTAAGGTACAAATGAGGTGGTGGGGGTGGGGGTGGAGGGTGGGGGTGATGGGAGGGGTTAATGGGTGGGTTACACATAGTGTTGGTGGTGGGAATGTGTGAGATAAGGGGTTAGAGATACTCTCGTAAAGAGCACTCTTGTTGGGTGATGTGTGTGTGTTTGAGAAGGTGTTTTGAGAGTGTGTTTATCTGGTTTTGGTCTCAAAGAGGAGGGACATGTATTAATAGATGGAGGTGAGGGGTGAGAAGGGGGTAAGGAATTTTTTTTGTGTGTTTGTGTTTTTATTTTATATTTTTTTTAATGGTGTAAAACATGTAGACATGTAGTTTTTGGTAGTTTATTGAACTCTTTTTCTAGTTTACTTTATTATTATTTTAAGGAAGGGATACAAGAGTATTCACATCCCATCCTGATATCTATTTCTATAATTTTTTAAAAAAATCACTATTTTCTAAATTTATTTATTAGCATCTAAGAGTATGTCTCCCAAATTATACGTGATGGGTTTGAGTGGTTATGAGTGGAGAAAAATGGAGAATCTACTGTTGATCAGTATAATGGGGCTTATTTAGGAATCTTTTAGGGAAAATAGGAAACTTTATTTAATTTTTAATATTTGTTGAAAATAGTTGTGAGTGGAGGAGAAGGAAACTGTAATGATTTTTAATGTAATATGTGGTTGTTAGTGAATGGGGATGGGAAGCTGACCTGAATGCTCTAAAAACACTCCACATCCTAATCCCCATTCATATTCTCTATAAGTTTTTTTAATTATTTTTTCTTTTCTTCTATTTTTAATATTACCTACAACTATTTTGTTTTATTATAAATCTTTCTTATTTTAAGAAAATATGGGAGATATAGAAACCTCCAAATGGGGGTGGGGGTGGGGGGTGGGGTGGGGGTGGGGGGGGGGGGGGGGGGGTTTCAAAAGATTTTCCTAAAATTTAAGAATGGGGGTATGGGGATGGGGGTGGGGTGGGATGGAGTGAGGTTTTTGTATGATTTTTTAAAAATTTTAAGAATGGGGGCTGAAATGGGAGATGGATTGTGAATGCAATAACATTAGTTTTTATTTTAAGTTTTAATTTACAACTTCTACTGTATATAATATATGATGGAGGTTGTTGTACAAATAGTTTTTATCCTACAAATAGCGATTAATGTGAGAAGTGAGGGAGGATATTTTTTTTTTAATTTTGGATATTTTTTCCATATTGTTAAGCATTTACTTTAGTACTGAAATCTAAAAAAAACAAAAAAAAATTGTTTTTGGTGTAGAGTAATTATGTAATTAGTGTTGTAGAGTAATTATGTAATGAGAAAAGATAGGATACAAAGTATCCTTAACATAAAAAGTGTAGGAAGCCACTGGAACTTGCCACCTGTGAATTTAACCTAACCATGATTAAACTATCACACACCCTCCCACTTTCACAATTATCACTGCAACTTCCCATCACCACTGCAACTACCCACTTTCACAAACCCTAAATCGTATGATTAATCAAAAAGTACTGGAAGATCACACCACAACGATTCGGTGCACAACGATGGTGACAGTAACGACATCACCGCCACTCACAATCCGTCAACAACCCAGTCACGATATCCTTTCTCCGATCCACACCTGAATTGAAATATCACGAGCAAGATCTTTGACTTTTTTGCCTCTATTTAATGTTCTCTAAGTGTTTATGTTCCTGAAATTTATATGGCTTTTGGTGTGTTTTTAAGTGTGTTTTGTCTTGAAGATCTTAACATTAAGAAGATATAAATGGGAATTTGGAAGTGTTTAATCATAATGAGGGATTGAACATTATCAGAGGGACATTTGGTGTGCTAGTGGATTAATGTTCAGAAGCCTTATATGGCTATTCCTTCCGTACCATCTGCATATGGTGGTTATGGAGGAGGTACAGGTAAAATAATTGAAAAACCAAATGCAAGGGTAGGTGTCATTATTGGTAAATGTGGAGAAACTATCAAATATCTTCAGTTGCAATCCGACGAGTGCGTTTAAAGAAATATACAAAAGAAGTTTAAAATTGTAACGTGCGTTTGTTTGTACAATGAGTGCTTTCAAATTTTCAATGAGTGCTTCTAAACTTTTTTAATGAGTGCGTCCAAATTTTCAATGAGTGCTTCCAAATTTTCAATGAGTGCTTCTAAACTTTTTTTATGAGTGTGTCCAAACTTTTTTAACGAGTGCTTCCAAATTTTCAATGAGTGCTTCCAAATTTTCAATGAGTGCTTCCAAATTTTCAAAATGAGTGCGTCCAAATTTTTTAATGAGTGCGTCCAAATTTTCGATGAGTACGTCCAAATTTTTAATGAGTGCATTTAAAGTTACCTGTTATGATAGTCACCTTCTTCTTCGCCTGCAACTTTTTTATAATCCATTTTTATCTTTAATTCTTCTTCTAGAATCAAAATCGAGTGCTTCTGACAAATAATACGTTCGTTTTAATGTTGATTCATATGATTTTCGACTGATTTATTGTATAATTATAATACTCTATTTTTCTTATTTTTTTTCAATTACTGATAATGAATGTATTCGATGTTTGTTTTCTGTATTTTGATTGTGTATTCATTCAGATTGGTTTAATCGATCTGAATCGATGAAAAATTATATTTTGATTTTCGTTATTTTTTGTTCTGTTTTTACGATTTGAAAAACATTTAGACGTTTTTTCCTAATTTACCCTTGGTTAGTTTGACCCAAGTATGATTAGGGTTTTTAATCATCATCCAGCCATCTTGTTAATCTAATGGCTGAGATTGCTTCCTATGCTTCTCACGTTAAGGTTACTTTGTACGTTATCTCTACCCTTATGTAATTACGCTAATTTTTTTTTGGTATTATTGAACTAGAAAACATATTTAAGGAGATTGAGATAAAACATTTCAAAAAAAAAGTCCCCCTTCACTTATCATAGTAAGTAGTTAAGCCTATTTATATTTGATCTTTACTCTATAATATATTTATATCTGCATTTAACTTTTTATTTAATTAGTTTTTTGAGAGAATTACTATTTTCGTCCCTGTGTTATAGTGGTTTTAACTACTTGAATCCAAAGTTGAAAACTTTAACTACTTGCGTCTTTGGTTGGAAATTAACTAACATCTTGAGTCCAAATTTCTAACGTCGTTTAAAAGTCTGTTAACTTGAAGGGCATTTATGTCATTTACACAAAATGTACAAGCCTACAATGCACAATGTATTTACAGTTTATTTTTTACATATTTTATAATAATTATTATATATCTTGTCTTATATACACACTAACACACAAAGTAACACCCCCCCAACCCCCAATCTCTTTCTCCCAGACTTCAACCTACCGCACCATCGCCGCACTGCACAACCACCACCACCGAACTGCACGACACCCACCACCATCTGAT
Organism: Ambrosia artemisiifolia; assembly: GCA_032199755.1. Lineage (NCBI taxonomy): Eukaryota > Viridiplantae > Streptophyta > Magnoliopsida > Asterales > Asteraceae > Ambrosia > Ambrosia artemisiifolia. The sequence continues at coordinate 1,825,682 of CM063514.1, forward strand.
AAACCCACCACCACCATCAAACTGCACCTCCTACACCAGAGACCCCCATAAACCACCACCCTAAACCACCAACCACTACCACCACCACCCAGACCCCCCCCCCCCCATCACCACCATATAAAACATTTCCACCTGCTGACGTCACCTTGTTTCTGATAGCTCAACCACTGCATCTTTGACCAAATCCCTCAGTCAAAGACCCAAACTTTCCCAAAAAAAGACCCAAAACCCATTATTATTACTTCAATATACCTGTAAAGGAACAACACTCTTTGCATAAAGAACTAGTAACATTTTCTCTCCACCTTTTTTACCTTCTCTCTCCATCATTTCACCTTCTCTCTCCACCTTTTTGCATTCTCTCTCCACCTTTCATTTCACCAACACTCTCTCTCCACCTTTTCCTCTCTCCACCTCCTTTCTCCTACTTTTCTCTCTACAAATTCTTTCACATATTAATTTAAAGATCCAGACTTATTAATAACGTATGCCACACGAGCCCTTTAACACATGTTACTTGGTCCCTTCAAACAAACTCATTTCACAGACATCACTAACATGTGTAATTGGTTCAAATGATTATCACGTTAATTTTGGACTAGTATAACAACATAAAAGAACACATGTATATACAAATTTATTGCAATCGACATTGAGTGTAAAAAATTAATTTCATATAAATCTAAACAATTAAAAAGATGATACAAAACTATCAAAAACTAACAAAAACACATGAAACTTAAAATTATGCATCATTCTTTAACGTGTGTATAAAATAACATCACTTACCACAACCACATTACCAACACCACCTTCTTCCTAGCCTATTCATGAAAAGCAACACTAGAACAAAACACATGTTAGTTGGGATCCTCACACACATAATGGGACATCACTAACATCTGTTAGCATATACTAACATAAAAAAGACTACACATTTATTCATCAATCACATGTGATCTATCAACCTCATGTCCCCAATTCAATAACAATCTAACATAAACAAAACAATAATATAAAAAAAATCAAAAATGTTAGCATAAAAGACATCAATAGCATGCATTAGCATATTCTAAAACATTGTTTTACTGAAGAAAAAAAACGTATGTCATATAACTGTTAGTTAGGCATATACTAGCATGTGTTAGCATCACTAACGTGTGTATAAAATAACATCACTTACCACAACCACATTACCAACGCCACCTTCTTCCTAGCCTATTCATGAAAAGCAACACTAGAACAGATACACATGTTAGTTGGGATCCTCACACACATAATGGGACATCACTAACATCTGTTAGCATATACTAACATAAAAAGACTACACATTTATTCATCAATCACATGGATCTATCAACCTCATGTCCCCAATTCAATAACAATCTAACATAAAACAAAACAATAATATAAAAAAATCAAAAAGGCTAACATAAGTTTTTTTTTTTCATTCAAGCATTTGATCGAACACTTGGTATGCAAACAAAAACTATCCCCGAAACTGTTATTATTATTGTTATACATCATTGATCAATAAAACCATAAATTATGAGAGGTTCATTTAGATGATGACCATTTTCTTTATCTGTGTCTTATTAATCAATAGAAAAAAAAATCTTTCCATCAAAGTCATTATTCCACAAAAAGAATACATTTAATGATTTTTTTAGATTTTAAGTTTTATTTTGGCTACCAAAACAGAATCTTTGTCTGACGAAGATCATCATCCCAGAAAACACATAAATACTTTTTTTCTTGGAAAACAACACAAACCTAAACAAAATTTTGTTGGAAAAAACAAATTGATCACTATATGTGACGAACTTTGAAAATACCAATGATTAACATGAATCCGCATATGTAGTGCTTCAATGTCTATAAACTATACAGATTGTAAACATGAAAACACATTCGTTGTTCATATCGTACAAACAGATAACCGAATAATAATACTCCGTAATAATAATAATAATAATAATAATTACCTATACAGAGGATTTGTTTCAGTCGAAAGAGGCTCCCTTCCTTCTCGACTCCCTCATCTTTTCTTGAACGAGTATGTTCATCGTCCCGTTGCTCTATTTTCTTGAAGGAGATGGAAGGTGGATCCAGGTCCTTGTTTACGAGTGGTTGGAGCAGATGCAGAGTGTTGTGAGGTTCGATAGTCTTTAGAGATAGAAAGAGGGGGATGTGAGGTTCAGAGCTCTGGTTTTATTTTTAGAGAGAGACAAAGAAAAGGGATGAGAAAGAGGGAAATTAAAAGAAATGAGATTTGAAAAAATGAGAGAGATAGAGGGAATAGATATATGTCAGGAGAGAGAGAGAGAGAGATAAAGACAGAGTGAGTGAGAGAGTGATAACAAAATGACTAAAATAACCTTCCTTGAATAAAATATGATTTTGTGTTTTTGATGATGTGGATTAATCTAGGCCACATGATGAGTTTTTGGGGTTTACTCAATTTGTGTGGGTTTTCTCCCAATACTTCCCCTATATATATAGGATCCTATAGGAAATTGATTTATGTGAGAAATGTAACAAAAATTTACAGCCATAGAATCAAATATGAGATCAAGAGCCATTTAAGAGTTTTTAACAAAATTTTAAATTAATCAAATTCCAATAAAGTAGCACCCTCATTCAAAATTCTCTCCACAATACATTCTATCTATAAGATCAATTTCGAAAAAAATAAATCTCTATCATTATCACTTTATAAATTCAATCTACACCTTATTTTTCATTTTCCTTTTTTACCAACAGGTTTCTACAATAGATGTGAACTATAGCTTTTTCATCACAAGTTAACATCGGGTGTGTTTTATAATGATAATAAGAGTGTTTTATAATATCAATTTGAGAAAATTGCTTAAATAGTCCCTGTGGTTTGCTCACATTTCACCTTTAGTCCTTAACTTTTAAAAATTACATCTGTAGCCTCAACTTTTGGTGTTTCTTAACTCGGATAGTCCCTGGAGTTAACGGAGGTTAGATTATCCAGTTAAATGGGTATCAAATTAATAAACTACCCTTACTTTAATAAAAATAAAAAACTTAGTTAATTAATTAATAAAATATAAAGAGACCCCACTTAATCTCTTACCCAATCATGTTTCTCCACCAATTCTTAGTGGAACGCACCCACTTCATCTTCCCCAATCCATCACCTCCACAAACCACAACCACCCATCTCCACTTTCACTACCACCACCGACATCCCAACCACCACAGCCACCACCTACTTCATCTTCCCTACCCATCACCTCCACAAATCACCAACACCTCAACCATCTCCGGTGGCTGCCAAGGCATCTCAACCAATTATGAGACAAGAGAAACCAACCCAACATTAATATTTCAACGAATTAGATTATAATATGGATAATCCAAATTAATCAAGAACCAATCACAGTAGCCATTTAGGTGTTAACAAGATTGGTAAAAATATTAGAAAAAGCCTATTGCCCCAGTCCAATTTCGATAATATTGCTTCAAGACCTGTATCCCAACCCCATGTTTACACTATTAGTAAGAATGACTTTAGAAATATTGTTCAACAACTTACCGGTTCCCCTTTACATCATTCTCAACAACCACCTCCACTTCCCGTTCATAGACTGCCGCCTGTTAACCCGTCTAATTCCCATGCACCAGGCTACAAAGAATTTGCCCTCCGCCTTTGATGCCTTTGAATGTAAATAGACCCTGTATGCCTGTTCACTTTCCTATAAATTCTAATTGTTAATATTTCATGATCACTTCATAAATTCAATCTACACCTTATTTGTAATAGTACTGATTTCTGAGAAGATTAACATGGACCATTGTATGACACCCTAGGCAAATCCCACATCGGCCGTGGCCAGGAGATCTCTTAAATCACCAACGCGTTTTGGGCTTAATGTTAGTGGATGAGAGGAGAACTCCACAGTTAAGCGTGCTCAGGTGGGAGTAGTACTAGGATGGGTGACCTCCTGGGAAGTCTCCACCAGGGCAACCAAAAACAAATCTGTGAGCTCTGAATGGGCAACCCATCGGGGAAAAGCGGACAATATTGGTGGTAAGAGAGGCCGGATGTTACAAATGGTATCAGAGCCACTCCTGTGCCGTTCGGGATGGTGGGGCAAACCTCATCGAGGACGATGAGTCCCGAAGGGGGGGTGATTGTAACAGTACTGAATTCTGAGAAGATTAACATGGACCATTGTATGACACCCTAGGCAAATCCCACATCGGCCGTGGCCAAGAGAGATCCTTGGTTCATAAGTAATCCAAAGCCTCTTAAATCACCAACGCGTTTTGGGCTTAATGTTAGTGGATGAGAGGAGAACTCCACAGTTAAGCGTGCTCAGGTGGGAGTAGTACTAGGATGGGTGACCTCCTGGGAAGTCTCCACCAGGGCAACCAAAAACAAATCCGTGAGCTCTGGATGGGCAACCCATCAGGGCAAAGCGGACAATATTGGTGGTAAGAGAGGCCGGATCTTACATTATTTTTCTTTTTCCTTTTTACCAACAGGTTTTTACAAAAGATGTGAAGTATAACTTTTTCATCACAAGTTAACATCAGGTATGTTTTATAATAATAATAAGAGTGTTTTATAATATCAGTTTGAGAAAATTGCTCGAATAGTCCCTACGGTTTACTCAGATTTCACCTTTAGTCCTCAACTTTTAAAAATTACGTCTGTAGTCCTCAACTCTTGGTGTTTCTTAACTCGGGGGTAGTCCCTGGGTTTAACGGAGGTTAGATTATCCCGTTAAATGGGGTAAAATTACTAAACTACCCTTACTTTAATAAAAATAAAAAAACTTAATTAATTAATAAAATATAAAGAGATCCCACTTAACCTCTTAGCAAATCATGTTTCTCCACCTATTCTTAGTTGAGGTGTTGGTGATTTGTGGAGGTGATGGGTAGGGAAGATGAAGTGGGTGGTGGCTGTGTTGGTTGGGATGTTGGTGGTGGTGATGGTTGTGAAATTGAAGATTCGTGGTGGTGGTGGTTTGTGGAGGTGATGGGTTAGGGAAGATGAAGTGGGTGGGTCCTACTAAGAATAGGTGGAGAAACATGATTGGCTAAGGGGTTAAGTGGGGTTTCTTTATATTTTATTAATTAATTAGTTTTTTTTTATTTTTATTAAAATAATGGTAGTTTAGTAATTTTACACCCATTTAGCTGGATAATTTAACTTTCGTAAATTCCAAGCATTATTCGAGTTAAGAAACACCAAAAGTTGAGGACTAATGATGTAATTTTTAAAATTGAGGACTAAAGGTGAGATCTGAGCAAACCAAATGGACTATTTGAGCAATTTTCTCTATCAATTTTCATCACAGGTTAACATCAGGAGTGTTATATAACAACATTTGTATAACAGATGTGTTTTCTTAACTTCAAGTGTTATACAATATGGTTTAACCAGTTGTTATAGTTTGGTGGGTTTTTTTTTTCAAATTAGTGTAATCCGTATTTTTTAGGAAAGATGTTTTTTTTCTAAGAGGTCTTATATAAGTGGTTTTTTTACGAAGAGGCTTTTTACAACATATGTGAAGTATAGCATTTTAACACAGGTTAACATCAGGAGTGTTTTATACCGTTAACTCCTGTTGCCTCCAATGCAATGTTATTCGTCGCCTATTAACTCCTGTCTCCGTCATACGTCCTTTAATGGTGTGTTAATCATTGGTTTGTTGTAGATGCATAGAGATATTTAATCGTAGGAGTGTTAATAGTCGTTGGTGTGTTAATCGGTGCCTATTAAAACTTGTCACCGTCGTCGTCCTTTAATGGTGTGTTAATCGTTGGTGTGTTGTAGATGGTTAGAGATTTTTATTTTTAGTGAGAGATTGTGCTTAATCGGAAGAAGATGAGAGTTTGTTTTACAGAAAAGAGAGGAAAGATAAGAGGAGGTAGTGTGATTCTAGGAAGGAGGGAAACAATATCCAAAATAAAAGAACACAATGACAATAATGCCCTCAAATAAAACACTTATTGGACAATTTTAACCCCGCCTATTATAAGACATTATTAAATTCTAAACATATCTATATTTTTAATCTCAACCATCTATTCCTATATCCAATGGATCAAAACACTTTTAACAAAAAAAAAAAATTCCTACAGGAACCGTACCCAATATATATATATAATGGAAGGTTATATTGGAAACCGATATTAGAGTGAAAACCATAGAAAACCCTATGAAATGAACTTATTTTTTATGAAAAATTTAGAGCATGTAATATATATGATTTGTGTAGCGCATGTTATTTTCGTGTAACATGTGATACATGAAAACTTATTTATTTAAAAAAACACTCCGCCACTTTTGATTTTTTTGTAGCCTCAAAATGGTTAAAATCACGTATATCACGTGCCCTAAAATTTTTATAAAAAAAACTTGGAAAGTAGGAATTTCTAGGGTTGTCACTCTAACTGTGGGTTTTCATTATATCCCTTCCCTATTATATATATATATATATATATATATATATAGGGGAAGTATATGTGAAAAACCCCCCTTAGATGAAAAACTATAGTAAACCCTATACTTGGTCCACATTCTTCCACATCATCCCACCTCTATTATATTGAGAAGGTTAGTTTAGTCATTTTCACTACCCCTCTTCTCTCTCTCCCTGTATATATTGTTTCCCCCCTCTCTCTCCTCATTTTATTTTCAAATTCAAATACCCAATTTTTCTCTGCACTCTCTCTCTCTATACTCCTCTCTCTAGAACCACCACCACCACCACCACCTTCCACAACCACCATTGCCACCTCCGGTCACCACCTCGCCACTCCGGTCACCATGATATCTCCATGTTGCAACACAAATTATCTGCCGTGGCCAATAATTACTCAATTCAAGATACTGAGAAAACAAGGTTAATGAATTTGTGCCATAATACCGTCTTAATCAGCTCTTGTGATGAGGGAGTTCAGATTTTGGTCAATAGCTGTTCAATAGAAGATGGTTTCCCTCTTTCAAGAGTTCTAAAAGCGATCTCCGACGAAGGTTATAATGTTATAAGCTGCAGTTATACAAAAACAAACCAACGGTTGATTCACTCTATCCAAACTGAGGTAAGTTACTTTGTAACAATGACTCCAATTGTTTCCATGTTTACATTTTTTGGAATGTTGGATGGTATCTTTTTGAATTGTTCTTAAAAAAACATTAAAGTTTATTATTATTATTATTATTATTATTATTATTATTATTATTATTATTATTATTATTATTATTATTATTATTATAATAAGCTAGATCTGGATCTGGATTTTTGGTGTTAGTCAAACTTGAATCTTGGTGAGTTTTGAAATATTTGTTTGTAGTTAGGTTTTGGGTTTTGTTAGAATAATAATAATAATAGTAGTTTTGGGGATAGTTTTTGTTCGCATACCAAGTGTTCGATCAAATGCTTGAATGAAAAAAAAACTTATGTTAACGTTTTTTTATTATTATTATTTTGTTTATGTTAGATTTTTATTAGATTGAGGACATGAGGTTGACAGATCACATGTGATTGATGAATAATTTTGTAGTTTTTTTATGTTAGTATATGCTAACACATGTTATCTGTTCCAGTGTTGGTTTTCACGAGTAGGCTATTGGAAGAAAGAGGCGTTGATGATGTGGCTATGGTAAGTGATGTTTTTTATAAAGATTATAAATGTTTAATCTTTTGGTGAATAGGGTGTTTAAATAATTTTTGTATTATGTTCAATAAATTTTTGGCAAGTGAAATTGTTATGAACTCGTATAGGGTACATGTCTATTTTTTGCGGTCCGAGTCTTGTATGCTGACACACGTTAGTGATGCTAACACATGCTAGTATAAGCCCAACTAACAGGTGCTAGGACCCATATGACATACGTTATTTTTTAGTAAGACATGTATTTTAGAATATGCTAACACATGCTACTGGTGTCTTTTATTATATTATATATTTCGTGTGCTAGTGTTTTGATTTTAGAATATGCTAACACATGTTAGTATATGCCCAACTAACAGGTGCTAGGGTTCTGATTTGATTTTTTAAATTTATTATTGTTGGATTTCATACCCTATTAATCGTCTTTGAGTAGTTGTATTAACATAGTTGTAAAATTGAGTATGATATACTTGACACTGCATATTTGGTGTTGTTTATACACATGTTAGTGATGCTAACACATGCTAGTATATACCTAACTAACAGATGTTAGGGTTCATATGACATACGTAGTATATGCCCAACTAACGTGTGTTAGGGTTCATATGACATACGTTAATTCAGTAAAACATATGTTTTAGAATTACACTACACATGTTAGTGATGTCTCATTATATGTTTCGGAGAGTCCAACTAACACGTGTTATCTTTTTTTGTAGGTGAAGAGATGTTTTCGTGTTAAAGATGAAGATGGGTATCAAGAACGAAGCATAGCTAGATCTTTTTTATGTTATGATTGTTTTTTATCATTCAGAAATAATTATGTATGTATGAAAAGTTTTATGACACATTTTTAGTATTGATTGTAATGATCATTTTTATCATTTCTTAAATAAATATACAATTTATGCGTTCTTTTATTTTTGTACTTTTTAGTATATGCCTGTTAACACATGTTAGCAAATGTCTCACACGAGGTCAGAATTTTTTATCACAACACTAACGTACGTTAATATTTGGTGCTGGAAAAGTGTCATAAAGTAGGAGAGAGGTGACTTGACAAGGGTCAAATCAAGCTTTTTAAACCTAGGATTCAGAAAATTAAAGTGGCCCACTTGCTTTAGTAAGATTACCATATTGCTCTTCTTATCATTTATAGCCACACAAATGAGAGTTGGTTTGTATTATTAAATTCAATTAATCAAGGACCATTGATCAACTTTGATCAATGGTCATTATAGAGTTTAAGGGGTTTTTTATGAAGAAGGGGTTTCCCCTTAATCCATCCCCTATATATATATATATATATATATATGTATGTATGTCTATTCTAACTTTAACTTCTAATAAATGATTTTAAAATATCACGTGTCAACACCATATCATCTCTCAAACATGTCATTCTAATTAAAAATATCTTTTTTTATTTTTTAAATCGGGTTAAATTTATAAAATGACAACATTTCTTATTCTAAAATCGTTATCTTAATATCGCGCCTTACTTCAAATACATATTTAAGTTGACCAATATTTCGATTAGATTAGACTACTAGATCTTCCCACAAAAATGGCTATTGCTTCAAGTATATCTTTAATTTATACTTTATAATTTATAATCATAATAATAACAATAATATTTTTGAACTAACGTAAAAAGTACACATATTTTGTGAAATATTTTTAAATTATATTTATAATGATAATAATATTTCTCAATTATATTTAAAAATATAGTCCTCATTCAAATATAATCTAATTTTAAAACTTTAATAACCAAAATTTTTTAAATTCAAACAATCATTTTCCTATATAAATATCACCTATAATTATTTTTTTAAGTTTGGAAGACATATGTAATTAATTAGAGTGGAAATCGTTTTGTGTCTATTTGTGTAGTTTTTTTGGTTGAATTCTGTTCATTTCATGAATTCATGTGTCACCATGTCATGCCTGGGACTTTGTCATTGATTTCATGATACTAATTGTACATCTGCATTGGCATAATTATTGTATTGTTGAAATTTGAATAGTTTTAAGTTTTTTTTTAATGTTTTGGTATTTAGATTGGGCAATTGGATTGCTAACCGGGACCGAAACCGAAACCAAACTTGGTCAGTATTTTGGACCGGGTGTCCAATGAGATGGGAGTTCTGTAACAACCCAATTAACGGAAAAAACATCGAGGTGTCACGTGTAAAACTGTTCAATAGCTCATGGTCCAAAGCCCTAAGTGTAGAACTATCATGCATTACCTGAAAAGTATATGAAAAAAAATTCGTCAACACAAACAATGTTGGTGAGCATACTTAGGGTTTGTATATGTAGTATAAGTTGGAAAAGGATACAATTCATGTGCTAAGTATGCCAATGAAAATATGTAAAACACGTAATCATACAAAGGGAAAAATCAAACATAAATGTAAGGCGTTTTATACACTTAACATAAGTATGTCAAAATTCACAAAACCATGGCTACAGGTTTTCCCTTGAAAGGCAAAATTAATCTTGGCGGGTCGTTAATTGAATAACTATATCCATCGTTAAGGTTGGCTTAATCAAAGTTAATGATTTTGCTAAGAACCAATGTAATATATATTTAATGTCTAAGCATAACGCAATAAAAGGTAACAAGGCACATGTATGAATTGTAATTGAAAATGTGTATTTGTAAGTGAATGTGTAAATGTACATGAATCATCCCAAAACTGTATAGACAAAAAGGGGATAAGTATACTCACCGTTTGCTAAGCAAAAAAACTACTCAAGCGATGGTGAGATGTATGCAAGGAGAATCCTTAGAAATTCAACCTAAATTGTAAAGTAAAGTTTATAAGTATCTGGACTTAAGGTCTATGGTTTCTAGAAATAAAGGCACTTAGGATTTTCTAGACTTAAGATTAGGGTTTTTGAGATGAATGTAAAAATTGATATGAAAATGATTGAATAAATGCAATATGCTTACTAAGCCTTTGCATAAATTCTAAGTAAATAAATAAATAATGTACTTAGAGTTTAATATGAAAAATAAAATAAGAAGTAACAATATTATTTATCTAATAAAATCAGACAAATAAATAAATTGAATAACACAAAATAATGTTTAATTGATACAATTTAAGGAAACAATAAATGTTATTTGTAAAGATTAAATAAAATAAATTTTAGAAAAGTAAAGTTTTATTTTATGTTTCAAAATAAAATAAAATAAATTAGGATGTCTTAAATCTATTTATATAGAACTTATAAAATAAATTGAAATAAATATGTAAAATAATAAATTAATGGATGGATAACATAAGATAAATTTTTATGAATAAAAGTATTTTGTTTTATAAAAATAATTTTATTAAAATAGAAAATCATGTAAAAGTATTTTAAATGACTTATATTATATATCAAAATATAAATAAAATTAAAGAAAAATAGAAAATAATTATTTTAAAAAAGTTACATGCTTTTGACCTAAAATGATTAACAAAAGTTTTTATGAAATTTCTTGTTTTACTTTTAATTAAAATAGATTTTTCCATGTTAAATAAATAATTAAAATGGTTTTAAAATATTAAAAATATAAAAAATGAAAAGTTTTTGTGAAAATTAAATCAGGGTCAATATTCTGATATCTTGTAAAAGTCTAGCAAAAAAATTTCTACTTTAAAACTAATCAACACAAATTTTAAATGAATTAATAAGAATTAAAAATCTAATATATAAGTTTGGGAAAATAAAAATAAAATTTGTTCTCTGGATAATAAAAAATTTATTAAATTTTTTTAGTATTTAATCGATTTTATATGTATTTAAAATGAATAAAAAGGAATTTTGAATGTAGTTGTAAAGAAATAAAACAAAGAATAAAAAGGTTTGAAAAAGTAAAAAAAAAACCTTGGACCATTGTTGATTTATGCTATATATATACATATATATTGTCAATATGAGGTATTTGAATGTGTGTAGGTTGGAGGTTTGGGGCGAGAAGATTAGCGTTCGACATGTGATGGAGATGGGAAGCTGGGTTCTCTTTCTTTTTGTAAGTTAACTAGTTTTATAGCCGCCACGCGTTGCAGCGACGGGGCGACCAGATTATTGTGTCGTACGTTACGTGGTTGCAGCCTATCACATCAGTAGCTTCCATAATTCTTTGTCATCATCGCCCTGACAAAGCAAATATGTGTATTTGTAGGATACATGGGAAACAATCATAGATCACCAATCACATGAACGTGAGAGGGTGTGAGAGGGCTCAAACTCACAGTAACTGTGCCTCACATGATAACTTGCTATTTGTGTCTCTCTCTCTCTCTCTCTCTCTATATATATATATATATATATATATATATATATATATATATATATATATATATATATATATAGGAATGGGTTCATATGAGAACCCCCTTGAGTTGCAAGAACTTGAGAACCTCTTTAGACCAATGACAAAGTGACACATACACAACCTATCATTATAATATTTAAGGGCAACAAAGTAATTTAACCCCACCCCAACCCCACCCCACCCAACACACCCATTATATTTTACTGATTTTTTTTAAAATGACACAGTCATCTCTCTCACACACCTCTCTCTCTATCAGACTCTCTCTCTCTGTCTTCTTTCTCACTCTCGTCTCTCTCTCTTTCTTCTTTCTCACTCAGGTTTCTCTCTCTCTCTCTTTCTTTCACTCACGTTTCTCTCTCTCTCTCTCTCTCTCTTTTTCTCTCACTCTATTCCCCCCTCTACATAGACGACGAGGGTGGATGTGTGGTGGTTGTGGGTTTTTGAGGCGATGGTTCGTGACGGCGGGGACGGCAGAGACGGGACGGCGGGTTTGTTGTTGTTATTATTATTATTATTATTATTATTATTATTATTATTATTATTATTATTATTATTATTGTTGTTGTTATTGTTATTATTGTTGTTGTTTAGATGATGATGATGGTTTTATTTTTATTTTTTTAACAATAATGGGCAGTGGTCAATGGTGGTCGACGGTGGTAATGAACAAGGGGCAGGGGGTGGTCGGCGGTGGGTTTGGAGGTGATGGGGATGTTGGTTTTGGGTTGGGATCGTTTTTTTGGTGGTGGGTTTGGTCTCTGAACACAGATCTGGAGGTGTATGGGGGTGGTTCGTGGTGGGGCAAGGGCGGAGGGGGTGGAGGAGATGGCGGATGGGCGGCAGAGGACGGTGGTTCTTTGGTGGAGGCGAAAACATGTATGTTGTTGTTATTATTAATAATAATAATAATAATAATAATAATAATATTGTTTCTAGAAATATTATTGTTATTATTTTTATTATTAGGATTATTATTATTATTAAGTTTTAACAAAACCAGAAAGTGTATATAGATTATTATTATTTTCCTTAAAAAAACACTCGTGTAAATTGTGGTTCAAGATATGGTTTCACTATGAAAAATTCAATGAGTAAAGGGTGTAGATTGATGGTATTGGTTAGGTTAGATATGGTTTCACTTTTGTGGTTATAGAAGTGGTTTGTTTTTTGTTTCATGGTTTTGTTTTTTTTTAAACCGAAACAAAGGGCTTATGAGTAGTGGTTATTTATTTTTTAAAAATATGACTCCATAGATAATTCTATTGATCATGGTTTTATAATTGCAGATCGAAATTTCGGTTTTTGGTTATTTTTGGGTGTTCTTAAATGGTGCACGAGATGGAGGATGGCTATTTGACGATATGGAGTTTGACGATATGGAGGTTCAAGTATTATCTTCAATGTGGCCGGAAGATGAAGTTTGGAAAGTAATTCAATGTAAGAAAGTAAATCGTTGTGGCAAGTAGTTTTAATGTATAGATGTTTGGTGGTTATTTTACACCACCGTAATACGAATTATATAACAAATATTATAGCTGTTGGTTTATATAGATGTGAGTAAACACTGGTGTAAATAATTACACCAGTGTAAAGCATACAAAATGATAGATGTTTTGGTTGTATAGATGTGAGCAAAAACACTGGTGTAATTATTTACATCAGTGTAAATCATACAAAATGCATACGTCTGGTTATATATGTGTGTGAAAAACACTGGTGTAAAGTGTAAAAACGAGAAAGAGAAGACAGAATGTAAAAGTCGATTTTTTGTTTTAAAAAACTAAGTTGGTTAAAAAAAATAAAAGAATTAAAAAAATAAATTAAATTTAAAAAAAGTAAAGAATTAAAAAATAAAATATAGTTAAAAAATCTGATTTTTTGAATTATTTGAATAAAAAAATCATACAATTTTATATTAATTATAATATTTCTTTCTCTCTCTATGGTGTTTTTACATAAACACCCCTAATTGTACTTAATTATATTAAATTAACATGTGAAGACAAAACACTTAACATGTGAAGACAAAAACCTCAAGACTTAATCTCAACCATTGGTTTCACAAGATCAATGGCTTAGAATGGTTCCTATGGTTCTCACAACTCACCATGGTTCTTAAAATAATCCAACCCTATATATATATAGTTTTTTTACCGACATCACGCATTGCAGCGACAGCCTAGCGTTTGCGATTTCTTTTCAAGCGTTACGATAATGATAGTCAAAGTGGTCTCAACGTGGTGCCTATTTATTTTCTATAATTATCAAATTAATATTTATTTTAAAGGAATGTTAACTGAGAGGACCATTTCTTCAAGGGTCGTTATAAGTGACGTGAGTGTGCAAGATGCCTACGTGAAAACAAAGGACATGAAAGTATACCTAATATCGATGAGGTTATATTTAATAATTTCTACTTATCTATGGATTAACATGTCGGACATCCTTAATCTTGTGGGAACATATTTGTCCATCCACTTAATATATCCCCTCTGTCAAAGGTGCTCGATCAAAATGGCGAAGCCTGAGCCATGGTAACCTTTAATTAACTTAAAGCTATATGCAACTTACAGATGGTACATAACAACCTACCCACCCACATATAAAATTCCAAAACCACTTTTCAACCTTCATTTCGTACAAAAAACAAACACTGACACAACATTCTAGAGAGGGAGAGAGAGAGCACCGACAAAGAGAAGGGAAGGCCCAAGCGGAGCTCCCGGAGGAGCAACGACGGAGCGCTGCCATCCACAACGGCGCATGTCGTCCTTCCAGCGCCTATGACACCTGACCTCATCATGTCAACAATCTAGTCCCCCTCTCTCTCTCTAAAACCCAGTAACACCACCATCGCTCCTCTCTCTCTCTAAAAAAACCGTAACCACATCCACCACCACCACCACTCTACCAACTCTCTTAGTCTCTCTCTCTCTCTCTCTTTCTCTCTCTAAAAAAACCCCCTCTGTCCATCAGTTTATGGTAAGGGACGGTTTCGTTTTGTTGCAGCAATACTCTAGCGCCAACTTTATGACTCAAGATCGGCCTTCAGTCTAACAGATATACCCGGAAACAGGCCATGTTGGATGAAGCAAGCAATTGTCGCCGGCCGCCGTCTCTGGAAACCACATTTTAAGCATCGCTACCGCCACACATAACCGCATCTCTAATGCCGGTGCACCACGTTTTCTGGACGATTTGGGGTGTTTTCTGGGCAGTTTTTTTTGGGCGTTTTGGCCTTTTGATCATGACCGTCGGATTGAAGGACGGGGACACGTGGAAGCATGTCGGCCGTGAGATAGCTACAGTAATAGCCTCTCACAGCCGACGTTACCATTTTTAGTTATATATGATTTGTCTTTTAGCTTTTAATGTAATTTGTTCTTATTTAATAAAAAACTTTATATATTTAAAATGGCGTATGTTTTTATTGTTTTTTTGAATTAATTAATGTGTTTGAAATTTACGTGATTTTAAATGTCTAGTTTATTCTTATTTAAGAAAAAAAAAAAGTTTCAAGTAGTGGATTAGTGATGCATCCAATAAGGTATTTTCGAGTACTGGATTAAGATAGTGATATAGCGCTGCATGATTGGAGGTGATTAGGGCACTTTAGGGTTGCGCCCCTCCTAACCTAACAAAAGATGTGAAGGTTAAGATGCACAAAAAATGTGAAAATTGTAATGAACCTTATGCAAAAGAATGTTTATAATAATTCAGAGTTAGACTAGACACTCAAGGGGGTGAATACTTTATATAAATCACAAACTACATGATGAATTTATGTCTTACCAAATGGTTTGAAGCATAATAACATCAAAATGTATAGTAAATATGTTACTTTTTGAGTGATTGAGAGTTCTAATCTTATAATAAATTTCTGTAAATAAATGGTTCTAAACGCACACACCACCACCATAACCACAACAATTGCGACAACCCACTAAAATAGTTAAATTACGACAATTGCGACAACCCACTAAAATAGTTAAATTTATGACTAGCTTATATATTAAAAAAACACACGCATATTGGTATGTAAGAAAAAATTATAAATATATTTAGGCATGTTGCATATTTTAAAATTTATTTAATTTGATAAGAGAATCATCATATTCCATAAAGAGAAAATTGCAGTTTTCGTCCTTGTGGTTTGCCTAAACTAACAGGTTCAGCCCAGGCTTAACACCCTGAGTACATGTGGTTTCTTTTTCTAACACTTTACGTCCCTGAGACTAACGGTCGTGAGTTGTTTCGTTAGTTTGTGGTGAAATGACTATTATACCCTTAATTTTTTAGGTGAAATGACTCTTATACCCTCTCTTTCTTCTTCTCCAACAAACCCACCCACCCACCACCACCATCACCACTACCTGCAACACCCACCACCACCTGCAACACCCACCACCACCATCACCACCACCTGCTTCTCCATCCCCATCATCGTCTCCTTCCTCGCTTCATGACAAGCTCCAACAAATATTTTCATGAGATTGTTATTATCATATCATAATAATAAAAAAACCAATCTGTTTTGAGCTTGGTATTAGAGCTTCATCAAAAATTTTATCCGGTCATCTTCTCCAGTAGAACTCCGGCAAAACTCGTCTTCTCCGGCAAGAATTCCGGTCATCCTTCTTCACTCTGTTATCCGGTCCTTACAACCCCAACCACTGCCTCCCTCCCTCCTCCCTCTTATCCCACCACCTCCTCTGCCCTCCTCTCATTCGCTGACTTACCAGCGCCGACACCTAACCGGTGAACAGAGGGTGGCTCCGCCAGTCGCAACCGCCACCTCCTCTGTCATTGAAGGGTCGGTCGGAGGCATGAACGTGCCCTCTGCTTCTCCTCTTTATTATAATTATTAAACAATAATATAAAAAGGTAAACGGGTAACGTTACTAACACGATAAAACCGTTACAAACCTGAAAATAAGGAGGATGAGAAGCAGTCTTAGCACTTCTGGCCTTTTTCTCCTTTGGAACCTTAACCTTGTTGTTGTTGTTATTATTATTATTATTATTATTATTATTATTATTATTATTATTATTATTACTACTACTACTATTACTACTACTACGTACAAACTGAAATGAAAAGTCAACAAAGTCGAATTTAGTGTCAGAACTTCGATTCTAGTTTTTTGCATCAGAATTATTGTAAAGTGTTTATTATTATTAAAATATGGTAAGGAGAGGGAGGGTGGCGGTGGAGATGGTGGTGGTGGTGGTGGAGATGGTGGTGGTGGGTGTTGCAGGTGGTGGTGATGGTGGTGGTGGGTGGGTGGGTTGGTTGGAGAAGATGGAAGATAGGGTATAAAAGTCATTTCACCCAAAAAAATTAAGGGTATAATAGTCATTTCACCACAAACTACCGGAACAACTAACCGCCGTTTGTCTTAGGGACGTAAAGTGTTAGAAAAAGAAACCACAGGTACTCAGGGTGTTAAGCATGGGCTGAACCTGTTAGTTTAGACAAACCACAGGGACGAAAACTGCAATTTTCTCTTCCATAAAAGCATAAAAGGTATGTAAAGATTATTATTGAATATATTGAATAAAAAACTACAAATTCAACTTTTAAGAAATATGCACTTTAGTTAACAAATTGCATGGTTAAACCTAATTGGAGCCCACATAAAATTCCTTAGGCAATCCTTGATGTAGGATGGAGCCCTAAAAACCAAGTAAAGCAACCCACAATATTGTTTTTCGCATTCTTTTTTTTAACGATCAATAAACTAATTTTATTCCACCCAAAGCTAGCGGGATACTAGCGATACACCTTACATGTTATAGTTCACCAATATACATTATTACATTACCAACCTAACTGAGCAAGATTAAAGCTACACCACAAATTCCAATCCAAGTCCGGTTGTTTTGCCCTCGCCTTGACCCAATATAAGCTAATTGCTTTGATATCACCGAGCACCTTTGAAAGATTGATTTGTTTTTGGTTGAAGATCACCTCGTTCCTATGTTTCCAAATACACTATATTGTAGTTAAGCATATTGCATAAAACGCCTTCCTCTTCTTCTTTGAACCACCAATATGTGAATGTAGTTGTAGAATGTCTTTGAAGTGGAAAATTATAACCGGTCCGATATTGCACCATTGCGCCACGAGCTGCCATATAGTCTGGGAAAAAGCACACGACACGAAAAGATGTTCAGAAGTCTCTGTATGGTCACCACATATCGGACAAAGATCGGAGCCAATAGTAATGTTCCTTTTCTGCAGGTTGCTCCGAGTAGGTAGCCTATCCAATTCAGCGCGCCAAGCCAAAACCAATGTCTTCAATGGAACCCAGGAGTTTTTCTGTATGACGAATGAAACCTGATCAAATTTGACCGATTGTAGCCTGTTCTTGGGATCTGCCACAGAGAAGGAGCTTGCACTGTTTGATCCCCAAGTCCACGTGTCTGCAAAATTCGAAAGGAGAGGAACCGGGACAGAAGTGCAGAGCTGCTGGAATTCCAACAATTCAACAGCTGTCATATGGTCTTGTTTCCAATCCCAACCCCAACCCAAACCTGATTGTGAGACCCTATCAGAAATAGTCGCCCGTTTATCTCTTTCTAAGGCAAACAACAAAGGAAAGACCACAGCCAACGGCGTGTCCATGGCCTAGCTGGCCATCCAAAAAGAGACGCCCAACCCATTAGCCACCACCCCTTTTATAGCCCAACCCGCATCCACCCCACACCGTTTAACAACTTGCGTGTAACACCCCGGACCTAGGGCCCAAAATTTTTCGTGACCAAAACTATTATAACAAACAACTAGATAATAAATAATTAAGTGTAAACGAATACGAAGCTGAGTTGGCGAGCTGGATTATTTTTTTAGCGGGGAGAATAATATTATACCCGTTACGTGATCGAACTGATACCCGATAACGAACCCGGTCAACACCCACTTGGTGAGTCATAGAGAGGACACACTTGTCCTCCCCATGGTTTGACACCACACCAAATAAAAACCATTTGATGTAAAATGGTTTAGAAAAACCATTTAACACCACTTAGTATAAATACCTACACCCTTCATTTTTACTCCCTGATGATAAACATAAACCACACACATACACACTTAATAATATTCAAGTGAGAGAGAAAGAGAGAGCAAGGTAAGGGGCCGGTGGCTCCTGCCGCCTCCTAAGGCGGAGCTCCGGCGGGCCTACGGCCAAATAACACAATACCCACACCTCTTCCACTCAACATATTTTTAGAGAGAGAAGCAGAAGGAACAGATCTAGAGAGAGAAAGGGACGCGAGCAGGAGAGAGAAAGAAGACAGAGGAAACTGAAGGGTCTCCGGACACTGCTCGTGGCGGCACTGCTACCTCGTCACCGAGTACAGTAATCGACAAGAGGGGTTTGATGGTGAAGAGGGACTGTGGTGGAAGGAGACGGGTGCAGGGTTTCAAGTAGGGTTCCGGTTTTAGGGGTTATAGTGGTAATGCTGATGTAGGTTTAAATATCGTTGTTAAGAAGGCTGTTAGTGGTAGATGAAGGTACCAGCGGCGGCGCTGATGTTGTCTTCCAGGCAGATTATGATTGTTCAGGTTCAGGGTCTGATTTGGGGATTGAAGATGTTGGCTGTTTAGTAGTAGTGGAAGGCTAGTAAGTTATTAAGATTAACAATCTCTCTTGTTGGTTTATTCTGTTGATTAATGGGTTATGGTTGTTATCGTCGGTGTTGGATGGAAGTGGTTGTCGGGTGGTATTCAGGAAGGAGAAGTAGGTTAGTGGTAGTTATAAGGGTGGTTTATGATGATGGTTATAGCTGATGTAGTTGTTAAGGATACTAGAAACCAAAAGTGGGGGTATGGTTTAAGGAATATAACGGCGGCATTGGTAGTAGTCGGAGTAGTGGTGTCGTACAAAGGTGGAGAATGGTGGTGTTAGGTCTCGGATGGTGAAAGGTGGCAGTATTAGGGGTGGTTGGGTACTAGACAGGAGTAATTTGTGAAGGCCAAGAGTGGGTTCTTTATGTTGGAAATGGTTTTGGGAGTTTGGCAGTCAATCAACAACAGTCAACAAGGTTGACCTGGTCAACAGACCCGTTGACTGAAGGAAAACAGTAAGGTATAAACAAGAACTCAAACCAACTCAGAACTACTATTACTATTATATAATATCATACACGTGTGGGACTCGACTTATATATTGGACTCGGACCTAAACCATTGAACAAACCTATGAACTAGTAGACCTTATAAACTTTGTGGCATATAGTATGTATTATGAAAAATGTTAGTATTATAGTGTATAAGAGTTGGACAATGGGGATTGTTAAAGACATAGGATGGATGTGAGATAAACCATAATATGGAACACACCAAATAACTCGGACCATAGATAACTATACGTATAACTATATACCTTTGATTCAACATTTGGACTTGCGAGAATTACATGAACTTATATGTATAAACATAATATGAATCAACAAAACGGGCTAACCTATATGAGAACATTATGACTACTTGACTTTATATAGATTGAATAGTAATAATTGATTAGATCATAGATGGATATACAAAACATTTAGACCCTAGAGGACTTTGGATGATTATAGGTATGGCTACATGATATTAGCTCGGATATTAGAAGTTTGGATAAAGGTCCTAAGGGTGCCCACACGTGTAACCATAGTATTGGTTACACGCGCTAATGTTTATATATTTGAATAGGACTTTGACTTGGAAGGATAGGTGACGGTGAGATGTGATGTGAAACGCAACCAAAGGTGAGTTCGTGTACTTCCCCTTTTTCCGTTTTAACTGTTTTGGGGTGGATACATGCTTGTGTGCGTGACTGTTTGTGTAAACTGTGTGATGTAACGGGATACTTGGCTGCTGGTTATACTGGACACTCATTAACTCAGATGTGAGCCGACTTAATATATGGGTAGTACTACTTGGGGAAACCCCCACGCAAAGTGGACTCGGGACGTAAGGGCCCGAGAAACCCTCCACGACGGTTATGGGACCATTGCGGCATATATTTTGCTAGGACCTATAATGGCAGTAGATAGAGTCCACGTAGGGTTGAGGTGTTGCTTGTTACATCACGTGTTTTTAAACTGTGCAACTGAGTTGCGAACTGTTAAACTGTTTTTGGATCCACTTGATTACTTACACGGACTCACCAGTATGATTACTGACCCAAACTCTTTTAATCATGTGTTCAGGTACTGCATTGGGAAGATATTGAGGACAAGGTATATGTTGCTATTGTGGATTAGAGCTCCTAGAGTTACAATCGTGTAGAGATTGGATCGACTAGTGGATACACTGCTTCGACGACCTCCGCGTCTCGTCCTTGCGATAGATATTAATTTATTTATTTAAGTTATGTAATTATATTTTTGGATTAGATATTGTATTAAACAATAAATATTAGTCATCGTTGCTTCCGTTGTGCAAGTCTGTTACCAAACTGTCATTTCGACCAGCCCCCACCGGGTCGGGTTGTTACATTGCGTAGCCGAGTGAACCTGTTTCCAAGACCCTGAAATCGAGAGCTTGGATGGAATAGGATTCCATTCACGGTTAGAGCTATAAATCATCCAAACAACCTTTCACCAAAGAGTATTTGAATCAGGTTCGAATCTCCACCATTATTTTGCCATTAAAGAGAGATTTGCGTCAAGGAGAGAACCGAAGCCAAGGCCACCAAACTCAACTGGGGTACTAACCCTTTGCCACGCAACCCAATTCATTTTCTCTTTTTCCTCAGAGCCACCCCAAAAGAATGCGCGCCGTAATTTATCACGGTCCTCAATAATCTTTCCGGGTGCTTTGAAGAAGGAGAAATAGTATGTTGGCAATGCATTAAGGATCAATTTTATGGGTGTCACCCTTCCACTAAATGATAACGTTTTTGCCTTCCAAATTGATAGTTTATTCCTAAAAAGTGTCAACCACCGGCTTCCAATTTTTACAAAGGTTCATATTGGCGCCTACTTGCAAACCCAAGTATGTAAACGGAAAGGACCCAGTTCTACATAACAACACCTCGGCCATATTTTGAATCTCGTTTGTCGGCACCCCTACACCAAATACACTACATTTCCCCAAGTTCGCTTTAAGACCTGACACTAAGTAGAAGCATCTAATAATTCGTTTGAGATTCAAGGAATTAGACATGGACCATTCACCTAGAAAGATCACATCGTTCGCGTACAATAAGTGGGACAACACTAACCCACCCGAGCCACACGTTAAACCACAGATCAAACCCACGTTCGTGGCCCTCCTCATGACACGAGATAACGCCTCCATCGCTATTACAAAGAGAAATGGCCCTCCTCATAACACCAGATAACGCCTCCATCGCTATTACATCTACCCTTCTTATGAAATCGTTAAAGAAATATGCATTAGGAGCCATAAATTCCGTATTCCTCTATTTCGCATGACACCTTACGTCATTGAAATCCTCAAAAAATACCCATAGACCGATGGTCTATCCTGGAGCTCTTGAACGTTAATAATTCCTCCCATAACCCACGTCTAGTAACTGGATCATTTGGTGCGTAAACGTTTACCACATTCAAGACCTCCCCGGTCGCTATTAAGACCCATAAAGTAGCAAGATAATACCTATTTTTAGAGACAGAGGTTACCTGGAAAATCGAAGGGTCCCAAACACTAATGATTCCACCCGATCTTCCTTCCCCAAACATTTGGTCATAAAAGAATGTTGATCAACCCCATAAGCTGCTAACTTGAAAAAACGTCCCAACCCCCAGCTTCGACTCCTTAGTTCCTACAAAGTGTGACCCATGGCATGTCTTTAGACCTCTCACACAGGATGTTTTTCGATCATCCCTTACCCCCCCCCCCCCCCAAGATTAACGCTGAGAATATTCATTGATAACCACCAGCGACACCCTCACCATTAACCAGCTCCATCACATGGTCCTTGAATTCACCCAACTCAATCCCAACAACCGAACCAGCTTCAATAGTTAACCCAACCTCCTCGTTAATACCCGAATCAACTACAGGATCAATGATTGGAGTTGTACCCAAATCCGTGTTATTTAGAGCCGGCACAGATTTGTCATTGTTGCCGGTCGGAATCGATCCCATATTGTCATTCGCCATCTCCGAAGAAGAATTGTTGTGAGGTATATCTTTAAATTCACCCGGATTACTTTCGTTTTGAGCACCTAGTTCAGGAATCACCACCCTATCCCCAGACTCTGTATTTTTCATAACCTGAGCTTCATTAATTCTCCCTATTAAGTTAGTTGGTCCCAAAAAAGGCGCACCTTGATTTTCAAATGATTCCTCCTCATGGACTGGGCTCCTGGTATGTCTTGGTCTTTTCAGGACTTTTCGTGTTGGCCCAAAGATTGGCAATGGAACACAGAGAAACTTTGTAGAGTTCTATTCAAATCAAAGGACATCTAACTTTTTGTTGCACCTTGGGACCCCACCTCATGACTTGTATTATTATTATTAAAGTAATTACATTCAACCCTAGGGGACCTTTGACCTTCCCCATGCAGATCGAATTCCCCATGCACCCCTTGGGATGCCTCACGACCGAAAGATAACACAATCGTGTTTTCCCCATGCCCACCCAAAGACAAGCAAATCTGCTAGTTGCAAGGTAGATCTCCCTTCTGTGGGGTCCGATAGAAAGTTCACTAGAGCCTCCTTCTTGGATGATATCCACGCTCTTCTTAAAATGTCCCAAAGAATGTCCCGAACCCAATCGTGTCGGTATTTAAACCCAGGCAGATCCTTGTAGTGAACCGCATGATCCCCGTACTTATCCAAGCAGGCCTTACGGCTGATCGCACAAACTTCGTTTTTAGGGTAGATAGGGACTATCAACCAGTATTTAAGAATGGTCTTGTACTCAACCGTCGGCATGCATTGGCCCAAACCATCAATAGGGATAATAGTCAGAAAATCTTGGGCATGCGGCCCTTGCAAGCATTAAATAACCGCCATCTGATGTCGGGACAGACCAAAGACTTTCACCAAGGCTCTGAGAGACTTTGCCAAAAAGGGCATTCGCGGAAGTTTTTTGAGGCTTTGGGGGGTGTCCTTATCAGAAAAACCACAAATATCAAAGCCTTGGAGAGAGTCATTTAGTCTGTCAAGGGCCTAAATGTAATCCGAGTCCATGCCGACAACCCCGCTGTTCCGTAAAATGTGATCCTAAACTTTCCAAGATTGAGCTCTCGAGGCCTAAAAGCATAAGCCCCAACATCCGTAACAGAGAGAAACCCTAATATTCCTAAGCGTATCAACAAAGATGCAAGACGCCATTGTAAGTCGCCAAAGAACTGCCCCCCGCATACCACTATGTCTTCAATGGCTTCCTAGAGCCCTTTGTCAAAGCATGAAACCACGTCGTCCATCATAAGGGGGTTGGCACGTCCGTAAACTAAAAAGAAACTTGGCAACCCCCATACAGGACCTAAGCAAGAGGAGTTCACTCTGGGGATCCTGAAGGCAGGGCAAGAGTTTCATAAGATCAATCGCATACGAGGCTCTCTGCCCTGCCAATTCCTGGATTAACAAAGAATCACGGCTAACGGCCCCTCCAAGGAGTTTCACCCCTTTTCTGGTCTACTAATCCCCCTGGGAAAATGTCATCCCTAACTTTCATCCCGTTACAAGACGGCCAAAAAACCTCAGTTTTCTTAATGTTAAGCTGGTGATCCAATGATGGCCGCTCTGAACTAATAATCTCCAGCGCTTTAGCAACCTCGATGTCCCTACCAATAATCGTCCCATCATCCAAGTACCTCACATGAAATGGGAGGTTGCAATTTTCTAGTACCCGGAGAACTAGAGGGTGTAACGCATGGGCGAACAGGAGGGGGCCTATAGGGTCCCCCTGTTGAACCCTAGTGGTAACCCTTATAAACTTATCACCAACGTACAACCTAGCTAACTGGGCATAAAGGAACTGGACCCAGAGGTAGATGGACAGGCAATGGTGATGAGCCTCCCGAAGAAGAGCAGTGCGGTCAATGAGGTTGAAGGCATTTGTAAAATCCACTATGAGCATAGCTAAAGAACTGTCCGCATGATAGGAGTTAAGAAACCTGTTCTCGTTGTGGAGCACCGCGTCTACCCTATTAGGAGTCCTTACCCCAAATTGAGAATCCTCTAAGTAACGAGCCATATCCTTCCCGACCTTCTTCATGGCCACTTTAGAGATCATCCTCTGCCAAATGCCCCCACAGCAATTAGCCGAATTCCGTTATTCAGTTTTAATAAGGGAGTAGGGGGCGAAGAAATAACCTCATCAGGCACCTTGGGACTCACCACCCCTAGCCATAAGTTAACGACTCTAGTAATTACTGAGAGAAGACCCATGGAAGCCACCAACCTCCGCGCTAAGAGCGTCCATTAAGTGTTGGGCACGCATCCCGTCCCTTCCACATGAAGTTCCTTTAAGGAAAGAACGAATACACCCCATCACACAATCTCCATCTACAGAAAGAACATGCAGGGAAACCAAACTAGAGGGCAAGGGTGGAGGAGGCACCACATGGTGTTTATCAATGAGGGATTTCATGATGGAGTCCCCTAAAGGGCAACCCCGCTAAAACACAACACCTTGACCGCAGCTGTGAAATGACTGTCCCTAACTTTCGGAATGCATTGCTTGACATTTTGGCCCCTTTCAACAGCTTTCTCCTTTCCCACCCCTGCTTGAAAGAAACACCGGCCCCTACATTATCGGAAGGGACTAAATCTGCGAACCCATATCCGTCTTTCCACACCGCAAGCCGCATACAAGATGCTGTTATTCTGCAACAATTTTCTATTTCCAAACCTGCGCTCCTGCCTAGTGGATGGTTTGACCACCCGCAGGGTACAACGCTACAGTAATAGTAGTTTGACCCAATTTTTCACCGAGCCTAATGAGGCCACAACCTTGTGTAAGGCACCCATCAAGGTCTATGCGAATGCCAACCGACAACTGGAGGGAACACTTTTAACAGTATGAATGGGAAGGTAGAAAAATTTTTCAAGTACCAATATATCCCCGACCACACCCCCGGAGGGACCCAGTTCCATGTCCACAGCCACACGACTAGGTTTCAGGCCTACCATCTTTGCACTTATGGAAATGCTTAAATGAATATATCAATTAACTAAAATAATTAACTTGAATCCAACCATGTTCAAATTCAACAGTTAACCGAATTAATGGAATACCGGCCGTATATGATAATATAAAAAAATATGAGTTATAGATTCAATTTTAACTTATAAAAAAACTTATTGACTATTGTCACCCTTAGGGGATGAGGGCACTAGTCGGCCATAATGGTTTGGCTACGATCTAAAGCTTCACCGATTGGTCACACTTAACCGATCGGCTACCGTTTTTTCTGTGTTTTTGACATGGTAAGGTGGGGTTGGTGGGGGCTCGGCAACGTAGCCGGGAGTGCCCCGACCACACTTATCTTCAATATACGTCATACTACCGAAATTGTATTAATTTCTTAAGCCCTTATTTCTCCTTGTTCATATGATTTCTTATTGTTGAAGTAATTTTAATTTTCATTTCAACAACACAAACATGTCTACATTACATGGGTCCAAGGGACAAAGTTATGCATAGAAAAGTTGCACATCTCCTCTAGAAAAATGTACTTTTGATACAGAGAAAGGTCAAAAAGATGGGACTTAAAGCATTGAAATGAAAATGGTTTTACCAAAAATGGGTACATTGAATGAAACTTTAGTTACCAAATATGTCTACGGATCTGGATACATGTTGTAAAGCTGCCCAAGAATCAAAGGACTTATTCTATATTCCCTTCGGGAAACCCTCAAGGGTTGCCAACCTAAATTAGATGTATTCCTGTATTAACATTTATTTATTTATTTATTTATTATTATTATTATTATTATTATTATTATTATTATTATTATTATAAATTGAAATTAATTTCAAGAAAAACTATATGATATTGGTTTACATCTAATAAGTTGTAAGGTTAAGCAAAAACGAAATTGTTGTACTTTATATTTTCATTAATGATTGGACAAATTGATGTCAATTGTAAATACAATTGGAATTGGGATCAGCTCGGGACGGGATCGGTATCATACTGATACCGATCTCGAAAATACCGAAACCGAAAATAGGCAAAAATCAATGCCAATCCCGATCCCGAATATACTGGTTCAGTATCGATACCAATACTGATCGGGATCGGTATTTTCGGTATACTACCGAAAATGAAAAGGGTTATAAACCTGCTGGGCTAGACTGGTTTGGTATTGGGTTAAGATTTATCACATAAGAGACCAGCTTAAGATTTATCGGAGCATGAAACTTAATGCTTATTTTCTCAATTAAATAAGGTCTTTGATGTTTCAAAACATGCAACTTAAGATTTATTACATAAGAGATAGCTTATTCTAAAAAAAGCTAAAGCTCTGTGATGTTTATGTGATAATGGGTGGAGCTTAATAATATAAAAATTCTTTTTTGCATGATTCCTTAAATGCAAGGTACATACATATTCATTAAATTGATGCAAAAGTTGAACTCATTGTGAACATGACACAATTGGTTGATTTAGTTTTTGTGTGTTATATGATTCTCTTCTAATGCTTATTCGTATATTATGTTATCGTATTTTTTAATTGTTCTTACTCTGGTTATTTGTTGAAGCATAATCTTGAAATGATCCATAGACTTCGAAACTTTTATTGTATAATCTATTTCACTGAAGATTAGAAACTAATTAAAAAAGTAACCAATAATCATTTGTTATCGGTATTTCGTTATATTTTTCGGTATTTTCTTTCTTTTCGGCATACAATCGGCATCAACACCTGCGGTACGGTAGTCAGTATTATTTTCGGTATTGGTATTCGGTATTATTCTCGGTATTACCGACAAAATCCCGTCCCGATACCGTGTAGTACCGATCCCAAAAAACCTAATATGTAGATACCAATACCGATCCCGAAAGCCCTCGGTTCGGCATCAGTTCGGTACAGAATCGGTTCGGGACGGGATCGGTTTCGGTATTCGGGACTATTTGCTCATCCTTAATTATTGGAATGTACTAATGTTAAAATTACCTCGTGTTGTCTATACCCAACCTTCTTCACTTAATGTTCTTCTTCCATTTCATCTTCTCCGTATCGTACATGATCAAAATTGTCATCGCACTAACCCTTCTCTAGTAAAGCATAATTTCTTCCCCTATCGAGACGATTATAACCAACAAGCACGATAATAAGTGTGTATGGAATATAAAATCTAAGTTGCAATGGTTGTGTTACGAGGTCAATTAGTTTCGAAGGAATGTTTATAAAACATGTTTTTCATACTTCAACCTGGATCAAACATTAGTCAATTAAAGTGTGATGCTAGATTTTATTTTTTATATATATTTCATTAAAATCTATATATTATATGTATATAAGGGAATGTTCAATAGAAAACTCATAGATAGGGAGAGAACTCGAGAGTTAATTTTCTATTTTTTTACTTAAATTTTGAGTTATGATTTTTTGTTTGAATTTTTTTTTTTTTGAAAAGAGAATTTCATTAACCACAACTCAAAGAGTCCTCAAAGAAAGGACCTAAGAGCTAAAAAACCAACATCAATCCAACGGACAAATACACCAAACTTTCCAATCAACATCTTTATACTTAGACCTATGACGAAACCAAAAAAACGTAGTAGATTTAACTTGCTCTACTAGCTCTGCAGGTCTTCGGCTTTTGTTTGTAAACACCCGATGATTTCTCTCATTCCAAATCACCCACATGGCAGTATAAACAATCCCACGCAGCACATACTTCGATCTTTTAGTGCTAGTGTTGTGTTCAGGAACCTGCAGGAGATCTACAATATCAAACGCATAACTGTGAGGTAAACGGCACCAAGACTCTATACGAAACCAAAACTCCTGCGTGAACAAACAGGCCGTGTATATGTGTATCGCTGATTCAATTTCCCCTTGACAGAACCTGCAATCCTGGTTTGTGATGTTGACGCCCCTTTTAATAAGCTCGGCAATAGTGGGAATACGATTTAGAGCAAGCCTCCACACCATGATTTTACATTTTAACGGGACCCAAGTCTTCCACTTAATCAGCGATCTAGAATTAACATGGGACCTTTGCGAAAGTAACTTCTTAGCCGAAGCCACAGAGAACAGCCCCTCCTTGTCGAAGCGCCACTGCCATAAATCCTTCCCTGCTCTCCAAGATAAATCGTGTATATCATTTAGAAGGATAAACAACTCGGAGACTTCCTCCTCTGATGATGGAGAAGATCTCCATTCCCACTTCAAGACCTTGGAATTGTTGACCCATAAAATCCTTTGAGAGACCTTAGCCCACTTATCTTTTTCGAGCCTGAATAGATTCGGGAAAATAACTCGGAGCGGCGCATCTCTCAACCAAGCATCACACCAAAAACTGATCGAATGACCGTCTCCTAAGACGCTAGTAAAGAACGAATTAAGAGACACGCCATTAGGAAGCTTTTTTTCCCCGACTTTCACAATGGTTTTCCAACACCCGCTCAACAACCCGTTACACGGAAGCATTGCCCAAGGTCTACTCGACCCATGGCAAGCCGTAATGACTTTCTTCCATAAACTATTGCCATCATTTTTAAACCTCCAAGTCCATTTTAATAATAATGCATCATTCACTTCTTCTAATTTAGCGACGCCCAAACCCCCATATTGTTTCGGAGAGGTGACAAGGTCCCAAGCAACCCAAGAAATTTTTTTCTCGTCACTACTCCCCGTCCATAAAAACCTTTTCATGATGGACTCTATAGAATCTATAACCGCCTTTGGGGCTTTATAGAGAGAAAAATAATAGATAGGGAGATTTTCCAATACCGATTTGATAAGAACCAAACGACCTCCAATAGATAGAGTTCGAGCTTTCCACGAGGCTAGACGGTTTTTAATCACCTCAATAACCGGGTTCCACTTACTGACACGGGACATTTTGGAGCCAACCTGGATACCGAGGTATTTGAAAGGGAAGTCTCCACGTTTACACCCCAAGAGAGCCATCATATTATCCACCTCCCTATTCTCCATGCCAACCCCAAAAATATTAGACTTGTGGATGTTTATTCGGAGGCCCGAGCAAAGATAGAAAATACGAAGCACTCTAGCTATGCTTTGAATATTATCGCGAGACCATTCCCCAATAATGAGAGCATCATCGGCAAAAAACAAGTGGGACAAGTCAACTTCATTACTCGCAATACTCACCCCTTTGAATATCCCAATTTGTTGAGCTTTGTTCAACAACCAAGACAAAGCTTCCATCACTATAAGAAACAAAAACGGGGACAACGGGTCTCCTTGGCGGAGGCCTTTCTCACAACTGAAATCAAAAGTAGGGGACCCGTTTACCAACACCGCGGCTCTGGCTGACACACAAATACCTTTAATCCACAAACACCAAGTCGGATGAAAACCCATCTGAGCCATAATAGCCAACAAGAAATTCCAATTAACGTTGTCGTAAGCTTTCTCAAAATCAATTTTCAACAAGAAAGCATTTTTCTTTTTCTTCGTCAACCATTCCATAACTTCATTAAGCATAAGAGGGCCGTCTAGAATAAAGCGGTCAGCTAAAAACGCCGATTGCGTCTCTGAGATAATCTGTCCCATCACCTTTTTGAGACGATTAGCAAGGATTTTGGAAATAACCTTACTAACCATCCCGATAAGGGTGATAGGTCTATAATCTTTTAAACCCATAGGAGCTCTCACCATCGGGATTAAGGTAATGAAAGCCGTCCCACAACCCCGATTTATGTTACCTGAAGTGTGAAACTCAGCCATTATTTTATAGAAATCCTCCTCGAACAAGTTCCAAAAACGTTTGACAAAACGGAAATTAAAACCGTCCGGACCCGGCGCCTTGTTAGAACCACAATCGAACACTGCATCTTTGATTTCTTGTCTGGTGAACATAGAGATCAAATTCTGACTGTCGAGATCACTAATCTTCTTCAAACCATCGCAAACCAAGGTCGGACGAACGGGATGCCTCTCTTTAAAGTGGTTCCTGAAAAACTTTAACACCTCTCGTTTGACAAGTGTTGGTTTAGTGACCCAAACCCCATCAATCAAAATACCCGGTATAGAGTTTCTAGCCTTCCTCCCATTCACTACAGCATGGAAAAAACCCGAATTTTCGTCTCCCAATGAGGCCCATTTCACCCGGGATTTTTGTCGAATATCCCGAGTTTTGAGAAACTCGATTTCTTCTAACGCCATTTTACATTCCGACCAAATCCACAAATCCGTTTCCTCCAGCTCATTAATCTCCATACGCAATTCATACTCTTCTTTTTCCTTTCTAAGGCGATGCTCTACCTCTTTTTCATTAGCACTGTAAGTTTCAAACCAATTTTTCAGCACTGTGCGAAGCTTCTTTAACTTATTGAAGAGGTTCAAGTCAGCGGCCCCTTGGTCCAACCACTCATCCCAAACGGAAATAACAACATCAACACACCCCGGTCTATCAAGCCATGAATCGAACATTCTAAACGGTTTAGGGCCGAAATTTGTATCAACAATAGAGAAGACCAATGGTGAGTGGTCCGAAAATTGTCTACTCAAAACCCGAACACATGCATTAGGCCATTTATTAAAGACGTTGTCACACACCAAGAATCTATCAATTCGACTCCAAGTGCAAACCCCACGTCTATTGGACATATAAGTAAATTTCGAACCTCTTAAAATGTATTCCCTTAACCCCGAAGAGTCAATAAAGTCATTGAAATCATTTGCACAAACCGCATCAAAAGTCGAATTCTTCCGCTCATCTCGGTTTCTTACCGCATTAAAATCCCCAAAGACTATCCACCACCCTTCGGAAGATTGAATAAGATTATTAATCCTACCCCAAAGAGTTCTTTTTTCACCATTAGTTTGAGGGGCATATACATTAAGTAGGTTGATTCTAATGGACCCACCCAAAACCGTGCCCGCTACATGCAAGAAATGTCTATCTTTATTCACCAAATCCTTGTTAAACACCTTAGGATCCCAAATGCTCACAAGACCACCCGAGTTTCCAAAGGCGTTAACATAATCAAAGTCAAACCCCATACCACCCCAAAAATTAGACACAACCGAAGAGGACATATCATTTGAAACCAAAGTCTCTTGCATACCAATAAAAGAAATACCAAAGTCATTTTTTAATTTCTTGATCCACCCCGCTTTACCACAAACCCCTACTCCCCGAATGTTAATGGAGAGACAATTCATTGTATACCTTCTTGTACACCTTCGTTGGCAATGGACTCAATAATCAATTCCTGTGCACCGGTTAAGTTGGCTCCCAGTTTCTCACCCAAGATGAGTGTAGCGTCCACCTCTTCACCAATCATCACTGTAGGATCGGTAACCCTTCCATCTTCATGAGTTGGGCTGTTAGGCCCAAACAAGCGATCCAACAAGTTTTCATTATCAAGCTCAGGCCCACTATCACCATTCAAATTCAAAAACGGGTCCAACCCGAATGGGTCTGCATCTCCTTTGGGTTTTTTACCAACCTTTGTCTTCTCGAGGCTACTAGAATACGCTGGGTTGGGTCTGGTTCCAGAACCCAAATGAGATTTCTTTTTTCTTTTAAGCACCACAGTTGAGGTCTCAATCCCATTGCCAACCGGCCCACAAGAGTTTTGAATCCCCACCTCTTTGTCAAAGTCAAATGAATGAGCTGGAACAAAATCCTCTTCACCATTTAAGCTATCCGTAACGTTCTCCTCAACATTAGGAGCAATCAATTCCTCATAATTGTCTTCGGCGGTTACCACATTTGGTCTCTCCTCCATCACCGGCAAGACCTCAACGGACTCAACCGCTTCTGGTTCAACAACAGCTGCATTACCATCGTTACTTTGATCACTGCAATCTGCCTCGTCTTCAGACATCGGAGTTTCATCATCCTCCGGTGACGGTACCTTATAGAAAGCCGGAACCCATTCCCTTGACTCCTCCGAAACCCATATCGTGAATCTTTTGTCTCTCCATGCTAGCTTGATTTCTTCATTAACTCGTTTCCCATCACCTACCAAAAGACCGATGAAATCATGGGATAGATCGCCGTCCTCATTCGATCTTGTAGCTCTGTGAATGATCTTCCCAAGAGAATTCCCGACTGCATCAATCACCTGTGAGGACAATAATTGTAAAGGGATACCCACTAATTTCAGCCATGCGAGTCTCTCATAGCCGAACACCTGACCCTCCCATACATCCAGGGAAGAAAACCTCCCAATCACCTCTCTTGCTTCTTTAATAAAATTGGTTGCCTTCGAGTTGTCTTCGAACGAAATAAGAACAGATAAACCCCCCAGATATTGAATCTTACCCTCACCAGGGCATAGGTCATTAACGATAACGTAAATATTCTTTAGAGCCTCAAGATCAATCATACGTGCAACAACGGCTCTCCCATGCAGATCCTTGAACTCATTAATCTGACTGTTTATGATAACCGTCTTAACGCTTTGTTTGCCCGTCAGAGTATCCGAAAAAGATCGTGTACCATTGAACGTCGATGCCTGATACGGAACATACCTTTCTTCCTTCTTGCTGGCATTCCCAGAATCTTTGTTCTTGTTCCTTTCTTCTGGCCGAAACTCTCCTTCTTCGAGGGTAAATCTGGCTATATTTGCTTTCAACCAACAATCACCTATCCTCGTATTACAGATCTGACGTATCAAATCCTTTGTCTCTTTAACGTCAATAAAAGAAACAAAACCGAAGCGGTTCCCTGCCTTGTCTCTCTTACGGGCGATATAGAGATCATAAATGATTCCATAAGGCCTAATGAATTCCGCTAGATCATGACCACTACACTTCTCGGGCAGATTAGTAATAAAAACCTTAGTAAGACGATTGAACACACTTGCCGGAATACCTGACTTTGAACTGCTCGCTTCATTCTGCTTGTTTCGGTTGCCTTTACGTAATGGGACTTCCTGCCATTCCTTTCCTGGTTGCCGCCGTGAATCGCCCGACATAGTCGGAGGATTAGGGTTTTTCTTTCTTTTTTTTTTTTTTGTTTGAATTTAATTAGGAGTTCTTAAATTCTGACAATAAAATAAGTTTTCTATTAAACCATCAGTGTGTATATACATGTATAACTCCTGACCTGGATATCCATAATGCCTTGTTGCCTTCGCTCCCCACTTTTGTTTTTTATTTTCTTTATTAAAAAGTTTCATCAACAACTTTGCGTTTCTCTTTTATTTTCTTGTTACGAGAAAACATAGAAGTAGTGGGCAGACGGCGGTGTGTGTTTCGAATAATGTTTATATTTATATATATGGTCATGGCAATTTGATTATAATAAACTAGTGGTTGGCCGGGAATATAAGATGAAATTACATAGCTCAAATTTTCTTATGGTAATATGTGATTTATAAATTGTTGGTTTGGTTTAGATCGGTTGACATAATAAAAATTAAGTATTACAAAATACAAATCAAGAATTATCTTTGATATATCAAATTTTGAACAACTGTCACGTGGACTCAAATTCGCATACACACATTGAAATGTTAACTCGTTAAATCGGTCGTCAAACTTGTGGATTTGCTTATCTATCACCGATTGTCGTGTTCCTTTTGTTTGACTTATGTGGGTCTCATACATATCCAGCAACAATATAGCCACTTTATATAGATTTTGAATTTCTTTTCAAATCATTGAATCATTATAACACATCAAAATAAGTTGAAATGAATGTTTAAAATAAACAAGGCGGGTTTAATTATAAGTTTTCGTTTTAACTTTTAAGAATGGATTAGACCCAAAATTGAAAGTCTACAAAGGGATTGTGCGCTCTAATCCATACTATATAAGAAAAATGTGGAAACGTTAGCCTTATTTTCATCAACACTCTTCTTTATTAAGCTAGAGAGAGAAAGTGAGGATTTCAGAGAGAGTTTGTGATTTTGAAATCAAAGTCAAGGAATCCGTGATTTAAAGCTGGATCACGGTTTCTGGAATATTATAGTGAATCACAATACCAATCGGAATAAGAAACGGATAATAATCGGCATTTTATTATGAGTTTTTGCTTAAAGTGGGCTTTTAGGATAAACTTTGGTTTTCTTCATAAAGATTGGATTTTAACGTGTTATGATGCCATAAAAATCAAAAAAATTTGCTTCATGGAAGTTAGACAAACGTTTTGAACGTAAAATTTTACGATTTGGGCTGAAAACTGATCTGGTTGGGTAAATGGTTGAATTTGGCCACACGGGTCGAGAAGGTGGTCATACTCCAGTGTCGTGAGTCGGCGAAACACTTAGTATTGCGGGGAGAATAGTCAACGGCAAGTCCTAACGCATGTTAGGAAATAGTTTGCTAATCGGCCTTGTCACAAGCGACGCTCATTGGTGACACTAGGGTGGCGACACAGCCAAGAGCCACCCTTGGACATATAGACTATGAGGCTAGGATCTTGTCACAAGCAACGTTGTTAGGCGACACTCTCAACGACACTCTCGGTGACACTAATGGTGACACTCATGGAGACACTCTTGGTGACATACAGACTTGATTTACCAGCTGAACTTAATAGTGTCCATAACGGTTTCCATGTCTCTAATCTCAAAAAGTGTCTGGCTGATGAGACACTCATTGTTCCTCTGGAAGAGATCAATGTTGATGATCGTCTACGTATCGTGCAGGATCCAGTTGAAATCTTGGATTATAAGATTCGGAGACTTCGTCGGAGTAAATCTGCATCATTAAAGTTCGTTGGAACTCCAACCATGGACCAGAGTGTGATACCCGGCAAACTCCAGTTAATATTCATTACACATACACAACTGTACCTTAGTGAAACATTCATAAATCATACCTAACTGGGTTAGTTGAGTCAATTCGATGATTCGAGAAATAATCGGGAGTCGTTACGATGATCCGGGGGATCATCAGGAGTCGGTTTATATCCATGTGTCCAAGGGTTGGTGATTCGGAGGATCACCGGATTAAACGCACACACACGAGTCTCGAGTCCTGGAAGTTGGTGAATTAACGTGAACGTGTTAGTTATCGAGTAATAAGTGTTTTACAATCATTATATAACTTATTGGTATGTGAATACATGATATAATATGTTAAAATAATGTTTCACGCGTCAAAAACCAAATCAACCTGCAGAGGGTGACTAGCTGAGCTAGTCACCACCTCTAGGGGCGACTAGCTAGCTAGTCGTGCCCTCTAAGGGGAGACTAGCTAAGCTAGTCATGTCCTGCAGCAGCTAGTTGCCCAGAATGTCTGGAACAGCTAGCTGCAGCTATAAATACCATAGTTGATTTGTTAAACATCATTTGTGCAACCCTAATTCGCCCCAAAGTGCTCTCACCCTTAACCTCTGTACACTTGTTTTTGACCTAAATCCATCATTTTCATGCTAAACAACCCTCACAAGCAAAGATCTAAGGTGTGTTATTCTTCCCAAACCTTTGTTAAGTCATTCTTTTGAACCCTATAGGTCCAGACCTGATTTAATAAAGTTTCTACCTTTGAAAACTCTTGAAAAACTTCTAACCTATATCTTAATATCTACATTGGTTTTTGATACAAATACAAGCTTGAAAATGTTTTAGATGATTTAAACATGGGGATTCTTGTGAATTTGTTATTTGGCAGATATGGATTATTTGGTAGGGTGTTTATCTCAGGTTTTGATGGTTGTTTGATGTGTTTTATGAACAATATGACTTTTGACCCATTTGAGGGTGTTTGAAGGATTTAGGATATTATGTGATGCTTTGATGAATGAAACTTGTTAGGGTTTGTGCTAGAATTATGTAATTAACAACAACTTGATGATGATTGTAATGTCTTTGTATGATGAAATCTGCTTATTTGCCATTTAGGGTAAAGTTTTCATGCAATGATGTGATGTTTCCATAATATTATTCCATTTTGCGAAATACTTACAATTAGGGTGTTAAACTAATGATAAATTGGGGATTTTTTATAGGGTTAGGTTGTTTGATGATTGTACATTGATATGGGGTGTTTCTACATGTTTCAGATTTGATTTGGAGGGTTTCGCGCGCGAAAAGAGCCACCAGCCTGCAGGCAGGCGACTAGCCAAGCTCGTCGTGTGCCTGAGGGGCCACTAGCTTAGCTAATCACCTGGTGGAGGGCTAATCGTGCCCATAAGGGGCGACTAGCTTAGCTAGTCACCTGCTTGATGCCCAGTCGTGTATTTTTTATGCCTAGTCGTGTGTTTTGATGCCGGAAATGTGTTTTGGAACCCTGTAACATGTTTTGACGCCTAGAAACATATTGTGAACCCCGTAACATGTCTAGGAACCTCGTAACACGCGTAATGGCTCATACATGCATTTTGTGAACTATATGCATGAATTTGTAAACTGTTATTCGTATAAGGTGCATATCTACACATGCTTATTTGTTTACTTGTATTCGGGTCTTGTATTGTGTGGTCGAGTCAAACATTCAAACATATGTAGTCATGTTCTGGACAATCAGGGACTAATTAACCCTACGGGTTATTATTCAAGACACTTATGGGTATATAGCGGGGGTGGATAGATCTAGTGGGCTTGACAAACCCCACCCGGGTCAACTGGAGGTCAGACGGGTGCATATTGTCTCAAGCACACAGGGCCTACCGAGGATGACGGTAGTCCGAAGGGTACACACTTAAGGAACAACTTAATTAGCAATGGTTTCAATCATAGTAGTAACATACTTAACGTCTAGCTAAGGTTGACATAACATAGTAGTAACGGGAATAATCTTTCTTACTTATGACAACCGTTTTTGTAAAACCTACGAACTCACTAGCATATTATGTTGACACTTTTAGCATGTTTTTTTAGGTCGCTAAGGTAGCACAGCTGGAGTAGGCGCACCGAGTCCTACGGCGTCTAGTTATCATTTGCATGGTTTTTGAACAACTGTTAAACTATTAACTACTTTATTTTGGGTTGAAAACTATTTAAGCTTTCGTTGTAGTTGGTTAATACTTTTAAACTGTTTTGTTCGTTTTATTACATTGTTTTCATATCATATAGTTGTCGTTTATTGTGACAGTTGACTTGGATCCTGGTATGTCACACGCCTCGCGGTAAATCTCCGCACGTTGAATTTCAGGTTGTGACACGGAGTTCACATGGGAACGGGAGGATCAGATGAAGCTCAAGTATCCTCATCTATTCCCGAAACCAGCACCTACCACTATTGAAGCAAACTGACTTTCAGGGCGAAATTCCTCTCAACAGGGGAATGATGTGACAACTGGAAAAAACAATTCTTTCCTTTTGACTTCGAGCAATTTTCAGGGCGAAAATTCTTTCAACAGGGGGATGCTGTGACACCCGGCAAACTAAGGTTAATAACTTTTATCAAACATATAAGTCTACCGTAGCAAAACATTCATAAAACATACTTAACTAAGTCTGGTAGAGTCAATTCGGTGATTCAGGAATCATTGGGGACCTATTTGATGATTTGGGGGAACCATCAGGAGTCGTTACGATGATTCGGGGGATCATCAAGAGTCGGTTACACACATATGTCTAGGGATTGGTGATTTGGTGGATCACTGGGTAAAAACACACACACGCGATTCTCGACTCCCGGAGCTTGGTGAATTAACGTAAACGTGTTAGTTATCAAGTAATATATGTTTTATAGTCATTATATAATTTGTTGATATGTGGATACATGAATTAATATGTTAAATTAGCATTTAACGCGTCAAAAAACCAAACAGCCATGCTGGAGGCAACTAGCAAAGCTAGTCACCAGCCCTAGGGGCGACT
Source organism: Ambrosia artemisiifolia (assembly GCA_032199755.1). Classification (NCBI taxonomy): domain Eukaryota; kingdom Viridiplantae; phylum Streptophyta; class Magnoliopsida; order Asterales; family Asteraceae; genus Ambrosia; species Ambrosia artemisiifolia. The sequence continues at coordinate 1,864,527 of CM063514.1, forward strand.
AGCTGAGCTAGTTGTGCCCTGCAGCTGCTAGTCGCCCTGAATGTCTGGTGCGACTAGCTGCAGCTATAAATACCAACCTTGACTTTCTAAACATTATTTGTGCAACCCTAACTCGCCCCAAAGTGCTCTCCCACCATCCTTAACCTCTGAACCCCGTTTTTGCCCTAAATCTACCATTTCTAAGCTCAAAACATCATTTCCAAACAAGATCTAAGGTGTGTTATTCATCATAAGCTCTTGTTAAATTGTTATTCTGAACCCTAAAGGTCCAGACTTGATTTTAATAAGTTTCTATCTTTGCAAACCCTTGAAAAACATATCCTAACCTAAAATATACATGGGTTTTTGATAAAAAAAAAATACAAGTTTGAAATGATTTTGTTGATTTAAAACATGGGATTCTTACGTATTTGCTATGTTAATGATCTAGGATAGTTGTTAGGATGTTTATCTCATGTTTTGTTGATTGTATGATGTATTATGTGAATATTATGTGTTTTGACCCATTTGGATGGAATATGATGATTCGATGATTGAAACATGATAGGGTTTATGTTAGAATGATGTAACAACATCATGACGATATTTGGAATATGATTATTTAAAGAAATCTAATTATTTGCTATTTAGGGTAATGTTTTCATGCAATCAGGTGACATATCCATAATATTAACCATTTTGGGGAAAAATTTACAATTAGCATGATAAGCGGATATTATTTGGGGGATTATGGATTGGGATGGGTTGTTTAATGATTAGGGATTGAATAGGGGTGTTACAACTTTATTCAGATCTGATTCAGAAGGTTTCGCGCGCAAAATAGCCAACAGCCTGGAGGGAGGCGCTAGGTAATGCTAGTCGTGTGCCCTTAGGGCGACTAGCTAAGCTAGTCGCCTATCAGAAGGCTACTTGTGTCCCTATGGGGCGACTAGCCTAGCTAGTCGCCTGTTTTGATGCTAGTCATGTGTTTTAGTGGCCAGTCGAGTGTTTTGATTTCGAAAGTGTGTTTTGGTACCCCGTAACATGTTTTGACACCTAGAAACATATTGTAAACCCAGTGACACGTCTAGGTACCTCATAACACATGTTATGACTCATACGTGCATTATGTGAACTATATGTTAGAATTTGTGAACTGTTATTCGTATAAGGTGCGTATCTACACATGATTGTTTGTTTACTTGTATATAGCTAACACGGGGATATTGGGTCACCAATGGGATGTCTGGTCTTGTCTTGTGTGGTCGAGTCAAACATTCAAACATGTTTTCAAACGTACATAGTCATGGTCTGGACAATCAGGGACTAGTTAACCTACAGGTTATTAGACAAGACACTTATAAACACTTTATGATAGGTCGTCGGTATTACGGGCTATCCTAACTTGGCCAGTTGGTCTGTTTAAGAAGAACGCAACCTAAGGCAAGTTTCACAGCCCCACTTTTACTGTTTTTGTTTTCGGGGGAGAAGCATGCTGGATAAACTTATTTTCTTTAGACCACCGTATTACATTATATCACATGGGTACTAAGCGACATTTCATCACTTAAGTCCTTTCTAACTTTTGAACCATGAATATGTGGATATATAGCAGGGAAAGTGTGAATAGATCTCTACTGGGCCTAGCAAGCCCCACTTGGGTCGACTGGATGTCGAATGGGTACATATTTGTCCTATCTAACTTACGACACCACGTGATGACCGGTGGCGGGTATTAAAGGTATTTACTAACATTCAGCAATGGTTCATAACACTTTAGTATCATGTAACGATGTCTAGCTAGCATCAGGTATAGATGTAAGGATTGTAGGGTCTGGTTTACAAACGTTTACTTACTTTACGAACATAAAACTATGTGAATTCACCAACACTATATGTGTTGACTAACACAACATGTTTTTTGAGGTCGCTAAGTGATGTGTCATGATTTTAACATATAAAACATGCATAATTAGTCTCATAATAGGGCAGAATTGGGGTATAATTACTGATTTTCTCTACTTAAATCATTCCTGTTTGTATGTTTCAAGAAATTGGAGCTCCACACCGAAAACAAGTGATTTTCGGGTAATAACAGCTAAAAACGGAGATTCCTAAGGATACGAGACTCACAGCATGCTCTCAATATGTGTGAAGACCTTTTTGGGGCTTAAACGATAACAAAATTAGTCCGGGACACTAGAAGACAAAGCAGCAAAACTCAGGAAGGAATTGAAGACTTAGATGCTATATTAGATGCAGCACGGCCGTGCACCTGTCCCGGGTCAACAAGTCAACATTTATAAGTCACCAGAAGGCAAAAAAATTAACGTTACTAACCTGCACGGGCGTGCACACTCTTGTGCACGGCCGTGCACCTTGATACGTGTTCCCCAAGGCTTAAAACGACAATGTCTGCCAGTTTACTGACCTGCACGGGCGTGCACTGGTCGACACCCAATAGATTCTGCTCGAATGTCCCCTGCAACAGTACCAGCTGTCGTGCATGGACGTGCCACATTAAGATGCACGCGGATGCAGGGCCTGATTTGCCTATAAATAGCAAGCTCAACTCAACCATTTGGCATCCCTTGTGCTCTTGGGCCGACTTCCAAGGTTAGGCCTTGTCCTACCTTGATTATCTTGGCTGAGAACGGGATCGTAGAGTAGTTCATCCAATAAAACATCGAGGGTCGTGAGGATTGTATTAGATAAATAGCACTAGGAGATGGAAAGCTTGTCTATAAGCAGCGATGTTCTTGTGTTGATCATTCACTATGGTTGTATCTTTCTATCATCTCCGAACCCACTTCGATTTGTAGACTTTTATTATTATTTGTAGTTTATTTTTAGTTATTTGTTGTGTTATATTTTTATCTAATTCTTGTTTGTTTATCTTGTGACAGGTTCAAATAGTGATTAACTTGATAAACCTTTAAAATCAACCTAAATGAATTAATAAACTATTAAGAGGTTTAATCAGCTTCTGGTAGTCCCGAGCTAGATCCAAGGCAAAGAAACCAGTAGTGAGACAGATCCTTCGGGCTTCTGATATCCAAACCGGGTTCTAAGAAACGGCTTCTGAAGTGGACCAGATCTGAGTGACACATTTCTGGTTCTTACCAGATGAATGAATGACTTTCTTGGCAAAGGGAGGATTACCAGCGGGTGCACCAGGGATCTTCGGATTACACACCTTTAGTATTATGTTCCACCTTTGTTAAGGATTTCATTCATCTCGGGAGGTTATGGGTTGGGTTTGTTAAGTCATAAATATTAAAGTGTCACTTCTAAGATAAATAGAAAAAGAATATTATATCTAGGTCTCTTTAGTACAAAACCGTTAACCATTGGGGATACATTGTAACGCCCCAAATTCCGAAAACTATGTTTAACAATATTAATCCATTGGAACATGGGTTAGGCTTATTTTACATAAACATACATAAGCTAAGCACTAAGGCTTGTCTAGAACAAATGGTGGTCAATTAGACAACTTAAAAACTTATGGATTAGAAGTGCCATATCTACAAAATGGGGTGTATTATTATCAAAAACAAAAGAGGGGTGGATGGTCAGACTTGTTAGTCGACCAAAACACCACAAACACACACACAAAACACACACTCACCCTACAAACATTGAAATCTCCAAATTCAAGAGGGAAATCAAGATGAAATTGCTGCATGATTGCCTAAAACGAATCACCATCAAAATTTGAACAAGAGGTATGTTAAATCTTTTGATTTGGTGATGATCTCCAAAAATGGGGTTCTTGATGTTAACCTTAATTAGTGAGAAAATCTTCAATTTATGAAGTATACTAGCTTGTATGAATATGGGGAGATCAACTTCCTAACCACAAGCTTCAATTGTTGATATTGGGGGTGAAATCACATCATCTATAATGGTAAGGGAGGGGTTCGGCCCCATGGTGAAAACCCCAACGGCTTCCTTTAAAAATCTGTCCTAAATTGCTTGATTATTGACCTATGTAGCTAAATTATCACAATAACTTGATGTTTGGTTGTGATGCTTGAAATAGGGTGATATGAGAACTAGGAATTAACTTATGAAATTACTAGTCAAAATATGCCCGCCAACTGTTTGTTAAAACGCTTGAATGAAATACGGATTGATAAGTTGTTGGGTGAAGACCACATCCAATAATATGAACACTTGTATGAGTTATGTATACCATTGAACACTGATAATAGGTTCTAACGGTAGTTTGATTTGCTTGGATAGGTGAATCAAGTGGAGTCAAGGACGTTAAAAGCAAGCTGGATACTCGCCAAAAGGGGGAGTCTTGAGGTACGTCGTCCGCATGAATCACTTTACATAATTCTCTATGTTGTTGATGATGTATTGATGACAAAGTATTAATGATAACGACTTAAGTGGATGATCTTGTATAAAGGATAGACATAAGTTTAGTCTTAAGGATTTTTGGGAAATTGATGTAGTTATTCATGATGGGAATGATTATTGTTGTAGTCTAGAAACCATCGAGGTATAGACAAGGTCCAATACACGATACGTTAACGAATGACTATGGTAATCTAGACGAAATGGGACTAAAGTCGAGTGGACACCATCTTGGCCTTTAAATGGGTCAAATAAACAATTCAGATATATCTTATGTTTGACGTATAAGATCGAGACGTAGACAATCCCCGATGCGGATTATAGAGCCTGAGGCATCCCTACATGTTTATAAACCAGGGTAAAAGCAACCCGGAGGGATCGTAGGGGCCGAGGTAGTGAAATTGCAGCCTTAAACAAGCGTTGGGCTGGGAAAAAGCAAGAAAACATCAGCAGGTCGCTGTGAGCGGCCGCTCACTCTCTGTGAGCGGCCGAGCACAGCTTCTGTAAACGAAGTGAGCTACCCGCTCACTTGTGAGCGGCTGCTCACAGCGCCCGGAGTGGGTTTTTTGACCATTTTTCCGATTTTAACGCTTTTCTAATGCTAACTAACCTTATTCGATGTGTGTATGACAGGTTGGAGGTATGATGGACATCAGGATGGAAGATCAAGCAATCAAAACAAACCGAACGCGTTCTATGGAACTTATTTTGTAGGAACTAGCCATTACATAGCTTGGTTGAATGAAATCACTTTGTTTCCGCTGTGTCTAACTACTATTAACTACTTGGTTGTTTTGAAAAACTTAACCCCATCCGGTTTTTGGGTATAAATTATGTTTGGTACTTACTTGATAATTGGTAACTAGAGTTCAAATCATGTTTACACCCACTTAAATCCGCTAATTGTAACAACTTAGGGGTAGGGTCTTACAAGTGGTATTCAGAGCCAAAGTTTGTCGTTCGGTTTGAAGCTTGGTCAAGAAATCCGGAAAAAATACCTCAACTTAGTAAGCAATAGCATGGTGAGATACTTGATCACCAATCCGGTAAGAAATCTATCTCCAAGGTTATCTTAGCCTAGTCGAAATGTTATGCATCATCTATGAATACAAAAACCAATTTAAAACAAATCATGAGAAATATGTTTTGAGTAATTCAAAAACTTGGAAACGCACCAATTACACGGTCATGGTGGGCCAGGGCTTAGCCAATTCGGAAATTGGAAAACATGATTGCATTTGCAAAACAATGCAATCCGATAAAAACGAAATCAACATAATAAAGCAACTAACAAAAGAGATATCATTAAATCAAACAGGCGACTGGGAATTGTCTACCTGAGAAGTATCATGACGAACGCGACAAGATCACCAGTGTCATGTGCGAATTGCTTACCCTAGCCAGGTAAGTGTTAAACACATGATACGGTGGGCTTTTTGTGATCTTTATGCATATATCCCATGTAGTAAGGACTAGGACGGGAGAAAAGGGCATGTGAAACTCCCGACTATATGACTTACGGGGTCATAAAACGCGGGAGTAATGCCAAACCACTAAAGGTCCGGTAGACCGGGTATGTGAAATATTACCACAACGGTTACACAGCTTAGGAATTAGACTTGAACCTTAATCAAGGTTGAGTCATAAATAGATTCAGTTCGGAATTAGACTTGAACCTTAATCAAGGTTGAGTCATAAACAGATTCAGTTCGGAATTAGACTTGGACCTTAATCAAGGTTGAGTCATAAACAGATTCAGTTCGGAATTAGACTTGAACCTTAATCAAAGTTGAGTCATAAATAGATTCAGTTCGGAATTAGACTTGAACCTTAATCAAGGTTGAGTCATAAATAGATTCAGTTCGGAATTAGACTTGAACCTTAATCAAGGTTGAGTCATAAACAGATTCAGTTCGGAATTAGACTAGAACCTTAATCAAGGTTGAGTCATAAACAGATTCAGTTCGGAATTAGACTTGAACCTTAATCAAGGCTGAGTCATAAACAAATTCAGTTCGGAACTAGACTTGAACCTTAATTCAAGGTTAAGTCACAAGTGCGTCAGAATCATAACCGAAGGTAAATCACTAATGGATTTGAACCACAATCAAGGGTTGTATTGTAATCACCTATGACAATTAATCGAGAAATTACTCGTAAGTGGAATTGAACCTTAATCAAAGGATTTAATCATAAACGCAGTTGAACCTCGAGCAGAGGATAAACCGTAAACGAACTTAGACCTCAACTAAGGGTTAGGTCGTTATCAACTCGAACCTTAAGTGAACATTAACCCGTAATATGACTCAAAATTTAATCAGAAGTTAAGGTATAAGCAAGTTAAACCTAAACCAAAGGTAGACTTGTAACTAAACGCAAGCCTCGGTTAGAGGTTAATTTCCAGAATTCAATCGGACCTTAACCGAAGGTCAAACCATAACAATTCTAAGTCTTAACTGACAAGTTAAACTGTAAATCAAATTAGACCCCAGTCGAGTGTTAAATAGACAATAAAAGTCAAACCTAGAGGGAAGGTAAAAAAAATCATAGACAAATCTAACCTTTATCTAAGAGTAAGCACTGAATATGTCTGAATCATACTCAGAGGGTTAACTAGTATACTACATGAACCTCCTAACGAGGTATAACAAGGATAAGATTCAAACCGTGTTTAAAGGTTGAACTATAAGTAAACTTGAACTTTATTCAAAGGTTTCGTTATACTTAGACTCAGATTCTATTCGGAAGTTGAATCAGGCACCAACTAGAACCTCGGTTCGAGTTAACGAGTAAAGATTATGAAAAACAATATTGGCTTACCGTAGGATAGCCATGAAAAATCCAAAACGAAAATCATAACAGAATCCGTGAAAGCCTTCGGGTGAATGGAACTACATGTCACACTATAGAAAAGAACTAACGAAAATAGAAGCCGACAAGGTAAGCGTAAACTATGATTCACACCTGACTGAACTAAGAATGTTACTGTAAACCGTGAAACAAGGAATTAAATAAATAAAGAGAAGGAGCAAACGCCAAATCAAGAGCAGCTCGTGGGAGACCCCAGAATTCGTAGGTGGACCCTCACCAAGTCGCGATCGTATAAAAACAATGATAAATAATATGGCCTAATCGAGGCACGTCAAAGCAAATAGAGTGGAATTAACCTCATGTGCCGTAGCACATGATGGATAAACTGGCAAGCAAAAGGCTAATATGTAGATGGTTGCGAATCGTAACAGTGGAGGCCATGCTTTCATAAGAAACCAAATGAGGTCTACAGGACCAATATGCACATAAAATCTAGGTAAAGAAAACATAAGTAAGTGAACTCGCTTGAGCAAACACAAGAGTGAAAAGCTAAGAAACAATTGGGTAAGGACCCTTTTGTAAGATGCGAAGGTGATCTGAGAATCAATAAGCACTATATAATGCAAACATAGAGAAACTGATCATAGTACCAGGAATAAACACTGAACGGGTCAGTACTTGACGAAAAAGTTATTAAGATCAAGTGTTTTGAACAAATAAATATAATAACCCATCGGGGAAGTGAAAATGGATGTTACAGACAAAGTAATGTCTAAGTAAATAGATGAGTCGGAAGAATCGAATCAAGACACAAAGAAAAGACTCCAAAGAGAGCCAAATGTAAACTCGAAAAGCTCGATAATAAAGGGGGTCGCGAACCCTCGGTTTAAAATCGTCCACGCGGAAGTAGTTGAGTTGAAACTTACACTTTAATATCAAGAAGAATAATACTAATGCACTCTAAAGTACACAAGGCAGGGACTAAATGCCATCTGGAAACTTAAATGGAGAATTCCATGAATCATGCTAACTACGAAAGCGTAATATGTACAAGGCGATCCGCGAGCGCTTAAATTAAGGCGTTGTCATAATTCGTATAGTAGGATCGCCGCAAAACTCGGGCGTGCGGTAAAATAACAATCGAAATCCAAACGTGAAAACCTCATAATAGACGGTAACTCAGGAACGATAGTGGCTTGAATCAGAGATGCCAGGATCCTTGCCTTAGAAATGAGGATTCTAGGCTAAGGGAGGTAAGACGCGCTATGCATTGAAATAGCGGCCTAAAGTTTATTAGGGAATCAATTATGAACCTTAAACGACATGTATCATTGGAATGCGAAGCATTAGCCCATATTAGGGGCATTATCTAAGTTAGCACAAGAAGTGGACTTTTGAAAATCCAACATAACGAAACCCAAAATCTTGGTGAACGATGTAGAAACTCATCAGAAGTCGTAGTCATTGGGTTGAATGACTAGCTATAGCATGTGACTTAAGAAACTTAAGTCTACTTTCAACCGAAAACTCTTATGAATGAGCTATTCGCGAAATTAACAATCAGATAGCGATAAAGAGAACACAAACCCGTAACTAGTCTAGTGATGGCTAGGCAAACAATAAAAGTTCAAACGGGTTAAGTGGCGAAGACATTGTCACATAGACCCAAAGAAACACGTAAATCTAACCAAGCATGTTAATATGTGAAAACACTATAAAAGGGGACACTCAATGTCTAGAATAAGGAAAGGTAGAGTACGAAATGGACTCGATGTTTCCCGATGAAACTTTAGAGTCATGGGAAGCTTTGAGCCGAAATCAAATATAAACTAAACTCACGTTAGGCGTGGGAGATGGCTTTCGGGGAAGTCGTAATAATAACCAAATCCAATATGCACCACGGTGCATGAAATTGATTCTAAACAAAGTAAGCAATTGAAATGTATACGTCAAGGTTGTAGGGACCTAAAGGTTCCAATCACACTATGAAGTCAAATAGATGACTCTTGGTCAAACCTAGCACTTGCGAGTCTCTAAGCTAAAACAATCAACAATGAGAGCATATTTAGAATGATTAGCCCAACGTCAAATAGATAACAATATTAATCCATTGGAACATGGGTTAGGCTTATTTTAGATAAACATACATAAGCTAAGCACTAAGGCTTGTCTAGAACAAATGGTGGTCAATTAGACAACTTAAAAACTTATGGATTAGAAGTGCCATATCTACAAAATGGGGTGTAATATTATCAAAAACAAAAGAGGGGTGGATGGTCAGACTTGTTAGTCGACCAAAACACCACAAACACACACACAAAACACACACTCACCCTACAAACATTGAAATCTCCAAATTCAAGAGGGAAATCAAGGTGAAATTGCTGCATGATTGCCTAAAACGAATCACCATCAAAATCTGAACAAGAGGTATGTTAAATCTTTTGATTTGGTGATGATCTCCAAAAATGGGGTTCTTGATGTTAACCTTAATTAGTGAGAAAATCTTCAATTTATGAAGTATACTAGCTTGTATGAATATGGGGAGATCAACTTCCTAACCATAAGCTTCAATTGTTGATATTGGGGGTAAAATCACACCATCTATAATGGTAAGGGAGGGGTTCGACCCCATGGTGAAAACCCCAAGGCTTCCTTTAAAAATCTGTCCTAAATTGCTTGATTATTGACCTATGTAGCTAAATTATCACAATAACTTGATGTTTGGTTGTGATGCTTGAGATAGGGTGATATGAGAACTAGGAATTAACTTATGAAATTACTAGTCAAAATATGCCCGCCAACTGTTTGTTAAAACGCTTGAATGAAATACGGATTGATAAGTTGTTGGGTGAAGACCACATCCAATAATATGAACACTTGTATGAGTTATGTATACCATTGAACACTGATAATAGGTTCTAACGGTAGTTTGATTTGCTTGGATAGGTGAATCAAGTGGAGTCAAGGACGTTAAAAGCAAGTTGGATACTCGCCAAAAGGGGGAGTCTTGAGGTACGTCGTCCGCATGAATCACTTTACATAATTCTCTATGTTGTTGATGATGTATTGATGACAAAGTATTAATGATAACGACTTAAGTGGATGATCTTGTATAAAAGATAGACATAAGGTTAGTCTTAAGGATTTTTGGGAAATTGATGTAGTTATTCATGATGGTAATGATTATTGTTGTAGTCTAGAAACCATCGAGGTATAGACAAGGTCCGATACACGATACGTTAACGAATGGCTATGGTAATCTAGACGAAATGGGACTAAAGTCGGGTGGACACCATCTTGGCCTTTAAATGGGTCAAATAAACAATTCAGATATATCTTATGTTTGACGTATAAGATCGAGACGTAGACAATCCCCGATGCGGATTATAGAGCATGAGGCATCCCTACATGTTTATAAACCAGGGTAAAAGCAACCCGGAGGGATCGTAGGGGCCGAGGTAGTGAGATTGCAGCCTTAAACAAGCGTTGGGCTGGGAAAAAGCAAGAAAACATCAGCAGGTCGCTGTGAGCGGCCACTCACTCTCTGTGAGCGGCCGAGCACAGCTTCTGTAAACGAAGTGAGCTGCCCGCTCACTTGTGAGCGGCCGCTCACAGCGCCCAGAGTGGGTTTTTTCGACCGTTTTTCCGATTTTAATGTTTTTCTAATGCTAACTAACCTTATTCGATGTATGTATGACAGGTTGGAGGTATGATGGGCATCCAGATGGAAGATCAAGCAATCAAAACAGACCGAACGCGTTCTATGGAACTTATTTTGTAGGAACTAGCCATAACATAGCTTAGTTGAATGAAATCACTTTGTTTCCGCTGTGTCTAACTACTATTAACTACTTGGTTGTTTTGAAAAACTTAACCCCATCCGGTTTTTGGGTATAAATTATGTTTGGTACTTACTTGATAATTGGTAACTAGTCTTCAAATCATGTTTACACCCACTTAAATCCGCTAATTGTAACAACTTAGGGGTAGGGTCTTACATACATGTCGCCTGAGTTGACTGTAAGAGAGATCCTTCGGTCCTCATGGCCGTTAACCTACTTTGGGGATACGATGTTGCCAGGACTGACTGTAAGAAGAGATCCTTCGGTATGGAATGCGAGAGCTAAGGGAGGTGTACGGTGTTCAAAGTCGAAAGTTAAGCCTCCATTTTAAGAAGAAGATAAGTTAGAGTACCAGAGACTTGACCGCGGTTTGGGAAGCACCTGTGAAGCCAGGGCTCAGTCGGTGAACCTTCATGCGGACGCGCATCGATAGGTTAAGCATACTACACAGTAGTGGCCCCGTTTCTCTATCAAGAAGTCAACACTTCAAGCTCACTCTAGTCCTCCTCACAAATAATTAAACTTAATACTATTTCTAATAATAAACTTAACTACTTACACGGAGGGCTCCAAGATGTGCATGACCACTATCTCTACTATTTTATCTTTTTATTATATAAAACCCAAAACCTTTTTCAAAACTATTTTTCTTAGAACCCCTCCGTTTTATTTTTCTTTTCAAACCCGATTAGTTATTTGATGAAAGGTTGAGTAGGGGAAAGTGTGTTCTTTAGAATACGATACTCGGTATTTATCCTAGAAAGCTATGTTATACACGTCAAGTTCTCTGCCTATGTGTTGGTTTTATAAGTATTTATCGTTTACTTATAAATTTAACAGTTGTAAAAAGGTTTAGTAAAAATCAGTCTTTTTCCCAAAACCAATGTTTTGAAATTAACACATCAAGTTTTTGGCGCCGGGAAAAATGACATCTTTTTAATTACTAAAACCAGGCACATCACTAAGGTAGCTGCACTGGCTTAGGATGCAGTGGAGTTGTTGGGACAAAGAGGATTGAAGAAACCACCTTTTGATAACCTTAGTCCAAATCATATTCTGCCTAAGTATGGAAGAAACTGCTGAAGAAGAAACAAGAAGTACTGAAGAACAAATTCACAAAGTACTGAAGAGTAACTCATCAGTAGTTCTGAAGTCTAACCAGACACTACACTAAAGAACTACTGAAGACAAACTACTCATCAGCAGTTTGTCACTCATCAGCACTTTGTCATCAAAAGCTTCCAACCGACCTATACTTCAGTAGTTTTATTATTATAATGTTTTGTTAAAGTCTTGATTTCAAGTTTCGATGTACAGACTGTTGTAACCTTATCTTAGCATAATATCTTTGTTAAATATCTTAGATTACTTCAGACAACAGTTTAGTATGTTGGTCTATAAATAGATGAGTTTGTTCATCTATTTTAGACATGTGATATTTTTGTAATTTCCTTTGAAATCAATTGAAATCCTTCGGGCTTTGAACTTATAATCCATTTCACATATGAGAAACATAAATTGCTTTACTGCTTTATACTTAAACTGTATTTATTGTTTCTCATTTACTACTCAGTCAAGGGGGAGTAATAACTCCTCTTAAAAGTGATCTTTTAATCTTTGAACACTTATTATTCCGCTGCTCATTAACTCTTATATAAATCTGTAACACATAAGTGTTCACTAAAAGAGGCCACTGATCCAACAATTGGTATCAGAGCACTGGTTAATCTTATCAAATATCAATCTAACAAATTGAGACTCAGACACAGGCTCTTATTGATATCCAATAAAGGATTAAAAGGCTCACTTTTTCATCCATCACTTTAAAGAAGCATTGACAAATCCAAACTTCTTAAAAATGGACCCTTACAATACTGGATCTGCCAACAAGCCTCCTATGTTAGTCAGAAATGAATATAACATATGGTCTAAAAGGTTGGCACACACTATTTCCCAAACAAATACTGGTTGCTGGAGGTCTGTAGTTTTTGGACCTCACAGACCAGTTATTACTGATCCAGAGGGAAAAACTGAGAGACCAAAAGATCCAAAAGACTACACTGAAGAAGATTTCCAAAAGTTTGAGCTAGATGCAAAAGCTTTCTCTATGTTGGCTATGGCTCTCCCAAACGAAATATATGCTGGGCTTTTACATTGTGAAAGTGCCAAAGAGCTGTGGGATTGCCTAAAAGAGCAGTTTGCAGGAACTGCTGAGGTGATAGCCAACATTAGAGAAATCCTGGCTCAACAATATGAAACTTTTACTCACATAGAGGGTGAAAACTTAACACAACAGTTTGAAAGATTTTCTTCACTCATCTCTGAGTTAAAAATTAATAATCAGACCTATTCAAATGAGTCTATGTTACATAGATTTTTAAGGTCTTTACCTTCAAAATAGGAAACTTATTCAATAGTCCTCAGAACAAGTTCAGATTTTAACACCCTGAACCTAACAAGGTTACATGGAAAATTACTAACTTTTGAAAGAGAAATCAATCAAAAGAAAAAGTTACAAGAATCTGGTAAAACTGCTGATGACTATACTCCAAGTAGCACAGCCTTATTAGGACATGACTCACCATCTTGTTCTAATAATTTTGGTTCTTTTGACCACATTGACATAACAGCTGGGATCTCATCAGATGGATCTTTCCCAGCTTATGACAATGATGAACTAAGTCAAACTGCTGACAACATGTGTTTCATCATGGATGATTTAAAATACTTTAGCAGTGATGACTTGGAAGAAATGGAGATATTACACCAACTGGCCTTGTTAAGCTTAAAAACTAACAAATTTTACAAAAGGTCAGGAAGGAAATTTCCAGGACTTAACAATTCAACAAAAGTTGGTTTTGACAAATCTAAACTTAGATGTCACAAGTGTCAAAAGTTGGGACACTTTGCTAGAGAGTGTAGAAGCTCTAGCTACAACCAACCCATGTCTGGAAATCAATTTAACCCCTCTTATAATAGGAATAATGGAACTCAAGGGAGTGCTCATTTTGTACAGGCACAAGCTCCACAAGTTCAATATGTGCCAAAAGTACAATATGTCCAGATGCCTGCTCAGCAACAACAGCAGCTGATGCCTCCTTTTCCAACTGCTCAACAACTTGCACAAACTCAACAACCCCCTCAGCAACAAAGCTTATTTACATCAGGGTATGTTGACTGGAGCAGTCTTCCTTATGACACATCAGAATGCAGTCAGGATGCAGACAATAAGGTCTATGATGTCAACTGGGGAGAACCTGATAATGGCAGAAAGAACTTTGCCTTAATGGCTTTTGAAGGATATTCTTCAAATTCTGCACTCACTCAGGTATCACAGCAGTCTCTTTTAAAGCTTTGCTCTAAATCTTGCAAAGAATCTTTTGCTTTAATAAGAGAAACAAATGTGCATTTACAAGGAAAGTCCAATGATATGGAGAGAAAATATACACAGATGAAGTGTGATTTAGAAAGAAAAATTGCTTTGAAAAATAAAGAAATTTCTAAATTAACTGATAAATCCATAGAAACCCAAGAACAAATTAAAACAATGATAGACAACCTAGGAAAAGTCAGACAAGAGCTTGCTGACACCAAGGTTGATTGTGAAAAATGGGTTGAGTCTTGTAAAGGGTACGAAATGCTGCTTAACAAACAAACTGCAGCAAATGTTAAGTTTGGCATTGGGTATACCCACACTGAATCACCAACAAATTTCACCCACAAAACTGATAATGATGGGATGAAATTGATTCAAACTTCTGATATGGAGGAATGCACATCCTACCATCAGAACTTTCTCAAAAAGGAAAGTAGTGCAGAAGTTAAAACTACTGACAATAAGCCATCAGCAGTTTCAACTACATCAGGAGTTGAGATCCTGAAAACTGCTGATGACCTATTTCAAAATGCTAAAATTGTCAGTAAATTGCCTTCCAACTCTCTTGTCTTATCTAAAAAGAAAGAGAAGGCAAAAGCATGTGAAATATGTGGTCTGTTTAACCACATAACTGAACTTTGCAGATATAGAAAGGTAAATCAGTTGAACAATCAAAGACAACAACTGATTGTGGGAAAACAGTTAAAACAAAACTTTGAAAATACTTTCTTTCCCAACAAACAACAATCAGACAAAAACCTTTCTAAGAAGAAGCTTTTATCTCAACAAAAGTCCTCTTCTCAAAGTTCATCTTCAGAAGTTACACCTAACTCATCAGTAGTTTCACAAACTACTGAAGTTAAAGATTTGATAAACCTGGTTAAACTTCTGATGACCAAAGTTGATGGTGGACACCAAAAAGAACCCACCATTGTTCTTAATGACAAATCCATTGCCAAAAAGACATGGATTTCTAAAATTGGTTCACAACAAGCTGCACCTATTCTCAAGAGCAAACCCAAAGCCAAACTGGCTTGGGTTGCCAAAACTAACTAATTTGCTATCTTGTGCAGAGGGTCTCCAGAGGTTTAAATAGCATATGGTATGTTGATAGTGGAGGCTCAATGCACATGACTGGATGCAGATACCTGATAAACAATTTTTATCAGTCAAAGAGAAGGATCTGTGTCCTTTGGGAACAATGCCAAGGGATATGTGCTAGGATATGGCAATGTATCCTCAGGCAAAATGCAGTTTGACAAGGTCAATCTGGTTGAAAACCTTGAGTACAACTTGCTGAGTGTCTCACAAATGTGTGACAAAGGATATTCTTCCTTTTTCACCAAGACAGCATGCAAGATCATATCACCAGAAGGCCAGAAGTTGATAGAGAAGATTATTGAAGATCATACTTTGCTGATTGCCAAAAGGTGTGGCAATGTCTATGCAGTGGACATTGAAAAAGACAAAGTATTGAACAAAACTGCCTGTTTCTTCTCAAAGGCATCAACTTCAGAAAATGATCTCTGGCACAGGAGACTTGGCCATGTGAACTTTAAAACCATCAATAAAGTCACAAAAATGGGCTTGGTCAGGGGTCTACCTTTGAAGGAATATCAGTGCAAAGAACACTGTGTTTCCTGTCTTAAAGGTAAACAGCATAAGTCCTCCTATAAGTCTATTGAAGAATCTAAAACAACTGCATGTCTTCAACTACTCCATATGGACTTATTTGGACCAGTCAAGATTATGAGCCTTGGTAAGAAGAAGTACTGCTTGGTCATCATTGATGACTACTCAAGATTCACATGGGTCTTCTTCTTATATTCCAAGGATGAGGCAGCTGAAATCATCAAGTTCTTCATTCTACAAGTTGAGAAGCAATATTCTCTTTCTGTCAAAGTCATCAGGAGTGACAATGGGACAGAATTCAGGAACAAAACTCTGGATGAATTCTGTCTGTCTAAAGGGATTGTAAGACAGTTCAGCATTCCCAGAACTCCTGAACAAAATGGTGTGGTAGAAAGGAAGAACAGAACCTTAATAGAAGCAGCTAGAACAATGTTAGCTGATTCAGGCCTACCTTTGTATTTTTGGGCTGAAGCAGTCAACACAGCTTGTTATGTTCAGAATAGAGTTCTTATCAACAAGAGACACACCAAGACTGCCTATGAAATTCTTCATGGCATAAAGCCCCTTATCTCCTTCTTCAGGGCTTTTGGGTGTCAATGTTTTATCCTCAACATCAAAGACTCTATCTCAAAATTTGCTGCAAAAGTTGATACAGGTTATTTTCTTGGTTATTCTCCTCTGAGAAAAGCTTATAAAGTTTTTAATTCAAGAACCAAGATAGTGGAAGAAACACTGAATGTCAAGTTCAATGAATCAAAACACACTCTTATTCCAGCAAATTCTGCTGAATTATTTGATCTTGATAACTTTCATTTCGGACCTGAAAAGACTGTTGAATCATCCAAACCTCCTCAAAATGGTTTTCAAGGATTTGAAGATGATAGTCCTGCACCATGGACTCCAAACACAGTCAGAAGATCAACTATTAAACCTTCAGAAGTTTCAATAGCTTCAACTTCAGGAACTACTGATGAACATTTTGAAAGTACTGATTCAGCTGAACCTAAAACTCCTGAACCTCAAACAACAGCTGAACCAGATATTATCAATCTCAGTGGTTTATTTGAAGAACCAGTAGAGCCATCCTCTAGTACAGGTCTACAACAACTGATTGAACACAAGGATCATATATTGGATCAAATCATGGGTGATATTGCCTCAGGGGTACTTACAAGAAACCAGCTTTCCAACTTTTGCTTCTTCTCAGCATTCATTTCTCAGTTGGAACCAAAGAAATATCAAGAAGCCCTCAAAGACAACAATTGGGTGCAAGCAATGCAAGAAGAGTTGCTTCAATTCAAGAAACAACAGGCTTGGGAAATCTGTCCCTTACCTCAACACAAGAAACCAATTGGAACAAGATGGGTCTTCAGAAACAAATCAGATGAGGCTGGTATGATCATCAAGAACAAAGCAAGATTGGTGGTACAAGGTTATTCTCAAGAGGAAGGAATTGATTATGATGAAACCTTTGCACCAGTTGCAAGACTTGAAGCTATCAGGTTATTTTTAGCTTATGCAATTTCCAACAACATTAAAGTTTATCAAATGGATGTCAAAAGTGCATTTTTGTATGGAAAAATAAAAGAAGAAGTGTATGTCTGTCAACCTCCAGGGTTTGAGGATCCTTCTCATCCTGATTGGGTTTACAGACTTGACAAAGCTCTTTATGGGCTAAAACAGGCTCCAAGAGCCTGGTATGAAACACTTTCAAACTTTTTACTTAAGAATCACTTCTCAAGGGGATCCATTGATAAAACTCTTTTCATAAAACATGTTGGAAATCATGTCTTACTTGTTCAAATTTATGTTGATGATATCATATTTGGTTCAACAAACTCAAAACTGTGTGAAGATTTTAAGAAACTCATGCAATCAAAATTTGAAATGAGTACAATGGGAGAATTGCAGTACTTTTTGGGACTGCAAATCAAGCAACAATCAAATGGAACATTTATACATCAATCAAAATATGTTAAAGAATTATTAAACAAATTTTCTTTACAAGACTGTAAAACATGTTCCACTCCCATGACACCAATCACACAAGTTGAACCAGATGATCAAGGGAAACATATTGATCAAACCATGTATAGATGTATGATAGGTTCTCTTTTGTATTTAACTGCTTCTAGACCAGATATTATGTTCTCAACTTGTGTCTGTGCTAGATACCAATCTGCACCAAGAGAATCACACCTAATTGCAGTGAAAAGAATCTTCAGATATCTGAAAGGAACTCCTACTTTAGGAATTTGGTATCCTGCTTCAAGCAATACCAAGTTAACAGCTTTTTCAGATAGTGACTATGCAGGGTGCAAGATGTCAAGAAAATCAACATCTGGTGGTTGTCAATTTTTAGGAAACTGTCTGGTGTCCTGGCAATCAAAGAAACAAACATCTGTGGCAACTTCAACAGCTGAAGCTGAATACATTGCTGCTGCAAGCTGTACTTCACAGATACAATGGCTCCAATATCAACTGCTTGATTATGGAATCAAAGAGACCAAGACTCCACTTTTAGTAGACAGCAAATCTGCCATTAGCATCATTCAAAATCCTGTTCAGTTTTCAAAAACTAAACATATTGAAATCAGGTATCATTTCATAAGAGATTGCTATGAAAAAGGCAAGATTGAGGTGAAGCATGTCACAACTGCTAATCAAATAGCTGACATTTTCACCAAACCCCTTGATTCAACTACTTTTCAGAGGTTAGTATCCATGCTTGGGATGTTAAACTTGGAAGAAAGTCTGTAAGTGTTTCACTTTTTAGTTCTGCACATATTTTATTTTTCACTTACTTACTTATCTGTCTCAAAACCTCTGAAGAACAATTTTTGAGAGAAACTACTGATAAACATCAAAAATGGGAAATTTTCAAAATGGAAATAACTACTGATAAAAATCAGAAGTTATTTAAGTGTTTTAAAAGTCATTCTCATCAGCAGTTGAAACTGCTGAAGAGATGACCAAAACCACTGATGAAGAAATCTTCTTCATCAGCGGTTTCATTAAAAAGGGTAAAACAGACTTTTTACTCATCAGAAGTTTGACCTAGTCGGTTAAAAACTTCTGATAAATACCTTTTTCAAACACTTATCCATTCAAAAAGCAAAATTCCCTCTCTCTCTCTCAAATCAAAACCAAAACCCCTCTCCAACCTAAAAATATTGTTCGATCAAACAACCATGGCTCTCGTTCTAAAACAGGGACATAATCAACGAGGCTACTTTGAGAAAGATGAAGCCTGGTCCCAGTATGATGAAATCATTGATCTCATCATGAAATCCCAATATTATGAAGCTTTCACCATTGATCCACCCATTCATGAAGAAACTCTCAATGAGTTCTGGGCTAATACAGAGACGGTGACAGTGAATAATGAAGTGATTTCCCTCAAATCTTCAATACAAGGGAAACTGATGGCCATATCACCAGAAACATTAAGCATAAGGCTTGGTTTGAAGGATTCTAATGCTCCTGAGCATATCTCAAATTCTGACATCCATCTGATCATGACACAATGTGGCTATCAAGGTACTTTGGCACAAGCTACAATTTATAAGAAATATTTTGACCCAAAATATAAACTGTTATTTCATTATATAATTATGTGCTTGAGTCCAAAAACTGGGTCTATTGATCAGATGCCTTCTACTTTTCAACCAATTTTTCATTCAATAATAAATGAAACTCCTTTTAAGGCATCTAAACTGTTTTTCAATGAGTTGGTTCTGCACCATCTAAATGATAAAAAGAAGTTTTTACTGTACCCAAGATTTGTTATGCAATGCATAATCAAAGAACTTGGAGAGGGAGTACTTATGGGTGAGTCAACAACTTTAAACCCACTGACTTCACAAGTATTCTCTAGGCACAATAAACCAGCACTTGTGCTAGAAGATGACCAAGGGGAAGAACAACCAATCCCTAAGGAACCCACATCTTTCAAACCCAAAAAGAAGTCCAAAAAGCCAAAACAGCAAAAACAAAAACCAACCAAACCCTTGAAAAAGACAGTTCAGGAAGTGGAGATCCCTGAAACTGCTGATGTGCAATCTGCACTTGATAAGGATGTGGCTGAAACATCCTCTCAGCACACACCTTCTCCACCTCCTAAAAGAAAACCAGTTACAGTTATCTTCAAAAGAAAAAGATTTAAGAAAGCTGTAACTACTGACCCAACCTTTGAAACTGCTGAACCTGAACCTGAACACATACCCATTACAACTACTGAACCTGAACCTTCCCACACAACCATAGAAATTGCCCAACTTCTCTCAGGACTAAAAGGATCCCATCCAACACATGTCACTCCCCCAGCAACACATCAAATTGGGGAGATGCCTTCACCACTTGACATGGATGTGGACCTTATTAGCCCAAACCAGGGAGATGAGGATGGACCAGAGTTTATAAGCCCAAACTTAGAAACTCTTGGTACTTTTGAGGCTGCTACTACTCATTTATCACCCAGTGGTGAACCTGAGGATAGTAGTAACATAATTAAGACCTCAAATTTGGCAACTACTGATGAAGGCCTAGTGCCTGAAGTAGGAAAACCTCAGTTCCAAGAAAAAGAGGTTCATGAGAAAACTAGTTTGGTGCTAGCTCATGATATAACTGATCCTGCCCTCTCTGAGGACACTATCAGGGATTCAGATGATTCCATTAGTTTGGATGATGAATCAAACATTCCACAAACTGAATTGACGGTTGAAGTTGAAGATCCTGTATCTAAGGTCTCCAAGCTCAAGAAGCTGGTCACCAAGGATCAGGTTAAAGACCACTTAGCCCAAAAATCCCCAAAAGTGGCATCTTCAGAGAAGTCTGAAGATCACCCAAAAACACACCCTTCACAAAAACAACCTACCCAATTCTCTGGGCTCTCAAGCATAGACTTGAACCAGCTATGCAGCCCAGATGGTCCCCTGTTCCAGACAATGAAACAAATTATAACTGATCAACTCAAAACATTCACAACTGCTTGAGAGTTGAAAGCCAACAACCAATTTGGGTTGATAAATTCCAGACTTGGTGAATTAAAGAAGAAGATGGATCAAACTCAAGATCAATTAGCAAGGTTGTCTGCTGCAACTTCTCACTCTCTAAGGCTTCCAGAAGTGGATGAAGCCAAAAAGAGGGAGAAGACTAAGGAACCAGAACCTGAAGTTACTATCAGAGAAAATCCTGAAGCTGAAAAGCCAATCCAAAGACCAGGAAAAGAAATATTTCAGGAGTTCTCATCATCTAAGGCACAAGAAGAAACTGCTGATCCTATTACTCAAACTGCTGAAGACAATCCTTCAGTAGTTGTGATTCCAGTCAAACCATCAGCAGTTTCACCTTCCAAACCAACACAAGAAGCTTCTAAGGCACCTGAAAGAGAACCTGCTTCCATTCCTATGCCAACTACAACTTCCACAACTGTTTTAAACCCTACTCCCATTGCCATGTCAAAAGAATTGTTGGAGAAGAGTTTAAAAGAGGCTGCAAAGAAGGCTAAGGAAGACAAAGTATGGAACAGCCTGGAAACAAGAGATGATCTGAACTTTCAAGAAAAACTAATCAAGTATCAAGAAAAGCTTGATGAGCTTGAGGCTGAAGAAAGAGCACTTGAGGCTGTTGCAGAAGAAGACAAAAGGGCACAACTGATCACATTCATAACCAAGAACTCCAAATCAAAACAAGTTGCTCTCAAAAGACTCTCTACTGAAGAACTCACAAGAAGAGCACAAATGCTATCTGATAGATTGGCAACAGAGAAAGAGAGGAAAGCCAAAAGAGCAGAGATTGTAGATGAACTGGTGGCAAATGGCTATGGTTCAAAGGCCTCAGTCTCAAAGTGGAAAGAACAAACTTTATATGAGACATACAAGAAGTACAAGGCCAGCAAAGCTGCAGAGCCAGAAAGATTTGAAACTCCTGAAGTCCAACCAACTTCAATCATAAGGAGATCTTCTGGTGCACTAAGAAAGCCTACCACAAAAAGAAAAGCAGAGGGAGAACCCATTGTGAAGACTGATTTCAAGATGGTACTCTTGGAAGGAAATCAGTTAGTACATGGAGACTTTGATGTAGAAGAAAAACCCCTGCTTACACAATTCAGAGACAAAGCTACCTATGCTTATCAGCTACAACAATCCATTCAAGAGAAGTCACATACAAGAGTTGTAACAGAACATCACTTGCCCAACATGCCTATTCAAAGTGGTGTTGACCTTCAAGGTAGTCAAGAATCTCACCTGAGAGTCACTGAAGTCGAAGACATTCCACAATCATCCTCAAGTTTACCCCAGGAAACAGGCTTGGTTTCCTATGCCTCTGACTTTGACAGGTCAAAGGTAAACATAATCAAATGGTCATTTACTGATTCCAACTCAGTACTAGTGACCAGCAGAGATCGTTCAAGTAAGGTCTACAAGAACTCAAAGGAGTTGAGTGTTCTATCTTCCAAAGACCTTCTCACAATTCAACATCTTACACCTGAATTGGGATCTCTCACTAAGCAACACAGATGTACTCTTACTACCCGGATGACAGCAGAAATCTGGAGGATACTAGAAGAGAGAAAGAATCAACAATAAAGATTAGATAAGGTTTTGGCTTCATCAATCCAGGGGGAGATTGTTGGGACAAAGAGGATTGAAGAAACCACCTTTTCATAACCTTAGTCCAAATCATATTCTGCCTAAGTATGGAAGAAACTGCTGAAGAAGAAACAAGAAGTACTGAAGAACAAATTCACAAAGTACTGAAGAGTAACTCATCAGTAGTTCTGAAGTCTAACCAGACACTACACTGAAGAACTACTGAAGACAAACTACTCATCAGCAGTTTGTCACTCATCAGCACTTTGTCATCAGAAGCTTCCAACCGACCTATACTTCAGTAGTTTTATTATTATAATGTTTTGTTAAAGTCTTGATTTCAAGTTTCGATGTACAGACTGTTGTAACCTTATCTTAGCATAATATCTTTGTTAAATATCTTAGATTACTTCAGACAACAGTTTAGTATGTTGGTCTATAAATAGATGAGTTTGTTCATCTATTTTAGACATGTGATATTTTTGTAATTTCCTTTGAAATCAATTGAAATCCTTCGGGCTTTGAACTTATAATCCATTTCACATCTGAGAAACATAAATTGCTTTACTGCTTTATACTTGAACTGTATTTATTGTTTCTCATTTACTACTCAGTCAAGGGGGAGTAATAACTCCTCTTAAAAGTGATCTTTTAATCTTTGAACACTTATTATTCCGCTGCTCATTAACTCTTATATAAATCTGTAACACATAAGTGTTCACTAAAAGAGGCCACTGATCCAACAGGAGTCCACAGCATCTGTTTGTCACATGCATCACTTATTAAACTTATTTGAACTACTCTGACACTATTTACCTCTGAGTTTTGGGTTGTAAACTTATACTGCTTCCGCTGTAATTTGTCGTTTTAACCGTTAATTGTTGGATTTTATTTCGTTATTTTCATATCATATAGTTGTCATTTATTGTGACCATTGACTTGGATCCTGGTGTGTCACGCGCCTCGCGGTAAAACCCTGCAGGTGGAATTTGAGGGTGTGGCAGCATTGGCACAGTCTCATCAAACCATATGATCTTAGTTTTTAGGTTTTTGATTTTTTGGATATTTATCTTGTAGTTTTTAGAACTTGTGTTATATCATTGTGTCTTTTAAGTCTTATTGTGTCTTTTTTTTTTCTCAGCACTGTATTATATTTTGTGATCTATTTTATTTTTTATATCATTCTCACCATTCTTATTTTTTGTTACACTGTGTAAGATAATTGACCCAATATATATAGAAGTTTTTAAGTTTAATAATATGATATATTTAAGAATAAGTATATTTGATGCCATTTAGTGTTTTGTTTTGTTTTGTTTAGTAAATATTATATTATATAAAATACTAGATTATCCTTCGGGTGCTTCCCGGGATAGACAAATCTAATATGAAGTGATAAATGTGTGTGTTGTAAAACAAATAGGTCATTTTTTCAGGATTGTTTTTAAAGGGTCAACACTCGATAACTCGTAAAACCTACTCCTATTTCTACGTGTGCACATCTTGCTCGAGTAAAGTCTCTGTACAACTTTGTCACTTCATCAAGACATTCTAAAGCTGTGATGTGAACCTGAAAAAATAACCAAATTAATATCAATGACTGATGTAAGAGACGCGCATGATGGGGTGAATAATTATCACTTATCAGCTAGAGATTTACTTGGTGTATAAGAATCATAGGTTATATCTAACCGGCTTAGCAACTTTTGTAATCAATGTTCCTACCAACACCAATCAAAATACAAAAAAAAATAGATTCTTACCAAACTAAGTACATCTGTGAATATATATGTAGTTAGCGGGTTCTTATATGTAATAGTAGGTTCAAAATCATATATATATATATATATATATATATATATATATATATATATATTATCTTAACATGATTAGTGACTTGCTTATACATGATTAATGAATTACCTAAACACGTTATGTTTTTTTTTCAGCATGGACAAAAACCCACTAGAATTCGTTTTTTTTTTTCGGTTTTTATATAGCACTATGGTGCTCATTGAAAAAATAATAAAACGCTCGTTAATTTAGTACATTTTTTTTAATTGTCATATAAAAAGTTATAAACATTTAAAAGTTATGAGGGCATGATAAGGAAAAGATAAAGATAAAACTATTAATAAATATAATTAAAAAGGAATTTTTTAAGGAAATCATGGAGTGTGAAGGCGTCACCTGCTGCCATGTGTCATACCCATTTCATTTATTATTATTATTATTATTATTATTATTATTATTATTATTATTATTATTATTATTATATATATATATATATTGTAACGATGTATCAGCAATAAATACGGTTTATATATATATATACTACTATATAATGGGTGTTGGATGGGTAAAATTGTCATTTGATATTCATTCAAGTTAGCAACATTGTAATTTCATTTAGTTAGCTAGACAAATTTAATACCAAAAATAATTAATGATTAAAGTAACCTTGAATACTAACAATAATTAGACAGCTTGCCTATTTATTTCTTCTCCTTATAGAAAGTGCCTAACGGGATAATTGACAGATTGGAATCCCTAAGAAAACGTTTCTTTTGGGGGGAGATGACAACAAAGCAAAGACCAACTGTTGCATAGGAGCGAGTAATTGGAACTACTGAAAAAGGAAGGTTGGGACAGGGTTCCTTGACAAATATGAATGAAAGTTTATTAGTCAAATGGTGGTGGAGATACAAATGTGAAAAAGAGACGTTATGGAGATGAGTCATAGATGCTATTCATTTAAACTCCAACTCTGGGCCGTACCTGCTAGTTAAGGCCAGAATTTCGGGGGTATGGTCCTAAATATGCAAGGTGAAAAAAGAATTTAGTGATAAAAAATTTTCTCTATGGAGCATGATTAAAGTTTTAGCATGGAAACGGACACGACATTCGCTTCTGGATTGATTGGTGGATAGGGGACGGGCCTTTAATGGACCGATTTCCAGCTCTCTTTGCGATCGAAAAGGTGAGGTCGACATGTGTTGCTACCAGGTTACAAGGATGGTACTGGAAGAGACCGCTAACAGGTGCGCATGAACTGATCGAAATGCAGCAATGTAGCGCTTTAATCGCTGAAACCTCTATCTGTGATCGGATCCATACGTGGTCCTGGGTCGATACCCCAAATGGATGTTACTCGGTTGGTTTGTGCAGAAAAGTACTCACTCAGCATGCAGTTCCGTTTTATCCTTTCCATTGGGTAAAAAAGGGGTGCCACAAAAACTTTTTGTATTCAGTTGGAGAGCAGAACAAAATCGCTTACTGACCCTTAAAGGACTTAAGAGGAGAAGGATATATCGCAGCCCGACTACTTGTGAATTATGTGGAGAAAGTGAGGAAGATGTGGACCACTTACTTACGTCTTACTATGTGGCGGCAGTGTTGTGGCTAGAAGTTAGTTCGTGATGCAAAGTCCCCCTGTTGATGTCGTAGCGTACAAAAGAATGTTTATTCAAATGATAGTTTTAGCAGGGAGTTGGAGCTTATGAAAGGCGCGTAACGAGGTGATTTTCAAAGGAAAAAGGGTGAATGTTTAAGGACTTATTTGGGATGTACAAGCCACAACGTTTTCATGGGTGAAACTATCAAAGATGCAACATGGACGTGGGAGAAATGGATCGCTTTTTATGTTCCGATCACATGACTTTTGTATGCATGTTTTAATTGGGTGAATTTAGGTAATGTAACTAGTTGTTGCTAGAACCTTTCTAGACACAACCTTGTATATAGTTTGGAGAAATAAAAAGGAAATTTGCCGATAAAAAATATAAATGCCAAAGTGAAAAGTGCATGTAATCAATTTCTAACATAACCAATTTCTAGCATCAATTCACAATCACGACGATCTTCAATTTACTAATTATTATCAATCCAAGCCACCATCATTTTCTAACTATTATCACCCAACCTTACAAATACATGGTTGGACCTATGTGATGTTCAAGGGGGGCGGGCGTCCCCCTTAAAATAAAAAATTTAGTGTAATTTGTAGGCAAAAATCTCGACCCCACCCCATAAAAGTTCGGTTAAGCCCCTCAACCGCACCCCTTGAAAATAATTCTTGAGTCCGCCACCGCACAAATAATTTACTACACACTATATCGCTTGTTTCTCTCTGGCTAGAAATCCTTCACTACTGCTTGTTGAACCGGAGACAGGGTCGCCACCATCACCGTCACCATTACGCCTTTGCTCTTCGGCGTCACCCACAATCGCCGCCCCTACTGTGTTCTTTTTCTCGCATCTTTGTGACCATGTACAAATCATCAACATTCCATAGGTTATGCGCATCTTGTTCTCTTTCAAGGTAAATCACAACTATACCTATTCCTACCCACAAAATTGTGCAATCACAAAATTGTGCAATCACTAAAAAAAAGATATATTATAAAAACAGACTAGATTAAAAAATTTAGAACAGACCTTGTAGTCTTGCACTTTTGTATTTCGTCATGTTGAGCCTAGGGGTGAGCAAATTAACCGCCATAATAAAAAACCGAACCTATTTTAACTGATAACCAAAATAACCAATGGGTATGGTTATGAAATTTCTTTAACCGATCGAGCGGTTATGGTTATGGTTATGAAGCTTTGGTTAACCGATCTAACGAACCGAACGAAACTTGTAATTTTAAGTTTATATAATAGATTTATGTTTTACATAAACTATGTAGATGTTTATTACTATAATAAAAGTATGTTATTAAAAAAATGATCTTGATGTGGTGCTCTATTTTTGTGATGAATTAAACTTGTAATCAAATATTTAAGTATGTTTTTTTGTTAATATCTTATTAAAATGGATCCCATATTGGTAGTAGAACTAAAAAGTGTACTCTTGATAGCCTTATAAAAAATAGTCAAGCTAAGTCTATCATTGTAGGTTCTGGTTTTCTAAGACCAATTTGCTTTTAAGTTTATACTTTAGCCAAAAGTTAGTTTTAATTATTTTTTTGTTAATAACTGAAATAACCATAACCGAGTAACCATAACCGAAGTTTGGTTATGATTATGGTTAAGGAAATTCTATAGCTGAACTAGCGGTTACAGTTAATGATAAAAACCGAACCAAAACGACCCATGCACACCAATAGAGCCTTGGCCCACAGTGATGATCAAACCCATCAACGCATCTATTACAATTTCTTCAGTGTTTTCAATACTTGTGCACCTACATAAAATGATATATCTAAATAATAAATTCAATGTTTATTTACAAAACAACACAAGCTTGATTATTGTAACCAAATATGCTTTAAGAAACGGAACATTTACAGAAAATATATTATAAAAAGTTTGTTGTACGGAACAAGACGTTGCGAAGGAATTAATTTAGTATTTATTTTCTTAACTAATTCTTTATATATTTTCGATTATTAAAAACCATTTAATATCTTATTTATTGAAAAAGCTACACATTTAAGACAACCGCCTCAATCACGACCTACAATGGTTGCTTCTGCCTTTGCACCTCATCCAAACATATATTCTCTCTTTAATACACATTCCCATTCTTATTCGCATGATTAAAATTGTTGTTTTGTCATATTGCAGTAAATTAATTTATATGCTACATTATAACACGTATTTTGTCTTTATACATCCCGGGAAGATTGCGGGATATAACCTAGTTATAAAATATAGAAATCCGCACCTTTTCTATTTTTTTAATTTTAAATATGTATTCTTTATTTATTTGCAAATCCAGCTGCTTGCATAACTCACTCCATCACCTCCCATGGTTTTCCCGTTTCGCCTCATAATATATTATTTTCTCACTTATATTATAATAACGTGTAAGATACTACATTTAAACTCATGTGGCATGCATATAATCATGAAACTTGATTATATAGTTTGATAACGTCGAACTTTATTGTTTCAAACAGAACATATGTTTATTTTAAATGAATGAGATGATAAGGTTCTTGTTTATATTTTGCCATCCCCATGTTCATAGACGGCAAAAGTATTTTGTTCGACAGTTCACATTTAACACGACTATACTCAGTTTAATAAAAGTGTCATTTTCTTAAATATAAACCAGAGTTGTAATTTCCTCGCGCTTCGCTGCGGGGAGTGTCACTTTTGTCCCGATTTTGTGAATTGTTTTCTGGTACGTTCACAGCGGCTGACAAAGGCGTTTCACCATCAGTCACAACCATCACCTAAAGTGCACCCTCACGACACCTAAAGTGCACCCTCACGATTCTGGCAATAAGGAAAAAAAACTTATGAAGCAGCAACCTGTGAGCAGTGACCTAACCAGTGGTGTAGTGTTACGTTGCGGTGGTGAAACCATCGTCTGATTAGAGGAAAGTGTTTCTGTGAGTTGTTATTAACTGTCTAAAAGCATGTGTCCTAAAAGTAAAAGCAAACAATTGTGGTGAAAGTCACAAAACAAAAAGTAAACAAAGGCAAACAATTGTGGTCAAATTAAAAGGCAAACAATTGTGGTCAAATCAAGAAAACAAAAAAGTATACTATTGAACTGTCTTTTTATTAATATATATAATTTTTTTTAAAGGAAAATTTCATTCAAAACACCGCACGATTGGTCCTCAAATCAAGGACCAACGAGCAACCCAACGAAACAACTCAATCCAAGGGATACAAATACCATCTAGTCCAATCTACATCTTTCCATCTAGACCTATTACAAATCCAAAAGAAAGTCGTATATTTAATAGTCTCAACGATCTCAATCGGCCTTCGATGCTTGTTATTGAAGATGCGATTATTACGCTCATTCCAAATAACCCACAAAGTAGTGTAAACAATACCTCTTAAGACGTGTCTCCCTTTCTTAGTCATCGTTTGGGTCTCCGGCACTTTCAAAATGTCCGAAACATCAAACAAGATATTAGGACTTAAACAGCACCATCATTCAATCCTATACCACACTTCTTGGGAATACATACACCCGGTAAAGAGAAGGAACGCAGTTTCTAAATCAGCTTGACATAGAGCACAACATGTATGTTGAGGACGATGCCACGTTTTATAAGTTCAGCAATTGTAGGGAGTCGGTTTAGAGCAGCCCACCAGACCATAATCTTACATTTTAGCGGCACCTACACCTTCCATTTAATCTTTGGAATCTGCATGGCCAAATGGTTGCTGGAAAGCAAACTTTTAGCTGACCTTACAGTGAACAAGCCATCTGAAGCATGCTTCCATTTCCAACTATCCACCCTTCCAATTGAAATCGTGAATATCATTGAGGAGCTGGAACGATTCGGCCACTTCTGCAGCTGAATTGGTGTTCGAACGCCAATCCCACACCAAGGTTTTGATATTATTAACAACCTTAATTCGAGCCGACACCTTAACCCATTTCTTTTTTTTCAAGCTTAAAAAGATTAGGAAACGCGATTCTAAGCGGTTCGTCTCTTAACCAAGTGTCACTCCAAAAATTAATAGAGTTACCATCACCAAGTTCACCACCGAAGAAGGAGTTAATATTCGACCCGTTTGAGATTTTTTGTTCGCCGACTTTAACAATATTTTCCAACACCCATTAGACGAGGCACTACACGGGAGTAAAGCCCACGGTCTACTTGTGCCATGATAACCCATAATAATTTTCTTCCATAAACAACTTCATTCTTTTTTGAATCTCCAAGTCCATTTTAACAAGACCGCAGCGTTGACATCTTGTAACTTAGACACACCCAAACCTCCTTTCTTTTTGGGGATAGTGACAATATCCCACGCAACCCAAGGGATCTTCTTCTCTTCGTTAGAGCCTGGCCACAAGAAAAGTCTCATAATAGACTCGATAGACTCGATCACGGCCTTGGGAGCTTTGTAGAGCGAAAGATAATAAACGGGTAAGCTTTCTAACACCAATTTAATGAGGATAAGGCGCCCCCTATCGAGAGAGTTTTAGCTTTCCAAGAAACAAGACGATTTCGTATAACATCAACGACCGGGTCCCAATTTCGGACACGAGACATCTTAGCTACAACTTGAATGCCTAGATAGCTATAAACATATCAATAACATCAATCTCACAACATGTTTAACATGGTTATTGACATGACATGCTAAACACCGTCGAAAATATTAAGATGCAGTTAACATGATAAATAAACGTTGCCAAAAAATAAAATCCATATTTAACTATTTATAAAACTACATCATTTTGATATATTGGTAGTAAAAATGTCAAATCGACCTATTGAGATATTTTTAAATCAATAAGTTAAACGCATATGTGTATCATAAATTGGTTGAAACTGATTAGACATTTTCTAATTGTGTCATTGACATATCAACCCATTTATGGCTTGAACCAATTTACCACAAACATTAACTAGGTTAACTTCATGTAAAATCATGTCGTATCTTCATTTTAACAGCTCACTCATGATTTAAAAAATTCAAAATTAATGTAATACCGTAGTTGTTAGAGCAACTATTTAGGGCCTCGTCACAGTCAACACATCCTAGGCGGAGGTCATGGATCCACAACCCAATTCCACGACAATCATTGTAGAAAGGATATTCGCCGCAACCAATTTTACGCCTCACGGATCGAGAACATGGCTACAAGTTGTGATGGTTAGGGGCTTGTGAAATGTATTTTATGTTCTACTTTTAAATTGATTGACATGTCAACCAATTTAACTAAATTGGTCGTGCATATTAACCGAACACAACCTATTTATCAAATAGATTAAGCATTATAACCCGAACCGCTTATTTTAATGTCGGGTCGTATCACCTAATAGTAATTTATCCCTTGCTTTTCATACACCCCCACAAATAGTATAACTTAACTTTGTCAACCCCACCCGATGAACCATAATCTTTAGTTAGTGTTGAAAGTATAACTTAACTTAAAACACCTTTTACATTGATTTCAACTATTCTACTCTACTTAACAATAATTAAACTTGTTATATTACAAGAAAACAATGACGTTAACTTTGTACACCTCACATTGGTACTATTTGAAAAAGATCTACAATCTTCATAATTAACAAGAAAAAATACCCATATAATCAGATTTAGGGTATATTCTTGCAGGTTTTTCTTTTTCTAAATAAATACTTTAATTTCTTCAAAAAAGAAAAAAAAAGGTTTATTTGGATACCCAGGCACTTTAACCCGACAATACCCATGCTATGATGACTGGGCTGGATAAGCACTATTATGGGCCTGGGTCGACCCACTATTCGACACGTAGTTGATCCATGAACCACTTGCATTTTCTTTATAATTCTTTTTTATCTTCATTATTTTATGAAAAAGAAAGTTACAATTTGGTTAAAAAATTATATTAAGCATGGCTGGCCCATTAGCGCTCCAATGAGATTGTGGGTTTTAATTAAAATGGAAAATGATTAGTGGCTATCCACGTGTCATGTTAATATGTTGCCACGTGTCATGATATTCTCATTCCGTACACCAGATTTATTTTATGATTTAAACACCTTCTTTTTTCCAAAATGGTTTCTTTATGTTGTAAAGAGAAACAAAAACTGGTGAAATAAATCTTTATAAAAGCCAATTATCTATTGATTTACAAAAATACTAAAATTATTCTTATTCCAATTTCCAACCCCAACCCACATATATAAAAAATTTAATATGTTTTATTTAACAAAGTAATTTATATTTTAAATTTATTCAATTCTTTTATATTGTCAAACATGTCAAACTAAATACTTTCAAGTTGAATGGTTATGAAGAAACACGAATTCTAGATTATCGGGTTAGCGCCAAGATAGTAGTGATTTTATGGGGTGTTTATAAAATGTGATAGGTCTAAGGACAAGACCAGGGATGTTCAGAGACAACAAGCTAGAAAAGTCAAGCCTCTAAATGTTAGCAAATAAACAAGGGTTGGAAAAGTACGATGTGCTCGTAGTCTTTTCTATGAAAATGTTCGTAAATATCGGATGCCAATAAAAGGAGAAGGGACTCCTCCTTTTATAGTACCTCGATATACGACTTTCTCAACCCGTCCTCTACCCTTAGTGGGGCCCGGCCCAGGTAGAGGTGTCTTTAGGTTTCCGGCCTAAGTCCTCAGGCCCAATGGTGCAAGTGGGTTTGATAAAAAAAGAGAGGAAAGGGGGGGGGATGTTACCGTCCTGACGAAAATACACGTGGCGTCCGTCGGGTGGACGCTAGTGGGCGGTGGACACGTGGCGTCCGCCTACTGGCTATTCCAGGGCGGTGGGTAATCATTCCTTTTCTAGAAGAACCTGAGACAAGTTGGAGGGGTTGCAAAAAGTCTTCAGGGAGATATCTTGGTTAGGAAGCTGCCACATCATCGTCCTTTCTGTTTGTCAGGCGGAGCGCAGCCATTGATTGGCTGAGAACTCTGACGGGCAGTCTGCAGCGTCAGGAACAGTTGCCTAGGGCAGGAATGTGTGTCTCGAGGCTACCCCAGAAGGCATCTTTTAATCGTGCTGATGAAGCTTTATCTATGTTGCTGAAAAAGCTTCATAGTATGTCTGTTCCGCTGACGTAAAACGGGTGGTACATAATGGACGCTAGTCTTTCCGCTGACGTAGAACGGGCGGGTGAGTCTGCGTCATTATATGGTGGGCGCTAGCTGTTCAGCTGACGTAAAACGTGCGAGTGAGTCAGCGTCCTTTTTCTGATGTGCGATATCTTTCCCGTTGACGTAAAACGGGCGGGTATATGTTTAGCTAGGCGCAGCTTGTGAGTTTGTGATATGGTATTTGGTGCTATTTTGGTACCATATCCCTTCAGGTTCAAAGCAAAACACTGACTCATATATTTATATATGTCATAGCGTTAACCTTAATGTAGACACACATAAAATTTTATAGTGTTTTTGCACCCATCTTTATTATTAAAATACAGTCTCAAAAAACAATTTACGCGTAAAAATTTAAACGTATACGAAAATAAATTGTTTTTACAAAAACACTTTCAAATTAACATTTTACACATGTGTAAATGAAACAGTTTACACATGTATAAACAGTAAATTTACACATGTGTAAAAACAAATTATTTTCGTATACATTTGAATTTTTACGTGTAAATTGTGTTTTTGAGATTGTATTTTAGTAATAAAGATAAATGTAAAAAGAAATTTTAAATTTGAATGTGGAAGGTTAATTTGAGAACACCTATATTTCGTGCGAACCGTGAGAACGGCATCTAAAACCATTCAAATTCAAAATTTCTTTTTACATTTATCTTTATTACTAAAATACAATCTCAAAAACACAATTTACGCGTAAAAATTCAAACGTATACGAAAATAAATTGTTTTTACACATGTGTAAATTTACTGTTTATACATGTGTAAACTGTTTCATTTACACATGTGTAAAAAGTTAATTTGAAAGTGTTTTTTCAAGAAAAAATGAATTATTTGAAAAGAACATTCATTTATTAATGTTGTAATTTGATTATAATGAGGTTTTTATAAAAAAAAATTGATTTTAATTGATTTTTTTACTTGTTCTCACGGTTCTCACAATATTTAGCGTTCTCAAGATAACCCTCCCTTATATATATATATATATATACATACATATGTGATTGAGATCAAATAAGAACCAATGGGGGATTTAAGAACCAATTGTAGCCACTAGTTTAATTTATTAGATCAAGGGTTATTTAGTAATTTACCAATCCACTAATATTGGTAGTTATCTTTTTTAATTTAAAATTCCACAAATCTTAATATATAGGGGAAGGTTAATTTGAGAACACATATTTCGTGCGAATCGTGAGAACGCTATCTAAAACCATTCAAATTCAAAATTTCTTTTTATACTTGGAGTAAATTACCAAAACCGTCCCTGTGGTTTGGCCAAATTTGCCACTCCAGCCCAATCTTTTAAAAATTGCTTAAACAGTCTTTGACTTTTGAGAAAATAGGCCAAAACAGTCCAACGATTTAACCCAGTTAAGTTTCTGACGTTAAGTCAGGGGCATTTTTTTCAACTCACGTATAAATTTTGATTTTTCTCTAATAATATTTAACATTTTGTTTCTTATGTATATGTTATTTTGTGTGAAGGTTTGATTTTTTGTATTGATGCTTACTGATGTGTCAGGGTTCAATTAACATGTGTTAGTGATGCTAACACATATTTGTATTGGTGCCTACTGATGAATCTATCAATATTAACATGTGTAAGTGATGCTAACACATGTTAGTATATGTTCAACTAACACCTAAATTGACCCAGTTAATATTTTGCTAGTTACTAATGTTTAATTATTAAAAATAATTAATGTAGGAGGTTCTATGAACAACCACTGGACTTCAAGCCGGCTACTACGCACAAGGATCGACTTGAGATGGAGTGCTAAGGAAACGAGGTGAAAGATAAGGAAAAGGTCGACACCAGAGGCTGTAATGGGTACTCTCTATTTTTATCATGGGATGGAATGAATGCTACATCTGTTTCATACGTTACTTCGGAAGCTATGGAAAGTTATATGAGATTTTTGTGTTAAAGATGGAGATGAGTATACAGAATGGAGCATATTTATTTATTTATTTATATTTGTTATGATAGTTTTTCTTAGGATTTTTGGATTGTAATGATTTTATCATTTTTTATATAACTGTTAATTTGTAATGACCATTGTTTATCGTTTTTTTATATAATTAAATTTGTATGAATCACTTTTGTTGCGTTATATGCTGATTTGTAATGTTTTAGGAGAGCATTCACAGTAGCTCCCCCATTTTATGTGAGTATGTCCCCAAAATTATATGGGGTGGGTGTGTGTGGTTGTGAGTGAAGAAAAATGGGGAATCTAGTGTTGATCGGTATAATTGGGC
Organism: Ambrosia artemisiifolia; assembly: GCA_032199755.1. Classification (NCBI taxonomy): domain Eukaryota; kingdom Viridiplantae; phylum Streptophyta; class Magnoliopsida; order Asterales; family Asteraceae; genus Ambrosia; species Ambrosia artemisiifolia. The sequence continues at coordinate 1,899,936 of CM063514.1, forward strand.
TTACTTTGAAATCTTTTGAGGAAAACTGGAAGGTGTATTTATTTTTTAGTATTTGTTGAAAGTAGTTGTGAGTGGAGGAGAGAGAAACTGTAATGATTTTTAGTGTAATATGTGGTTGTGACTGATTGTGGGGGAATGAGGGATGGGGAAGCTACTGTGAATGCTCTTAGGATCCCTATCCATAGGGCTGCAAATGAACTGAACTTTCAGTGAACAGTTCATAAACTGTTCAACAGGAAGTTCGTTTGTGTTCGTTCGTTTAATAAATGAAAAAACACGAACAAAAAAAATTGTTCATTTAGTTAAACGAACGAATATAAAAATAGGTTATGTTCGTTCGTTTATGTTCGTGAACGTTCGGTAACATGCTCGTTTATGTACATTTGTGTTCGATAGTTTAATAAAGTTTTTAATTTTTATAATTTATTATTTTCTTTTATTTTTATTTATTTTACCCAAATAAAGAAGTAAATAATGTGAGGTAAATATATGGCTATATGATACCAATAAACCTACTTTTAGTATTCATGCTCATTATTATATGTTTCCACTTTCTGGCGTGGACACCTCCATTTTCAACGCCCTTCACCATACACCTCCAACGCCCTCCTCCATTCACCTCTGAAATTAGTTTTTTTAAGACACTACTTTATTATGTTTACCAATATTATGTTAAGTACTAAGTATGTTTGGATAATTAAGTTATATTTTGGGTAGATCTAGCTAATGTCATACTATATGTTAATTATATCTTATTCGAAAGTTAATATATGTCCGTTTGTGTTTGTTTCTATTCACGAACACTTCTTTGTGTTCGTTTTTGTTGATTTATGTTCATGAACACTTGTTTGTGTTCATTACTGTTCATTTATGTTCGTATGTGTTCATAAACAAAATTAACAAACGAACACGAACAGAAAATCTTGTTCGGCAAGTGTTCATAAACTGTTCGTAAACACATAATTTTCCCTAACAAACGAACACGAACAAAGAATTATTCGTGTTCGTTCGGTTCATTTGCAGCATGACCTACCCTACATGTGTGTAACATGTTAGCACTATTTAAATCAATTCCTATAAAACTAAATAAACTATTTATATAAACTTTTAAATTTGAATAGGTTAACGTGTTAACTCGTTTATTAAACAAGTTGTGGTGAAGTTAGGTTTATTAAACAATACATGTTTATATAACTTATAAAATAAACGGGGTATACAAGTTAGGGTTAGGATCAAATACACAGTGAAACGAAAATAGGAAGTCGTAGGAAGGGTATCAAACGGACTTCGATTGAACTCATTCAAGCGGCATTGGAACTGTCTTATCGAACCCTACGACGTCAGTTTTTAGGTCTTCGTTTTTTGGTGTTTTAGTTTGTAGTTTTTAGAATATGCGTTATATCATTGTATCTTTTATGTATCATTGTGTCATTTTTCAATTCATTGTGTCGTTTTTCTTCAGCATTTGTGTTATATTTTTTGGCATTGTGTCATATTTCATGATCTATTGTGTTTTTTGTATCCTTCTCACCCTTTTCATTTTTGTTACACTGTGTAGAATAACTTAACCCTACAAGTTAACTCGAATATCTAAAATCTAAATAGTTTTGTGTATTGATTCCTCATTTGAGAATTTTTTTATTTTCCTTAAGGTTGAAGTTGAAAGTGTATATAATATATACTTCTTTTTAAATTTATCAAATAGTAGTTTTATATATTGGCTTCTCAAATTTGGGACTCCAATAAATTTTTGATAGTGGAGACCTGAAGTTCTTTAATTTCATGATTTGGTGCCTTTCTTTTTTTTATCATTTTTTTGTATTTTTTTTATGAATAAATGAAGGAACATGTTGACTTTATTTATAAGCTTGTATTCGAGTACGATGATATTTGTTTGGTGGAGATCAACTGATGAAATAAAAAACGTTGACCCAATATTGATAGTGACTTAATAAGAACAACATACAAAATTTACTCATTACATAACCTGTAATATTTTTATTTGTTTGTTGTTCGATTTTCAAGCGTCTTGTTGAAAAGTAGGTGCGAACACACAAACACACTGCAAAAGTAGTGAATTCAAGTGAATAAGTAATGATATGCAGTGTAGGTGTAATAAGACGAAGGACAAATTTGTTTTAAAAAAAAAACCAATTCACTGCATATGCAAAGCTGAAACACATGAAATAAGAAATAAATTTTCCTTGTTATAATTTTATACACATATATATGTTACACATGTGAAAACTTAGTTTGCATGAAGGAGACAAGGGAACAATATGGTTTAGGTCAAAATCAACATTGAAGGATATGTAACATCTTTTGAAATGACATATGACTACTAATAATGTAACAAAGATAAAATTGAACCCTGAAAATTGAAATTTATAATAATAAATATAAAAGAATAATCTTAAAATGATAATGCAATCAAAATCAAATGATGGAACTTTGATTTTATGAGGATTTTGACAAAGACCACCAACCCTACATAAATGTTTTGCTACAAAGAATCCCTACATAAAGTTACTAAAGCTTTGTTTTTAGAATAGTCAAGAGTTCTTTACGCAAATTTTATATTCTAAACTATTAACTCACGGACGTATAGAGTACTTTTATAACCAGTTGGCGGGTACCACGGGTAGTCAGAACATCATTTGTTGACCGTTTAAAAAAAATATATAGAAATTAGTAGTAGACATTTTATCTTTTTTCTTAAAATATTTCCAAATTAAAAAAAAAACATTATAAATAAAAATTATTATAAATTTTGATGGTCAAACATTCCTTGCTATTTGGAAATTGAAGAACCCACCACAACCATGTATACATTATTATCATCTTCATCTCTTATTTCTTCTTTTTATGGGACATCCCCATTATCTTCCACCATCGGAATCAAGATTTTGAAGCTCAAAGTCAATACACTACCAAATTAATAAGTCATATTTAAGTATAATTGTTCAACCTAAAAAGAGCTCATCTCTTTTTCCTTTTTTTTTCCCTTCTAAAATGATACATGTTAATAAACAGCTTTTGCAAGTTAAACACATTGCAAAAATAGGTATACGCAACCCCAATAAGTGTTGGAAATTTCTAAGTTGTGAATGGAAATTAATACAATAAATTATTAATAAAACTCTTCAATGTATGGTGATTAACTCTTTAGTAGAGGTTTCTCATTTTCACTTAAGTAGTTTTTATTAGAGTTTAAGTCTCTAATTAATTATATAATTAAGTGAGGCTCTTCATCACCCATTGGTCTTGTATATGTGGTAAGCTTTGTGCCTAGTTTGAGGGCAAGAAAAACATACAAGAAAATATATGATATAATTTTGAAGAGTTCTAAAAGAAGAAGTGATTAGTTGAAGATCCAATAATCATTTTGAAAACCCATATGTTGGGTAACTACATAGAATGGAACACTCTTACACACACATACGCAGAGTACAAATACAGAAGTAAATCGAAGTCTGGTTATCTTTCAGGCAAGTGTGCAAGTCCGGCAGTGCACCACCACTGTTAAGAACCGGTGTACCCTGGGAACAGACCGCGAATCTGTTTAAGGGAATTGTGTCAAACACAATCCCGGTTTATGTTGATGATTTCGTCTTCGATTTTAATGTAAGTTTTCTAACAAACTTAAACAGAATTTTGAACAAACTTTCGTGTTCTTCCTAAGGAATTTGAATTCGCGAAAGTTTGTACATGTTTTCTTTTGGTACATCGAATTGGATTACATTCATAATAAGAATGCAATCTTTAATCCGAAAGTTTTATAGACAAAACGAATTTTTTGATTCAATTTTCGGATTCATGGGTGTTTGGGATGTGTTTGGATAAACTGAAATATTAACTTTTTAACATGTATATACACGGTTTGAATTTCTAATTAGAGTATTAGAAAAGACATAATTTTGTAAACCCATGTAAAACGTTTGCTAACGTTTTCTTTCTAATTAGCGTATTAGAAAGATAATTTCAAGGTTTTGAAATGTTTACTTTTTAATGAGAATATTGGAAAATAAACGGTTTCAAAATAGAATGTTTTGAAACATGCATTTCTAACAAGCGTGTTAGAATCGACGGCGTTGAAAGAATAACGTGTCATGAAACATTTCTAATAAGCGTATTAGAAATTATTATTTACAAAATCATAAGTTTAATGTGTAAACTTATAGATTGATTTCTCTAACGGGCGTGTTAGAAATTGATGATTTTGTAAAGACTAAATAAGGTGCTTATATTTCTAACAAGTGTGTTAGAAAAGATTTTTGTACAAAATACACAAACGTGTTGGAAATGATTATTTGGAAAAAATAATCAACATTAAACCGGTTTGGTTAAAATTTGACGGTTTCGAACAAGCGAGTTTGAAACGGGTATATTTTGGAAAATCCAAAGTCAATACCATTTATGTAGATGGTTTAATTTTCTAACGAGCGTGTTAGAAATGGTTTATTTTATATAAACCAATAAGTTCTAAAATGATTGTCATAATCATGTATTTCTAACAAGCATGTTAGAAACGGTCGAGAATATAAACCAATGATATTTAAAACGATTTTGGATAATCGTTTATTTCTAACGGGTGTGTTAGAAAAGGTTTATTTAACCAAAACTCTATATGATGAAACGTGTAATCGTTTGTATTCTAACAAGTGAGTTAGAAATGGTTTTGAATAATAAGACTATATTAGAGTTCATGGTTTTGATTTGTAATCAAAACATAAATATGTATACTTTATGGAAAATACTTGTAAAAGTAGAAATGTTTGTATGAATAAAACATGTCTTTTGCAAATTATATATGGTTTGATACTTGTATGAAAAGTATGATGACTTTAACCATATAATAGTCTAGAGAGACTATTTAGTGTAAAACAACTTGATGTTGTTTTGGACATATTTACTTGTTCTACTACTTGAAACTTGAAAGTAGTTAAGTCTAAACAACTTTGTTGCTTTGAATAGTGTATTGAGGGAGTACCTCGAAACATGCCATGAGACGATATAATTGTTATCATTTCGTCGAACGATAAAGTGTTGAAGAGAATAACACTTTGAGATTTGATGTTTATATGAATCCGGTTAAAGATATATATAATATGTTATATATATTTTGGATTACATTGAAATTATAATTTGGTAAATTATAATTATTAATTGGTAAAACTCTTCATATGGTGAATTGAAGAAAAACTCTCTAAAGAGTTAATTTATTTATGACACTTTATTATAGTTTTAAGACTAAATTAAGTGTATGATTGAAACTCTTGAGTAGAGTTCTTAATGCCATTTGATGAGGTTTTATTTCATATGGTGAAACTCTTGAGTAGAGTTCTTAATGCCATTTGATGAGGTTTTATTAGAGTCTTAATTAGAGTCTTAAGTCTCTAATTAAGTGACTAAGAAGGAAAAAAACTCTTCATCCATTCCCATTGAGATAATCATGATCAACGTGGCAAGTGTATTGAAGTTAAATGCACGAACACGAGATATGTCATCTAATGTTGAGAGCATTTACATAGAAATGCACAAATGTAGTTTTGATGACTAACAAATGATAGAAATATATATTATTATTCATAAGTCTTTGATAAATATTGCGAGATTTATTATAAAAGACTTAGAATAGTGATGGACATGTAGAGTTTCTACAAATCATCAATGTTGGTTGAACTATATGAAGAATTAGTAATATATTTTGGGAGAGTCACCCAATAAATAAGTTCAACAAATATAGACATATCACTTAGGGACATGTGAATGTCATGTCGTCGAGTGTCAATCTAATTGACTTGTTGATGATGAATATGTTCATCAAAGTGACTTATGTTAAGACTTATGTATAAGTCCTAAAGAGTTAATGGTGAAGCCTTGGAGATTAAAGGCAAACGAGTCTTTATCCTAATGGATGGAATTGATTATGGTTTTGAAGCATTCTTTAAACCAAGGTTTTGGAATGGTAAACAAAATCTCATTTTGTGTCTAAACTAAGACGTGAATGTTAGGAAGAGATAGTGAGTTATCTCTTAAGGCTGTGAAGAATCAGAATGAGGCATCTTCTATTCACATGCTAAGTATTCGTAGTCTAAAGCATGCTAGACTAATACTTGTTAATTTAGATGCTCCACGGAGAATAAATTAACTTTGAACATTCAAACATATGTGACGACATAAGAATGAATTTTGTAAAAGCAAAAATATAATTCATTAAAAGGATGACTCCAAAGGACCGAATAGATAGTTCATATATAGCACAGAAAACGGTTTGTGTGAGTAATATGGGTTGAGTAATATAATGGATGACCCCAATAACACAAAGATATAGATAGTCACTATCTTATCACGGGTGTCTTATGTCATCATGAGTGATATTACTCAAACTTAATCAAAGTGCAAGCAATGTGGGGGAAGAGCCATTTAAGAAACAATCCGTAGGAATGTAAAAATGGTACTTGAGAAGTTTTATGCGACATATTAAAGGCAGAAACTTTGATCACCCATTTGGTAGTTATCCAATAACAAGTGTGGAGGTGACTTGCATTTGAAAATGGAAGGTTTGATATGAACGAATGTGATTTTGGGAAGCACAAATCACACGAACCTAGAACAGACTTGTTATAAGTCAGTCCTATTATGTGGACAAAATTCTTGAGAAGTTCAATGGAAATGACCATAAGGTGGCTAGAACTTTCATTGACACGAGTTAATGTCTAGCTATGAAACGAGGTGAACCTATTAACCAATTAGAGTACTCAAGAATTATTGGCAGCCTGATGTATCTGATAAGTTGTATCAGACCAGACTTAGCAAGCAAGCTAAGTAGATACATGAGCAACCTAAGTTCAATTCATTGGAATTACGTGACACGGGTGCTTTGCTAATTAGGATACATACGAGACTACGGGCTGCAATATAAAAGATATCCAACAGTTATTGAAGGTTACTGTGATGCGAATTGGATATCTTACACGAATGATTCCAAGGCAACGAGTGGGTATTTGTTCACACTTGGAGGTGCTGTGATAACATGGAAATCATCTAAGCAAAATGGCTACGTCAATTTGTTAAGGATATACCTAGGTGGCCGAAGCCGGCATTGGGCCAATGCATACGCTGTGATAGTCAATCGGTAATTGGCAGAGCTCATATCACAATGTGTATCATTAAGAATAGGTATATAAGACGTAGGCATGATCGGTACGACAACTAATCTCTATAAGAGTTATCACTATTGACTATGTGAAGTCAAAGGATAACATCGCGGATCCGCTAACAAAAGGCTTAAGCAGAGAGTTAGTTTAGAAGTCGTCAATGGGAATGGGACTAAAGCCCATGAAAGGCTAAGTTTATGCGAAGGAAACCTAACTCAGCTGACTGGAGATCCCAAGATCTGAGTTCAATAGGACAACCTAATTGTATGAATTGGCGAAGGTCACTGTGGGGAAGAGTTGTTGGAAATCCCACATTTTGAAAAAGGGAGCTTACTATAAATTAAATAAGCTTCCTCGTCCATTCCTAAAAAGTGACAAGGTTGAGGTTAAGCCTATGGCTTTTAATGATTTGACTCAGGTAACCAGTCCCAGTAGATCACCTATGTGAGAGAGAAGTGGGGTCGCTTCGAAGGGTATTGTTGGGGCACAATACCTAAGAGCTCTCGCAGAACCAGGCACGTGTCCATGACCACAACGGACACAACTATGAGGACTTGACGTTGTCAGGGAGAGTCTTGTGTGAAGTGTATTGTCGTCTACACAAACGGCAGACGAGTTCAAAGACATCGCGTTCTACTCAGAGCCAGTGGGCTAAGTGCGTTTCATAAGCGAAGGTTCAAAGGGTCACACCTACCTATCGTATGCAAAACTCAACTGTTGAAATTTAATCAGAATGAGGTTGCTTCTGAGAATGACTCCCATTCATGTGGGAGTTTGTTGGAAATTGTGTGTGTTTTGATAAATCTCCATTCATGTGGGGGATTGTTGGAAATTTCTAAGTTGTGAATGGAAATTAATACAATAAATTATTAATAAAACTCTTCAATGTATGGTGATTAACTTTTTAGTAGAGGTTTCTCATTTTCACTTAATTAGTTTTTATTAGAGTTTAAGTCTCTAATTAATTATATAATTAAGTGAGGCTCTTCATCACCCATTGGTCTTGTATATGTGGTAAGCTTTGTGCCTAGTTTGAGGGCAAGGAAAACATACAAGAAAATATATGATATAATTTTGAAGAGTTCTAAAAGAAGAAGTGATTAGTTGAAGATCCAATAATCATTTTGAAAACCCATATGTTGGGTAACTACATAGAATGGAACACTCTTACACACACATACGCAGAGTACAAATACAGAAGTAAATCGAAGTCTGGTTATCTTTCAGGCAAGTGTGCAAGTCCGGCAGTGCACCACCACTGTTAAGAACCGGTGTACCCTGGGAACAGACCGCGAATCTGTTTAAGGGAATTGTGTCAAACACAAGCCCGGTTTATGTTGATGATTTCGTCTTCGATTTTAATGTAAGTTTTCTAACAATAAGTACAAGCCAAAACAAGCTTTTAGCCTAGGGTAACACTCCTTAATGAGAGCATCGGGTTCATGCCCTTTTGGCATCGTTCTAGCTTTGTTCGCAACCTTAGATATTAACAATTTTTAATCAATCGGCCGTAGATTCCAATCTCCTAAACTTAGTAATCATAGTTTGAAACTGGTTACTTTTGTAAGAATATACAAATAACATTAAATCTTGTTTATGAAAAGTTACACTAGTGGCGCAACAACAATCCTATAAAAACTATAATTCTTTTGTAATGAAACATTGAATAAATAGCTTAAAAAGTTTATCACATTATGTTCTAAAGTAAAAAAAAAAAGAATAGATTAAAAACAAGCCCATAAATGTACCTCAGGTGATAATATTATCTTTGACTTTATGTCTTTTTCATTGCTCTCCACATGATAGTTTGACTTGTGGCAATTTAAAAGGTTGATGAAAATGGTATCAATTTGAAGTAGGGGTTTTGGATATTTTTATTAATGTTGGTGGAATGAGAGAGATGATTAATCATGGCTTAAAGATCCTTAACTAGATCTTTCACTTCTACAAAAAGTTGGTGGGCTAATTAAGGTTGTCATATCATGAATAGTTTATGTTTTGGAATCTTAATCTTCTTAATTCAAAATTTAGAAATAAAATCCATTAATCCTTTTTTTCTTGTTTACAAGCTTTCTTAGTTTTGGGTTCACAGATTCAGCCCAATAAGAATTTGAATGATATTGTGGAAAGTAGCCCAGTTGTGTGGGCTTAAGGAGTTAAGGCTTAGTATCAAAATAAAGGGCAGACTTTTTCTTACTAATTTTAAAATAAAGGCTTAGTTGTGTGGGTTGGAAACCAGTTGGGTCGAACTTAAGTTTGACTCACTTAGCTGTGTTTGAGCTTGACTGACTTGTTTCAGGATGAACATCTAAGCCTCGAATCATAAATAGTTATCCAAAATCGAGTTGGCTTGGATATTTAATCACATATTTATATGCATATACTGTTTTTATATTTATTCGTAACAACTTTATATATTTATTAAATATTTTATTATTGTTTAATTTTGGACCACATATTCAATATTTTATTGTTGTTTAATTTTGGACCACACAACTGAGCTACTTCCCAAAAGGTCACTCATCCTGGTACTGCTCACACCTGAGCACGCTTAACTATGGAGTTCTCCTCTCATTCTACTAACATTAAGCCCCAAAACGCGTTAGCAATTTAAGAGGCATTGATTACATAGAAACGAAGGATCTCTCCTCACCACGGCTAATGTGGAATTTGCCTAGAGTGTCACAAAAAACTTGTGTTTGATAATAAAAGTAAGAGTTATAAGGTATTTTCTTCGTAACAAAATTGATTAACCCAAAACAATTGTTGAACTCAATAGATTAATAAATTGTGTCCATGGGGTGACTTTGAGGGGAGATGATGACAAGATATTCGTATTAAGAAAGACGAAATGCTTAAGATTATTGAACATGTCAAATAAAAGTTGGGATGTTACCTAAGAGCATTAACATTGGCATCTCTATCTTAGTATCAATAATTTAACTAAAACATGTTTCTCATAAATTTGTTTATATTCAAAAAAAATCCGCACATCTCATTCTTTATTTTAATCTTCGTTTTACTCACAAAGAATTACTTTACTATTTTTCTTGGCTTATACATTCTATATATAACATTTCGAATTGATGTGAACAGTAACCATAGCACAAAGCCACAAATGCGTAGCTGACCTACTGTTTTCTTTTTTCTATTTTCATATCTTCATTTTAAGGATTTTTTTTTTCAATTTTACCGTTAGTGATCTAATTAGTTGCTAAGTTACTCATTTAATTATTTGACAAATCCTATTTACAAAGTGTAGTTAATTATAGGATTTTTATTTTTTAATTAAAGTCCAAAATAACCATTTATAAAAGTAACAACATTCTGTTATTTTTGATATACAACTATCACTATCGAAATAATACAATGAATGATGTTAGCTTGACAAACTTACTTGATGTCGACATCGGTATTCGTGTCGTATCAAAACTGATATTGGTTTGTCATAACGATACAACACGAGCCGAATCAATATCAACCGAGTTCCCGCCGCGTAGCGCGGGGTAGTTTTCTAGTTCACAACATTTAATTAAGAGATGAATAGTAACAAATTAAATATAAAAATTGAATTTATTCTTAACCTTTTAATTTTTATATAAATAATAAAACAGAGAACCTAATGTAAATGTTAAACTAATGAAAACTTTATTATTTATCTATAACTTTATATGAAAAGTGAAATGAAGAAGCTACTGTGAATGCTCTAATCACACAGCTAAGGGTGTTTGGGGCACCACCATGAGGGGTGTCATGATGGCACCATCTTGCATGGAACATCGTTGTCGACTCTTCCGTCACATGGTGAAGGCATGCGGACATTGTGGTCATCATGATCATGGTATGGGTTGAATGTATTCTTTGTGAATGGTTATATGACTCTTAGAGAAAAAAAAAAATTACTATATATACATGCACACACATTCATATTTCACACACACTACACACTACACCACTCAAAACAACATTACAACATCACACTTTCTTTAAAAAGAATAGCAAGTGGTTGCTTCAAGGAATAAAACATCGAGTTCAAAGCAAAAAGTGTATAGGCCGAAGATTTATGATAATCTAGGCGAATGAATAGATTCCTTTTACAAGATGAACTGTCTTCAACCCAACGGTTTTTATACCAATATCCATAATTCTTCACCCAACCGAACATGCTAACCTAAATCACATCTGGTCTCTTCACTTTGCCTCTCAACGTGTCGGACAAACAACCGAGTAACCATTTCACTTATCGCAATCCAACCCCCAATACCAAAACCTACCATACCGTGAATCAACACGTCAAATACATCTCAATTCGGATGACGAATAAGAAGAATACCAAGAAAGAGTTTGAAGAAGTATATGAAAAAGTCCATCGTGGAAAACGTTCAAAAAACGTCAAATTGGGAAAAATAGTCGCACATAAAGTGGTAGACCTTATGTAAGGCTTTCTTACATATTTCTTAAAACTGCACGGTCGGAAATCAACAACATAACGATACGTTTTGACGTCCAGTCATCGAACATTTTGAAAAGCTACTCAGTGGATCTAATCGAAATATGGATCAAGTGAATTCGAATGGATAAATATAAACAGTAAAATGAGTCAGTTCAATGCATGCTACGTTCAAAAGGTAAATTAATAAATTTTACCAAAAAATAGAGTTCATACATTTTTTTATTAAAATGTAAATTATTAATTATATAATTCTAATTATGTAGACTCGCAATTGGCCAAGTAGATCGAATGAGTCTGCTATCATTAAGAATACCCTAAAAGACTACAATGTAACCTAAAAGAGAAGATCTTTCCCTCACTTGGCGTCATGGGATAATGTGAGATCTCAATCCCAATGGATGTCGGTTCTATTGTTGGACCTTGAAGGCCCAATGGGTAGTCTTTCCAAAAAAAACTCCATAACATCGGAGTCGGGACATTACACAACCTCAATGGACGGAATGTCAACCGACATGCCTTAAACAAATTTAAACCACGACCCCAACGACGATATAGCACTGACAAAGATGCAACATAGGAAAAGTGTCAAGTTATCAAGAAGCAAAAGGAATGAAGGTTTGGCGGATGTCGTCTTCGGTCTTCGAATGCAAGACGAAAAAAAATGGCGGACATAGCGAATAATAGAGAGCGGCACAATATAGCGGCGGAGTCAAAAATTAAAAGAGATTCGTTATGCATTAACCACTTGCATAGACAAGAAAAGAACCAGGATTTAAAAGTTTTCATGGAGTCAGATGAAATATTGCTAAACTGTGGTTGTTGATCCTATTATATCTCAAACAAAAAATTTGTACGAAGTAGGTTGGGCCATTAAATTTTAGGTTGTCGATTTTTTATCATTTTAGTTTTTTTTTTAATTTTTAATTTGTAACTTTTAGGGTTTTTTAAGTTTAATGAAAATGCTTTTTTACTTTATTTTTTATTTTATTTTATTTTTTTTTGAACGGTAAATTTCATTAAAACACGACAAGTCCTTAAAACAAGGACCGCCAAATACAAGACTACAACATATACAAAGGACAAACGGCCCAATCCCTCCAAATTATGGAGTCAAACCTAGAACGATTTTTAAGCCATAAAAACGACAAAGATTTAACTAGCGCCACCACATCGAGTACCTTAGGAGGAGTATTTTCGAAAACCTTTTGGTTTCTTGCACTCCAAATCGCCCAACACGTAGTCATTACAATCCCCCTAATAATTTTTTTAGCCCACTTTGGACCTTGAACATTCTTGTAGATCTTGAGCAAGTCTTCAAAGTCAACCACTGTCACAAAATCTAGTCTGCACCATTTTTCGATAAAGGTCCACACTCCAAAAGCAAATCCACAGTTGATGAAAATATGGTCACAAGTCTCATCATCAACATCGCATAGTGGGCATGTAGTAGAAGGAATAACAATTTGTCTCCTTTGAAGAGCAAGCCGGGTCGGTAGACGGTGGTGATGCACTGATGTGCCATCAATTACACATATTTAACATATATAATTAGTCTTTATAATAGAGTGTATTTGAGCTAAAACTGTTAATAAATGCTACATAATTGTTTCTATTCGCGATTTTCAGGAAATTGAAACTCCAACAAACAAAAAAAGCAATTTTAGGGCAAAAAAAGCACTAAATGGAGATTCCTAAAGACAAAAGACCAAATGCATGTCCCAAATATGTGTAAAGACTCCTAGAGGCAAAATAGGCTGCAAAAGCATCTTTGGATTGACCATGCATGGCCACACAGATTGGTACGATGGCATGACACTAGAAGACAAAGCAGCCAGCTGGGGAAATAAGGAAAACATTAGTGTTGTCTAATGCACACCCATGTGAATGGGCGTGCAACCCTCAAAGGACAGACATGACCGACCCAACAGCAACAGAACATACCTAGAACAGATGCCCGAGCGTGCATATCCTGAAATTTTGCTAATAAATAGCACATTTAATACAACCGAACTTGTGCGTCCCTTGAACCATTTTCACCATCTTGGGGACCTATACGTAGGCCTGGGGCCGATCATGAAATGTCACCGTAGGTTAAGTTTACATACAATAAAGTCGAGGGTCGTGAGAATCACTTCATACATCATGGTGGTTAGAAGCTTTTCTATGAGTGGAGAGCTCTCATAATCTTGTGTTGTTATTCTTAGATGGTTTTATTCATCCAGTATACTCTAAACTCTTCAATTCATTAGACTTTCTAAATTATTAGTAGTTTATTTTTAGTTACTTGATGTGTTTATCTTCTTAACTAATCCTTGTTTGTTTATCTTTTGTGACAGCTTCAATTAGTGGTTTACTTAACAATCCTAAAATAAATCTAAGTTTAATTTATTAAAAACTATTATGGGGTTCGTACGGCTTCTGGTAGCCCCATGCTAGATCAAAGGTGAGGATTCCGATAATGAGACATATCCTCTGGGCTTCTGATATCCAAACCGAATTCGAAACAATGGCTTCTGAAGTGGACCAGATCCTAATGACAAGTTCTGGTACCTTATCAGATGTGTGAGTGTTTTTTTTTTGGCATAGGTTGGATTCCTTACGGGTGCACCCATGGTCTTTGAGCCACACACCTTTAGGATTATGAATCACCTTTGTTAAGGTTATCATTCACAAGGCTTGGGGGTTAAGGGTTGTCATTGTTAAGTCATTTAATATTCACTAAACCAAACTCATATTTAGATTATCATTAAATATTTAAGCTGGTAATAGTATTTATAGAGTAACATCTTTCACAATCTTCGAAGTGCAGGAAATTGCTTGGAGTTGTTTAGAGATGTATAATATAATATAAAGTTAAACATAACAAGAATACTTCATCTAGCTCTCATTAGTACAAAGGTGTTTGCTACTTAGGGGATTTCTCACCACAACTAATCTTTTCGTACAAAAAGTGAGAGTTAAGGGGGGAAGAAGTAATCCTAACTAGAGCTCCCCTCTAATTAAATTTAATAGGATAAATTAGAAAACTCATTGCTTAAATGAGCGGCTTTACGGTGGTTTAGGAAGCGTCTAAAAGCAGGACCTAAACTTTCTAACAAACTATTCTAAATGTGTGTGTTAGGCATGATGACACTTGCAGATCATGAGAAGACTGGCCTACAGGCCAGCAGTCTGAAGACACCTTTTATGCGGGCCGGTACACTTCCCCTGCCCGTGAATCATTTAGTTGGCAGAACGCCATCCCTTATTTATTTCTTTTCCCCTCTCCTAACTCTAAAGGGGCCATTCAAACCCGTTTCCACATGAATAATTAATATAATTAATCTACTTATCTAAAGAGTACCTAAGACTAGCATGTTTAATAACCTACTATGTATATTTTTATCATTTTAAAAAGAACCTTTTCAAAAACTATATTTTTCAAATCCCTTTCGTTTTATTTTTCTTTTCAACTCAATTAACTAAAGTGGTGAAGGGTTGAGTACGGAAAAGTGTGTTCTCTGGAATACGATACTCAGTATTTACCCTAAAATCTATGCTATATATATATATATCAGGTTCTCTACCTATGTGTTAGTTTTAGTTTTTAATTAATTATCGTTTACTTAGAATTTAAAACTCGATACTGTTTTAGTAAAATCATCTTTTTCCCAAAACCTTTGGTGTTTTTAACATTAAGTTTTTGGCACCGGAAATGATATCTTTTAAACTACTAAAACCGACATATCAGGTGGTGCAAGTGATTTAGTGATGATTTATTGGAATGAGGTGTCAACTTAGAATTGGTTGAATTTTATTGATAGTATGATGGGTGCCATAGCTACCCTAAGAGCATGAATAGTGGTTTACGCCATCTATGAGCATTTTTTAGACATGTTGACGCCACATCAGTGGAGCCAATTTTAAACCGAAAAGGGTGAGTAATGGTTCAAGCCCCTTCAATGATTATCTAATTAATGTGTATTTTTTAGATAAAATTGGAGAGAGAAATAAGGGAGGGAGGGAGAGAATTTAGAGGGAGAACGTTGAAAGAGATGGGTGAAGCAACGTGAAACAAACCACACGACTAGCCTTTCATAGGGGTGTTCGAAAATTTTGATATTCGATTTAATTCGATTCTATTATCAAGAATTCGATTTACGGATCAAGAATTCGAATTTGATACAATTCGAGTTCAGTAAATTGAATACAAATCGAATATGATTTTTTTTATTTTAAATTCGATTCGAATAAAAATAATACATTATATATATATATATATGGTGGGGTTCCTGTGCAAAGGGCATTTTTCGTACAAAGTGTGAGAAGTCTATATAGGCATTGTGTTTTAAATTTTAGGTATGATGTTTATATTCTTTAGGCATAGTATTATATAGAAAAACAAAAACTTAACAATTAAAAACACTAATTAATGTATTCTAGACATGCAATTTAAAACACCATACGAAGAAAGTAATCAGTGTGTTTTAAATTGTTACGCTTTGTGTTTTTCTATACAATGCAATGCCAAAGGAATCGAAAACATCATAGCCAAAATTTAAAACACAGTGACAACATAGACTTCTCACACTTTGTACGAAAAAATGTCCTTTGTACGAAAAAATGATTCCCGCGGAACGAATCCTGCGCTTGGTAACACAATTCTGCACAGGATTACATTAGGATGGTGACGTCATCGTCACAAAGGAATCTCAGCACATGGACCTACGCCCGGAATATTCGATTAACATTGTCTTTTAGTACGAGGATGTACGAATGATCAAGAATGAAAAAGATCCGGTCATGTGCTGAACGCACTCTGCGCCAACTAGATGACAACACGTGTCAGGGGTGGTCCAACAACCCCTGACAGTGAACAGTGACGTGACTGCTCCCATGCTTCCACCATGCTGAAGTGAATAGTACCGTCAGAGTACTGTACATACATGCTTACCTGCTCCCGGACGTCACATCAGAAGCCACCAGCTGGTCAACCATGTTGTGTCAGGGAGAAGCGCCGGTTGCGCCCAATCACGTCGCGCCACGTGGAATTTCAGCAAGCCAAGTCATACCTTCTCTCACATCAGCATTTATTACCACGTGCCCTCTCACCTACTTCTTGGGCCGAAGATAATTCGATCCAAAACTCAGGCCCAAGTTTATTACTTCAACCATGGGCCATAATGGTTGGCCCATGATTTCCCTATAAAAAGGAGGTTATCACTCCTTTGCAAGGGGTCGAACACTCATCAAAAAATAGCTCCAAATGAGATAGTCTATAACACTTGCAATATTTCTCTTTGTATTCACTCAAGTAATAAAAGATATATCATTTTACAGTGGACGTAGGTCGATCTAGACCGAACCACTTACATCCTTGTGTTCTTATTTTCTCATACACTTCACACCGTTTATCAATTTAGCCGCATCCAATATGTCTTGACTCTTTTTTAGATGTTTTGATAGCACATTTGTGAGGCCTAAAATATCATCTAACAAGTGTATATAAAACACAAATTCAACTTTCATAAAATATGATAAAATACCTCCGGCATAAAATCGTTATTGAATACTCCCTCCTTCTTCTTTAATAAATGCAAGCACGTCGACAACTTTCCGAAATAATTTAAGCAAACTTTTAATTGTTCTATGATAAGAACCCCATCGTGTTTCTCCGACTCGCGCAAGGGAAATAGCTTGGCTTAATCCTTTTCCGGTCTTAATGTTATTGGGAATGGAGGGTAGGGTTTAGGACTTTGGGCTGTTGATTGTAGAAGACAGAAGAGGAAGACGAGGGACAGAACAGGCAACAGGGTTCATTTTTTTGTTGTTTGGGTTTTGGTCACGGGTGGGCTTGATGGGTTGGGGTGGACTAATGGGGTGTTTGGTTTGGGTTGGGACTTGGGTAGTTGAACTTGGGTTTTATTTGGGTTTAAAAAACTTGGGTTTAGACTTTAGAATGTGTTACGTGCTTTATTCGAGTTTGATAAATATTTTTTGAGTAACGTAAATTCGTAACGTATAACTTATTTTAATAGTAATGTAGAATTTATTAGAGTAGTAACGTTTTACAAAAATCGTAAAAAAGATCCACTTCGCGCGAAAAACCAAGGGGCAAAGGACGCGGCCTGTATCCAAAGGCTATGTCCACCCATGTGCGCTAGCCCGTGTGGTGTTGATGGCGTGGAGAGGCTTCACACCACCCTCTCACGCCCTCACACCATGTTAGTCTTAGAAGTTAGAATAATGGAGAACAAATCTGATTTAAAATCTTATGATTAGAAGGTGTTAGAATACCTTTTAACACCACACCCTCAACCTCATAGTTTCACGGATTAACTGATTCCATGTTTAAGTTGACGGACAAACATATTTTACTTGGTTACATATACTAACATGATGTGTCATTTGGTAAAATAGCTAGTGATTTAATTGTAAAACTAATGACATGGGTATTTATGGGATAATATAGCTTGAAAAGACAAAATGTTATTCGTTTTTTTCTCGTTGGTATTACACGTCAAGGCAATTTACATAATTAATTTAATATGAAATGCATTAACATATTGCCTCATCCACGTGAGCACATGGGATTGATAATTGATTGATGTGCTGCTTTCCCAACTTGTGACATTTTTCATTCTAGTCATACAATTAATAAATAATCCGACATCTACATATTTTTCTCTCACGAGTGGGGTGTACTCAGAGCGTGTTTGGGATTGTTTATTTAATTATAAAAGCGCTTTTTTTCGGAAGTGAATATTGGATTATGACCTTTTTAAAATGAGTTTTTATTAAAGTGTTAGGATTAACTTTTATGATGTGAAAAAACGATAAGTCAATTGTGAAGATTGGTTGTATGGGTGATTTTTTTTTTTCCAAAAGACAACAAAAAACTTGAATTTTTCAATAAGTTGTTTTAAACTCAATCCCAAACACCCTCTCAGTGGTTATGTAGGTTTGGTTTTAAATAACATTTATCATTGATCTAATTTATACATTTGATTTTTGTTTGGGGAGGGGGCGAACATATTAGATACTAAAACAGAGATAATAATTTTCAAAGATAAGGAGTTAAACTACACACTTCAAAGGATAAAATTAGGGAGAGACTAAGGGGTTGTTTGGTTCATTAAGTGTTGAATCATTAAGATGTTTGAATGGTTAAGTGCTGAATCATTAAGTTGGACCTCTTAATGGTTAATTTTTTTGTCTCACATTGGTAGGAAAGTCTCATTAAGGTTCAGCTTAGTTCAATGCTTAATGGTTCAGTGCTTAATGATTCAGCAACATCCCAAATCTTAATGATTCAGACTTAAGCATTCCATTCAGATACTGAAACAAACGCACTGAATACTGAATCATTAAGCACTGAATGGTTCAGAGCCTCATTAAGAGGCTTACCAAACAGCCCCTAAGACCTTCCTCGCCTTAAACAAGTTCCGCCATGACGTAAATAAAAATAAGTATGTTGCAAGATACAAAAATGATATTTTTAACGGTTTTAAAACCGATTCAAAAGTTATAATGACTCATCACTATCTCTGAGTCCATGTGAAGATAAAATGAGAATGTTAAGACAACAAGGAAAATGACCAGGTTTTAGGTTCGAGACTATATAGGGTTAGAGGGTTCTTAAGCTCCTAGATCGATATGCACAAAGAAGCAAACACCATTAGCTTCAACTCAGGAGGGGCCCTCCTGTATTCGGACTCCTACATGAGAATAAGTATGTATTCATTATGGAGTTGGGAAATATGAAGGTAAGAATGTAAGAGTGAAACAGTGGGAATGTGTGGTTGTTCTGACAACCAGAGGACTAGGTGAAAGAGTGACCACTGGTTACTCATCATAAGAAAGTCTGACTTTTACACCCCTAGACATTTCTTCCTGTACATTGCCATTAAGAAGATCTCTGAGTTGCAAGACGTTTCTTCATACTCCTTCTGGGGTAATCTCCATCCGTTTAACGGGGAACAAGATGTCATTTCTAGGTGATGGGTTGACAGCTCTTGAGGATTGTGGTGTCCTGAAATTAGGCATGTCTCCCAGAGACGGTTTGACCATGGTGCGTCCGTTCTAGGTGTGTGTCGGCTGACTCTGTCACCGGAAGTGTGACTGGCAACCGGTATTCCTGGGACACCCTCATTTGGATGGTTGTCTCCACTGGTCATTTGGAAATGGTTACTTAGGAACAAATGGGACTGAAAAGACTACCAAAGCTTTTGTTCTAAGTAGGGAAAGCCCCATGGTGGGCGCCACTTGTTATCACAACAAAGAAAATGACCGGGTTTTACGTTTGAGACTATAAAGGCTTAGAGGGTTCTTAAACTCCTGGATCGATCTGCACAAAGAACCAAACACCGTTAGCCTCAATGCAGGAGGGGACCTCCTGCGTTTGGACTCCGGCGTGAGAATAAGTATGTATTCATTAAGGAGTTGGGAAATATGAAGGTAAGAATGTAAAAGTGAAAGAGGGGAGTGAGAATGAATGTGTGGATAGCTTATCCAGGGATCTCCTTATATAGGCAGTAAGTTACCGCCCAAGAGCTCCCTTAGGGAAGCCATTCTACTATACCTGGTAAGCTTTGACCCTTCTTCTTTATCCTTGCAGACAAGTCTTGCCATTTTGGTATAAAACCACTTTTTGCTACTTTTTAGGTCTTATTGGCACTGTTTGATGTGAACACTATGGATCAGAGTGAAAGTTGACATTACTTTTGACTTCTCCATAAAGTTATTATTCACCTTTGTAGCTACGAGCTACCGTAAGGCAGCCTAATGCATCCTGAGCTTTCCAGTGTTAGCGTCTCAGCTCCGATGGGTCAGGTAGCTTTGGCTAGGTCTTCAGCCCCCAGTCATAAGCATTTGTAAGGCAATTATAAGTGCTTGTGACTTATAAATCTTGTAATACATAGACCATGTTGTAAGGCGTTTATGCTTTCAAGTCTAAGAATTGTTCATGAGCTTCCCTATAAAAGTTTTTTATTTTAATCTATAATGGATTTTTTGACTTTAATATGGTGACCCTTCATTGCTTAGAAAAACCTTTTTCAATTTTCTATAAGTCATCATTGCCTCCTTGGGAGAAACTGTACAACGTTTATTCCAGAGATCTTCGTTATCCCCATCACAGCTGCCGCAGGCTAGGCTATGACTTGATACCTCGTCAGGCTAACGTCAGCCATAAAGAGGGACAATTGTACAACGGTTATCCCCTAGATCTTGTTAACCATCGATTCAAATTTGAATTTTCCTTTATAAAAGCAATTGAAGATTCCTTTCATTTGCACTTTATCCCATTTTTAGATAAAAAAACACCTTTTCGCAATCTTTCTTCTTCGTCGGCGCTTCAACTTTTCTTCTTTATAATCGGTAAGTCTCTTCCTTTGTTTTCATTGCAAATCTGTTATGGGTTCGAAAAGTGATCTCCTTTCCCAGTTTTATCGTCTCTCCCAGTCTAAGGTTGAGCGATTTTGCACTGGTCAGGGTATTCCCCTTTCATTTGAACCAAGAGTTCCTAAAGGTAAGACCCATGTTATTGTCGTTCGCTCAGAGAAGATAGCCTTGTGAACTCGTCAGTTTGATTAGGCTAACCTTCGCAACCCTTATTCTATTTTTTTTCTAAATGTTTTTTAGTATCATCTGTTATCCTTGGGTCAGTTGTCTCCTCCGGGTGTTACCCGAATCATACATTTTGAAATGGTTTGTCAATGATTGGGTTGTGAGCCCACTTTGCTCTTAAACTAGCATTTCTTTCGGTTAACAAAAAAATGGGAATTGTTTCACTATTTAGAAGACCCGATGTGAACTTACCCTAATTTCATCCACCATGGGCTTAGTTTTCACTTGGAAAGGTATGTTCTTTTTTGTGAATGATAATTTGCTTCCCTTCAAGGCTCCTTAGAGGCTACTGATTCTCCCTTAAATGAGAAAGAGCCTAATCCAAAGGACTTGACCAAACTTTGTTGAAAAAGCTTAGATCTTTCCCTACCTGACTTCGTACCTTTCTTGAAGAATTCTCGGTTATCATGGGGCTTAGTACCAATTGGGATGATGCTGCCACTAAGCCTGTGATGATCGTTGGTGGGGTGGGTACGTGTTGTTAGTCATGCATTTGTGTTTTTCTTTTTGTTGGTTAAGTTCCTATGGATTTTGTTTCATTCTTCTTGTGGATATGAGCACTTTGGATTTCCTTGCCCTGGATGATATTTCTGATGTTGATTTTGAGGCTCGTGTTGTTGAAGAAGGGAAGGTGAATGTTGTGTTAGGACCGAGCATGTTAGGTACCAGGTTGGGGAGTATACCAATATGGTCACTTCTACTGTCCCTACTTCTGAGTCTTCATGGAAGAAGGCACACATTGTTCGTTGATCGAGTAAGCGGTTAAAAACTTCCTCTTCTTATGGGTTGGTTAAGCAGTCTTCTTGGCCTTTGGTAGTGGAAGATGATGATAGTTGCATCATTGATAGCCGCTGATACAGGTTATACCCCTTCTTAAAGGAAGGCTAAGCTTACTCTTTCTAGCCCTTCTCTTAAGAGGGATAATGGTTCTTTCAAGAAGCCCAAGGATGTAGATGTTGCTTCCATAGGGAAGGCTGCTGCTAAGTTGTTGATGTTCAAAGAGGAAGGTGGTGCAAATGCTGATGCGATTGTTAATGTTGAAGGTGTTTCGTTTTTAGGCAAGAAGAGGTTGGTGAGCCCAGTCAGGGTATCTTTGTTCCAAAGTGGAATATAAAGAATTGTGATACCCTGAAGAAGGCATCTATTCATCAAGAGGTTATCTGAAATTGTGTTCCTAAGGCCGAGAAGAAATTGAATGATGACTGGATGGATAAGGATGTGATGAAGAGGATGCACTATCACTTCGGTTAGTTTCTTTCTTTATTCCCAGGTTGTATGGAGAAGTGGGGTGAGTTGTTGGTTCGTCATGAGTAGGTAGAAGCCTTTTATGAGGAAAATGAAGCTACAATAGAGAATGCTATGGAGGAGTTGAAGTTGTTGAGTGCTCGGGAGAATGATCTATTTCAAGAACTTGTTATTTCCTGTACTCAAATTGAGTTGGACAAACAGAAGTTTGATAATATTCTAAAGGGTTTGAATGAGGAGAAGGCAAAGGTTTCCGAAGAGAAAGCAAATTTGGCTCGAGTTAAGGAGATTGTGAAGGAAGAGAGGGTTGCCATAGAGAAGATGGGGGTTGAGCTAAGGGCTCAAAAATTTAATGCTCTCCTTGCTGAAATCTATTTTAAAGCAATAGCTCTTAGTTGTCATGGGGGTATCTTAGTTGGATTTAAGGCAGCTGAAGTTAGTCAGAAGCCTGAGGAGTTTCCATCCTTCAATCCTGCAGTCGTTACAGAGTTTGTTGATGTCATGAAGGTAATGGAGCGATCTACTTATCCTTACATTTTCTCCATTGGGAAATGCTCCGAGCAGCCGCTTTCCTATTTGCAGAACTTGGAGCCGGGAAGGTTGAAGAAGGATGTGGCTGATGAGGTCTTCAACTCCTATGTCTTGAAAAGGCCTTTGAATATCATGCTTACTAATTTAGGGGACTCTGGGGAAGGGAGCTCTGAATGCTCAAAGTCATTCCAGGAGCCTTAATTTGAGGATCCCTTATTGGGGCAACAAATGGACAATCCCTCCCGTGTTCAAGCTTTGGAAGTTTAGACTACTCTTTCCTCCCCTGCTGATGATGACCCATTCCATGGCCTTGACACACCTGACCTTTATCAGGATGTGGGCAGCAATGCAATGGTCTCCACCAGCGAGGATGATTCCGCCAACAAAGGACATAGTTCTAATCTTACATGAATTTGATGTTGTTTATGTTTAGTACTTTCATTTTCAAGTTGTAATGCCAACCTTCATGGATTTTAATTTTGGTGATTTAATGAATATGCTCCCCCACTAGGGGTGATGCCTTTATGTTTAATGTTTGGTTGCCTTGTGTGTTTGCAATGTCTTTAACATTTTATTTAAGTTAGATGTTGCAGTCACCGAACTTAAGACCGATGCAAACTTATCCCATGAGCTTCTATATTGCAAATTACACTTAGTTTTATTTTTTATGTTCATTTCTTTGGTTTCACTGAATATGTATGAGTCGTCTTGTTGTGAGGAGCTCAGGCTCTTACATGGGTTTAGGTGTTGTTTTTAACTTGTCCCATGGAGTTGTTGATTGTTTTAGGAACTCGTCCTGTATACAGAAGGTGCTTAGCCTTGTTTTCTGTTAAGCGGTTGTGGCCTAGGAACTCATGCCCGTTTCATGGGTAGATATAGCGGCGGATCCCATGGAGCCTGGTTAGGAGGGGCTCACCCTTTGATAGTATAAAAGACAAGTTCTTTGACTTCAAACCATAAGTCTTTCATTTCATTTTCAAATACATGGTAAAGTTACAACTGTTAAACATAAATATTTTGGGGCAATTACATATATCCCCCCTTCAAACTTCATAAATTACATATATACCCAAGTCAAAATTTTATTTACATATTTCCCCTTCCCAAAAACTAAAAATATCAAATATACCCATTCTATTATTAAGCACCTCATATCATTACATGTTATGATGAATGTAATGATATGAGGGGCTAGTAATGATTATGTAAGAGTGTTAGAACACTCGTTTCGGTGAAATCAAGTTGTAGGATGCATGGAAACATTTTCCATGTTACATGTTCTTGGTGGTTATAACTTACTAAGTTGGAAAGATCGTATGGGATATAAGTTGTAGGATGCATAGAATATTTTGTATGACTTGTTGTGAATGTAGTTTAGTAAAAGAATTGGAGGTACAATAGTTATTTTCCAATGTATTTTTAATAGAATGGGTATATATGTAATTTATGAAGTTTTGTAGGGGGGTATATGTAATTTATGAAGTTTTGTATGGGGATATATGTAATTTAAATTTTGGGCTGGGTATATATGTAATTATAGTTGAAAATAGGGGGATATATGTAATTAATCCAGATTCAGGTGCTTGTCACTCCAATGCCTTGAGTTCATCTTCCCATTTGTGTCAACTAGCTTATTGGACCCCTTTTGTGTGCTTCATTGAGGACATAGAGGCCTTCCCATCAGGGACCTAGCTTGTCGATACTTTGTTGCTTACTAGCTTCATTGCATCTAAGTATAAGATCTCCTGGTTTGAAAGATCCTTTTTTACTCTTGAGTTGTAATATGCTTCCAACTTTTTCTTGTATCTGGCTTCCCCAATGAAGGCATGATCTCTTGCTTCTTTTAGGAGGTCCAGATTTAACAGCACTTATTAGTTGTTATCTTTGGAGTTTATTTGTGTGTTCCTTCTTTAGCTTACCTCGTTCTCTGCAAGTATTACATCTGCACTTTCAGAGGACACTAGGAGCTCGTCCACCCAGTTCTTGCCATACCATCCTAGTCTTGTTTTGATTCCCTCTACGATGCTTATATTCATACTTTCAACTGTCCATTGGATTGTGGGTATGTGGTGTGTCGGTTTTAGCAATATAAAAGATATCATTTTTCCGATGCCAAAAACTTATGGTGCCTAAAACATCAAAACATTGGTTTTAGAAAAAGAGGATTAGTTACTAAACCATTACCGAGTTTTAAATTTATAAGTAAACGATAATTACTTACTTAGAAACTAACACTAACACACGGGCAAAGAACCTGGCGTTCTTAGTATAGATTTTTAGGATAAATACCGAGTATCGTATTCCAGAGAACACACTTTCTCCTACTCAACCTTCCATCACTTTTGTTAATCGGGTTTTAAAAAAAAACGGAGGGGTTCTAAAAGAAAATAGTTTTGAAAAGTTTTAGTTTGAAAATAAAATATAAAAACGGTAGGTTTAGAAAACATGCTACTCATGGGAACCCTCCAAATAAATAGATTAATTATATTAAAAGTAGTAGTAGTTTTAATTATTAATGTCGAGAACGGGTTTTGATCGGTCCCTTCAGAGTTATGAAATGGGAAAAGAACTAAATAAGGGATGACGTTCTGGAAACTATATGGGTCACGCCCATGGAAAGTGTACGAGTCTCCATAAAGGTGTCTTCAAACTATTGGCCCATTAGCTAGTCTTATCCTGGTTGACAAGTATCATCGATCCTAATGCACACAAGTCATGCAGCTTATTGGGAAGTTTGAGTCCAACTTTTTAGGTACTTCCCAAACCACTGCAAAACCACTCGTTTAAGCACTGGGTTCTCTTAAATCATCTTCCTAAATTAATGTAGAGGCTGAATTTCGACCGGGAATACCTTCCACCCCTCTTAACTCTCACTTTCTGTACCGAATGATCTCACAAATTATCATCATGTGTGATGGAGGACCCTCTAAGAAGCAAAAGACTTTGTACTAATGAGAATTAGATAAATTATCCTTGTTTTGATTATCATTAAAAGTGACAACTTAAATATTTATTGATCAAGTAAATATAAGTTTGGTTTAGTGATTAAATGCCTTAACAAATTCAACGCTTAACCCCCAAGATTTGTGAATAATAACCTTAAAAAATGTGGAACATAATCCTAAAAGTGTGCAATCCTAAGATCACTGGTGCACCCGTAGGGAATCCGCCAATTGCCAAGAAAACCACTCACACATCTGGTATGAAACTAGAAACTTGTCACCCGGATCTAGTCAACTTCAGAAGCCATTGCTTAGAACCCGGTTTGGATATCAGAAACCCGAAGGATCTGTCTCACTACCTGTTTCGTTGCCTTGGATCTAGCTTGGGACTACCAGAAGCCATACAAATCCCATGATAATTTTAATATAAGTTTAGTTTTGGTTGATTTTAAGGTTGTTAAGCTAACCACTGATTGAACCTGTCACGAAAGATAAACAAACAAGAATTAGTTAAAAAAATAAACACATCAAATAACTAAAAATAAACTACTAATATTATAAAAAGTTTAAACAAACCGAATAGGTTTGGAGAATACTAGATGGATACAACCATATATAGATGATAGCATAAAAACATGAAGATCTTCCACTCATAGACAAGATTCCAATCGTCTTGATCGTATGCGTATAATGTGATTTTCGCAACCCTGTACTTTAATGCATGTGAACTACTCCTACGGTGCCATTTCTTGATCGAGAATGCAAGCTAGGAAAGCTCCTAACCTTGAAGAGGTGTTAGGTCTGCCCTAAGGCCTTCCACAAGACCCTAAGAACTCTGCAATAAGGGTGTAAATCGACCCCAAGATGGCACACCAAATGGTTGAGTTGAGCTTGATATTTATAGGCTAATTAGGCTGAGCACAGCCATGCACCAGGTGTCAGCACGCCCGTGCATCTGCCCTACGTACGTTCTGTTGCTGTAGTGAACAGTATATTTGTACCAGGGGAGGAGCAAGCCCGTGCTCATCCTTGAGCACGCCCGTGCACAAGACAGAATGATGTTTTCTTGTCTCCCAAGCTAGCTGCTTTGTCTTTTAGTGCGCAGGTCCTTATACCAATGTGCGTGGCCATGCTAGGTCAATCCTGGACTGATTTTATTATTGTTTAAGACCCAAGAAGGTCTTTACAAATCCTAGGAACATGCTTTGGGTCTCGTATCTTCAGTAATCTCCAGTTTTATTTTTTTTTTACCAAAAAATCACTTCTTTCCGGGTTAGAGCTCTAATTTCCTGATAAACACAAATAGGAACGATTAACTAGCTTTAATTATCAATTTTAGCCCAATTATATCCTAATGTGAGACTATTTATGCATGTTTAATATGTGTAAATTATGGCACATCACAATACCCCCACACTTAGACAATTGCTTGTCCTTAAGCAACCAAACAAAAATCAACCTAAGGCAACTAGTAATATATAAAAATCGTCAAGTCACTTATTTTATTTATGTTAGAAAAATAAAAATTTCATGATACGCCTACTTAACCCTTAGATTATGCTCAAACCTATACCTGCACACAAGGTTCACTCAACACTCAGGTTTAACTTTTTGGTGAGTTTTGTGGGTGAACACTCAAGTCTGAACCGAAGTCAACACAAGTCATAGGCTTGTATGCAAATCAAGTCCTTATTTTTAAATCAAATAACTAAGGTAAATCAAGAGAACTTTAAAAGGGATGTAATGTAGGGGTTCTAAAAACACTAAAGTAAAATAGAGAATTTTTTTAAAGGGGGACGAGTAACCAAACCGTGGTGGAAAGTCATGGGCAGGTTGTAGCTAGTCGAGGAATAAGACCATAGCGGAGTGTGACCTGTTCAGCGGCAATCTCCAAGAAAAGTTTGGTGTTTGTACCCCGGTCCTTCGTCATCGCTATTTCTTTCCTCACAAGGTAGTCGATATTGCTTCGTTTCCGTACATGACGCTTGGCTTTGTACCGGATTGCACCTTCTTGATCAGCATCGTATACTTGAACTGCGAATGATTCATGTTCTTGCTGCACTTGCCTTCATGTGTCCAATTTCCACATTTGACACATTTCTCGTATGGTTTGGCCCGTCTCTTGACAACACTCTTTGATTGTCCACAAAAGGGTGGATTCTGCTCCATCCTATGCCACAATTTTCTTTCTTCAGTAGTCTTGGCAAAGATAATCTCAAGCAATATTGGAAGCCGAAGTGGCTGAGTAAAGTGGAAGAACGCAAGCAAATGACGATCAAGTGGATGCATCTTGAGAAAGCGAGGGGGAAACAACAGAGAGATGAGAGATCAAAGAGAGAATGTACGCAGAGAGTGCAGAGAGAGAGAGAGAGAGAGAGTGTAGAATGCCAGTTCTTTTAGGTCTTACCGGTCAAAGACCAAATATTTAACTTTATAGATCTTTTGTTGCTTTCTTGGGCTCTCTTTATTTGGGTCTCTCTCTTTATTTGGGCTCTCTTTTTATTTTGGCCCTTTCACCTACGTTTTTTATCCCTCTTGGCCCCGTCTTGTGTTGTTCCCTTCTTTTCAATGTTGGGGCATCACCTTTTCCTAGCTTGTTGTCTCGAGCCCTCGATGATGAAGAAAATACTTGAAGCTGCTTTCATGAGGAACGGTTGGTACCCATTTTATTGGGTGAAGAAACGAAAGGCTAAGGCTCAAAATGGGTTTTCAAAGGGTTTGTTTTATTTGACATGGTTCCTAAATGCCTCTATCATTTTTACATAGTTACCAATTTTAAACAAAGATATGCATAAACACACAAGTTCTAAGCGTGAAGGACTAAGGTCAAATATCCCACAAGCAAAAAAAACGAGCAAAAATGATATATATATATATATAGGGCAATTCTAGATTGCAAACCATGTTGAGATGAAGAAACTTAGAAAACCCATTCACATGGTTGTTATTAAGCCACGTATGTGACTTTTAAAAATGATGCCAAGGTTATTTTTGGTATTTTAAAATTCTTATTGACAACAAAGTAAAAGTCTATCTTTCTCTCTCTCTAAAAAGCTACTGCCCTCTTTCTCTTTCATTCTAAAAAGCACTCACACAATCACAAGACTCTATCTCTCTCTCTCTCTCTCTTAAAGTTTCCAGATCTCATCTACACCAAGAAGAAGAGTCTCTCCCTCTTACATCCAACCAAGAGCCTCTCCATCAAACACTACTCTACAAAACACCATTTATCAACAAACTAATCTAATCAAGCTTACCTTTTGAATATAGTTAACCACAAAACACCATTTTTCATGATCTGTACTTCCAGATCTATTAGGTATTTTTTATTTTAGAGTTTTTCATGTCCTTCGAATGTAGTTATATAGTTGTTTTTATGATTTCCTTTGTTGTCACATTTTCTTTGTTTGTATAGATATAGGTGCCTGTTATAATTCAAGTCAAAAGCATGTCTCAAAAGTCAAGCTTTAACATTTTTTTGACATATATTGGTAACAATGATGGAGATGGTTCAAGTCGTGAAGGGTAGTGTTATACGATGATTTGATGACAACGACCATCGAAGTGTTTGGTTTATATTTTTGAAGGTCATGAATGAGAATATTTTTGGTGATGTTTGCGACGGTTAATAGATCCGGTTTACGATGAAGATGGAGAGGAGTTTTGGTGTTCAGGATCTAAATGTGGATTTTTTTTTTTTTTTTTTTTTGTAAATGTTTAAAGTTTTTTTTTTTTTGTATATCAAAGTTTGTTTGTTTTTTTCATTTAAAACACACGTGTTTTGTTGTTTTGCTGTTTAGGATCATAATTTATCATATGTTTTTGTGTATTATTTTTTCATATGTTTTTTTTTTGTTGTTTGGGTATAATTTATGTTTTGGTGAGATAAGTTTGTGAAAACATTTGTTTTTGTTGTTGGGGTATAATTTATTATATGTTTTTTTTGTGAGATAAGTCGTGGAAACATATGTTTTTGTTGCTGGGTTAAAAAATTTTTATGTTTCTAGTGAAATAAGTTGGAAACATATGTAATTGTTACAAAAAAACTTATGTTTTTCCTTGAAAAAGTGAATGGATGATTTAGAGAGAGGAGAGAGAATACTAAAAAGTAAGAGAGAGAGAGTGTTCCTTTTCTTTTTACTATAATGCCCTTCTTTATTTTATTATTAAATATATATAACTTTTGCATCTATACTTTTTGAATATAATAATGAATCAATCACAACCATTGGATCATGATGATCAATGGTGATAAAAGTGGTTTTCTTGGTTTTCTTAAGTGGGAAGGGTTTTCAATTTATCCCTCCCCTATATATATATATATATATATATATATAAGTGCGGTGCTCGATAAGGCTAAAAGAAACTCTCATGGACAAGCGGCTAAAATATAGATTTTAAGCATAATTTTTGGGTCGTTTTCTACTTGCCACACAACCTATTTTTCTGTTTTTAGTTATATATATTAAGTGGACTTTTTGGATTTTATAAAAATTGTCGTATTTCGACTATCCTTTTGGTGTGAACTGTTCGGCAAGATGCCTAATAACGTCCACTCGGATAAGCCTAATAGACTTTACTAATTCGCCCTAGGTGATTTTGAGTGGCGCTACAGGTACCAAGCGGCTAAGAGGTATAGGATTGTGCATAATGACAATGATCAACCAACTAAATATATATAGACAGGCATCGAAAATGGCCCACCCCACACTTAAAATTTTGTAAAAAATTAAGTATAGAAATGGGAAAGGGAGGCTAGAGAAACTAATACTCCCCTGATAGCGGTGAATCCACCGGCGTATGGTCAATACCCACATCCATCAAGCGAGAACGTTCAAAAATCCGTCTCGTTCTAGCAAGTTGTCCTCAACCTGTCCTAAATAACTAAAAATGAAAAAACTACGATACAAACAAGTAAAGTAAAGAACTAAACTACAGATAACTAGCGCATGAGCACTAGCGGTGGAACCTGTCTCACACATGCATCCCACATGCAAAACCCAACATACAAACCACCAAATAAAAAGAAAAAAAATAGTGTCTCAAGTCACAACATCATCACCACCAAACAAGCCACTAACCATCACCAAATCTAAACCTATGAATCATGCCGAATGGCTGCGAAGTGGACGGGAGTGAGCATGGGAGCGCGAACAAGAGCCCGTGTAGGAAGTCATGTGGCAGGTGAAATCCGCACTGACTGTAGTGAGCTCTATAGAGATGATGTCCAGCCGGTCCATCACAGTACGAAAAATGCTCCTGCCCTGGCGGCCCTGACAGCCTGCCCCGGCTGCTGCTCCTCCTGCTACTGCTCTGGCAGCTGATGTAGCCAATGACTCCACTCCTCCTGCTGCAGTGTCATGTGTTCCTGAACTGCTCCTCAAATGCAGCTTCTTTGTCCCACATCCTCTTCTCATTATCAACCAACCTCAACATGTTTCCTACCATAACCACCACCCCAATATTTTTCATGACCCCTGTGTCTAGTGGGCAGACCCGTCCTACAAGGGTAAGGTTGGCCTCAGCCTGGGGGTGAAGAACTCCCAAATTGGTGGCCAAGCGGGTGATGTAAGGTCCACCAAAAATGTGACTCGCAAGGGTGGTACCATAGCAGTGTGTGATAAACTCGGCCAGTGCATGATCGAGGTTGCAGTGGGAATCTTGGATGATACTATAAAGGTAGAAAACCTCTCTCTCGTTGATTCCCCCAGTGCTGTCTTTTCGTGCCTTGATCGTGCTAGCAATAACCATGTATAGAAACCTATGTAGTAGGTCCCAGAAACTAGACCTTTTGTGCTTCCGGGGGTCATAGAGCACGTTAGAAATTTGGGTCCAAAATTCAGCAGGCTCAACACCAGACAACTAATCAAAAGGCTCTCAGTAAAGATAGGTGAATGAATCTCCCGGTGCTTATATAAACCCAGTCTAACCCCAAACTCCGCAAGAGTAAGCCTATACCATATCCTTCCCATCCTAAACCTCACGTAATGCTCATTGATCCAATCCTCAGGCCCGTAGGTAGGGAGCAAGAAAATGAAGTAACGAACTCTAAAGTGAGCTCTCTGTAGGTGCGCTCAGCAATATGCAGGAATATGGTCCACTAGTGGGAAAGGATATTGTCGAACCGAGAGGACAGTCCGACATAAGCCACGGAATCAAAATCCAATGGTCTGTAATCACCTATCTGACATGGCATAATCCTCATTAGAAGCCTGTGGGCGTTGCTCTGTTCCCCGTGCTCATTGCAATAAAGACACGGGTGGAGTCCATCAGGGATGGGTCCAGCGGCCTCAACGATCCGGTGTGCACGGTCGTGCGGCTAAGTCTGTTGTCTGGTTTCATACTATTTTGATTGTTTAAACTGGTTTTTGCTCAAAATTGTTTTTAAAAACCACGGTGTCGGGGGTTCGAATCCCTCCTCGCCCACAACCGGATTTATAACTGGGTTAAAATTGAAAATTAAAAAGTTTTGGTAAGTTTCTAGGAAGAGCATGGGCATGCACAGTAGTGTGCACAGGCGTGCCTTTGACTTTGACTATTTGACGGGTCAACAGAAATTCAAACAATGTCTACAAGTTGAGCACGCCCGCTCTTAAAGGAAGCATGATTGTGCACCTTTCGCGAAAGTTTTCGCAAAATTTCTCAATTTTTTTTACCCCATTGTGTTCCTAACACCACCCTAATCATTTCTATAAGGTATCATGCTCAGATTTGGGCTTAAATGGCTAGGAATCTAGGTTTTTATTTAAGAAATGGGCAAACTCAACAACTCAAGAATCTGGACAAATCTGGACCTAAGAACACATAAAAGTTGTTTAGGAGTGATTATACATACCTTATGTTAAAGATTCAAGCTTGAAACGAAGAAAAATGGTGGAAATGGAATATTTGAGGGGGTAGGCAACGGGTTACGCGAGTTTGGGAAGAAGGGGAGTGGGTTTTCACTGGTCAAGACCCCTATAAATACTCCACTTTTTCTACAGGTCGTGCTTAACTGCTCACACTACGTGTTGTCACATTTTTTTCAATTTTTTAAACAGTTTTTAAAGATATGGTTTTAAAATTCGGGAGGCATCTTTTAAGATAAATTTTAAAACCCAGTTTTTAAGTTCAGAAAACATTTTAAGTTTAAAATTTTTGAAAAATCTACCCCGACACATTTTTCGCTCTTAACTACACTTACCTGCCGATCTTCACGATATGAAAAACCTCTCTTAAACGAAAATAAAGCAGAAATAAAAACCCTTAAAAATAAAAGTTGATAAATTTGGTGATTTCGGCGTCCTTTACGTGAATTCTTAAAGGTGGCCGATTCGGAATAAACCTGCAAAGAAAACTCAAACAACCGCATTTATAAAAAATAAAGAAGAAATAAAATGAAAAGGGAAAATAATGAAGAATAAAAATAAAAAGAAAAATAAAGTTGAAATAAAATGAAGAAGAAAAATAGATCGGTCAACTAACTGACTTGGGCCTTTCCTTGAAAATTATTTGTGTTCCTGGGCAACGGCGCCAAGAACTATATGGTGTGTCGGTTTTAGTAGTATAAAAGATATCTTTTTTCCGGTGCCACAAACTTATGTTGTTTTAAACATCAAAACATTGGTTTTGGAAAAAGTGGATTTGTTACTAAACCATTACCGAGTTTTGAATTTATAAGTAAACAATAATTACTTACTTAGAAACCAAAACTAACAAACAGGCAAAGAACCTGACGTACGTAATATAGATTTCTAGAGCAAATACCTAGTATCGTATTCCAGAGAACACACTTTCCCCTACTTAACCTTCTATCACTTTTCTTAATCGGGTTTTAAAAAGGAAAATAAAACGAAGGGGCGCTAAAAGAAAAATAGTTTTTGAAAAGGTTTTGGTTTTAAAATTAAAGATAAAAATGGTAGGTTTAGAAAACATGCTAGTCATGGGAACCCTCTAAATAAGTCGATTAATTTTATTAAAAGTATTAGTAGTTTTAAATATTGATGTGGAGAACGGGTTTTGAACGCTCCCTTCAGAGTTTGGAAATGGGAAAAGAAAGAAATAAGGGATGACGTTCTGGCAACTAAATGGGTCACGCATAGGGGAAGTGTACGAGTCCTCGTAAAGGTGTCTTCGGACAGCTGGCCGTAAGCCGGTGTAACGACCCTGGCTGACGTGGCCGGGTCGTCGGGTCGGGTGATCGGAGCTACGCAGCGGAATCGGATAATAACAGTCTTTAGTCTTCCAGGATCCACGTCATCATATCTGTTGGGTTACCTGAACACATGCCAAAAATAGTTTCTGTCAACATAAAGTTGGTGAGGTCGTGTATTTTATAAAGTGAATGGCCAGTTCGTTTATTGATAATTCTTTTATATAAAACATTCTTTTATAAACATTCTTTTATAAACATTCTTTTATAAACATGCTTTACAATTATAATTCTGA
Source organism: Ambrosia artemisiifolia (assembly GCA_032199755.1). Taxonomy (NCBI): domain Eukaryota; kingdom Viridiplantae; phylum Streptophyta; class Magnoliopsida; order Asterales; family Asteraceae; genus Ambrosia; species Ambrosia artemisiifolia. The sequence continues at coordinate 1,934,300 of CM063514.1, forward strand.
AGGGGAAAATATATTTCTATTATACCAACTCTATTATATATCCATTCGATTATATCCCAATTCTATCATATCGATTATAGTTCGTGCCATTCCTATCGATTGGACCACTCTGCTTGTGGTAACTTGCTTATAACTACCCTCTAATTGGGTAAACCTGGTTCCTGTCCTCTCCTGGAACAAGAATGGTTCCTGCCCATTTACCTGAGCAAGAGAAGGAAATGGCGGATACCGTCCAGTACTGTCCTCGTCGTTTCTATGTCCCCTTTTCTATTATACTTCTTTTATTTCTATTAATAATCTTTTTATTATGTAAAGCATTTCTAGGTTTAATAAGTGACATGTATTCCCCCGAAAACACTTAATAAAACAGTAAAAGTGGGGAGTTCACGATACTCACCGGTTTGCTTATAATCTTCTATAGTCTCTCCTATTACAATTATATGTCATATATATATAGATACGTTTTACGCGTGGGACTTGTTAGATTGTAATACTTAGGATATATATCATATATACAATTTATACATATAGAATTCGGTATATATTAGATAGTCCTAAACTCGGGGTTCATTATTGATATTTATTATATGAGACACGACCCGGACATCCTACATCTAGCTGGCCATTACAGCTTGGCACTCGTAAACTAATAAAGCTGGCCATTACAGCTTGGCACACGAACCTAAAGAACTCTAGACACAAACTTACCCGGATGATGGTTCGGCAGAGCATATTATTATTAACCCGAGTCTAGTATATCGTTTTATATATCGAATCTTATATATATAAACATATATATTTTATATATGTTTATTATTCTCTTATTATTATTATCAAGTCCGTACGTTCCCGTATTATATATATATTCGTATAATTCTAATACTATTCCTCGTCTAGCTATTGGACCGGGTTCTATTCCGGTAGTTGACCGAGTCACTGAGTCGACTCGGTATTAAACTCAAGCTCTCCGGTTTGATTAACGGTACCTCGAAACAATCATAACTATTATATTAATAACTGTCATGAGTTTGTAACCAATTAACCAATGGAGTTATATTCACAGGAGTCATAACCGGATACTTACCGAATTCTTATCGGACACAACCAAGGATCAATCGGCTCTTTGGTTGTAGATAATCATTAACATCGATTTAACTCCCGAGTTTCCTGATTATATATACACAACACATATATGTCAGTAACAATAATCAATCCCAACCGATTACATGACTATTAACTTCAAGACCACTCCCACAGACTAATCGGATGGTTCACGGGTTGGTTTACCGAGCACTGATCAAAACAGAAAGAGGGTCCCGGGTTCGATGGTTCTTCGCAAAACGAAGGAGATGGTTTCACTTCGAATACAAACCAGAACAGAGGGGTGGGTTCGGTTGGTTATCAAGGTTAGAACTTGGTGGTTTTGGGACCCGATAATAGTCAACTGCCCGGGTCACAGTTGGATTAACCGAACCCCAACAGAACAGAGGCCCGGGTTATAAGCGGCTCACGGCAATCTGGATTATCGGATTTCATATCGGAAACAGACTGATTACTAGCGGCTCTCGACAGTCACCATAACTTGGTGACTGTCCGGTAACGATATCACATAAGAAAGGTTGTCGGAAGGTTCTTTGTATATAAATCTGTAACGAAAGATAGGTTGGCTCGATCGAGTTTCATAATCAAAACAGATACAAAGGGAAACAAGGATGGTTTCGATTGATGTTTAGGTTTCAATATTGTTCCGATGGGTTTGAAATGAGTAACAAGAAACGGGGTGGCTTGGTAACCGGTTTATGCTAGCCGATGGACAGAAGTGACGGGTTGGTAACCGGATGACAGTCACCGGTTCAGAAAGAAAGGAGAAGGAAGAGACTTACCGGAGAGGAGAAGGAATATGGTGGCAGCGGTGGCTCGCCGGAAACAGCGGAGGACGGTGACCGGAGGAGGAGGCGGCGGCGGCCGGCCATTAGTCTCCGGTGACCCTGCTGTTCTGTTTGTCTTCTCACACACATGTGTGTGTGTGTGTTTAGTTGATAAGCAGAAGAAAGACAAGAGTGAAGGTTTTATAGGAGAACCAAATAGAGGGGTGTTTGGCAACGGGTATAAGAACTGAAACTCGGGTGTTTGGTAACGGGGATAGTAGCTGAGATAGCGTGTTTGGCAACGAGTTTATAACTAGATATGAAGCGTTTGGCTGCGATATAGAAAATAATTAAATATCGAGCGTTTGTTGCTAAATTAATCAACCGAATGAAACGTTTGGTCGCAAGATTCGAACTTGAGTATATTATAATAATAAAATAAATGGGGTGGTCGGGCACGACCCGACCCGTTTACGAGACCCGTAACACCTTGGGGTGTTACATTCTCCCCCCCTTAGGAAATTTCGTCCCCGAAATTTGAGGTATCTTATCCTTTATACCCTTACTCTTTAATGATATTGCAAATTTAAACCAAGATACTTGTCAACGAGACATGATAAGTTCTGTTGATTACAAGGGAATCAATCTTTATATCAATCTAAGATCATATTAGAAATGTCAATCTGTAAGACTACATCTTGATCATTCCACTAATCTCGTTTTAACCTTTCTTGCTATAGTCATGTTACTTCAGATACATGGATTATCTATAATTTCTGGTATGACTATTAAAGGTTCTCGATATAGATTGATATTTTTCTTTATACTGTGAATATTCTTCTTATCTTGTTCCTCATTAGATTGAGAAACAGACTGAATATTATTCTTATATAAAGATGATTTAAACATACTTTGAGATTCTAATCGTTTGTCTTCTGAAAGATTTACAAACCTCCAGCAAACCTCACTAGAGTCTCAATTTGCTACAATATTCCTCTCGTTTAATATTCGGATTCAATTACAATGATGGATTCTATTTAGTTCTCAGGAGATAGATACGGAAGTCCCTTCATTATAATGACTTGAATGGGATCCGAGCTACTACCTCCCTTATTTGAACGTTAGAATTTATCATTATTGTAATTCCGATTTTTAAAGAGTAGGAATATTTTCTGGTAACTCTCGGATTATTTCTTACAAATTCTATCTATATCGGTATAATAGGGTTGATTTCTGGGTTATCTCTATTCGTGAATATACTTAGGTGGTTTCTCAGATCATTAAACGTATCTTCCGAAGTCTAAAGGTGCAAGAAAAGACTAATCGAACTTGTTGAATTACACGGTTCCAACAATTCCTTTTTATCTCTAGAGAGATGAAAGGCATCAGCATTGATGAGTCTTTTAAGAAAGATCTCAGAATTATATTCTAATATCTCTTTCTTTGAATTCTTATCCTTTTCATTATCTTGACCTACCGAATTTGGTCATTGAGATTTCTCTTAAATCATCTATAATAATCTTATTGACTATTTCATTGATGATTGACTGCATTATTTATCGCTAACCTTTCTTTGACTTAAGATTCTTAGGATAATGCATTACTTACTCTATCTCAAAAACATGATTATCATTCGAGATTCCAAATACTTATCGCATTAACTATTTCTATAAAATTCTTTCTTAATTCTATTTCGGGATTCGTTGACACTCTCGATAAAAATATTCTATAATTACTTTTCGTAAAATATTCTTTATAAAATTCTAGTCGTTCTTCTTACGACTTATATTCTTTTCTGTTAATTTCTTTCAATATATATATTTGTTAATTTCTGTCGGCATATCGGATGCCTTCTGATAATAATTGGCATTTCGTTTGCCTTCTCGTGTTATCTAGCATTTTCAATGCCTTTTTATTATTCAGACATATCGGATGTCTGTTCGAATTATAATTCTTTTCATTTCTCAATTTTGTATTCTTTTATTTATCAATTTATATTCTTTTATATCCAAGCGAATACTGATAATCGTTTATAGTAGACACTATAAATCTGTCATTTCTATAATATACATTTGCTTGGAATAATTATTTCTTATATATATATTCGATTAGAGTCTATACGTTCAGTGTCTGAAATTACTTTCTGATAAACTTATATATAGGCAATGTATCATATCTTCTTAATCCAACTTATTATAAGCGAGGCTTATTTCGTCGAGATATTCGTATAGATAGTTCTTGCCAGAACAGTGATATCTTAAATTATCTCTCACGACCTTTAATTCGGGACAGGAAATTCATCGTTCCTTGGCCGGAGAGTTTCACTGGAAAAATGAGCATAATTCTATTCATTTTTCGTTTTCATTTCGATTATACCTTGCGGATCTCTACATGATTCCACTTGGTATTAATCGTATTTCGATATATTCGTTATAAATTATTTTCTTTTGATAATTCGTTGGATTCTACCATTTCCGGTTTCCGAATCCATATATATTTCTATCTATTTTATTTTCGGGATTTTAACAGTTCTTTCATCACTTCTTATTTATGATTTTCAACTTGGTAACACTTGACCGTTTTACCAATTTGATTATACTATAACTCCCGCGAGTTCTTATACAGAAGTGACTGCGGAGATTCTTTCATAGTATCATACATCCTTATAAAGAATCCTGTGCCTTGGGGGCAAATGTCCGGATATACCTTCTGTAAGGGTCCGGATATCCTTTGCCCCAGTGGTTGCACAGAGGACATACAACTATCTTTAGTTGGCAATCAAAAATCAATAAACTGATTTCTATGATTTGTAGAATTTAACCAATCGATGGTTTTTATTCTACGAATATATCTTTAGTTGTATTTCACAAAGGAAATTTCAACTATATTGCCAGTTTTGTGGTCGTATTCTCCACATACGATACGTTGATGGTTCGAATATATATATTTCTTCTTATTATTCATGTTCTTATTATTTCCTTTAATATATTCATGACACAGACAAACTGTGATCTTGATAAATTCTTACTCGAATGTTCCTGTGCCTGTGACATTCATAATTATGTCGCGATCATAATTACTATTTCACCTCACCTAACATTCCAGTATTTGTTTATTTTAATCACAATAGGTATGTGTCCTTCACATATTATTCTATTATTTTGTTCTTTATTTTCTCATAGATTTGAAATTATATATTCGGGAAGAAAACATGTTGATCGGAGTCTAACGAAATAGACTGTCAATCGTTCAAGAATTTGTTCGTGTCAACGGATATTCAATATAACAATCCAATCTTTTAATCTTTCTGACTTGTTCGAGTCATAAGATTAAGACGGTATTTATATTGTCGTATAATTGAGCGAGTAAGAATTCGGTTTCTTTAGATAGATTCCAACTATTTTTGTCGCGTGACTTCGAGATAATAATATTTCCGTTCGAAATGTTATTTAATTCTGGAAAAGATCGAGGATAACATATATCTGAGATTTTTATATAAGTACCAAGATGAGTTTAGATTATAAAACAAAATATATATAATATTTATCGTTTATATCGAAATAATATCGAGGAATTATACAATCGAACATTGATATAAAATTATTCTGAAAAGACACTTGGAATATATACGAATACGGATTCGATTAAAGATCTTTACGAAAAAGGTTACCAGTTGTGGAGTAAAATATACTCTGGTAAAAATAAAAATGATGATTCTTACAAAGGTACGATAGGAGTTCATGCATTAAAATCGAATTTCTAGGGAGGTTTTATAATAGCAATATTGGTTCGAGTTGCGTAATGGTATATATTTTTGAAAATAATAACTATTTAAAAAGAGTCGCGGTAGAAATTTTTTTATAATGACTTACGATATCAAAATTCTTGAATTCTTAATAAACGGGTTTCTTATTACGGATTAAAGAAAATAAAAGAAAATAGATTTCTCAAAACGTTGATGTCAAAAATTTACTGTTAAACGAATAATTCCGGGTAAACTTGAAACAAATTCTGGGGTTTTTCAATAATATAAAGAATATCAATACTTAGTTTGATAATAAGAAAATTATAATATTGACAGATTTTCTCGATCTTATAAATTTGAATAAAGCGTCTATTTAAAACTTTAAACGGAGGGGTATTTATATATTTTTACTTAAAACTGAAATACTGGTTTAGTATACAAATAGTAATGACTAAGAATAAAATCAATAAACTTCATAATTATACTGAAAAGTTTTAAAACATTTTAAATAATCGCGGAATATATTTGATCTTTGATTAAATAATCGAGAGAAATTCTTTAGAAACACAATATCTATATGTCTCTAGCATATTGGATTTTATAAAAATTTCGGACTTTACGGAGTAAATATATATTCTTGGAAACTTGATCATAGGAATGTTCAAGTTGGAGCATAATATTTGTAATCTATTTATAACTATTGGAATAATCATAAGGTTAGCGATCTTAATTAATCATTGAGACTGGGATAATTCGATAATTTATACGAAATTTCTGGAATATGCGATGAGTGATTATCAATCAACAAGTATTTCTAGAGAGTGAAATACGATTTCTAAACTCTCTTATAAGTCGATTAAATTATCGAGGAATAATTTTGTAATTTTATATCTATTTATATATATACTTCTATAATTTTCATATTTTATATCTGGATTTATTTTCTAATTTCTATTTAATATCATGGTTTCTGTTTTATGTATTCTTTCGTATTTCTTATAGCCTTAATATCCTGTAAGATTTCCCAGAAATTAAATGTGCATATAAATTCACAATTGTGTACAAAATTGCCAATTTATCCCACATAATCATTCTAGTAAATATCCTGTAGTGGATTCGTTCTGATTTCTAATATACTGTTATGGTTCTCACCAACTTTATAATGGATAGGCATTTTAGGTACCCAAATATTTAATAGCCTGACATTTTCTTCAATATTTCTGATATCATAATTATTTTTCTAAGTAACATTTCTTTTTAGAAAACATTCTGGTAGATCCTGGATTAGTAAAGACTTCAAAACTGTTATTAAGCGCCGCTCTGATACCACCTGTAACGACCCTGGCTGACGTGGCCGGGTCGTCGGGTCGGGTGATCGGAGCTACGCAGCGGAATCGGATAATAACAGTCTTTAGTCTTCCAGGATCCACGTCATCATATCTGTTGGGTTACCTGAACACATGCCAAAAATAGTTTCTGTCAACATAAAGTTGGTGAGGTCGTGTATTTTATAAAGTGAATGGCCAGTTCGTTTATTGATAATTCTTTTATATAAAACATTCTTTTATAAACATTCTTTTATAAACATGCTTTACAATTATAATTCTGAAGGGGAAAATATATTTCTATTATACCAACTCTATTATATATCCATTCGATTATATCCCAATTCTATCATATCGATTATAGTTCGTGCCATTCCTATCGATTGGACCACTCTGCTTGTGGTAACTTGCTTATAACTACCCTCTAATTGGGTAAACCTGGTTCCTGTCCTCTCCTGGAACAAGAATGGTTCCTGCCCATTTACCTGAGCAAGAGAAGGAAATGGCGGATACCGTCCAGTACTGTCCTCGTCGTTTCTATGTCCCCTTTTCTATTATACTTCTTTTATTTCTATTAATAATCTTTTTATTATGTAAAGCATTTCTAGGTTTAATAAGTGACATGTATTCCCCCGAAAACACTTAATAAAACAGTAAAAGTGGGGAGTTCACGATACTCACCGGTTTGCTTATAATCTTCTATAGTCTCTCCTATTACAATTATATGTCATATATATATAGATACGTTTTACGCGTGGGACTTGTTAGATTGTAATACTTAGGATATATATCATATATACAATTTATACATATAGAATTCGGTATATATTAGATAGTCCTAAACTCGGGGTTCATTATTGATATTTATTATATGAGACACGACCCGGACATCCTACATCTAGCTGGCCATTACAGCTTGGCACTCGTAAACTAATAAAGCTGGCCATTACAGCTTGGCACACGAACCTAAAGAACTCTAGACACAAACTTACCCGGATGATGGTTCGGCAGAGCATATTATTATTAACCCGAGTCTAGTATATCGTTTTATATATCGAATCTTATATATATAAACATATATATTTTATATATGTTTATTATTCTCTTATTATTATTATCAAGTCCGTACGTTCCCGTATTATATATATATTCGTATAATTCTAATACTATTCCTCGTCTAGCTATTGGACCGGGTTCTATTCCGGTAGTTGACCGAGTCACTGAGTCGACTCGGTATTAAACTCAAGCTCTCCGGTTTGATTAACGGTACCTCGAAACAATCATAACTATTATATTAATAACTGTCATGAGTTTGTAACCAATTAACCAATGGAGTTATATTCACAGGAGTCATAACCGGATACTTACCGAATTCTTATCGGACACAACCAAGGATCAATCGGCTCTTTGGTTGTAGATAATCATTAACATCGATTTAACTCCCGAGTTTCCTGATTATATATACACAACACATATATGTCAGTAACAATAATCAATCCCAACCGATTACATGACTATTAACTTCAAGACCACTCCCACAGACTAATCGGATGGTTCACGGGTTGGTTTACCGAGCACTGATCAAAACAGAAAGAGGGTCCCGGGTTCGATGGTTCTTCGCAAAACGAAGGAGATGGTTTCACTTCGAATACAAACCAGAACAGAGGGGTGGGTTCGGTTGGTTATCAAGGTTAGAACTTGGTGGTTTTGGGACCCGATAATAGTCAACTGCCCGGGTCACAGTTGGATTAACCGAACCCCAACAGAACAGAGGCCCGGGTTATAAGCGGCTCACGGCAATCTGGATTATCGGATTTCATATCGGAAACAGACTGATTACTAGCGGCTCTCGACAGTCACCATAACTTGGTGACTGTCCGGTAACGATATCACATAAGAAAGGTTGTCGGAAGGTTCTTTGTATATAAATCTGTAACGAAAGATAGGTTGGCTCGATCGAGTTTCATAATCAAAACAGATACAAAGGGAAACAAGGATGGTTTCGATTGATGTTTAGGTTTCAATATTGTTCCGATGGGTTTGAAATGAGTAACAAGAAACGGGGTGGCTTGGTAACCGGTTTATGCTAGCCGATGGACAGAAGTGACGGGTTGGTAACCGGATGACAGTCACCGGTTCAGAAAGAAAGGAGAAGGAAGAGACTTACCGGAGAGGAGAAGGAATATGGTGGCAGCGGTGGCTCGCCGGAAACAGCGGAGGACGGTGACCGGAGGAGGAGGCGGCGGCGGCCGGCCATTAGTCTCCGGTGACCCTGCTGTTCTGTTTGTCTTCTCACACACATGTGTGTGTGTGTGTGTTTAGTTGATAAGCAGAAGAAAGACAAGAGTGAAGGTTTTATAGGAGAACCAAATAGAGGGGTGTTTGGCAACGGGTATAAGAACTGAAACTCGGGTGTTTGGTAACGGGGATAGTAGCTGAGATAGCGTGTTTGGCAACGAGTTTATAACTAGATATGAAGCGTTTGGCTGCGATATAGAAAATAATTAAATATCGAGCGTTTGTTGCTAAATTAATCAACCGAATGAAACGTTTGGTCGCAAGATTCGAACTTGAGTATATTATAATAATAAAATAAATGGGGTGGTCGGGCACGACCCGACCCGTTTACGAGACCCGTAACACCTTGGGGTGTTACAGCCGGTCTTCTCCTGGTTGACAAGTGTCGCCGATCCTAACGCACACAAGTCATGTAGCTTATTGGAAAGTTTGAGTCCTGCTTTTTAGGCACTTCCCAAAGCACTGCAAAACCACTCGTTTAAGCATTGGGTTCTCTTGATTTATCTTCCTAAATTAATGTAGAGGCTTAATTCTGGCCGGCAATCCCGTCTACCTCTCTTTACTCTCACTTTCTGTACCGAAGAATCTCACAAACCATCATCATGTGTGACGGGGGACGCTCTAAGAAGTAAACGGCTTTGTACTAATGAGAATTAGATAAATTATCCTTGTTTTGATTATCTTTAAAAGTGACAACTTAAATATTTATTGATCAAGTAAATATAAGTTTAGTTTAGTGATTAAGTGACTAAACAAATTCAACACTGAACCCCCCAAGACTTATGAATGATAACCTTAACAAAGGTGCAACATAATCCTAAAGGTGTGCAATCCGAATATCACTGGTGTACCCATAGGGAATCCGCCATTTGCCAAGAAAACCACTCACACATCTGGTATGAAACCAGAAACTTGTCACCCGGATCTGGTCCACTTCAGAAGCCATTGCTTAAAACCCGGTTTGAATATCAGAAACTCAAAAGATTTGTCTCACTACCGGTTTCCTTGCCTTGGATGTAGTTTGGGACTACCAGAAGCCGTAGAAACCCCATGATAGTTTTAATATAAGTTAAGTTTTGGTTGATTTTAAGGTTGTTAAGCTAACCGCTAATTGAACTTGTCACAAAGATAAACAAATAAGAATTAGTTAAGAAGATAAACACATCAAGTAACTAAAAAAAACTACTAATAATATAAAAAGTTTAACAAATCAAATAGGTTTGGGGAATACTAGATGGATACAACCATATATAGATGACAACATAAAAACATGAAGATATTCCACTCATAGACAAGCTTCTAATCATCTTGATCCTATGCATATAATGTGATTCTCGCAACCCTCGACTTTATTGCTCCTACGGTGTCATTTCTTCATTGAGAAGGCAACGTAGGAAAGCTCCCAACCTTGGAAAGGTGTTAAGTCGGCCCTTAGGCCTTCCACGAGACCCCAAGAACTCTGCAAGGAGGATGGAAATCGACCCCAAAATGGCACACAAAATAGTTGAGTTGAGCTTGCTATTTATAGGCTGAGCATGGCCGTGCACCAGGTGTGAGCACGCCCGTGTATCTGCCCCACATACGTTCTGTTGCTGTAGTGAAGAGTCTATCTGTACCAGGTGAGGAGCATGCCCGTGTACAAGACAGAGTGATGTTTAATTGCTTCCCAAGCTGACTTCTTTGTCTTTTAATGCGCAGGGCTTTATACCAATGTGCGTGGCCGTGCTTGCTCAATCTTGGACTGATTTTTTTATTGTTTAAGCCCTGAAAGGTATTTACACATTCTTGGGACATGCTTCGGGTCTCGTTTCTTTAGGAATCTCCAGGTTTAGCTGTTTTTACCCGAAAATCACTTCTTTTTGGGTTGGAGCTCCAATTTCCTGATAAACAAAAATAGGAACGGTTAAGTAGCTTTAATTATCAATTTTAGCCCAATTATGTCCTAATGTGAGACTATTTATGCATGTTTAATATGTGTAAATGATGGCACATCACAATACTCCACACTTAGACAATTGCTTGTCCTCGAGCAACCAAACAAAAGTCAACCTAAGGCAACTAGCAATATATATAAATCCTCAAGCCCTGTGTTTTACTTATGTTAGAATAATAAAAATTGCATGACATACCTACTTAACCCTTAGATTATGCGCAAACGTCTACCTGCTCACAAGGTTCACTAAACACTTGGGTTTAACTTTTTGGGGAGTTTTGTGGTTGAACACTCAAGTCCGAACCGGGGCAACACAAGTCATAGGCTTGTATGCAAATCAGGTCCTTATTTTTAAATCAAATAGCTCGACTTCATTGGATCATAGACATTGGGTTGATACATTTGGTAAACTCGTATGGTTGCTTTAACATGTTTCTAATCACAATTTCATGAATGTCCTTATGGACTACTCTCTAGGTACCAAGGAAGGGTCATCGGGGAATCAAGAGAAGAAGGATTTGAAGTTGAAAGGTCACGAGTAAGGTAAGTCATCATCATGACTTTAGTTATATGTCTAAATCATGAGATAACCGATAGGATTTCTTATAAGATGGAATGATATAGTGATTCCCAAACGACTTATGAATTGCAAAGGGAAATGTATCCCAATTCATTCAGACCGAGCAAGGATTGACCAAGTGAAGTGGCACACGTGACCATGAGCACGAGACATTGCCACAATGGTAGGATGACTTGGGTGGATACACCTATTCTCAAATCAAAAACTTGGTTGGAAAATGGTAATATATAACATAAAGTCGAGAATCACAAAATGTTGTATAATAGAGTCGTTAACCGCTCAAAAAACTTAACCATGTGATAATTGGATGGCCAAGTTCCTCATTTATTGATCCTAGCGCGATAACATACTTTGTTGTAAGGAAACGGGTCGAACAATCTAGTTTGTAACTTGCAAAGTCTGGGGAATCTATCCGGGTTCATATTTTGGATTGGATGGGTCTTAACGGGTCAAGTAGAACTTTTGTACGTTGATTGATCATGAGGACATGGATCATAAGTCAATTAATGGTGTTCTTGATATGATTAAACACGAGAAAGATAAGGCGAATTGGTCTTGAATAAATGTCTTTCAAATTGCAAGTCATCATGGATCAAATGAGGGAAACCAGGTTTGATAGAATAAGAGGATCAAGGCACATCAGCAGGCTTGAACCGTAACCTACGGTTCTAGACCGTAGGCTACGGTCTATACATCAAAACGCGACCAAGAACCCTCAGCCGTCACCTACAGCTTGAAGCCGTAGGCTACGGCCAAGCCACCCAGCCAGAAATAATTAAGCCGTAGCTTACGTCTTGGTGGCCGTAAGCTACAAAGGGATTTCAAATCCCTCTATGTTGTGTCTTTTGATCCACTTTTTAACAAGTTTTGCTAATCTAATTAGCTTTTCTTGAATGGATAACCCTAGGTATGGCTAGTTAAATGACTCGGAGGATGATAAGCTCACTTTTGAAGATCGAACGCATACATACCTCAACGCTTCCGCACTTATACTTTTGGGTTCAAATATCATTGGCTTAATGTTTTTATCCATCTGAACACTTGTTAACTACGAATATCTCTGTCTAGATTAATGAAAGTAGTTTTTGTGTAATCATCATGTTCTTAACAAAACTCAAACCCGACATTTTGATCCGTAATTAAACAAAATCTTTGTAATTATGGTATGGGTCTTACATTAGGCGAGTTAATAGTTCTTTGTAATCAACTACGTTGTTGGTATATAGGAAGTCTAGATGGAGGGCGTAAGTGTACTCGGTTCCATTGGGGTCTTTGATGATAAGGCTAGCCTCGGAACCTTCTACACTGGAGGCTCCGTCTGTAAACAGGGTCCATTTCCCTTTGATAAGGGGTTGTTCTTCTTCCACTTTATTGACTTCCTTTCTTGCCTACGTTTTGGGTAGCTCAACCAAAAAATCAGCAAATACCTGGCCATTGTAAGCCCTTCTTAGGACATATTCTATCTTATGCTCCCACAAGCCAACAGCCCATTTCGCTACCGTGCCCGAATCTTTAGGTTTCACTAGGACAGACCTCATAAGCTGGTCGGTGATCACTTTAATAGGATGGGCTTGGCAATTTCTCATATCTGAAAATTGGATAATCCAAATTTTTGGATTCGGATTTGGATGTGAAATTTTGAAAATTTTCAGATAATTGGATTATGCAAAACCTAAATCTTAAAAAACAATAATTAAATATATTTAAATATATCCACTCACATACACACACACACAATATCCAAACCATCCAACTCTCCAAGTCTAACCCTAACATAAAAAAACAAACATCTCCATCTCGAATTCTCCATACTCCATCGATCTACTTATCCCACCACCCAACCTCCTATCCATCGACCTTCTCCCATACTCCCACCCTCCATCGAGACGGAGTTCCAAGTTCATACACCCCTAGTTTACACAACAAATGCATAAATTGGAACATCCACAGTTTGCATAACCTACTCCTCCCCTCGGAGACACGCGATCTTTGCACAATTTATCACATGAAAGCCTCACACATGCTTTAGAGTCAAATTTGAATATATATGAAATGTAGACTTCATCAGTAGGGGTGATAAAAAATCCAAATTTGAATGCGAAGTATCTGGAAACCCATATCTAAAATATTCAAAATTTTGGATATCTGAAATTTTTGATACCCGATAATTAGATAATCAAAAATTTCGGATTCAGATTTGGATGTGAATTTTGAAAAATTTTGGTTAATCGGATTATCCGAAATCTTAAAAAACAATATTTAAATATACTAATATATACAAACACACACACTATATCCAAACGATCCAACTCTCCAACTCTAGCTCTAACCCGAACATAAAAAAACAAACATCTCCATCTCGAATTCTCCATCCTCCATCGATCGACTTTTCCTACCACCCAACCTCCTATCCATCGACCTTCTCCAATACTCCCACCCTTCATTGAGACAGAGTTCCAAGTTCATATACCTCTAGTTTGTACAACAAATGCATAAATTGGAACATTCACAGTTTGCATAACCTACTCCTCCTCTCGGAAACACACGATTTTCGCGCAATTTATCACATGAACACCTCACACATGCTTAGGAGTCAAATTTGAATATACATAAAATGTACACTTCATCAGTAGGGGTGTTAAGAAAAATACGAATTCGAATGTGAAGTATCCGAGAACCCGTATGCGAAATATCCAAAATTTTGGATAGCGAAAATTTCTGATATCCGAAAATTTGATATTCCAAAATTTCGGATTCAGATTTGGATGTGAATTTTGAAAATTTTTGGATAATCAGATTATCTGAATCCTAAATCTTAAAAAAATATATATAAATATATTTATACACACACACACACACACACTATAGCGAAACCATCCAAGTCTCTAACTCTAACATAAAAAAACAAACATCTCCATCTCGTATTCTCCATCCTCCATCGATCGACTTATCCCACCACCCAACCTTCTATCCATCGACCTTCTCCCATACTCCCATCCTCCATCGTGATAGGATTCCATGTTCATACACCTCTAATTTTCACACGAATACATAAATTGGAACATTCACAGTTTGCATAACCTACTCCTCCCCTCGGAGACGCGTGATCTTCATGCAGTTTATGACATGAGCGCCTCCTACACATGCTTTAGAGTCAAATTTGAATATATACGAAATGTGGACTTCATCAGTACGGGTGCTCAAAAATCCGAATTTGAATGCGAAATATCCAGAAACCCGTATCCGAAATATCCAAAATTTTGGATATCCGAAAACTAGATAATCCAAAATGTCGGATTCAGATTTGGATGCGAATTTTAAAATTTTTTGGATAATTGGATTATCCGAATCCTAAATCTTAAAAAACAATATTTAAATATATTTATACACACACTAACATGATATCGAAATCATCCAACTCTTCAACTCTAAACCTATTATAAAAAATAAACATCTCCATCTCGAACTCTTCATCGATCGACTTATCCCACCAATCAATTTCTTATCCATCAACCTTCTCCCATACTCCCATCCTCCATCGAGATTGAGTTCCAAGTTCATACACCTCTAGTTTCCATAACAAATGCATAAATTGGAACATTCGCTGTTTGCGTAACCTACTCCTTCTCTCGGAGACGCGCGATCATGGCACAATTTATCACATGAACGCCTCACACATACTTTAGAGTCAAATTTGAATATATATATATATATATATATATATATATATATATATATACTAAATGTAGACTTCATCATATGGATGTTAAAAAATCTGAATTCGAATGCGAAATATCCAGAAACTCGTATCCGAAATATCCCGAAATTTGGATATCTGAAATTTCGGATTCAAATTTGGATGTGAATTTTGAAATTTTTTGGATAATCGGATTATCCGAATCCTGAATTTTAAAAAATAATATTTGAATACACACACACACAATATCTAAACCATCGAACTCTCCAACTCTAACCCTCACATAAAAAAAGAAACATCTCCATTTCGAATTCCCATCCTCCATTGGTCGACTTATCCCACCACCCAACCTCATGTCCATCAACCTTCTCCCATACTCCTACTTTCCATCGAGACAGGGTTCCCAATTCATACACCTCTAGTTTGCATAAAAAATGCATAAATTGGAACATTCACAGTTTGCATAACCTACTCCTCCTCTCGAAGACGCGGGATATTCACACAATTTATCACATGAACGCCTCACACATGCTTCCGAGTCAAATTTGAATATATACGAAATGTAGACTTAGTCAGTAGGGGTGCTAAAAAAACCGAGTTCAAGTGCGAAGTATCCGGAAACCCATATCTGAAATATCCAAACTGTTGGATATCTGAAATTTCTTATATCCGAAATTGGATAATTCAAAATTTCGGATTCAGATTTGGATGTGCATTTTGAAAATTTTGGATAATCGGATTATCCAATTCTAAATCTTTAAAACAATATTTGATATATACACACCCACACAAAAGACTATATCTAAACCATCCAACTCTCCAACTCTAATCGTAACATAAAAAAAAACAAACATCTCCATCTCGAATTCCCCATCATCCTCCGATCATCTTATCCCACCACCCAACCTCCTATGCATCAACCTTCTCCCATACTCCCACCCTCAATCGAGACAGAGTTCCAAGTTCATACACCTCTAGTTTGCACAACAAATGCATAAATTTGAACATTCACAGTTAAAACTAGTCAAATTTGAAGATATACGAATGTAGCCTTCAGTACTAGAGGTATTAAAAGAATCTGAATCCAAATTCGAATGCGAAGGATTCGAAAAACCGTGTCCGAAATATTCAGGATTTTGGATATCTGAATTTCGGGTTTCCGAGAATTGGATAATCCAAAATTTTGGATTCAGATTTGGATGTTAATTTTGAAAATTATTGGATAATCGGATTCAATCCGAAATCTTAAAAAACCATATTTATGTATATATATATATATATACATACATACACTATATCCTAACCATCCAACTCTCTAACTCTAACCCTAACAATAAAAAATAGACGTCTCCATCTCCAATTTTGTATCCACTCGACACATTTCTTTCTTCGAATTCGCATCATGACACAAAGAAGAAAAATGACAAAAGAATCTCCTCCATTAGATGTAGAATCCACTTGAACTTTTAGGGTTAGAAAGCAAGTTAATGTATTCTCTTGTATTTGTAACATATTACATATATATATATATATCAGTGAAGTGTCTTTAACATGTTGTCTTCTTATCATTAAACTCATACGTAATGAAAACTTATACAGTTTGTAAATGAACTATTTTAGCAAAAAAATGAAATTTAAAATGAATCCCCTACTTCCATGTTAAAACGGGTTCATAAGCTTTTAAAACAAAGCAACTAACTAAGGGAAAATTACGAGTTAAGACATTTACCAAAATAAACATGTATAGAGTCTTAGACTACATGGTGTGGTCATGGGGGTGAAGGGGCATGGAGTGAAATGTTGCAGCCACATCAGCAGAAAGGAATTTCCCCTCCTGAGCCAAAAAAAGAACATGGTGGTATATTCACTCCCCTAGGTACGAGTGTATCAGCCAAGGGTACTACTTGCTACAACGTCATCAAAACAAATTTCCATGATAAATCATTTTATTGTTGGTCTTTGGTTATCAATTTCATTAGGGGTGGTCAAAACCGGATATCCAATTTGGATATATGAAATTTCGGATACCTGGTTTAACTATTCGAATCCGTATCTGAAATTTTGGATTCCGATTGGATAGTGATTCGGATATCAGAATATCTAATTTTAGAAGATACTTTTTTATTTTATATTTTTATATATTCAAAATCAGATATCCAAATATACATTTTTGGATAGTTTCGGATATTTTGGATATTTCGTATATCCGATAAATATAAATTTATATATCCGAAATATCCGAAAAATTTTAAATCACTATCTGAATCCGAAAAAATTTAGGTATCCGATTTGGATTCAGATATTTTTAAACATCCCGAAATCTCATAAGCTGGAGAATATAAAGGGATTTATGGGAATTACAATAAGTTTTAGTAAGTGGGTCAAAATGGTAAGGTTGACCTTTTAGTCAAAAGCAAAAAGGTCAACAGGACAATATGGCTTTTTTCCGGGTTATTACAATTCATAGATAGGCTAGTTTGTATTGGATAAATTGGTAGTCGAGTTTGTGTATAGTCTCTAAGGAAAATAAGAACATGAGAGCGTTAATAACAAAGGAGCTTACTGAGTTTTGAAAGCTAGTTCTGGCTTGTTTGGTGACTGAGCCCATGTACGCAACATAAAATTCAAATTGGATTTATGCCAAATCCCAAAGATGATCCAAAAGCGGATGCACTTTTACATGGTGTAAAACCTACGCTTAGTGTTCTCAATATTATCGGGAGGTGGGTGTGGTTTTGGTGGGGGAAATTCGTTTTAGGCAATGTCAATAATCCTGGGGCTAAGAGGTTGGTTAAAGATGGCTTACCACTCCACCGAAGTCAATTGTTTGAAGAATATTTGGCGCTTAATGGGATGCATATCGGATGTATCTTACATGGCCTATGGATCATTGGACGTGGGTGAAGTGTGTGTTCTTTGTAATAGCTTGGTGCATGGGTCCTGGTTGTATTTTTCATTTATTTGTAATAAATATTGGGCTACCTATAAGCCCAACAGCTTAAACACTTAGTTAGCCTTTGATTCATTGGGCTTATCTAGGACCCAAGTCGATAGTTATAGGGTTTAGATATTTTAGGGAGATTTCTCATATATTCCAAGTCCAATTCACTTATTATAAACTAGTATTAAGCCTTCGTTGAATTATGATGCGGGGGTAAAACCATGTCAAATAGCACACCACCGTCAGCGACCACCAACACTAAAGTTAAGGCATTTGAATGCGAAGAAATTATAACAAAACATAAAACATAAAAAAGAACAACTACTTCGATCTAGGACCGTTCGTTACGATGAATCTCTCAAACGGGGAAAATAGAGATAAAATGTTGAACCACACATGCATGTTGCACTGTGTAACTCGCATTAGAACAAAACATAAAACGTTGAATCACACACGCACGTTACGTCGTGTTAACCGCAAAATTTAGAATGAAACTAAAAAAAATGCAAAGATCAAAAGTATAGGAAAAAGTAGAATGTAATACAAGTGAAGTTAAATTGCAAAATATGAAAAGTTTTAGGTTAAAAATGAAAGATCATATTAAAAATACCCGAAGCACCAGTTACAACACCTCTATGCGAAAAAGAACTTGTAAATTAATATATAAGCTAGTATTAACCCTCCACCACCCACGTTGTGGTGAGTGGCGTAAAGTCGTGCAAGTAACATAAATGTCCCACTATTTGAGTGATCACCAACCCTGGAAAAAATCGTAAAACAAACAAAAAAACGAAGAGGTCAAGGAAGGCAACCTCAGCTTCTTGACCTGCAGACAAGTAAATTGTTATTACTTCCCCTATTTCAGGTGCAACAATTGTTGTAAAGAAGCTATGTGTTTCTTGAGGTCAAAGAAGGAAACCTCAGCTTCCTCTGTCCAACATAAATCCTTCTTGTTGACACAAATTTTTAGTGTTTTGAAGAAAGGCAAGGATTTTTCTACTGACTTAGGGAGGAAGCGTTTTACGGCAACAATTTTACCATTGAGGCTTTGAAATTCTTTATTTGTGGCAGGTAACTTCATGTCTAGGGCAATTTGTATTTTGTTGGGATTTTCCTTAATGATTTGTTTCCCAACGATGTGACCAAGGAACTTTCCTTCTTCGAACTCAAAGGAGCATTTGATATGGTTAAGCTTCATGTTTATCTTCCGAAGGTTCTTTGATGTCTTGGATCATTGCTTCACCTGATTTGCTTTTGATGACCACATCGTCCACATAAGCTTCGATATTCTTTACAATCTGTCCGGAGAAGGGGTAGAAGTCTTTAGGGCAGTCCTTTTTTGAATATTTGAAATCCACACACATTCTCCACGAGCCATCCTACTTAGCTACCATCACCATATTGGAAACCCAAGAGTGGTATTTGACTTTTCTTAGGATTTCGGCCTTCGCCAATTTTTCTACTTCCTGACAGGCAGCTAGGCTCTTCTTCTTGTAGACGACTGGCTTGTATGAGGGAGCTATGTTCAAGGAGTGCTCGACTAATTCTCTTGGCACTCCTGTCATGTCATCAAAGAACCAAGCGAATACGTCTTTGCTTTCCTGCCAAAGGTTAGTTAGTTGGCTAATGACATCGTAGGGGAGCTAACCATTGATCTTGATGGTTTATTCTGGGTAAGCAAGATTTATGCTTATTTCTTGAACAAAACTGGTAGTAGGTTGTTTTGCCTCCCATAGATCCCATGCTTCTTCCACAGAGGCTATTAGCTGGGCTTTGACTGAGGGCTTCAAGGTTGCAATCCCCTTTTCGGAAACTTCATTAGACCGTGTGTTGTAGAAACAACATCGTCAAAGGTTGCGATGCCTACCCTTCAAACAAGGATGTTGTAGCTGGAGGGTACCTGATCAGTGAGAAAGTAAGCTCCTCTGTTCTGGACAAGTCACCATTTTTGAAGCAAACGTTGACGATGAGCTTCCCTAGGGGATGGACACGTTCCCCAAAGAAGTCAACTAGAGATGAATTTGATGGTTTGAGCTTGGATTTTATCTCATCATTGAGCTTTTCAAAGCAACTTTCATACATTACTTCGGAGGAGGCTCCACAATCCTTGTATACCCTGTCCACAGGGAAGCCATCAAGTTCAGCTTCCACAATTATGAGTGTGATGATCAGGTCATCCGGGGTAGGAGGGAGGCATATGTATTGCTTATTCCAGGGTTCAGTGCGAGCCCTTTTTACATGTTGTGCTCCCTCTTACCGGATCATGTTCACCTCCTTACCTTTCTTTCCTTCTTGCGAGCCCTTTTTACATGTTGTGCTCCCTCTTACCGGATCATATTCACCTCCTTTTCTTTCTTTCCTTCATCCTTCCTTCCCTTAATGTCTTTAATCAGGTGAGCTAGCTCCCTTAACTTAACAACTTCTTCTATCCGTTTCTTCAACTGGTAGCAATCGTTGGTGTGTTGTCCTGTATTATTGTGGAAGGCGCAGTATTTGCTAACATCTCTTTTGCTGACAGGTTTTGTCAAAGGTCTGGAAGGACGGAAGGTGTATTTAAATTCTTAAGTGAAGAGTATATCTTGTGGTGTCTTTGTGAGGATGGTAAACACTTGTTTTTCTTTGTCAAGGTACCGTCCTGGCCTAAGGGACCGTTTTCGTTCCTCATTTCTCCTTGGCTCGAAGGATCTATGAGGAAGTATTTCATTGTAGGGTTGGAAGCTTGACCTTCTCGAGCTGGAAGAGCCACCCTTCCAGCTTCCCCTGTCTTATTTCTTAGATTCTTGGTGAGTGAGAGCTTCTTCTTCCCTAAGGAAGGCGTCAGCTCTTTCAAAAGCTTCCTCCATGGTATAAGGAACATCTTCGTGGAATCTCCGTAAGAGCCTTTTGGGTCGTATAGCCCCCTGAAGCCGGAGATTCGTATATTCTATGTGGCACCACTGTAATATAGACCCCCCCTCTTGTATCTTTCAATGAAGTTTCTAAGGTCTTCATACTCCCCCTGCTGAATTTGGTGTAGGATGGCAGCATCTTTGGTGCATTCCCTCAAAGGAATGAAGTTAGATACGAAGCTTCTCTTTAGATCTTCAAAAGAAGAGATTTTTCGGGATTGGAGACTGCAAAACCATAGGCGAGCAGGGCCCACTAAGGTTTGAATGAACATATGACAACATTCGACATCATTCCATCATTCCACTGTGGCAGCTAAAGAGAAAACATTATGGTGGTCATCAGGATCTTCGCTCTTGTCATAAGTTTTAACATTTGCAGACATCTTGATTTTGTTTGAAAAATTAAAATGGGTTTTACTTTCGGATAAGCATTCCAAGGAATTGGGACGGTAAGGCTCCGAATGGGTTAGTTTCGACCATTGGCTCGGATCCCGAGGCAGAATCGAGTGGCAGTGAAGATCCTAGGTTGTTATGAACATGGTTGAGTCAGAGTTCCCTAAGCCTGACGTATGGGCGATTGAGTCCCATGAGCCTGACTTGAGGAAGGTGGAACTTGCCAATGGTAGCTTCCTGGCCAGCCTTGAAAGTAAGGCGACATCATGTATGTGTGAACTGAGGGTGAGTATAGCTAGGATACATCACCCCTGGGTGTGAGAAAAGAGTTGAAATAGGACAACTTGCTCCGCTAGGGATGGGGCCACTCCAACTCTTGCCAAAGGTAAGGACCTCAAGGCTTCCTCAAAGGAGAGGGGTACTGAGCATGGCATGGAGGCATAGGTGCCCTACATCAGCTGTTCTACACTATATTGTTGACTTGGAGTTGAAGGAGGTACAGAATGGCTTGTCTCCCCACCAGCGAGTATCCCCCTTGATCGTTTAGGTTGGGGTTAGGGCTCATGTTAAAGCGTCTAGTGGCTGGAGGTGCGGTTGTTCCGACAACCGGATAACTAGGTGAAAGAGTGACCACTGGTTACTCATCATAAGAAAGTTTGACTTTTACACCCCTAGACCTTTCTTCCTATACATAGCTGTTAAAAAGATCTCTGAGTTGCAAGAAGTTTCTTCGTACTCCTTCTTAGGTAATCTCCATCTGTTCAATGGGGAACAGGACGTCGTCTCTACGTGACGAGTTGACAGCCCTTGAGGAATGTGGTGTTGAAATTAGGCATGTCTCCCAGAGACAGTTAAACTCGTGGTCCGTCTGTTCTAGGTGTGTCTCGGCTGACTCCAACACCGGGAGACTGGTAGCCGGTGTTCTTGGGAGACCCTCATCTGGATGGTCATCTCCACTGGTCATTTGGAAACGGTTACTTAGGAACAAATAGGACTAAAAAGACTACCAAAGCTTTGGTTCTTTGTAGCAACAGCCCCACGGTGGGCGCCACTTGTTATGACAATAAGGAAAATGATCGGGTTTAGGTTTGAGACTACGTAGGCTTAGAGGATTCTTAAGCTCCTGGATCGATCTGCACAAAGAACCAAAAACCGTTAGCCTCAATGCAGGAGGTGACCTCCTACGTTCAGACTCCGACGTGAGAATAAGTACGTATTTATTATGGAGTTGAGAAATATGAAGGTAAAAATGTAAGAGTGAAAGAGTGGAATGAGAATGAATGTGTGGATGGCTTAACAAGGGATCTCCTTATATAGGTTGTAAGTTACAGCCAGGAGCTCCCTTAAGGAAGCCATCCTACTATACCTGTTAAGCTTTGACCCTTTTTCTTTATCCTTGCAGACAAGTCTTGCCATTTTGATATAAAACCACTTTTTGCTACTTTTTAGGTCTGATTGACATTATTTGATGTGCACATTATGGATTAGAGCAACAGTTGACATAACTTTTGACTTCTCCGTAAAGTTATTGTCCACCACTGTAGACACGAGCTATCGTATAAGGCAACCTAAAGTATCTTGAGCTTTCCATTGTTAGCTTCTCAGCTCCGATAGGTCAGATAGGCTTAATGCTTTATGTTGTTTTGTTGTAATGAATATACTAATTGTGGGATTCTAGCGTCCACTGTCTTTAGAGAACTTACACGCTTAAACATTGTTGGTCTTCTATTGGATTACTTAGACTTTTACTGGTTGTTTCAGCTTCGTTCAAAACTGATCGACTCATTTATGTTGTCCAATGGCTCATTATTGAACCGTCGGTAACAAAATTTTATTAAAAATAATTAATAATTTTACGTTCGACGTGCCACTGTCAAGCTTCTTAACGGTCAATTAATCATATATTTATAATACTCTATTTAGTAAAAAAATTATGCATTATGGTGTTGTAATGTGTGCATAGGGGGTTTTACAAAAAAGTTTTGATTTTACAAGTATATGCATCAAGTACATGTATCTTATACACTCTCTTCATTTTCTTTATCAATGCACACTCTCTTTTCTCTCATACCCTCTCTGCACTCTCTCTCTATACAGCAAACAAACACTCAATCTCCAACCTCTCCTCCACCTGCCACCTTTTATTATTTATTTAACAAAATGTTATCTATTACATTTATTTTTATACTTTCTAAAAAAATATTTTTATAGCAGTAATCAAGAAAAATACTATTTCTCACAAGATCCCTTTAGAAATAATTGTGGAATGTTTTATTTTCTTTACGGATTTGGTTCAAACAATTTCAATGTACATATACATATGTTAATTCCTAATCTACAAGTCTCATATATGTGGTAAAACAATATAAAAAAAAATAATAAGTATTTTAAGTTACTTGAACCACCATCTCTTTTAATTTACCTTAGAAAAAAAAATTCATCCCCTTTGTGTTGGGCATATTAAATGAGTTTGTGTTAATACCTTATGCTTTGTCTGTTGTATTTTTTTAGGCTAGGTGTTTTACAAAGTGAAACCGGCACGACATGTTTGCATTAGCATTACACGTGTGCCTGTGTATCTGAGCATAAGCTTTTAAGATTAAAATAAAATGTGGTAACCTCAAAACTTGCTAATTATGTAACATTCGAACAACAAAGTAAAGTTGCGTCGCGTTAAAGAAAAAAAATTGAGTTATTATCGGTAGATGACTAGGAATATGAATCCCTCACTTGCTGTAACGTGTGCTAATACAATAAGCAATGAAACCGATATTAACTGATTTCTCATCGCGCCCGTCATCGATTTTACACCTTTGGCATTAACACGTCGTCACGAGCGTGCGTGGTTATATGATTTATGTCTTCATTTGGTGTTATTTTTCCTTTTTTTATTTATTTTACTTTTACGAGCTTTTTGGTGTTGGTGGTCGTTGGCGGTGATGTGGCATTGGTGCTACGTGACACGGTTTTACCCCCGCCGCAACGCGCGGGGGGCTTAGAGGGTGTTTGGGATTGAGTTTGGAAATGCAAAAGTGCTTTTGGTCAGAAGCGCTTATTGGCTTATGACTTTTTAAAAATGAGTTTTAAAAAAAATGTTTGGATTAGCTTTTGGGATGAGAAACGCTAAAAAGTCAATAGATTGTTATTTTGTTAAGTGTTTCGCTTAACTTATTGTGAATATTGGTTGTATGGTTGGTAGATTTGTAATTTTTTTTCCAAAAGTCAAAAGCCAAAGCCAGGATTTCTAACTTTTTAAAAACAACTTTTCCACCCTTAAAAACCAAAAGCCAAAAGTCAAAACAGAAAGTGCTTTTGGGTTACACCAACAACTTATTGGCTTTTCGAAAAAGCCAATAAGTCAATAAGTTGTTTTGAAACTCAATCCCAAAGGCAAACACCCTCTTAATACTAGTTCATGACTAAAACGAGGGGGGAAAATTACAAATATATGAAGATTATTCAACCAAGCACATAAAATATTAATTACTTTATTTGGTTAATCGGCCCCCACCAGCTTATTGCCAGCCCATTTATGATTTATGTGATTTCATTAATTTAAACATAAATATTTAAACATTCAATATACGAAATTTACATCATTAATTAAAACGTAATAAAATAAACATTTTTTGTCAACTAATTATTGATCAAATTGTTTGTGTTTTTTAAACTGCAACTAATAAACTTTTTTGCCAATGATGTTGTAGCCTAGTGGTTGCAATGGAGGTGGGAAGGTTTACCTACTTTGTGGGGTTCCTGCCCTGGGAGGTCACAGGTTCGAATCCCACTCAGAGTAGGGTTATTCTGAAATGAGGGGCTGGACCTTAGGGGGGGCCCGGGGACCGGACCTAAAGGGTGCGGGGCTTCGTTATGGGTGGTACCGTTGGCCGTTCAAAAAAAAAAAAAAAAAAAAAACTAATAAACTTTTTAATTCTGCTGTCAAACTACATCTGGTGAAAACAATATGACTGGTTCATTTACTAAATAATATATCATTTGAATTTTTATATCAGTTTTAAGTAGAAAATAAAGTGTATAAATGAACAACAACAACCTTACCCAGTAAATTCCACAATTAGCGAAGCTAAGAGTAGCGTCTGGGGAGGGTGAGATGTAGGCAAACCTTACCCCTATCCTTGCGGATAGAGATGTCGCTTCCAGAGAGACCCCCGGCTCCATAACTCACAATCGACAAGCAAACAACACTAAAAAGGTAATAAAGGATACTGAATTTAGAGAAACACTGAAAGCGTCACGTAGTAAACAGATGTATATATGCCATCAGAAACAACATAAACCATAAACACCCAAATACAAGACACCCTTATAGGCCTCCTACCAATGTAAGAAAAAGTATAGGCTCCTAGAACCACGCTACGATAAAACCAAACCAACCCTAATAATCCTTGACCTTAATTCTGCGTCTCCACAAACCCCTATCCTCGGCCATGTCCTCAGAGAGGTGCATCTCTGCTAAATCCAGCCTAATCCGCTCATCCCAAGTCAATTTGGGTCTTCCTCTACCCCTCTTTCCCTCTATAGAGAGGGTTTCCACTACTCTAACCGGGGCCGTCATTTGCCTCCTCTTCACATGCCCATACCATCTTAATCTTCCTTCCTTTATCTTGTCTGATATGCTAGCTACCCCTAACCTTTCTCTAATAACCTCATTTCTTATTCGATCTACCCTAGTGTACCCACACATCCACCTTAGCATCCTCATTTTTGCTAACTCCATCTTGCGATCTTGTGTCTTTTGATGGCCCAACAATCTGTCCCATATAACATAGCAGGTTCACTGTGACCCTATAGAATTTTCCTTTTAATTTAGTTGGGAACCTCTTGTCACATAAGACCCCACTGGCGGCCCTCCACCTACACCAACCAGCTTGTATGCGATGGGTGACATCGCTATCTAGCTCTCCATCCCTCTGAACAAATGATCCTAAGTACTTGAACTTAGTTACCTGCGGGACAACTTGACCTTCAATCGAGAGTTGAGTATTTTCATCGATGCTTGCACCACTAAAACCACAATACATGTACTCGGTCTTAGAATGGCTAATCCTTAAACCGTTGCTCTCTAAAGCTACACGCCAACGCTCTAGCTTCTCATTCAGACTTTGTTTGGACTCTGCAATTAACACAATATCATCTGCAAAAAGCATGCACCACGGTACTGACTCCTGAATCGACTTGGACAGCTCATCCAAAACAACTACAAACAGGAACGGACTCAACGCAGATCCTTGATGGAGTCCTACCCCACAAGGAAGGAGTCAATATCTCCTACAGACTTTGTTTGGTCCTACCCCACATGAACAGACTTGGTATATATTTTTCTGCGAGCTCTGAGATTTTTGAATGCCGACCTCCTAATTTTTTAAGCTCAACTGTAATAATCAACAAGCACAAATTGCATTAGAGAAACAAAGTGAACATAAAAAAATTTACTTTGTTTTCAATCAACAAGCCGATAAAAAAGCCGTTCAAAAAAAAAAACAAGCCGATAAAAAAAATTAATTACAAAATCTATCTATACATATAATAAACCAAAGCAATTTTGATGACATGGCACTCAAAGAGACATTCTTATCCTTGAGTGTGTCATGTGTCATCCCATGTGATATTGAGATATTTTAGGAAAAAAAGAATTTAAAAACAAAATTGGATTTTTCTCTCTTATGTTTCATCCCATAACTCTTAAACGTTAATATCTTTTATATATGAGATTTTTTAAAGAAAACAATAACACCAAATTAACGAGCGTTTTATTATCTTTCAACGAGTATCATAATGCTATATAAAAAACGGAGAAAAAACGACTATTTTTGTGTGTGGTGGTACTATGGTTTCGTTCATACAGGGAAAAACACACAAAGTGTTCAGGTAAATCATTAATCATGTATAGGCAAGTCACTAATTATGTTTAAATCAGTAAATATGAATTCTATTTTCAATATGCGTTAGCATTGGAGTTATACATTGTTTTAGGTTAGATATTAATATTAGAGTTATACATTGTTTAAGGTTAGACGTTAACATTGGAGATACATTTTTAATTGTTTTAGGTTAGGTGCTACCCGAAGCTTTCCTGCATTTAACTGTAAAAACATCACTCTATTTCATATGTAAAATTAATATGTCATATTAGATTTCTCAACCCCGGGACGTTCCCGGAGTATAATCTAGTACATAATTATAGTCTGTGTTGTTTAATTTTGTTTGAATCTATATAATATATATATATATAAAAGAAAGCATATATGCCCATTGAGAGTGCCACGTGGCTTAATAATTGAGTGTTTTTGGTGTTTTTGAGTATTTTTCTAAATTTATCTCTCTATCTCTTAATTCTCAATTACTAAAATTAAATTGAGTTATTTTAGGAAAAAAGAATTTAAAAACAAATTTAAATTTTTCTCTCTTATCTTCCTCCCATAATTTTTAAACATAAATATCTTTTATATTCGAGATTTTTTAAATAAAAAAATTACACCAAATTAACGAGCGTTTTATTATCTTTCCAACGAGTACCATAGTGCTATATAAAAACGAAAAAAAACGACTGTTTTTTTGTGGGGTTATATTCATACAGAAAAAAACACAAAGTGTTCAGGTTATTCATTAATCAAATTGTAACATATTTTAATTTACGTGAAGATGATTATATGTTGAAGGTTATCCTTTTAATACTTTATTATGTTTAATATGGTTTATGCTTTTTATTTTTTTAACTTTTTAAATAAATGTTTTTTAACTAAGATTGATTATGTTTAAGTTATTTACTCTTTTCGTGATTTGAGTTTTCTTTTTTTTATCATTTTTTATTAAATCATATTAATTTTTTCAACCCCGGGACCTTCCCGGGGTAATCGGCTAGTAGTATTAATAAAAGGACGACAATAAATGATAAAGAGAAGATTCGGATCTCGTTGGCATATTTTTATAGAATCCTCACGTGACACGTATGATCACCTTTGGACCGCCCTTTGTTTACTTCTAATTGGGTTTGAATGTTTCATTCACAAATCACAACACAAACCTTAATATACTCAATTAATACCTTCAATAACGAAACATATTATAGCCTAGCGGCATCTTGATAATAGGATAAAACTTAGAGACTATAAGGTATTGAGTTCGAATCTTACAAGTGGGTTTTTCTCATAATTATGAGTTTCCCCCTGAATTAGTGACTTGGTAGTGGAATATGATCGCATGGTAACACTAGTGGCACAGTGATACTCCAGTGATCTGTGAGTGATTCCAATTGACCGTTCAAAAAAAAAATACCTTTGATAGTTTTATATTCATGAAACTATGTAACCTTATGACTCAAGCCTCACCCCTTCTTTGTGTGGTGGTAAAATGTTGGGGTTCCAAATAAGAGGTTTGAAGTTCAAATTTTATAAGAGGCAAAAAGAGGTGTATTTAAAAAGGGGTGTAATGAAATGGTGTATTTAAAAGGGATGGAAAAGGGGGTATAATAAAAGAGTGTAAACATGGGACAGAAAATTAGCCGTTAAAAAAAGTAACCTTATGACTCGACTATAGAGTCAAATTGCGAATTACATATTTGTTTTTAAAATTGGACGAACGCGTGGCTTGTTACATTCTAGAAGAAACTCTTTGTACGATACACACACGGAGATGTCGAGACTAGTACATCACATAATTAGTGGTGGATTCATAATTTTTTTCCAATTGAGTTTACTTTTTCCGGTG
Source organism: Ambrosia artemisiifolia (assembly GCA_032199755.1). NCBI lineage: Eukaryota > Viridiplantae > Streptophyta > Magnoliopsida > Asterales > Asteraceae > Ambrosia > Ambrosia artemisiifolia. The sequence continues at coordinate 1,963,696 of CM063514.1, forward strand.
TTTAGATTTTTTTACAACCAACCAAAATTTTTGGGTAGGTCGTCATTCGGGTTAGGTCGGAGCGAAGAACATACTAAATACAATATAATAACAAATAGGTATAATAATTACTCATTAAAAACACACAGAAAATATAATCCTTGCTCATGGTAGGTCTTCCCAATCAATTTTCTTAACAGTATTATTTGAAGATGATAATTCAAACTCCAAATTCATAGCACACAAGGTATACATTAGTTAATCTAAGGGGCTGTTTGATAAGCCTCTTAACGAGGCTCTGAACCATTCAGCACTGAATGCTTCAGCATTCAGCGCGTTTGTTTCAGCTTCTGAATGGAATGGTTAAGGCTGAATCATTAAGATTTGGGATGTTGCTAAACCATTAAGCACTGAACTAGGCTGAACCTTAATGAGACTCTCCTACCAATGTGAGACAAGAAAATTAACCATTAAGAGGTCCAACTTAATGATTCAGCACTTAACCATTCAGACCTCTTAATGATTCAGCATTTAATCAACCAAACAGCCCCTAATTTCTAAATTCATAGTCAATAGTCATAAATACTTAAACAACTAAACAAGTATCAAATGGCTAGGGGTTGCAAGTTAGGTAGAAGGTGGCAGCCGGTGAAGCCGTGGAGAGAAGCAGTCTGACACCGACAAATGGCTAGGGGTTGCGAGTTAGGTAGCGAGTGAGTGAGAGGCTAATCTTTTTGTCGGCCATGTTTGGCTAAACTTCTCCTTATCACCTTATTTCCTTTTCCACCTCCTTATCTCCTTAATCCCAAAAGTCACAAATCCTTACTTATAACTTATCTCCTTTTCAACCCACAAAAACTCCTTTTCAACCCATTACCCAAACATTATTTTCTCCTTATCTCCTTCTTGATTAAGGAGATAAGTTATAAGGAGGTAAAATAAGGAATCCCAAACATCCCCTTAGGGCATGTTTGAATAAACTTATTTGAGGCAAAAAGGACTTTTTGTTAAAAGGACTTATTAACTTATGACTTTTTAAAAAGGAGTTTTTAAAAAAGTGTTTGGATTAGCTTATGTGGTGAGGAAAAACAACAAGTGGCTATTTGGTTGATTAAGTGCTGAATCATTCAGCATCCCTTATTAACTTAATGGTTCAGCACTTAATCATTCCATTCAGATGCTGAAACAAACAGTCTGAATACTGAATGATTCAGACCTAAATGGTTAAGAGGCTGACTAAGAGGCTACCAAACAGCCCCTAAGTTGATAAGTTAGTTTGTAAAAAAGTGTTTGGTTTAACTTATTTAGGTAAAATGATTAAAAGGGTATAAGGAGGGAAGGTGTAAGGATATAATAAGGGCATGTAGGTAAATAACCATCAATAAGTTATAAGGAGGTTCAAAAAGTCACTCATCCCTTACTTTTTCAAAACAACTTATCACAGGCTTACAAAAAGTTAAAACAAAAAGTCATTTTCCTTTTGCCAAACACTTTTTGTAACTTATTAACTTTTTAGAAAAGTTATAAGTCATAAGGAAGTGAAAATAAGGAGAGCCAAACATGCTCTTATGTTTGTGCTAGTGTTGTGTCATGAGTGTTTCTTATCTTTATTTTGTTTTAAACCCTGAGTTTAATTTGGAATAAAAAAACAAAAAAAAAAGAGAATTAACATACTTGAACATGAGACCAATCTATTAATATACATAGGAAATTACTATAACACCAACATTCATTTTAATACTATGGGTCCAGCCAATCATCATTCGGTGGAGTGGCAGCCTTATGACCTTTTAATGTGGAGGTTGTGGGTTGGAGTCTCATTTGAAACAAATTTATTTTAGGTTGAGCTAGAGGTTGTACCACAGTGGGCCTTCGGATTGTGGGTTTCCTCTAGAATGGTGGCGGGCCGAGGCACCAGCACCGTCTGCGTTCGCGGGCGTGGATAGCCTTTTGCCATTGGGTTTACTCGTGTGACCGGGCTTTCGTTGGACGTTCAAAAAAAAAAAACTATGGTGTCCATGTGGTTATTTTCACGGAGTCTTAAGAAAAATAACATACCACTTCTCCTAGATTAAAAAAAAATAATGAGGTCTACGAATCCAGACCACTTTATGTTGATCCGCCGTCAAATTATGCTTGTCAAAGATAAGCTTATAATAAGTGATACCATAGTAAATCTAAACCGTCAAACTACACCTATGTTGTCACATGTTATCAAAAGTGTTTGCTGTACAATAACGGTGGACTAGTGGAGCCAATTTCGTTGGTATGACAGGGTGTTCAAACCTAAAACACAATTTCGTTGTCAACATAAATAGTAATTAAAGTTTAAAAAAAAATACTATTATAATAAGTGGGACCACTCCACTAGGTCAGTCACACCTTTGTTGTTGATTGTGTGACGGAACCTTTTTCTCTAATAATAATCCCATATCCTTTGAAAATATATAAATTACGCGGTCTCTACACTTCTAACCCTTCTTCTTCTTCTCCTTCCCCTCTCTCTCTCTCTCTTTTTCGATCATGGCCATCTAAGAGAGAGAAAGTAACAACAATAATAATAAAACTATAAAATTATCCATTCAGAGGTTAGGGTTACAGTCTCAATTCCTTACATTATTAGTCATGATAGACATCATGTCGGCCTTAGAGTCGATAGACTCGTTGTTGTTTTCAATTAGTAGAGCTTTGTGTACTCCGTTCGCTGTTTTTGTTCAGATCCAGGTCAGTTTTTGCTATTTTTGTTACTTTAACGGAATTTTGATTATAATGTTATGTTTTGTTTTGCATTTGTTTTTATGGATCTGGTTGCTGTTGTTTTTTTTCAATCGGATTACAGTTGCGTATATTTCTTATGAATTAATTGTGGATTGAGTTGATGGAGTTTGTTGTAATTTAGGTTTTAGTGTTATGCATAATTAAGGTTTAAATTTGGTACTTGTTGTTCAGAATTAAGGACTGATTTGGAGTCTGGTTTAAATAGATTTTAATTTCTTTTTTGTTGTTGTATTTTAGGTTTAATGCAGTGGCTGAAATTAGGAATCTAGGTTCTAAAAGTTAGTGTACTAGACCTGAAAGTGATATTTGTGTGTATATTTGAAATGTTTTGAAAGAAAAAAAAAACAGTAGACTGGCGGTTTTCTTTGATTCCTGACTGTGTATAAATTCATTAGAGTTAGGGTTTTAGAGGATGAGAAAACGCATCTGGAACAATTCCTAGGTTATAGTATGACCTTTTATCCTTTAAGGGGTGTGGGGTAGCGCCCTCAGCCACATTTGCTCGGTGGCGCCTCCCTCCGCCGATGGAGGGCGCTATCACCCAGCTCGCCCAGCTCTTAACGGGCGCCAAAGGTGAGATAGAGGAAGAGATGATGGTGAGATGGAGAGAGAGATGAGGATGATACGGAGGAGAGTAAAAGGGGGGCACCATTTTTGCCACACAACCCTACGTGGCGTCTTAAAGCCGCTCGGGGCTTTATTCCACATCCCAGCCTAAAAGTAAAACTGTTGTGTAAGATTTGAATATATAGCCATGTTATGTCAGTAAATCTTTAGAATGCTATGATTGACAGTAGGTTATTTTGTTTGGTGCTTATTGATTTGTGGAACTCAAGCTAAATGCCGTGTTAGAATAAGCAGTCCACAATTTGTTGTACATGGATCCTGGGTGTAGCATGTGGAATTAAGAAAGGTGGTCACAGTTATACTCTTGAGAAGCACCGTTAATCACATTTATAGGAACGATTAAGCTAAGGCTTGGGTATTTTCTGGGTTGAATAACTGAATTTATTATCATAGTGAACAGTGAACACACATTGGAAAAGTGATAATGGGAAATGGTGCTTTGTTCTCACATTGTTTTGAAACTACTGTTAGCTGTAGGATGGTGACAATGTTTTATCAAAGGAGTATCCCTGCTGTTCATACTTCATAGGCTGTTAGATTATATTCCCTAAGGCACTTGTGACTTCTGGTATAATATTGAATTTTAAAAACTCTTTTATAAACTTGTTAGGGATGCTGTCATTTTTATTTATTCCTTATGTGTCACACTAGCATAATGTTCTTAAATATGGGGAAACATTCATTGCTGCAGGGATGTGTAATATGCTTACTTCTGGCTGCTGGATGGGCTGGTGCAGCTTATGTGAGGTATTAAGTTGATATCTCTAACCTAGTATTTATCATCTTTTGGCATTTGCTAGAAAACCCCTTTTCTGAGTGTTTACCTTTTTAGTAAAACCTCATTTGAAACTGAACAGGAGTTCACTGAATCTTTTGCAGAAATAGAGAAACAAGACAGATGAAAAAAAGTATGAAAGATGGCAATCCTTTTGCATTTCTTAGTCATGATATTCGTGACCTTGAACATTCAAGCCAGGTCAAATTGCCAGGCGTCACGGTTGTAATGCCCTTGAAAGGTTTCGGAGAACACAATCTGCACAACTGGAGAACCCAGGTACCGTACAAAACTTGATCCACATATGAATGCAAGTTCTCTGTATATTTGAACATTATGATAATTGTTTATTTGTTTTTTTTTCTCAATGTTTTTGTATGTGTATGCTCCATACATATTGAAATGTCTTTTCTGATTTAATAACTAAATTTTACTCCCTCCATCTCAATATAAATGCAATAATTAATTTTTTGGCAGGCCTAGAATTAAATGCGACTTTCCGTTTTTGTAAAGTTTCAATTAAGATTACCATTCACCTTTTGACAATTACTATCAAATATTGGTAATATAGATGTCTTAATTTTCATTATTAAGGACTATTTTGGTATTTTTGATTATTAGTAATTGTCATTTCAAAACGTCTGTGGTCCTTTTGGGACATCTTCTTTGCTTTAAACTTCAAACTTTCTTTGTACTTATGACAGTTACTAATATGGGTTACTGCATGCAGCTAACTTCTCTTTATGGTGGTCCACTGGAGTTCCTATTTATTGTGGATAGTACTGAAGACCCAGCTTATCATGCTGTATCTCGGTTACTATTAGATTTTAAGGTATTTAAATGCTGTGCACCACTAATTTTTTTTTGTTCTTCAATATTTTTTAACTGTTAAGAAGTAAAGTAATGAATTCCCTGCCGATCTTAACTTCCATTTTCTAAAAAACTTTGCTCTGAATATATGCACTTTTGAACTATATATGAGTACTTGTCTGTTTATATTCTCTTATTTGCATTTGTACAGGATGATGTTGATGCAAGGTTAATCGTAGCGGGCCCATCCACAACATGTAGTCAAAAAGTTCATAATCAGTTGGTATGCTGCAAATCATCTTTAGATGTTTTTTTCCCCTTTGATAATTAGGAACCTATATTCATAATTATAAACCTTTTATAGGTTAATATGGGCCCCACGTGATTTGTTTATTTTGAATTTTTGAGGCTAGAATAAAAACGTTGAGTTGCTTCAAGATTTTGCTCATGCCACACCAGCATGAAACACAAACCCGCTATGGCTAACAAAAAGATGAACTGTTTTTAATTTTCTTTATTTAATTCGGCATTTTATGATAAAAAGTATTTGACTTGTTTTATAATATGGTTTGAATTGCAGGTTGGTGTGGAAAAAATGCATAAAGACAGCAAATATGTATTGTTTCTAGACGATGATGTTAGGTTGCATCCCGGGTCAATTGGAGCCTTAACTGCAGAGATGATAAAGAATCCCGAGGTATAATCATGCTGATGCACATCTCTCCCATCTACTGATAGATGGTACTTAGTTCTTAAATTTTAATGTTTTCTTTCTTTTTGTTTCCATAGTTCTACTACCTGGCTTAATTGGGTTTGTTTTTAATATATGCAGATATTTATTCAAACAGGTTATCCGCTTGATTTACCGTCTGGAAGCTTGGGAAGTTACTGTATTTATGAATATCACATGGTAAAACACATCAGAGCAATAAAACTCTTTCATATGTCTTGTATTTGTAACTACTATTAAGTGACAGTTTCAGCTCATTTACTTATAAACGGGTCAATTAAGGTTTTGTTTTATATTAAATAGGTATAAAGGAAGCAGGCTAAATATGCCGAGCCAGTTAAAAGCGGCTCAAAGTGTCTTTTAATCGCATAAAATCTTCTGATCAGTTTGCATAAAACAGTTTATTATCGAAGCAGAATATACATAACTAACTATTAATAATCTTCTAAGGAAAAAAGTGTTTTAAGCAATCTCGACCCCTTTAGGCATGTTGGAAGAATTAGCCGTTTGACCCGTTGCCTAGCTTATCCAATCCGTCCTTTTCCAACATTCACTATTTATCTTTTCTTTTTGTAATGACCAGAGTGTCTTCAGTTTGTCTAAGTTGACATTCTTTTAAGTTTAGAATTTTGGTTTATTCGACTTATATCGTTCTCTTTACAGCCATGTTCGATGGGTTTTGCAACCGGTGGAAGGACGTTTTTCCTTTGGGGAGGCTGCATGATGGCAAGAAACGTTTATCTCAGTTTGATTTTTTAGTTAAAGTTCTATTTATTATTGATTTATAAGAACTTTTCTTCTTATTTGCAGATGCATGCAGATGATTTCAGAACTGACAAACATGGTGTTGTGACACAACTTTCTGATGGTGGTTACTCTGATGATATGACTCTTGCAGCTATAGCTGGTAATCATATTATTTATCCAGTTATTGCTTATTTTGTTATCAAGTTTTTTGATCAAGATTTGTGTTATGTTGTGGCTCTGTTTTATGTATGTCTTGAGCCATATATAGAATGGTTTTTCGCTATCATTACAATTTCACTGTGATTTCATATTATGATATTGACGCTATACTTCTTTCAAATATTGGCATATTTTGAAGCATAAGGTTTCCAGGAAACAATATTCTATACGTATTTATCTTTTTTTAATGGAAAACCTGCACTCAGCTGTTCATATATGTTTCCTTCTTTCAGGTGCTAATAAGAGGCTCATCACGTCACCTCCTGTTGCAGTTTTCCCTCATCCTCTTGCCAGTGATCTTACATTTTCACGGTCTGAATATACAATCTTAGATTGTGGCAAAATGGGCCGGTCAGGCTGGTTGGGTCAAAAGGGGAGATTTTTGGAGCGGGTCAGACTGTGTTAGCCAGTAACACTTTCATCCTTAATATTACTGCAAATAAGTATAATTAGTGTGTCAAATATGATTATGAAAATTATATTTTTCAGTTAAATTTTGATCTTGAATAAAATGATTTAGGAGGTGCATTAGAAAAACCGTTGGTTGACTTTTGACTAGTTCGAGCCAGTTTCTTCTAATAAACTATTTTCGATTTCACCAGTTTGATATGTCAGAGGCAAAGAATAACCTGAATCGACCCCTTCATAAATAAATATGCTGAAATTGCCCCATGTGGGAACAGTAATTTAAGACCAACGATCCCTGGCTACTAAATTTATATCTGTTGTATGTGTTGTATAGGTATTGGAACTATTTGAGGAAACAAACATTTGTTTTGGAGTCCTACACAACATATGTAAACTGGATAATGAACCGAGCTTTATTTTCTGTGCACTGCTACCTTTCTTGGGGATTCGTATCCCCGTACATTATGGCTATGTTTCATGTTGCAGCAGCACTAAGATTTCATTTTAAGCATATCTCCACTGAAGAACATGTTCTCAACCCTAATGGTAAGCTCTCCAGGTCTGAGTTTGGGTCAGGCTGGTTGGTTAACAGATCAAAATGGGTTTTGCACTTTTGCTAGATGGCTATGTCAAAACAGGCTTAGATCGAATAGTAATTTTTGGTAAGGTTGAAAAGGATCGTGCTATGTTGACCTGACCTGAAATGATTGTCTGTTTTTATTTTTTGTAAGTTCAAATTTTGAGGAGGGAAAATGGATGGGCAGGTAGGTCGGTTAATGGGTCAAAAAGGTTAAGATCAAAATGGGTTATTTTCAGGTACCTAACAGGTCGTGCTAGGTTGATCTGAAATGCTTTTGTTTGTCTTTTGATTGTAAATAATTGGCATGTTAGATATGATTACAATAAAATTAGATAGTTATATACTTATATTACTTAAATAATAAATTAACAGTATAGCCTTTTGTATAAAATGGCTTATTACTTTTTTTACATTAAATACACTTTGAACATCTGTTTGCCTGTTTGACCTGTTTCCCTTTAGGATAATGTGTGTATGCTTGTGTTTATTATTTTATTTTATTTTACTTATTTAATTAACCAATGTTACCAATCTGATCTGTTAGAGATAAATCATAACCTGAATCTACTATCATAAGTAAACACTTTTATCTGATTTCTAGTCTTTATAGAATCAAAACATTTCCAGCGTCTTTTAGCATGTATGATCCAGTCTCTATAAGCGGCATTTAGTTATAGTTGTTTGAATCAATAGGGATAAGATTTAATCCAAATCAACTCTCATATGTAAATTTGTCGAAATTGTCACATCTATACCATATCTAATTTAGTACCATTGAGTTTTCTTTTTATTTTAATAACTGATGATCTTTTTTTGTTGGTGGCTGTTGCTATTGCACATTGTTCATATTTCATATGAATAAGTCATGCAATAGTTTACGAACATGTACCTTTAATTTTATTGATTTTTTTGTTATTGTTTTGGTAGGGTTGAGACTCGTTGGTTGTCTTGTCATATGCACCGTCATCGAACTTCTTTCAATGTGGAATTTGACAAGAATAGAAGTTCGCCTATGCAACATGTTGTCTCCAGAGGCACCTCCTCTCTCGCTTAGTGCTTATAATTGGTGCCTGGTAAGCTGTCATAACTCATGGGTGGGACAGTAATGGGTCAAAATGGGTTTGGGCTGAAATGTGTCCTTTGTGTTGAAACTGATGGCAAGTAATGTCTTATTTCAGTTGATACCAATTTCAACAAAAAATGTCGACAGGAAAAATTGCGTTATTTTGTTATTATTTTTTATTTTTGATAAAACACCAATTTTACCTCATTAAAATGTTGACACCTCATCAAAAGTCTTTCGTCTTTTCAGACTTTTAAGGGCAGTTTTCATTATCCAATTTTTTTTTGACCAAAAATGATATGAAGTATAAAACAAACCTCTCAAATACAAATAATTGGGCGATCTTCACATGCATTGTCCCTTAATAGACCCTTTCAACACCTAAGATAAATACAATCCAAACCGACACATATAAATGGGTCAATATGCCTCTCACATTTTTTTACCCAATGAAGTCAGTTTAACATTAGAACTGTTTACTATTATGGTGAATTATTATGTTTACCCTAAAAAGGTCAAACATGAAACTCGTTTGTATTGATCCAGTCGAACTCACCATGAGCAGGTCTTTGTTGCAATGGTGGTGGATAACTTCCTATACCCTATCTCAGCAATCCGCTCACATTTTTCTCAGTCTATCAATTGGTCTGGTATCCGATACCATTTAAGGAATGGGAAAATACACAAGGTGAGATTTATTATAATCCTTATCCAGTAATAAATATTTTAATTTTATTTCAATAGTCACTCATGTAAACCCACACTCATAATAATAACTGTCTTTCTAAAAAAATGCGCCTCATGTTTCTTGGCCAACTTCAAAACAGGTCTAGACCGATTGAACCGGCTTCTGGATCATATTGTCCGCAGTCGTCTTTGGTCTAAGCTAATGAAAAATCCCTGTCTTAGGGGCGGGCCAAAACTGCAAAAACCAGCCCAACCTTGACTGAATGAGTTTTTTTAAACCATGCAATCCAGTTAACTTAATCATTTGTTACTCCTAATCTAATGCATAACACCCATTTGACCTGTTTTATTGTTAATACTCGTTTTTATAGTTTTATCTAAAATCCATTTGACGCGTATCCCGTTTCATTTTTTATAATTGTAAGGTACAATTAACTATGCTTCCATACTGTTTGTATCTAAATCCTTCATCTAATAGGCATTTATATTAAAACCAATTCCTAAATACATAAGGTTATACAATTAAAAAAGTACTTAGTAGGTTACCATTGCGTTTTTTTTAATTTCAGTGCGCTAAATTGTACTCCGTACTATGCTATGGTTAAACCCATTTGACCGTCTTTTTAATTTTACTTCAGGTAAGTAAATATAAAAGATTCTTATATATTTAACCCGTTAAAACTATTTTATATTTTTAAAAAGTATTTTGTGTATATATAATATATATAGGTTTATATATTTGAACAGCAAAAAGAAGTATTATATAAGTGAAAAGGTCAAATGGGTTAAGAAATATAAATATAGAGTGGGTCTTCTATTGAACTGGTCGACCATTAGCTTGTCTTGTGTTCGGTCTCAACCATTCTTCAATTTCTTCACTGAAATAATTTTGTTTTTGTTTTTATAACCAGATTGACAGAACAATGGAGAAGGGTAAGAAGTTTTCAGATTTGGCCGCCAAGCGTTTATATGGTAGAAAAGCCCAAAGCAAAATCTCGATTCTTGGTACTTTATCAAGAAGTTTGGCCAACTGGAGACAACCAAAGAAATATGATGTGTAGAAAAAGAAACGGGATATTAAATTTCTTGTGATCAACGTTATCTGGTTTTTGGTCCAAAATATAACCAGGTAATGTAATTCATCCATTCACATTTATGGTTTGATTGATTCGGTCCATGAAGTAGCCATTCTTTCGGTCCATTTTCAAAGAAAAAGTATTTAAATTTAATTGATTGATTCTTCAGCTGTAGCTGTAGTCACATTCATGTCAGGCTTTCAGTTTTGTAACCTGTAAAGTTGATTGTTGTGTAATTTAAAGGAATTACTGTTGCGTTTTAAAACCGAATGTATGACCCCTTTTTTAATGAAAAAGTGCCATTTGCTTGCATTATATGTTTTTTTTTTTCAGGATTTAAGTCCTGAATCGGGCAATTTTCTAGCTCGTTTATATGGAAAATAGGTCAATTTCGGTTGTATTACATTTTGATTACTGGCCTAATTAGTCAAATGTAGGAAATTAGCTTAAAATGAAACATGTCAAACGGGTCAGAATTTGTTTAATATACGTATATATTTTTAATCATTTATAGTACATGAGAATAGAGACAAAGTGTTGCTGGGTTGACCCGATCCGGCCTAACATTTTTTTAGAACTTCATGAACAACTGCTCAACCCAAACCATTTAAAAACAGGTTACGACCCGGTCCTACCTGCAAACCACAACCCGGACCCAGTTACAAAATTTTCAACCCGGGACCACCTACAACCTCAAGGCTCGACACTTCGTTCCATTTTTTCAAATTGCATTCGAATTATTCTCTTTTTGATTAAGACTTTAGATCATGTGTGGAGTGAAGAATCAGATCCCTTTCAAACCAAGGTGAGAATAACATCTCAATATCAAAGAAGCCTTATCCAAAGGTTTTCTTTTCTTGTATTCGCAAAGGGCGAAACGGTAATTAAACAAATAACATATAGACACAAACATACTTGAATTTTCTGTCTCTTGCCTGTATTGTAGGTTTGTACTGTATAATATTATTATACTGTCTCTAATTATGTATAAATGTTGTAAACAGTCATTTAGTGGGTGAAAATCGCCTATTTTTTAAACTTATGTTCCCTCCACCGAAAGGTAAATATGCCAAAGTTAAGAATAAGATAAAGTTCCATGACAAAAACTCAAAAGCATCAATTAAAGCCTTAATTCTCTCTTGTTAAAATTACCATTTTACCCTTCCCCATCCTACTATTCTTCTTACAACTACATTGTCATTGTGCTTCAACATCAACAATAGGACCACAACCAAAACATACAACAAAATGAGTTGTTGTGGAGCTAGGAAACCAAAAACACTCTCCCCGACCCGGTCTCCACCACGACCGCCAATGCCACTGCCAACGACAACCAATAACTACTCGCAACCAAAAACCGCCAAACATGAAACTGTTTTAACAATTCCTAACTGCAAAGTCCATCTAATGGATGAGGGGGAAGCCATAGAACTCGCCACGGGGGACTTCAAAATCATTCAGTTATCCGATGATGATGTTTTACTAGCAACCATAATCAAAATTAACGACGATCTTCAATGGCCTTTAACCAAAGATGAGCCAGTAGTGAAGCTTGACCATCTTCACTACCTGTTCTCTTTGAAACTGGTTAAAGATGACGACCCGTTGAATTATGGTGTCACGTTTTCTGATACGGGTCATGGAGATTTCAAGTTGCTCGATAAGTTCTTGAAAGAACATTCTTGTTTTTCGACTTCATCATCGTCATCAAGAAAAACTGATATTGATTGGAAGGAATTTGCTCCAAAGATTGATGCGTATAATAATGTTATTGCAAAGGCTATTGCTGGAGGAACTGGCCAGATTGTTAAAGGGATCTTCACATTAAGCAATGCTTATACAAACCAGGTTCGTTTTCGAATCGATTTTTTGGTTACAAACACCAGTAGAGGTGACAAAATAGGTGCGGACTATGGACCAACAGGCAAACGGGTCTGGTAAAAATGTTAAATCACCTAGTATGAATCAAAACGGGTGGGTCAGGTTAGGTTGGCAACACTAAGTTCTTGAAATTTTATAAATACATATAGAAGTATTTAACAAAATGATCTAATCAAAACGGGCCGGGACAGGTCAGGTCAGGTAAGTTAATTAACGTTTTGTTTTGTTTAGTTAATCTTCATGCATTAAATATAACATGTACCGACCCATTTATTGATGTTGTGCTTGTATAACACAACGTTCCTATAAAATATACAAGGTATGAGCGTGTATACCGTGAAGTCTATGTAGTAGAGACGTAGCATGCATAACCAGTAAGGCAGGGTGATTCAAATCAGATATCCGAAATTTCGAATAGTTCATTTTGATATATCCGAATATCCTATCTAAACCGTTCAAAAGTTGAAGTTTTGCTATATACATCAAAATGAAAACATATGTATCATGTATGCTAGGTTTAGTAACAAACAAATGAATCAATGGTATTAGTGACTTATATATAAGTGGCATATATGTAGGTTTTAGTGACACTTAAAAAAGTGTAGGTAAAAGATTATGGAGGTGTAAAAAAAGGTCAAAAACTATATATAGGTCTTTACATTTTTTTATGTGTTGATAAAAACCTGGAACAGTTTTATCTACTTTCAGTGACATATTTCCTATGTGTCATTAAACCACTTTTTTGCAAGTAACAATAATAGAGGCAAAACAGGTGCAAAAGGGAGGTAATATGATCATAAACCAAGCATTGGAGGAAAAGAATGGCATCTCAAGAACTCCTACTAATGAAAGCAACAAAATCAATGGTTCAAGAAAGGAAAATGGGATAAATAAAAGCTTAAAAAGGTTGTGTTAACTTTTTTTTTTTTGCGCGGTTTGTTATTGTAGATTGGTATCCTACTTGGTCATCTAACGTGCACGTGTATATCTAGTGTAAGAAAGCTATCGAAGATGACCGAAAGCATGAGTAAAGCGATGTTGAATGGTGTCGGGATAGCAACTGGATCGATCATGGGTCCAATGGTTCGGTCACAGGCTGGAAAGACCTTTTTTAGCATGGTTCCAGGGGAGGTCCTTCTAGCTTCTCTTGATGCAGTTAGTAAGTACTATCGTTAAAATTCTACAAATCAGAGTACTTTTACCGATAGACGAGTCTGTTATTTTTCTGTCGGTCTGACGGTAAAGTTTCATTAGTTGGCAATTAGACCATACAATTTTAGTTTCACAAAAATAAAATATTAGATAAAAATGAAAAGGGTGAAATGAATCATACGGGTCTGAAATTTTTCAAAGCGTGATTAAATACTTAGAATAATATATAATATTCTAGTTATTTAAGTTAAAACAAGTGTAAATATTCCATCCAGCCCACCCATTTGTCACCTGTATGGAGTATCAAGGAGCTCCTAGAGGTGGCAAAATAGGAGCTTGGCTGGTTGGGTAACCCGAAACCTAGTAAAGTAAAAGTTCGGGTGAAACTGAATAAAACTTTTAAAACAAGCCTAGTTAGACCCCATTGGGCAAACCCCCAACCTTTTTTTTTTTCAATGTTTTTAAATTTTTAGCACTTAAATAAGATTTAACTTTTTAGCTTGGTGTTTTAGTTCATCCATTTTTCATAAAACGAGATACAAGTTGACTCGTTTTCACATAAACGGATTAAAATCGTTGTTACACTTGAAACTAGTTATTGGGAAATTTGAATGACAAAACTTAAGTTTCTTGATGAATTCCAGACACTGTGATGGATGCAGCTGAAGCTGCTCAAAAACAAGCTTTGTCTGCCACATCTGGTGCTGCAACTAGGATGGTCACTGAAAGGTAAACCAAATATAAGGTTGTAAACGAGAGTTTCCAGTCGAGCCGCTTGCGAACTAAGCGAGCTGAGCTCGTGCTCATTACAACCCTACGTAAAACTTATTTTTAACGTTATTTTTTAAATGTTTAAAATACAATTTATTTGACATTTGTGATACAGTAATAATTTTCATCATTTTCGTGTATTTTATATAACAGGTTTGGTGAAAGTGCCGGGGAAGCAACCGGCGACGTGCTTGCGACGGCAGGGCACGTCGCTGGCACTGCTTGGAACGTCGTCAAGATTAGGAAGGCAATTACTCCGGCATCCACCGTCTCCAATGGCCTTAAAAGGAATGCTGCTAAAATGCGCTGAATAGTATTGTTGTTGTTATTATTATTATTATTATTTACGCAGCTTCAACAAATTAATGGAAGGTTATTATTGGTCATCTTTGTGTACATGCTCTTGCTGTAATTCAAGAAAACACATATGTTATGGTTATTACTGGCGTGTGTAATTTTTATAGCACGTAGGCGTTTAAAAAACGGAAAATGCTACATTTGTACGTTACAACTGTTTTATGTAACCTGGCCCAATCCATTTTTGGCCCACAATTGCTAAAATTTCTAAGCGATTTCTAGTTATTAATTAATTATATTATTTTAGATTACGTTTTTGTTACTTAAGGAAAGGCAGATATGTTGGATTCGATAACAGGATATTAGTAAGCCTCACAGACCAAGCGCGTTGAGCAAAGTACGAGGTACGAGAAAATGAGTTCGGGTCAAAATGAGGCGTTTTCTAAGAAAGGTAATAATTTGGGCCCGGTTATAATGGGTTCCAGTCAAAATGGAGTTGTTTTACCAAAAAAAAAAGATTCAACATAGGTTCACACACTATAATTTTTTTATCGTAACTAATGGCGAAAAATGGAGGTGGTAGTGGCTTCATGGTGGTGGCGGTGACAACTACGAGGTGGTGTTGGTGGTGGCAGCGAAGGATGAGGTGGTAGAGGAAGTGACGGTAACCCTTTGTTGACTATAGTAGTGACGATGTAGAGGCGGCAGCAATATCGGCGACAAGTAGGTAACAGAGACAAACAATGATTATAGGTGGACCAAATAGATCCGTTGTCTATTTTGAGTACACCAAAAGTTTGTCATGTCTCCGCGTCATGTTTGAATGCCTCAAGGTATCGCATGCTCAAGATTTCTTGGCTGTCCGTCCTATTGGTGGGCTTGGGCAACACGTGTCAGCTGTTGAATACTCGGTTATCCTTAAATACAGCCTCATGATTTCCATGTTTCCACTTTCCAGTTAATGAGCCGTGTCCGGTTTATAAAAAAGTTTGTTTAGATAGGTTTGGGGAACATGCCTTTCACTGTAAGGAGCTGCCCGGATTTAAATACAGACAAGATATAGTCAGGGATGTTTTATGGGACGTCTTACGAATGGCAGGGATTTCAGCTAGGATAGATGCCCAGGTTAACTTTTTGACGGACCCCCTGGAAGGGCGATCCACCCTAAGGCCAATAGATGTCCTCATGTTCGGGTGGGTACAGGGCAACCATATGTGCATTGATCTCACAAGGGTGTCTCTGTTGGTGGGACTTCGGGATTCTGGATTTGTGGCAGGGTAAGCAGTCTTAAAAGTAGAATCCAAGAAAGTTGCCAAACATGACGCTGTCTGTCTGCAGGGGCGATCCTTTTAAGGGGCGGGGAGGGGCGGCCGACCCCCTCCCCCCCAAATTTTTGCTCAGAAGTTCCGATTATATAGTATTCGTATAATTTTTTTTTGGTATATAAGGTTTCAACCCCCCGAAACTTGTTTTCGACCCCCCGAAACTAGTGACTTCCGACCCCCCGATGACTTCCGACCTCCCGAAGTTTCGGGTCAAGATTCGCCACTGCTTGTCTGGAGAACTAACACGTCTTTGTGCCCTTTGCTTTTGACACGTTTGGAGGTATAGCCCCCGAAGCAATCCGTTTCTTAGAAAGAGTACAAAAGGTGGTGCAGAGTAGTTCCCCTGTGACCAAGGACGCAAGTTTTATTTTTAATAGAGTAGGTTTTTTTATTTAATAAAATAAAGGGATAGCGACACAACTTGTAGCCCATTTACCCGCCGCTCACTTGTAAAACTTGTTGGTTCTAATATCGAAAGGCATGCATCTTTTTTTTTAATAAACCCATATTCAAATCTTTTCTTTGCCCTCATCAACTCATTATCACCGTATTAGCAACAAGCTCATATACAAATTCGTGACACAACTGACTACAAACTCGTCTCCAACCTCTGCAAAACCCTTGAGCAAGCAAACTATTCACACCTCTTTGATCTAACAAAAAACCTCATATAGTTTGAATGGGACCTTAATAATATTACCTAAGTTGTTAACAAAAATCTTTAATGATGTTGAGATTAGAGATGGCTATAGTTGTAACCCATAAACTTATAAATGGTTCAACTTAGATTGTATATTTATCTCAAACGGATTAAATGGTTGTTATGATTAAATAGATGAAATTCATCAAATTTCTATTTCAAATGCATGCAACCTCCCTTGTATTACTTGTTTGATTTGTAGATTTCGATTCAACTACTATCTATACTTGTTTTAAAGGTGTTAACGATCACTTGCTTGCAGGTAACTAACTTACTAAGAGCGATTTAGATTTACTTTAACCTATTTTGACATGTTACCCAATCTGGTCGACCTACTCATCTTACAACACAGATGAAACTTTGCTTTGCCATCATGAGATTAAGTTCTATTTTTCATTGCAAATTGTTTTGGTCGACCCAACAGTTTGCCTTTGATCTTCATTATAAAAGTCTCGACTCTCAACCGAAGACAAATCAAAAGTAAATGTACCTGAACTCTTTTTGTTAACTGAGTATGTGATAAAAATCTCTCCATTTCAAAATAATATTATCGCTAATGTTTACCTATGTCGGAGGCTCCACAATATAATTTGGAGATATTGCGTGCCTCTCTTCCTTTATGATCATATTGTGCAATATGATACACGCATACACAACACTCCTTATTTTCGCTTGATCAGTCAAACGTACCATTCGATCAATTATGTGCCATCTAGTTTTCAAAACACTAAACACTTGTTCGACGTCTTTTCTCGCAGAATCTTGTATCTTCTTGAGGAATATTTCCTTGTCGATGGGCGGAAACAAATAAGATTTCACAAAAATAGACCAACTAGGATAGATGACATCAACAAAATAGAACCTGCGTCTATATTGTCCCCTGTTCATCGTAAACGGACATGTCGGAGCGGTTCCTTGTAACTTGGTATACGAAATCGATTTTTAAACATCTTGGCATTGTACTTTGCGTTTTCAAAAAAGTAATCATTTATTAAAACGTCCCCCCCCCCCCGATCACGCTGCACAATTTTTTCCTTTGATCGTTCCGTATCTTCAAGGTCCGTGTTTTGGTCAAAAATTATCAAGTAGCAAACAATTTTGTATTCCAAATCAGAATTGTAAGGTAGAGTGCTAAAGTGTTTATTATGTTTAAAAATCAGTTATATCTTAGGGGTGTCACGTTTAGGATGTAGAAAGAATAAGCTTTGACAACTATATTCAGGATAACAAAGAAAACGATAAGGATGGACAGTTATATCTTCAAGATGGAACTGTCTAAGACAAAATAAACTACATGAACAGAAATGAAATGAGACAATGCAAGAACACTCGATATACGAGGAAAACCCTTGATCAGTGATGATCGCCGACACAAAACCTCAGGAGGAGTCAAAGCCCCTGCCTTTGTTGTTTTAATTGATGACAAAAATATTAAGTACAACTTTGCAAATGGAATGGACGAGCTGCTATGACTACAATGATTGTTGTCTGTTTTCCCAAACTTTTTTATCAAAAATTTAAAAATGGGTAAGAAAAATCCACCTGGGCCACTGGCAGTGTTGGAGTCCCTAATGACTTCATAGAGTAAAACCCGCTGAAGGATCCGTTGAATGAAGTCTATACCTTTACAGACAAAGACATCCTGGCCTTGCAAAAATCAGGGGCCTTCCTTGAGACGGCGGTATTCCGGCCTTATGACCGGAATGCCAAGTTAGACTTTGCATTCAAGGTCCGGGTGTGCTTGTGGTATCTTCCCTTCCATCTTGGCCTGAGATATCCTTTTCCTGAGTTTATCAAATAATTCTTTGATAGAACAGGAATGGCTTATGCTCAGGCTATGCTTGAAGTTTGGAAGATCTTGATTATATGCAATAATATCATAGAGAATTATGGCATTCCTCTGCAAATAGAGTATGGTATTAAGATTAGATTTAGCCGCATGTGGGGTACCAATTTCAATTATTTCAGATACGGATATGTAATTTACTTCGCGTTTTTGGAAGAAATTTCAGGAGAGAATGGGTATTAGATTGTTGCTTAACATAGCATAACAACCTCAAATTGATGGCCATAGTGAAAGGACAATATAAACTCTTGAGGATATGCTACGTGCGTGTATAATTGATTTTGGAGGATGTTGGGATAACCACTTACCTTTAGTAGAATTTTTATATAACAATAACTATCATGCAAGTATTGGCATGCCTCCTTATGAGATGCTATACTAAAGGAAGTGTAGGACCCCTATATGTTGGAGAGAGATTGGACAAAAAGAGTTAGGAAATAAGAAGATCGTTAATGTGACTAATGAAAAGACTAATAAGATAAAGGCGCGATTGAAAGGCACACAAGAAAAAAAAAATCATATGCTGATTAGAGGCGGAGGCCTATTGAGTTCAAGGTCGGGGAGTATATTTTACTCAAGGTATCCCCGTGGAAAGGCATTGTTAGATTTCGTAAACGGGAAAATTAAGTCCACGTATATTGGACCATTTAAGGTTATTATCAAAACAGGGCAAGTGGCATGTCGGTTAGACTGGCTAGATAAACTAAGAGGCATTCACAATACCTTTCATGTATTTCATTTACGGAAATGGTTGGTTGACGAGCCAGTCCATGTACCACTAAAAGATATAGTAGTAGATGAAAAGCTTAACCATGTGGAGGAACCCATTGCTATAATTAATCACAACTATAAGCAACTTCGAAACCTGGTGGTGAAACAAGTAAAGTTGCTATGGAAACATCGGAAGTGTTCTGATGCTACATGGGAGATTGAAGAGGAGATGAGGAAGTTTCACCCTCAATTATTTATTAATTAAATCAGGTTTCGAGGACGAAACCTAAAATAAGAGGGGTAGATTTGTAACATTCCATTTTATGAGATTAGTTATTACGTTGAGGGGTGGTTTGTAAATAAATAATAATGGAGGTACTGGAATGGAACTTGCTTGTGAGTCACCTTATTTGCTGTCAAACAATTCTATCTTGAGAATTAGATTTCAAACACGTTACCTATTATCTTTCATCATCATGATACACACACACACATGGCAGACTTGTAAGATAAGTGTGTATGTGTGCTTGAGAGATACTTCAAGATCAGAGAGATGGGAAATTGGGAATAGGTCCAAGAAATCAAGCAAGAGTGACCAGCGGCGGCTGAATCATGGGTTGAGCAGAAAACGGAGGCCAAAGGCAGTGACGGTTCCGATAAGCTAGCGGCGATTTTGAGTCGGTGTAGGTGGTGGTTGGTTCTGAACAGTACCGGAGGCGGTGTTGTGATAAAACTCGTTGGCGATTGGTAGGGATATAAGGCGGAGTCCTAAGGTGGGTGGTGTTTGGTGGTCGTTTAGGTCGACGGTGTGCGGTGATTGTACCGAAGCGAACCAGAGAGATCTACTTCCAGATAATCTACCAGCCCAAGGATCCTTCCGCGTGTTTTAGGGACTTGCAATAATCAAAATTATGGATTTGAAGTACATATTTGAAGTGTGCGCGGTTCTGGCAAAGAATCAGAAACTAACAGCCGACTGTTGTGGCCACTGACGGATGTGTCGGTGCCGGACGACGTCAGGAATTGAACGGGATGAAAGATCATTTTCTCGCGGTCGCGTGGATATGTTATTTGAAGAAAACGGATTTAGGATGACAAGGTTTTGAGCTGCGCAAAGACAGCGCGCAGAACCGAACGAGCTGACGCACAGAAGTGCGTGCTGGAAGCAGGGGCAGCGTTGGCGGTCGACGCAAATAATTTTCAGATGTCGGGCTTGTCGAGACGATTTCGTGAATATGTGGATCGTGCGAAACGAAGATCGTATGATCAAGTTATGAGCAAAACAAGATTTCTTTCTCATTTTGTTACTAGCGTTCAAGGTAGAACAGACACACCAATGATGGCACGTACGCAAAGGGTTATGGAGAAGATGATGTTAACGAAGGTGGTGGGGCTTGATGGTGATTGTGTTATTGAATGTGATCGGGATGTGTTGGTACTCGATATTGGCTAAGGTGTTGAATAGGATTATATATGATTGTGCCTGTTAATGTAAAGTGACAGTGTGTTGATGAAGACAATCTAGGTGTGTGCGTGTGAATGTTTAAGCAAGGGAATAAAATTCTTGTTGGATGAAAATGATATGGGGTGGTTGTATGTGATAAAATTTGATATACGGATTTGGTGAAGGGTTGTGGATAAGTATGGATTTGGTGAAGGGTTGTGGATAAACCTTATACTGATGAGAAGATTATTGCTTGTACCAGTGTATGTTCGTCCTTACGGTACACTAACTTCGCGGGTACAAGCCTTTTATTAAGGTGATCGAGTTTGAGCTAGGATTTGTAAAGCTCCAGGGAAAATCGGTTATAGCGTGGCGTTACACGTACAGGTGAGTTCATACGACTCCCCAAACATCATTTTATGTGATATTGTCTATAAGATTAGTTGGGTGGTAAAACTTGTGTATATGTGATTTATATATATGAGTAAATATAAATGATGTTATGGTGATATAATGGGGAAAATAAATTTTGCCACAAGTATAATGTGGTGGGTATTAAATCACCATAGTGTGATAACTTTTGCCACGGGTGTAACGTGGTGGAGGGTTAAATCACCATAGTGTGATGAATTTTGCCACAAGTAAAATGTGGTGGGTATTAAATCACCATAGTGTGATAACTTTTGCCACGGGTGTAACGTGGTGGATGGTTAAATCACCATAGTGTGATGAATTTTGCCACGAGTGTAATGTGGTGGGTGTTAAATCACCATAGCGTGATAAATTTTGTCACAAGTATAATGTGGTGGGTGTTAAATCACCAAAGTGTGATAACTTTTGCCACGGATATAACGTGGTGGAGGGTTAAATCACCATAGTGTGATGAATTTTGCCACAAGTATAATGTGGTGGGTATTAAATCACCATAGTGTGATAACTTTTGCCACGGGTGTAACGTGGTGGATGGTTAAATCACCATAGTGTGATGAATTTTGCCACGAGTGTAATGTGGTGGGTGTTAAATCACCATAGTGTGATAAATTTTGTCACAAGTATAATGTGGTGGGTGTTAAATCACCAAAGTGTGATAACTTTTGCCACGGATGTAACGTGGTGGGGGGTTAAATCACCATAGTGTGATGAATTTTGCCACGAATATAATGTGGTGGGTGTCAAATCACTATAGTGTGATAAATTTTGCCACAAGTGTAATGTGGTGGGTGTTAAATCACCACAGTGTGATAAATTTTGCCACAAGTATAATGTGGTGGGTGTTAAATCACCAAAGTGTGATAACTTTTGCCACGGATGTAACGTGGTGGGGGGGTTAAATCACCATAGTGTGATGAATTTTGCCACGAATATAATGTGGTGGGTGTCAAATCACTATAGTGTGATAAATTTTGCCACAAGTGTAATGTGGTGGGTGTTAAATCACCATAGTGTGATGAATTTTGCCGCGGGTGTAACGTGGTGGGGGGAATAATCACAGTTATGTGATAAAATTGTCATGAACATAATATGGCAAAGGGTTTAATTCATATGTTATAAATTACAATTTGCCATAGCTTGATTATGATAGTGGATTGGTAGTTAAAACTGTGATTTGGAAAACATTATTATATTGTTGATAAATGAACTCACTTAGCGTGGCTAATAGTTGTTTAAATAATGTTTTCCAGGTAAACCACTGGTACGGGATTAGAGAAGTCAAGCCGAGCCTCGGTTAGTTGATGGATCGAACATTATGTTTATAACCCGTTTTTGGGTATATCACTTATGGGTTATTTAAATAAGGCTGGTTATATAAACTTACTCAACTTATCAAAATAAATATATAATGTGAACTATTAAAGGTGTTGTTTCATCACATTATATTTGTGTAATGGCTTCCGCTGAAAAAAAAAAAAAAATGGGACCGGATTTTGAAAGAAATAATATAAAGAAGTGTATTAAAATACGGGTGTTACAAGTTGGTATCAGAGCAATGGTTTAAGCGAACTAAGTATTTTATTAGAATACTTGGACTTAAACCGTATACTCTTGATATGTTGAGTAAGTAGTGTTCGATCCGAGGCTCGAATTGGGGAGGGGATTAAATTAGTTAAAGTTCTCTAGATTATACATTAAAGTTGTATACATGCATTAAGTTGTATGTTAAGTTGTTAAAAAAAATTATGCTAAGAGTTTGAAACCGAAATTTGTGAACTTTGACATGATGTGGTAACAACAAGAATGTATGTGTATAGTATATGGACAATCACACCTGGCCAGTGATGATTGTAAATACACGGTACCATTACAATCTTGAAGTGGTCATATGATTGCCAAAATGAGCAAAGATTAGGTGTGGAGGTGAATAAAATGCATATGCATTGTCTATTAGATAGTGCTTTAATATAATATAGGAAAAGCCGCAGAAACTATCTAGTAGATGAGTAGTATAAAATATATGAATTTGGGGTTATAGGATATAATAAGTATCCTAAAGTTGTATTGTCATTTCAAACGTAAGAAATGGCAACTTCACAGCATAAAAAAAATGGAAACTTAGTTGAGGGGGAAGGAAGTCAACTCACCAAAAAGGTCGAGGTGACGAGTTGTCCACAATGAATTAATGGGGACAAATGGAGGATTCAATTGGAGAATGGTTAAGACCCAACTTTAGACAAATAATGTATTGTCTAGCTAGCAATTGCTAGTTAAGAGTTAAGATAGAGGTGGGGTCATATAGACGAAGCCAAAATCTTGAATATTAAATTAATGGCGTCGATACCATGCTATTAAAATTTTGGTAGTGGTGAAATTTAGAAGAAGTGAGATGGAAAGCAGGCTGTTGGGTAGCTACATTCTGGGGACGGGTTTGATGGCCGAATAGCACTACACGACGATAACCTAATGTTGACAAAAATGAACCGCAAGTGGGACACAACGGTGTTGAGTGTTTTGTAACTGTTCTGAAGATGGAAAGGATGTATTTAGCGGCATGTTAAAGATCGGTTTGAGGAGCTAAATCAAAGAGTGACTAAGTGATGTCTTTCTATCATTGGTCAGTTGGGGATCGTGTGTGGTGCTCATGGGTTAATGATCAAGTGTAACCTTGATCAAGATGAGTTGTAGAGAACTTCTAAACTGATTGGATCCTTAGGTGATTTTGGTTTTGACAACTAGATGATTTTGCTAACGGCAAAGTATGAGTATCACAACATGGAAAGTGACACATTTAGATCACGGGTTGTTGTGATCTCAGTCATTGGTGGGTGTCCGTTTAAGGACAACCGTGAAATTATTTTTAAAGACTATGATGTGTGGTTACCAATTGAGATCCAAGTTTAGAATCCGATGGTCTTAGGTTCATTAAGACCTTAAATTGGATGCTTAACTAAAGATTGTATGAGTGGTTTAAGACTTTAATTTGGCTACATGGTATTCGATTATGGCCTAGTACCAACCTTGATGACCTGACATAAGCGAGTGTCAGTTCATTTGTTTGCTCACAAGTTTAGTGTATCTTGAACACTGTTCAACTTGGAGCCTAGTTTAAGTGATACATAGATGAAATATATGTATTGGGGTTGGCTTTGACTTCTTAAAGCTTGTTATAGGTCTCGATTTTGGTAGTGAGACTCTAGGGGTTGGAAATTAAGAGGAGTGTACGAATGTACCCAAGAAAATGGTGGTACACCAAGAACCAACAAGTTGTTTTCTGTAACTATGGGTACCGGTTCAAATTTTGGAGATAGATATTGATGATAAGGGACTTTATCATTAAACTCTAAGTCAAAAGAATGTTATTTGAGTAATAGTGAGCAGGTGGATCAAATCAGTTACATATCAAAGAAGTCCATGATATGGAAAGATTAATGAGAGTTATGCAATGAAATGGCATTAAGAAAAGAAGGACACACAAGTGATACACTCGGCATGGAGGTCGTGTGGATAAGGCCTCAAGAGTGTTATGTGGCCAGTGTAATACATATAACATATGATCACCAAGTTATTAAGTGATCGGGGGATTAACGGGAGTTAAATGCGATAAAAAAAAAGGAGCATCCTCTAACTTGGGTGAAGTCTAAAAAAAAATTAGTGGTGAACTCAGACTTTATGAATCAGTTTAAAGAGGCGCAAACTAAGGCGTTGACGGATAAGAATGTAAAGAAAAAAAGAATATATGGTCAAGTTCAAAATCTGGAAGGAAATGAGTATGGTATTAAGATTAGATTTAGCCGCATGTGGGGTACCAATTTCAATTATTTCAGATACGGATATGTAATTTACTTCGCGTTTTTGGAAGAAATTTCAGGAGAGAATGGGTATTAGATTGTTGCTTAACATAGCATAACAACCTCAAATTGATGGCCATAGTGAAAGGACAATATAAACTCTTGAGGATATGCTACGTGCGTGTATAATTGATTTTGGAGGATGTTGGGATAACCACTTACCTTTAGTAGAATTTTTATATAACAATAACTATCATGCAAGTATTGGCATGCCTCCTTATGAGATGCTATACTAAAGGAAGTGTAGGACCCCTATATGTTGGAGAGAGATTGGACAAAAAGAGTTAGGAAATAAGAAGATCGTTAATGTGACTAATGAAAAGACTAATAAGATAAAGGCGCGATTGAAAGGCACACAAGAAAAAAAAAATCATATGCTGATTAGAGGCGGAGGCCTATTGAGTTCAAGGTCGGGGAGTATATTTTACTCAAGGTATCCCCGTGGAAAGGCATTGTTAGATTTCGTAAACGGGAAAATTAAGTCCACGTATATTGGACCATTTAAGGTTATTATCAAAACAGGGCAAGTGGCATGTCGGTTAGACTGGCTAGATAAACTAAGAGGCATTCACAATACCTTTCATGTATTTCATTTACGGAAATGGTTGGTTGACGAGCCAGTCCATGTACCACTAAAAGATATAGTAGTAGATGAAAAGCTTAACCATGTGGAGGAACCCATTGCTATAATTAATCACAACTATAAGCAACTTCGAAACCTGGTGGTGAAACAAGTAAAGTTGCTATGGAAACATCGGAAGTGTTCTGATGCTACATGGGAGATTGAAGAGGAGATGAGGAAGTTTCACCCTCAATTATTTATTAATTAAATCAGGTTTCGAGGACGAAACCTAAAATAAGAGGGGTAGATTTGTAACATTCCATTTTATGAGATTAGTTATTACGTTGAGGGGTGGTTTGTAAATAAATAATAATGGAGGTACTGGAATGGAACTTGCTTGTGAGTCACCTTATTTGCTGTCAAACAATTCTATCTTGAGAATTAGATTTCAAACACGTTACCTATTATCTTTCATCATCATGATACACACACACACATGGCAGACTTGTAAGATAAGTGTGTATGTGTGCTTGAGAGATACTTCAAGATCAGAGAGATGGGAAATTGGGAATAGGTCCAAGAAATCAAGCAAGAGTGACCAGCGGCGGCTGAATCATGGGTTGAGCAGAAAACGGAGGCCAAAGGCAGTGACGGTTCCGATAAGCTAGCGGCGATTTTGAGTCGGTGTAGGTGGTGGTTGGTTCTGAACAGTACCGGAGGCGGTGTTGTGATAAAACTCGTTGGCGATTGGTAGGGATATAAGGCGGAGTCCTAAGGTGGGTGGTGTTTGGTGGTCGTTTAGGTCGACGGTGTGCGGTGATTGTACCGAAGCGAACCAGAGAGATCTACTTCCAGATAATCTACCAGCCCAAGGATCCTTCCGCGTGTTTTAGGGACTTGCAATAATCAAAATTATGGATTTGAAGTACATATTTGAAGTGTGCGCGGTTCTGGCAAAGAATCAGAAACTAACAGCCGACTGTTGTGGCCACTGACGGATGTGTCGGTGCCGGACGACGTCAGGAATTGAACGGGATGAAAGATCATTTTCTCGCGGTCGCGTGGATATGTTATTTGAAGAAAACGGATTTAGGATGACAAGGTTTTGAGCTGCGCAAAGACAGCGCGCAGAACCGAACGAGCTGACGCACAGAAGTGCGTGCTGGAAGCAGGGGCAGCGTTGGCGGTCGACGCAAATAATTTTCAGATGTCGGGCTTGTCGAGACGATTTCGTGAATATGTGGATCGTGCGAAACGAAGATCGTATGATCAAGTTATGAGCAAAACAAGATTTCTTTCTCATTTTGTTACTAGCGTTCAAGGTAGAACAGACACACCAATGATGGCACGTACGCAAAGGGTTATGGAGAAGATGATGTTAACGAAGGTGGTGGGGCTTGATGGTGATTGTGTTATTGAATGTGATCGGGATGTGTTGGTACTCGATATTGGCTAAGGTGTTGAATAGGATTATATATGATTGTGCCTGTTAATGTAAAGTGACAGTGTGTTGATGAAGACAATCTAGGTGTGTGCGTGTGAATGTTTAAGCAAGGGAATAAAATTCTTGTTGGATGAAAATGATATGGGGTGGTTGTATGTGATAAAATTTGATATACGGATTTGGTGAAGGGTTGTGGATAAGTATGGATTTGGTGAAGGGTTGTGGATAAACCTTATACTGATGAGAAGATTATTGCTTGTACCAGTGTATGTTCGTCCTTACGGTACACTAACTTCGCGGGTACAAGCCTTTTATTAAGGTGATCGAGTTTGAGCTAGGATTTGTAAAGCTCCAGGGAAAATCGGTTATAGCGTGGCGTTACACGTACAGGTGAGTTCATACGACTCCCCAAACATCATTTTATGTGATATTGTCTATAAGATTAGTTGGGTGGTAAAACTTGTGTATATGTGATTTATATATATGAGTAAATATAAATGATGTTATGGTGATATAATGGGGAAAATAAATTTTGCCACAAGTATAATGTGGTGGGTATTAAATCACCATAGTGTGATAACTTTTGCCACGGGTGTAACGTGGTGGAGGGTTAAATCACCATAGTGTGATGAATTTTGCCACAAGTATAATGTGGTGGGTATTAAATCACCATAGTGTGATAACTTTTGCCACGGGTGTAACGTGGTGGATGGTTAAATCACCATAGTGTGATGAATTTTGCCACGAGTGTAATGTGGTGAGTGTTAAATCACCATAGCGTGATAAATTTTGTCACAAGTATAATGTGGTGGGTGTTAAATCACCAAATTGTGATAACTTTTGCCACGGATATAACGTGGTGGAGGGTTAAATCACCATAGTGTGATGAATTTTGCCACAAGTATAATGTGGTGGGTATTAAATCACCATAGTGTGATAACTTTTGCCACGGGTGTAACGTGGTGGATGGTTAAATCACCATAGTGTGATGAATTTTGCCACGAGTGTAATGTGGTGGGTGTTAAATCACCATAGTGTGATAAATTTTGTCACAAGTATAATGTGGTGGGTGTTAAATCACCAAAGTGTGATAACTTTTGCCACGGATGTAACGTGGTGGGGGGTTAAATCACCATAGTGTGATGAATTTTGCCACGAATATAATGTGGTGTGTGTCAAATCACTATAGTGTGATAAATTTTGCCACAAGTGTAATGTGGTGGGTGTTAAATCACCACAGTGTGATAAATTTTGCCACAAGTATAATGTGGTGGGTGTTAAATCACCAAAGTGTGATAACTTTTGCCACGGATGTAACGTGGTGGGGGGGTTAAATCACCATAGTGTGATGAATTTTGCCACGAATATAATGTGGTGGGTGTCAAATCACTATAGTGTGATAAATTTTGCCACAAGTGTAATGTGGTGGGTGTTAAATCACCATAGTGTGATGAATTTTGCCGCGGGTGTAACGTGGTGGGGGGAATAATCACAGTTATGTGATAAAATTGTCATGAACATAATATGGCAAAGGGTTTAATTCATATGTTATAAATTACAATTTGCCATAGCTTGATTATGATAGTGGATTGGTAGTTAAAACTGTGATTTGGAAAACATTATTATATTGTTGATAAATGAACTCACTTAGCGTGGCTAATAGTTGTTTAAATAATGTTTTCCAGGTAAACCACTGGTACGGGATTAGAGAAGTCAAGCCGAGCCTCGGTTAGTTGATGGATCGAACATTATGTTTATAACCCGTTTTTGGGTATATCACTTATGGGTTATTTAAATAAGGCTGGTTATATAAACTTACTCAACTTATCAAAATAAATATATAATGTGAACTATTAAAGGTGTTGTTTCATCACATTATATTTGTGTAATGGCTTCCGCTGAAAAAAAAAAAAAAATGGGACCGGATTTTGAAAGAAATAATATAAAGAAGTGTATTAAAATACGGGTGTTACATTCAACTGATTAACAAACCCCCCTTTTTTGCACAATGTCATAAAATCAGAAAGGTACCGGAAATCAAAGTTTTTCTTTGTGAGTAGGGATTCCATCCCAGATGGAGATAACATCCCTATGTCATGGTTAAAAAGTGGTAATATCCTTAAAAATATTTTTTATAATTATAACCTGAGGATATCACTAATATTGAAAATTTCTTTATGTTACTGGTGCTTCTTTTACAAAGCTTGCTGCTCCTTTTAACGACGCGTTTGTGAGGGTGAAACAAGTTAGGGACTTACTTCAGGCAGAAAGAACTTTTGAGGCAGAAGAAAGTGTATCCACCAGTCAGGCCACCGAGATGTCTTGTAAGTTACCTTTTACATCCTGAAGATGTTTTGTTCATATTATAATAATTAACTTCTTTCTTTGTTATTCTCAGCCAAGAAAACAACTTTCTTTGATATGGATGATATTGACAATCAGGATGTTTCCAAGGTTGTCAAGATCACCTCCCTTTCCAGCTACAGGATGACGAGTCCTCCTCCTAAGCCAAAGGCTCAATCCTCAAAGAAGAGGAAGACTGCTGCTGCTTCCTCAGGACATGATGCTTCTCCCTTTGAGGGTCTCAGCCCTCAAGATATTTTGGCCAGGATCTCACACTTCACTCTCCAGTTATGGTTCCATCCTGAAGATAACACATGTATTTTATATCAAGATTGAGGATGGAGTACTTACCTGTTTATCTTTTCCTATCCTTTTACGGACATGAATACTTGATGAAGTCCCTGGATGAATCAGCTGCTCAGCTCGAAGAAACCACCATTTCCTTGGAGGATACCAGGAAGATTTCCCTTACATAGGGGAAACATTATGAAGAGAAGTTGTCCAAGATGGAGGCTGAGCTGAAGAAGGTCAAAGCTGAGAAGGCCAAAATTGTGGAGGAGCACGAGAAGGAGCTGGATGATTACAGGCAAGGCTTAATTAAGTATGCCACTGTTTCTGTCCTTCAAGGTAGGGTGAAAATTGCCCTATAGGCTAAGTATCCCAATT
This sequence comes from Ambrosia artemisiifolia, assembly GCA_032199755.1. Taxonomy (NCBI): domain Eukaryota; kingdom Viridiplantae; phylum Streptophyta; class Magnoliopsida; order Asterales; family Asteraceae; genus Ambrosia; species Ambrosia artemisiifolia. The sequence continues at coordinate 1,993,600 of CM063514.1, forward strand.
TTAACCAGGATGAGTGGGATATTTTGGCTTGGCAGGAGAAGATCAAGAGCTTAGATGGAAAAGAGGTAGTTTATGAGCCTGTTCCTCCCCATACTGAAGTTCCTGAAGATGCAGCTGTGGAGCCTGAGGATGCTGCTGTGGAGGCTGAGGTGTATGTGGCGAAGGTGGCCATTGAGGTGGAAGCTGCAGTGGACGATGAAGGATGTGATGCTTTGGTCCGAGCCTACTTTTTAGGCCTTTTGTGGTGGTATTTTAGTAGTAGTTTGCTGATGAACAATTTTAAACATTTTTATTTTGGTATGTAACTATTATGACAATTCAAAGGTTGGGGTGGAGGGATCTTGTGTTTTCAAGACAAATCCCCAATCTTTTCTGACCTGGACCTTCAATGTTGACCCCTGGTGGATGGGTCCTGCTTTTGGATTAAGCCAGGGGTTAACATGCTTTTATAAATAAATAAAATGGTAATCTTTCGGCTTTACATCCTGGTGCAATTCTCTTTATTATCCTGCAATGTCTATAAAGAATATGTATAGAATAGGATAAAAAAAATACAAATAGTAGAAGTATACCTTCAATTCCACATGAATTAACAGACAATCTTCAAAGCATCCTAATAAATGATTAAGAAATACCTTAGCTTTGAATCAAATAATACCATTCTAAGGATGTCCCCAATGCTAAGTCTCCGTTTCATCCTTAGGATATATCTTATCTTTTCCAAGATATCTTCTGGTCCTCCTTAAGATATGCTTCATCATCTTCATGATGTCCCCAGTGTTCACTCTTTTGTTCTATTCTCAAGATAAACTTGAGACACTTTTGTCTTTGATAGTTTTAAGAAAAAACTTATAAAAAATACTTAGGAATATCCTGTAGAAAGACAGATAAAGATAATATTTTGGCGACAAGGCCTAAATAAATATTGGGGTCAAGCCCATTCTGGCTTTACAGCCTGAAAGTTACTGGCGTTACAACCTGAAGATGAAAGGCGACTAGGCCAAAGAATAACTGGCGTTATAGCTTAAGGATGACTGGCGACAAGGCCTATTGGCGACTGCGCCAAATATGTGAGAGACATTGAAAAATGCCTAAACCTTGAGAATTCAATGCATATCCCTAAGATGATGAAATTGTCAGCCACTAAAGCGTGTACTGGTCCCACCATTCTGAAGATATACACGAATAACGTACGCTACAGGCGGGGTGTATAAACCCAATTCATGTGAAAGGTGAAAACATTTAAACCTTAGGAAGGTATTAGATACCTTAATGTAGGAGAGGGTGACCAAACCCCTAGTCTTCAATGCTCCATCTTCAGGATGGTTCTGTAAAATTTTCAGGATGGACTATTTTCTAGACCATGTTTAGTTGCAATATGATCATAAAAGTGAAATAAAACAAAGTTAAATAACTTTGTACGTCATATATGATAATATTTTATGTGGATTGCATTCCAAGATCTTGGGAGGATTTCACCTTCCATGGTTGAGAGCCAGTATGCTCCTTTGCCAGCCTCAGAATCAACCTTGTATGGACCTTCCCATTTGGGAGCAAGCTTACCATCACTTGGATTAGTTGTATTTTGAAAAGCTTTCTTTAAAACCAAATCTTCCACTTGGAATCTTTGGATTCTTATATTCTTCTTATATGCGATAGCTATCCTTTGTTGGTAAGCTACCATCCTTAATTTAGCAGCATTTCTAAGTTCATCCACAGCTTCAAGATCTTGTAACACAACCTCTGAATTTATAGTCGCATCCTGAAGATGCTTCCTTGTTGTGGGCATAACCATCTCCATAAGGATCATAGCCTCTGTACCAAATACCAAAGAGAATGGTGTTTGGCCAGTTGCATTCTTGGAAGTGGTTCTATCAGCCCATAACACGAATGGAAGTTCTTCTGCCTATTTCCCTTTCTTTTGGCCTAACTTCTTTTTCAAATTGTTGACAATAATCTTGTTTGAGGATTCTGCTTGTCCATTGGCCTGAGGATGGACAAGTTTTGAAGTTATCCTCTTGATCCCCCAGCTTTCACAGAAACTAGTTGTCCTCTTACTAATGAATTGAGATCCATTATCACAAATGATTTTGGCTGGGACACCAAATCTTGTCAAGATGTTTCTCTTGACGAAGGATACTACTTCCTTATCTCTGACTTGTACGAATGCTTCAGCTTCTATCCATTTGGAAAAGTAATATGTCATAGCAAGCATGGACGCCTTTCCACCAGGAGCTTTAGGTAGCTTACCAACTATATCCATCCGCCATTTCATAAAAGGCCATGGAGAGATGATATGATACAACGGTTGAGCTGACTGGTGTAGGATGTTGCTGTGTCTTTGGCATCCATCACATTTTTTGGAATACAATATGGCATCCTTCATCATTGTTGGCCAGTAATATCCTGTCCTGAGGGTTTTTGAATATAAGGCTCTTCCGCCTGTATGGTTTCCACAATCTCCTTCGTGGATATCCTTAAGTACCTCCTTAGCTTCTTCCTTGTTAAGACATCTCAAATATGGATCTGCAAGAGATTTCATATACAACACATTGTTTAAAATAACAAATTTTAATACCTTCATCCTGAAAGCCTTAGCATTTCTCCATCAGGGATGTCACCATCCTTATGATACTTCACTATAGGGGCTATCCAAGATGAGTCATCCTGATCCTGAGTATTAAAAATAGTGTTATCCTCAGGATGCAACTCTTCGGTTGCCGGTTTCAAGATGTGGATAATTGGAATCTTGGATCCTTCTGGAAAATTCAAAGAGGATCCTAGATTGGCTAAAGCATCAGCCTCAACATTCTCTTCTCTGGGTACCTGTGTTGGTGTAAAATTATCAAAAAGAAGATGCTAGCTTTCTTACTATTTCAAGATATATAGCTAGCTTCTGACCCTTAACTGCATAGGAGCCATTAAAATGGTTAGTCATAAACAAGGAATCAATAAATACTTGTAAAATTTTTAATATGCATATTCATAGCAAGATGTAAACCAGCAATGAGAGCTTCATATTCAGCCTCATTATTAGTTGTTTGAAATTCACATCTAATTGCTTGGGGTATTATGTCCCCTTGTGGCAATTTCAGTAGTATCCCTAATCCAATACCTCTTAATTTTGAAGCATCATCTGTGTATAAAATCCATTTTCCATATTTTCATTTAGTTGTTGGACTTTTAATTCTACTTCACTCAGGATATCACTACTGAAATAAGCCACAAAATCAGCTAAAGCCCGTGATTTGATTGCATTTCTAGGCTCATAGACCAAGTCGTAGGCACTTAATTTTACATACCACTTAGCCATCCTACCAGACATCTCTGGTTTTCTAAGTACATTTTTAATAGGATAATTAGTTTTAACATGAATTCTATGTGTTTCAAAATAGTGCCTTAACTTTGTTGATGCCATGATTAAAGCTAATATAAGTTTTTCGAGATGTGAGTACCTTGTTTCATAATCTAATAGAGTTTTACTTATATAATATACAGGATGCTGCTGACCTTCGAAGTCTTTTACAAGGACTGCACACTAATAGCATTTCCAGAAGCGGCAAGATATAACGATAGGGGTTCACCATCCTCAGGTTTCATCAAGAGTGGAGCTGCTGCTAGATATTCCTTCAACTTTTGTAATGCTTCCTCGTGCACTTGTCCCCACTCGAACCTTTTATTCTTCTTTAGGATGTCGTAGAATTCCTTACACTTTTCTGAGGATTTCGAGATGAAGCTATTCAAAGCTGCTATCCTGCCAGTCAATATTTGCACATCCTTAATATTTGTTGGGGATTTGAGATCTAGGATGGCTTTGATTTGTTCTGTTCTGGGCTGGCTTCGATACCCCACTTGGTTACCAAGTATCCAAGAAACTTGCCAGCACCTACCCCAAAGTGACACTTGGCTGGATTCAACTTCATGTTGTATGCATCCAGGATGTCGAATGCCTCTTTGAGATCTTGAAGATGGTCCTCTGCCCTTTGGGACTTGACCACCATATCATCAATGTATACTTCCATAGTGTCCTCAATTTTGTCTTTAAACATCATGTTCACCAATCTTTGATATGTTGCACCAACATTTTTTAGTCCAAATGGCATTGCAATATAACAATAAATACCTGAAGGAGTCATGAACGCAGTATCCTTCTAGTAATCTGGTTCCATGTGGATTTGTTGAAATCCCGAGGATGTATCCATGAACGTTAACATTTCATGTCCTGTTGTGGCATCGATCGAGTCGATGTGTGTGAGAGGAAATGGATCCTTAGGACAAGATTTGATGAGATCTGTGTAATCCACCCTTTTTGGGAATTTTACTTCCTTTATCATCTTGGACTTCAACAATCTATCTACCTCTTCTTGAATAATAACATTTCTTTCAGGAGCAAACTTCCTTTGCTTTTGTTGTACAGGCTTGAAACTCTTTTCAATTCCAAGTTTATGTGTAATGATATCCTTGAAAATACCTGTCATATCCTCATGGTCGACATCCTACACTTCAAAAACGAGATTAAATGTTTTCTATATCTTTAGGAATGTTTGTACCGATTTGCACTGTGATATCCTTATTATCTTCGTTGATGCACACCGCCTTTACATCCTGATTGGTACTTCCTTTGTCATCCTTCAAGATATCACGTGCATCCTGCTGTATCTTGCCTTATCACCGAGATCCTTCATAGCATACATGAGACCTGTTACATCCACAGAAAAACAATAATCTGATAACTTAGGGCAATCCTCATCATCATCATCCTCAACCACATGAACCTTTTTGTTATCGTCTTTAGTATAAGGTTTAGGTTTGTAAGGTTCATATGTGGGAGTGGACTTCCGATTAGGATTGTTATATCTTGAGGATGCTTCTATAATCTCTTGAATCTTTTTGTCATCCTCAAGACTGACGAATCTCAAAGCTCTATTTCTGACTTCAGCTAGATTATATCTTGAGGATGCTTCTATCATCTCTTGAATCTTCTTGCTTTACACCCTATGGTTCACCGGGTACAAGAAAATTGTAAACTCCCATTTCATGCGTGGTACCTAGACGCTGGGACGGTTATTGCTTATGCCACCGAAGTTGCTAAAGCCTTAGACATTATCCGGGTGGAGGGGCCATCCTTGGGGCTTCAGCTTAATATTAAGAAAACAGAGGTTTTTTGGCCATCTTGTAATAGGGTGAAACTTCGGGACGGGCTTTTTCCCAATGGGATTGGTAGGCCAGAAAAGGGGTGAAGCTCCTCGGAGGGGCCATTAGCTGTGACCCTTATTTTATCCGCGAATTGGCAAAGCGGAGAGCATCGCGCGCGGTTGAACTTATGAAACTCTTGCCCCGCCTTATGGATCCCCAGAGTGAACTCCTCTCGCTCAGGTCTTGTATGGGGGTTGCTAAGTTGCTTTTTGGGTTACGGACCTGCCAACCCCCCATGATGGATGAAGCAGTGCCATGTTTTGACAAGGGTCTAAGGGAAGCCATTGAAGACATGGGGGTCTTTCTTTGGTGACCTACAGTGGCGGATGCCGTCTTTGCCGATGCGTATAGGAGGATTAGGACTCCTCTCCACGAAGGACGTCGTCATGTATGCGTTCGTGGCGTCGCGAGCTCAGTCATGGAACCTTCAAGACCACATCCTAGGAAATAGCGGGGTTGTCAGTGCAGACTTGGAGTACGTGCAGGCCCTCGAAAAACTAAATGACTATCTCCCAGGTTTTGATATTGGCGGTTTTTCTAACAAGGACACCGCCCCCCCCCAAAGCCTTAGAAAACTTTGGCAAACGCCCTTTTTGGTCAAATCGCACATAGCCTGGGTGATGTTTTTGGTCTGTCCCCCGTCAGAGGGCAGTTATTGAATGCTTGCAAAGCCTCCACGCCCAAGATTTCCTGACTGTTATCCCGATTGAAGGTCTAGGCCAAAGCATGTCCGCTATTGAATACAGGGTCATTCTTAAATATCGTTTGATGATCCCCATGTACCAGGAGGATGAAATCTGTCCGATTTGCCATAAGGCCTGCCTGGATGAATACGGGGAACATGCAGTTCATTGTAAGGAGTTGCCCGGTTTCAAATATCGGCGTGATTGGGTTCGAGACATTCTGTGAGACATTTTATGACGGGCTGGGATCTCAGGCAAGAAGGAGGCCCCTGTGAACTTCCTCTCGGATTCGGCTGAAGGGAGATCCACCCTACGACCAGCAGATCTCCTTGTCTTTGGGTGGGCCGGGGGGAAGCATGCCTGTGTTGACCTGACGGGTGTATCTCCCCTAGTTGGGTTGAGGGATAATGACTTTGTAGCAGGGCAAGCGGTGCGGAAAGCAGAGGCAAAAAAGGTAGAAAAACATGCTAAAGCCTGCGAGGAGAACCAGCACGTTTTTGTACCATTGGCTATTAATACCTTTGGCTCATTGGCACCGGAGGCTACCCGTTTCCTGACTAGGGTCCAACGGATTATTCATAGTAGTGTCTCGGCTCCAGGTGGACAGGGTTACGTTTTTAGTAGATTAGGATTTGCTATTCAGAAAGGGGTGGTGGCGCAGCTTGTTGCCCGTCTGCCTGCTATCTTGGTGTAATTTTCTTTGTCTTGGAATGAAAATTATTAACAACCTTCATAACTTCATCAATTATAACTTATTTTCATACATTCTGGTTACATTTTATTTCAGGGTGTTCACCAGGAGCGTCTGTGTGTTGTTCTTTGCCAGGTACTTTGTCTTTTTTGCTTGCTCCAATTTATTATCGGTTGTTTCCTTATTAGGTAATACTTGATACTTAGAAGCATTTTGTTTGTATTCCGATTTCAATCAACTCTGAGTTGCTTTATTTGTTGCATTTTATATACTGCAGGCTGATGTTATATATTCCGATTTGGCCACCAAATCAGACCTTAAGCTTTTAAATATCACCCTAGCTAGCAAAGGTGTGATTCAATTTTAACACCTCTGATGTAATTTGGTTCAGGTATACTTCTACGATTTCACAAAATACTAATGAATTTAAACAAAAATATTCATATAATAGAATTTGTCGGGGATTGTTTATTTGGAAATATGTATGATGATGCAATCTGTTATATTAGCATGTTGTATGTATGTGTGTTCATGATGTTAATAGATTTGTATTCTTTTAATAAAATGTTAACTAATAAATAAAGGGATATATCAATTATTATATGTAAGATGGGTTTCATGGTTATAACTTGGAAGCATAGTATATTGTTCAATCCGCAAGACCTTTTAAGGGATAAAATGGATTTGTTTTCTGCAAATTTGTAGGTATAGTTCAATTTGATTCTTTACTGTTACTAATATACTTTTGTTTGAATGGAAGCAAAACAGCTAACAACTTATTCAATCAAATCCTAATGCTTCTAACTCTTTCTTTTTTAAAGAGACAACTTCATGTTAGACTCTACATGAATAAGAACGTATTATAGCAAAATTTGTTAATTCTTGGTTAAATGTTTATGTGGGCATGTGGCACAAAATGATGACTGAACAAAAGAAAGTTTTAGAAATAAAATATGTAAGAATCTTTTTTTTCCCTCAAATCCTAATATGAAATCAGGTAGAGGTGTGGATTTTCATAAATGTTTACCTACAGTAGGTTTTCTAATGCAGTTTAAACTGTCATACTATAATGTTTGTTGTATGGATATATGGGGTGGAGTGTTTGTTTCTTTTATCTTTTACATGAGCATTAGGCCTTTTTCATTACGTCATTTATATGGCGTGGGAAGAAATGAAGATTTAACTAGAATTTTAATGTATTTGATGTAAAAAGATATAAAGATATGGATGTGTCTCCTGCCTTATTTGTAGATGTACATTTGGTTGTACATGAGCCTGGTGTAGATTTTAGACATTGGTTAAATTAAGTTAAAATATTTTGGATAAAGTTGACAATAGTAACCAAGTTGTCTAAATACCATGTTAAAGTTACTTAACTTTTATTTATTTCCCTATAAAATTTTCTTTTCTATCACCTGCAAACTTTTGCTGTTTTATAATCTGGATATTTTGTGAGACTATGAAAGTCTCATTAAATTAGAAGAAAGGTCGCATGATTTTAGTGTTTTTTTCATTAAGTGTTGCTTAATTTTATTTGCAAATTATTTATTCAAACAAAAAGTGGAATGTTTCAACCCGTTTACCTGTATATAGCCCAATATGGGTTATGTTTATTGCTAATGGTCAAACGGGTCAAGCTCAAAGCTCTAACTAAAAGGAAACAAGTAGAATTGGTCAAACGGTCAAAATGTATCCAAATGCATAAAGCATTTATAAATTTTATATCATTTGTGCAGTTATTTTATAATTGCCATAGCTTAAAAAGCTACCGAGTCGCGTGCCTTAAGACGAAACGGTCAAAAAACGAGTATGAGGCAATGCCTCATGGGGTTGTATTGTACGTGCGCCTCGTAGGGCTGAGGCGGTGCGCCTCAGGGGGTTTTGATGTGTGTGTTTTTTTTATCTTTTAGACTTCTTGTCTCAATTTCATACATTTGATGTACCTTTTAAGTGTTTTTTTTATGTTTTTAATGAATTCGTAGATGAAATTAGTTAGTATTTTAATTTTCATATGATATAGAATTTAATATTTGATATTTAATTCCGCCTCGAGGCTCGATTCCGTTTTTTTATACTCTAATTTTGTTTCCCACAATAATGTTGTAAGCATGTAATTGTTTGTTTTACTAAGAACGGTAACTTGATCTTAAATAAGTGGTAATCAGGAGCAATAGAACCCAAGAAACTGATATATTGAGGTTTGTACACACAAAGAAAATTCAAACACATACTTAACGGTTATGGTGTGTTTTGCCTTATATCATGGAATGACCTACATGTAAGCTACTATTACATTGACCTAAACCCCAATGCATATCCTCTACTCAGGTTTCCATAAATTTTTTGATCATATTTAGAAAAAAGATGTTGGATTTTAGACCAAAATTGTTTTGGGTTGATCCAACTGGACCCAAACCATTCCAAAAGTTACCTTATTGACCCATTCCCGGTTATCCAATCCTCCTATTTTTCAATCACTATTCATGTCTTCAGTTTCTTATCAATACTTCTTTTGGTAAACTGAAATTCTTATTACATGTTTTGATGAAAATGGTGGCATTCAGCCATTTAGGTTACTGCCTCCGGCAATATATGGATAAAAAATAAAACCTATTGCAGTAATAATTGGACGTTTATTAGGTTTTTGCTTATTGTTGACTCTTCAAGGGTTTCTAGAAAGTCAAAAGCTCCATTGGTTGGAAGTTGGAACAAGATCATAAGAATTTCATACATCATTTGGCAAAGGTAAGATTGCTTGCTCTTTTATGTTCTTTTTAAATCAAATTATTTTTCGAAATTATTTCTTGGCTTAATATTGTCATGACGTGCACATTTCTCATTTTGTTGACTTTCGCACTATGATGCCTCCTTGGAGCTCATGAGACCAAAGTTTAAAAATAAGGAATTGTGCCTCGAGGCGTTTTCCCTTCGCCTCACAAGGTGTGCACCTCGAGGCAAACCGACACATAAACTCAAGGTAGAATTAAAAAATAAATCTTAATATTATATATCTTATAAACAATGAAATACTAACTATAATCATCATCGAACTCATCCAAAACACCATAAACACACATTAAAAAGACATTAATAGAGAGATTACATTATATTCTTCCCCTTTAATCATTTTATAAATGTGGAATTTCTTTGACTGGATTTAGTTGTCCCAAGCAAATAACCCACAAATAATTTTGTAAAACATTGACTACATTTGACACTAGCACTCACAATGGATTTTTGGTTCCTTTTCGCACAACTGAGAGTATTTCCTCCACTACTAAGATAGAACACATCCCAAACAAAATACAATAAAGTTTGAGCAATTTTCTCCACTAGAAAGTATTTCCCCTACTCCTGCCACCCACACCTATTTTTGAGTTTCAGCCCTCTGTTATTTTCATACAGGAGAATCTCATGAAGCTTAGACTCAAGGTGTCATGAAGAATTTTACTATAGTTTAGGTTTTGTATCTTTCCTTTTTCTTATGACCAGATTTGTTAACTTTTCGTTAATGCACATGTGATTTCTAATTACTTCTATGCACTTCTCATTAACATACTTGGCATGTACGTACACCTTAGCCTGTAGTTGACCTCTTCGTGGATCATGTATCCTCTAAAATGGTTTCTTTTCTTCTTCTTGCTCTTCTATAGCCATATATACAAGGGTTAATATTATAAGTACACACAATTGTCATCTTACTGATTATTTACACTTCTCATATGCTCCTTGTTAGGATTATGTGGCGCAGCGGAATAATCGATTCACAACGAACACGCAATAGCAAACGAGAAAATATAAAGCATGACACACGAACACGAGAATTTTACGTGGTTCGGTTCCAGTGGGGAACCTACGTCCACGGGCTGCAACTAGGCACCGCAACGTGTAACTTTTGATTTAGATGGCAATTCACAAGTCCTTATATTTCATGTCATGGATTCTGTTGAGTCACCTCCAACATATATCAGAACAGCAATGCTGCTCCTCACTCCCAATACATGGGGATAATCTTGCCTAGCATTAGCATGTTAGGTGTCATTGTGCCAACATGGATAGGATTCTAACATTAAGTAGTTCTCTAATCTATTACTTCCTAAAAACTCCTGTAATCCATAACATTTAACAAACCTTTTAGTTTGAGATAATAGACATTCAAACTCAATAAAAGTATGGGGTTTCCCACCTGTTCGACCTATTTTATTAGGGTGCACTATTATATACGTGAATGGTACTACAAAGTTTTTCATTGTTTCGGATTTTGAAGATGCTAATGAATTGGACATAACTAAACTATGAATAGGAAGACTATTTTATCCTGTCTTGAGGTTATATGGGATGCAAGAAGCAGTATACAAAGAAACTCTTGTGTCGCTGAGTTATCTTGGCTCCTGGTAAGGGAAGACCGCCATCTTGAGTGTAAAAAACGCTAGGTAACTGCGGCAACGCGCGGACATTCCCCCTAGTATTAAAATAAGTACGATAAGACTGATAAGTATAGGGTCGGTTTCTATTTCACATAGTGTTTAGCTTAAAAGTGAAGTCTTCAATGCTTTTACATCATCATCATCATCATCATACTCAGTTAATCCCACCTATAGCAAAGCTAAGGTAGGGTCTGAGGAGGGTAAGATGTAGACAGCCTTACCTCTACCCCTGAGAATAGAGAGGCTGCTTCCAGTGAGACCCCCGGCTCGATGTGGTTTTGTATCAAGCCTTGGACATAAGGCACATAACACTTAGCAATCGGGACAAACTCGATTGGTGCATGTACCCCCTTGTCTTTTGGCTATCAACGCCACCACATGATGCATGATTAACCGTCCGTCGTTTTTAACGTTATTTTCACGAAATTAGTAAAATAACGTTAAAACTAGTGCAACTTTACTTCAATGCTTTTACATAAATAAACAAATTGCAATATCCTATATGTAATTGTTATATAATATTAAAAGGTGAACCTTCCTTAAATCAATGCTTACGAGGAAAGTTGTCAAAATCAGTGATCAATTTTGCCTATTCTTGTTGGAGTATCTTTTTCATAAGAAAAACTATTAAAGGAGGAGCCTTTGTCACATAGATATCTATTTAATGATTGAAATATATAAAACACGGGAAGGTTTAACGAGGGACTAAAAAAATGAGGAATCAGAAAACCATGCATTTAACATGAATATATCATAAAAAAATCAATCTAACATGTAACTGATTTTTTGTTATTAATTTTTTTTAGAGTTTTTGCATATAAATGTATATAGAAGCCTTTTTAACAAAAAAAAATGTCAAAAAAATAAAAAATTAAAAACGGCTTAAAATGAGTTAAAAAAGGTAATTTTTTTTACAAAATTTTTTTTAATTGGAATGCCTTTTATATATTTTTATATGCAAAAGATCCAAAATAAAAGTGAAAAAAATAAATTTTTACACGTCAAATTGAATTTTTAATGATATATTTAACATGTTAAGTATATGGTTTCTCGGTTCCCCATTGAACCTCACACTATAAAATATAATTGTCTTTTATATATAAATATCATATGCGCGCGCACACATATATATACTAAAAATATAATTATACACTATATTAATTTTACGACACTTCAATAGTGTCTGCGAGCTAATTTATGCCGGCAGATAGATTTTTAACATGTACATATATCTATTTATTATTGCTATTGAACACATATATATTATATTGTTTCTTAGTATTGCTATTATTTATTTATATAACTTTAGTTTCTTTCAATTTAACCACCAAACTTTTATCTTTTAGGATTTAAAATTTAGGTCATTAACTTTTAGCTTAACTTTATTTTCTTCTAATTTGACCACCAAACTTTGACCATCAAACTTTTAGCTTTTAGGATTTCAAACTTTGACCACCAAACTTTTAGCTTTTAGGATTTCAAACTTTGACCACCCAACTTTGGCCACTAACTTTCTTACTAACTTATGTACTTTATTTTCTTCCAATTTGACCACCAAACTTTGACCGCCAAACTTTTAGCTTTTAGGATTTCAAACTTTGACCACCCGACTTTGGCCATTAACTTTCTTACTAACTTATGTATTTTCTTTTCTTCCAATTTGACTACCAAACTTTTAGCTTTTAGGATTTCAAACTTTGACAACCAAACTTTTAGCATTTAGTCGCGAGTATTTTTTGAAGCCCACGCGACAATAACAGTTACTTATTATTATCTTTTATGTCCACGAAACCGTCCACAATTACGCGAAAGAATACAGGAAAATCATTACCCATAGTGCTACTAAACACTTATGCACAACAAACGTGCTCCGCCGCTTTGCATCGGGTTAAAAAAAAACCCTAGTTTTACATAATTTTAAGATTTAAATTAGTTACGGCTTTTAAAATATAAGGTAAACTTCTTTAAAGCATATTTTTTTACTAGTAGACCAACTTTCTCTTTCGACTTTTAAATGATCATAATTTTTCATACGTTAATATTTATAAAAATATATTACTCCGTATAAAAATGATCATTTCATTTTTTTTGTATTTCTATGTTTTTTATTCAATTTAAAAAATATAACATATTACGTGTCTTCCCACCGTATCACGTGGGCATCCCTTTAGCATATATACGTGTGTATCTTTTCTAAAGGTTAAAAATTCCGTGAGAAAGAACAATTAAATTGAACTCGTTTCGTCTAGCACTGAAATAAGCCCGTTTTACTTTTAACTCTATTTGATATGTTACCTAACATGTTTCATTCCTTTACTTTATTACCTTTAGACATTGACTTGGCATTTAGGGCCCTTAAAATAGAAACTTTTTATGGATTATGTAATCCTCTTGTAAGATTCAACTACTTCTTTTATACTTTGCTCATTTTGCCAAACTATCACATGCTTCTTTTAGCTCAATCCCCACCGGTAGATGCACTAATCAAAGAGACAAGTTGTGATCTTTGTTACATGTTTGCCAATAAGATAGATAAAAATTGAAGTATGCAACTAACCAATTTGTTCATACAAAACAAGCCATTGGTTTGCAGTTTTATAGAATCATAGTTAACAGTTTGAAACAAGATTCTTGTCAAACCCTGTTAAAGCGAACCATTAAAACCCCTAAGTTGGATTGGGATAGCAACATGTAGTTATTTAATACGGCATAACCCTAAGTACATAATCCCACTAGTTTAGCAATTTATGTGAGTGTTTCCCTCAAATTATATGGGGTGGCTGTAAGTGGTTGTAAGTGGAGGAGGGATAAAATATTTGGTGAAAGCAGTGTTCACCCCTATATTTGGGCGGACACTGTTCAACCATATTTATATTTTAATAATTTTGTAAGTGGTTGTGAGTGGAGACGAGAGAGAATATAATGATAGAATTACGGAAAAGTATGATTTATTTAAAAAGAAGAGAGAAAATTTAGGGATGAAATAGTGATTTTTAATGTAATTTGATGAATGAGATTTGGTTCCATGATGTAAATGCTCCAATAGTTGGACGAATTAGTTGTATACTTTAAATAATAGAAAATGATTCGATGCCACCAACTTCGTGTTGAATTTGAAGAGAAAATGCAAGTGTCTGTTGATGGGTACCCATCATCGTTTTAAACTTTTAATGATACATGATAATGTATGATATACAAATTATTTAAGTGGAGATATAAAAATCTAAAAAGGTGACCTTTTAGTGGTATGTGATGTGATGGTGAAGAATCCCCACCTGGTCGATTGAGCTTTGAAAACATGCAACAAATCTTGTTGTCTTTTTAAAAGTGATTGGTTTACGTGAAAGTATTAAAGCGGACGTGTTTATATCAATCACTTTTGAGGTAGCATTTCCACCACACCAAAGGTAATGTGACTTGTACAATTCATTATTTAATTTAAAGCGGAATGACTTAATGTTCAACCAGAAGCAGATTTCGGTTTAAAAAATAGTGGAGGAAATAAAGATCATGAGCTTCTTATGGGTAACAAACCTGGGAAAAATGACCGATATGACTTGGGACGATTGGTGTCGGTTTGCTGCACACAAAATGGGATAGTTTTTACTTTTTTGTTTCGGCTAAAATAGTTTCGGTTTACTTTTCATTTGTACTCCGGATTGTTTTGCTAGTTTCTTGCTAGCAGTTATATGAATAAATCTTGTTTGGCCGTTCAAAAAAAAATTTAATACGTACTCGTATGCATGTGAGTTGATGTGAAGGTTTGTATGATTTGACCTAAAAGGTCCCTTAACTAATAACTCAGGTGGTACTATGTGAGTTGATGACAAGGTTTGTGTGATTTGACCCAAAGGAGTGTTGGAAATTTGAGTTAAAAGAGTATTTTCACAAATATAGGAAAATGAGTTTTTCCTAACTTTGGACTAAAATATATATTGGAAACAGAGTGTATTTATATATTTCTTTGTGGGTTTATGTTCTATGTTGTGAGAGCTTCGCAACGAACCAAACCATGTCCAAAACAGAGATAAGATGAATGAGATATCGATGCTCAAAGATTGGTGAATAATGCACTGGATGCTGAAATGAAACAAAGTGGAACTTGTCCCATATAGGAGGAGTGATGATACCATGAGTGGTATATAAGGAGGAACACTCCTTCATAATTGTTTCATGGGAGCTCACTCTGTGGAACTCGCGAAGGGTGCCCCGCACCTAACTCGCACACGCGCGTGGCGTGGGCGATGGGCGCAATGTGGCGCTTTGATGGCGCACTTTGCACTTAGTATTTTTGAACACAGGCTCGTGGTCCTCTGCATAGGACCAGTGGCAGGTGATGCGCGCGAGTACGAGCAGACAACCAGGTAGTGTCCTGGTCTGCGCGGATGTTTCCGCGCAGGCGCTCGAGTGACGTAAAACGTAAAAGACATTCTGCGCAGTAGCGTGGAACAGCTTCCGCTGACGTAGAACGAGAATTACGTTGTACGCGCGCGGAGTCTCCAGCTCTTCAGCAGCAACAGTTCAGAAGTGTAACAGTCCAGTCAAACAGTTTCGTTTGAAACTTTAAGAACGTAATAAATGCCATTGAAGACGTTCAATGACATTTATTTTTCGTTTTTAATGCTTTCCAAAACTGATTAAGCATTGGACTCCTATAAATACCAAGGAGACCCTTGGTTGGAGACACACCTCATACACATCCTGTTCTGAAAATTCACCTTTCTTCTTCTCCAACAATCTTCTCCTGTTTCTTCTTGTTTCAGGTACTTTTTAGGGTCAGAGCCAACTCCGGCAGCACTCTTGCTGTTCCGCCTGTTGTACCCTGGGAAACAAAACGAGTTCTCGATAATAGACTCGGAATTTGTTTTAAGGGCCCCGTGTTCAACACGATCCTCAGCTTTTACTAATTTTCTGCTTCTACTCCTTTCTTGTAGTTTGTTTCTTTAAGTTGTAATCGTATTTATTTATGCATTCGTTTACTTTATTTAGTTGTAATCGTAATATATATATTGTTTAATTTTCTTTTATATACGAGCGGTTCCTACAAGGAGCCTTCACCAACTCTTGTGATGTGGTGGTACTATCATGAGGCTTAACATTCTACTAACATAATGGTCACAGGTTCAATCCTTACCAACTGTAACGAGAGCAAGCTTAGCCTTTTTTCTAAAAAAAAAACCAAACTAACAAGCCAGTTACGTTGTATAAATTGGTTAAGTTTCTTGAACCGGTTTCGGTTCAAGCTCATGGCCGGTTTTGGGTTCAGTGCAGAAACAGAGTTCATAGCCAGTTCCGCCTATCTTAAAGTGAACCTTGTTTAATGTTTTTTTAGAGGTGTAAGTGTATAACCGTTCCCAAAAAAAAAACGGATTACAAAGCTATTGTAGAAGCTTATTGTAACCCTTTATGCAAATCCGACATGGTTGTGAAATGAGACATGTTGGGTTCAAAAGGAATACCAGACCTCAAATCATCTGCATTTTGGGCTTGGTGGTAGTGGATGAGAAGAGAACTTTACAATTAAGCATGCTAAGGTAGGATTAGTACAAAGATGGTTGACCTCCTAGGAAGTCTCAAACGATTTGCCTATCAACAATGATAAAATCTAAGGTCGTAGCGCCATCAACTACTAACCCGCTTGCCATAACCCGACAACTCATTCGGTAAATAGTGAAAGACTTCCGTGATAGTATGTAGTTAAGTTTATCAAGGACAAAAGGTGTGAAACTAACAAAATCCGATTCCTCCCAGGAATCAACCCATCCTAAAACCCAGGATAAAAACAATGGTCCCAAACCTGGACTAAAAAAGTAAGTAAGTTGTCTCCCTAAGACGCATGCTTTTAAGAAAACGAGTAGTGAAACTCACATTAGGTTGCAAAGATAAATCCAAAATCCACAAGTAATAAGAACGTGCTACCGACTCCCTATTATATGTGTCACTACGTGAGTATATGTATATACACAATACACCACAAAACTCGATTGTCCAAGACGTTTAATAATGTGAAAACGGTTTAGTGACACCTAGTGTAATGCACAAGTGTGACACCCGAGGCAAATCCCACATCGGCCGTCGCCAGGAGAGATCCTTGGTTCATATGTAATCCAATGACTCTTAAATCACCAACGCGTTTTGGGGCTTAATGTTAGTGGAAGAGTGGAGAACTCCATAGTTAAGCGTGGTCAGGTGGGAGCACTACCGGGATGGGTGATCTCCTGGGAAGTCTCCATTGGGCCACTTAAAAACAAATCCGTGAGTACTAGGATGGGTAACCCATCATGGCAAAGCGGACAATATTGGTGTTGAGAGGGGGATGTTACAAATGGTATCAGAGACACTCCTGTGCCGTTCGGGATGGTGGGTACAACCTCATCAGGGACGATGAGACTCTAACAGGGGGTGAATGTGACACCCGAGGCAAATCCCACATCGACCGTTGCCAGGAGAGATCCTTGGTTCATATGTAATCCAATGACTCTTAAATCACCAACGCGTTTTGGGGCTTAATGTTAGTGGATGAGAGGAGAACTCCACAGTTAAGCGTGCTCAGGTGGGAGCACTACCAGGATGGGTGACCTCCTACGAAGTCTCCAGTTGTCCACTCAAAATAAATCCGTGAGCTCTGGATGGGTAACCCATCGGGGCAAAGCAGACAATATTGGTGGTGAGAGAGGCCGGATGTTACAATAAGTAACCCTACTAACCCGCTGGTGAACATTATGTTTATTATTAGTTATACATGTCATACACATCACATACAAGTGTACATACAAGTTCAAGTCATAACCGAGTCATACAAATCTTCAAACAAGCACTTATACACATATATCACAATATGTGTTTTTAGGACAGATTATGCACTACTAAAACGATTTTATTAAAAATACATACACAACGAATTAGACTCCCAAATTTTTTTACTGAATATTCCTAGGAGTCCAGTTGTCCTATCCATATTTTTTTCGTGACAAAAACTCGTTGAAAAATTATGAAAAATCATTTACTACGGCTAGGTTCTGCAAACATTCACATCAGGTCAGTTTACGAGAAAAATTCCCAAAAAACGTGTAATCATCCAAAACGGGATAAATCCACTTGGAAAAGCGGAATTATCCATGTACCTATCCACCGACCAAATTTCGTGACCTAACTCCTTGTAAAACTCGAGTTATGGTCGTTTAAAGTTGACCCAAAATATTAATCCGAAAATCATTTTTGACCCATGTTTGTATAAAATTCCAAAAACACATCAAACGATAACCAAATCACATAATCTTATACATTCCAGAGAGCCAAGACCACGTATAACACGTTCATCTCAAGAAACAATCAAAACAATAGTTTATGGTCACGTTACAGAGCCTACAAGTCGACATATGCAATCAGCCCGTTTTCAAACATGTATTAATCTTAACTATAACAAACCCTAGAGGTATATTATTTATCAAGAACATCAAATATGTTAGACTAGAAATATAATCTTGATTTATAAACTTATGTTAAATAGTATTTGTGCATATGTTAATAAATAGATATCATAAGTTAGGCATTAAAATAGATCGATTATGTGACACACCAATTGGATTATTAGTTATGGTTAGTTATATTAATGTTTAAGGGTCACACCGGTTCACTAAACATACCGGTTAGGAAGTATAAATAGGTCTTGTATTATATCATATATATATATATATGAAATTTTATGTTTGTAATAACTAACTTTCGAAAACTCCCTCTCAATATTTCCCTCCAAACCGTTTCATTCTCAAACCATTTTATCAATCGCATACCAACACTCGAACAAGGCATCAGAGCCACGATCAAGAACCTGTGGATTATTCAATGTTCAAGAGAAATTAGAAGATGTTTATAGAGGGGAGAAAGAAGATGAGTGTAGAGGAAAGGTACTGTTAATCTCCGAAGAAGAGTATGATCATGTCGATCACAGTTGGAAGGCCGAGAGGGCTATTATAGAAGATAGAAAGGATTATGATAATCCACTTAACATCAATTTCTCGAAATTTAACATTGGATCATCATCATCACACCCGAAGATTCAAGAGAAGCGAAGAAAGGCCCAAAGTGAATTCAATAGGCAAGTAAAAGATGTCCCCGAATATCCTACCACTATGTGTTGTGGAAAGTGCAAAGAACCATTCCATTTCCGAAGAAATTGTCCAAAAAAGATTGGAAAGACCGAATTCATGGTTAAAGGAACGGATGGAAAAGGTTAGGATGAAGTATGGTATGCAAGTTTGACGAGGAAAGAACGCGGTTGTGGATTCAAAGATCAATTCACAATCTTTAGTCAATCGTTCGGTATAAAGGGTCGACCGAATGTTTATAGAAAAAAATACTTTCGTGGAAAAGGATCGGTTATTATTACAAGTGGTGGGAAAATCCATAAGATCAAGTCCGTTTTCTATATACCCATACTTTGAAAAAATATCCTAAGTATAGATAAGTTGAACCAAGAGGGTTTAGAAGTTGAATTCGATGGTGACATATGTCATGTACATCGACCGATTATCCAGAAAGTTAGAAAGATCATAACGTGGCGAATTTGTGATGGCGAAGACCATTTCACATTTAAATGCCCCAATAGAAAGAATATTGTTTGCAGGGATACAAGAGGCGCAAAACAATACCAAATGGGTCAGATTCGAGGCACAAAAGGAGGGATTACCAAGGAAGATAAAGAACGGGCATCCGTATTCAAACACTTTGAAGAATTCTCGATTAGCAAGGACGATAATGAAGGATTTATGGAGAAGGGTCCTATAATGTATCCGACCGAAGGCACGCGACTTCAAGATTGTGTTGTTTTCATGGATTTGATCCATGTTACCACAATGGTCGAACGATACAAAAGAAAGTTTGAACTTGAGTTTGAAAGAACAATCAAATGGTTCATGAAAGAATTCTTAAAAATTAAGATAAAAGCACCGATTCTACCAAAAGATGAAACCGGATATCCAATAAGTTTGTTGGATTTGTACACAAAAGTTCAAGTGTTTCGTGGATACAACAAAGTGATGAATGATGACAATTGGGCGATAGTCGCTATGTCAATAGGATACGGACGAGGGCTACCAAGTTTTGCAAAGAAAGAAGACGTTTCAAGAACTCTCAGGAAAGTGTATGTACGATACTTAGAGATGATGGAGTGGTACCATCTTAAATATAAAGGCCGAGAGTTAGTGGTTGAAGTAAAGAACGAAGAAGGTAGCACAAGTGGAAGGGTGAAAGAAAACCAACAGAATGATGAAGATTTACCACCGAAGAAAAGATCCCGTTCATCCTCAAGTGAAGATTGAAAACGAAGACCAAGATAAATCAAGATTAGGGGGGGGGGGGAGATTGTTAGACTAGAAATATAATCTTGATATATAAACTTATGTTAAATAGTATTTGTACATATGTTAATAAATAGATATCATAAGTAAGGCATTAGAATGGATCGATTATGTGACACACCGATTGGGTTATTAGTTATGGTTGGTTATATTAATGTTTAAGGGTCACACCGGTTCACTAAACATAGCGGTTATGAAGTATAAATAGGTCTTGTATTATATCATTTATATATATGAAAGTTTATGTTTGTAATACCTAACTTTCGAAAACTCCCTCTCAATATTTCCCTCCAAACCGTTTCACTTTCAAACCATTTTATCAATCGCATACCAACATTTGAACAAAATAAACATCATACAAGACATATCATACATTAACATGATCAAAACATGCAAGATTCATCATAAATATACTTATCTATAAACCCTAGATGTTTAACAATCATCAATATATAATAACATGGAATAACATAACACATCACATAATAACACACATATACCTTGTTTAATCCCATTAAACATTTATAAAAACCATGTTTTAATCTTTATAAATCCATCTCAGACCCGGACAAACTTGTTTATGTTGTTTTATAATCAAATTAAGAATATTAGAACACAAAAGGTTTGATAACATACCTAATGCTCTTCGTTCGGGTGATAAAAACACTACTAAAGCTTTGAAACTCGATTGATTAATGTTATGGCAGAGGTTAGGATGTATTATTTTCGTATGGGGGCTGATAAGAGTGTTTAGGGTTGTGTTTATGGGGAATATAGTGATTAAAATAGTTTATAAAGACCCTAAACTTGTTTTCCACGTTTTGGACCCCCTCGCGACACGCAGAGGGTTTGTGTTAGGGCGGTCGCGTGCCGTGATGCCTTCCAGATCTCTCTCTCTCTCTCTCTCTCTCTCTCTCTCTCTCTCTCTCTCTCTCTTTTTGGGCTTTAAACCACTAAATCCACACCACCAATCTTCAACCCAATTTTTTGTCTCCACTGCCTACCGTACCAGTTCGGTGACGCGTTTCGTTTATATAACTGTTATTGCATATTAATTCACAAATAATACACACAAGCACATAGTTGCAAATAATATCAACCAATCATTTTACAATTATTTATTTTGTTATTTCACCAATGTTCAGAGTTCGATACTCATGTACGTAGTTCGGTAATTCCCCGAATTACTGTTTCATGCAGTTACTAAGCTATAACTGTGTACTGGGTGATTCACTTAACTAACCCTAGTCAAGTGCAATGCCATGAACTATCGTGTAAGTTAACTAAAGTTAGGTTAAACTATTAACCCGAAAATGTAGGATGTCACAAGTATCAACCTGTAGTTTATAATATAAGAGGTGTCTACACTATCGTATTCGTGTTTGTTGTATGGATAAACTATATCCGGAAATCATAACTCACTTTTTAATATAAGTTGATTAGAGTAATTTTCCTATCTAGAGAATTGATTTATTTTACTCAAATTATACAATGGGGCAATCACATGAAACGAGCTAAGTTATTGTTTTGGTAAAAAATTAACAAAATTTTGTATTCTAAATTAGTTTTGTAATATAGAGTGCTATGCTAATTTTGAAAGAGTTAAGTAAAAATGCAATTAATTAGATTGTATAAAAAATGTTACTTTTATAACCAGGATGTAAACAATTGAAAAAAATGATCGACTGTGCTTAGGATGTCACTAGGATCAAAAGAAGTAAAAATAGTGACAGCCTCAAGATGACAAAGAGGATAATAATATAAAAACTTGAGAACAAGACACAAGATGTACGAGAAAAGCCCTTGATCAGTTTAGATCGCCGACATAAAACATTGGGAGCGGACAAAAGTCCCCTACCTTGATGTTTTTATTAAGTGAAATGTAAATAATACAATTTTGGAAACCAAGGACCGATCGAACTAAGTGTTTAAAAGATTTGGATGTGTGTGTTTGCTAAAGTAAGTAATCAGTGAAAAATAGAAAGCTTCAAGTGTCTATCTCGATCAGTCATGGTCCCTTAAATACTAAAAAAGAAACAACTAACATCCCGAGATTTCTGAGATAACTTATACCAAGTCCAAATAGCCATTAGAGGTCTTCACACGTTCCTACGAATTCAAAGGGGTATCAACTAACTCCCGAATTAATGCTAGGACCGAGTCTTTCGTGTTTAAGTTGAATCAAGCCTGCAATGATAACATAATTCAACAAATACAGTTAATGTTGTTCAGGATATTCGTAATACATATTACACAGTTGTATCCTGAACATGCTAATATGATATATATATCATCAGAATGTATCCCAAGAAATTTTAACGGAATGCATCTTCAAAATATACCAACTGTTATAACGACTCTAAGTAGGTTAGTACTACGTCACAACCAATGTTAGTACTACGTCACAACCAATGTTTGTCTCCACTCCCTACCGTACCAGTCATTTTCATCAGCACCATCATTGTCACTGTCACATTTCCACCACAACTATCTCAACTCTACCATCGCAACCATCAAATTGTCTTCATAACCACTGTTGCAAATATCAACCATAACACATACCCTACTGCTATCGCCACAACTGCTACCTTAATTGTCACAACTTTCACCACTAATGCCTCCAGCTACATCTTCTTAACCATCATCACCGCTACCACCACCAACAACACTGTCACCGTCACTTCCACCGTTGTTACCGCCTCCACCGCCATTTCCATTCCCATCACATTTGATCACCTCAGTTGCCGTCACCTCCACCGTTGTTACCACCTTCACATTTGATCCGGACTTTTTTGATTTATACCCTTTTGACTAGTTAGTTGAACTTTCTTAATCTATATATGTTTTTATCAAAGCTTAGATTAAATTTTTTTAAAGCTACTTTATTTTGACATCTTTGTTTTAAAATTGAACTTTTATAGATCATTTATATTTTATGCTTTGACACAATATGGATAGTCTATTACGCTAGTTCTAGAATAATCAAATTGTTATTTATAAGTGAAAAGAAAACAAAAGGCATTTTCTGATTTTGATTGTTGCGAATTAGTCAAAGTCATAAATTATAAAAGCTCATGTTCTATTTGTTGGCCACTTTCAAGAAATTCCTAATTGTGAATTACTCATGCACATTTGCAATATCCATAAAAAAGCAATGGCTGCTAACCAAGAATCACCTAAATGATGCTATGACTACTACCATGATAGGTTCCTTCAACATGTTTAAATACATTATTATTAAGCAACAACAAAATTGTTCTATTTTCTTACCCATTTTTTTCAGTTTTTTTTTCTTTTAAAAAAATCCAATTTTTTTTTCTTCTTTTTTTTGAACGGCCAACAAATCACCCGGAGCGCCAGTGGCGAAAGCAAAACCAATTTTTTTTTCTTCTAATAGCATATTTAACACCAATGACCGTGCTCAAACCCTACCAAGGATATTTATAGTCTATATGAAACCAAAACCATATGGTACCGCATCTATCGCAATTCAATACCTACTTTTTGACGTTTTAGGTAGCGGTAATTCCGGTTCAATACCGGTTCGGTACGGTACCGGTATTTTACAAATTTTTTAGCTTTAAATACCGTACCGAACCAAACATTTCAGTACCAGTTCTGAATTTTAAGGATTTTCAGGATCGATACTTTCAGTATCGGTATATTCGATACCGGTACCAAGCTCATCCCTACGTCAGAGTGTGTGCGTGAGCTGTAAAAGTGTGGCCATTCTCACCATCATGAAGAAAAATCCAATGAAATAAAGCCGTTAAAATATTTCATAGTGTTTACTTTGATTTTTCTCTATAACTTAGTTTTTTTAAAGGCAAAAGTTTGTTTTTCTTTTTTTTTTCTCCTAAACATTTCGATATAAATTTTAACGACAACCAAAGCCGGATCTGATTCAAATCTTATGACACAATGGTTCAGAGATATATCCTATGCATCAAAACGTTTTTGCTTAAAATCATAGTGAAATTGTAAATTTAAGATAAAGATATATATTTAAACAATCATATATCCGTTTCTAACAAGACATGGTTTACTTTAATGTTATTTTGTATTGGATTTTTCCGATAAAAACCAAATACTAAAATCAGAACGTCAATTTATGGAAACATTGCCACTGGTCCAATGATTTTATTCTGATAAATCAAAAGTGAAAGCTTCTAATTCTAATTCTAATTCTTTTTTTTTTAATACAAAGGAATTAAAGCATACATCTTTTCCCACAAGTTCCTCGTTGATCTTGTGTTCATTTTTAGTGGACCATTTATTCATTGGTGGTGTATCAGTACGCACATGCTCGTAGAAAAAAACTAAGAAATATATGCTTTTTGATTATTTTATTATTGACATGATATATTCTTAAGATTGACTAAACCAATAAACACTTTTTTTTTTAATTGACTAAACCAATAAACACTTGACTAATATTTTGTATCATCGCGTGTTACGGCTATATTAAAACTTAAAATAACTCAAATTTGTCCCTCAAATATTTGGCCCTATGTTAAAGTGTAAATTAACTTGGATTTATGACTAAACATACTTAAAAATATGCACTTAAGAATGATACCACGCCTTGCGTCGCAGTTAAAACATAAAGTAACACGAATATATACCGCATACGTATTATATTTGACCCGAATCGTTTCCGAACAAAATGTATGTCAAAACATAAACCAACAAAGAACATATATAAAAGACTGAATTACAAGTTTTGTCCTTTAGCTTTATACCAGATTTCAAAGAATGTCCTTTAACTTCAAAATTGATTGGTTTTGTCTTTTATGTTCCAAAATCTTGCATGTTACGTCCTTTTACACTAACCCGGTTAGATTTTAACATTAATACAAATGGCAGGTTAAAGACCACTTGAGCCCTAATTCCCCTAAAGTGGCATCCCCAGTTCACACTGAGGATCACCTCAAAACTCACCCTCCACACTCAAAGCTTATCTAATTCTCTGGGTCATCTAGCATAGACTTGAACCACCTATGCAGCCCAGAAGGTCCCTTATACCAGATGCTCAACCAACTGATATCCTCTCATCTCCAAACATTTACAACTGCTATGGAGTTGAAGAACAAAACTCAGATTGAGAAGATAAACAATGCTATGGATCACAAACTTGGGGAGTTGTCTAGAAGAATAGAAGATAACAGAAAACAACTTTCTCACTTAACTGGTGTGACACCTCCTACTCCTTGGTTTCCAGAAGTGGATGAAGCCAAAAAGGGGGAGAAGTCCAAGGAACCTGAAACTGTGTCACTTGAAGCTGCTAAAAGAGCTAGAGAGGCACAAAATCTCAAGGATGCCCGAAAAAAGACTGCCAAGACAAGACAAGAAATTGCCTTGAAAGAAAGACAAGATTGGTATGAAAAACAAGAAAGGCTCCTTAGAGAAAAAAGCTGAAAAGGCTTCCCAAAGCATTATTGGAGAAACTGCTGAAGACCTTTCAGGAAGTACTGAAGACAATCCTTCAGTAGTTGACATTCCCTATACTCAAACAGAAGTTTCTAAGTAAACTGAACCAACTCCAGCTGATGCTTCAAAACCCATTCCTACTCCAAAAGTTGTGTTAAACCCTACTCCTATCTCATTCTTCAAAGAACAAATTGAGCAGAGTTTAATAGCAACAAAGAAGAAGACTATGGAAGATAAGGCATGGAATAGCCTAGAAGCAAGGGATGACTTAAGCTTCAATGATAAGCTGAAAGCTTATGAAAGAAAACTGAGTGAGTTAGAAGAACAAGACAGAATTGCTGAAGAAGACAAAAGACAACAACTGATGAATTACATCTGCAAACACAGCAAAACCAAGAAGAACTCACTCAAAGGACTCTCAACCTCAGAACTTACAAGAAGGGCACAGATTGTATCTGACAGGCTTGCCACAGAAAAAGAAAGGAAGGGGAAGAGAGCCCAAATCATACAAGAACTGGCCGACAACGATTATGGTTCAAAGACTCAACTGTCAAAGTGGAAAGAAGACACTCTTCTAGACACTTACAAAAAATTCAAGGCCTTACAACAAGCTAATCCAGAGAAGTTTAAAATTTCTGAGGTTTCACAACCTTCAGTAGTTTTAACTTCTGATCATTCAAGAAAACCCCCAAGGCCTGCTGCTGCCAAGAAGAAGCCAGAGGAACCAGTCAAAACAACAAGCTTCAAAATGGTCCTGCTAGAAGGAAACACAGTGGTGCATGATGATTTTGTTGTTGAAGAAAAGCCTCTGCTCACACAATTCAGGTATCCTTCTACCTTTGCCTATCAACTACAACAAACCATAACAGAAAAACAGTATACCAAGGTAATCACTGAACATCATCTTCCAACCCCTAGTGATCAACCTGATATTGCTAACATTGAAAAGAGAAGGAAATCCCACATGATGGTCACTGAAATAGAAGAAACTCCACAATCAGGTACAAACTAAGAAAAGAGCATTGTCCCTTATACTTTAGACTTTAACCAATCTAAAGTAAATATTGTGAAATGGTCCTTCACTGATACAAAATCAGTGATGGTGACAAGAAGAGATCGTTCAAGTAAGGTCTTCAAAACCATAGAAGAACTGAAGAAACTATCATCAAAAGACCTTCTTACAATTCAACATCTTGAATCTGAACAAGGATCTCTCACAAAGCAACAAGCTCACCAACTCAAGGTCTCCATGGTTGTAGATATATGGAGAATACTTGAAGACAGAAAAACAAATAAAGACTAGATAAGGTTTTGGCTTCATCAATCCAGGGGGAGATTGTAAGGACAAAGAGGATTGATGAAACCACTTTTGATACCTTAGTCTAATTCATATTCTGCAATATTATTCTATGTATAGAAACTGCTGAAGAAGAGGACTGAAAGAACTGAAGAAGAAGATATCAAGTACTGAAGAGTAAAGATCGGAAGTTCTGAAGACGAACCAGACAAAGTCTCTAAGGAACTGCTGAAGACAAACTACTCATCAGTAGTTTGTCACTCATCAGCTGTTTTGATAGAAGCTTCCCACTGCCCTTATACTTCAGTAGTTTAGTATTATATTAGTTTTCTTAAAGTCTTTGTACAAGTTCCAATACTATAGCCTGTTGTAGTATTATAATCTTTTGTACACTTAACTTGTATGTAATTGTCCGTCTATAAATAGATGGGTTCATCCCACTATTTTAGACACGAATCCTTCAAGACTTTTATAGTTAACCAGTTCAATATATTTGAGAATCATTTGAGCATTTACTTTTATATTCATTTACTGTTTTGATTCTCATTTACTACTTAGTTCATTGATTGAGGGGAGTCATAACTCTTGTTAAAAGTGAATCTTTAACTTGCTACACTTGTATTAATTCCGCTGTGCAAATATAATTTGATAGATCTAAACAAGTGTTCATAAATAAGAACTGTTAAAAGAAACTGATCCAACATATACACACGCATACATACACATTTGAAGCAAAATGCTACTATGTATACATACTATACACGCACGCACATATATATTTACAAGGTAACACATTTACATTTTCATATTACAACGTTTTTAGTTAGTTATAATCATGATCTTAGGGTGATTTATATGTTGGGTGAACACTAGTGTGTGGAAAGAAAAGATAACATAAGAACATTAAGATAGGTGGGAGTTCATACCTCTTTTGAGTCTTGAACTAAGGAAGGTTGGAAACTAGGGAGATACTTAGTGTAAGTGTGTGTTTAGTAAGTGAGTTAGTGGGTTGTGTGAATGAATGAATGATCACCCAAGGCTCCTATTTATAGAGGAAGAGAGAGAGAGAAAGAGAGACCAAAAGAGAGAGAGAGGGACGAGAAAGATAGAGAGAGCCGAGAGAGAGGGAAAGGAAAAGAGAGGGAAAGAAGGTGGTGGTTCCTAATTGTGGTAAGTCAAATGTTATGGATCAATGGTGATTAAGAATCTTTCCTTGTTGGTGTATTGTCTTTCAAAGATTTACTACAAATCAAGATAGATTTGTCAACTAAACACATCTAATGACATGGACTATACACATGATTATGTTGGGTGACTATCTAGCAAGTGTGACAACACATAAGATCATCTTAGGTTTCTTTCCAACATGTGCTTAATAGGAGTTGACTTGATTAGTGTTAGGATTAAAAAAAAGAACTAGTGTGGTTATTAGGGGGGCGATGGTTGGCAAGGGGACCAAGGGGAAGGAAAGTGTTGTTTAGGGTAGTGAATCTTCTATGGATCCATGGAGTTTAAGAGATCTTGTCATATTTAGCTAATCATCACACTTAAGTAGGAAATCTTATAAGTTGACTAATGACAACATAGGGTATCAAGTGAGGGTTAGATGTGATTACTCTCTTGTGACAACTTAGTGCTTTGTGATCAAGGGACAAAACAAGATTGGACATAAGGGTGGGGGTTTCGGCCGAAATGAGAGGGAAAGGGAAAGGAAGTCAAAATGTTAAAATGGTGGTAGTTAATTAGGGTAAGTAATATCTCATGGGTTTGGATTATTAAGGAATCTTACCACTTTTGTAAATGATCATCATGATGTTTCCTAGTTCTCTTGTGTGGGCCGATTTTTATCGAGGAAAAGAAAAGGATTTTGTGTTGTTAAATCATGGATTAGTAGGTCAACTCTTGGATTATGGAATGTAGATCTTGGGTTAAAGATTTGTAGGTGATGATCAAGACATGAATGACTTTTGAGGGAGTGCATAAAAGCCGAAAAAAGAAAGAAAGAAAGAACATAGTGATTTAGGATGGTGATTACTTTGGGAAAGTTAGCTTTATGTATCCAAGTGTTGATCAATTGTTTTACTATTTCTAGTTAAGCACAAAGTCTAGATTGGATTGTCCATTAAAGGGGGGACAAAAGGTATGTAAATCATGTACTAAATATGTCTTTCGATTTCATGCACACATTTACATATGTGTATTTGTGGACCGTATATATATATATATACATATAGGGTGGAGTTAGGATACAAAGGATGTGTTTTGTAAGAAGGGTGAGAAGGAAAAATGGCCATTGGATCAAAGTGATGGAGGGATGAGATTAAAGGAGTGGCAATTTTGTAAATTGTGTTATGTAATAACTTAAAGATGTGGGGGTAGTAATGTAATAACACATATTTAATTAAACCTCTCTCTTTCCAATCTCATTTAATTTGGCTCTCTCTCTTTCTTAATTTCTTTCTCTTTCTTCCTCATTCTTTTCTTCCCTTCAACGATTATTCTTTTTTATTCTTCTTCTTTCATGAATTGATACATACGATGGGCCAATGGGGTAGTAAACATCTTGATAATATTTGATAATATGGTGTGGATAAACATGAAAACGGTCGGTGCTCTTTACATTTATCAACAGAGCAACATAAAACACATACACACGCATCACATCACACACTATAAGATTATATGGGTTTTGTCTTTTCCTAACTGCATTGCAGTATCATCGGAGGGATTGGATTGCTATTTTTTCCACAAAGCTTTATGTCTTTTAGTTTTGACATATATATTATTTTTTTATAAATTATTCACACAAAGTTTTATAGTACTTTGGTATGGGTCGGTGCTCTTTACATTTATCAACAAAGCAACATAAAACACATACACACACGCATCACATCACACACTATACGATTACGACAGCTTCTGGTATAATCTATCGACCCCTCACTCATACTGTACATATATTATGCCTTCACGCAGTCATAATATTGTGTTTTATGTTCATGAGGTTGTGTTTTGTTATAAGAATGGTGTGATGTTAAAACACACTGTTTACATTTGCTTGTATTTTTTGTTTGTGTTTTTTATACAGAAAAGAGTTAGGAGGGTGAGAGAATAAAACACAATTGGTGAGATTTGAATATAAAACACAACACTTGTTAGATTATGACAAACCAGCATAAAACACACCACTATGGTCTTGTTGTCTTCTATAACTCGCAAAATACAATCAAGTAACCGAGAAAACTTGTGAATAATAGAGAGAAGATTAAAATCAAATCCCTATAATCACTCACTAATTAAAAATGAATTAAAATTAGTAAATTAATTGATTTGTGTATAATTACCTAATTAACCTTTAGATTAATTTACCCTAGTCCCACATGTCGCCTTGAGAGTCCTTCTTACCCTTCTCACAATTTCCACCCTTTGTACCGGAACCCTTATCTATACATATATATATATATATATAAAAGTTGGAAAAATACTTGTTTTTATATATAGATTCTATCACATCCCTTAACACATATTTGAATAACTGAACATTATAAATGTTTTTAGAAAATAGTTTATAGTCGTTTAAACTCGTGTCACCAATGCTCGTTGATATGAGTGAAATTATACTTGTCCGGGCCTTGCTAGACTTTCTCGGGGGACTTTTGCATAGTAAATGATATAAATTTTGTGTAGAAAATCAAATGTTGACTAGAGAGTGTACGGATTTTGACCTGGTAAAGTGGCGGGTGTCACACCTTGTCGGGGTGTCGGTATCATCATCACTATTTGTTGCATCATCTGTTCTACCTTAGATTGTTTTTATCCTCTATCTTATCTTCTTCTTCGAGATTCGAAGGCGAAAAGGCTAGTTTGTTGATCCTTGCAAGGCGGTATTGTACATTGGAGTGACTTCGGCGTATTCTTGAGATTTGTCTAGGATTCGGACATCTCCCTTTTATGCTCCAATGGACACACTTGCCTACAGACACTATCTTGCACATGTACTCATTGTAGTACGCCTCTAAGTGATTGCTCATTTCGAAATTCTTATAAGTTGGATAATTTTCTTAATCTGCGGGTATTTGGTGACTTGAAATTCAAGCTAGGAGAACGCTTAGAGGACCATGTAGAGTGATTTATCAATTCGGGTGAACACGAAATCAAAAGTTGAAATGCATGATGCGGTGGTCATCGGGGTGGTCGTACTGGTGGTCGTGGCGGCGGTGGTCGCAGTAATATCAATATGACCCAGGATGAGCTGAACAATCTGCTTCAGCAACAAGTGAATATCGCTCTTGCAGCATTCCAGGCCGCTCATTAAGGCCTTGGTGGTAATTTGATTACTACCATTCTTATCTATGTCTTTTGCTGTGATGTGATCGTTTTGGTTGAGTGGTGTTGCTTATTGTTTCAGGAAACTCTGGTAATCAAAATCCTATACCACCTCCTCCTCATGGTCAGTAGGTGTGTACCTTTAAGATGTTTATGGATTGCAAGCCACACACCTTCAGTGGGGCTGAGGGAGCAGTGGGATTGCTCAGGTAGTTGGAGAATATTGAGTCTGCTTTCGCTATATGTAATTGTCCTGCTGAGAATCATGTAAAGTTTGCTTCGGGAACCTTGGAATGTCCCACATTGACCTGGTAGATTTCTATCGTTCACACTCTTGGGTTGGTTGAAGCCAATGCCATGTCGTGGGCGGATTTTGTGTTCCGGTTGAAGACTGAGTATTGTCCCAGGGATGAGATTAAGAGATTGGAGCATGAGCTGTGGAACCATCAGATGGTGGGATCAGAAATTGAGGAGTACACCGTTAGGCACCATGAATTGGCACTCATGTGCCCGGATCTAGCATCTCTGGAGTGTAAGAGGATTGAGTTCTATGTCGCTGGGTTAGTACCAGAGGTTCGCGGGTTGGTGACCGCTAATGATTCTGCTACACTTCAGGATACTATCAGGTTAGCTCACAAGCTAACCAATCAGAAGGTTCAGGAGGGTGCTTTGCCTCCTAGGGGCGCTGATGTGAAAGCCCCTGAGAGCAACAAGAGAAAGTGGGAAGGTACGGGAAAGGATTCAGCTCCAGTTCAGCCTCAGCAGCAGGTGAAGAAGTTTAAAGCATTGGGGTCGTCGTCTGGGCAAAAGCAAGTAGGGTATGCTGGGAAGCTTCCAAAGTGTAATCAGTGTGGATTTCATCATACGGGTAATTGTGACAGGTTCCACTGTCATCGGTGCCAAAAGTTGGGTCATCAGGCTAAGGATTGTAGGGTCAATCTTCAGCATAATCAGACTCAGACTGCTTTCCCCGCTCCCGCTCCTCAGGGGAATCAGGGAAAGCAGGGTTGTTATAATTATGGGGAAATAGGGCACTTCAATTGTGATTGCCTAAAGTTGAAGCAAGGTGATGTTGGGAAGAATGGGAACGGTAAGGGAAACGAGTGTGGCGGCAGGAACACGCGCGCCTTCATTATTGGTTTGGGTGAGGCCCGACATGTTCCTTACACTGTTACCGGTACGTTCCTTCTTAATGATCACTATGCTTCGGTTTTATTCGATTCTGGTGCCGATAAGAGTTTCATATCTGTTGAATTTAGTCATTTGCTTGATTTAGTACCTACACCTTTAGAGGCTAAGTACTTGATAGAATTGGCTACTGGTAAGAAAATCGAGGAAACTCATGTCCTTAAGGAGTGTCGCTTAGAGCTCTCGGGTCTTTCTTTCCCTATATATAGACCTTATGCCGGTGTCCTTAGGTAGTTTTGATGTTGTGGTGGGTATGGATTGGTTATCTTTGTATCGTGCCGAGATCGTTTGTTTTGATAAAGTCGTTCGACTTCCTCTCCCTGATGGAGAAACCTTTTTGGTGCATGGTGAGAAAAGCGGTGTTCCCTTGAGTATCATTTCTTGTATGAAAGTCCACAAGTATCTTCGAAAGGGTTATTCAGCCATTCTGGCCCTTGTTTCTGTGTCATCTGAGGTAGAAAAGAGGATTGAAGATATTCTAGTTGTTCGTGATTTCCCTGATGTCTTTCATGAAGAATTGCCTGGCCTCCCTCCTCAGCGTCAGGTTGAGTTTGGTATCGATCTTTCACCTGGTGTAGCCCCTATCGCTCGAGCTCCATATCGTCTTGCACTTCCCGAGATGCAGGAATTATCTAACCAATTGCAGGAGTTATTAGAGAAGGGTTTTATTCGGCCTAGTTCATCCCCGTGGGGAGCCCTATCCTATTAGTTAAGAAGAAAGACGAAAGCCTTCGCATGTGCATCGAGTATCATGAGCTGAACAAGGTGACCATCAAGAATCGCTATCCTCTTCCTTGCATGGATGATCTATTTGACCAGCTCCAGGGTTCTAGTTTCTATTCGAAAAATGATTTGAGGTCGGGGTACCATCAGCTGAGAGTCCAGGAAGCCGATATTCCGAAGACTGCCTTTCGAACTCGTTATGGCCATTTTGAATTCTTGGTCATGCCTTTTGGTCTCACCAATGCACCAGCGGTGTTCATGGATTTGATGAATCGTGTTTTCAAGCCTTATCTTGATAAGTTCGTTATTGTTTTCATTAACGATATTCTGATCTATTCCAAAAGCAAGGAGGACCATGAGGAACACTTGCGTCTAGTCTTGGAACTCTTGAGATGAGAGTAGCTTTATGTGAAGTTCTCAAAGTGTGATTTTTGGTTGCGTGAAGTTCAATTCCTTGGTCGTGTGGTTAATGAGAAAGTACTTCATGTTGATCCAGCTAAGATAGAATCCATTAAAGACTGGGAAGCACCAAGGACGCCAACTGAGGTATGATAATTCCTGGGTCTCGCGGGCTACTATCGTCGTTTTATTGAGGGATTTTCGAAGATTGCTCAACCCCTCACCTCTCTTACCCAGAAAGACAAGAAGTTTAACTGGGGTGATTCGCAAGAGTCAGCGTTTCAAACCCTGAAGCTTAAGCTCTGTTCTGCTCCTATCTTATCCTTTCCTCAGGGGACGGATGATTTTGTTGTTTATTGTGATGCTTCTATCCAGGGTCTCGGTTGTGTGTTGATGCAATGCTAGAAAGTTATTGCTTATGCTTCTCTTCAGCTTAAAGTTCATGAGAAGAAATATACCACCCATGATCTGGAATCGGGTGCTGTTGTTTTCGCTCTAAAGATCTGGACACATTACTTGTATGGTACCAAGTGCACCATTTATACCGATCACAAGAGTTTTCAGCATATCTTTGATCAGAAGGAGTTGAACATGCGACAATGTCACTGGGTCGAACTTCTTAATGATTATGATTGTGCTATCAAATATCATCCTGGGAAGGCGAATGTTGTGGCAGACGCCTTGAGCAGGAAGGAATCTGCTAAGCCTCGTCGGGTTCGAGCTCTGCAGCTGACCATGCATTCTAGTTTGCCTGACCGAATCCATTCTGTGCAGCAGGAAGCTTTGAAAGAGGAAAACCTTAAAGCTGAAACCATGCGTAGTGCCGATAAGCACCTTGAGCTTAGGTCTGATGGCCTACATTATTTTGCAGAACGTGTTTGGATTCCCTTATTTTGGGGTTTGCGAGAGCTTGTTTTGGATGGAGCTCACAAATCCCGGTATTCTGTTCATCCTGGCTCCGACAAGATGTATCAAGATCTGAAGATACTCTATTGGTGGCCAAACATGAAGGCTGATATAGCTTCATATGTGAGCAAGTGCTTGACCTGTGCTAAGGTCAAGGTCGAGTATCCAAAGCCGTATGGCCAAACGGAATTACAAAAGTACCCTTTTAAACATAAGAGATTATAGACGGTGTTAAGCTAAGGGCGTACAAGGTGTTACAGATTTGGAACACGGGAACTCATCTAGTAAGATTATAAAGATAGGGACTCAGATTGATTCGTTTTAAAACCATAGGGGGGCAAATTTCACTTTTGTATTCATATGAGTTCTTTTTTGAAGAGGTATAGGATTTATGTAAGGGGGAAGGGGTAGCTCACTAGTTTTTTTTCACTTATCTAATTTTAACAAATCCTGCATTGCTACATCACTTCACTGAAACACTTTTTTGGAGGCAGTATTGCTATTACAACTGTCCCACGACCAAAATTAGTAAAAATTCAATTTTTAACTTTGTAAACCGTCAATCGAATTGAATACAATGAAACCGTTCTACCAAACGGTCAGTAAATTGAATACAATGAACTGTTTGAAACTTTGTATATAAACATAATAAGTCGTGGGGTTAAAACTCACTTTTACCACCGTATAAACAAACAAATACACACAAAGATGACTCGCTGGACCGTGGAAGAAGGGATGGTGTCGGTGGTGTGCTACAAAGACGCCACAAACGACCCGGTTCTACAACAACACTCGAGAGCCTAGGGCTTGGGCTCTCACCCGGAGGGGTTCTAGGACCGTGTGTTGGCCGATTTCAACCAGCATGTCGGCACCAACGACTGGACCATTGAGAGCCTGTAGCGGAAGTGGACCGATCTCAACATAAAGTGTGATCAGTGGACCACCCTGTACGAGAACACATTGAGGGAGGATCTGGACTTTGACCAGGAGTTGGCTATCGATTTCACTCATTTGGACTATGAGGCTCGATACTGCAACATTTTCGACAATGTCGAGGCATGGCCGTTGTTACGCCAACCCTAGATTTATTTATCTTTGTTTTATGTATTTCAATTTTATGTTTAATATTAATGTGTTTTAATTTTATCTTTTAATGAAAAGTTCTTATTTATGTTTTTTTTATTTAATAGATTTTGATGTATTTTTTTTTGCTTTAAAACAAACAGTTGACATAATAAAACAATATTAAACAAATGGTTAACATAATGAAACAATATTAAACAAACGGTTAAAATTATTATTTTAAATAAAAAACACTATACGAGCCCGTTTAAAAGAACCAGGAAACGGTTCACGGGACCCCTACCAACACTGGTTACGGCGGTGTTACCGTACTGGTAGTAAAATACCCGTGACCATTTCTGGTCACGCCCCATCCCCCTTATGTAATTAATAACAATGCAAAGTTGTCTCAACTTTAATAATTTTTCACACAATAATTAATTAGTTTTTGTATTCACATGAGTTTAGTTATTTCCCTCTTCAAGGGGTTTAGGATTTATGTCATGTAATGAATAACAATGCAAAGTTGTCTCAACTTTAGTTATTTTTCACATAACTAAATAGATCCAAAACACTTATTTATTAAGTGTTTGAATGAGAAAATGATAGAATACTCAATAAGATGAAAAAAAGAGTATGAAGATTTTAAACACAAATTTCATTAATAAACAAGATCAAAGATCAAACCCCAAAACACATAGCAACTAACCTCCTGGTGACTAAACAAGTTTCTACCTTTCTAACACAAGATCCAGAGAGGATTTAACATCGTTTTACGAAAAAAGCTTACTAGATGAGGTTTTCAAGTTGGGTATTTATAAACAGCTGAAAAGTATCGACATGTGCATTGTCGACACTCATAGTGTCGCCAATGCATATCATATCACACGCTCGTTGTTGATAGTCAATTTGTCGACACTACAAGATAGTTACAATTGATTGTCAACTGCCCAAGTCAACCAATCGACACTAGCTGTCGACGGGTACATACATTAGATAAGATTTGAGATAAACAAAAATATCTATGTACATAAATGTTTTGATAATGTACATACATCTACATATGTGTAGAAATGATTGGACATACAAGAACATGTGTTCCAAATGTACACACATGTGTATATGTGCTTGAAAAATAAGTATTGTACATATATGTTTGACAATGTACACATATGTGTAATCGAAAGTTAATAATATATACATATGTGTAAATGCAAAAAAAAAGCTTTTATAAAAATGCGTTGAAGCTGCTTTTTTACTTAAAAAAAATGAGTGATCCAGAATGATTCTCATGGTTCTTGATTAACGTAGTGTTCACATACATACATTCATACATACATACATACGTACATACATACATACATACACACACATACATGTGTGTATATATATATGTTGGTAGTAATTTCATGTTTTAGATAACTATTGAGAACGATATATTTAAGAGCATGGATTATCAAGGAATGATTAACAACTTTGCTTCTAATATTGTTAGGATAGTCTTACTATTCTTTTATCATTTATCTATATAAAATAAGTCAATTTACTACATTAATTTCTAATTTGTTTAGTGTTATAACATTTATCATCTATTTATGAATTTTGTTTTATGTATATAGGGTAGGGTTCCTGTAGGAAAATTGGTTTGTGTGAGAAGTGTAGGAAGAATTAAAAATTGATATGTATGCATCATTTTTGTGGACGTATTCATGATGTTTTGGATTGTTTTGCTTAGAAAAACAACAAACATAACAACTAATAACCGAAAACAATGTATTTAAGGCTTAAAACTTAAAACACTATGTCAAGAACATTTAAATATAGTGTTTTAAGTAATTACTAGGGTGTTTTATCTGTAATTTAAATTTAATGACTATAATACATTGGATTGTGTTTTAAATTTTTGTATATTGTTATGTTAAGTGTTTTTCAAGCCAAAACAACCAAAAGCATTATTTCAAAATCAAAAACATGATGGCTACATGTCAATTCTTAATCCTTCTCACGCTTCTCACACAAATCAATTTTCCTACAGGATCCTCTACCTATGTATATATACTAGTTTCTATGTCAAGGAGCTATTTTTAGTTGTTGCGCATAACGTCAAAATCTTGGAGACGGGTTGTTTAGGAAAAAGAAATTAAAGAGAGGAGAAGTAGAAGATTAGAAAACTATTATAATTTGCGAGCACCGTTCACTTCCACCAATCAAACAAAGCCTCTATTTTTTTTAACGGCAAAACGCTTTATATACATATAAAGAGCAGCGAGACGCTGGAATATATGAAACTTCGTTTTATATAAATTAAATATATAAATATATATACGATAGGATAAGATAATAATTATAGTGAATAAATTTCAAATGATTCTTTGTAAATTATTTATCGTTAAATCTTTTATTATTGTTGAATAATGTATTAGTCTTTATAGTGGAGAAACGACAACTTTATTGAATTAGGGTGTACGATAACTCAATAAGTCAATACACGACCCAAGTCTGCCCATACTCATCCCTATCATAACAGTGATATATAACTAACTAACTAAAACACAAAATAACCAATGTTACAAGTAAACTATATATTTTGTCCATGTGCCTTATTTTGTTTTCTTTGTTTTTTTGAATTATGAACGGTCCATTTAATTTTCAATTATATATTTATTTCTTTGCAGCAATATTTTCTAATCCGTATATTCTGTGGTCGTGCGCTTGACCTGGAAATTGGAATCAGGTTTTTCTTGTTCATTGGAAAACTAGAGTGACCCAGGTTCATCTCTTTGAAAAAAACGTGAGAACTCATTTTTTTAGCAACAAACTAAACTACTCTTAAATATTTACACCTTACAAGATTTGAATCCCCACACTTTTAGAATACAAGGAAGACACCTTACCACCATGGGCAAATTTATGTTCATCCGATGGGTTTCTAGGAACCCACTTAGTTTCGAAATTATATGTATAAAAAACTGGAAAGGGATCCATAAGAAAAAAATATGAAGGAACCTATTATGAGTGATATATAGTGCTCAATTTTTTAAAACCCTCAATGTTAAATCCAAGGTATCCGGTTCAAATCTTGTGTGTGAGGGTTTTATTTGTTTTCGTTTCTTTTTTTTTTTTTCGTTTGTCAAAACCTAGGGTTTGAACACATTACAAAATACAAATACACACTGAGAACACATTACACAAAACCTCAGTCCCTCACTCTCGGCCACTCCTGACTCATCTCTTCTCCATTCAGACCACCGGCCACCGCCCTGCCTCCTCTCTTCTCCATTCCGACCACCGTCCACCGCCCCTGTCTCATCTCAGTCCTCTCTATCTCAGGTTAATTATATTTATGAACTTAATGTTGTGTGTTTTATAACTATGACTATCTCATCTTCTCTACTGCTTCAATTCATTTTTTGTTAATTAAATTGTTGTCAGGTTTGTTGTGATCTATTTGATTATCTGATACGTAACAAATTAACTGTATTATACTATTATGCTACATATTTAAAATTACCCTTTAGAAATATCATGATTTATATATATTGAATCTGTTTTATGGAATGGGTAAACCACTATTAGCATGATGGAACGGCTAAAACAGTTAGAAAATGATGTATTGAATCTGTTTTTTTTTTCGTGTGTGTATTTTAATGTATTGAAGTTGTTTTATTTTGTTAATGTATTGTCAATTTAGTTAGGGCGATATGCTTTTAGTAGGTTTGCTGTATTATTGTGGTTATTTTGTTAATGTATTGTCGGGTAACCACTGAATTACTTACGTGTATTAGTTCTTTGAGTCTGTATCATAATTTTAGTGCTTTTAATAAACTAAACTTGCTAAAGTTGGCCGAGATGTATCCGTGTGATTTTACTTTTGATGAAAAAGACAAGCTTATGTATGAACATAGCCACTACATTATTAATGTGAAAGAAGATAGTCGGTTTGACAACCTGGGTGGGGTAAGTGACCTTGCCA
Source organism: Ambrosia artemisiifolia (assembly GCA_032199755.1). Classification (NCBI taxonomy): domain Eukaryota; kingdom Viridiplantae; phylum Streptophyta; class Magnoliopsida; order Asterales; family Asteraceae; genus Ambrosia; species Ambrosia artemisiifolia. The sequence continues at coordinate 2,033,260 of CM063514.1, forward strand.
AAAGCATGGTGGAAACAAGAAAACACATTGATTATCATTTGGTCTATCGATTAATAAAGTTGTCACTAGTTTTACTAGTTGCAACGACTAGTGTTGAAAGATGTTTTTCTTCAATGAATGAAGTGAAAACGGAATTGTATAATAAGATGGGTGATGGATACATGAACGACTCTTGCATTTGTTACATTGAAAGGGAGTTACTATAACAAGTTTCGGTCGAGAATGTAATGCAACATTTTCAGAAGATGAAAACTCATAGGGAACAACTTTAGGTATGTTTTTTTTTTATCCTTAAAGACAATCATATTTATGTTACGTGCTTTAAATTTGTAATGACAATGTTTTTTCATTTTTATGTTGTATTTTTATTATGTGATAAACCTTACCCAACTCGAAGCCCTAAACCGACAAGAAATTTTGTATGTTTGGTCATATGAAATTTTAAGACCTAAAACGTGAACCCAGTGAAAAAATTCCTGGATCCACCACTACTTACCACTACATCATATCCTTAGAGACATGAGAACTAACGGTTTTAGTGTTTACCAACTAACCCTAGCATTCATTATCTCTTGATATATCAACATGGCACAACATTATTACCCTTTAAACTGAAGTATTAGTAGTTTGGGTCGAGAGGTATCGGGAAGGAATTGGAATGGAATAGGAATGGAATAATATCGATTCAGATAGAAGAAAAGGTTCTCTATTGATTCAAACATTGTACCTATGGGATAGAAGGAGAGGAAAAAACCGAATATTTCACATAGTGCTTTTAATCAATCTGATTTATTTTGTACCCTTCGCTCATTGAGAAAATGAGTCAAACTCTAAGGGATCAAACCTATGGGACTTCCTATGGGACTTAAGGAATAAAATAAAAAATAGAGGGAAAAGATTCATATTAAATAAATCAAAATCAATAAAATAAGTAAACAAAAGTGAACTAGAAGAACTCAAATTCCAAATGAACAAATTCAAACTTGAAAAAGGATCTTTCTTATTCTCAAAGAACGAGGGGCAAGGGGATTGATCGAGAAAGATCGCTTGTTCTTATCATAAGATAGTATCTCGATCCGCATATATTTGGTAAAGAGAATAATAAAGAACATAAAGTGTTCAATTGGAACATGAAAACGTGACTAAATTGGTACTAGTTACTCTTTGGAACTTGTAAATATTAGAAAGTCTAAGGGTATGTATGTAGTAGTGTCAAAAGTCTAAAGTAGGGTCTTTATACAAGTGACACGTCAATTAGTTTTAGGGTTATATAAACCCAACCATGTATATATTTTCTATACGAAAAAAATCTAAAAATTTATATGCTATTATTGTCAAATTTAGTGGGTTTGTTCATCAAATAGACTCTTGATTACCAATAATTGGTATCAGAGTACGCGTTAATCGATTCAAGGGAAGAATGAATGAAATTATGGGCACAATTTCTAGAGCTCCCGCAGAACCAACAAAATGTTCCAGGATCATTATCGGACACGATAGTGAGGGGTGGCCCGGCTAGGGAGAGTCTTGTGTTAATGTGTATTGTCGTTTATACAAATAACCATCAGTTCAAAGACATCAAGTTCTACTGAAAGCTAGCAAGCTAAGTGTGCTTCACAAGGGAAGGTTCAAAGGGTGACACCTACCTATCATATGCAAGACTCAACTATCGAGGTTACATCGATAATTTTGTGTGTTTTGATCAATCTCCATTCATCTGGGGGATTGGTGGAAATATGGCGAATGGATTATATTGTAATTATAATTTAGTAATTTATAATTATAAAAAAACTCTTAATGTGGTGAATTAAAGACTAAACTTTTGAGTAGAGGTTTTATGTTTTTTACACTACAACAAAAATGGGTTTTTAGTACCCACAAAAGCGTCCTAAAATGTTATTTTATAGGACCTTTTATTGAATAGGACCAACGGTAAAAGCGTTTCATGTAAGGGGGTCGTAATAAGTCATGCAACTTAAAAAGTGTCCTAATATCTCAAATAAGATTATGAAACCAATTTTATGGTCGCATAATATGTCCCAAAAAAACTCCTAATAAAACATATTAGGACACTTTTACAATGTTTTAACATGTGCTTACCTACTTTTAATCTTTTAATACACATACAAGAGTCCTTAGAAATTAATTTATAGGACCCTTATGATGTAACATTATAGGAGCTTTAGTACCAAGAAACGGGTCCTAATATCCCAAATAAGATTATGAAACCAATTTTATGGTCGCATGATATGTCAATGAACAAACAATATAGCATCCTAAGAAAAGCATACTCGGACACTTTAATAGAACCAAATTTCAAAGTCCTAACAAGTCATATGATACAACGTTTTTTTAAACATATACACACACATGATATACTGTATATAACATCAACTAATGAAAGAAATAAAACTTTATTATATTTCAGATAAGCATATTCATAACAAAAACACTAAACATAAATAAGTTATAGCATTATCCAACATAAAGTCTTGTAACATTTAACAATGAAATTAAAACAATGAAAGAAATAAGCAGCATAGAATCCTGAGTCATCATGTGTCCTCAATCCTCACGGACTACCTACAAATAAACCATCCATGTATAAGTATTAAGTTCTAGATTATTAAAATTATTCATATCACAAAATTAATAAATACATACCGAGATGAAAGGACAAGGCCATGCAATGGAGGCACCAATACAATCTTGAATTGTGGAAAATAACCTATATGGTCTCACCAACTTTCATCTATTTTTATTGCTACCTGAACGTTTACCTCACACCATTCTGGTCCAATCTCTGTACCACCAACTAGCTCATTTAGGTCCAAGCTCTTCACCGATCCTCTTGTTACAATCTCAGCAAAGTTTAGAATGTTTTTGAGGACAACTTCATCTCCAACCTAGATTTTAGTTTTCAACAAACATATCAAACTCTAGTCACAATAGTACAAAGTAACATTTCACAAAAAAATAATAATAATAATACTAATAATAATAAAGATTTATATAGAAAAATACCCTTAAACGTGGAGGTCAAGTGGTTGCAATGGGGAAATGTGGTGATGTAAGAGGTGGAACACTAGGACCATCCGTACACTAACCGAACCACAGTACTAATAAGTTCTTCACATTTAGACTTCAATTGGATGTTTTCTCTACGACATGTTGAACGACTTGGTGTTACACCCCAAACATCATAAGCACGAACACCCAGACCATACATGACTGCATCACCATTTCGATCCTTCCCCATTACTTTAGAAAAAACATCATCTGGTCCAGGCTTATCGATCGAACCATCGGGAAGATTAGAACTAAGTTGTTGCATCTGTGCCTGTATTAGATATAGTAACAAAAATAATATATGTATTATTAACAACATCATAAACACAAAGAAAAGATATGTGTATGAATATATAGATATTACTTACAATTGCATTTGCAGCTTCCACATTTTTTGTAGTTTCATGTTTCAAGAAACATGCACGAAACATTTTCAATCGACTTGGATCTTGTCCCAAAGATACCTGTTTGAATAAAAAGACAATGAGTAGTAACAATGGATATCGACATGCTACATTAAGAATTGCACTATTTCATACAATCACATTTAGCTCTTCACGGACTCGAGCATAACTTTTTTTACCCGTAACTTGCACCATCTTCTTTCTTGCCCGATTCGCCTTGTTTTTTCACTTACCATCTTCAATAAGAAAATAAAATATCATAATGAGAAATAAACTAATTGTACATCCCAAATTTTGAGGATTTATATTAAAGTAATATATATTGGAAGTTATAAAATATCAATTATAATTATACGTTGTTCAAACTACGGGTCTTACACTAATATTTGAAGTGTATGGCTATTTCATACCTTAGACTTTGTTTTATCAGATCGAGTTATCAAGACCTTTTGGATAAAGCATTCCAGTTAAACAAAAAAAGCAGGCAAAATTGGAAACCATAACTCATACTTAAAAAAAATGCAGAAATCATACTACCACAGTAAATCATTGTCCACCTCAATTCCTTACAGCATATAATACATCTAAATACTAAAAATTAACACAACAAGATTCAATCTTTATCATAGCTAGTACAAAACCCAAAAAAGAAACACCAAAAATAGCATAAAAATCACAGCTTTTGTTGCACAATTTTCCTTTCCTGTTGATCAAATAGTCAACAAAAAGGTCAACTTTAACCTCTGTTTGAATCAATACTCGATTTCATGGATGGATCAAGTATTGTAGCCTTGTGAGATATTCATGTTATCCTAACCCAAATATAAAAACACACAAAACATGTAGAACATGGACTAACCGTAATCGAAATTCAAAATCCAATTCTAAAGCCAAAATTAAAGAGACAATTGACTCACCTTACACAAAATATGAAAAGCTTCGTTAGGTTTAGGAATGCGGAATTGAGATTGGCTTCAGCGAGAAACTTGTTGTTAATATTATTAATATTTTGGAAATTCCCACCATAAAATAGCAGAGATTAAATGGAATGACTACCCTATTCTTTCGTGAGTTAGGGATTCAATATTTTGGAAATTCCCACCATATTTTCTTCCCGCTATTTAAAAACAAAAATTTTAAAAAACGTATGGTTGTTTTTAATGAATTTCAATCAAAATGTGTCAAGATAAGAGTTTTAATTGTAAAGTAGAGGAATATATGATTTCAAGATATGGATTTAGAATTCGTACCTATTTCTATTAGTGAATTTAAATGTGAGTGTTCATAGAATATTTATTTTTTTTAATTAAGAAATAGATTTAAACGTTGAATTTCATCAATTCATCCTTGTCACCTATCACTAGGGTATGTTTGGTATAGGGTAATGGAATAGATTAATGAATGGAATGGACGGCGTAATGGAATAGACAAGGTAATAGAATGAATTATTGACATTCCACGTCATGTTTGGTTGTCATGTGGGAATGAAACAAAGTGTTACTTCGGCGATGGCGGGTCGTTGCGGCGGCGATGGAGGGTGGTGGTCGATGGCGGCGGTGGTGGGTGGCGGTGGTGGTTGATGGCCGCGGTGGTGGCTGGGTGGCGGTGCATGGTGCCAGTGGTGAGTGGTGGCAGTGAAGGATGGTTGCGGGTGGTGATATGTGGTGGTCGCGGTGATGGTGGGTGGCAGCAACGGTGAAGGGTGGCGGCGGCAGTGGTGGTTGTGGTGGAAGGAGGTGATGGTTGTGCCGGTGGCAGGTGCCGGCGATGGTGGGTGGGTGACGGTGGTGGCAATGGTGGGTGGTGGTTGATGTTGTTGATGGTGGACGGTGGTGGTCGAAGGAGGTGGCGGTGGTGCGGTGGCAGGTGCCAGTGATGATGGGTGGGTGACGATGGAGGCAATTGTGGGTGGTGGTTGATAGTGGGTGATGATGGTTGTGGGTGGTAACGAAGGTGGTGGATGGTGCCGGTGGTGGGTGGTGACTGTGAAGGGTGGTGGCGGTGCATGGCGCCAGTGGTGAGTGGTAGCAATGAAGGATGTCGGCGGCGGCGGTGGGTGGTGATATGTGGAGGTCGTGGTGATAGTGGGTGGCAACAGCGGTGAAGGGTGGTTGCGGTAGTGGTGGTGGTGGTGGAAGGATGTGATGGCTGTGCCGATGGCAGGTGCCAGTGATGGTGGGTGGGTTACGGTGGTGGCAATTGTGGGTGGTGGTTGATGTTGTTGATGATGGACGGTGGTGGTGGTACCGATGGCAGGTGCCAGCGATGGTGGGTGGTGGTTAATGGTGTCGATGGTGAGCAGTTGTGGTGGAAGGAGGTGGTAGTGGTGCCGGTGGCAGGTGCCAACGATGGTGGCTGGGTGACGGTGGTGACAATTGTGGGTGGTGGTTAATGGTGTCGATGGTGGGTGGTGATGGTTTTGGGTGTTGACGGAGGTTGTGGATGGTGCTGGTGGTTGGTGGTGGCTATGAGGGGTGGTTGAGGTGGTGGTCGGTGGGTGGCGGTGCATGGCGCCAGTGGTGAGTGGTGGTAGTGAAGGATGGGCGGCGGTGGGTGGTGATATTTGGAGGTCGCGGTGATGGTGGGTGGCAGCAGCGGTGAAGGGTGGTGGTGGTGTTGGATGGAGGTGTTGGTGGTGTCGGTGGCAGGTGCCGGCGATGGTGGGTGGGTGATAGTGGTGGCAATGGTGGGTGGTGTCGATGGTGGTTGGTGATGCATCGTTGTCGTCAGAGTGACATCGAGCTCAACTCAAACTTAATCCGAGCCGAGCTAATAAGCGAGCCCACATTTTTCTCGTGGTCCACTCGTATACAAATTAAATCAATTCGAGCAATCTCTATGCCATGAGTTTTTTAATTCGAGCAATCTCTACGCCACGAGTTTTTTTTACAACCTATTGGTACAATTATGATAGCTTTTATTGGGCCCAATTGAATGACGATTAGTTACCCATATCAACCATTACTAACCCTACCCTTCAATAAACCAAAGTAACGATTATAAACTCCAATACATATTACCTAATAACTTAACAAGAACAATTTAATCAAGTGATTTCCGATCAACAATCAACAATGAACACTTTCCTTTGTTCAGGTATTTTTAATTTAAGGTGTTCCGTTTAAAAGAAAATGAAGCACATTCATTATGTATATCTAGGGCTGTTCATGAGCCGAGCCGATCCGAACGGAGCTTTGCTCATGCTTGGCTCGTTTACAAACCGAACCGAGCAGAGCAGCTCGTTTACAATCGAGCTGAAAACCGAACGAGCACTCTTCGAGCGCAATTTTTCCGAGCGAGCGCCGAGCGAGAATCGAGCAAAGAATAATATGGACGAGTATAAAATTGGGATGTTTCCTTCGATGTTTTCATTGTCGGGTGACAACTAAGGTCAAAATGTCTGATGATAACACTAATATTGAGATCCCAATGTCCAAGGATGAGGCTTAGATTGAGGCTGATGAGGTGATGAGCATACGTTAGACAATAGTTGTTGCATTGTGACGTAGGTGTGATATCAAGCGACAATTAGTGATGGACGACTATTAACATAAAGAAGTCAAGACTGTCACCACATGACTTATTGTTTTACTATTAAATCTAGTGTTAATTTTTTTATTGTGTTAAGTGGACTGGTTATATTTTGTTTGCATATACTGAGTCAAATCCAAGAGAATTTTATATATAAAGCCATAAATTTATCTGTAAATTGTGTGTATATTTATTATTAAATAAATAAAAAATTATTCGAGCCGAACCGAGCCGAGCGTACCTTTGCTCGTGCTTGGCTCATTTACAAACCGAACCGAGCCGATCGGCTCATATACAAACGAGCGGAAGATCGAGCGAGCATTTTTCGAGCATTTTCCGAACGAGCGACGAGCGATCCTCGAACGGCGAACGATTTGAACAGCCCTATGTATATCCATATTGTTTTATGAGGTTTATGATATTAGTTGTCATTAAATGGTAGAATTTTGTTGTGGCTTTGGTTGTTTTGAATTTTGACTTTAATTCGATCATACTCCCGAAGAACAACGAATCTGTAAGTTGTTAGGCTATTGAGCAAAAAAGAAATATTAATTTTAGTCTTAATTATCATAACAACACTTTTTTTTATCGGCAAACTTCAAATTTCATTCATCACCAAATTTGTACCAGGGGCGGACTTATAGTATATGCAGGGGTAGCACCCGCTACCCGTCAACTTTTCCGGCGTAGTGCAATTTTTTTTATTTTTACGTTTTTTTTTGTAAAACGTTACCCCTAAAATAAATTTTACGTTACCCCTAATATAATTGAGAAAAGAACAAAAATAAGAATTGGGTAGGATTTTTGTGTTGCAAGTAAGACTTGCTAACTTGTTCTTTGATTGTTGAAGGTTCATGGAGTTGCGGGTACAAAGAAAAAAGGAAAATATGAAAGAGAGCAGGTGACGTGAGAATGTGAGAGATGAAAGAAGTGGAAGAAAAACTAAAATTACAAAAAAAGTAATGTAAAACTTTGATTGGTTGAGAGGTAGTGTGTTGAACTTTGAAGTAGTAAAAAATAAAAATAAAAACTTACTTTTTCTGAATTATTCTTTTGTCTTTTTTCAAATGCTAATGTTTTAGAAATAATAAAGAGTAATGTTGAAACATTACTTTTTTTGATGTTTTTGTTTTTCTCCATCTCATCCTTTTCCTAATTTTTGTAGTTTCTTTTTTAGTTTTTTAATTGTTCTGTTTTATTGTTATAGAGTTTAAGTGATTACACGTTAAGTTTGATTGGTATATTTTAATGTTTAAGCATACTTTATAAGTGTTACAAGTATGTTTTTATGTTAAAGACTTCAAGTATTAACAATATTAAAATGTTATGTACAATTAGTGTTATAGTATATTTTTTTTAATAACAAAAGCATCACATACATGATGCGAGTATATTACCCATCGTAATTTTGGACCAAAATGCATCAGAGTGCATCGCGCATTTATAACCAAGGTTGCAGGTGTAGTTACGTGGAGAAGAAGAAGAATAAACAATTTTTTTTTATTTTATGTTAGAAAGGCATGATAGGTACTCAATACCTACAATATGTAAAAGAATAATGATGTTGCTAATAATGATAATTATATGCAAAAGAATTATGATGTTGCTATAACTACAAGTCCAATATTTCTAATCGTTCGACTTCAACCGCGAGGTCATATCTTGATAAAGTAAAAGAAGTTGACCTAATGGCTCAATGTCAAGCTTTCAAAAAAGCGAACAGGAGAAATTTATTTGGTATGTGCTTAACTTTATTTATTATCGTATTTTTTATTTTGTTTCATTCACATTATATGAAACTACGGCGAAAAAAATTTTTTGAACGTTACCCGTAAAAAAATTTTCTAGATCCGCCACTGTTATGTACAACATTGTAATAAGCAAGACACTAAATACAATCGAGACATAAATACACCCAATGCGTCCCTAGACTAAATCACACAACTCGACTCAAGTTATGGGCACATTGAACGCCACCCAAGTATCCCACGACCAACCCGTTTGTTTACATTTGTGTTTCACCCATGAGAACGCCAAAGCTTGGGCTGTACCGAATACGCTACTGGCATTGACCTGTTTGCCGTTAAAAATAAGTTCGTTTCTTGCTTTCCAAATCGCCCAACAACCCGCAAGAATTATAATCCTTACAAGCTTCCTTTTTTCCTTTGAAATGTTGATCGACCCATGCATTTCCAATAAGTCTTTCACTGTGAATGCAATTAATGGAGTGATCCCAACCCATGAATTCACCTCATCCCATAATATTGCCGCAACACTGCAAGCAGTGAAGAGATGATCTGCGTTCTCATCGTTGTCGCCACATACTCTGCACATTGTTGACCCGTTTAGGATTCTCCTCTTCTGCAGCCCAACAAGAGTAGGAAGTCGATCTTGAATCGCCCTCCAACCCAGAATCGACACCTTCTTCGGGATCCCTTTAACCCATTCGAAAGGGTAAAACGAGATCGCATTTCTGGACAACAAAGCCCTACACTCAGCAGCCGTAAATACCCCATTCTTACCATCCGGCCATGACCAAGTATCCAAGTCGTTTGACAACCCGATACCCAACAGCAAATCTGCACATTGCGAAAACTGATTTCGTTCCTGTAACCCAATCTGATTCCTCGTCCAAGACCAGCCACCCAACCTATGTTCCACAGTAACATTCTTAACATCGAGAACGAACAGATCAGGGAATTGAAGCATCAAAGGTCGATCACCAACCCACCAATCCACCCAAAATCTAGTGTCCTTGCCATTGCCAATTTTACTTTTGAACCAGCATTTGACATCAGTATTTTGCTCCCACAAGTCCTTTTCCACTTTAACAATATTTTTAGTCTATCTTATTATGCAACTTGCAGTATAGTTATAAAATGAAATCGGCAATTGATAACATTTATCATTCATGCGACAGTGGACTAATTTTCCATTTACTTTAATCCATGTACTGTACATTTTCGTTTTCGAAATTTTCATTTATAGTATAACATGATAAATGTGCAAATTAAACATTTATTTTAGAAAATTAGACACCAATGTATATGTGTATGCTGGTAAGAACAGGTGATAATATCAATTCCAAACATAAAAAACACTAAAAAAAAGTTAGGCATGCAAACAAACACAAGTGTGTTCATGTTTGTTCATTTAATTTTAACCGAACATAAACATGAACACGAACACATAATCAAACACATTTATTTAAACAAAGTCACACACTTGCATGATCCATATCTTTTAATTTCTTTTTTTTTTTCTAAACAAAGTCAAATATCAAGTGTCCTATTATGGTGTATTATAATAACACCACTATGATTAAGCGTCCTATAAAAGTTCAAGTTATAAGACCCAAGTGTTAAGTGTCCTATTAAGTTATGTTATAATAAAACTCTAGCGAATAAGCGTCCTATAAAACGGATGTTTTATGACTCAAATATCATGTGTCCTATTACGATGTGTTATAATAACAACACGATGATTAAGCGTCCTATAAAGGTTAAAGTTATAAGACCCATGTGTCAAGTGTCATATTAAGTTATGTTCTAATATGACTTCGACTATAAAGGGTCCTATAACATCGAACATTTATGACTTATCTACAAAGTGTCGTATTAAGTTATGTTATAATAGGACCCTCGGTGATCAAGTGTCCTATTACCTTATGATATAATGGGACACCAACAACTATATGTCTTATAAATGACTTTATTAGGATCTACATTTTAAGTGTCTTATTAAGTTATATGATAATAAGACCCCAAATAATCATCTATCCTATTAGTTAGCTTTTTAGGACACCGGTTTAGTAGCGTATATTATAAAAGGACCCCAAAAGTTCATTCGTCCTATTAAATAGTTTTTTAGGACCCCCTTTTACAACCGTCCCAGACATAAGGTCCTTAAAAACCCTTTTTGTTGTAGTGTACCCTTCGCTCATTGAGAAAATGAGTCAAACTCTAAGGGATCAAACCTATGGGACTTCCTATGGGACTTAAGGAGTAAAATAAAAAATAGAGGGAAAAGATTCATATTAAATAAATCAAAATCAATAAAATAAGTAAACAAAAATGAAGTAGAAAAACTCAAATTCCAAATGAACAAATTCAAACTTGAAAAAGGATCTTTCTTATTATCAAAGAACGAGGGGCAAGGGGATTGATCGAAAAAGATCGCTTGTTCTTAGTATAAGATAGTGTCTGGATCCGCATATATTTGGTAAAGAGAATAATAAAGAACATAAAGTGTTCAATTGGAACATGAAAACGTGACTAAATTGGTACTAGTTACTCTTTGGAACTTGTAAATATTAGAAAGTCTAAGGGTATGTATGTAGTAGTGTCAAAAGTCTAAAGTAGGGTCTTTATACAAGTGACACGTCAATTAGTTTTAGGGTTATATAAACCCAACCATGTATATATTTTCTATAGGAAAAAATCTAAAAATTTATATGCTAGTATTGTCAAATTTAGTGGGTTTGTTCATCAAATAGACTCTTGATTACCAATAATTGGTATCAGAGTACGCGTTAATCGATTCAAGGGAAGAATGAATGAAATTGTGGGCACAATTTCTAGAGCTCCCGCAGAACCAACAAAGTGTTCTAGGATCATTATCGGACACGACAGTGAGGGATGGCCCGGCTAGGGAGAGTCTTGTGTGAATGTGTATTGTCGTTTATACAAATAACCATCAGTTCAAAGACATCAAGTTCTACTGAAAGCTAGCAAGCTAAGTATGCTTCACAAGGGAAGGTTCAAAGGGTTACACCTACCTATCATATGCAAGACTCAACTATCGAGGTTACATCGATAATTTTGTGTGTTTTGATCAATCTCCATTCATCTGGGGGATTGGTGGAAATATGGCGAATGGATTATATTGTAATTATAATTTAGTAATTTATAATTATAATAAAACTCTTAATGTGGTGAATTAAAGACTAAACTTTTGAGTAGAGGTTTTATGTTTTTTATAAGGTTTTATTTCTTTTAATTAAATATTTTATGTTACTTAATTAGAGTCTTTATGTTTCAAATTAAGTTTCTAATTAAGAAGACTCTTCATACATCCATGCTTTTGTATAATGGAAGGTTTTGTGCCTCATTTGACAAGAGAGAAAATATACAAGAAATATAAAAGTATATACATGGAGAATTCTTAGAGAAGAACGATCATCTGAAGACTTATATGTTGAGGAAATATACAGATGAGTACTTTCTACTTGATTCCATCACATTCATATCCTAATTTGTTTCATAAGTTCAAACACTACAAATTTTACCTGGTGTAACCTTGGGCGGGTGCCCTTCTCCGGTAGTACACATACTGTTCCGATTGTTATACCATGGGAGATAGACCGTTTGAGAGGAGGCGCGGAATCTGTTTTAAGAGAAGCGTGTCCTACACGTGCCTCAACCAAAACCGTCAACATTTTTTTAGTGTGCTATTGTTGCAGTCATCAAGGATAGTTGAAGACTCAAACGGTGATGAATTGGATCTAGGACAGTACAAGAATGCATGTTGAAGTTCTATTCGAGACGTGGCTTGAATTAAGTTTGGTATACAAATTGTATTTTATATTCCTTTCGTTTAGTTTTTGTATCCGGTATCATACTATGATATTTCCTATGAATAATGAGAGTCTCATTATTATATTTTTATTATTATTTTAATAAAAAGTGAACCTTATTCCTACCCGAATTGCATGTTATGGAGTTCCAAATTAGAAGTAAAAAAATAATGAGTTTGAAGTTAAATTCATCAGAGTAGGGATACGTTTTTTTCCAAACTTTTGGGCAACGTCAAAAGCAAGAAGACTGGAACTTTTGGAAATAACAGTTCATTGATCTCCTGTTCTTTAAAAATGTAATTTCAAATCAAATTTTTTGAAATGTGATTTAAATAAGTCGTTTGAAAACAAACCAATTCGAAATTACTTTGAATCTGTTTTTGTAAAGGAAGGGGAATCAATTAATAAAACATGTTAGAAAAGTAGAAATTGGAATCCTTGATTTCTATCAAAAGAAAAATGGTAAGATCAAATAAGAAACCCAGATGGAATTTAGCAAGCAAGAATCCCAACCCTTGTGGTTCAATTAGCAACTAAGAATCCAAACCCTTGTGGTTCGGTTAACAAGTAAGAACCCAAACCCATGTGGTTTGTTTAGCAAGCAAGATCAAACCAATCTTGGTTCAAGTAGCAAGAGAAATCGTAGTATTTTGAAGCAAGGAAGTACAACATTTGGTCATAGCAAGCAATAAGAGACCTCTTTTGGTCAAAGGGAGAAAGAAAGTCTCTTGTTACAAAAGCTAGCAAGAAAGACCATCTCTGGTCCAAGAAAGCAAGAAAGACCATGTCAAAGCAAGCAAGAAAAACTATCTTTGGTTAAAGCAAACAAGTTATTGATTTTACAAAAGAGCATGAAATCTAGAAACCAATACTGACTAGCAAGTAAAGCAAAAAGAAATGGCTGATGGGGAAAAGCCTAATAACGCAACACGTAGTACATCAATTCGTGAGCAAGAAAATGTTTCGCTTCAATGTCCTAAATTGGATGAAACAAACTATACTACTTAAGCAATTTTATTGATAGAAATAATTTTGAAGGCATACAACCATTAGGAAACAATTGATGTTAAAGAAACGTTTGATAGAATGAAAGTGCATACAACTAAGGCAATGATACGGTCAAAGTAAAATATCTTGTATTCGATCTATTTCAGGAAGCACGTTTACAAACATCAAGAAGTGAACTAGGGGATTTGAAGATGAATACAACTGAAACTGTAGGCACCTTTATGGGAAAATTAAGCAGTATCATAGCCAAGTTTAAATGTCTTTGTAGCACTTTGAAAGATAAGATACTCGTAAGAAAACTGCTTAACTCGGTTCCAAAGAAGTTTCTACAAATCATGGCGTTTATCGAACAATATCAAGACATTGATACAATGCCATTTGAAGAAACAATTGGAAGAATTACAACCTTTATATAATGTACTAAATTTGAAGATGAACCAGAGACAAATTATCAAGCAAAACTTCTAATGACAAGTTCAAGCGCTCTAGATCGTGGTAGAGTATTGGGTCAATCGATTTAGTTCATAGGTTACTTGGGTCAAGTTGATTCGGGTCAACGGTTTGAATACAAAACGAAATTCCCAAAGTGTGTGTGGTGTGCAAGTTTTAAATTTATAAAATAAAATGATAGTTGCTTAAAGTTCTAAAACCCACACAATAGGCAAGTGTACCTATCAAGCAGAGTATAGAAATGAGCACGTACCGAGTATCGAATCCAAGGACACGATTTTTTTTACTCAGCTTCCTAAAATTACTAAAAGAGTTTTAAATGCTTGAAAGAAATATAAAAGAGTGACTTAAACCGTAAGAGAAAACAATATCAAAACAAAGGTGTTGCTTCGAGATCTGATTTTACTTGGTATGAGACAATAGTACATCTTTATTTAAGTGGTGTGTTTAAAACTAAGCCTCCCGCATTAGACTTTAAACGATTCGTGCTCTTAAAGTTACTGTGAGGGTCTCCCGTCCCGGTAAGCTCACCTATCACCGAAGATTATGTTAACCCAACCTCAAAAGACGCATCTCCCAAAGTTGCGATATTGATATTAAACTACTCTTTTCTTTTGTGAATAACTTGCCAACGACCGGAGTGGCTAACAAGCTACCACATGATATGGTAAAGGCGACGCAGCCTCCAGCATACGCTCATCCTTTACTTGAAATAATTAAATTTTCAAGAAGTGATTGATATATTATTAATTGTGCGACAATATAATAATAGAAGTAAATAAAGACCTTTTACTTAAAAACACGAGTTCACCAATCTTTGGTTTGCCCCAAAGCTAACACATAGACCATGTAGCTAAGTCGCTGAACCAAATTTTGGCTTATCACCAAGGTCAAGTATATAGACCGTACCGACCCTACTTGAAATTTTGATAGTTGAGGATAAACCACAAAGTGGGTTAATCTCTACACGTCGAGTTAGGTCAGCTTACAAGTGTGCGAGTTTTTACACACTACAGGTACATTCATAAGTCCTGCCATTTCCTGCCAAAACACCAACAAGGACCAAATACTAAGTTAATTAATTAGTTAATTCATTAAACAAAGAAAGAGTAGAAGAAATTGTTAAGAACACAAAACATCACTTTGAATAAAAATAAACTATTTATTCCATACCAAGTTCAATCATCACCCTAGCAACACCAAGGGAAATCTGGCCTAGCATGGATCATACAACAAGCTCACAATGTTTGACTTGAGTGGAAATCACAGTGAGGGTTGTATGGAGATTTCTTGGTGATTTGAGTTATTGTGGTGGTTTCTCTCTCCACTCAAGTTTTTATAGAGGGAACCCAAGCTCCAAAGGCCACTTGCTAGACCTTAATATAGCAGAAACTTCGTGTAGAAGGGAGAGAATGAGATAGGATGAGATGCCAAAGTGAGAAGTGGATGCCTCTATTTATAGGCAGGCCGGCAGGTCAAGCACGACCGTGCTTACATGTTGGCACGCCCATGCAAAACATCTGGGAGCAGTGCAGAGTCCTTGCTTGCAGGTTCTGTCGAGTCAGTTGAGGAGCACAGTCGTGCTTACTGATGAGCACGCCCGTACTTGCCACGTGACTAACCGTCTTGTCAGTTTTGGTCGTTTTTGGAACATTCTGAGACGCGTTTGACCTGATCACGACCGTGCTTAGTGGATGGCACGCCCGTGCTTGCTGACTTAGGAGTGTTGACTTGTTGACTAGGGGCAGGTGCACGGCCGAAGCGCGACAATTCTGCATCTGTTACAGCTCTCTAAGCCTTCCATTTCTTACCTTTTGTGTCGGTTTTCTCCCGTTTTCACCCCTTGACCTAAAAACCTGTAATTATCAACAAAGAAAAATAAATCATGACAAACTTATGATAAAAGCATGGAGTTTGGTGCAAAAAAGGGTTTAAATACACATGTAAAATATGTGTAAATCTCAGCACATCAGTGTGTAGTGCGTGTTTTGGGGTCTAAACCAACATTTATTATCAGAGCCTAGGGCTCATACCGTGGAAGCCTCCGCCGCCGGCGGGTATGTCGGTTGGTGGAGGGTAGGCGTAAAAGAAGGGTTTGTGACTATTATACAACAGAAGACGGACACCGGGAGATGGTTCGTGTGAGTCGTGGTTGCGGGGAAAGTGCCGCTTAGGATGACGAGGGTGACGGGTGAACACCGGTGTGGCCCGTAGCTGTTAGTCATGATCGAAAGAGTTGAAAGGGCTATTTTGGGACAACGGTTCTCGCATGAAAAACAGAGGCATGTTGTTTGCGGGGCTGTTTTGATTGAAGAAATTACAGTACCTTGATCGAGTTGTTCATTACAAGGGGAGACCAGCGTAGGTGCGTGCAAAACAGGCAGAAAGGACCCTTCAAAGCAGGTGGCTTTGGGTTCGTTTTGTTTTGTTTGGCAGCTGAAAGAAAACGGTACAAGTAGGTGACTTTGTTTTCTTTGTTGGTGAAGAGCCTCTTGAATAAGGGTGATCAGAAAAAGGTAAAGAAAAAACACACGATGTATAAGCTCATAGACATTTAAAACTCAAAACTTCAGGCCTAAAATGCATATTTTTAATGGCTCGAATATAGCAACTAAATCCTCAGGAACACCTCTCTTTTTTAAACAAGCTGCAAGATGGCAAAGGTGTTCCCACTTGGTTTTTTTATTTAATGGAACACATGGTGAACATTTGACGTGTGAAACATTATTAGTGCTTTCGTCGTATTGGTGGATGCATCTCTGTGGGAGGTAAATATTTTTTTCTTATATACAACATATATTTACATAAAATCTTTTAAACTCTAACATGTATTTTAACACTTGAATATTATGAAACTTTGGTCATTGAAGAGAAATGTTGGATACAAAGCAGTTATTGAATTATGTGATGTAATTGAACTATTTGCTCAGCTATATTTCGATCGACTCATAAATACAAACTAGACATAATTGCGTGCCTAAAAATTTTTCTCCCATGGTATTTTCATTTGTCCAACCAACAATAATCAATTAAGCATATTTAATGCCTTTAGGAAAATATATCTTGTCAGACTTTGTACGTAGAAGTTTAACTTTTTGTTTGAAGCTAAGCAACCCAAACAAATCCACAAATAAGTGATATTCTAGTGGATAGAGCCAAAGAAGATAGGTTCGCTCACCTGCTTGAGAAGCCTATAACTATAAGGATACCGATTTAAAAAAAATTACATTACATATGTTGGAAATTTAGTGAAAATGCTATTTTCACAAAATATAGGAAAATGAGTTTTTCCTAACTTTGGACTAAAATATATATTTGAAACAGATGTTTATTTATATATTTCTTTGTGGGTTTATGTTCTATGTTGTGAAAGCTTCGCAACGAACCAAACCACGTCCAAAACGGAGCTAAGATGAATGAGATATCGATGCTCAAAGATTGGTGAAAAATGCACTTGATGCTGAAATGAAACAAGTGGAACTTGTCCCACATAGGAGGAGTGATGATACCATGAGTGGTATATAAGGAGGAACACTCCTTCCTAATTTTTTCATGGGAGCTCACTCTATGGAACTCGTGAAGGGTGCGGACCCTAACTCGCACACGCGCGTGGCGTGGGCGATGGGCGCAATGTGGCGCTTTGATGTTGCACTTTGCACTTCGCACACTCGCATCACCGCGAGCCGCTTGAGAGCCGCCTTAGTATTTTTGAACACAGGCTCGTGGTCCTTAGCATAGGATCAGTGGCAGGAGATGCGCGCGAGCACGAGCAAACAACCAGGTAGCGCCCTGGTCTGCGCTAGAGTGACGTAAAGTGCGCAGTAGCGCGTGCTAGCTTCCACTGACGTAGATTGGGACTTACGTTGTGCGCATGCGCGCAGGTATACGCGCGCGCGCGGAGTCTCCAGCTCCTCAGCAGCTGCAGATCAGAAGTGTAACAGTCCAGTCAAACAGTTTCGTCTGAAACTTTAAGAACGTAATAAATGCCATTGAAGACGTTCAATGACATTTATTTTTCGTTTTTAATGCATTCCGAAACTGATGAAGCATTGGACTCTATAAATACCAAAGGAGACCTTTGGTTGAGACACACCTTAGACACTTCTCACACTGTTCTGAATATTCACCAAGTCTGTCTTCTCCAAGCAATTTGTTCGAAGTTTTCTTGCTGTTTCAGGTACACTTCGGGTCAGAGTCTTCTCCGGCAGCAATCTTGCTGTTCCGGCTGTTGTACCCTGGGAAACAAAACGAGTTCTTGTTAATAGACTCGGAATTTGTTTTAAGGGCCCCGTGTTCAACACGATCCTCAGTCATCTTGTCTTTTCTGTTTCTATTTTCTTCTTGTATTTCGATTCTTTAAAGTTGTAATTGTATTTTAATTTCTGCATTCGTTTTCTTATTTAGTTGTAATCGTAATATTATTTGTTTTTATTATTTTATATACGAGCGGTTCCTACAACATATCCTAATAGTATATGGTTTAAGATGTTTTATTTTCTAGATCAATCACACGACCAAAAAAAAGTATGTTCTCTCAGCTCGTTACCCTTTTCTTTGATTTGCCGTGTGACTCGTATCCTTTCCTTTCCGTATACAAATTCATGTATGTATAGGCAGGCATAAGATGAGTTTTTAACTTGTAATGTAAACATCATTTTTCATTAAAAATAAAACAAATACCCTGTAATATAAACATAGTATGCACCAATTCTGGATTCTTAATTTCTAGCAACCAACTATGAACCTTTTTTAAAAATAATAACCAACTTTTAAGTGTTTACATTATCCTACACAATGTAAAATAAATTAGAATGGTGAGAATGATACAAAAAATACAATAGATCACGAAACATGACACAATAGATCACAAAATATAATACAATGTCGAAAAATATAACACAATGTGGAAGAAAAAAAAAGACAATGAATCACAAAAAATGACACAATGACGAAAATAAGGAAAAAAAACACAATTCAACAACAAAAAAAAACCACAATGATCTAACACAAATTTAAACACTACACGCTAAAAATCCAAAAAAAATCGAAAACCTAACAAGGAAGATCGTATGGTTTGATGAGACGGTTTCAATACCTCATCAATAACTTCAATCAGAGTCCGTTTAATACTCTTCTTACGACTTCATATTTTTCTTTCAACGTGAATTTAATACTAACCCTACGTTAACAATATATTTTTTTTTACCCTGACAACTAGTTTAGTGGTAGATGTCGCTCTCCTTGAGTGCATCCTCGCCCTGCCTGTTGCTACGGTCAAGAGTATCCCGCCTGCATGCCGCATGGCTTTTGCTCAGGCTCTGTCAGGGGGTCTCCGTAAAGTGAGGGATGCCCCATGGTCCATTGAGGCTTGGGTTAAACTTTTGTTGTTGCCTCGCTGCACGTTAAGGGTGGTCAAACCGGCTTCTAGGCAAGAACGAGGTCGGGTAACAGGAAATCGCTTCAATGTAACTCTATTATGCGAGCATTGGCGGTGTGGAAAGATGGGGCAGGTTTAGAGGAGTTGGTCCTGCCCCTCCTTGAATTCCCCGTGGCGTGGAATTTGATCGATGTCGTTTGGTCAATAAAAAATATAAGAAAATAGTAGTATGTGGAAGTTGAGTCGTCTCCACAGGAAATTGGTGGAAAGTATAGTTTTGTAAATTAACTAATAAAATTAAAACCTAATTGTTTTGTTGTTTGCTTTGAAATTTAAGAAAATGAATTTAAGAAGTTGTAACAATAATAGAAAAGAAGTAACCCTCTCCGAGCTTCCGGTTCAATGATTCACCCTACCCTTGTTTAGATGATTGGATACCACATAGACATAGTTTTGTTGGTTTAAGATAAGTGATAATCAAACACAAGTTTTTAATAATAACTCATACAATTTAATTACCAACTCACGAATAACAACTACCCTCCCTTAATCAAACTGCTCACGATGAAAGAAAACCAAATACGAATGATTAAAAGATAAGCAATTGCACAAGCGTGACTTGTTTAAATAACTCAAACCACAAATATCTTTCAAACAATTAAAAGACAATCCATAAACCAAATCAAACAAGAGTTAGAGTTTCACATAAACAAACCATCCACACGGAGGTGGTCACAAAGAGGATTAGCCGCTCATATTCATCATAGGATTTTCAATGATTGTTGTAGATGTTAATTGCATGAAAGAATTGATTAGATTGAGGTTTGGGATGACAAAATTCGTCCTTGGGAGCTCCAAGATGGCTAGGGTTGAAAAGATTTTCGTTTTTGGGATGGTTTATCTTTAAATATGGTGAAAACCCAAAAAATTCGCATATGATTAGTAAATGGCGCCAGGTGGCGCCACTTTTCACCCATTTTGGCGCCAGGTGGCGCCATCCCTGATGTACGCCACTTTTGGCGCCACCTGACCCTGAAGTTCCCAAACAGGACGCCAAACCTTGTTTTCTTCATAAAAACTTCGTTATAACTCCGTTTTCTTCGATTCTTGCGGCCACGTCTTCGTATTTCAAAGCTTTATCACATCATAATTAATGTCTTCAATTCAGATCTATTTAGTTTCTCCAAAAATGCATCCAATCCACTCCTACCCTCTCCCGAAACCTTCCAATAAGCTCCAATTAGTACTTTTAAGCACCATACACCTGTAATTCACCAACAATCTCAAAGTAACCATGTTTTATGATATAAATTACTTAAAACACATAATTAAATACATATTAACATGGTAAAACACCCTCTCATCAGAATTCTGGGAGGGTAGGGGACTAAGCTAAAGAAGATGGTGGGGGCAATATTAAGCAGTGCCTTCAGAAGGTAGCGGATGGCCATTATACAGCGACCGTCAAGGTTCTGTGCTCATCTGGGGTTGCTCCTGCTGGGGGGACACCTTGAGAGCCTTGATAGATAAACACCTTGTTGTGGACCCCCCGACCATGCCCTCCGCATGCCTTTGGAGCCAGCCTTGCAGGTGGACGTTGATTGCGTGTTGGAATGTATTAGAACGTTCCCGAAAGGGACATCTTGTGGGAGGGATGGTCTGCGGGCTCAGCATATTTTAGACGCTTTCTGTGGCCAAGGGTCTTCAACTGCCTCCGGGCTCCTTAATGCCATCACCGATGTTGTCAACTTGTGGCTTGGGGGGCTTTATCCTAAAGCTTTGGCGGAGTTCATTGCTTCGGCGCCGTTGACCCCCCTGTTAAAGCCTGACAACGGGATTAGGCCCATTGCGGTGGGGGCCATTTGGAGAAGATTGGTGTCGAAAGTCGTTATGCGTAAAGTGGGTAAAGAGATGGCAACCTATCTGGGGGATTTTCAGTTTGGGGTTGGGGTCCCTAATGGGGCAGAAGCGGTGCTGCACAGCACTAACAGGTTTCTGAGCACGTTCCATTCTGACGGGTCCCTGGCTATGCTCACTGTTGATTTTTCTAACGCCTTCAACGAGGTGGACCGTACGACACTTCTCATGGAAGTTAGTTGCAGATGCCCATCTATCTTCCCGTGGGTCCAATTTATATATTCGCAACCCGCAAGATTATATGTAGGGGATGCTCATATTGGGGCTACAACAGGATTACAGCAAGGGGATCCCCTCGGCCCCCTTCTTTTTGTGCTGGTTCTCCATCCGCTGATCCTTCGTGTGCAGGGCGCCTGTTCCTTGCCCTTCCATGCTTGGTACTTGGACGATGGCACTATCATTGGTAAGGTATAGGAAGTTGCTAGGGCCTTGGACATTATTAGTTCTGAGGGGGCGTTTCTTGGGCTTAGGCTTAATATTCATAAAACGGAGATTTTTTGGCCGTCATGCAATGGTTCAAAGAAAGTACCGGGTTTATTCCCTAGCGAGATTAGCAGGCCCGTAGGGGGGGGGGGGTTAAACTCCTCGGAGGGGCGATTAGTCGGGATGCAGGGTTTATTCAGTCTTTGGCATCTAGAAGAGCTCTTCGGGCGGTTGATCTTATGAAACGATTGTCGGACTTGAGGGACCCCCAAAGTGAGCTCCTCCTATTGCCCTCGTGCATGGGGGTTGCAAAATTAGTGTTTGGGCTCCGGACTTGTCAACCCGAACATGTAAAAAAGGCTGTAACTATCTTTGATGCAGGCCTGCGAAGGGCAGTTGAAGACATTGTTGTCTGCAGAGGTCCGCATTTTGGGGACCTTCAGTGGAGGTTGGCTTCTTTCCCTATGCGTTGCGGGGGCTTAGGGCTTATCTCGGCGGAGGACGTCTCCGCTTATGCTTTTGTGGCGTCCAGGGCCCAGTCATGGAAATTGCAGGACCACATCTTGCGAAGCGCTGGTGTGGTGGGGGTGAATCCTGACTACTCCCTTGCGCTTGGTAATATTGGCACAACTCTCCCGGACCTTGATCTAGGTGGTTTTACTGATAAGGAGACCGCCCCCAAGAAACCTCAACAAACTTTGGCGAGTGCTCTTTATGGTAAACACGAACAGGATATGGAGGAGCGGTTCGATATCACCCCGCG
The DNA here is from genome assembly GCA_032199755.1 of Ambrosia artemisiifolia. NCBI lineage: Eukaryota > Viridiplantae > Streptophyta > Magnoliopsida > Asterales > Asteraceae > Ambrosia > Ambrosia artemisiifolia. The sequence continues at coordinate 2,055,777 of CM063514.1, forward strand.
TTAAAAGGCAGTTTTTGCTTGTCTCAAGGGGGCTCATGCCCAGGATTTTTTGACTGTTGCGCCCATTGAAGGTCTTGGGCAACAGATGTCAACAGTTGAATACAGAGCCATCCTTAAATACCGGCTCATGATTCCCCTTTTTCCGCCAGACGACTCATGCCCCATTTGTAAAATAGCCTGTTTGGATAGATTTGGCGAGCATGCCCTCCACTGTAAGGAATTTCCGGGGTTCAAGTATCGGCATGACTGAGATAGAGATGTTTTATGGGATGTGCTTAGGCGTGCCGGGATCTCAGCCAAGAAAGAAGCCACTGTTAACTTACTGACTGACCCACGAGAGGGAAGATCTACCCTGTGCCCTGCGGACGTCCTTGTGTTTGGCTGGGCGGGGGGTAAGCACGCGCGTGTTGACCTCACTGGGGTGTCCCCACTGGTGGGGCTGAGAGAGAGTGGATTTGTTTCGGGACAGGCGGTTTTGAAGGCGGAAGCTAGGAAGGTTACTAAGCACGAGACGACATGTTTAGAGAATCAGCATGTGTTCATACCATTTGCCTTCGACACTTTTGTGCAGAAGGTGGTGCACAGTGACTCGCAAAGCTCGAGGAACTAAGGGTTTGTATTCAGTAGAATAGGCTTTGCGATTCAAAAAGGGATAGCGGCGCAGCTTGTTGCTCGCTTACCCCTTATCCAGATGTAACTTGGTTTTTATCGTGAAATGATAATAACATATAATTTTAGAATGTAAAAAAAAAAAAACAAAACCTTTTAACATTCTAAATCTAAAATACAAATTTCGCCGAAAACGACAAAGCATCAATTGTTAACTAGTACTAAAAAAAACTTTATTTTTATTTAAAAACTGTTTACACTATAATGTATATTAAAAAAATCATTATTTTTATATAAAGTATAGTTATTTCGTCGGATTGCGTCTGGTGAAGGCCATTATGTGCAATATATATATTTGGACGAAAAAGGAACAAAGAAAAGCAAATCTAAATAATTGATTTCAATAATTGAATATATTTTGGATTTCAACTTTCAACTTTTAACAACCATTTTATTTGGTCTCGCAAACTTTTCTTACAAGTACAAGTAGAATAGTTTACAAATATAAGTTCAAGTAAAACCAACTAGTATTTGACCTGTTGGCGTTGCCCTGCGGACACGTATTTAACCTGATAAGAATAAATATGTCTGGGAAAAAACGTCATTCATGAGAATCGAACCCACGACCACGTGGTTAAAAGGCAGGCACTCTACCAACTAAGCTAGAACGATTTTGATGCAACCATGTAAAAAAACAGTGACTGACACACGATTTGTTTCTGCTGAGAAAAAAAAAACGCAGTCCATGCAAATCCCAGTTGACTCCACTGTGACCTAAGACCATGACAGCCAGTCACACTATCCACCCTTCACAATATCTTGTACTCTAACTACACATGGGTCAACTTTTCACTTAACCATAGTTAACCCATCAACCATTTAACCATTTGATGCTTGCTACTGCTAAGACAATGTGTAATGGTCAAGTGAAAAGGGGGTTAAAGCCAATTTTGGCACCCCATTTACCCAAGAACACCCCCTGTTAAAGGGGCGTGAACCATAGCTGAGTGAAAATTTTCGCGTGGGTGAAATTGTGAATGGGCCAATCAATTTCTGAGACTTCATTTTTATTTTCTTTTTTTAATTCAAATTTAATATCATTAAATACTCACCCTCACCCTTACACCACACCACTACACCCCTTATAAATTTCAAGTCTCTTTCACCCCACCAAGTGGCCGCACATGCCAAGTGTCAAAAAATGTCTCATTCACCTACCAAATTTCACCCACCATTATACATAGTCTAATGTACATAGATTACTTTTACTTCTGGAGACTGTAAAGGTATAAAATGCAAATACCACCCACCTATTTCATATATTTGAAACACACTTCATGTGTAAAAAGAGAGAGATCGACAAATAAGAGAAAGAAAGTCGAATGAGAGAAAAACAAAGAGTTGTAGAGAGAAAGACGATCACCGGTCCACGCGCATGCGGATCTTCACCCGTCGACGTAACAGCGTTGTAGCCACCCTAGCCATTACCACAACCATCACCATCGCTGCCTCACCTTACCTGTAGATGTGACGGCATCACTGCTATAGACCACCGACGTGTTTTTCGTTATCGGCGGTGGTTTGGTGGCTGTACGGAGACTTATCCGAAGGGAAAGGAACTACCGACTATTGTACGTATTTGTTTTGTTGAGAAGATGCCATAACAAATGGGAATATCCCTGTAACATTTGAAAATTACGACTACTGCCACCGCCGACATTTATACGGTTTTTTTGTGGGCGGCAAAGACAACCAATCGGAAAGGCACCAACTTTGTGCTTTAAGTTATATAGTAATATATTGATTTTTTTGTTCTATTTTCTAGTTGGATTAATTAAATATAGAAACCTACTATAACATAACTATACTTTTATACTACTATATAATGGGTTCTGGATTGACACATTAGTCATTTCGTATTCATCTACATGGACAAAATTGTAATTTCACTAAATTGGTAAAACAAAATTAATGCAACAATTAAATGCTTAGCTATTGATTAATAGAAAATTCACTTCATCAATGATACTTTTTTTGAACGTTAAACTTCATTAAAAAACGGCTAAGCCTCCAAGCGAGGACCGCCAAACACCACATTACAATATATACAAGGGGTTTTTACTCCAATCCTGCCAACTAAGATCGCGGAATTTAGACCTACTCCGCAACCATAAAAACGACCAAGATTTAATACAAGCGATCATATCATAAACTTTCGGCACTTCTTTATCAAATACCACTTAGTTGCGAGTCCTCCAAATCACCCAGCAAGCCGTCATAACAATACCTATAACAATCTCCTTCTTCCATAACAATACTTCATTAATGATACTAATTTTTTCATATTTTTAACTATTACCCATGACAATTTGCCTCAACAAGATTAATGGGCTGTTTGGTAAGCCTCTTAATGAGACTCTGAACCATCAGTGTTGAATGATTCAGCATTCAGCGCTTTGTTTCAGCTTCTGAATGGAATGGTTAAGGCTGAACCATTAAGATTTGGGATGTTGCTGAACCATTAAGCACTTAACCATTAAGCACTGAACTAGGCTGAATCTTAATGAGGCTCTCCTACCAAAGTGGGACAACAAAACTAACCATTAAGAGATCCAACTTAATGATTTAGCACTTAACCATTCAGACCTCTTAACCACTAAGACATCTTAACCATTCAACACTTAATCAACCAAACAGCCCCTAAGTTATGGAGCATCATCATGTCAAATAAAATCAGTTTTCATCATCCTCTTAAAAGATAAGAAACATAGGTGCTATGAATTTTAAATGCTTTCTTTGTGGTCGGAGACAACATTTGTATGTGGTGATTCTATGTATAATATTTCAAGTAAAACGTAGATAATTTCTTTTATCTGTTTCGCATCCAATGTAGCATAATAAGTTTATATAAACAAACAATCAACACGGGAGACAATTAAAAACTCTTTTATCCTCTTGCATATCTTAACCGTATGAAACGAATATGACAATTATTATAATTCACACATTTATTACAATTCACTCAACACAATTATTACAATTGAATCTTGTGTAACCGATAGGAAATAATTTTGAGCTTAAAACCCAACACTCACACCACCAAGCAACCTTCGTACCTCCTTGATCTCTCTCTCTCTCTCTCTCTCTCTCTCTTTCTCTACATTTTTTGGACCGAAATCCGGCAAGACGAAACCCACCATAACAACATGCGACTACACCTCACTTCGCCACCACCGCACGACGCACACACTTACTGCCCGGTTGTACCGTCTTCTTGTCGAATTGTAAATGGGATGTTGCCACACCTTCGACCGGCCACTACAGACTGTAGTTTTCAGTAATGCTTCAACTTTTGATTGGGAGTTAAGTTGGAGAATAGAGTTGATGATGGGGGTGAAGAAAAAAAAAGGAATTGGTAGAGATTTTAAAGAGAGAAAAGGAGAGCGGCGGGATGCAGAAAAGAAGTGATGATACCTATGGAAGAAGAAACAGTAGACGAGGAGTGGCTTTACAATATAAAGGTTTAATCCTTGTGGCCTTTTCTCAACTTTTCTGTTTTTTTACTATTGTTTGTGTTGTGAAATGGGGGAAAAGAAATAGAGTTGATTATTTTGTGCTTATTTTTTTTCTTAATCGAGTTCTTCATGCTATCCAGGCAAAGTATAAAGTTCATCATTACCATATATACATTGACCAAATTGTTCGAGAAACCAACTCTTAAACACAGGAACCATGCTGAAGGACCTATAAACTTTATTTATTTATTTAAGGACTAAATTATTCATCGTATTAATAGTAGTTAAGATTTGATGGCAAAACAAGGCTTCACTTGGTCAACATTCTCAAAACCGATGACAACAGATTACAACATGCCTACTTGAATTACAACATGCTTAAGTGAATCGTTAAAATACTATTACTTTCCCTTTTAAACTTGAACGCCGGTGGACAAAAAAACAAACAGGACGACGATGGTGGTTCAACCTGTTTTATTGATGGATTTAAGTTCATATGAAAATTATATTATTTTTTTATATTTATGTTTATTAATATTATACTAATACTTTTATTATGACAGTTCTTATAATGTTATCAAACTAAAGAATTACGTTGGCAATTGTGTAAGGAATCCATTGATAATCACCACAGGTTTAATCATGTTAGTGACTACCAACACATTGTTACAACATCCACTTTGATTAAGCATTTCCTGGGTTTTAAGATGTGTTTTTTGGTTGTCTTTTGTTACATGTAGTCATGTTAGGCGATTGGAAGTTCGAGAAAAAGAAATATTTTTATAATAATCAACTAAACTAGATAAAAAAGTCAAAAAAGAAGATATCTTTATACTAATCAACTAAACTAACAGAAACTCATTTATTTATGTGAAAGTAACCAAAATTTTTGTTCTGTCCACCATTTTTTTTATACATCCTAATAAATATCAACAAAATTAAATCAGGATAAATAACTTAATTGGATACGGAATGAGTGGCGCACACTATTAAAATTTCTCTCTTCGTAATACAAAGTATATACGCTGTTGCTTGTTTTTCAAAATATTAAATCTTTGTTTCTTTATCATAATTCATTGTCATATATATGATGATAGCCAGATAAAATTTTGATGAATGAGCAGTTTTCAAACATTTTTTTTTTCAAAATACAAACACACTTAAACAAACCTTGACTAATAAATATATAGATTCTCCGGAAAACGAAACATGAGTTCACGCAGTTAAGTCTAAATATATATAAATCTTACAAAATTAAACATACTGTTAACAGTATCTAACAGTTTAGTCAAACTCATTCGGTTTCTTCGTTGTTAATTATTAGAAGATGATGTGATAACTTCTTCCATCAAATTGTTTTCGATTACTTGCAACTGGAAATATGAAAAGACATAATTAGGTTATTTTTGGAAGTCAATATGGTGATAGGGAAACACAAAAAGAAGCCAACAATGGCTTGGTGGGAATAAAAAGCAACAATCACTATACAATAACTTAGCATATACTTTTTTTGAACAGCAACTTGGCATATACTACCAGCCCCACATTATCCTCTATTATATTTATTTATTTTTTCATTAACATTGCTGTTGTTTTAACTAGGGGTGCAAACGAGCCAAGCAGCTCGCGAGCTACTTAAGATCAGCTTAATAAAAAGCTCGAAATGAGCTGAGCTTATCAAGCCCGAGCTGAGCTTGAGCCTAAAACAATGCTTGTTTACTTATCGAGCCCGAGCTCAAGCCTGACATATGAAGCTCGCCAGGCTTGACGAGCCTTATCGAGCCTGAGTATAATATTAATTTTATTAATATTTTAAACTATTTACCTCACATTGAAAGTTATTTAATAAACGAGCCAAACCAAGCTTTTGACTTATCGAGCCATCAAACCTATTATTTATATTATTTAATTTAATATATTAACTAATAAACATTAAAGGTGTTAAAAATATAAATGTGTAATTCAAATGTTATAAATAATATTAGTTGGGCTTGTGTAGTGTTTCTTTGTATCAGGTTGTTATTGGGCTTAAACTACTGCGAGCCTAAGTCAGGAGAAGGCTGAGCTGAAGTCCAGTCCAAGAGCCCACTAGGGTTTGTTTCTTCAGCTATATAAGGGGACGAGTATTCGAGAGTTTTGGTTGATCGTTTTTTATCAGTCTGTCTAGTCTCTCTCTAGTCTCTCTCTACAACCATCTGTATTAGGGTTTGTTCTTATTGTAAGTTTTTGTATTTGTCTTGTATTTCTTATTATCATCTGCTGATTATCATCAGCAGATGTTGATGATCTTGTATTTCTATTAGTTTCAGTGATTGCTGAAACTATTCTGGGTTTGGTTTGGGAGTTTTCTGGTTTGGGTAATAATAAAAGTTTTGTCACCGTTTTGTCGCTATATCTCTTGTGTTCTTTTGTTTCTTGTTCTGGTTGTATGAGATTGTGGTTGTTGTATGTTTTAGAGGTTAGATCCATAGTTTTCTACATGGTATCAGAGCTATAGGCTCTTGATTCTGTGTTCTTCTTTAGTCTTCCGCTGTATTACGTTGTTCTCTCGTTTTTTGTGTCTTAGGGTTTTGATCTCTGATTATAGATCTTGACCTAATATTTTCTGATCCTAGGGTTTTGATCTCTGGTATAGATCTTGACCTGATATTTTGTGTCTTAGGGTTTTGATCTCTGATTATAGATCTTGATCTAATATTTTCTGATCCTAGGGTTTTGATCTCTGGTATAGATCTTGACCTGATATTTTTATTTCTTTGGTTCATATAATAGATCTGATCTTTGTAGATCTTGTCTATTACTTGTATTTGGTGATATTTGTAGATCTAGGGTTTTGTGTCAACGATTGTTGGCTGAGACTTTGGATCTCGATTCTGGACCTGGAAGTGGGCTGAAAGCTGTGCTGTTTGCTCTCTGGTCGTGTAACCCTAAGTGAAGGTTACAGACTACGAGTTAATCTGGTGAGACTGTTCCATTCTCCTTGTTTTCTTGTTAGTTGTGTCTTTGCCTGTTTGCATACTTGTTTGTTATCTGATATTTGTCTTGGTTGTCTTGTGATTCTTCTTGTTATTTCATATTATTGATATATACATATATATATATATAGTTAATAACAGAACTTCTGTGTTAAGATCTGGGTGGGCACCTTTTGAGTGATGAACCCACTATCTGAACACTGACACAGTTTCGTTCTGCCTAGGACTATATACTTTATATTCTCTGTTTGTTACTGTCTGTTTGTTTTTAGTTGTTGTTATTACTATGGGTGATGCTGATCCTACTGGTGGTGGTGGTGTTGTCACCAACACTGGTGGTGGTGGTGGAGGTGCAGAGAATCCCAATACTCTAATTAGCAAATTAGACATTGGTGATCCTCTGTACATCCATCCTAGCGATACTAGTACTTTGTCTATTATCAGTATCAAACTAAAGGGTACTGATAATTATTCTGTTTGGGCAAGTTTTATGAAACTTGCACTTGAAGCCAAAAACAAATATGGCTTCATTGATGGTTCTGTGTCTAGGTCTGTTGATGATGATGTCCTAGGAACACAGTGGGATAGGTGTAACTCTGTTGTGCTTACTTGGTTACTCAATTCTGTTAGTGAAGAGTTATTTCTACGACAGGTTTTTTCTAAGTTAGCCAGAGATGTCTGGCTTGACTTAAAAGAAACCTATGACAAGGTTGATGGGTCTGTAGTATTCAACTTATATCAAAAAATAAATTCAATAACTCAAAATGGTAACTCTGTTTCTGAATACTACCACAAGCTGAACACTATGTGGAAGCAACTGGATTCTATAATTCAGTTGCCTACATGTTCTTGCTCAGCTTCTGGAAAATTTAATGATTTCAACAGTTTGATTAAACTAATGCAGTTCCTTATGGGACTTGATGATGTTTATCAAACTGTAAGATCTAATCTGCTAATGCAAGACCCATTACCCTCTGTCAAAACTGCTTATGCCATTGTCTCTAGAGAGGAGTCACATAGAGGTGCTAGTGTAAATGTGAAAGGAACTAATGTTTCTTTTCTAGCTAGAACAGGTCAGTCCAATGATAATAGAAAGAATCCTAATAAGGGTCCTAATCCTAACCTTAAGTGCACTCACTGCAATATGTTAGGACATACTGTTGACAGGTGTTATGAGTTAGTGGGGTATCCCCTTGGGTATAAAAAGAAACCAGTCAATCAGACTGGTAGGACTAATGTTTCTGGTAAAGTGTTTAATAGTAAATCTAGTGGTTCCAGTAAAGGTTCAGCTTCTATTGCTACTGGTTTGCCTTTCACATCAGAGCAGATCTCTAAGTTGATGAACCTGATCAGTGAGAGATCAACAAATGAGTCTCAGCCTTCAAATGTTGGAGGTGAGTCTATTTTTGTTGATGGTTTCTCAAATGTATCAGTATTAACAAAAGTGTGTAATCTAATTAAGAACTTTTCTGGATGCACTTCTTTTGTTAAGGCTGCATTATTGTTAAAATGGATAATGGACTCAGGTGCTAATCAACACATGGTTAGCACTGATGAGAACATGATCAATTGTCTAGATGTTTCTGGTTATAATATGTCTGTTAAACACCCAAATGGCACTAGTGCTAAGGTTGTTAAGATAGGAGACATCAAACTTGACAACAATGTTATCTTGTCTGATGTCTTCTATGTTCCAGAATACTGTGTAAATCTTATCTCTGTTCACAAATTAGCTAAGGATAATAAACTTAGTGTTCTTTTTGATGATTATGCATGTTATGTTCAGGATTCCAAGTCCAGGAGAGTCCTGGTGACTGGTAAAGTGCATGATGGTCTGTATTTTGTTGGTGATGATGTGACTAGTGTTAATATGTGTTTTAATAGTGTTAGTGAGTCTAGTCTATGGCATGATCGATTAGGTCATCCTACAAATGAAGTTCTTGCTGTGTTAAAAGGAAGTTTGAATATTAAAAATCATAATCATGGTTTGTGTGAAATTTGTCATAAAGCTAAACAAGTTAGGGTACCATTTCCTTTAAGTGAGCATAAAACAAAAGACTTAGGAGAGTTAATACACTTAGATGTTTGGGGCCCATATAGGGTCACAAGCAAAGAAGGGTTCAAATATTTTTTAACAATAGTAGATGACTTTTCTAGGTCTGTATGGGTTTATATGCTAAAAGGAAAAGATGAAGTGTTTGAAAATATTATTATCTTTTATGAATTGATTAAAAATCAGTTTAAAAAGAATATAAAAATCTTTAGAAGTGATAATGGTACTGAGTTTGTTAATAAACAAATGACAAGTTTTTGTAATAAAAATGGTATTATGCATCAAACTAGCTGTGCTTATACTCCACAACAGAATGGTGTTGTGGAGAGGAAGCACAGACATCTCTTAAACATAGCAAGAGCTTTATTATTTCAGAGTAATGTTCCATTGAATTTTTGGTCTGAATGTGTTTAGACTGCTGCCTATTTAATTAACAGGCTTCCTTCTTCTGTCTTAGGTGGTAAGTGTCCCTATGAGATTATATATGGATTCCCCCCTGTTATTACTCATTTAAAAACTTTTGGATGCTTGTGCTTTAAAACTATTTTGAATGAAAGTGATAAACTATCAAGTAGAACTGATAAGTGTGTTTTTGTTGGTTATTCTCCTTTTAAGAAAGGTTATAAAATCTGGTGTTTAGAAAGTAAAAAATTTGAGTACTCTAGAGATGTCAAATTTTATGAAAATAATTTTCCATTTAAATTTGAAAAAACACAAGTTGTTTTTGATAAAATAGATCATTTAAATTTTTTTGATTTGTATGAAAGCACAAGTAATTCAGAAGTAATAAGTGAGGATATTAATAATAATAATAATAATAATATTCCCAATGATGAAGGGGGAATCAATAATTCTCATGAACAATCTTCTGGGTCAAGGGAAGGTGACTTTCCCAGGGCTGCTAGGGGGGTTGGTCAAAATGATCACCTTGATCATGAAGACCAGCAGCCTGGTAGCACAGGTAGTAAAGGGGCTTCCCCATCCATGATAGATAGTTCAAATGATGAGGTTAGAACTCCTGAGGGAAATGTTAATCTAGAAAGTGTTAGAAGGTCTCATAGGAACACTGTGTTGCCTAAAAAGTTTGGAAATTTTGTTTTAGATGGTAAAGTCAAGTATGGTATTGATAAGGTAGTTAATTATTCTCTTTTATCTAGTGACAATTTGTGTTTTGTATCTAGTCTAAACAAAACTATTGAACCAACCTCCTATTCAGAAGCTTCCAAAGATCCCAAGTGGGTGGAAGCTATGAATAAGGAAATGGAGGCTTTGTATAAAAACAGTACTTGGGTATTAACTGATTTACCCAAGGATAGAAAACCCATTGGATGTAAATGGGTTTATAAAGTGAAATACAAAGCTGATGGTTCAATAGAAAGATACAAAGCCAGATTAGTGGCCAAAGGGTATAATCAAAGGGAAGGTCTTGATTTTGGAGAGACCTTCTCTCCTGTAGTAAAAATGGTCACTATTAGGTGTTTTCTTACTATTGCTGTTCAAAATGATTGGCCTCTTTATCAATTAGATATAAATAATGCATTCTTGTATGGGTCAATTTCTGAAGATGTATATATGACACTTCCTGAAGGATATTATCCAAAACAGGAAAATAAAGTGTGTAAGTTAGTAAAGTCACATTATGGGCTGAAACAGGCCCCTAGGAAGTGGAATGAAAAATTGACAGATGTGTTAATTGGTATAGGATTTGTGCAAAGTTTATGTGACTATTCATTGTTCATTAAATCTGAGAAAGGTGTGTTTGTTGCTTTGTTAGTATATGTAGATGATATTGTCATCACTGGAAATTGTGTTCAAGAAATTAATAAAGTAAAAGGTTTACTTCAGTCTAATTTTCAAATAAAAGATCTTGGTAAACTAAAATATTTTTTAGGAATAGAGGTCTTATATTCTGAAAAAGGAATTTCTTTAACACAAAGAAAATATTGTCTTGAGCTTTTGAATGAATTTGGTTACTTAGGTTGTAAGCCTGTAAGTACTCCTATAGAACAAAGCTATGTTGTTTCAGGTAAAGTGTCAAAAACAGATACTATACTTGAAAATATTTCTGGTTTTCAAAAACTTATAGGAAAGCTTTTATACTTATCCTTAACCAGACCTGATATTAGTTATGCTGTTCAATTCCTCAGTCAATTCATGCATAAACCTACTAAAGTACATTTACAAATTGCACTAAGACTGTTGAGATATCTTAAGCTTTCACCTGGTAAGGGTTTATTGTTTAGGAAGTCTAATAGTCTAGATTTATGTGGTTTTGCTGATGCTGATTGGGCTAAATGTTTGAATACTAGAAAATCAGTTACAGGTTATTGTATTTTCCTTGGGAACTCTTTGGTCTCATGGAAAAGTAAAAAACAGAATACAGTGTCTAGATCTTCAGCTGAAGCTGAGTATAGAGCACTGTGTTCTGCTTCTTGTGAGGTTATATGGTTAAGAAACTTGTTAAATGAGTTAAATGTTAAAGTTTCTATACCAATAACTTTATATAGTGATAGCAAAGCAGCTATGGCTATAGCTGCAAACCCTGTGTTTCATGAAAAAGTTAAGCATTTTGAGATTGACCTTCACTTTATTAGAGAGAAAATATCCAGTGGGATAATTCAAACAGAAAAGGTTGACTCAATTGATCAAACTGCAGATATTTTTACAAAAGGATTGAGTGTTGATCAACACAAGTTTTTTTGTGAAAAACTGGGAATGATAGACATGTTTAACATTTGAATTATGGGGGCGTGTTAAAAATATAAATGTGTAATTCAAATGTTATAAATAATATTAGTTGGGCTTGTGTAGTGTTTCTTTGTATCAGGTTGTTATTGGGCTTAAACTACTGCGAGCCCAAGTCAGGAGAAGGCTGAGCTGAAGTCCAGTCCAAGAGCCCACTAGGGTTTGTTTCTTCAGCTATATAAAGGGACGAGTATTCGAGAGTTTTGGTTGATCGTTTTTTATCAGTCTGTCTAGTCTCTCTCTAGTCTCTCTCTACAACCATCTGTATTAGGGTTTGTTCTTATTGTAAGTTTTTGTATTTGTCTTGTATTTCTTATTATCATCTGCTGATTATCATCAGCAGATGTTGAGGATCTTGTATTTCTATTAGTTTCAGTGATTGCTGAAACTATTCTGGGTTTGGTTTGGGAGTTTTCTGGTTTGGGTAATAATAAAAGTTTTGTCACCGTTTTGTCGCTATATCTCTTGTGTTCTTTTGTTTCTTGTTCTGGTTGTATGAGATTGTGGTTGTTGTATGTTTTAGAGGTTAGATCCATAGTTTTCTACAAAAGGAGCTAAGCCTGAGCCGAGCTCGAGCTTTAAAAACAAAGCTCGAACCGAGCCTAGCTTGAGCTCGAGCTCTTATAAGTTAATTAAGCTCGGGCTTGGCTCGTTTGCACCCCTAATTTTAACTAGCATGAAGTGTTGCTAAGGTATCTCTACCTCGGCTAACTATCTATGAGGGAGAGGATTCAGATTATGTAAGATACAGGTATATTGGTTAGTTAATGAAAAAAATAATAATGTTGCAATATATCGTTCAATCAAAATATAATTAACTAGTGAGTTTATCCGTGTGTTACATCTGTGCTTCTCTCATTGTAGTGCGGCAGGATTTATGTATAGATGTATAACAAAAAGGTTAATGCCAGGCTAATTACATAAAAGTTATGCAAACACATGATAGTTTAGAATAATACTTATATTGACAATTGTTAAATTACACAGAAGTTGTCTCATGTAACAAAAAAAAATAATAAAGTCGATTATGATCTGCTCAAAAGGACATTGACCTGTTTTGCATCGATCGAAAACCATAAAAATAAATATTGGTACCATTTCTGATATTCCCGATACTGATGCTAGACTTTTTTCCGTCTTTATATGTTTGGTTCCTCATGGGACGACACCCGCACAAGCTATAGCTTACGAAACATAAAAAGAACAAGTGATATTGTATACAATCCCGTTTTTAAATATACAATATATATTGGAACGTCAAGAAGAAATTTTTTAACACGGTTACATATTCAAATCTTTTAATGTTAACTAATGAAAGTTATTAGAGGAAAACCAATTTAAATAAAATTTAAATGGGTTAAAGTGTATGTTATTTATAACAACCATAAAACTATTTTTGTACCAATGTTGTTCGTTTGGTATTGATTCGGTTCGTGAGTGGATTGACACTAGGTATAATGTACAAGGGTTAGGACCAAATACACAGTGAAAGAAAAATAGGAAGTCGTAGAAAGGGTATCAACCGGACTTCGATTGAACTCATTCAAGCGGCGTTGGAACCGTCTTATCGAATCATACGACATTAGTTTTTAGGTCTTCGTTTTTTGTGGTTTTAGCTTGTAGTTCTTAGAATATGTGTTATATCATTGTGTCTTTTATGTACCATTGTGTCTTTTTCTTATTTTCATCATTGTGTCATTTTTTCAATTCATTGTGTCTTTTTTATTCAGCATCGTGTTATATTTTTTGGCACTGTGTTATGTTGTGCTTCATTGTGTCATATTTCATGATATATTGTGTTTTTTGTATCATTCTCAATCTTCTTATTTTTGTTATACTGTGTATAATAACTTGACCCGTATGTGTATAATACCAAAAACACTCTATTTTTAATTTAGCTCCATTTTAACAATGTATTTAGGTTTTTTTAGTTAACAAAAGGAAGTTATTGCACAAAGGTCATATAGATAAAAATTAAATAAGTTAAAAATATATTATTTATAGTACAGGTTAAAACCGAAAGTGTAATACAGAAAAAGGACCTCACGATTCAACCTTTGACCTAAAATGTGTTATTAAAAACTATAAGAATAAATTACCTCTTATCAAATTTTTTGTGGTATGTACACATCTACAAGTATATACGTATAAATAAAACTAGTCATATATACAATAGTATTTTAAAATAATAAAATAAAATAAAAACTCAAACATTATAAACCAAGTTTATCACCATTATATTTGCTTTCTGTATCAAAATATCATATTGTTATCAATTTGCGCAAACACTTAAAAATGATTATCATGATGTCCCTGTAGGACATTCACGATTTTATAAAAAAAATAATATTAATAAAATAATAAATACACAATCCTTATTTATATTTGAGAAATTGTAGTACACGTACCATATACAAATCCTAACGAAAAAAACTTATAATACAACAAAGGTAAATAAACTGATTCAAAGTATGGTCTTCAACAATAATATGAATCGCGTCTTATTTTATGCTCCTTTTTGTAGTTTTCAACAAGATCTTGAAAATGTCAACTTTCCAACAAGGACTTCTCGTAGCCTCCATGGCTGCAAGAAAGAACAAACGGGTGTTGACGGTTGAGGTTGACACGTCTTTAACACGCTTCACTTTAAACAGATTTTGCGCCTCTACTCAAGACAACACGTCTGTCTCCCGAGAAACAACAGATGAAGCAGTCTGTACTGCCGGAGAAGACCACGCACCCGAGGTTACATTGGGTAAAAATTGTTTGAAGTTTTGAAACGAATAAGTATATGAAAGTGGTGGAAATGAGAGTAGACTCCTCTCTATGTTAGTGTTCAAGTATCCCTATTCTCAAATATCCTTCATATATATGCATATGTATTTTTTTTTCTTCTCTCTAGTTTCAAATAGGCACAAAACCTACTAATTAAACAAGAGTTGAGGATTAGCGAAAAGTTTTACTTTATTAGTCACTTAATTAGAGACTTAACACTCTAGTTAAACTAATTAAGTGTTATTATTAATATATGTGTATATATTTAGATATTGTATTGTAATTATGGTGTAACAATCTTCCTCAATTATAGGAGATTGACTATTGTATTTATATTTGTTATTGAATCAATTATTCAGTAACCTACATGGTATCACTTCCAATCTCCGATCCCTAACCTTCCGCCGCCCTTCTTTCTTTATTTCCGGTCGCCGCCGCATGTCACCTTTCTTCTCCGACTCACTCCTCCTCCCCTTTCATGGATTCTCAGCCCCTTCACCCTGCTCTTGCAGTCACTAACATCAAAACCAACATCCCTATAGTCCTCGAAAAGGATTCTTCTTCATACACAACCTGGAAAACTTTATTCCAGGTGCATTGCGATGCTTTTCAGGTTACTGACCATCTATCCCCTCGGCCGGCGGCCACCCCTTTCATCCCTTCTTCGTCAGATCCTACGGCTGCTGCTAAAGCTGAGGCGGCAGCCCTAGCGGCTGACCAACTTTGGGCTCGTCTCGACGCCCTCGTGAAGCAATGGATATATGCTACTATATCCCAACCTCTTCTTCGTATTATTATCCAACCCGGACAAACAGCATATGACGCTTGGTGCGCCATCGAAAGCGAGTTCACCAATAATCAAAACACGAGGGCTATATTTCTTGGGCAAGAGTTTGCGAACCTGTGTTTGGAAAACTTCTCCTCCATGGCTGAGTATTGCGAGTACGCCAAGCACCTAGCCGACCAACTTGCTAGCATGGGTTCTCCCGTCAATAATCGGACACTCGTGCTTCAAGTGTTGACTGGTCTGACCGATCAGTATGAGAGCCTTTCTACAGTTCTGCGGAACCGGGAACCACTGCCACTGTTTAGCGAAGTTCGCTCGCGTCTCACTTTTGAAGAAAGCACTAGGAAGCGCCAAGCCACCCGCGGGTCTCAGGCCGCCGCCACTGCCCTTTCGGCCACCACCACCACTCACCCGAAACCCTCCACACAAGCCACCACCACCCCACCATCTTTTACCACACCCAATCGCCCACGCCGTGGTCGTGGCCGTGGCAGGCCAGCTCCTCAGCCCCGGTCCAGCAACCAACCCACAAACAGCCCAGCCCACCCCTATATTGTTTTCCCTACTAGTTGGACTTCCAATCAGTGGGCCTCGCTTCTCAATAATTCCAAACAAGCCCAACCCCCTTGCCATATCCCTCTAAGCCCAACTCGCAAACTGCCCAGGGAATTCTCGGTCCACGCCCCGACCAGGCTCACCTTATCGGGTACTCTCCTACTGATATTGAACAGGCTCTTTACTCACTGGCGCTTAACCCGTCGGATCATGGTGTGATGGACACCGGTGCCTCCTCGCATTCTGCAAATGAACAAGGTATATATTCCCCGTCTAACTTTAATAAGTGCACTAATAAATTTATTGTTGTTGGTAATGGCATGTCTATACCTGTAGTGGCACAAGGTAACCAAGTCCTACCACCACCTTACCCGCCACTTATGTAGTCCCAAAATACTAGATCTTAAGTGTGCACTAGATTGTTATCAACTAGAAACACCTATTTGTTAGGTGTTTTAGTTGATTAATCAAGACAAGTTAAAGAACTAGATGAAGATTATAAAGACCGACACACAAGAAACATAAAGACACGATTCCATTAAAGATTCAGCAGTAAACACCATGGATAAGTTCGCACTATATGAAATAAGTTCGCACCTTTAACTTGTGCTCTCAAAGATACATCAAAAACCCTAAACCCTAGCTGCACAAATGAGCTTCTATTTATAGGGAAAACTGAGGACTGCGAACTTAACATTAAGTTCGCAGTCTCCGTGTGCTAAGTACGCAGCTTAGGGTTTTCAGCATAAACTATGCTATAATTACATGTCTAACCCTCCAATTCTAACACATAACAAAACATGGTTAAACCTGGTAACTGTGGTCTCATATAAACCCAACAATACTCCCCCAAAAAAAAAAAAAAAATAAAAAAAAATAAAAAAAATAAAAAAAAAAAAATAAATAAAAAAAAATTTAGGGTTTTTGATGTATCTTTGAGAGCACAAGTTAAAGGTGCGAACTTATTTCATATAGTGCGAACTTATCCATGGTGTTTACTGCTGAATCTTTAATGGAATCGTGTCTTTATGTTTCTTGTGTGTCGGTCTTTATAATCTTCATCTAGTTCTTTAACTTGTCTTGATTAATCAACTAAAACACCTAACAAATAGGTGTTTCTAGTTGATAACAATCTAGTGCACACTTAAGATCTAGTATTTTGGGACTACAATTTGGTATCAGAGCCTCTGTGCTCGAGATTGTATCTATCTAAAGATATCAAAACCCTCCTTGTTAGTTTTTACTTTCAAGTTTTTCAAAATTTTAATGTTTATCAAAGTTTGAATATTTTCATTGTTTTGCCTTAAAATCTCGTGAAAAGTGTTTCTAAGGTGTTTAAAAGTTATTATCTTCATTAGAAACATCATTCAAGAGCTTCAAAACAATTGAAAATCTCTTGGACATGTTTTTGGAAAGTTAAAAATTTTCACAGCCGAGTTTGCGCACTTAAGTGCGAACTTAGCTCAAAAATCTGCGAACTTGTTCTTGATTGTGAGTACTTGTTTCTTGCTTGTGAGTACCTGTCTCAAAAACTGAGTACTTGTTTCAAGCATTAATTACTTAATTTTGCGCACTTGTCTCATAAGTGTGAACTTGTTTCTTGCTTGTGAGTACTTGTTTCAAGAGTTGAGTACTTAGCTCATAAGTTGCATACTTGATATTTCAAGGTGTGCACTTATTAACAGCCACAGCTGCGCACTTAATCCAAAAGTGTGTGCACTTGTGTCTGTGTGAGCACTTAAATTTACACAAGGCTTTGTAGCTTTCTCTCTCCTGGCACCACAACTAGGGTTTCTGCATACTTATCTGAAATCTCTAGTTGGTGTGCGAACTTACTGAAAAGGTGCAATTTCTGAGCACTTGGCTAGGGTTACTGCGAACTTAAATCTTAAACGAGAGTTTAAGTGTCTGCGTACTTGTACAAGTGCGCAGGTTGATCAGTCAAGACTGAGTACTTGTGCTGCTCTGACTTGGCTGAACTGCGAACTTAAGCCAAAGTGTGTGTGCTACAGGGACTGCGTACTTAACAGGAGAATCAGGAACTTATCTTTGCTGTTTATCTGTTTCAGGTTTCCAAGAACTGCGAACTTAGACTGCAAACTGTGAACTTGAGCTGAGTGCGTACTTACCTGCGTACTTGTGGACTGTTTTGACTTTTCAAGGACTTTGGACTATAACTTGCTAATCAATTCAATCACAACCCTAAAATCAATCTAAAATCAACCTAAAATCAATCTTAAATCATGTCTGGTAACAACTCATTCCAAGTTAACCCCATAACTCAAGCTGAACTTGAAACCGGCACTATAACACGTATTCCCAAGTTGATGGGTGCAGAAGATTATGGCACATGGAAGAACAGAATGAAAGCTTTCTACTTTGTCAACGATCACACCCAATGGAACTCAGTCCAGCTCGGACCTCACATTCCCACCAGAACCACTGATGCTGGAGAAGTGTTCAACACTGATCCCACCACATACACTGATCTCGACAAACAACTGCTGCAGAGAGATCACAAAGCCTACGGTGCTCTCACCATGGCTTTGTCAAATGATGTTTACAATATGTTTGAAGAATACGGATCAGCGCACGATCTGTGGTTTGCTCTGAGTGAGTACTATGAAGGCAATGCTGAGATGAGGCAAAACAAACAAGATATGATTCAAAAGGAGTACGATATGTTTGGAAGTATTCGGGGTGAGAGTCTGTCTTCACACATTGACAGGTTCATGAATTTGTTGACCAAGATGAAGAAAGCGGGTATTCCTGTAAACAACCGCAATTCTATCAAGAAGCTGCTCGATTCTCTCCCAAAGGAGTGGAGTGTCCAATGTATGTTGATCAAAAAGGACTACTTGGATGCTCAGTCTACTTTGGCAGATCTCATAAACACTCTGAAATCATTTGAGATGGACATCACTAAAAGAGAAATGAATCAGACTGTCCCGAAGGTGACTCCAAGTAGTGCTATGAAGAATCTGGCTTTGATGGCCCCAATTGGTGATATGAGTTCAAGTTCGGTGCATTCGTATGTGGATTCTGCAGGGATTGGTAGTTCAAGTTCTGGGAAAGCTCCAATGTATTCTGAAAGGGCTGCAAAGACTCTAACTCCACAGGCTGCTAAACTAGCTGCTGAACATGTGGAACTGTTCAACTCTTTCATGAGCAGTTTTGAAGCGTTGAAGACAGGAGAGATTAAAAATGAGATGATGTCCCCAGAGGATATGTATCAGGTTGACCCAGATGACATGGAAGAGATGGATCTGAAATGGCAGATGGCTATGATCACTTTACGAGTGAAGCGTTTTCAAGATAGAACCGGAAGAAGAGTTGGTATGGGAAAGGCTGGGTTTGATAAGTCCAAGATCAGGTGCTACAACTGCAAGGTCCTCGGGCATTTCAAGTACGAATGCCCCACAATGAACCAAGCTGAAATCAAGCCTGCAAAAAGGTTGGTGGCTATAACCGATGGTAATGAGGGAAACGATAAGGAACCGCAAAAGGCTTTGGTTGTTGAAGACTTCGACTGGGGAGAAGAGGCCGCTGCTGCTGAAGTTGAGGTGAACAAAGCCCTGATGGCCACAATCTGCACCAAATCTTCAAATGGTGTAAACTCTGTTGAAGGATCGTCTGCTGAGGTTCTAAAGGGGGAAATGCAGAAGTATGCCGGGCTGAAGAGTGTGTTGACTGATGAGAAGGTGAATGATGAGAAAAGAGAGGAAGCGCTGATTGCTGAGAAGACTCCATCTGAGAAGGTCGCTGAGGAGGTGAAGAGTTCTTCTAAGAAAGCTGAGGAAAGGGACATGGTAAATATTCCTTTAGAAATTAAATCTAAACTGTGCTCACCTAGGTGTGTTACAGCTGTCGCATACTGTTTATCACACAACGGACGAGTTTTAAGAGAAATGGATGACATTCGTAAAATAAATACTGAAATGAAAGAAAATGAGTGGGCATATCAGCGAAAGTTAAATGCAACTCTAGCTGAAATGCAAACTTTAAAAGAATTTGTGCTTAAGAAAGATTTTCTGATAAACGATTTAACCTCAAAACTAGAGAAATCTAGAAATGAGACAACTCGTCTTCAAATTGTTGTGGATAAATGGAATGTGAGCAAACGGGCTCAAGCTGATATAATCGAATGTGGAAGACAATCATTCGTAAAGGATGGAATTGGGTATAAGGATAAGAATGGAATCGAAAGATCTCTATTCTTACCCTTGAGCCAAAGTGAATACATACCCATTCCATCACCTCATCCAAAAAATGACCTTTTTGAAAATAAATGTGATGAATCTGAGTCAAATACTAACATAAGTAAAAGTACTGCAGATGTGACCCAACAGGCTCAGGTGGAGGATGATGTGTGTTGTGGTGGCCAGACAGTGGGTTTAGGACATCCGGGTGCCAATTACTCAACAGTGAATTGGTTTATCTGGAACAATGAAAATTCGAAAAACAATTCTATTTTGGATGAATGTAAAACTTTAACTAAATCGGATGACTGTAATAGTTTGCCTAGGATGGATGACTGTAATAGTTTAACTAGGTTGGATGATTGTAAACTTGATTTGAAAGGGGCTATGGCTCCCGATGATAGGAAGCCTCCTATCAAACGATCTAATGTTTGTGTTGAAAATGTTATTCCTGTGTGTGTTGATCTTAATGCTGCATTCTCTGATGATAATCATGTGGTCAAACCATCTGTGTTTGTGCCAGAACTTAAGCGTAACAGGTTTGGGAAATTTCTCACTGAGGAAATCCCAGAATTTATCCCCTCATCCACAGATGTATCAGGTTCTGAAGAATCACAAAGTGAAACAGGTACCTCAAGTTCTGAAGAATCACTGAGTGATACAGAGAGCAGCTGCAGCTTAACTAATCTGGACATCAATGAAGAATCAAGCAGCAACAGGGAAGAATCAAGCTCAACCGAAAGCTCAAGATCAAACAAGATCAAGAAAAGAACATCACAACCATCATCATCCAAATCTTCTCCTAAGATCAAGCCTAAGCATTCTAAATGCTTCAGATGTGGAAAAGAGGGTCACGTGGTCAAGAACTGTCACATAAAACCTAAATCACAAAAAGATGTCAAAACACAAAACTCTTTTTCGGATCAATTAAGAAATCTTCAAGAAACCGTAAAAAGTTTTGTTAAAAATACACAAATTTGGAAGAAACAAGAGTCAACTTTGGGAGAAAACCATGACAGATCAAAACTTAAACAAACTTGGATTCCCAAAGTTACTTAAGTTTCAGGCAGAATCACCACTGTACATAGATTTTCTTTAGTTTAGCTTTGTTTCTCTTTTGTTTTTGTATGTGCAGAATAAATTACAAAAATGGCTGATAGCTCTCATGAGATATCTATGGCATGTCGACAGCGGCGCTTCAAGACACATGACAGGACTGAAAGAACTCCTCAAGAACTATCGGTTCATCGATGGAGAATTTGTAGCGTTTGCTGGGAATGAGAAGGGTGGAAAGATCGTTGGCATAGGAGATGTAGTCTCTGACGCGCTAACACTTGAGGACGTCAACTATGTTCCAGAACTGTGCTACAATCTTTTGAGTGTATCACAAGTCTGTGACAAAGGAATCTCAGTGTTGTTTAACGACATGGAATGCATCTTCCTAAAGCCAGGATTTAAACCATCCACTGACATGATCATGCTAAAAGCCCCCAGACAAAACAATACTTATGTGATAAACATGAGGGATGCCAAGTCTGAACAACCAATGACTTGTCTACTGTCAAAGGCATCCGAGTCAGAGTCACTGTTATGGCACAGGCGATTAGGTCATGTTAACTTTAAAAATATAAACAAACTTTCTAAACTTAATCTAGTCAGAGGTCTTCCTTCTAAGGAATTTCCCTTTTCTGAAAAATGTTTAGCATGTGCCAAAGGTAAACAACATAAGAAATCGCACAAGTCCAAAACAGTGAACTCTATTGACTCTCCTCTTCAATTATTACATATGGATCTTTTTGGTCCTATCAGTATAAAAAGCTTGGGTAAAAAGTCTTACTGTTTGGTGATTACAGATGACTTCTCTCGCTTTACTTGGGTGTACTTCTTGGAATTCAAGAGTGAGGCTGCTGAGACCTTGATGCTGTTCGTTCCTTTGATCGAGAATATAATCAAGTTGAAAGTAAAGTCAATCAGAAGTGATCATGGAACAGAATTCAAGAACCAAACTTTTGTGACGTTCTGCAGCGGGAAAGGAATTCATCTCCAATATAGTGCTACAAGGACTCCTCAGCAAAATGGAGTGGCTGAAAGGAAGAATCGTACGCTTATTGAAGCTGCCAGAACCATGCTCATTGACTCTAAGTTACCGATCATCTTCTGGGCAGAAGCTGTGAATACCGCCTGTTATGTTCTTAACAGGGTCTTGATTGTCAAGCCTCGTGGGAAAACAGCTTATGAATTGCTTTTCAAAAGAAAACCTCTCATTGATTATTTCAGGCCGTTTGGATGTTCTTGCACTCTTCTAAACAATTTTGAGAATATCATGAAGTTTGATGCTGTTGGAGACGAATGTTTCTTTGTTGGATACTCGTCTAGTCAAAAGGCTTATCGAGTATACAACAAACGCACCAAGATGGTTCTGGAATCCTTTTATGTTGACTGGCAAGAATCCAACTCCACCAACGTTGGAACCAGTCCTGACTGGTTCTTTGATGTGGATGTTGTGTTCAATCACTTTGTCATTCCCGAACAGCAAGCTCATGTAGAACCAGCTCCTGAAAATCAAGCCACAAGCTCTTCTCCCTTTGGAAATATTCTCTACTCTTCTGATGATGAAGTCGCACCGTTTACCACCCGTTTCTCTCCTCTGGTTGCTGATCCTATTGTTCCTCAACTTAATAATGGTGATACTACTGCTGAAACCTCTAACATTCCTGAAAGCACGTCAAATGCTGAAGGAACACAATCAAATCAGCAGTCTGTAAATGATCCATCCAGTTCTTCTACACCTGGAGACCATCTTTCGAACCTTCCTCTTCAAGTGCAAGAAGAAGAAAATATGGGATTCAAATCTTCTAAGAACCATCCAATTGAAAACGTCATTGGACCAATCAGTGAGGGTGTTCTTACCAGAAATCAGACAGACAAGCTCAACACCGCTCTCTCAGCTTTCCTATCTCAAACCGTTCCTTTCAGCATTGAAGATGCAGTTAGAGATGCAAGCTGGGTTGAGGCCATGCAGGAAGAACTATTTCAGTTCAGAAAGCTCAAAGTGTGGGAGCTCGTTGATCTGCCTGAAGGAAAATATCCTATTGGGACAAGATGGGTTTTTCGCAACAAGATGGATGAACGTGGCGTGGTAATCAAGAACAAAGCTCGTCTGGTTGTTCAAGGATTTCGTCAGCAGGAGGGGATTGATTATGAGGAAGTCTTCGCTCCAGTCGCTCGACTTGAAGCCATACGCATCTTCTTGGCATATGCTTCATATCGAAATTTTAAAGTCTTTCAGATGGACGTGAAGAGCGCTTTCTTATATGGGAAGATCAAAGAAGAAGTCTATGTGTGCCAACCGCCCGGATTCGAAGACCCTCATCATCCAAACAGATACTACAAGTTAGACAAGGCTCTCTATGGTCTCCATCAAGCTCCTAGAGCTTGGTATGAGACCTTGTCTTCATATCTGTTACAAAATGGATACACGAGAGGGAAGATCGACATGACCTTGTTCACCAAAGAAGTCAACAAACATTCTATCCTTGTTCAGATTTATGTTGATGATATTATCTTTGGTTCAACTGACGAACATTTGTGCAGGGAATTTGAAAGCATCATGAAGTCTCAATTTGAAATGAGCATGATGGGAGAACTATCATTTTTCTTAGGTCTTGAAGTCCAACAAAAGGAAGACGGTATTCTCATTCATCAAGCTAAATACACAAGAGACATTCTGGCGAAGTACAACCTGTCGGATTGCAAACCGTCCAACACTCCTTTTGCAGCTCAAACAACACTTGTACCAGATCTTGAAGGACCTTCTGTGAACCCGCACACTTACCGTTCTATGATTGGCTCCTTGATGTATCTTACAGCTAGCAGACCGGACATCATGTGGGCAGTTGGATGCTGTGCCCGCTTTCAGTCAAATCCAAAGCAATCTCATGAGACTGCAGTCAAAAGAATCTTCCGCTACCTCAAAGGAACACCAAAACTTGGTTTATGGTATCCTAAGAGTGACAATTTTGACCTAATTGCGTACTCTGATAGTGATCATGCAGGTTGCAGGATTGACCGAAAGTCTGTCTCTGGTGGCTGTCAATTTCTTGGAAACAGGCTCGTGTCATGGCAGAGCAAGAAACAGACCACTGTGTCTATATCTACCGCTCAAGCTGAGTACACAGCCGCATCCAGTTGTTGCTGTCAGGTGTTGTGGATCCAAAATCAGCTGTTGGATTACGGTTTGAATATCATGAGAACCCCAATCTACATTGATAATGATGCTTGTCGTGACATTGTGAAGAATCCAATTGATCATTCAAAAACTAAACATATTGAAATTCGGATTCATTCAATTCGCGATGCGCACGACAAGGGGTACATACAGGTGTTGCCTATCGATACTGCTGATCAAAAGGCAGATATCTTTACCAAAGCTTTCGACAAAACCCGTTTTCGTCAGTTGGTAACTTGGTTAGAAATGATCAACTTTGAATGATTAAAAAAAAAAAAAAAAAAAAAAAAAAAAAAAAAAAAAAACTTTACTTTGTGAATAAATCATAGAAAAATCTTATGTTTTAAAATAAAATAAAGATTTTTGGGGGAGAAATAAACCGGTAGATCCATGAATTTGCAAGTTTTAAAAACTTTTTCAAAACAATCAAGAAATGATAGAGACTAATCATATTTGTCAGCATGTGAATAGGACCCAGAGGACGTTGTGGCTTCAAGCAACGACATGTCGGTAGATTCAGCCTGGAATTGAGTAAACTGCTAAAAGATGACAAACTAAAAGTCTACACGAGGTGCTGGATTCCCACTGTGCTTCAGGCTTGCACAAGCTGAGTCCGGTCATACACAGGTTGAGAGATCAAAAGACACAGAAAATTTTGTGCATAAGCAATCAAAAGACACCTAAGAGTGCAAGCTACCAAAGCGGGGCTATTAAAATCAAAATGAGCAACAAAAGACACGCAATGTTAGTGACGTGCAAACATATAGATAGCTCAAAAAGCAATCAGATGATCATCTTCTCTGCTTATGGGAACATAGACCTGAAGCTCTCATCATCTGATTGACATAATGATCATCTTCTCTGCTTATGGAAACATAGACCTGAAGCTCTCATCATTATATCTCAATAAACCTTGAGGATTGGTAGGCTTACACCTGGCACAAGTGGGGTCCATCAACATGTCGTCAATATTACCAAAACATGATAAAGATCATCATATAAAGTATGTTGAAAGACGAGAGGCATGGATTTAAGTGGACAAATATACCGACAGTTTTTCTTGGGCTACAGCTATCCAAAGGAAAGTTGAAACGTGGTCTGGCAGGTATGACTGGTATGATCTTGATGCAAAAGGTGAGAAACGGTTGATCTCTAAACTCAAATCTTTGGTTAAAAAGGCTATTTTGTTGATTGTGGGCCTGCGCACTTAAAAGCTTTCTTTAAAACTCTTAATTGGGCCTGCGCACTTAAATGCTTTCTTTAAAACTCTTAACTGGGCTCGCGTACTTGACTGGGCTCTTGGGCCTGCGCACTTAAATGTCAAGTACGCGGCCCAAACCTAATCCCTATAAATACACAGTAATTTTCTCTTTTTACTTTTTATTCAAAATTTTCAAACCCTAATTTTTCATCTCAGCCACCGTTGAACCGTCGTCTTCTTCCCAAAACCACCACTAAACCACCGTTTGTACCACCACCTATTGATCCATTTCATCTATTCTCTTTCGTGTTTGTGTGTTTGATTAAAGGTAGTTCAGTGATTCTAACCAATTTCTTCGTGTATAACAGGATCTGAGGATTGAAATCAGTAAAATCAGTTGATGTTTGGGGTTGTTGATGAACTGCGCACTTAAAACTTGTAGATCTGCGCACTTGTTTCATATGAATGCGCACTTGCTTCATATGATTCAAGAATCAAAACCCTAATGTAACTGCGTACCTAAGTGTGAACTTGAAATCCTAAACGAAGGTTTAGGTGGCTGCGTACTAGTCTAGTACGCAGACCTGATCACCCTTCCCAAGCCGTTACCATGCCCGAGTCAGGTCACTGCGCACTAAACCTTTCCGAGCAAAACAAAGTGCGCACTTAGGTTACCTGTAACCTGACCTGACCTGTTGATTTGAACTGCGAACTTAATGAATCTGTGGACTTAATCTTGGACCAAATTGTTGACCAGTGATTTGACTTTTCAGGACATTTGACCGGACTACGTAACTTGACTAATTCATCCTTAAAACTGAAACTGGACTCATATGACTATTAAAATGAAAAACGAAACATATCATATACACGTCAAAATCTAATCCATAAAATAAACAACACACGTAAAACCAACTTAAAACCAAACCTAGTCTAAGTACGTCGTCCGTCAAAGAAAATGAAGTGTCTGTCATTAGTCAATTCAAAATCAAAATTCTAACTTAATTTTCGTGCACGTGTCCAAAACAGATGGCTCTTGAATGGGATCCTAGGGGAATGCACAACCAGGCGATAATTCTGGAAACTGATGACTCAAAGTTTCGAGACGTTGTTGCATGGATCAGGAGAAGCAGGATCGGATATGCAGTAGAGCAGCAAGTTGAAGTCTACAGTTCTCACATCGAAGACTTCTGGAGATCTGCTAGAGTGGAAACAGTGGCTCGTGTCAAGAGAATTAAAGCCACAGTCAGAAACAAGGCAGTTATCATCACAGAAGACACAGTGAGAAAGGTTCTAAGATTTCAGGATCAACCAGAGACTGTCAGATCTTTACCGAAGACTGTGATCCATCAAGAGTTCTTAAACTTTGGATACAAAGGAGACTTCGATGCAAGAGGTGATATCAAAAAGAGCCATTTGACCAGAGACTGGAAGCTTATCTGTCACGTATTTCTGATGTCCTTGTGTCACCGAAAAGGGGGTTACAATGCACTCAGTCCCGACTGGGCAACTGCCATGATTAAAGTCTGCAAGAATGAGCCTTTTAATCTGTCGGGATTGGTATTTGATTGTATGGTGAGGAATGCTCAAGCTGAGAAGAAGAAGTGGACCATGTATCCCCGATTTGTACAGATGATGATTAACTCGCAGCATGAGGATCTGCCCCTTGGTGATAAATACGGTTTTGCCAAAGGTGCACGATTCTTCACTGAGTGCAACACACCTGATTGGGAACCCCTGCTGGAAAGCATGTACTCTGCTCAACGCTATCCAGTTGTTATGAAGCTGTACAGTGAGATGAAGAGAAGAAGACAATATGCTGCAAGAACTCAACAACAAACTGCAACCGAACCTGAACCTACTGAACCTGCCCCTACTGTACCTGCTACCACTGTACCTGCTACAACAGTGCCTCAGCACACTGCTGAAGAAGTTGCTCGAGAAAGAACTGTTGGTAAAAGAGCAGCATCTGATCCAGTTCCTCAGAGGCCGACCAAAAGAAACAGGCCTACTGGTTTACTACAGGAAGGGAGAGAATCATTGACTCCCGAGGAACTTGAAATAGCTGAGGCTGCCAGACAGAATGCTGAAATTGCAAAGGCAGAAAGAAGAAGGAGGAGAGAACAGCTGCCCGAGTCTGAAAGACCACGGGTCATGACAGAAGAAGATGAGGAAAATGAAGCGATTTTGGAGTCAATGTTTGGTGTGGAGGGTCAACCTGGGCCTTCCACTGACAGGCCAGGGCCCTCTACTGCCAGGCCTGGTCATTCATCAGCTAGACCTCCTATTCCCAAGCCTCCCGCAAAGAAACAATCAGTACCTTCCTCGTCAGTTCCTGGTGCATCTCGTCAAAAACCGGTGCATCAGGAATTGTATGAGAAGTTATCTAAGGAGGTGGGAAAGAATGCTGCCAAGGAAATCTGTATGTTGAAGAATCAGATCTATAATAATCAGGAGTTGAGAAAGAAGCTAAAGAAGTTGAAGCACAAGAACCGAAGTCTTGAAAAGGTGGTTAAAGATCAGCGCTATCTGATAAAGTTTCAGACTGAGGTACAGATGAAGATGTTTGATATGCTTCAAGAGTTAAAAACTCAGGGTACCGTTGCTCCAAAATTGACGTTTGATGAAGTGTTTGATTTCGGGAAATTTATGGAAGATGAAAAAGAGAAAGAAAGAAAGGAGGAAGAGAGTGATGTAGATGAGATCAGTGAAGACGAGATGCCTGAGACGTTTGTAGAAATAGGTGCGGGGGAAAACACAGTGTATGAAATGGATGATGGGTATGTATTGGATCCTGAGAAAGCAAGTTGGTTTCCAAGAAGACCAATCACCATTCCTGCGTTGCACCAGACCATTCACCATACTCGTGCATCTCATCAGGAAAGAGTCGTCTGCTGGGGCTATGATGGGTTCAAACGTCTTTTCTTTGTGAAGCGAAGGGGAGGTGTTATTCAGTATTTCAAGGGAAGACCGAATTTGAAGACCCTTCCAAGATGGGACATTCGAGAGATGTGCAGAACACCTTTTCTAAACCATTCTGGGTGTACCAATGCTGACTCGGTGTCTGTGTTTATTGAAGATGAGTGTGCCCGTGATTTCAAAAACTGGAAGCCACAGAAGCCGAGGCGAAGGATGTCGAAGAAAAGAATTGATCCTGCAACCGGACAGGGAATGATAACCTATGTGATAGACCCTCCAGATGTCGTCACTAGGGTTCCCATTCGTCCAGAGCTTCCTGTACTTTTGGCAGATTTCAAGAAGTGGTTTTATGATAGCAGAACCGGTGAAGCTGTAATCAAACTGAGAGATGATACAGAGGCATTGAGAATAGTTGATCCAGTGGACGTGTTTGCTCTGAATCCATCTGATTTAACTACTCTTTTTGCAAATCAGATAAATGTTGGTGCTGGTAATGTGTTATTTGAGGAAGCTGTCTTGTTTAGAAGAGCTGTGGAAAGAGCGCTGAAGCGAAAGCAAGAACTGATCGATCTGGTGGCGAAGATCAACGCAGCTGACAAAGCGAAAGATGATAGAGCGCTAGCTGCTGCTGCTGCTGCTGCTGCAAAGAAATCAGAAGCTGAAGCTACTTCAGAGGTTCAAACACAAGCTTCTCCAGCAACAGTTGATCCAGAACCTGAGCCTTCACAAGTACCACCAGTCTCTCCAAGCACAGCTCCAGAGACTCAGCAAGATCAAACAACTGTAGATCTAGCTGAGTTATTCATTCAAGAGCCACCCACTGAAGTGCCATCCACTGAAGAAACACATGCTGAAGCACCTCACACTGAAGAACCAATCATTGAAGAAAGCATAGTTCAAGCACTCCCGGCACAGCAAGCAAGAGAAGAGGGGGAGTTGAGTGATGTCGAGATAGATTGATTGTGTAGTACTGGTAGCTGTGGTCTAGGGGGAGTATTGTTGGGTTTATATGAGACCACAGTTACCAGGTTTAACCATGTTTTGTTATGTGTTAGAATTGGAGGGTTAGACATGTAATTATAGCATAGTTTATGCTGAAAACCCTAAGCTGCGTACTTAGCACACGGAGACTGCGAACTTAATGTTAAGTTCGCAGTCCTCAGTTTTCCCTATAAATAGAAGCTCATTTGTGCAGCTAGGGTTTAGGGTTTTTGATGTATCTTTGAGAGCACAAGTTAAAGGTGCGAACTTATTTCATATAGTGCGAACTTATCCATGGTGTTTACTGCTGAATCTTTAATGGAATCGTGTCTTTATGTTTCTTGTGTGTCGGTCTTTATAATCTTCATCTAGTTCTTTAACTTGTCTTGATTAATCAACTAAAACACCTAACAAATAGGTGTTTCTAGTTGATAACAATCTAGTGCACACTTAAGATCTAGTATTTTGGGACTACAACTTAAACTTAACCAAGTCCTTTTTGCACCCAATATAATTAAAAACCTTATTTCTGTCCGTCGCCTTACAACTGACAACTTAGTTTCTGTTGAATTTGACCCATTTGGCTTTCTTGTGAAGGATCTCAAAACTCGGGCTCCTATCCTACGATGCAATAGCACCGGCGATCTATACCCTCTCACTGAACCGCTTCCTCTCAAGAATACACAACCAACTTCGTTTGTTGCTGTTTCTCAAGATCGCTGGCACCAGCGTTTGGGTCATCCAGGAAATAATTTGTTAGAGTCTTTAAAACTTTCATCTTTTGTTGACTATGGAAAACACAATAAATCACTTTGTCAGTCTTGCATTTTTGGCAAAAGTGTTAAATTGCCCTTTTATGATTCTGTTAATGCTACTCGTGTTGCTTTTGACATTGTTCCCAGTGATTTATGGACATCCCCCATACTTAGTACGGGTGGCCATAAATATTATATTTTGTTCTTAGATGATTTTACTAATTTTCTTTGGACGTTTCCTTTGTCAAATAAATCTCAAGTCTTTGACACATTTGCCACATTTCATGCCTTAATCCAAACCCAATTTGAACGTAAAATCAAACAGTTTCAATGTGACAATGGTAAAGAATATGCTAATCAACACTTTTACAATTTCTGTAATCATAATGGTATGCAATTTCGGTTTTCCTGTCCCTATACCTCGTCCCAAAATGGCAAAGCGGAACGCAAAATCCGCACCATTAACAACATGATCCGCACCCTCCTTGCCCAAGCCTCCCTACCCCCCAACATGTGGCATCATGCCCTTGAAACCACCACCTATCTCCTTAATATCTTACCCAGCAAACTTCATAATTTTAAATCCCCCACCTCTCTTCTTTACAACTGCACCCCAGAATACGAACACCTTCGGGTTTTTGGGTGCCTTTGTTACCCACTCGCTCCTTCCACCAAAATTCACAAACTTAATTTTCGGTCCCAACCTTGTGTCTTTCTTGGCTATCCCACTAGCCATAGAGGCTACAAGTGCCTTGATCTCACCTCTCATCAGGTCATCATTTCCCGCCATGTTTATTTCGAAGAGTCCGTTTTTCCCTATGCCATTCAATCCCCTACCGTCACCCCATCGTATGAATTCCTTAATCCCACCATCAATCCCTTGGTGTGGGAGCACCTTCAATCCACTCGCAAAACTCCTTCCACCTCTCCAACATCATCTCAGACCAACACCAATCCTTCTTGCACACCTTTGACTACCCCTCGGCCCACTGATCCCTCTCTCACCAGCCCACCACTCACTACTGGCCCAACCATCAATCCCACCCAGCCCACTCCTACCACACCCTCCTTTACTCACACTCCTCAGCCCACTCCTTCGGCCCATGACCAACCAGGCCCATCTACCCTTGGACCCTCTCCATCCGGTTCATCCACAACCCCCAGGCCCACGGCCAACCCCGTCTCGAGTCCACCAGCCCCCTCACCCACCTCGGCTCCGTCTGTACCACCCCCACCACCCCCTCCTCCTGCTCGTACGATCCATACTCGTTCCATGAGTGGGATTCACAAGCCCAAACACCACTTTACACTCCATACCTCCACCACTGTCCCAATTCCCAAAACTCCACAGGTTGCCTTGTCCTCTCCAGAATGGTACAATGCCATGTCCAATGAGTTTAGTGCCCTTATTAAAAATAAGACCTGGGAACTTGTACCTCGGACCCCTGATATGAATGTTATACGTTGCTTGTGGTTGTTTAAACATAAATTCAGGTCAGATGGCAGTTTGGAACGGTATAAAGCAAGGTTGGTCTGTGATGGTTGTAAACAGCAGACGGGTATTGACTGTGGTGAAACGTTTAGCCCGGTGGTTAAGCCTTCTACTATTCGGCTGGTTCTCTCTTTGGCTCTCTCCAAGTCCTGGCCAATTCACCAGTTGGACGTCACTAATGCGTTCCTCCATGGCAACTTGGAAGAGACTGTGTACATGCATCAACCCATGGGGTTTCGCCACAAGGAGTTTCCTGATCATGTCTGTCGGCTCAAGAAGTCCTTATATGGACTTAAACAGGCTCCACGAGCCTGGTACCAGCATTTTACTGATTTTGTGCTTTTGCAGGGGTTTCAACAAAGCAAGTCGGATAACTCTCTTTTCATCTATCACCATGGTTCCGAGATTGCTTACCTACTCATCTATGTGGACGACATCATCCTGACCACTTCCTCTGAGGCACTTCGGTCACGGCTTCTTTCCATCTTGTCAGGAGAATTCGCCATGAAAGATTTGGGTCCCTTGTCTTACTTCTTGGGCATTCAGGTTACTCGCGATGGGAACAAAATGTTTCTTTCTCAGCAGGCTTATGTTAAAGACATCATTCATCGCGCTGGCTGGATTCCTGCAAACCTGTCGCTACCCCTGTCGATACTCAGTCTAAGTTATCGGCCACCTCTGGGCCGCCTCATGATGATCCTGCCACTTTTCGCAGTCTTGCAGGTGCCCTACAGTATCTCACTTTCACCAGGCCAGACATCTCATATGCTGTTCAGCAGATTTGTATGCATATGCATGACCCCCGACAGGACCATTGGAACGCTTTAAAGCGTGTCATTCGTTATTTACAGGGTACCTCTGACCATGGACTCCATCTGGGTCCGGTCCCTCGTCTCTCGCTGGTTGCCTACACAGATGCCGATTGGGCTGGTTGTCCTGACATCAGACGCTCCACGTCCGGGTTTTGTGTCTATTTTGGCGACAACCTCATCTCCTGGTCGTCTAAACACCAGTCTACGATCTCCCGTTCCAGTGCTGAAGCAGAATATCGCGGGGTTGCGAATGTGGTGGCTGACATTTGCTGGTTGCGCAACCTCTTACTTGAGCTTCGGCATCCTCTTTCACGGGCCACTTTGGTTTACTGTGATAATGTTAGTGCTGTCTATCTCTCGGGCAATCCCGTTCAGCATCAACGAACTAAACACATTGAGCTCGACATACACTTTGTACGTGAACAGGTACAACGGGGTCACATTCGAGTTCAACATGTCCCTTCTCGTCATCAAGTTGCGGACATTTTTACTAAAGGTCTTCCTCGCGTTCTATTTGAAGATTTCAGATCCAGTCTCAGCATCGGTCCGCCCGACGTTTCGACTGCGGGGGTGTATTAATATATGTGTATATATTTAGATATTGTATTGTAATTATGGTGTAACAATCTTCCTCAATTATAGGAGATTGACTATTGTATTTATATTTGTTATTGAATCAATTATTCAGTAACCTACAGTTATACAAAAAAGATCTACTTAAGAGTTTCTCTTTTATTCACCACACGAAGAAACTAATTAATCATTTCTCTAAATTAAATTTCCAAATTGTTAAATTCCATGAGTCCCCTAAGCCATACTCATAGAAAAATTGTCCCATTTCGACCACCCAAAACTAGAAGCGTTCATTCTATAAATCTACGTGTGGCTGATTTGTCAGATTTTTTGCATCGGTTGATCGAACCATATCCAAAGTCATAAGACGGTATGACCTGTTTTAACTCAAAATAAAAGGTTAGATATTTTAAATTGTTACAAAACTCCATCTATCTTATTAACTATTCTCAAAACTACCATCACTGCTACAAAACTAGGTATATGCAACATAATTTTGTTACGTAAAATTAATGTCACACGGTAATCTGGTGACGTATTATAACAAACCGTCTCTTGTACCATTAATATTGTCCTCTTTACCAGATGGGGTGAAGCGCACGGATTTGATTTGTTGTCGGTTGCCTTGATGGAAACTTCTGAAGAGGTCGCTCTACGCTTAATGTGAAGTTTTCATATTCTTCACAGCTAATGTGTTGAGAACACGTTGTTTATTAAAAGACATGAAATTTCTTATGAACAAAAAATCTTTTATTGTCACGAACAATGTAGATTTTTTCTAAAGTATTACAATCGACCATGCTTATTAGCTCTTTATAGTTACATGGATTTATGACGGAAAGGTGGAATTTTTTAAACTACTAGCAATCTCTTTATGTATATAATATATAAGAATTATAACGTAAAATATGGAATTATTTAGTAGACCACACAAAGAAAGACACTACGAAAACCAATTGAAAAAATCAGTATAATAATATAAAAGGAGAATGACCAATATTAACATCTTTTCCATGCTTATTATTCTACTATACTCATGTACCAATATTCATATTCAATTCTCTACACATCTTTTTACAAACATATATACCAACCGCAATAATCTAAATCTATATATATACATGCACAAATATTCAAACAAAGCAAAGGGTGTGTTTCATATACATCTTGTGCTACTTGTTCTAAGAAGCTTCACCTAAAACATGAGTTCTCCGACAAAGTTGCCGGAGAAGAAGCAGTCGATTACAATAATATTCCGGTATGCCGACTGGCTCGACAAAGTGCTCATATTGTTGGGCACAATTGGAGCCATTGGAGATGGAGCCTCTACAAATGTTTTACTACTTTTTGTTAGCCGTTTGTTTAATCATTTGGGCTATGGAAGAGGTGTTCAACAGAATCCGGAACACTTCATGAGTGAAATCGGAAAGGTTAGCTAGCATGCATTTTATTCTAGCTAGGCTATGGCTTGTTTCGTCGAAAATAAGTTTTATAGTCTTTGTTATGTTGTTTTGAGGTGGCAATTCCTCACACGACCATGTAAAACAACATGAATATATACTGTATGAAAATAATCTGGTTTTTGGTTGTCATATCTAACATGTTTAATAAACAGATGGTGTTTGGGTCCAGTTTCTTCACCTGTTTAATTAAAGGGTCGTGTTTTGGTTGATCTGTCTAACCCAACTCATTTGTTTTTGTTTGTGCTTTGTACAGTGTAGTTTAGCTTTTGTATATATTGGATTAGGAGTTATGCTTATGGCTTTTATGGGTAAGCTTCACTTTAATTTCCTATGTTTAATCTTGTCAAATAAGCATAAAAAAACCAAATAACAATATTATCTAAACTCGGTTTTCATTATTTGTGGAAATCGTCGTTTATAGAAGGATATTGCTGGAGTAAAATAAGCGAACGACAAGTTCTTAAGATTCGATACAAGTATTTGGAGGCTATTTTGAGACAAGAAGCAGGTTTCTTTGATTCACAAGAAGCAACTACTTCAGAGATCATCAATAGCATTTCCAAAGACACCTCCCTCCTACAAGAAGTCCTTAGTGAAAAGGTAATAACACTAAACACTCGGTTATCGTATAAAATAGTTGATTTATGGGTTATGTTCGTCTCCAACATGTTGAATTATTGAAGGTAACTTTCATAGTTAGTACCCATGACCTCTTGGTCTAGTAGTATGGTGTCCCACTTTACAAATGTGAAGTTGTGGGTTTAAATCCTTGCAAATGCATGGTTAGGTGGAAATAAGGTGGTATAAATATTTGACATTAAAAAATTTTAAAAAAAAAAACTATCATAGTTAGTGAGACATGAAAAAGTTGCCACAAGCCCACAAATCTATCTTTAATATGTTTGTTTTAAATCGTTCTAGGCAAAGATTCTAACTATCATTGTAATAATGAGTTTCTTAGTCATATTATTATTATTATTATTATTATTATTATTATTATTATTATTATTATTATTATTATTATTATAAATTTTTGTTTGATTATTAAGTGTTTAACAACCAACCCACTCTGGCCCGACCCATTAAAACTTGGACCTAATTTGATCCACTACAACAGTCAGAATCATAATCTCTCGGTCGAAGGACTACATATAATTATTTCATTTAAAAATATTCTAAAAAATATTGCTTTTTGATGATAACATGAATCTGTCCATTATTATTTTTTAATATTATAACAAATATTGCTTTATGTGTATAAAAATTATATTCTGATACCTTTTGTCTTCTTTTTTTATATATATATAAAAAAAACGTTTTTCTCAAAAATTTTACCAGAGTACAACTAGAAGGTCAAACTCATGTTTTCGTTAAAAATTCCCTAATCTCTTTTATATAGTGAGTTCCGGTAAATTTAGACGAAACATCAGCGGACCCTCCTTACCCTCCCTTACGCAATAGCATCATTACTGCATCCGGCACCCGCTTAACCCACCCATTTTTTAATTTTCATCCTCCATAACCATCATACTAATGTTGTGTTTCGCTACGTTGTAGGTGCCAAAATTCTTGATGCACACATCGATTTTCTTATCAGGACTAGCATTTTGCACATACTTCTCGTGGAGACTGTCACTAGTAGCGTTCCCGACGCTAATTTTTTTAATAATCCCGGGCCTTATTTATGGAAAATACCTCTTATACTTGTCGAAAAAATCGTTCCAAGAGTATGGTAAGGCGAATAGTATCGTGGAACAAGCGCTTGCTTCTATAAAAACCGTCTATGCATTCACTGCTGAGAAGACGATTGTTAACAAGTACTCAACAATCCTGGACTGCACAACGGATATGGGATTGAAGCAAGGCATTGCTAAAGGTCTTGCAGTTGGGAGTACGGGGCTTTCTTTCGCGATATGGGCGTTACTCGCTTGGTATGGAAGTCGTTTGGTTATGTATAAAGGCGAAAGCGGAGGGCGAGTGTATGCAGCCGGGCTTTCTTTCATTTTGGGTGGATTGTAAGCATTTTTTTTCATTATTTTTCTTAAACAATTCAACCCGTCAACCCAACTGAACCGCCTTTTTCAAACTAGTTTTCGACGTGATCAAATAATAAAGAGAAAATTACCAAAATAAACATTTGACCAACAAAAATTACCAAAATAAACATCTACTGTGTCTAAACAACAGGGACGTGCTACTTTTTGCGTCTACCAATCAGACGATTACACGTGTAAAGTCTACAGACACTTTAATTTTTAAGGTCTCTGCCTCTAACCTTTAGACGCGAGGCTGTTGTTTAGACGCAAAAATGATCACTAAACAAAGTTTCGCGTCTAAAGAATATCCATGAATTAAAAAAAATTTTTATAAGAATAGGTGTTCATTTTTGCGTGTAAACAACATCCTCGCGTCTAAATGTTAGACGTAGAGACCTTAAAAATTGAAGTGTCTGGAGACTTTACACGTGTAATCGTCTGATTGGTAAACGCAAAAAGTAGCTCGTCCCTGTTGTTTAGACGCAGTATATGTTTATTTTGGTAATTTTTGTTGGTCAAATGTTTATTTTGGTAATTTTCTCAATAATAAAACCTCGTCTTATATTTGCAGATCACTTGGGATGGCATTACCAGAACTGAACCACTTCACAGAAGCATCAGTAGCAGCATCAAGAATATTCCACAGGATCGACCGAATCCCAGAAATCGACGGTCATGACAACAATGGGCTGAAACCCGATACGATTAATGGTCAAATAGAATTCGAAAACATCGAATTCACATACCCTTCTAGACCAAACTGCATTATTCTAAAAGAATTTAACTTAAAAATCGATGCGGGAAGCACCGTTGCTCTTGTGGGAGCAAGCGGGAGTGGTAAATCGACCGCCATTGCTCTAGTTCAACGGTTTTATGATGCGGATCGCGGTGTTGTTCGTGTTGATGGGATGGATATAAAGAAACTGCAGTTGAAGTGGTTGAGAGGACAAATGGGATTGGTTAGTCAAGAACATGCTTTGTTTGGAACATCTATTAAGGAAAATATTATGTTTGGGAAGATTGATGCAACCATGGAAGAGGTTATTGCTGCTGCAACTGCTGCTAATGCTCATAATTTCATCCGTCAGCTTCCTGAAGGATATGAAACAAAGGTAAACTTCAAAATATGACACAAACATCCCATCGAAATAATTAGGTTTTGGGTTATATTAAATATTTGGTCCTGTTGGCGTTGACATGTTTAACTTGTTTAATTAAACATGTCAACCCAACAACCCATTTACAACTGGTTTGACATGTTTATTACAATCCACCAACCCATTTAACATTCTACAACTTAATTACAATTCATTTGCAACCGTCAACCTGTTTAACTTATTTAGATAATGAGTTAGATATGTTGTGTTTGGGTTACATGATTTTAACTGTGTCTACGTCTGGGTAGATATCATTGGCAAATCTTGAACTGTGTTTTTGGTAAAATCTAGGGGATCGGACTAAATACATATAAAATTTTCAAAGGGGTGAGGGGGGGGGGGGGGGGGGTGGTTGAGGAGGCTAGGGCCCATTTAAAGTTTCGCCCCTAGTAGATATGTGTTTTAGATGAATAAAATATATGGTTTCAATGATTCGGCCCGCTAACCTAACCCGATTGACACCCCTAGAAACGAGTTAAATAGATCAACAAGGAAAAAGTTTGCAATCGTACACACTAAAGAGGTGTTTTGACACTGTGTTTCGAGGGCGATTACATGATTATTGCATGCTTAAGTTATAAGTACTCGTACCATTTCGACCCACATTAGAAAATGAACCATTTCCCCGGACTCATTTTGACCTGTTACCCAACAGACCGCCCTTCTAGCGTTACTTGTCTCGCCACAAGGATTAACGAGTTTGTTGATTTTGTAGGTTGGCGAAAGAGGCGCGCTTTTATCAGGTGGACAAAAACAAAGGATCGCTATTGCTCGAGCGATCATCAAGAATCCTGTGATTCTTCTTCTTGATGAAGCTACAAGTGCACTTGATTCAGAATCCGAAAAGCTTGTGCAAACTGCTCTTGATCAAGCTTCCATGGGAAGAACCACAATGGTAAAAATATTATTCTTTTCAGTTTCATAAAATCAATCAATAAGTGTATGTTTAAGCACACACACTAAATGCACATTGTTGATATTGATAGGTTGTTGCACACAAACTCGCGACTATACGAAATGCAGATGTGATTGCTGTGATGAGCGAAGGTAGTGTAATCGAACAAGGCTCACATAGCGATTTGATCAATAGTAACTCGGGTCATTATGCTCGGTTAGTAAAACTTCAAAGGCAATTTAGTTCTTTTAATGAACATGAGAATAGTACCCCATTAGCAGTAAGAAGCAGTGCTTCAAGGTTAAGCACTTCTAAATCAAGCCCGGCCATGTTCGATTCGCCACTGCCTTGTAATGATGATTTACAGTCGCTATCATCGTCGAACTACCCTCCACCGTCGTTTTCTAGGCTCCTTTTGTTAAACTCGCCAGAATGGAGACAAGGGGTGATCGGCAGCCTTGCTGCCGCAGTGTTTGGGGCGGTTCAACCAGTTTACGCATTGACAATAGGAGGAATGATTTCGGCGTTTTTTGTAAAGGATCACGAAGAGATGAACGCACGAATTAGAACTTATTCGATAATTTTCTGCTCGCTTGCGGTCATCTCAATTCTTGTTAATCTCTTACAACATTACAACTTCGCTTACATGGGCGAACAGTTAACAAAAAGGATTAGATTAAAGATGCTCGAAAAGATCTTGACATTTGAACCAGCTTGGTTCGATGATGAGCATAATGCAACCGGCGCATTGTGTTCTAGGCTAAGTAATGAAGCTTCAATGGTTAAGTCGCTTGTGGCTGACCGAATGTCATTACTAATCCAAACGGGCTCAGGTGTCTTAATCGCGATGATTATGGGCCTAGTCGTCGCTTGGAAGCTTGCACTTGTGATGATCGCGGTTCAACCCCTCACGATTCTTTGTTTCTATGCAAGAAAAGTATTGTTGTCTACAATGTCAGCTAACTTTATCAAGTACCAAAACCAAAGTACTCAAATAGCTGTTGAGGCGGTTTATAATCATAGAATCGTGACTTCGTTCGGGAGTTTAGGCATCGTTCTTCAGATATTCGATAAGGCTCAAGATGGGCCGAGAAAGGAAGCGAGAAAAAAGGCATGGTTAGCCGGTATAGGGATCGGTTTGGCTCAAGGTTTAACCTTTATTTGTTGGGCTTTGGACTTTTGGTATGGAGGGAAGCTAGTTGATGGTGGTGAGATATCAGCTGGAGATGTGTTCAAGACTTTCTTTATATTGATCAGTACTGGAAAAGTTATAGCTGATGCTGGAAGTATGACTTCTGATATCGCCAAAGGGTCCACGGCTGTTGCTTCCGTCTTCTCCATTTTCGATCGCCAGTCGCTCATCTCGAGCAATGTAAATGTAAGTATATGTGAACCCGATAAGTTAGTTTCTAATAATTCATGATATTGATTAGAATATTGCCGCAGTTGTAAGTAGATTTTAGATCTTTGTTATTCATAGTTTAGCTGTATAAACCAGTGGCGAATCTTTACCCGAAACTTCGGGGGGGTTAAAAGTCACCGAGGGATCGGAAGTCACTAGTTTCGGGGGGTCGAAACCTTATATACCAAAAAATTTCTATACGAAAACTATATAATCGGAACTTCTGAGAGAAAATTCGGGGGGAAGGGGGGGGGGGGGGGGGGCGTCCCTCCCCGCCCCTTAAAAGGATCGCCACTGGTATAAACGTTTTTTGTTGAAATCTTTTTTTGTATCTTTTAAGGATAAAAAGGAAGTTTTTCGAAAAATATTTTTTCTTTCGTTGTTGTATTGGATTTCACCAAATGAAAACGACTCATTTAATTTTGCGTGCACTCCTTTACAGGACGAAAGCGAATCCAACGGCGCAAAGTTAGAAAACCTGAGTGGCGGAATAGAGATCAAGAAGGTAGATTTCGCGTACCCAGGGAGACCCGAGACCCCAATCTTACGAGACTTTTGTTTAGAAGTGAAGCCGGGAACAAGCATCGGGTTGGTAGGCAAAAGCGGGTGTGGGAAGTCCACTGTAATCGCGTTGATCCAACGATTCTACGATCCAGATAGAGGGACAGTGAAGGTTGATCGAGTAGACATACGAATGCTGAACATAGAATGGTATAGAAAGCATATGGCACTCGTTAGTCAAGAACCTGTTCTGTATTCAGGCACAATTCGTGATAATATTATCTTTGGAAAGCTGGATGCATCAGAAAATGAGTTGATTGAGGCTGCTAAAGCTGCAAATGCTCATACTTTTATCTCGTAAGTATACATAACTATCTACTTAGTTTTATTTATAAACAAAATATTTTCAGATCCGGACTGAACGTACGGGTCCACTGTTTGGACTGGTCGGACCCGATGTAAGAACCGAATGACGTCCTATATTAAACAAATAGAGAAAAATTAATCAAAATATGGTTCGACCACCTCAAAATTCTGGTCCGACCGGATTAGGCTCTAGCTCCCAATCCAGTCTGGATTTCAAAACCAATGTTTTCAGAAGGACCGGACGTCGAACCGGAGTCCCTGGTGGTTCATCTGTCCGACCGGTTCAACGAACCGGCCCAAAAAACGATTCAAAACCCCAAACAATAAAAAAAACCCGGTCTGGTCCGGGTTTCAAAACCTTGTTCAAAAATTGTTTCTAAATGTTTTGAAAACCGAACCGGACTGACCAGTCTGATTTAAACCGACCATTTTGCCAGAATGATTACTTGGCACAAATAAACCTATATTTTTTATTTTTATCGAATCATACAAAATCGATGAAAACTCTTTTATTGAAATACTTCAGATCTCGCGTTTTCATGTCAGTCAGAACTTGAGGGTTGAGCTGTGGCTAGTCCGGTTTTTAAAACATTTTACGGTACATAAAAGATTATTTACAATTTTTTGTCACCATATAAAAATATTTTTCTTTTTCAACATTCTTCTTTTTTGTTGTTTTATAAAAGTAACTTTCTAGTTTCTACAACCTGGTGGTAAAAACATGGTGCTTGGTCACTATTTTGTATGTTACACATGATATAAAGATTAAAAAATAACATTTAAACCGTTTTTTCATACAAAGTGAAAGCTATTTTATGATTGCATTATTTACTCTACAATAACGAATGACGATTGTTGTTATTTTCTGTGATCTATAGATCACTTAAAGATGGATACGACACCGAGTGTGGAGAAAGAGGTGTTCAACTATCAGGAGGCCAAAAACAAAGGATCTCCATTGCTAGAGCAATTATACGAAACCCGACAATATTACTATTGGACGAGGCTACAAGCGCCCTTGATGTACAATCGGAGCATGTTGTTCAAGAGGCATTGGATCAGATTATGGTTGGAAGGACAACAGTCGTGGTAGCGCATAGGTTGAACACAATTCGAAACCTTGATTCCATTGCCTTTGTCTCTGAAGGAAAGGTTATCGAACAAGGAACTTATAATCAACTTAAGAACAAGAAAGGGGAGTTCTTCGAACTAGCTAATATTCAGAAAGCATAAGTATTTTCTTCATTATATGATTATATATGTAAATTTTTGTTAACGTTCTTTGAACTAGATAATGAAAATGTAACATGTATTAGCTAGGGGCTTGAATCTGAACTGCTGCTAAGTGAAATATTAGTACTTGTGCTATGAATGTTTGCGTCTTTCCTTTTTATGCATTTTATCAAAACCATTGATGAGAAGTATGACCCGATACCACCCCAACTAAGTGATTATGGTAATGTTTAATATCCTAAGTAATTTGTTGATCCTGAACCCTAGTGTTTTTAAGCTGGAGTGGGACCTTGCCACTGCTTGCGAGGGAGGACATTGCTATGGCCGAAGAAAATATGTGATCATATGCCGAAGGCCGAACCAACAAGATTGGCTCGGATCGAACTTAACACTCTGGCAGCGAGGCTTCGGAGAAAAGACCCATGGGCCCTAAGTCTCCGAAGCCCATCACAAAAAGTATAAATACTCCAAGAAATTTCCTCTTTTGGTAATTCACTACACCAAACCAAATACTCTTCTATATACTTTTCCACTTTTTAAAACCATACTTATTCTCATGCCGGAGGGTGGTCACAAAGAGACCTTCCCTCTCCCCTGTGGCGAGCCTAACGGTGTTCTGTTTTGAAG
This sequence comes from Ambrosia artemisiifolia, assembly GCA_032199755.1. NCBI lineage: Eukaryota > Viridiplantae > Streptophyta > Magnoliopsida > Asterales > Asteraceae > Ambrosia > Ambrosia artemisiifolia. The sequence continues at coordinate 2,098,631 of CM063514.1, forward strand.
GTGTAACCAGATCTAATCATTCACAATCAAGTTCAACCATATCATTACTCAGATCTCTCATACCGAATCAACAGGAGGTAACTCTTTTCCTCTTCAATTGGCTCCATCTGTGATTTTGCTTTGTTTTCTTTCCTTTTTAGAAGAAATACCATGCAATCTCAACCCATGGCGGCAGCTTCCGAGGGATTTATGATTGAAGATATCATAGCAACCGAACCAGATGATGAGTTTATTACTGTCACATCATCAGGGACGGTTGCCATATCCACAGTAGCTCAAGGGATTTCACAACGATTTTCAGCTCGCCTGTTGGTGCTTCAGCCTCCAAAACAGCAGATCCAATGAAGGAATTCAATGATGCTTTCCTCCAAAAGAATCGGGAGTTATTACTCCGATTGAAGGAGCAACAGGATAGGGAGGCTAAAATGCAGAGTGTAAAGATGAATTTGTTCCCTACCGAAGGGTTCTCTGTTCTGATTGGAGCCGGTGTAAGCCTTGGATCACAATCCACATACTCTATGGTCACTACGACCACACCATTTCAGACGCCATATGGGCATGTCATACCCTTCGGCTACACTGGACCGATGCCAACTGGATTATTTTCCTCGGAAAAAACACCAGCTGGTATTCTCCATGGTGATGATGAACTCACTACTCCATACCAGCCCGCCTATATGGCAGCCCACACCAAATTCTCCCAGAGAATGGCTACTGCTCGATTGCCGATCAAACTCAAGATGCCGTCCACAGTCAAGAAGTATGATGGCACGTCCGATCCGGATGACCACATCTTCGCTTTCGGAGGAGCAGCAAAGATAGAATTATGGCTCATGCCCGCATGGTGCCACATGTTCGTACAGACCCTCACCGAAGCGGCAAGGGTCTAGTTCAATGGATTGCTGGCCGGAGAAATCAGTTGCTGGGAAGACTTTAGAAAATTGTTCCTACTGAACTTTGCCAACCAACGACGTTGCTCCAAAGATATCATCAAAATACATAACATCTGACGAAAGGATGGTGAGTCCCTTGAAAATTTCATTGACAGGTTTAGCAAATAGAGCATGCAGATAAACAGTGCGGTCGATCAACTTCAAGTCTCAGGCTTTTGCCATGGGGTTCAAAACAATCAGCTTGTGGAAAAACTACACGAAGACCTTCCAAAGACGATGGAGGTGTTAATGGCAAGAGCCAGAGCCTTTGCTCGGGGGAAGAGCGCATGTATAAGTTTTAACAACAGAGTTATACACTAACCTAAAATAGTGTATAATTTTGTTGTTAAAACTTAACCCTAAACAATGTATAATTCTAATGTTAACATCTAACCTAAAAAACAATGTATAACTCTAATATTAATACATAACCTAAAACAATGTACAACTCCAATGCTAACACCTATCCTACAGGCTAAAAAATGTATAACTCTAACATACTAATATTTACACCTAACCTAAAACAATGTATAACTCTAATATTAACACCTATCATAATGTCACACCCCAACCGATGGCAGAATACGTCAAGGCGCGACTTGTGATAGATTGTTCAAGGACACCATGACACTAAATTATGGCAATATAATTTTAAATAAATTAACTTCTTGGATCATCATATCAAGCATTTCCTTCAACATGTATAAGATATCTGTCAACACATAAAGCATTTGTGAGCATACTAGTTTTAGTTTTGCATACATAGTATAAAGAATGTTTAACTTGAATCCTCATGCTATAGTTTCCTAGTCTAGATGCGCATACAACACACAAAAGGCATACTCAAACCATAGATTACCACTAGCATATCCTATCACTGAAGTGAAAGGCTGATTAGATTACTTAACAATGACCCACAAAATGGGTGGCGTGCTACTAGCGCTAGACATGTTAAGGTAGGCTTGCAAAATTAATGAGTTATGCTTAAGGCATTTGTATCTAGTAATTGACATATAGCATGGCATAACATATAAGCATGACTGATAGATTGATAGATTGAGTTTATGTGCTTAAAAGATTCATAGAGTGATTTTAGTGTGATTTTTGATAGAATACATGTTAAGTCCCAAAATAGTGATAAAATGGAAAAAAAGGACAAGTATGAACTCACCTTTGGTGCGTTTGATAAGTTTGCGAATGAGAGTCTTGGGAGGATTTGGTAGAGCTCTGATTATCCTATTAGGAATAGCATAGTGTTTAGTTTCAGAGGAAAGAGTTATAGTGTCAAGAATGTCATGCATCGCTAATGGCGGGCCAAAGCACAAAACACCAAAGAGGTGATTCGGATGGTCAAGGTTGTTAGGAGGTTAAAACCAAAGCACAAACCACCAAAGAGGTGATTCGGATGGTTTAAAAGTTAGATTAGGAATGTGAATTCGACTTAGAGTATTTCATTTCTTGACTACTTTGCTTATGAGTTTAGCATGAGTCTTGGACATGGGATTTTCCCATTCTTGTGTGGAAGTAATTCTGAATCATAAGGTGGGGTCAAGAGGGGAAAGGTAGGGATGTATCCACAAACCTTTAATATATAGTTATTAGGATGAAAATGAAACAAGTATATATATTATACTTATATTTAGCTAAGTATCAAAGTGAGGTATGGTGCAATCTTCTTTAGTGAAAGAACCTTGGTCCTTTATGACACCATTTACCTTAACACAAGTCCTTCCAACATAGATTTGTTTTGGAGAACTTGGTTTAGTTTCATTCACCTGTAAGATTACTTAGTTCATAAAAGATGGAAGAAAGTTGAAGCAAAAACAACCAATCGTGGGACTTCAAAGTGGTGATTTACCATTTATGTATACCTTGGTAAACAATAGGCAAGTCCAAGACGTTCACCCAAATGGTTGGAAGAAGAAGGAAAAGGTAGAAAGTAAGAAAAATGTAAGAAGAATGTATTAGAAATGAAGAGAGAATTACCAAAAGTTGGAGATTTTTTAGCGGAATTGAGGACTTGGAGAATCCATAAGAGAATTTGGAGATTTGGAAGTGATTTGAGAGTGGTGTAAGAGATAGAAGTGGTGGAGGTTGGTATTTATAAGTGAGATATTAAGGCATAGTAGAGTGTTAGTTGGTTGGTGGTGGTTGGACATTAAATGAATGAGTAGTTTGGAGTTAAAAGGTGTGTGAAAAATAGTTAATGAAGGTGGTTAGTAGTTGGTAAATGTTTATAAAAAAATTAATAAATAAAACCTTTATAAATTATAAATCTTGATATTAATAAAATGTATATATGCATGTATTTTATATATAGGTATGTATACGTGTAAAAAATGGATAAAACAAAAGTATATAAAAATTCTAACGATTTTATTTGCCACTGAATCTTAATTACAACAAGTGGAAAAATGCGGATATTACACATAAAGACTAAAAAATGTATAACTCTAATATCAATGTTCAATACCTAACCTACAACAATATATAACTCTAATATTAACACCTATCATAAAGGCTAAAAAATGCATAACTCTAATGCCAATATTCAATACCTAACCTAAAACAATCTATAATCCAATGCTAACACCTAATACGTCAACATGAAGAAGCACTAAAAACCTAGCCGAATCGGTAAAAGATACATGACATATCATAAGAAGCGTCTCAAAATATTAAAATCATGATTTTTAGAGGGCTAAAAAGAACAATCCTTAAACTCAAGGACCACCACTAAAGCCCTCAACTAATATCATTAATTTCATCCTCTGCTATTATCCTCCTTCCATATCAACCATTCAAAAACATCTTCCAACATGTTTCTTTCCATCCAGAGACACATATAATCAATCAGCTAATCCAAAGTCAACCCTCAAGACTTGACAAAATATAATAAAATCCAAAAGTCTAGTCTAATTTTGTGTACCATCTAACCATCTTTAGACGTTTCCTGATCAATCCCACGTTATTATTAAACCACATATAAAGATTCTTCTATATGTGAATCTTTATTGGTTATAAATCAATAAGAGGCTACCCAAAACATAAAGATTAGATCTTCATTTGAATAGTTAATTACCAAGTTAGAATTAAACTCCAATTCCCCCTAACAAACACTGTCAATACATAATTCTTTAAGGAAATCGATTAAAAACATACAAAAAGACTGACTCGAAAAAGATTTTAACACATAAAACTATAAATCGCATGCATACAAATCATGAATAGAGGAAAGATTTGGGTTATGGATTACCTGAGAGAAGGATGTCGACGATAATGGTGATGGTGTTTGAACAGACCTTGATTTATTAAGATAATGAAATTAACACCAATCCCACCGGAATCGCGACCCCTACCCCTACCTCTACCGCAACCATAGTTTTCGTGGTATTGATCCTGTTGTTGATTAGGATTAGGGTTTGAGGAATTGGGGATTATCTCACGTATGTTTAGCACATTTCCTAGGTAAAGTAGCACACCCACGAGTATGACGGCATGTATCACGCCGATCAGACATGATGTATACACCCTACATTTAAACACCAATACATACATAAACATCATCAAACAACACAAAAACAACACTAAACATCATAGGAATAACATCAAACTGCACAGAAACACAACACAAAACAACATAGAAACAGCACCAAACATCATAGAAACATCATCAAACGGCATATAACAACACCAAACTGCACATAAACAGCACCAAACTGCACAGAAAAAGTACCAACCAACATAAAAACAACACATAAACAACATCAAACAACACTAAACAACATAAAAACAACACAAAAATAGCATAGAACCAACATCTAAACAACACAAAAACAGCACCAAACATATAAACAACACCAGACAGCATAAAAATAGCACAAAAACAGCATAACAAAATACATAAATAGCACCAAGTAGCACATAAACAACACCAAACAACATAAAAACAGCACAAACTGCATTAAATAACACATAAACAACATCAAACAACACAAAAACAACACCAAACAGTATAAAAACGGCAAAAAAATAGCATAGAAACAACATCAAACAACAAATAAACAACACAAAAAAACACCAAACAACATCAAACAGCAAAGAAACAGCACCAAATAGATTTTGTAAACCCTACTTTCGGTGGTAAAGCTAAAGTATGTTCAATTAGGTCGTTAAAACGAAAATAAAACCCTAGATTTAAACCTCTTTAGAAATACAACCCAAGATTCGGTGATTTTGTAAGACAAACCTGGTGGAGATGATGCACGGTGGTTAGATTCAGTGGTGGAGATGAACATTTCAGTGGTGGTGGTGGTGGTGGTTGCAGAAGAAAGAGAGAGAAAGACGGTGGTGAGGATAGAGTGAGTTTTTAGGGTTTGGGATGAGAGAGCTTTTATATGTGATGAGGGGTTTTTTTTAATGTCTACTACCACTTGGTACACTCAAGGGGAGGTTGGCCTCTTTGAGTGTCATGTAGGATTTCATGCTTTGGTTTATTAGCATACTAGATTATATCCTGAAAGTTTCCCAGGTAAATAAATTTAATATAAAGTGATAAAATATGTGTTATGATGTAACATAAAAATTAATGTACTATAATATGATAAAACAACAAGTTTAATCATGTGAATAAGAATGAAAATGTATATTAAAAAAAAGATGTATGTTTGGATGAGGAGCAGAGCTAGAAACAAACACTGTAGGGCGTGACTGAGGCGGTGGTCTTGAAGGTGTGATTTTTTTTAAAGGAGTGTTTTTAACCTATTTTGCTCTTAATGAAAATATAATTCATAGTTTGAACATGATTAGTGACTTGCTTATACATGATTAATGAATTACCTGAACACATTATGTTTTTTTTCCTGTATGAACAAAAACCCATAAAAAATCATTTTTTTTTTCGTTTTTTGTATAGCACTATAGTACTCATTGGAAAGATAATAAAACGTTCGTTAATTTGGTGTAATTGTTTTTTTTAAAATATCATATATAAAAGCTATTAACGTTTTAAAACTGTGGAGGAAACATGAGAAAGAAAACAAACTTAAAAATGTAAATAAGAAGGATGATGTCACGTGACACACCCAATGGAGGATGATGACCTCTTTGAATATAGGATTTTTAATATATGCATTTCGGATGCATCCGGTGCACTGGACCGGATCTCGCCACACCACTTCCTCCGATGCTAACGCCTCATCTTGTTTGAAGTCCGCTTGAGCTAACCTGGTCCGCTTAACGCGGCTTGAGAGTCGCTAATAAAACAAGAATAGCATAAAATAATATTATACGTCTATTTGGGAATGAAATATATACGGTCCATTTTCATGCTGCATGTATAGGTTATAGTTGGTATTAACGTGTTACGTGGCACGACTTTAATTTTAATATTGACAATTGATAAACATGCATGCCGTAAGAAAGTCATAGTAGCTTAATTAAAAAAATAAATAAATAACAACAATACACGGTGTAATAAATATTGTTTTGAATCCAAGAAAGTGGAAAAGCATGCTAAAGCATGTGAGGATAATCAGCATGTTTTCGTTCCCTTGGCCTTCGACACGTTCGGTTCCTTGGCACCGGAAGCGGTGCGGTTTTTGGCTCGGGTCCAACGAGTAGTGCACAGCAACTTTTCCACCCCCAAGGGCGGGGTTTTGTTTTTAGCAGATTGGGATTTTCTATTCAAAAAGGGGTGGCGGCGCAGCTTGTTGCCCGCCTACCTACCATCCTTATGTAATTTACCCTTAATCAATTAATCTATATATGATTTGACCTTAAAAAAAAAAATTTAAAGGTCGTCTACATAAAAATGGCATTAATGCACCGTAACCGTTTGTCTTCATTGGAAAACGGTCGAGATAAATTGATAAAATGCCATCTTATTTTAGATCTTATTTTACTATGTATTAAAGTTATAATATTAACTAAACATAAAATATAAAAGTGGAACTCCGTGCAACTTTTGTTTTTAGATCTTTAAATAATTTTTTAACATCTTTCCGAGACTATAAGCCAATATGTAGTGAAAAACTAGTTAATAATTACAAGAGGTAGATGATTATAATCTCGAATAAACTTGGTCTGGTGGCATTAATAATTGTCTATGTAAACTTAGTGTTATTCCAAATTCAGGTAACTTAAACTTAATTAAATCGTTTAGAGTAAAAAAATTGTCGTTAAAAAATAAAAGATGATTACAATTTGTTACTACTTTAATCTTTTATCACTTTTCATTTTTTTTAACTGCAACTTTCATTAAAACAGAATAGTCCTCAAATTGAGGGCCGCCGCCAAAACTATTACAACATATACAAGGGGTATCTAGCCCAGTCCTTCCATTGAGGAGACGTATACATCATACAACTCCTAAACCATAAAAAAAAAAAAGACTTAATAAAATCTAAAACTTCATTCATTATCACTTTTCATTCACTATTCTTGCATCATAAACTTTACTGTGCATAGTAATAAATACTATATACGTTCAAAAAAAAAGTAATACATACTATATTATGTTATACAACTTTCACTTAGGGATGACACGGAGACAGATAAATGTAACGCAATCTCGTATAGGGTTGTAAAATCGTGTCTCATATATGATCTAATGCTCGTCAAGTATCGAATATACCCCTTAATTTATTAAAATGACGTGTTTGAAATACATCTCTTACTATTTAGTTTTTGTATAATCTTATTACTCAAGAAAATTATAAACGTAGAAACTAAAAACTAGTGGATTAGTTTGGTTAATCTATTGCCTAGAAAAAAACCATACTAGTATGATCGATTCGGCTAAACGACTATGTATGTTTCGGATAATTGGGTCAGATAACACATAATACTATACCCATATCATTCTTTCATACTCCGCCAATTAAATGTTTCGGTCTATTCATCACGCCTGGGTTTTTATGTAATGATCGGTGTGAGAGGGTGAGAGGCCACGTAGTCTCAGGCAAACACCGCGTTGCCGCTTGCCTCTGCGAGTTGTGAAACCGTGAACATGGACACGGATGTGAGGCATGAAGCATTTTTTTCTTCTAATTTTCAACCAATGAAATGCAGCTATGCACTTTTTTTTTTACTACGTTAGTATAACTTTTAGTTTAACATTTTAACATTTAATTTGCTATTCTTTAATTCTATTCTATGTGTTGTGGCTTACCTTAAGCCTAAATATTATCCTCTCATATCATGCTAACTGGGTGCTAACGTGGTACTGGATAAAGCTTCTGTTTCACTCACTTGATCATTTATGGCTCACCTTGAGCGAGGCTTTATCCAGTTTTTTGTTTTTTTTATGTTTTTTTTTTGTTTATAAGACATTACATAAATATTAAAATAACATTACATAAATATTAAAATAACATCACATAAATATTAAAAACGCGACTATTATTTGAAGCGTGGTCTATAGCTCTCCAATCCGCAACGCTCAGGTAGTTATCATTGTGCATGGCACGATACTCGTTATGGGTCTCCTCAATCGCCTCGTCTTCGTTTAAACCCACATTGTTGTTTAAGGTACTTAGGAATAACCCCTCAAATACTGTGCACTTCGACCGTAAAGCCATTAATTTTCCAGTTATCGCCTCCCTTGAATGAATGTTGTGACCCATTTGTTGATGAAATCTAGTCAAAACCATGTTCCAAAAAGTTACCTTGTGCACATGTCCTCGTTGAAATGTGGTAATATAACTGTTGACCAATGCGAGTTCTTCCTCCACAGTCCAACGTCGTGTTGGGATTGGGGTGTGGGGGGCAGGATTGGGTTTGAATTTAGGTTTTCGATTGTCATTTGGGATCGATTTTCAGGCAAAAATGATAATGACAAATGATAAAGAATGCTTTGGACTTTAGGGAAATGAGTATAATATATATATATATATATATACACACACAATTTTTAAATCATTGACCGTTGGCTAGCAGCCAACGGCTATTTTTTAAATTTATACTCGCTAGCTCACGCGATCTAGGTCGCTTGGGTTCGCTCGCGACCAGAGTCACGGAAGGGTGTTATGGTTCACGCGATCCACGTGACATTGTTGGTGGCTCACGGCAGCTCGCTTACGAGCCACAACACATGTTCTAAACAACTTATACTTCTTAGCTAGCTTTTTGAAAAAGAAAAAAAATACACAGTTGCACTTATTTTCTTTTAATATTTCAATATAAGTTTTAACTTTTAACCAAAACCGACTTGTTTTGAAAATAAAATATTTTTATGTTTTCGTAAACAATTTTCACAAATTAATTTGATTTATGTTTTATTTTATTTAATACGTAATTGTTTAAAAATAAATTACATTAATTTTTCAAAAAATTCACTCATCACTCACTAAAGCATAACGCCTCTTGAGTCTTGAATGAGTGTTGATTGTGCTTACGTGGTGTAGCCTGCTTCTCACCATGTCTATGAAGAGATGAGATATGATAGCAAATCTGCACACCGTCACATATGCATGTACACCAACTTTTTTTCCTTGTATGCAAGTTTAGTTTGGTATCATATGGAAGCAATTATATATTAGTCATTTTACGTCCTTTAATTAAACAATTATATTTTAAACAAAATAAAACCCCTATTTTCCCCTCTTTAACCCTCATATTATCAGACCAAACAAACCTTAATCCCCAAACCCTTTTCAAAACCCTCCATTTCCAAAACCCTCCCTCGTAATGTATACATGGAACATGGTTGTTCAAATGTTGTGAGGTGGTGATAGGTTCATTGATGTATACATGGAACATGGTTGTTCAAATGTTGTGAGGTACTCTAAATCACAATGCAGTGAAGTGCTTTCATTATGTTGGTATGGGAATAGAGAAAGAAATGGTAATGAAAACAGCAAACCATGTGAAGTCAATGAAGACACAGGGGACAACCAAACAGGATACCATGTGAGATTAGACAACCAAACAGGATACCATGTGAGATTAGACAACCAAATAGGGGAACACAATGCAAAGTCAGCAGATCCTGGTATGGAATATAGTAATATGTTTGATAGTTTGGATGATTTTGAGCCTTTTATGGATGGTTTCAATGGTTCTAAGGAGAAATAGAAAGAGAAACAACATAGTCAGAAAGAGACATCCAAACACAATATGGAACAGAATGACAAGAATGTACACAATGAACCTGATGTTGAATATGATAGTGAAGAAGACAGTGAGTTTTTTGTGGATGAAAACAATGACATTCATGAAGATGAAGTGGATATGAGAGACTTTAAATTCAATGTTGATTTGGATGTGGAGGATCAAAGGAATGATGTTGATTATGACTTAGATGTTTTGGACAATGATAATTTTGATACTGCTAGTGAAGATGAGGAAAACCTTGGCAACATTAGGGACAAAAAACTAAAACAGGTTAGAAGGATGTATGGGAATGATAATAACTTTCATTTAGGTATGATGTTTGGCACTAAGGCTGAGGTCAAGAAGATGATCAAAAGGCATACAGTTGAGACAAAGAGGCAGCTAAAACTTGTGAAGGATGAGGCAGATAGGATCAGGGTACGTTGTTTTGGTGATTTGGGGACAAATGATGTTGATTGAAAAGAAAACCAAATCTGTTAAAAAGAACATTGCAAAAGTTGATAAGCCAAAGACCACAAATGTCAAGGGGGGTGTTACAACAAAGGGGAAAGGTGTGGGCAAGAAAAAAACAAGTTCAGAAACACAAGGGGCTGGACCTTCAAAACATAAAGGGGGTAGGGGCCACATGAAAGACCCAACCAAAATTACTTGTCCTTGGGTTTTATTGGTCTCCTTTGACAAGAAGACAGAGACTTGGATAGTTCAGACATTTATTGACAAGCATAAATGTCTTCAAAGCAGATTCATATCAGCTTGTAATTCAACTTTTCTTGCTCAAGAACTTCTTGAACAAATTGAAGAAAATCCCAACATTCCAGTAAAGGCTGTGCAAGAACAGTTCCAAAGAAAGTTTGATGTGAATGTTTCCAAGATGCAAGCTTATAGGGCAAGATTCAAAGCTCAACAAGTACTTCATGGGGATTATACAGCTCAATATGGTTATATTAGGGACTATGCTAAGGAACTTTTAAGAACAAATCCAGGGTCAACTATCAAGTTAGATGTTGAACCTGTGTCAGATCCAGATTCCACAACAAGGCAGTTTTAAAGAATATATATTTGCTTGGGTTCTTTGAAAGAGGGGTTTAAAGCAATTGGCAGGAAGTTGTTAGGTCTTGATGGTGCCTTCATGAAAGGACCTTATCCATGTCAGGTGCTTACAGCAGTAGGTATTGACAATAATAATTCCATTTATCCTGTTTCTTATGCTATTGTTGAAGCTGAGAATATCAACTCCTGGATGTGGTTCCTAGAAAACATTGCTGATGATTTGGACATTGGATCCAATTCAATTTTTACATTTATGAGTGATAGACAAAAGGTTAGACTACAACCTGTTTTGAAACCTATTAACTAACTAATGTAAGTGAGACTAACAGTTAATTGAACTTGTGTATAGGGTATTCTTGAAGCAGTGTCCAGGCTTTTCCTAGGGCTGAGCACAGGTTCTGTGTGAGACATATATATGAAAACATGAGGATTACATTGAAAGACATGATATGGAAGCTTGCAAGAAGCACAACAGTGGTGTACTTTGAGAAAACTATGGAAGAGCTTAAGAAAATGAACCCTCAGGCACATCTATGGTTGTCTAAGATAGACCCTAAATACTGGTCCAGATCTCATTTCACAGGTAACCTTTATGTTAAACCTTATTTCCAATAAATATTATTTCTAATATTTTGAATGGTTGTTAAATAACAGGGTTAGCAAAGTCTGATGTGTTGTTAAATAACATGTGTGAGGTGCTGAATTCAAAACTTGTGGAAGGAAGAGATAAACCAATTATCACAGCATTGGAGTACATAAGAGAGTATCTTATGAGAAGAATAGTCAATGTATTGCAGGTTATTGAGAGGAGTGATGGCCCTTTAACACCAACTTTCATGGAACAGTTTCAAGAAATAAAGACTGCTGCTGCAAATTGTAGAGTTAGCTGGTATGGTGGTGACCAATATGGAGTTGTTGGGCCAGGTAAGTGGAAGTGTGGGGTGGACATGAAACAAAAAACTTGCACTTGTAGAAGATGGGAAATTACTGGGTTGCCTTGCTCACATGCAGTGGCAACCATATGGAATATGCAAAGTTATGGAATAGATGTTGGGATTCCTGAATCATGGGTGGATCCAGTGTATCATTTGAGTACATGGAAGCAAGTTTATAACTTTAAGATTTTCCCTATAAATGGTATATCTTTATGGGAAAAGTCAAAGGTTCCATCCACCCTCACAGCACCAATATATCACAAGCCAGTGGGAAGACCAAAAAAAAAAAAAGAAGTCTGCTTTTGAGGATGAAGATGTGCAAAGGAGTGGGAAACTGTCTAGGAAGAATGCATGTGGAACTTGTAGCAAGTGCAAAGGGACAGGACACAACAGTAGGACATGCACTGGTGTACCATTTGAGCAACAGAAGACAACAACTGCAAAGTCAAAAAAGGTCAAGGGTAAATCAGTCAACTCCACTACTCAAACAGCCAAGTCACCTGCAAAGTCCAAATCCAAAGCATCCACTAGTCAACCATCCACCAAGTCACCAGCAAAGTCCAAATCCAAAGCATCCACTAGTCAACCATCCACCAGGTCACTAGCAAAGTCCAAATCCAAAGCATCCAGTAGTCAACCATCAACTAGTCAACCATCCAAGTCACCAGCAAAGTCAAAGAAGAATGTTCAGAAGGCTAAGGGGAAGAAGGCAGCTTAATGGGTCACCTGTTGAATGCTAATATTATCAATGTTTAAGACAATTATGTGTTTTGGTTCTTATGACTTTTTATGTTTCTAGTAGTATTATCTATGTTTAAGACAATTCTGCCTTGATGTCTAATATTTTGGATATTATGTGTTTGATGTAATGATATTATGTGTTTGATGATATGTGTTTCATTGGACTGCACAGTGGTATGTGATGTTATCAGATCAGGGTCAAAATGTTTGGGTCAAAATGGTTTTACAGTTGTACTCCACTTTTCTGCATATGTTTGGGTCAAAATGGTTTTACAATTGGGTCATGCACATGTACTCCACTTTTCTGCACATTTGACTGATAAAGGTCAAATTCAGCAAATGGTCCTTAGGTTAACTACACATTACAATACTTTGACTTTTATGGTCAACCAAATCAGAAACTGCACATTACACTTGTTGTATTACTTGTGTTGTTCAATATCAGAAAGTGCATATTATCCATGTTTAGACTAATTGTTTGACTGCACTTGGTTGGTCATAAACTCAGTGTTAGGAACATAACATGCTTCATTACAATAAAAGTGCATTACATAACTGACTACATAACTGCATTACATAACACCATAAAGTGCATTACATAGGGGCAAATCTAAACAAACTTAACAACAAACACAACCACAAAAAAGACCCAGCTTAACACCAAATATTTCTTCCTTTTCCTTGATTCATCCTCCTTAGCTTTCAGTTTATCCACCAGCACTTCATTAACAGCTTCAAGTTCACTAATTGAACCCTGAAGTTCAGTAATTGAAACCCTCAAGTTCATTTTTTGACCTTAATAACCCAGCTATGACATTATCAGGCTCAACCCAGCCAAGAAAACCTCCACATTGTGAAGCCTACAATAACATTCAGTAATTTGGGGTCAAACGAGATTTGGGGGAATCAATAACAGTCGAAATTAATTTGATCATACCTTAATTGGGCATGAATAAAACCGACGACCTGGATTTTTGCTAGTCCACGAGGTCCTGACTATTGCCTCTCTCCCACATCTGCAGTAAATCGGGGCCATTTGATTGCTGGTGAAGAATTAGGGTTTGCAATTATGTTTGTTTGATCTGATGTTGGAAGATGATGAGGGTTAAAGAGGGGTTTTATTTTGTTTAAAATATAATTGTTTAATTAAAGGACGTAAAATGACTAAAATGCCCTCACATGCAAGGCATGTGAGGGGAGTTAACAGTGAAATCTAACTCAGTTGGTGGTAAAGGTCTGAACTTGCAACAAACAATGAAGGTTAAGTTTTATTATAGTGCTTTTTGAAGACAAAAGTGAAAGGTGCAGTTTGGGTAAAACATAAAGGTTGTTTTCTGTAATTTTGTCATAAAGACAAATGATTACAATTTGTTACTACTTTAATCTTTTATCACTTTTCTTTCTTTTTTTTAACTGCAACTTTCATTAAAACAGACGCGTCCTCAAAATGAGGGCCGCCGCCAAAACTATTACAGCATATACAAGGGATATCTAGCCGAATTCTTTCATTGAGGAGACGTATACGTCCAACGACTCCTAAATCATAAAAAAGAAAAAGACTTTTAATAGAATAGAAGCTAAAACTTCATTCATTATCACTTTTCATTCACTATTCTTGCATCATAAACTTTACTTTACTTTGCATAGTAATAATACTATATTATGTTATACAACTTTTCACTTAGGGATGACACGGATACGGATAAATGTAACGCAATCTCGTATATGGTTGTAAAATCGTGTCCCATATATGACCTAATGCTCGTCAAGTATCGAATATACCCCATAATTTATTAAAATGATCGAAGTGTTTGAAATACATCTCTTACTATTTAGTTTTTGTATAATCTTATTACTCAAGAAAATTATAAACGTAGAAACTAAAAACTAGTGGACTAGTTTGGTTAATCTATTCCCTAGAAAAAAACCATAGATTCGGCTAAACGACTATGTATGTTTCGGATAATTGGGCGAGATAACACATAATACTATACCCATATCATTCTTTCATACTCCGCCAATTAAATGTTTCGGTCTATTCATCACGCCTGGGTTTTTATGTAATGATCGGTGTGAGAGGGTGAGAGGCCACGTAGTCTCAGGCAAACACCGCGTTGCCGCTTGCCTCTGCGAGTTGTGAAACCGTAAACATGGAAACGGATGTGAGGCAAGAAGCATTTTTTTCTTCTAATTTTCAACCAATGAAATGCAGCTATGCACTTTTTTTTACTACGTTAGTATAACTTTTAGTTTAACATTTAATTTGCTATTCTTTAATTCTATGTGTTGTGGCTTACCTTAAGCCTAAATATTATCCTCTCATATCATGCTAACTGAGTGCTGACGTGGTACTGGATAAAGCTTCTGTTTCACTCACTTGATCCTGTTGTGGCTCACCTTGAGCGAGGCTTTATCCAGTTTTTTGCTTTTTTTTATGTTTTTCTTATTTTTTTGTTTATAAGACATTACATAAATATTAAAATAACATTACATAAATATTAAAATAACATCACATAAATATTAAAAACGCGACTATTATTTGAAGCGTGGTCTATAGCTCTCCAATCCGCAACGCTCAGGTAGTTATCATTGTGCATGACACGATACTCGTTATGGGCCTCCTCAATCGCCTCGTCTTCGTTTAAACCCGCATTGATGTTTAGGGCACTTAGGAATAACCCCTCAAATACTGTGCACTTCGACCGTAAAGCCATTAATTTTCCAGTTATCGCCTCCCTTGAATGAATGTTGTGAACCATTTGTTGATGAAATCTAGTCACAACCGTGTTCCAAAAAGTTACCTTGTGCACATGTCCTCCTTCAAATGTGGTAATATAACTGTTGACCAATGCGAGTTCTTCCTCCACAGTCTAACGTCGTGTTGGGATTGGGGTGTGGGGGGGGGGGGGGCAGGATTGGGTTTGAATTTAGGTTTTCGTTTGTCATTTGGGATCGATTTTCAGGCAAAAATGATAATGACAAATGATAAAGAATGCTTTGGACTTTAGGGAAATGAGGATAATATATATATATATATATATACACACACACACAATTTTTAAATCATTGACCGTGGCTAGCAGCCAACGGCTATTTTTTAAATTTATACTCGCTAGCTAACGCGATCTAGGTCGCTTGGGTTCGCTCGCGACCAGAGTCACGGAAGGGTGTTATGGTTCACGCGATCCACGTGACTTTGTTGGTGGCTCACGGCAGCTCGCTTACGAGCCACAACACACATGTTCTAAACAACTTATACTTCTTAGCTAGCTTTTTGAAAAAGAAAAAAAATACACAGTTGCACTTATTTTCTTTTAATATTTCAATATAAGTTTTAACTTTTAACCAAAACCGACTTGTTTTGAAAATAAAATATTTTTATGTTTTCGTAAACAATTTTCACAAATTAATCTTTGATTTATGTTTTATTTTATTTAATACGTAATTGTTTAAAAATAAATTACATTAATTTTAAAAAAAAATTCACTCATCACTCACTAAGCATAACGCCTCTTGAGTCTTGAATGAGTGTTGATTGTGCTTACGTGGTGTAGCCTACTTCTCACCATGTCTATGAAGAGATGAGATATGATAGCAAATCTGCACACCGTCACATGTACAACTTTTTTTCCTTGTATGCAAGTTTAGTTTGGTATCATATGGAGGTTTGAAAACGATATGTTCCTTTGATTAATACATTCAATGGGACAAATAAACATCAATTTGTACTTTTAAATGCGCATTTCTAAATATCTAAACTAGTTTTTCCAAATGATAATAATGGCACAGTAGTAATTGATACGACAATAATGTTTTGTGATATTACTCATCAAATTAAATCAAATCTACAAATTACCAGCCGGAAAACTTATCCGGTGGTCGAAAACTTTACTCCGACAAAGAGGGCAAGAGTCATGAAGGGAGAGCCATTTCGTAATACAATCAACATGATAAACATGTCCACAAGGAGCTTGCTTACCACTTGTACATGATGAGTTGATACCTTCAAGACACACGGTGCAAACACTCGATGCATCCATAATAATAGTCTTCATTGTGTAAACTTGATTTCGAGCATCCTCTAGCGAAGGCGGTTGGGGCTCTTTGGTAGTGAGGGTTGTGGTTCGGGCTGTGGTGTTGTAGTGGTGATCTTCCATGGTCAAAGATAGATCTAGATCAAAGAAATCATCCATGTTAGAGAGTTGGGATTGGGCCATGAAGAGAGATGTAAGTGTGGGTATCGAGAATGAAAGTTTTGACTAACATAAATATATATATATAGGGACAGGTTCAAATACAAAGTAATGAAAACGTGCGAAGTGTGCGAAGTCACGTAACATACAAAATTACGTAACATGGACAGAAACCTACTAGTTCCATAACTAAAATCACGTAACATATAGTCCATTACCAAAAGTTACGTAATTTTGTATATGTGATTTTTTTTAGTTATGAACTACTAGTGATTCTGTTTATGTTACGTAATTTTAGGTATGAACTAGTAGTGATTCTGTCTATGTTACGTAATTTTGTATGTTATGTTTTTTAAGGGTATGAAAAAATTTTTATGTAAAGTTTTGAATGATTCTGTCTTATGGTACGTAATTACGTAATGACCTATATGTTACGTGATTTTAGTTATGAACTAGTAGTGATTCTGTCTATGTTACGTAATTTTGTATGTTACGTGACTTCGCACACTTCGCACGTTTTCATTACTTTGTAGAATAACCGTCCCCTATATATATATATATATATATACACACACAAAGCATAAAAATAAAGAAACAAAAAAACTAGTATTGGACATGCTCCAACATGGGTGGGCATGAGCGCCTCCACATCACCATTGCCCATTTGACCAGCCGGCTCCGTTTAAGTAGGAATGAAATTGGTACAAAAAAAAATAACTGTGACACCCGGCAAACTCAGGTTAGTAACTTTGGTCAACGCATAAGTCTACCTTAGCAAATCATGCATATATTACACTTAACTTGGTTAATTGAATCCTCACTACGATTCGGGGAGTCGTCGGGAGTCGTTACGGTGGTTCGGGGAATCATCGGGAGTCATTATGATGATCCGAAGGATCATCGGGGGTCGGTCCATAACCATGTGTACAAGGGTTGGTGATTCGGAGGATCACCGGATTTAATGCACACACACGAGTCTCGAGTCCCAGGAATTGGTGAACGAATGTGAACGTGTTAGTCATCAAGTAATATGTGTTTATAATCATTATATAACTTGTCGATATGTGAATACGTGTTAATATGTGTTACAATAGTGTCTAACGCGCCAAAAAACCGATCATGCTGCAAGGGGCGAATATGGTAGCTAGTCACCACCTGTAGGGGGCAACTAGCATGCCTAGTTGCTACCTGCAGCAATCTAGTCGGCTGTTATGACTGAAACGACTAGCAGCAACTATAAATACCGTACTTGACTTGTAAAGCATCATTTGTGAAACCCTAACTCGCCCCAAACCTCTCACACACCATCCTTAACCTCTAGAACACGTTTTTGCCCTAAATCTACCATTTCCAAGCCTAAAACATCATTCTAAGCAAGATCTAAGGTGTGTTATTCATTCTAAGCTCTTGTCATGTCGTTATTTTGATCCTTAAAGGTCCAGACCTAGTTTCATAATGTTTTTGTCTTTGAAAACCTTTGAAAAACAGTTCCAACCTATGTTCAATCGTTTCTATGAACTTTAGATAAAAATGCAAACTTGAAAACGGACTTTGATGATTAAAACATGGGGATTCTTATGTGTTTGGTGTTTTAATGATACAAATGAGTTATTAGGATGATTATCTCATATTATGAAGGATGTTTGATGTGTTTTGATGATAATAGGAGTTTTGACCCGTTTGAAGGTGTTAGGAGGATTTAGGATGTTATGTAATGATTTGATGATTGAATGATGTTAGGGTTTATACTAGAGTGATGTAGTAACAACATGATGATGTTTTTAACGTGATTATGTGATGAAATCTGATTATTTGCCAATTAGGGTAAAGTTTTCATGCAATGATGTGATGTTTTCATAGTGGGAAACGCTTGCAATTAGGGTGTTAGACTGATGATAAATTGGGGGTTTTCGTTTAGGATAAGTTGCTTGATGATTATGGATTGATGTTGGGTGTTTTTACATGTTTCGGATCTGATTTGGAGGGTTTAACGCTCGAAAAGAGTCGCCCGGACTGCAGGGGGCGACTAGCTAAGCTAGTCGCATGTCCAGGGGCGACTAGCTTAGCCTAGTCGCCTGTATGGAACCCAGTCGCCCCTCCAGGGGGCAACTGTTTGATACACAGTCGTGTGTTTTGTTGCTGTAAGTGTATTTTGGGACCCCGAAACATGATTTGACACCTAGGAATATGTTGAAAGACCTGTGGCATGTCTAGAAACATGGTAACACATGTTATGACTCGTATGTTCGGTATGTGAACTGTATGCTAGACTTGATGGACTGTTATGCGTATAAGGTGCGTGTTTACACATGATTGCTTGGTTGCTTGTATTTGACTATCACGAGGGATGTCGGGTCACCAATGGGATGTCGAGTCTTGTCTTGTCTTGTCTTGTCTTGTGTGGTTAGGTTAACGTTCAAACGTGTTTTCAAACATACAATGGTTATGGTCTGGACATATAGGGACTAGTTAACCTACGGGTTATTAATCCGGATACTTATATACATCTTATGATAGGTCTACGGTATTAGGGACTATCATAGCATTGTTGGTTAAACTGTTTTCAAGAACGCAACCTAAGGTGAGTTTCACAGCCCCACTTTTACTGGATTTACTTTCGGAGGAGAAACATGCTACGTACTTTGGATTCGTAAAGATCATGTTATACTATGGTTACCTTTTGTTTACTATACGACTCATCCTAATTCCCGGGGAAACCATGAATATGCGGGGATGTATACCGGAGAAATTTGTGGATAGATCTATTGGGTGTGACTTGCCCCACTCAGGTCGACTGGAGGTCGGACGGGTGCATATTTTCTCGACCTTTATGCCGTGGATGACGGTAGTTCATTCTGGCAGTTCATATTAGTTCATGTCAGTAATGGTTTCCAATCGTAGTAGTAACATACTAAACGTCTAGCTAAGGTAACTGCTCGTGGATAGGCGCACGGAGTCGCACTTGCGTCTAGGTTCATGTTTTGTGTGTCGAAACTTTAAACATATGTTTTATCTTTACTTTGGTTTTGTAAACTTGAAATGCTTCCGCGGTACTTGGGATTGTTGTTTTAAAAATCGCATGGTTTGGTTTACGTTATCTTACTCATATAGTTGTCGTTTATTATGACTGTTGACTTGGATCCTGGTATGTCACGCGCCTCGAGGTAAAACCCCACAAATGGAATTTGAGGTTGTGACAATATCGACATAAAAACAAAGTAAAAGAAAATATATACAAACCGAATGCCATATGTCCATGCCCATGGCGGTACGATACCAGTTTGACACTAATAGTAAAAAAAATACCGAAACCGAAAACTAGAAAATGAATATCAATACCGGGTAGGGTTCCTATAGGAAAATTGGTTTGTGTGAGAAGGGTGAGAATGATTAAAAATTGATATGTACGCATAATTTTTTTAGACGTATTCATGATGTTTTCAATTGTTTTGCTTAGAAAACACCAAACATAACAACTAATAATAAAAAAAACAATGTATTTTAGGCTTAAAACTTAAAACACTCCGTCAAAAACATTTAAGCAGAGTGTTTTAATTAATTACTATGGTGTTTTATCTGTAATTTAAATTTAATGACTATAATACATTTGATTGTGTTTTAAATTGTGTATATTGTTGTGTTAAGTGTTTTTCAAGCCAAAACAACCCAAAACACCATTCCAAAATAAAAAAAAACATGATGGCTATATGTTAATTCTTAATCCTTCTCACACAAACCAATTTTCCTACAGGATCCTCTACATATCAATACCAAATTAACGATTTTATATGGTTGAATTACCAATTTTATTATGTCGATATGGGTTGATCCAGCAGCGGTACGTTACCGCTTGGTTAAAAAAACTAGTAAAATTAACCCGCACTTTGCAACGGGAATCAAGTTGTATCATTTCGCTTCTTTACGGTAACGCCACTCGTGAATGCAATCGAAAGAATGAACCATTTCCAAGCTATTAGAACTTATGAATCGATTTTACTAAAAAGCTATAACCACGAAGGTACCGAAGATAAAATCCATCACATAATTAAAGAAGTCCTTATTTTGGTCGAGTGTCGTTAACAATAAGGTCTTGGTCTAAGTAACTGTTTTCTTTTTGAAGTTTCATACCTGTAGCACTCAAAACAATGCATACTTTCCACTTTGAAAGTCACCAACTTAGACTTAAGGATGAAAAAAAAATTCAAGTCTGACGGGTTACCTGAAACCAAAATATATGAGACGGGTAAACACGAAATCCAATGGGTATGTGCCAGGTATGCGATTACTTTTAAAAATTTTCGTGTGTTTAAAAAGGTTTGCTTGGGGAAGTCAAAGTTATGACGTTTTCTTGGGTGAAAAACAAAGCGAAACAAGAGGCATGGACATGGGAAAAATGGCGCACTTTTGATATTCCAATTACGCAATATTGTTTGTTTTGTAACTAGGTGATGTAAAGGGCGAATCGTTGAGTGACTAGAATCTTTCTAGTCATAACATTGTACATATTATTTGGGTGGAATGAATTGATATTTGCCGATAAAAAAATGGTTGGGGTTAAATAGGTGTGAAAATAGTTTTTTTTTTAATTGATGTTACCGTTTTCCACAAGTACACTATTAAATGCAACAGTCAAATATACCAGTCAGGAAGGACGCGGAATGTTCACACGAGAATGGGTTCCACGTTGGATCTCCGATCACCTCACGGATCTCACACCCCTTAATCTAACAGCAAGAGTTAAAGGATATATGATTAACTTGATGAAAATTTTGTAATTAAGTGAAAGTTAGTAAAGAATAAAAAGGGAAAAGAGACACCTTTGTGTTGACTTTTATTTTCCTTTAACTTTTTTTTGGAAGGTGATTTTCTAGTTCATCACAACCCCCCAAAAGGGATCCCCTAGCCACTCTACAATGGTTAGACTATGTTGTCATAACCGGGTCCACGCTGACACGAGAGTGGCCGGCCCACAAGCGAGTCGAGGTTGCGCATAAGGGGCACTAAGGCTTCCACCGGGAAAATTTCCCGCCACCTACCACTTGACAGATGTTAAATATATACTAACTTTTATAAACTTTAGTATTTTTATTTTAAATAATGTCAAAACTTATAGATCACATAACACAAACAACTCATACAAGACAATAAGAACAAAGGGATAGCGACAAAACGGTGACAAAATCTATTATTAAACCAACCCAAAATTACCCCCCAAATACCATGGGTTCAACAATAGAAGAACCCTAGAAAATAAGATACAAAGTCAGTTGTGACTACTGATTGTTTGGATCAGTTGTCACACCTTATACGAAGGTTACAACCAACTTCCAGAGAAGAACGCTAACAATACAGAGGTAGAAGACGATTACAGCTAACCCTAGACAGAGAACAATAAGACTGAACAAAAGAGATGAATGAATAAAAGAATAATAATAATCTATTTATACTAAGTCCCAGAAGCTTCTGATCAACAACCCTCGAACGAATTAATCTCAACCGTCCAAACAATCGTGATCGTAACAACCTTCTCAACTGGGCTCAATCTTTGGGCTCAGCTTTTATTCATAATCAATAGCCCAATAACCTGCTCCATTTAAATGTTAGCCCAACACAACGAATAATAAAACTTAGGATATCAAAGGTTTGAATTATAAGACTTATGCTATTTCAACATTCTCCTTTAATTCAAACCTTCTTAAAAAAGTCTACCATACCAAGTTTATTACACAACAGATCATGTTGTGACCCATTTAACCCTTTTGTGAAAATGTCTGCCACTTGATTCTCAGACCCAATTTTCACAGTTTGGATTATTCCATTTGAGATTTTTTCTCTCACAAAGTGTAAATCAATCTCAAAATGTTTTGTTTTCTTATGAAACATAGGATTTGCTGTTATTGAAATAGCAGCCTTACTATCACAATTTATACAAACTGGTAATTTGAACTCAACATTCAACTCTTTCAACACATTAATTATCCACATGATTTCACAAGTTCCAGAACACATAGCACGATACTCAGCTTCAGCTGTTGATCTTGCTATTGTGTTCTGCTTTTTACTTTTCCAGGATACAAGTGAACCACCCAGAAAAATACAGTATCCAGTTACTGATTTTCTGGTAACCAAGCATTTTGCCCAGTCAGCATCAACAAATGCTTCTAATTTAAAATCATCAGACCTTTTAAACTGTATTCCTTTCCCAGGTGACAATTTTAGATACCTAAGTAATCTAAGTGCAGTTTGTAAATGACCCTTAGTGGGTTTGTGCATAAACTGACTAAGAAACTGGACAGAATAACTGATATCAGGTCTAGTTAATGAAAGATAGATAAGTTTTCCTATTAACTTCTGATATCCTGACACATTTTCAAGAACAGCTTCATTCTTTCCAGTTTTACTTGAAACAATATAGCTAAGTTCTATAGGTGTATTCACTGGTTTACACCCCAAATAACCAAAATCACTAAGAAGTTCCATACAATATTTCCTTTGTGTGAGACATAGACCATAATCATTGTATAAAATTTCTATACCTAGAAAATACTTAAGTTTCCCTAAGTCTTTGATTTGAAAATTTTGACTCAGAAACAGTTTGACTTTATTTATTTCAGTTAAACTATTTCCAGTTATTATAATATCATCCACATATACAAGCAGAACAATAAAGACCTCTTTTTCAGATTTAATGAACAGAGAGTGGTCACAAACACTTTGGACAAAACCAATATCAATCAACACACTTGTAAGTTTTTTATTCCACTTCTTAGGGGCTTGCTTCAAGCCATATAAGGACTTAATCAACTTACAAACCTTATTATCAGAATTAGAGCTATAACCTTCAGGAGGTATCATATAGACATCCTCAGTTATAGATCCATACAAAAAAGCATTATTAATGTCCAATTGAAACAAAGACCAACTGTTTTGAACAGCAATACTTAACACACACCTTATGGTGACCATTTTAACAACTGTGAAAAAGTTTCACCAAAGTCCAAACCCTCTCTCTGATTATACCCTTTGGCAACAAGTCTTGCCTTGTACCTCTCAATCTCACCATTTGCCTTATACTTAACTTTATAAACCCACTTGCACCCTATAGGTTTTCTACCTTTTGGCAACTCAGTTAGTTCCCAGGTATTATTCCTATAAAGTGCTTCCATCTCCTTATTCATAGCTTCTACCCACCTTGGGTCTTTTGAAGCTTCTGAATAGGAGGTGGGTTCAGAAGTTTTATTAAGACTAGTAGAAAAACACATATTATCAACTGACATGTTTGAGTAATTAACAGTTTTCTCAATACCAAATTTAACCTTCCCTTCTACAATATAATCATTAAACCTCCTAGGAACATTAGACACCTTTTCAGACCTTCTAACTGTTCCCTCAGATGGGTTATACTCTTCATTTGGAGGGTCAACATCCTGGTCTGCCTTATCAGGAACCCTACAACCTGGACTACCAGGCTGCTGACTTAAACCTAAGTCTAAGTCTACCCCCCCCCCCCCCCCCCCAGCAGCCCTGGGAGGAGTCCTTGATTGCACACTAGTTAACCCTTCCTGAGTACTGTTGTTTCCCCCTTCATCATTGGGAGACATATTCTTCTCAGTCACACTAAAACCATCAGATGTATTTGACTCAAATAAATCAAAGAAATTGAGATTATTAACATCATTTTTATCAACAGAAATCTGTTTTTCAGAAATCTGTTTAAATGGAAATATTTCTTCATAAAACCTGACATCCCTTGAGTACTCAACAACTTTTGAATCAATACACCACAACTTATAACCCTTTTTGAAATTAGAGTACCCAATGAGGACACATTTTTCAGACCTACTAGACAACTTATCAGTATTATTTAAGACTGTATTAAAACACAAACACCCAAAGTTTTTAATGTGACTAAGTGTGGGGGGAAACCCATAGACAACCTCATAAGGACTCTTTCCTAAAAGAACAGAAGAGGGGATCCTGTTGATTAAATAAGTAGCAGTTAAATCACAGTCACTCCAAAACCTAAGTGGTAAACCACTTTGAAATAATAGTGCTCTGGCTGTGTTTAAAAGGTGCCTGTGCTTTCTCTTAGCAATACCATTTTGCTGAGGAGTATAAGCACAGGTTGTTTGATGAATTATACCATTTCTATTACAAAAAATTTGAAATTGTTTGTTAACAAACTCAGTTCCATTATCACTTCTAAACACTTTCACATATTTTTTAAACTGTGTTTTGATTAACTCATCAAATATTACAATGTTTTCATAAACTTCAGTTTTAGACTTTAATATATAACACCATACAGTTCTACTAAAATCATCAACAACAATTAAAAAAACCTGTAACCTTCCCTACTAGTGACCCTATATGGCCCCCAAACATCCAGGTGAACAAGATCACCTATTTGTTTGGTCTGGTGATCACTTATAGGAAAGGGTACTCTTACTTGCTTTGCCTTGTGACATACCTCACAAGGCTGTTGTGAATCTCTATGCCCTAAGTTTAAATCCTTTCTTAACACAGCTAGAACCTGATCAGAGGGATGACCAAGTCTATTATGCCATAAATTGGCATCATCAATACAGTTAAAACAACTATTATTGACACTCACATTCTTACCAACAAAGTACAGACCATCACTTTGTTTACCAATCACCAGGATTCTCTTAGACTTGGAATCCTGAATGAAACAGTTTTGTTCATCAAACAAAACACTTAGCTTATTATCTCTAGCTAACTTATGAACAAACAAAAGATTAACACAATAATCTGGAACAAGGAACACATCATACAGAACAACACCCTCAGCAAGTTTGATATCTCCTATTTTAGACACCTTTGCACTAGTACCACTGGGGTGTTTAACAAGAATATCATATTCAGACACTTCTATACAATTAAACATATCCTTGTCACTACTAGTCATGTGTTGATTAGCACCAGAGTCAGTAATCCACCCATGACTAATAGCAGATTGAATAAAATTTGAACAGTTTGAAAAAATTTTAAAAATGTTTTCCAAATTAGAAATTCTAGACATACAGGAGAAGCCATTAATAAACACACTCTTACCTCCTGTATTACTTGATTGAGACTCATTCCCACCTTTCTCACTGATCAGATTCATGAGCTTTGATATCTGTTCAGATGAAAAAGGCAAACTGGTAGAACTAGACATAGACTGTTTATCATTAGACATATTAGAAGACTTATTGGACCTAACATTATGATTAAAACCTCTCCTCCTAACACCAGGAGGATAGCCTATCAGTTCATAACATCTATCCACTGTATGACCAATCATATTACAGTGGGTACATTTAAGGTTAGGGTTAGGTCCTCTATTTCCTGTTGTAGAGACACTATTATTTGGTCCTCTATTACCATTACCAGCCCTTCTATTAGTGTTCCCATTATTACCAGTTCTAGTCATAAAAGAAACATTTGTTTCTTTAACATTATCAGTACTATTTTTCCTATGTGATTCTTCCCTAGACACTATAGAAAAAGCATGTTTCACAGAAGGTAGTGGGTCCTGCATCAACATATTTGTCCTAACTGGTTGATAGATTTCATCTAAACCCATTAGAAACTGCATTAGTTTTATTAACCCATTAAAACTATTAAATTCTTTAGAAGCCTCACACGTACATGGTGGTAATTGCACAATTGAATCAAATTGTTTCCACATGGTATTTAATTTGTGATAATACTCAGCCACAGAACTGCCATTTTGACTCATAGAACAAATTTGTTGATGAAGATTAAAGACCACTGACCCATCAACCTTATCATAGGTTTCTCTTAGATCTAACCAAACATCTCTAGCAAGTTTTGAAAACACTTGTCCTAGATACAAATCATCATTAACAGAGTTTAACAACCAAGACAAGACAACAGAATTACACCTGTCCCACTGTTTAGCCAGGACTTCACCATCAGTAGATCTAACAACAGTTCCATCAATGAATTCAAATTTATTTTTAGTTTCAAGAGCAAGTTTCATAGCATTAGACCAAACCTTATAGTTATTAGTTCCTTTTAATTTTAAACTGATGATGGTTAAAGAACTGGTGTCACTAAGGTGAATATAAAGAGGGTCTCCTATGTCAAGTTTACTTATTAGGGTTCCAGTCCCATCAGCACCACCACCACCACCACCTTGATTATTTGGTGGTGGTGGATTAACAACAGCATCTCCCATACTTAACAATCAACAAACAAACAGATAACAGTAGACCAAACAAAAAACAAAGAGTATAATCCTAGAAGGACGAAGCTGAGTTAGTGTACAGATAGTGGATTCGTCACTCAAGGTGTCCACCCAGTTCTTAACTCAGGAGTCCTTTTATTATCTAGTAATATGTATATGTATATATATGTATACAAGACCAGAGAGAACAAATAAATCACAGATAAACAGAGCACACAAAGAGCACAGACAAGATCAAATACAATCAACACCGGTCCACCCTAACCCGGTCAAGACTCCTAGACACAAGAAGAGACCAAGAAGACTTACAGAAGCTCCAGCAGTAAGCAAAAAACAGCAACAATAATACACTAACAAGAAATAGAGCAGAAGACTTACAGATTGCACAGCTTCCCAGCCCACAACCACGTACCAGAATCAATATCCAGAGTCACAGGCCAACAATGGTTGACAAACCCTAGATCTACAAACAATACCAGACACAAGTAATAGACAAGATTTATAGAGATCAGATCTATCACTAACATACAAACGTCAAGATCTACAATCAAGATCAAAACCCTAACCAAGACCAGACAAACACGAACAGATAGCGGAAGACTTAAAAAACTCAGAATCAAAGAGCCAATGGCTCTGATACCATGTCAAAACTTATAGATCTCACAACACAAACAACCAAACAACTCATACAAGACAATAAGAACAAAGGGATAGCGACAAAACGGTGACAAAATCTATTATTAAACCAACCCAAAATTACCACCCAAATACCCTGGGTTCAACAATAGAAGAACCCTAGAAAATAAGATACAAAGTCAGCTGTGACTACTGATTGTTTAGATCAGTTGTCACACCTTATACGAAGGTTACAACCAACTTACAGAGAAGAAACCCTAACAATACAGAGGTAGAAGACGATTACAGCTAACCCTAGACAGAGAAGAATAAGACTGAACAAAAGAGATGAATGAATAAAAGAATAATAATAATCTATTTATACTAAGTCCCAGAAGCTTCTGATCAACAACCCTCGAACGAATTAATCTCAACCGTCCAAACAATCCTGATCGTAACAACCTTCTCAACTGGGCTCAATCTTTGGGCTCGGCTTTTATTCATAATCAATAGCCCAATAACCTGCTCCATTTAAATGTTAGCCCAACACAACGAATAATAAAACTTAGGATATCAAAGGTTTGAATTATAAGACTTATGCTATTTCAACAAATAATATCATAAAATCCATTTTTTAATATGTACATAATATTGATACAGTTCTTTTATAAAATAACAAAAAGAGGTTAAATGTAGCATGTAGCACAAAATCCGTGATGTTATGTGCCCAGACTCCCGACCCACTTAGGAACACATGTTTTAGACGTCATAACAACACCATGTAAAATGGATTTACAACACCACACTTTTAGTAATAAAAAGTTATTCCAGATGTGGACACATAACAATAGTGTGTAAAATGACATGAAAACACAAATACACAACTATTCACATAGTGTGTCACACTTTAAGAACTCATTTTTTTGGTAAAAAGTATACCAATATCATAGAATATTAAAGAGAGAAAAAATATTTTGTTGTATGTTTTTTTAGAGAACATAGTTAAGTATATAAAACTACTTTAATTAAAAAAAAACAAGTGCAAACTAGTCAAATGGACGCAAATACACCTTTCTGTAAAACCCTCCCACATACACATGTCATTTACTCTAGAATTGGCGAAACCAATCAAATGGATGCATGTACACTTTTCTGTAAAACCTTCACACATACACATGTCATTTACGTAAGAATTGGCGAAACTAGACAAATGGACGCAATGACTCATATACACTTGTCTGTAAAACATTCACACGTACACGTGTCATTTAATTGTTGTTTTTTAGGTTACACACAGACACTACATTAGAAAACTGTGTAGCATACACATTGAATAAAAGAAATAGTAAATAGTTCATATATAAAATATAATTTATACAACGTTATTTTAGATTAAGATAAGATTACCTGGTTAGCTATTTAGGTATAGATAATACTAGTTTTCGTCGGGTCCTTTCGAGGATAGACAAATTTAATATAAAATGACAAAATGTGTGTATCGTAAAAGGAAGAGGTCGTTTTTAAGAAAAAAATTTAAAATGATCAACACTCGATAACTTATAAAACTTACTTCTAATTCTATGCGTGCACAGCTTGCTCGAGTGAAGTCTCTGCACTTCTTTATCACTTTCGCCAGGCATTCTAAAGCTGTGTTGTGAACCTAAAAAAACAACTACATTAGTATCAAATGATATGTCATGATGGTGGTTAATTTAAAAGGCGTGCATGATGGGGTGATGAATTATCACTTATCAGCTAGAGATTTACCTGATGTCTAAGAATCATATGCTATATCTAACCGACTTAGCAACCTTTGTAATAAATGTTCATAGCAACACCAATCATAATACAAAAAATTAGATTCTTACAAAACTGACTAATTAATATCTTAACATTATTAATAACTTACCTAAACACGATTAATAAATTACCTAAAAAGTTTTTTCTGCATGAACATGATTATGAAATAAAAGAAGTAAGAAAAATATTATCATCACAAAATGATGACACACTTGCAAGTTTATTTATCCTCCATTATCCATAGAACATGATATATGAAAAAAAAAAAAAAAAAAAAAAAAACAACTTTCAATTTTAAATACTTAGTCAAAACTTGCAACCTCATGAGAAAAAGTCAACATATATGACCCCTCTTTTCAGCCTTCACCGCCGGCACTCATCAGTCACATTCTTCTACCATATTCCCAATCCACCCTCTACCCCCATCACTATTTACCCCTAACCTCACCCAAAACCCATACCCCACATAGGGGCAGTTTAGTAACTTCACAATTAACCGTTAATTGTAAATTGCTGACTTCCCAACCATATTTTTTATTTTTCTACCACTCCTCAACCATTTTCTTGTAACTCTCAACATTTCATAATATTTCTCTTTAAATTCAAACACTAAAAATTAGGAAAGAAATTAATCAAACAAATTTCCCTAAAAAGATTTGCTTAAGGCTTTTGTTTCAAAAACAGAACAAAATCCTCTGTTTCATCAAGATTCGATTCGTATTCCAAAGGTAACGTTTTGTTGGTTTAATTTTAAAGATTCTTTGATTGTTTTTATGGGTTTTGCTTGAAATTTTTTGGGTATTTGATGTTTTAATTTCTTACTCTATTTAGTGTATTAACGAAGAACAGAACAGAACCGAACAAAACCTCTGTTTCATCAAGAAACTGTGTGATCAGATTCTATTCTTATTCCAAAGGTAAAGTTTAGTTGATTATCTCTTTTTTTATATACTTTTAAAGTCTATTTTTTAATGATTCTTTGATTCTTATGTTGAAATTTTGGCCATATTTGATTCAATTCATGATTCTTGATTGGTTCCATCAACCTTGTTGTTTGTTCTTGTTTCGGGTTTGGTTTTCGTTGTTTATAGTAATCAGAAATCAATTTTGTGAGAAGTTATTAAGTTTATGATGTGAATTGTGTTCAAGAATCAATGAAATGAATATGAATCTTTGTTTTCACATCCTTATTTTGTTTCCAATGATTCATTTTGATCATTTTTTTTTTTTTGGACAAAATATTGGTTCTATTATTTTCTGTTCAATATAAATATTAAGATCATTTCCTTTCATACCAAGACAAAACGAGTTAAAATATCGATTGAAAAGGATTGAACCGTTTAAACTAAAGCAAGTCAGCTGGTTTGACGTCTTGAGATTCAAAAGATTCTATCCATAGTTTGCTTTTTCGCGTTGTAGTGGTTCGGTCTAGTTTGAAACCTGTGCTAAACCTTGATTATGTATGTATATTTTTTCAGTTATAGAATATAAAGTTATGTGTATGTATGATGATAATAATTTAAAAAAAAATGTTTAAGTAGAAATAATATGTTCAAACCGCCAAAACCAAACCATAGTTAGCGGTTCAACCTAGAATTTTCGTTAAAAGGGGCTGAACCGAACCATGAAGACGCCTATATTATTGTTTCTTTTTAGGAATTTTTAATCTAAAGTTACCATTTGCCTGCAGATGAACTACCAATCGACTACTCCAAGAAGCAATCGACCCAAAGGATTCATGGCTAAGCACATGCTTCAATTTGCTCTGTTTGCAGCCTTCAGCCTTTGGTTACTCTACCAAATCCGACAGCCAACTGGCGAAGGTGGGGTCGGGAACAAGCTCAGCAACGACGGTCTCTCGAATTTTATGGGCCGAAAGGGGAATGTAGGGTTATCAAAGTCAACCCTCAACCATCACTCGGGTTTGACTTTAGAAGATGTGACAAACCCGGGTGAAGAGGGCGAGATCCCACAGTACTCCAAAGAAATCGAAGTGGTTGAGTTTCGTACCAATACGGTATCTTTAAAAGAAGGAAATGACCAAAATACCCTTTCGCAAGACGAATCTTTGACTGTGAAAAAGTCAAACATCAGTTTTTCTGATGAGAATGGAATTCCGCAACATGTTCGTGACAAGTTTATTGGGAAAGCATCGAATAAGACGGTAAACAGCACTCGTGTTAAAAGTCAAAGTGTGATTGCGACCCGTGTGGGTAAAGGAAGAAACGGGTCAGTTGAAGAGTCTTGATTGGGCTTGTGGTACTCGTGTATTCGGTCTTTTTGTACAGATAATGCAAGTAGATACCGATCTTATTCGAAATTTGTTTAGCTCATGGATCATATACGAAGTTACTGATATGAAAATTTGAATGAATAATGAGCTTTGATTTGTATCGTGTTTTAGATGAATTGTGAAGTATTAAAAGTTTTTGGGTATTATTACTGTGTCTCTTGTTTTTATAAATAGTATTATAATCATTATATTATAGTATATTAATTCTTTATAAAATGTAAAGAAGAATCACATAAATAGTCTAATAATTAGCCTTTCAAAACATAATCATTTATGACTTATCCAAGTTTAAGCTATTAAGTGTGTACTCATAGTCATAGATATTAAAGCAATAAACACCGATAATCCACACTTGTGGACGGACATGCAACAATGTACAATTGTACATAAGCCCAAACAAAGAGATGTTCAAAAGTGTTTAGCCCAAACAGAGGAATATTAAAGCCCATAAGCCCAAACAGAGAGATGTTCAAAAGCTGACACAAAAATAAGGAGTTAATTGCCAAAATGGCCCCTGTGGTTTGGCCCAAATTGCTTGTTTGGTCACTTTTTTGAATTTTTTGCCAAAACCACCCCTCACAGATCGAAAAATGCCAAAATGACCCATATTTAACTGAGTTTTTAACTGAGTATGGAAAGTCAGTTAAGTCTCAGGGGCAATTTCGTCCTTTCATCTGTAAACCCATCTGAACTTCATCCCTTTCAAATCCCCAAACCATTGTTGATCTGAGCTTGTTGTGGGAGGCGGCGCTGACTTCAGAGGAGGAATTGGAAACCCTTAACTTCCCTCGAAAGCAAAGATTCAGACAGATTTACGAGCACAGTAGCATTTCCTGCCTTGGAAACCTTTAACTCACACCAGCCGTCGCTTTCCATCTTGAATCCAAACACTGATAATAGCCCAAAAGTGAGTATACAAGGAGTGGGAAACCAAAATGGAGATAATACACATCTGCTATCCACGTCTTCAGCTACAAAAAATGGAGAGTCGATCTCTAATCTGGCCAACAGCTCTGGAAACGTGTATTCAGAGGAGGAATTGGCAAGAATTCATGCTCAAAATTTGGCTCATGATGCACAATTGATGAAAGAGGCGGGTCTTCCTCCCCATGGCTTCAAATCTGCGAACCCTAGATACCCGGGTCTCAGGATTAAAGGCCTTCGAAGCAACAATCGATCCAAACCAATTGTAAGGTATGGTCCTACTCTATCTGATTTACGGATTAAAGGATTTGTTGAGGAGACGAAAAGAATTGCTGCAAAAACAAAAACAGGGGTGCCTAAATGGTCTGATGTAATAGCCGAGAAGGAAAAAGAATGTGTGGAAGTTGGGATTCGGATGAAGGTGAATCAGGCTCTGTTTTTTGTTTAGATCTGTTAGTAGGTGGTGGTGGAGGGTGGTGGTGGTGGAGGGTGGTGGTGGTGGAGGGTGGTGGATGGTGAAGAAGGGTGGTGGTGGTGGTGGTGGTTTAGAGAGAGAAAAGGGTGGGGTTAGGTCTGCCAAAGGAAGGAGAATGGGGTTATTAACTTTAAAAAAATAATAGAGTTAATTGCCCAAATTACCCCTCAGACTTAACTGAGTTTTTCTTCCTCGTCAAAAACTCAGTTAAATATGGACCATTTTGGCAATTTTCGATCTGTGAGGGGTGGTTTTGGCAAAAAATTCAAAAAAGTGACCAAACAAGCAATTTGGGCCAAACCTCAGGGGCCATTTTGGCAATTAACTCCAAAAATAAGACAAGATGATAGTTTAGTGAGAATAGGAGAAGACACATCACACATGCAGTGCCAAATGATGATCTATTAGACAAAAACCGCGAACCGCGACTTTTGAGGGCTTATTGATTATATCAATGTCCTCACGGGGTCACGGGGACATTCTGGTGGGGACATTTTATTGTGAGTGGTGTACATCACAACCAAAAAGTTAAAAGTTTAAATCCTACACAGTACACGTGTAGTGTAACGGTTTAAAAAATAAGGGATTGCTATTTAAAGAATGATGATATCTATGTACATGTGAATCTTTTTGTTGGATAATGTTTTTATCAAGTTTTTTTTTAACGATTAGATGATTATATATTTAGGGATTTTAATTACAGTAATTTTCTCCATTTCTCATCTAATATTACATGCTTACAAAATTGGCAAGACAATGTTAACATTATAAGATAATAGTTGCTTAAAAGATATAATCCCTATTTAATTATAGTATCTTGGGTTATTTATAAAACTATGTTTTTGATAAATGGGTCATAATAACGTCGTAAACAAGTTAACCGATTTAACATGATAGGTTACACGTGCTAAATAGGTTGAACCAATTTAGATACATTTTAAACAGTGTCATTAATATGTTGACTCGTTTATGAACCGAACCTGTTTACTCAAACACTTAACACAATAACATGTTAACTTCGTGCGGATTCAAAATCACAGATTGTGTCATAAACTACCTTTAACGAGGGAGCGTACATATTTATGTTTGTTTTAATACAAAACTAGTGGGACTACGCGATGGGAATCCGGTCCCTATCGGTTGGTTTGTTATGCTACTGATATTCGCTATAGCAACCAAAAGAGAAAACAAAAGAAATCGTAATATGCTTAAAATATATCGATACATGTTTTACAACGATCAAAAGCCATAAAAACAAATAATGGTTTCGGTTAAATAATACCGATGTTGGTATTGTTTGTTCGGTAGGAATTAACTCGGTTCGTCAATATATCGGCACTCATATAGTCTACGATACCACTGGGTGAAAGGCGCATAATAAATTTATATAATTTATATTAAATTGCTAAATATATATTTTGCTAAATATTAAATTATCATAGTTAATATCAAATAAAGGGTAGCACCATAACAATAGTTGAAAAATGTTGAAATCTTTCAAATATTTTTTGGGTTTTAATGGACTGGACTTTCAAAAGCTTATCTATTAGGCCCAAAAAGGTCCGTCAGTGGAGCATTGGGCAAACAGTCGGTTGGACCCGTACAAGTGTACGATCGCTTAAGCTTAAATATGTTCTACACTAAAGTCTAGAAGATTTTCAACACAAAACTGAAATCAAAAGTTACAGAATAATAATAAGCTTAAATATGTTCTAAATCATGTATGGTATATTTAACTATTAAGTAATATGTTCCTTAGAGTCAAAACGCGTCTATGATGCAAAACTCGGCTAAATGAATCTTGAAATACAAGGACATCAGAAACATGTATGTCCTTCGGGACATAAATAATCTTAACGTGATAACGGGTTAAAATGAGTCTAATAGATTTCATCTCACTACGCCAAAATATGCCTACGGCCACACAAAAAAAGTGTGACCATAGGCCTTTCGCCACACTTTTTTCCTAGCTCAAGTGTGATCATAAGTCGAGTCATCGTAGGTATCATACGGCCACCCTCACATTTAGTGGCCGTAGCACTTAAAAGTGTGGCTAAAGGATACCAATATTTCTTTATGAAATCAAACATTCTGTCTATTAAATATGACCGGCCAAAGTTTAAACCGACCAAACCTGTAAATCACTTCCGGTTGGGCAAAGGTTTAAACCGACCAAAATATCCTTCGGGTACTGGGATTGGATAAACTACCTCCAGGGGTAAAATTGGAATAATCAATACCATCATCGAGTTGATTATTGAATTAAATTATGGGAATTTTTAGAAATAAAAACATAATGGAAAGAGTTGGAGATTTGAAGCTTTCATGCTCAAAGTCTCACAACGGGTTGGAATGACCTGAATCAAGCTAGGATGCCCAAGTAAGTGGGTTATCGTAGCATAATCAAGTCTGGGACTTAACGAGTTGCCCCAAGTTGAATTTAAGTTGCCAAATGGCTAACGAAAGTTGGAAAATTGATGCTCGGGTCGGTATGGGAAAGACTGCAAAAATAGTAAGAAACTTGGCTAAGTGTGAAAATCCGCACAGATAGGAAACTTTCAATCTTCGCGGTACGTGAAGGTCTCCAGGAAACGCGACGACTGTGGGATGAATCTTCGCAGTACGCGAAGTACTCCCAGACATGTAAACTTTTTTTTCTTGTCATTTTTCGACTCATAAACCTAAATGCTAATCGTTTTCGTGTGTGTTTATGGTAGGTAAAATCTAATTGTACAAGATGGAGGATCGAGCCAAGCGAGGAACCGAACACTCTTAATCTGACATCTCCTTTAGGGATATCTTATCGGAAAGGATTAAGCATGGTCATGCATGTCAAAGCATTTTGAGTCTAAAACTTTTAATGTGTTTGGACTGTGTTTATATGTGTAATAATTTATTATGTTAGTTTGCCTGCGTCGTCAGTAACCCAGGTCTGTAAATTGAATGTCTGGCTTATCAGTTAACTCAGACTTGTAGGTTTTATGTCATGTTTAAGCCTTAAAAAATATTAAAAAATTACGTGACAATTCTAGGACCTAAACGTCTAATATTTTGAGTTATTCGGTAATTATACAAACGGGGTGTTACATAAACCTATTTACAACTGGTTTCCACATCTTTGCCCTTACCATGTTCCCCACAATAGGAATACCTAAGTATGTCATAGTCAGAGAACCGGTTTTACAATGTATGTTCGTTGCCATTTCATCAACCTGGGCACTAACAGCCTCACCCCGTATAGGCTGCTTTTATTTAAATTAACCTTCAATCTTGTCACGAGCTAGAGGCATCTCAAAATTCTGTTGAGATTTACCATATTGCTCTCAGACCAAGACCGAAGAAATAAAACATCATCTGCATAAGTCAGGCCTCCATTAGGAAGCACAGCCCCCATCAAACAAACTTTAACCAATTGCCCTTTTCATGAACCCTTCAAGGACCTCCATAGCTAAAATGAAAAGAAATGGTGAAAGCTGATCACCTTGTCGAAGTCCTCTCTTAATGCCAAATTCTTTTGTCGGTGATCCATTTAACAAAGCCGACGTCTGACTCGACCATAAGCACCCTTAATCCACCGCACCCACCTCTTTGGAAAACCCTAAATTTCAAATTGTCTAGCAGAAACGCACAATTTACAAAGTCGTCTAGCAGACTCCCTTTTCTATTTCTTA
This sequence comes from Ambrosia artemisiifolia, assembly GCA_032199755.1. NCBI lineage: Eukaryota > Viridiplantae > Streptophyta > Magnoliopsida > Asterales > Asteraceae > Ambrosia > Ambrosia artemisiifolia. Next base: position 2,135,590 of record CM063514.1, read on the forward strand.
GCCCACGAGACTAATTCGCTAACAATGATCGGCCCATCATAAATATGTCTTTTTTTTTTTCCAACAAATGCAGTTTGGGATAGCGACAAAATAGAAGGCATAACCGATTTCAAGATATTGACCAAAACCTCTCGGAATAGAAAGGATAAAGGATATTGTTATCACGCGACTATAAGGTTGTTTAAGTAAAGGGTTATTTGACCCCCAACTTTGTCAAGCATTATACTAAATAATCGTGACTTGTCCAAGTGGGAGTATATTGGAAACCACCTTCAAAACTCCTATTCCAAACAATGTTGTTTTTTCTTTTCCTTATATTCTGATGTGTTTTTATGTAACAAGCCGTGTAGACAATGTGTATGGAGACCGCAACCTCATATGTACTCTTCAGCCACCACGGGAGTATGAAGAGAAAGCCAAAGCTACTGCTTAAGTGAGCTATGAATTGCCACATTTGCTTCAAGGTTCTAGTCAGTGAACGCAAATGGGAATTAATGATCTGTATAACTGAGTTTACGATTGGTATGTTTTCTACTTTTATCATTTTTATTAAGTCGTATTACATTTTTCAACCCCAGGACACACTCGGGATAATCAGCTAGTGTGTGTGTGTATATATATATATAATGCATTATATTTATATTAGATGTCTCCAATAAATTTGTCCCTCTAAAGTTTTCTTTTATTTTATTACATAGTATATAAATATTTATATTACTAGACATAAGAGCACATTTGTTATTATTAGTAGAGGAAAGATAATCTACAAAGAAACCTTAACCTACAAAGCATAAGAAGGAATCTGAGCTGTAGATTAGGACTAAATACAACGCGGTGGGATGATCGTAAATTTTAAGCGTCATTAAAACGGTTTAATCATTGGAAAGGGCATAATCATCCGATTGCAAAAATCAATTTTCAAATTGATTTCAGATTGAAGTAACGTACCCACAAAACGTGAAAATTATAACTAACGAACGAACGTAACAAAAAAAAACCCACTTCAGAACATGCTCTGTTTTAAACAAAAACAATGCAAGCTTCTACATATAAAAATGAGTCAGATCAAATCAAAGCATGCTATTGATTGTTTGTTAATAATCATCTTCTACCTCCGTTAAAACAGAGCATGTTCATGAAACAAAATATGCATGTGTAGGAACGAATACGCATGTACATGAAACCGGTTATGCAGGTTCATAAAACACCAATTACACATGTACGAAAGTCATTAAAATCAAATTATGCATGTTAAAAGAACCATAAGTAACACATGCGTTATTTACAGTCTATATTCAAACAACATGCGTTATTAAATAAACCATAATCACGCATGTTAAAAGGACCAATAAAAATGAACATGCGTTATTACATTTCCATATTCACACATGTATACTAGAATGGCTATTTAATGTGTAAATAGGACATGGATATTCACGCATTCACATATGTACTAGGATGGCTATTTAATGTGTAAATAGAACATGGATATTCACGCATGTCAACATTTGGAAAATTACTTGGTAAAAAAGAAAATACAGTCACGCATGTTAGGATAGATAAGTCACGCATGTTAGGATTTGGATAAAGTCACGCAAGTTAGCATTTGGAAATCATGCATGTAGTCACCTTTACCATCATCTTCTCTACTTAACCTGCATCATCTTCTCCGTTCAACCTGCCGGAACCCTAATAGACGGTGGCGTGATGGAGGTGACGGCGGTTATATTTATAATCGGAGCAACTGAATCTTTCTAATTTACAAATGTAACGCAACCGCTTTTAAATATGAATAACACGTGTTAGGGCAAAATGACTGAATTAACCTTTCCCAACAACAACGGCCAAACCACGTGTCGCCTTCTCCTTGGTTCCTATCCTATCTATGTTAAGAATCCTTTGTACCCATTAGTTACTCATTATTAGAAATACATAAGAGTACAATTCACTTTGGTTCATTGAACAGGAACTAAATGCATGATAGTGAAATGACACACTTAATATGTGAAGTGCATCATGATTTTTTCTATTGCAATACAAGAATATTTAAGAGAAAAAGCCAAGACCGGAATCATGTTTTACTAAATTGTCGTATGTATTTGTGTATCCTTTTAAAGAATTCCTGATCTTAATGAGACCATAAGTTTATAAAAGATTTTTTTTATAAACTCTATTTGTTAACACGTCCAATTAGTGAAAATTAGGCTCTAGAATGATTTGTCAACTTAATTTTTCAACCTCAAAGGTTCTACAACACAAATAACAAGATTTTGAGCTGTTATTTTCTAACTTATGTAATAAACTTGCTATGTTCGAGTTAACATGTTTAACCATTTTAATTAAACATGTCATGCTATGAGTTTTAGTAACACGCAAACCCACCAACCCATTAATAATAACTACTATAATAAATAAAATATATTTTATGAAGAAAACTTGCCAAGCTACTTTTTTTTTTTAACGGAGAAGAAAACTTATATTCCACCAACAAACTAGCAAGAAGCTAGAGATACACCAAAAAAACGAAAATCACGAAAAATACATTACCAAGCCTAAACACCTAAGCAAACCGCCATAGACCCCCAAAACTATGCTAACCGATCAACTATCTCGGCTGGAAGCATAATCTTAAACCTTGACACTCTAACACCTTTTCTCACCCGACGGCTTCTCCCTTGGATCTTGCCATTCTCTTTTTCAACCACATCAATTGTCTCATCCGAAGGAACACCAGGGTTGGACAAGTTGTAAATTTCATTGGCCAACCCAAGTGACAAATCCAAATGATCAATTTTAGGTTGAGCTTTCTTCCGAGACTTAGGTGCAAAGGACAGGCTAAACGGAAGTGGAGATCCAGCCGGAGTAGAAACCAATTGGCCATCCGATTGGCTACCTTGACAATGATAACTTGAGGAGGATTTGCTAGGCGTTAAAACCTGGTCACCTTTATTCTCACCTTTATTGGCCAAGTTGCCATTCACGTGGCCATCCACCAAAACATTATTAGACTCAGGCCCACTCCAAATTTTACTCAGTTTTTTAAAGGGTCACCAATGTTACTAGACATAGAGGGTGTTTGGGATTGAGTTTCAAACCAACTTATTGACTTATTGGCTTTTTGAATAAGCCAATAAGTCAATAAGCTGTTTGTGTAACTCAAAAGCACTTTCTGTTTTGACTTTTGGCTTTTAGCTTTTAAGGGTGGAAAAGCTGTTTTTGAAAAGTTAAAAATCCTGGCTTTTGGCTTTTGACTTTTGGAAAAAAATTACAAATCTACCACCCATACAACCAATATTCACAATAAGTTAAGCGAAACACTTAAAAAAATAACAATTTATTGACTTTTTGACATTTCCCATCCCAAAAGCTAATCCAAACACTTTTTTTAAAACTCCTTTTCAAAAAGTCATAAACCAATAAGCACTTTTGACCAAAAGCACTTTTACATTTCCAAACTCAATCCCAAACACCCTCATAATATTATTTGGATTATTGGTGGACTGAGCATTCACCTGTTGAAAACATTCCTGGGACCCACAAATTGTCTCTCTTTGGGAAGGCTCACGCATGCGCATAGGTAATGATTCATCATGAATGTCCATCTCCTTCCCAATACTATTGTTACTTGGCACCCCCACATTCACCATGCATGCGTCCTCGTTTCCCAAGTTATTGTTACCATTACCCACTTCCCCATGCATGGACCTTTCCCTTGTCATCGAGATCCCTACCTCCGCTACCGGACTGGACGCCGGATTTTCCACCAGAGGAGCCTGATCTTTATCACCATTAATTTCCCCTTCTTCATGTGCTTCCTCTTCCCCTGTTGCTAGCTGAACATTGGTCTTCCCTGCCTCAACTGATTTATTGTACAAGTCCAACTTTGCCTTGACAAAGTCCGGGAACCATGTCTCCTCCATCTCTTCCACCCATACCTTGATTCTATCACTCCTCCACCAGAGCTCAACCCTACTGGAGATTCTTTTACCGTCTCTCACCAACACGGCGACCTTCTCGAAGGATAAGTTGCCATCGCGTTCACTAGCTTGAGACCCTTGAATCACAGTCCCGAATGATCTGGCAACCCGATCAATAACTTCCTTGTCCCACAAATGAACTGGGACGCCATACACTTTCAACCAAGCGACTCTTTCAAACGGCATTATCTGATCACCCCACCATACCAGGCTTTGAAACCAGTTTTTCCATTCCTCCTCCCTTCGTGTCAGAAACTCCTCAGCCAATGATGAGTTCGTAAACGACAGAAGGACCTTCATGCCAGCTACATATTTGACGGTCACATCTTCCAACTTAGAAGCCATCACAAAATCATCCATCCTACCTAGTCGGATAACATCCTTCACTTCGCCTATCAGAGAGCGCCTTCCCAACCTAGATTGAATTGGGTATGTCTTACTTGGAATCGACACAATGTTCAGCTTAGAGCAATCTTGGAGTGGAGGGAACTGATTGACATCACCCCATAGCGGATGTTTCCCTGTGTCAGTAGGAAAAGAACCACGTTCCCCCGAGCCTTGCTGAACTGGGCCATCATTCCTTCTGGATTCATGCGACCTTTTTTCTTCCTCTTTCTTAAACTTTGCAACATTAGCTTGTATGTTCCAATCCCCACGGACTCTGATCAATGCTTTAGCCATCTCCCCCTCATTTTTGACACCTTCAAATCTGATGAACGCAAAGACTTTGCCCGCTTTGTCTTTTCTACTTGGTAAGTAGGCATCGGTCATCCTCCCGCACACCCGAAACTCCTTCCATAGCATTCCAAGAGAACAGTTACTTGGAAGGTTGGAGATGTAAAACGTTGTCGTCACCTCATCCTGATTTCGTTATCGTTGGTGATTCCTTGTTCGCCATCGTTGAGTTTCCCAATCTCCTTGTTCGCCGTCGTCCATTCAGTTAGGAGCGTCCATGGATTTTTATCGGATTAAATGGATTTTTCATACACAAAGACAATGTATCTAGTGTAATTAGGTGGAAAAGGAGGCTTTGCCAAGCTACTTAACCTTTATACTATAACCGACTTGCAATCGTCAACCCATTTATAATCAGTCAACTTGTTTGACTCATTTAGATATATGAGTCACACGTATCATGCTTATGTTACTTGATTTAAATTTTAAAGTGTTTGGGTTATAATTCATGTCCTTAACAATAATGAATATATATCTTGGTTCACCTTGGAAAAAAATACTAATAAATATATAAACCTGAAGAAACAATTACCTGAACGGCTGTCCAGTGTATGCCTCTATGGTGTTGAATAGTGGAACCACAGCTCGGCCTGTGTCTTCTCCGGCGAGATCCAGACCTGCAAGAGAGAAAGGAAAGGTGGGGTGTGGAGGGGACTGCTAGGAAACCACAAGTGGAGTCCAACGTACAGACAGAAAAAGTGATGGCGGCGACAGCCATGTGTTATCAGGGGTAATCTCATATGTGATAACTTGTGCCCTAATGAGAGGTGAAGACCTCTTATATAGGGCTTCTCATGGGCCTTAATGGGCCGAACATCATGGACCCCTAACTATATGGGCACATAGCCCATTGGCACAAAGCCCAGTTAGCGGGGTTACCTCCACACCCCAATATTAGTAAATAATATAAGAAGTGACAAGTAATAAAGATGGTATGTCGGGTCAAGCACCATACCTCTACAAGTCCCCCTAGTCTAGTGTTGCTCCCAGGTGCAAGCGTTGGGTGGAGCGCTAGACTAATTAGGAGTGCTCGGGAATGAAGATTAAGAGCTTTATCTTCTTGGCAGGCTAATAACTTCGAACGTTTCATCTTCTTGTTTCGATGTGTGTGGGAGGTTGCTCGTTGCACTTGTTACCGACTAAGTGTCACCTTCTGGGTTAACTGTCACCGACGCGTGTGAGGGTTGCTCGTTACGCTTGTTATCGGCTAAGTGTTACCTTCTAGGCTAACTGTCGCCGGCGCGCGAGCGTCCAGTAACGATTTGTTGCAAGTGTTACTGTGGCTCGTTGCCAAAACCTGCAAGTATCTCAATCATCTAATATGGGTGTATTATGAGGCGCCCAACCTTGTATTAGTATATCTTAACTTGTTATAAGTTGTTAGATAGTGAATAACGCTAAATATAAAAAGGTTGTACCAAAACCTTGAGCGGCCAATGCTATGGCGCGCGTACGGATGTTATAGCGCGCGGTGGACCAATAACACCTTTCTTGGGGGGGGGGGGTGAAATCATACGGCGCAACATGGTTTGAGAACCATCTAAAGTGGTGTTATACCCTGCCATTCCCCCAGTTCATTGCTGCTAAGTGTAATGTTTAGGCGCATTGAACTTATAATAAGAGTATCCTCCTCCAATGGATCGTTTGACGCGCCAAAGTTATCGTCCGCGGATTGCTTTAAGTAGACAAGGGCATGCTCCGCGGAAGACGTCTTTTTAGGGCATACTTCAGTCAGAAGCAATGCTCCACGATATTCGTGAAGTGCTTTGCGGTGGCGTATGATAGCCATTGACTGCGCGAAGTGCTTGCTGTTGACGGATGAAAGCAATCCGCGGAGAACGTCTTTTACAGTATTACGTCAACCAAAAGCAGTGGCGGCGCGTTCCTGAAAAGGAGACGCGCGCGAAGTTATAGCACATTCCTGGAAAGGAAATGTGGCGGCGCGTTCCTGAAAAGGAGACGCCCGTGAAGTTGAAGCACGTTCCTGAAAAGGAAACGTGGCGGCGCGTTCCTAAAAAGGAAGCGCGCGCAAAGTTGAAGCACGTTCCTGAAAAGGAGACGTGGCGGCGCGTTCCTAAAAAGGAGACGCGCGCGAAGTTGTAGCACGTTCTTGAAAAGAAGATGCGCGCGAAGTTGTAGCACGTTCCTGAAAAAAAGACATGGCGGCGCGTTCCTGAAAAGGAGACGCGCGCAAAGTTGTAGCACATTCCTGAAAAGTACACGTGGCGGCGAGTGTGACAATTACGTCAAATCTACAATATTAGCCCTTCAAATATTTCCATTATAATCCCTATAAGTTTCGTCGCTTTCAAAATTTATTTTTGAGTAAACTAAAATTTTATCATTTATATTCGTTATGGATCGGGTATAAGTTTTTATCAAATATGTATCTTGAAACATCTACGCAATGGATTTTGTAAAGAATTCAAGTTTTAAAAAAAACTTTTAAGTTAAATAAGCTAACCAAGTTAAGTTTTTATAAGGAAAATCTAACCAAAACAATAATTAAACTAACATTTTCAACTTGAGGGACCAATTGTGCCAAATACCGAAAGTTTTAAAAGGGAAATCCCTTTCTTTCCTTGTTCCCGTCCAGCCACTATTCCGGCCACTGGAATCAAATCCGGCGAACTTTAATCACCAATATTCAAGGCCTTTAATTCGTTTTTATGATTTCTATACGTTTCCTCTCCTAGACCCTATGAATTACCATCATTTAATCGATCTAATAATGGGTTTTAAGAGCTTTAATCGGACCTCAAAGCTTGTAACGGCCGGAACATTAAACTCGAACCAAAGGCCCATTTTCGCTAAACATCTATACAAATAGATCATTTTAATCATTTCCTGCACTCCTAAACTTCACAAATCCACATAAAAATCGATCTAAACGTGACCATAGGGCATCGCCAATTGTCTTCAAAGCTCGGTTCCTCTTTCTTTTTTTTCGACCTTCAAAACACCTTGTAAGTTCAATTAATTTGTGCTTTAATGTTAGTCGCATATAGTACTTTAAAAGCCCTCTGAATTTGTTGGGATCGGTTTGAGCTCTTATCCTGATTACTAGAAAGATTTGCAGCGGAAAACATGAGTAATTAGGATTAGTGACTTTAGTTTATGGACCTTAAACTCCCCCTCGGAACATACTCTCACAACAGTGTAATTAACAAAGCAAATGTAAGTGAAATGCGTATAAGTTTACTTAAAACATATGTTTTATTAATGGCAAAGGTTCAAATGTATTGAATACAAATGGCCAAGTGCAAGTTTAGAGGTAAACATTACATGGGTATTTATAGAATACATACCCTACTGTAAAGTTGCCTCTAGATCTACAAAATACATAAACAATACAAAAGCAAATACAACTTGAGATAGAATAATAACTGCTGCAGCTTTAATCTGACATCTGATAAAGTAAACATCTGAGAATCTTGTTAAACGTCTGATGAGGTTTACAACTGCTGATGAGTAAATCATCAGCAGTTGTTCTTCAGTGGTTGTAAACTCTGATGATCAATGAACTGCTGTTGTCTTGTAAACCTCTGTTGGATTGTCTCTTCAGTAGTTGTAACATCTGCTGGTAACCTCTGTTGTAGCCAAAGTGCTGTTGGGCTACAACAGACCTTCTCAGCAGACATTTGGTAATCAGTAGTTTCAATCCATAACATCTGTTGGTAACCTCTGCTGTGGCCTAAGTACTGTAAGCCTCAGCAGACCTTCTCAACAGATGTTTGCTTCTGTCAGTGGTTTCACTTCTTCAATAAACATCTGATGGTAACCTCTGTTGTGGCCTAAGTACTGTAAGCCACAACAGACCTTCTCATCAGATGTTTGCTTCTAACAGTGGTTTCACTTCTTCTTCAGAGGTTGATTCAGCAGTGGTTTGGTTATTAGCTGTTTGACCATCAGTGGTTTGGTTCAGCAGTGGTTTGGTCTAACAGCTGTTTGATCTTCATAAGTGGTTTGTCTCATTAGTGGTTTGGGGTATCAGCTGTTTGACCAAACAGTGGTTTGGTTCAGCAGTGGTTTGGTCCAACAGCTATTTGTTTACTTCATCGGTTGTTTGTTTGGCAGCAGTTTGTCTTCAGTACTTCAGAACTTGTTCTTCAGAGGTTGTCTGGTTTGTCTTCAGAACATGTTCTTCAGTACTTTCAGTTGTCTTCATTTTGCTCTTGTTGTTCAGTATTCTTATTAACTAATGTGGATGGTTAGCTAAGGTTTCATGGACTTTTAGAGTCAGCCTTTGTAAGGACCTTTTAGCACTTCATCAATTCTCTTTGACCCAACAATCTCCCCCTGAATTGATGAAGCCAAAACCTTAGCTAACAGCTTTGTTAAAAGCTTTATTATCCACTTATTTGAGATCCAGCCTGTTCTTGATCACATGTCTGATTTGTCTTGCATAGTCTTGGGCTTTAATCTCATTAGGCAAGTTGGATGCTTCTAAGCCAAGTATGTAGAGATCATGAAGATCTCTTTCTGACATATTAAGCATGTCCATTGCCTTTTTGAACACCTGTCTTGCACCATCATCTCTCTCAATTACCATAGTAATATTTTTGTAACCTAGGTGATACCACCTAGTTATCTTTCCATGAGCGGTTGACACAGATGATGTTACATGGACTGTAGGTGCTGGGTTTTCATAAAGCACTATTTGATTGCTTTGTGAAACCTTGGGAGAACTAGGCTGTGGGATTTCTTGATCCTTCACAGTAGACCCTGCTGCTTCTTCAGAAGTTACAAGTTTCTGCTTTTTCAGCTGATGTGATTCTGGGTCCCTAGTTTCCACACTTTGAGGTTCTTCCAAACACACCTTGGAAGCAACCTTTTCAGACCCTTGTGGTGGTGATGGAGTTGTATGATGGGACTCTTTAGTAGAAGACTGAGTTGAGAACCTACTTGAGTGTTGTTCTTGTAGCATCTTGTAGGCTTTCATCAGCTCAGCTTCACTCCATTTCACCAACTACTGTTTGGTACCACATTTAGCAGCCACAAGGGAGTCAATAAGCTGCCTTTTCTTTTCAGCATCCTTCTTGCTCTTGAGCATGATGTTCAGCTTATTGACTCTCTGTTGAAGTTCTTTGAGGGAGAGGTTTTTGAGACTGGCCCTTTTTGTTCTTGAATGCTTAACAATGTAAGATATGGCCTTTTCCTTTTCTAGTCTTGTCTCCTCTTCTTCAGCTTCTGTCAACTCCTGAAGTTTCTCCCTAAAGACTTTTAACCTCTCTTGGTCATCCTTCACACCCAGTTCATTTACCATATCCCAGGCTAAATCTTCCTGAAGAGCTCTCTTCTCCAACAAGAGCTTTTTCTCCCTTTCTTCAGGTGTAGCCTGCTCATCCCTATTCTTTTGAGTTTGAAGCTTGTCTTGGTCAGAGGGATCAGGGATGGATGGTTTTGAGAAGGTAGGGGTTGTCTTCTGAATCTTTGAAGCTACTGAAGTTTCAGCAGCTATTTCTTCAGTGACATGTGTAGTCCCCTTTGTCTTTCTCTTTGTGTACAGAAGTTTAATCTCCCTCTTTGGATCTTCTGTAGAAGATGTTGAGGGGATATTTGCTTCTCTGGGTTTGGGTGAGGAGTCCTTTTCCAAATTTCCTTCTAAGATCTGCTCATGGATGGTGTGGTCTTGTGCTGCCTTGACTTCAGCTTCACTTGCCCTGAATGAAGTTGTTTCTAGATCAATCTTCTCTTTTGCCTTCTCCCCCTTTTCAGATGCCTTCTCCCCCTTTTTGGCTTCATCAACTTCAGGGGAAGAAGCACCTGTTAAGTGTTGAATTGTCTGCTTTAGATCTAGAATTTGTCTTGTCAGCTCAGAGACCTTGAGTTCCATGGCAGTCTTAATCATCTCTAACTGATTAGCATGTTTCAGCTCCATCTGGTCAGTAATGGTCTTGAGATGTTTGTCTAGGAGAGACTGGATCATTTGGTAGAGAGGGCCCTAAGGGTTGCACAAGTGGTCTAACCTTATGCTCTCAGAGCCTGAACTGGCAGGATTTTTATTTGAAGGTGGTGTGTTTAGGAGATCCTCAATATGTGAGGATGCCACTTTTGGGATGGATTGGGTTAAGTGGACTTCACCTTGAGCCTTATTGGTGATCAACTTCTTGAGTTGGAAGACCTCAGACTCAAGACCTTCAACTTTATCCGTCAATTCAGTAATTTTTGATCCATCAACCAAACTAATGGTGTCATCTGAATCCCTGTTCTTTTGTAGAACAGTTTCAACATGACCAGTGTCCAATACTGTTTTGTCATCTTCTTCTTGGTACTAGGGTCTTCCTGCTATAGGTTTTATACCTATATTTGCAGTTGCCATAGGTGAAGTCTTATTGATGTTACTACTGTCCTCTAGTCCACCACTGGGTGGTAAAAGAGTAGTAGCAGCTTCACCTATTACCTGATCTTCCACAATTGGACTGAGAGACCTAGGTTCATCCTCATCTCTTTGGTTTGAGTGAGTCACATCCAAACCCATAGCATCAGTGCGAGATACCTCAAAATTGAATAGAGGTGAGCTAACATTGGTTTGGACTTTGGAGCTCAACTCTTCGAGAGCATTGGCATTGATGAGTGTGGAGAAGGTGGTTATATTATCATTAGTAGTGAATTCTAGTGTTTCACTCCCGGGCAGTGGAGTGATAGTCAATGTTTCAGTTTGAGACATAGCTACTAATGGATCCCTTTGAAGAATCACTGTGTCCTGTTGAGAGGACACAGGCATTATGGGTTGGGATTGAGATGAAACAAGCAACTGTGAGGATGTGCCAGCTGTTGTTTGGTCAAGTACAGAGTGTACATTGACATCCACAGGCATTTCATCTTCCTGTGGTGTCTTTTTGGATTGTGGAGTGGGTTTAGGCTTTTTGGTGGAGGTCTTCTTGGCCTTTTTGGCCTTTTTGTCTATAGACACAGAAGCCTGTTGGGTGGATGATGTGGGTTCCTTGGGGTTTGATGGTGTAACCCCTTGGTCATCAACAGCCTGTATGGCTGGGGTGTTATGTCTTGAAAATGTTTGAACATCTATAGTTTTAGACTTAGATGCTACCCCAAGTAGTGCATCATTACCAATGGTTTTAATGAGGCACTGCATAACAAACCTGGGGTAAAGTAAAAACTTAAAATTTTCTTTTGAATGATTTATTAATAACTCATTGAAAAAGTAAGTTGATGCCCCAAATGGTTTACTTGCAACTATGGAATGAAAAATTTGTTGCAAGTCTGATGGCATTTGATCCCAACCAGCAGTTTTAGGACTTAAACACATTACCAGGTAATGAAATAAAAGTTTGTACTGGGGATCAAAATGTTTCTTGTAAATGGTTGCATGAGAGAGTTTACCTGTATACCTGCATGCAGTAAGTGTGGCATGGACTTCACTAGTGGGGATGGATTTTGTATCCTCAATATCATTCAGTTTTAGTACTGTAGATAATACCTCAGGAGTGATTGCCATAGCTTTTCCATTTACGGTGGATATAAGGGCTGTTGCTTTACCGTTGACATCTTTTGTCTCCGCATTAGCCCAGAACTGCCTTAGGGCATCCACATGAATTGGTGGATCGATGGTGAGGGCAGTGTGATACTTAGAGTTTACTATAGTATCAATTATTTCATGGTATTGATCCCACTGATCATCTTTATCAAGATATGCAATCAGATTGTGAGTGGGTTTCAATTGGAGGTCCATTTTATGAATTTAGGGTTGAGAACTTTTAGTTAATCGCTTTCGGGGTTTGAGAGAGGGAATTTTTTATTTGAATTGCAGTAAATGAATCGAATAGGGTTTCAGAAGTTATATAACGTCTGATGTAAAAGTACTGATGTACCCCTGTAAATAACTACTGATGACCAAAAGTTGTTCATCGGAAGTTATCTTATTTAACTCATCAGTAGTTTTATAACTACTGACTGCAATTCTATCATTTCCCTTTTTGCAAACCACTGATGGATAAACCAACAGCGGTTTGGCAGATGTGCAAACCACTGATGAGTTATCCAACAGTGGTTTGGCAACTCTCCAACAGATGTTGTATATTACATTTTAAGAACTTAGTATTTTGTCAAAACTTTGAATTAAAGCAAAAATATATACAATAACTTTTATTCAAGATTTGACATACCTGACTTTGTTACTCCCTTGGTTCCTCTGAAATATGAGTGCAGAACAGGAACATAAGTTTAAAGCCTTTTCTTCTTGTAACAACATTTGAGGCCCCTCATCACCAAAGATTTACAATAGGGTGATCCTTGCAACTAACATTCTCTTTAAATGACCCTCTTCTTGAATTATACCATGAATTGAAAACCACTGATGTTTATGACCTCATAATGAAGTTGAGTTCTTTTACATCAGTAGTTAGGTGAAAGTTGATTTCAAGCTCTTTAATGGATTTTGTTCAGTATCAATTTTTGGATCTTGTCCAGGGATCTCTTATTGATATGATTTTATGAGCTTGATCAGGTTTTTAGTACTCTTTATCAACTTTTGGGTGGAACATCTGATGACTATAGTCAACAGATGTTTGAAAACAGTTGTTTTAACTGATCAGTTGTTTGAACAGATTTTCAACTGTTGGGTGGAACATCTGATGACTGTAGTCAACAGATGTTTGAGAACAGTTGTTTTATCTTATCAACAGATTTTTCAACTGTTGGTGGAACATCTGATGACTATAGTCAACAGATGTTTGAAAACAGTTGTTTTATCTGATCAAAAGATTTTTCAACTGTTGGTGGAACATCTGATGACTGTAGCCAGCAGATGTTTAAAACAGTTGTTTTATCTGATCAACAGATTTTTCAACTGTTGGGTTGATGCCTTTTTAGAGAATAGGTTCAAGTCTTTAAAATACTTTATTACACTTTTAGGTGCTTTGTAAAGCATGACTTTTGCTACTTCTATCAACCACTGGCCTTCTGGTGAGATAATCTCTTGAACATGCTTTGTCACATACCCAAGGAGATTCAGTTCTTGAATGTCCACCAGGATGACATAGATAACTACATCTTTTCTTGGACACTTCCTTTGTACAAGATGCTTGTAACATCCTGTGGTAAGTACCTGCACAATGTAGTTATGGGTATCAGAATTTGTACCATACTTATCAGCAGTTGCTGATTTTTAACCATCAGAAGTTAAGTTTTCTTCTGATGAGGATGGTCCAACTTCTGATTCACAAGTATTTTCTTGTACTTGTGTGAATTCTGTTAATACCTTTTGGACTGCTTTTGAGAAGTTACAGTCAAGATATTATAGAAAGGTTTGATTAAACACAGATTAATTTACTAATTTTAGGTTGGAACTTTAAACACCATTAGTTATTAATTTGTGCCTTTTGACTTGTATTACCCTTTCTATTTTTACTGAATTCAGATATGTGATTTATTTTCACATATCTCTCATGGAACTACTTTTATCTTTTGATTCACCTTTTGATAAATCTTTTGGTAAAAGCAGCTTGTTGACAGTTTTAGATGGAGATTTGTCTTCAGCAGTTGTCAGGCTCTCAATCCCTGATGTAGAAGCAACTGCTGAGGAACTACTGTCAATAGGTTTTGGTCAATTTTTATCAGAAGTTATGATATTCCTTTTATTAGTGTATATCATAAACTTCTGATGTATTGCCCAATGAGTTTACTCCCCTTTTAGTGAAACCTTTTTGAGAAGTAAATTAGTTGGAGGAAATGTGTGAAAAGTCCTAGTTCCAGAACTACATCTGTTTATGAATACAGAGTAATACATGGTAATCTTGACACTCTCATTTTTCACAGTTGACCTTGGAAGCTTTAGAAATCCAAATTTTTCTTTATTTGGTTTCTTTTACAGCTTCCAGGTCATTTTTCTGTGTTGGGATCAAGATTTTAACTAGGTCTTTTAATCACACATTTGTATCCCTTATTTTAGCAAAAGATTTTCTACTTTTGAAATAGAAATTAATTTGCTAAGGGATTTTTGATACCTGAGAGTCTGAGGATAGTCATGTCATTTCACCTTTTGGGTAAAAGTTCATGACTATCCTAGTAATATTTTGACCTAACTCAGGTATGTATCAGTTTACATCATATGTTTGAGGAGGTGGTGCCACTTTTATGTGCATGATGTCTTAACTGATTTTAGATGAACTTCCCTTTACAGATGATTCATGCCAGAACTTCTACATTCTCTGGCATAGTGCCCCAACTAAAGACACTTGTTATCATCTTATGATTTATTTTAAGTACTGGGAAAAATTCTTCTTGCTTTCTAAGTGTTTTAATTACATAGAAGAACTAGCTTAGAAGAATGTTCATCTTTTGATATCTTCACTGTTGATATGATGTCAGAAGCATCAATAAGATGGGAAACATTTTATATAATGTCAAAAACTATCACTAGGATGAGAAACATTTTATATAATGTCAAAAACTATCTCTAGGATGAGAAACATTTTATATAATGTCAAAAACTATCTCTAGGATGAGAAACATTTTATATAATGTCAAAAACTATCTCTAGGATGAGAAACATTTTATATAATGTCAAAAACTATCTTAGGATGAGAGACATTTTATCAACAGTGAGATTTACCAACATATTACATTCTGTGAATACCTATTATGAAGATATTCCCAGTTATGATGTCTATGTGGTCTTCAGGCTCAAACCTATTAAAACAAGTCATATAGGACATGTCTCAATAGGGTTGTGCAGCCTGGTATGTTGTGAAAATCATATCTTGTCATTTTGATACAGTTGATTAATTAGCAACTGATCTATTATGTGGACAAGATGTAGTATGTTAGTTTAAATCCAAATAAATCTCATACAACCGAGTATCAATGATTATGAGCTGATCTATTATGTCAGATTGATTGTTAGATCAAATCTGACTGACCAAGATCTGATACCAATTGTTGGGATCGGTTTGAGCTCTTATCCTGATTACTAGAAAGATTTGCAGCGGAAAACATGAGTAATTAGGATTAGTGACTTTAGTTTATGGACCTTAAACTCCCCCTCGGAACATACTCTCACAACAGTGTAATTAACAAAGCAAATGTAAGTGAAATACGTATAAGTTTACTTAAAACATTTGTTTTATTAATGGCAAAGGTTCAAATGTATTGAATACAAATGGCCAAGTGCAAGTTTAGAGGTAAACATTACATGGGTATTTATAGAATACATACCCTACTGTAAAGTTGCCTCTAGATCTACAAAATACATAAACAATACAAAAGCAAATACAACTTGAGATAGAATAATAACTGCTGCAGCTTTAATCTGACATCTGATAAAGTAAACATCTGAGAATCTTGTTAAACGTCTGATGAGGTTTACAACTGCTGATGAGTAAATCATCAGCAGTTGTTCTTCAGTGGTTGTAAACTCTGATGATCAATGAACTGCTGTTGTCTTGTAAACCTCTGTTGGATTGTCTCTTCAGTAGTTGTAACATCTGCTGGTAACCTCTGTTGTAGCCAAAGTGCTGTTGGGCTACAACAGACCTTCTCAGCAGACATTTGGTAATCAGTAGTTTCAATCCATAACATCTGTTGGTAACCTCTGCTGTGGCCTAAGTACTGTAAGCCTCAGCAGACCTTCTCAACAGATGTTTGCTTCTGTCAGTGGTTTCACTTCTTCAATAAACATCTGATGGTAACCTCTGTTGTGGCCTAAGTACTGTAAGCCACAACAGACCTTCTCATCAGATGTTTGCTTCTAACAGTGGTTTCACTTCTTCTTCAGAGGTTGATTCAGCAGTGGTTTGGTTATTAGCTGTTTGACCATCAGTGGTTTGGTTCAGCAGTGGTTTGGTCTAACAGCTGTTTGATCTTCATAAGTGGTTTGTCTCATTAGTGGTTTGGGGTATCAGCTGTTTGACCAAACAGTGGTTTGGTTCAGCAGTGGTTTGGTCCAACAGCTATTTGTTTACTTCATCGGTTGTTTGTTTGGCAGCAGTTTGTCTTCAGTACTTCAGAACTTGTTCTTCAGAGGTTGTCTGGTTTGTCTTCAGAACATGTTCTTCAGTACTTTCAGTTGTCTTCATTTTGCTCTTGTTGTTCAGTATTCTTATTAACTAATGTGGATGGTTAGCTAAGGTTTCATGGACTTTTAGAGTCAGCCTTTGTAAGGACCTTTTAGCACTTCATCAATTCTCTTTGACCCAACAGAATTCGGGGTCCAACATTGACGAATTGAAGGTGTTAAGAAATTAGGGTTCTTGCTTAGTCTAGTTGGGGAAGATGACACCTGGTTAATAAATAAAATCTTTTCCTTTTCAATATCACAAACAAAGTAGCTAGTGGTGTAGTGGCTTGGGATAAGCGTTTACACAGAGGGGACCCGGGTTCGATTCCCCTCAGCTGCACCTCATTTTTTTGATTTTTTTTATTTTTATTTAAACCATCTTATTAATCATATCAAATATATATAAACTTAAAATAATCATAATAAATTCATTTTTTATCCAAAAATTATGAAAATTTAGGTGTAGCTTCTTGACACATCATAGAAAATTATCAAATTTTTATTTCCTGAAAAATAATTTATTCTCGTATTTTTATTAATTAAAATTGTTTTAATCATAATTAATTGATTAAAAATTCATTTTACATGTTTTTAATACCAAAATTTCTGGGAAATATTTTCTAATCATCAGAAATTGAAATAAAAATTATTGGTTCATAAAATATTTATTTTTATTTATTTTCCTATTTTTAATCATTTAAACATGAATTAAGTTCATTAAATCAGTTTTAAATGCAAATAAATTGAGAAAATTTATGAGAAAAATTGTTTTCAGTGTTATACATCAGAAAATGATTATTTTTCATAAAAATATTATTTTTGGATCATATCTTGTATTTTTAGTTTATTTATATTTAATTAGATATAATAAAATATTTAGTTAAATATAAATTATTAAAATCTATTCTAGGGATATTTTTTCTATAAAATAGAAAATGTTCCTACTTATGGAAACGTAGTATTAAACTTCTTTAGTCACCTATTCGATCGTGAATCATAATATATTTTATTTAAAAATTATTATTACATTTGAGTTATCATAAAAACTTCATCTTCCCTACATAAGCCTAGCAAACCCTAATGCCTTAGACCCTAGATACTTTAGACTCTTAGACTCTTCCTCATTAGTATTCATATACAATACATTAGAGGTTGAATTCCTCGGAATTCCCATTACTTAACTCACGACCGCTTAAGTTGGATTTTGATCGCTTTCGCAAACTATGAGTATATCTTTACCCTTTTTCATGTTTTACTATTTTGGGGTGATTCACGTACCGTTATTATTATTAAACTATGTAGACTTTGAAACGTAATGTGCCTTATGTGATGCTTATGTGATTTGTGTGAATTGAAACGTAATCAAAATCATTAACCAATGGGCCGAGCATAACAATGAGTAGTACTACGATTTACATCCCTTGTGTGATTATGGTTTCATTTGAGCCTTGGTCATTGTTATGTGAAACTTGATTCTTTTGGGGTGATACTTGATACTTGAAACTTTTAGGGTTGATTTTGATGCTTTTATTCTATTAATTACATATTAGCAAACATCATGGCACAAATATTACAACGATTCTTGAACTAAAACAGGGTATGCTCACAAATACAATTTTTGTATTGACAAAATTATTTTGTACATGTTTCAGGTTATTTTGAGACGCTTCCTTTAAGCTTTTGAATTTATATTTATATTTTGATTTCATTGTATTTTAGTTAGACTTGTCGCTTTAAGATCCTTGTAACTTGAATTTCTTTTCGGTGTAATAAACATACAATGTATTCAAATTTACATTTTTGTACCATGAGCTATTGAGTAATCGTCACTACGTGACACCTCGATGATTGCGCCATCGGTTGGGGTGTTACAGATTGGTATCAGAGCCATGGTTATAGGGAATTAGGTTATTAGAATGCCTTTTAGCCTAGTCTATAACTAAGCTTACTTTCACGAGTCCTCTCGTGTATATTTTCTCTTATTTCTTATATTTTCTTTCAAGATATTTTCTCTATGATTATTTCTCGTTATTCTTTCGGAATTTTGCTTGGAGAAGAAGACACTCGTATTCTACAAACGAAACGATATCACCAAGTTAGGAGTGACATCCATACCTTGGTGATTAGTTTCACTCCTATATATGTTATTTATCTTAGGATATATCTTTGAGATAGGAGTAACATCCACACATCAAAGAGTATTTCCTTCAAAAAGAAACTCCATATCCTTTTTGCCGATAATTTAATTATGACGGCGGTGGATCTAAACAGAGATTGTGTACCTGGAATTATACAGGAACCCAGATCCAGGAGGCTTTCACCACGAAATAGCTTTTTTTAGCTTCAACAAAATAGATCTCAAGGTTTCGAAGAGAAGAACAAAAACGAAACCCGAATTTACATGTATTCCACCACAAATAGCCTTTTTTTCAGCTTCAATAGAACAGATCTGGAGGTTTGGAGGAAGAGAAAACCGAGTGTAGTTCGTTGTCGGTCCCACGGATGGCGCCAATGAAGAAACAATAACCTGAACGGTTGTCCGGTGTACGCCTCTACGGTGTTGAATTGTGGAACCACAGCTCGGCCTACGTCTTCTCTGGCGAGATCCAGACCTGCAAGAGAGAAAGGAAAGGTGGGGTGTGGAGGTGAGTGCTAGGAAACCACGAGTGGAGTCCAACGTACAGAAACAAAAAGTGATGGCGGCGGCAGCCATGTGTTATCAGGGGGTAATCTCATATGTGGTAACTTGTGCCCTAATGAGAGGTGAAGACCTCTTATATAGGGCTTCTCATGGCCTTAATGGGCCGAACATCATGGACCCCTAACTATATGGGCACATAGCCTATTGGCACAAAGCCTAGTTACGGGGTTACCTCCACACCACAATATTAGTAAATAATATAAGAAGTGACAAGTAATAAAGATGGTATGTCGGGTCAAGCACCATACCTCTACAAAACCCTAACTAGGGTATTAGATGAGTACTTAAATATAAGGAACAACCATCTCATTGTTTAACCAAATCATCATTAGAAAAGTACCCGTCTTGTATGATAGAACAGATGTGGAAAGGTTCTTGTGGAATGTCAAGTTGCACATCGATGCCAGCATGAACCCGATAAAAACAACATAGTCTAGCCTAATGTGGGGTGATAAGTTTGCCAAGAGACGGATGTGAGCAACTTAACCCTATAAAAAAAAAGTGACCGTTCAAAAAAAATTTTTTTTGGGTGAACCGACAACAAGGCTATTTATTATTGACTCTAGCTGTGCACGTGTACTCTTCTCTTCTAGTTGTCCTTCTTGTACGGCACAAACTTCAAAATATAATAATTGTAGTTACATTAAATAGAGTACACGTACAAATTTAACTTTTTTTTTTGTTTAACTTAATTATTTTATATAATATGAACATAACTTTTCTAGGATGGTAAAAAAAATCTTTTTTATTTACAGTAATTTATAAGCATAACTTAGGGGCTGTTTGGTTGATTAAGTGTTGAATCATTAAGAGGTCTGTATGGTTAAGTGCTGAATCATTAAGTTGGACCTCTAAATGGTTAGTTTTCTTGTCCCACATTGGTATGAGAGTTTCATTAAGGTTCAACCTAGTTCAGTGCTTAATGGTTCAGCAACATCCAAGTCTTAATGATTCAGCCTTAACCATTCCATTCAGAGGCTGAAACAAACGCGCTAAATGTTGAATCATTCAGCACTGAATGGTTAAGAGCCTCATTAAGAGGCTACCAAACAGCCCCTTAATAACTCCCTCCACTTCAGCCAATATAACCATAAATACCCCCCTCCCCCGCCTGAGCGAGGAACAACAGGTTCATTTAGCTGGGCTATGGAAAATTTGATCGTTTGCTAAGGTCATATGGTAAAAAAATAGAGTTAATAGCCAAAATCGTCCCTGATGTTTGGTCACTTTTGCCACTTCAGTCTAAAACCCAAACGTGTTAAATCTGGGTCCCTAGGCTTTTGATTTTTTGCTACATTCGTCCCTGACACTAAACCCAGTTAAATATTTTCGTTAAGTGAGAGGGTATTTCTGTCTTTTTGCTTGGCCCATTTTAAAACCCTATTTAAACAGTCCCCACCCTCTCTCTATCTTTCTCTCAGCATCACCACCACCACCTCCTTCAACCACCACCGCCGCCACCTCCTTCAACCACCACCGCCGCCACATCCTTCAACCACCACCGCCGCCACCTCCTTTCACCACCACCGCCGCCACCTGTTTCCTCAACCACTCTATCTTGAGCACCTCAGCAACCACCACCCTTAACCACCACCCTTATCTCACCCTTATCTCTCGTGGATAGGATTAATACCCAAGTCCTAATGCTTCAAGCTTAACATCTAGTTACCAGACAAACTGAGCTACAGTTATATATTTAAAAACTGAATTATGTATAAATTTAATATAGGTTAACATAACATATATCAAACCAAACAATTAATACCCCAAAACAATCATATCCATCAAATCAAGACAATAAACACAAGATTCTATACTAATCCGAGTACTGTTTGTACCGATCTGAAAAAACCTTCAAACTTCCTTCTCGCCATCGCCTTGTGCCACTCTTGGCACTATGGTCGAGAATCACAAACCGCCATATTAGATGTAGGAGATTATGTTTGTTTATTACCATATATCGATGGTAATGACGAAGCCCTTGTGCAAACGAAGGTGGAGACAGACCATGAACATATTGATTTGAAAAGAAAAAAAAAGGGTCTTAAAAGGGGGCGCGCGGTGGTGGAAGGTGGTGGCGGCGGGGGTGGAAGGAGTGATGCGGCGGTGGTGGTGGGTTTCTGCAGAGAAGAAGACAAGAGATAGGGTTTTTACAGGGGATTCCAAATTGAGAGTGTTTGGGAACGGGTATAGGAGCAGACAAGGAGGGTGTTTGGCTGTAGGAATAGAGCTGTACATAGAGTGTTTGGTGATAAGTGGGTGTTTGGCTGTGATAAGATTAAAAGGTCAAAAATGCCCCTCAGAGTTAACGAGATAAGTTAACTGGGTTAGTGTCAAGGACGAATGTGGCAAAAAATCAAAAGCCTAGGGACCCAGATTTAACACGTTTGGGTTTTGGACTGAAGTGGCAAAAGTGACCAAACCTCAGGGACGATTTTGGCTATTAACTCTAAAAAAATATATAATTTTAAAATTTTAAAACCCTCTATATATATTATAACAACCACATTTTTTATCCAACCCACTCTCTATTCTTTATTCTCAAATTCTTTTATATTGAATTTTAAAGTCGCAAGACGTTGGACCGAGGAAGAGGATGTCGCTTTGGCCACGAGTTGGGTTAGTGTTGCTCAGCAAGCACAACATCAAGATTCACGACAGGCTTGGTACACGGTTTTGAATACATTCCATCAACATGTGGGTGAAAACCATCGTAACGTGAATCAAGTATGTGGAAGGTTTATGATTCTTTGAACAAAGTGTGGAATACTTAAGAGGTTCCTTTAATAATGCGTTGAACGGCGAGGAGGGTTTAACTATGGATGAAACGATTGAGGCAATCCGTACCAAGTACCGAGTCATTCACAAAGTTAATTTTCTTAATGTTGCGGCTTAGATAATTTTGAGAACCAACTTTGGTAATGTTATATAATTTTTATTTAATTTTTATGATCATGTCTTTTATATTTAACCATGGTTTTTAATTTTTTAGTTATGTAATTGTTATTAAATTTATGAATGATTCAATATTGATTGAAAAAGATGAGTTCTTTATTTCATTACTTGAGTGTTATCTCAAGGAGGTAATTGAGCTCTTCTACACATGTGTCATTAATGTGACACAATTAGCCCTTAGTGGATTCACATATGGTTCTATATATATTTTTAAGTGAAATATTTATATTTTTACAACTGATTATGAGTGAAGTAGAGAAAAATTTACTATTTATCTCTATATTTGATACCACACTGTTTACTTTCTATAATTTTTAATACTTTTTTCAAAGTGGTTGTTAGTGAAAGAGAAAGAAATTGTAATGATAAAGGTATAAAAAATATTATTTAACTGAAAATAAAAGCGAAAAGATAGTGATCTTTAGCGTACTTTTAGAAATAAAGATGCTACTATGAATACTTATATAGACTTCATTCTTTACCACTGGCCTAAGGCCGTGTGTAGTGGTGCCGTTATCCGGCGTTTTGGACCCTATAGCGCCGGGGAACACCGCCCCCCCGGGCGCTATAGGGCGTTTTGTGTTGGTGGCGCCATAGCTATAATGGGCGTTGTCCCTGAACGTTGGAATTCTTTTTATTTTTTTATTTTATTATGATGATGATGAACAGAGAAGGGGAGGAGGTGGAGGACTCGAAGAAGAAGAAGAATGGGATGTGAAGAAGATGAAGGATTGCAGGTTGGGATGTGAAGATGATGAAGGATGTGAAGATGGGGTAGGTGGGGCTTGCATCTGACATATTAGTATTATTATTATAGATTAATAATAATAATAATAATAATAATAATAATAATAAAACAATAAAAACCAATAATAATAATAATAATAATAAAATAATAAAAACCAATGATTACCCAATCATTTATAACCCCTCATAACCCCCCTTCCCACTACACCCTCTTTTTCCACAACCCCCACATAACCCCACTTCTATTACTTTTTTAATATTTTAATACCACAACCCCCACATAACCCCCCACCACTACACATAATCTAAAGATATAATTCATGTTAGATCATTTTAGATAAGTTTGACACGCTTAATCTGCGTTTTTTTAACCATTTATGTTTTATTTTAATAGTTTTATAAGGATTTCACTAATGATAAAATAATAAATATTTAAAGAAATGAGTTGTAGTATCAAGGGCTGTAAATGAACCAAACGAACATGAACAAGGCCTTGTTCGTGTTCTTTGTTAAGGAAATAACATGTTCACGAACTTTTTATGAACACTTACCAAACGAGATTTTTTGTTCATGTTTGTTTGTCAAGGAAATAACGTGTTGATGAACTGTTCATGAACAGTTACCGAACGAGGTTTTTGTTCGTATTCGTTTGTTAAGGAAATGAACATGTTCGTGTTCATTTTTCTTTATTTGTTAAATTTAGGTGTCAGAAAAAAGGGAACACAAACAAACATAAATTAATGTAAATGAACACAAACAGACATTAATGAACAAAACCGAACGCAAACTAAAACATATTAAATTTCGAAAGTTTCAGCACGAACATTGTCCGCTTAAAATATACTAATCCAATTACCCAACTTGACATAATCTTGATCACATAATGTCTCATAAGAACACAAAATTATGATATAACTTGAAATCCTTGTTGAATCCACCGAAAATAACAGTTAGTCAAAATAGTTAAAGTAATATTAATATATGATACAGTAATATATATTAAATAATCTACCCATAAGCAAACAAATTACCGAACGTTCACGAACATAAATGAACAAACACGACGTATGTTCATGTTCGTTCATTTATTAAACGAACAAAAACAAACGAACTTCTGGCCAATCATTTCACGAACTGTTCGCTACATGTTTGGTTTGTTTACAACCCTAGTATTATCACATCTAAACGGAGATCACCGGTATTATTAATAATGAAAGTAATTATTTAAATGGTGATACTTTTTATCATTAGTTAGGGGCTGTTTGGCAAGTGCTGAACCAGTAAGTGCTGAATCAGTAAGAGGTCTGAATGGGTAAGAGGCTCTGAACCAGTAAGTGCTGAACCAGTAATGGTTGTTTGGTTGTATGTCTGAATGAGTGTGCAAAATGACTATTTTATCCCTGTAACAATAACACCTCGATAGCTTAGAAAACCCCACTTAATCAATAAAAATCCTATTATTATTATTATTATTATTATTATTATTAAAAGCCCCAAACCACCTACCCACTCCCACGTTATCTTCTTTCTTTCTTTTTTTTTTTGAACATTCAGACGGAACGGTAAACCACCCATAATAACACCCAAACCGCGCAAGTTCGAACCCCGGCTCCAACGTTTGCAAGCCCGCGTAAAGACGCGTGGGAACGAACCCCCGAATCCCAGCGCAGAAAACCGCCACAAACGGGAGTCGAACCTCCGCCTGTGGGGAAAAACCTGCACACCTCACCCCAGCTGGGCTGGGGGTCATCGGCTTCTTTCTTTTTTATTATACCCACACAATTCAACATCAACACCAACTCAACTTTCTATTTGTCTCTTTCTTTTTCTTTCAACCCACCCACCCTTTCTTCTCTATCTCTACACAGACACACACACACACAGAGACCTACCTACAAACCCCTTCTTCTCTATATCTACGCAGACACACACACATAAAGAGAGAGGGAGAGAGAGAGAGCAGGAAAGAAAGAGGCGGGTGAAGAGGAGGAGATGGGGGCGACGGGGCGGTGGGTGCAGTCGTGCGGAGGAGATGGGGCGGCGGGTGCAGAAGAGGAGACGGCGGCGAAGGGTTCTGGTGCAGAGAAGAAGAGGGAAGGGTGATGAGGAAGAAGAAAGGTTGAGGGCAGTTGAGTCCAATTTTTCATTCAGAGAGTGTGTGGAGCTGAATGGTTCAGACTGAACCACACCCATTCAGAGGTTGGATTTTTGCAACCAAACAAGCTCGACCTCTGACCGAATCAGAGGTTGCCTCTGAATGAATCATTCAGAGGTGAACCAAACAGGGCCTTAATGTATTTAGAATATATATAGCTATTAGTTAAGAACAAAATTTTTAAGTCCAAACTAGAATGCTAAACAAATTATGTTTATGGATTAAATGGTTGAACATGTTACTATAAAATGATGCTGTACAAAAATTGTTTCAGACATCGAAATCCGAGCACGACAAACTTTCACAGGTCTGAGACTAAGATGAACAGTTTAACATAAAACATATATGTTCATTTTGGCATAGTGATACTCTAAAATAATTTTTAAAAGATAAGGATGTGTACAAAAGAATTGCATTTAGATTATAATAGCTATGTAGATTGTTCTTTTAGTTCTAAGATAAAATAACTAACCAATTATAGCTATTACATGAAAACATGTTAATTAAAATAATAATAATAATAATAATAATAATAACGGATCATATAGGTTAACTCACGAACCAGCTAAGTTAAACCGAATCCAACCCATTTGGCCAAACATATTCACATGTTTAACCCAAAATTGACCCACATTGATATTGTCCAAACCTAAACCACGAATTCTGTGTTAGTTTTTTGTTGTTTAAAAAAATAATCGATTAAATGGATTAAAGTATATATCGATCAGTTCTTTCATGTGTTTACTTAATACGTACAATATTATAAAATTACATTGCTTTGCATTTATGTTTAATAATGAGACCTTAACCAAATGTAGGATGTACAAACTGTGTTTAACCCGTGTGTGTCCGCGACGGCAGGTCGCAGGAAAAAGCCAAATAATTGTATGGGCCCGAAACGATGGTCACCGACCGACCCACTTATTCGTATTCATGCATAATAATTTATAATATCTACCTAAATCTTTGACTATTCATTCTCTTTTTCAGTCAACTAAATACATGTTTAGTCACCATAATCCCAACCTTTTTTTATAATATTGTATGTATAAAGTAAACACATGAAAAAAGTGATATATTCAGCACAGGCGGTCCTCAAAATTCATGTGCCTAGTACGAGTTAGAAAAAAGGGCCCTTAGACCCTAACAAGTCAATCACACATGTTGCGACGAGCTGGAAATCAGTCAGTTTGTGTGTACTCGTTATAGTAAACGGCAAAAAAAACCAAAAAAATATAAAGGTAGCATGCCCAAAATTTAAATTTTATTTAATAAAAGTTGAAGAGGTTTATGGGCTCATGCATGATGCAATGAAAATTTAATATATATTTTTAATCTTTTATGAAAAACATTTTTTTTCTCAAAGTGTAACATCTCATTTTGAGATTTCACAAGACAGGAAAATGGAAGCCGTAGTTTGGGTCCATGATGTCAAAGACCTAAACTACAAGGATTATTTGTGTAATTTATACCCTTTCCGTTATAAGCATAACTAGATATGGAGGTAAACTCATAATATAGTTAGTGGGACTAACAACGCTAATCAAGTTGTAAGAAAGTAAAAGTTTGAGCTAAACGTGGGAAGTACCATACTACGAGGACTAAACCTGTAACTATGCCTAACTTGGCTAAATTCTTGTAAGTTTATTTTGAATAGGGTTGGCATGTCACATGATGTAATTATAAGGGTAGATATGGGTGAAATTGGAGGTGTTTGTTGTAATTAACAAAAAACCCAAAGTAGAGGGACTAAAGTTGACAAATGGGGAAACTTCATAAAAATCTGCATTTTTATATATGGGGATCGATATTTTGGATGGGGTTTTCATCTTTGGAAAGCTTTTGATAAACCTAACACACATACAAGCCCTAATCCAAGGTGAATTCATAATATTATGTGGTGCATGTATAGATTAAAGCCAAGATTGGATTATTAGGAGGGTTTCAAGCTAATGTATTAATTATTTAACACTAGATGATGGATTCTTGGTTAAGAAGGTATTACATGATGAAATAAGTAGAGTTCATACAAAAATTGTGTAGTCCCAAAATTACTAGATCTTAAGTGTGCACAAGATTGTAATCAACTAGAAACACCTATTTGTTAGGTGTTTTAGTTGATTAATCAAGACAAGTAAAGAACTAGATGAAGATTATAAGAACCGACACACAAGAAACATAAACACATGATTCCATTAATGATTCAGCAGTGAACAACCATGGATTTTACAGATAAGTTCGCACCTTTAACTTGTGCTCTCAAAAGATATAACAAAAACCCTAACCCTAGCTGCACAAATGAGGTTCTATTTATAGGAGAACCTGATGGGACTGCGCACTTAACATTAAGTGCGCAGTGCCCGTCCATTAAGTTCGCAGTCTAGGGTTTTACTACTACAACTATGCTATAATTACATAACCAACCCTCCAACTCTAACACACAACTAAACATGATCAAACCTGGTAACTGTGGTCTCATACTAACCCAACAATACTCCCCCTAGACCACAGCTACCAGTTCTACAAAATCAGTCTATTTCCACATCACTTGACTCCCCCTCTTGTCTTGCTTGGTGTGCCGGGAGTGCTTGAACGATGCTCTCTTCAATAATTGGTTCTTCAGTACGAGGTTCTTCAGCATGTGTTTCTTCAGTGGATGGCTCCTGGATGAATAACTCAGCGAGATCTACAGTTGCTTGATCTGGCTGAGTTTCTGGGGCTGAACTTGGAGAGACTGGTGGGGCTTGAGTAGGCTCAATCTCAGGATCAGCTGTTGCTGCAGAAGCTTGTGTTTGTTTCTCAGGAATGACTTCAGCTTCTGATGTCTTTGCAGCAGCAGCGGCAGCAGCAGCAGCTTTTGCTCTGTCATCTTTAGCTTTATCAGCTGCGTTGATCCTAGCCACTAAATCAATCAGTTCTTGCTTTCGCTTTAAGGCTCTTTCTACAGCTCTTCTGAACAAAACTGCTTCTTCAAATAGCACGTTACCAGCGCCCACATTGATCTGATTCGCAAAAAGAGTAGTTAAATCAGAGGGATTTAGAGCAAACACATCTACTGGGTCAACTATTCTCAACGCCTCTGAATCATCTCTTAGTTTGATCACAGCTTCACCAGTTCGGCTGTCATAAAACCACTTCTTGAACTCTGACAAAATCACAGGAAGCTCTGGACGGATGGGAACCCTAGTGACAACCTGGGGAGGGTCTATCACGTAGGTTATCATTCCCCGTCCGGTGGCTGGATCTATTCTTTTCTTGGACATTCTTCGTCTCGGCTTCTGTGGTTTCCAGTTCTTGAAGTCACGCGCACACTCATCTTCTATAAACACAGAAACCATGTCAGCTGTGGTATCCCCAGAGTGGTTTAGGAAGGGTGTTCTGCACATCTCTCTAATATCCCATCTTGGGAGAGTCTTCAGGTTCGGTCTGCCCTTGAAGTACTGAATTACACCTCCTCTTCGTTTCACAAAGAACAGTCTTTTAAATCCATCATAACCCCAACAGATAACTCTTTCTTGGTGAGATGCACGAGTGTGGTGGATGTTCTGGTGCAAAGCAGGAATGGTGATTGGTCTTCTTGGAAACCAGCTTGATCTCTCAGGATCCAATATGTACCCATCATCCATCTCATAAACTGTGTTTTCTCCCGCACCCATTTCTACAAACGTCTCCGGCATCTCATCCTCACTTATCTCGTCAACATCACTTTCTTCCTCCTTTCTTTCTTTCTCTTTTTCCTCTTCCATGAATTTCCCGAAATCGAAGGCTTCATCAAAAGTCATTCTCGGAGCATCTGTACCCTGATTCTTCAAATCTTGAAGCATATCAAACATCTTCATTTGTACCTCAGTCTGAAACTTGATCAGATAACGCTGATCCTTAACCACCTTTTCAAGACTTTTATTTTTGTGCTTCAATTTCTTCAGCTTCTTCCTCAATTCCTGATTGTTATAGATCTGATTCTTCAACATGCAAATTTCCTTTGCTGCATTCTTTCCCACTTCCTTAGATAGTGTCTCATATAATTCTTGATGCACTGGTTTTCGACGTGGTGCACCAGGAACAGATGAGGATGGTACAGACCGTTTCTTCACTGGAGGCTTGGGAATGGGAGGTCTTTCAGTGGAAGGGCCAGGCCTGGCAGTGGAGGGCCCTGGCTTGTCAGTGGAAGGCCCAGGCTGACCCTCCACACCAAACATGGATTCCAGTATCTCTTCGTTTTCCTGATCCTCTTCTGTCATAACCCGTGGCCTTTCAGACTCAGGCAACTGTTCTCTCCTTCTTCTTCTCTCTGCCTTTGCTAGTTCAGCATTCTGTCTGGCAGCTTCAGCCATCTCAAGTTCCTCAGGAGTCAATGATTCTCTTCCCTGCTGCAATAAACCAGTAGGCCTGTTTCTTTTAGTTGGCCTTTGAGGAACAGGATCAGATGCCACCCTTTTTCCAACAGTTCTTTCTCGGGCAACTTCTTCTGCAGTATGCTGAGGTACTGTAGTAGCAGGTTCAGATGGAGCAGGTTCAGAAGGTTCGGGTTCGGTTGTAGTTGGTTGTCGAGCTCTAACAGCAGCTTGTTTTCTTCTCTTGATCTCATTGTATAGCTTCATTATGACAGGATACCGTTGAGCAGCATACATACTTTCCAGCAGGGGTTCCCAGTCAGGTGTGTTGCACTCAGTGAAGAATCGTGCACCTTTGGCGAAATTGTATTTATCACCAAGGGGCAGATCCTCGTGTTGTGAGTTGATCATCATCTGAACGAATCTGGGATACATCGTCCACTTTTTCTTTTCAGCTTCAGCATTCTTCACCATACAATCAAACACCAATCCAGACAGATTAAAAGGTTCATTCTTGCAGACTTTAATCATGGCAGTTGCCCAGTCAGGACTGAGTGCATTGTAGCCACCTTTTCTGTGACACAGAGACATCAGAAATACGTGACAAATAAGCTTTCAATCTCTGGTCAGCTGGCTTTTCTTGATATCACCCCTTGCGTCAAAATCTCCTTTGTATCCAAAATTCATGAACTCTTGATGAATTTCAGTTTTTGGTAGAGATCTAACAGTTGCTGGTCGATCTTGAAATCTCAGAACATTTCGTACTGTATCTTCTGTAATGACTACTGCCTTGTTCCTCACTGTGGCTTTAATCCTCTTGACACGTGCCACGACCTCTACTTTAGCAGATCGCCAGAAATCTTCAATGTGAGAGCTGTAGACTTGAACGTGCTGCTCTACAGCATATCCAATTCTGCTTCTTCTGATCCATGCAACAACGTCTCGAAACTTTGTATCATCAGTCTCAAGAATCATCGGTTGGTTGTGCATTCCTCTTGGATCCCATTCAAGAGCCATCTGTGTGGGACACGTGCACGAAATGTAAGTTAGAACTTTGGATTTTGAATTGACTAATGACAGACACTTCATTTACTTTGACGGACGACGTACTCAGACTAGGTTTGATTTTAAGTTGGTTTCACGTGTGTGATTCATTTTATGGATTAGATTTTCTAGTGTATATGATATGTTTCGTTTTTCATTTTAATAGTCATTTGAGTCCAGTTAAGGTTTACGGATGAATGAGTCAAGGTACGTAGTCCGGTCAAATGTCATGAACAGTCAAGTCAATGGTCATAGTTTTTGGTCCAATATTAAGTTCACACAGTCCTTAAGTTCGCAGCCCAAGTCAAGTGCATCTGATTGCTTAGCCTTGACTGTGTACTTGTGGCTTGGTACGCAGTCAGTTTGCCTTTTTGAACACGAGGAAATCAAGTACGCAGTCAAGTGACTCGAGCATGGTAACGGCTTGGGGTGAGACATCAAGTCTGCGTACTAGACTAGTACGCAGACACTTAAACTTTCGTTTAAGGTTTCAAGTCCACACATTTGGTACGCAATCATTTAGGGTTTTTAGATCCTTGAATCACATGATGCAAGTGCGCAGTCATATGAAACAAGTGCGTAGTTTCTTAAAAGATTCAGTGCGCAGTTCATAAAAACCCCAAATCTTCAACTGATTTCACAGATCTCACACATAAATCCTGTATATACAATGAAGATCTTGTTAGAATCCACATACTACCTTAAATAATCACACAAACACAAAGAATGAATGGAACGGAGGGATCAACAGGTGTGGTTAAGTGGTGGTTCACGGTGGTCTAATGGTGGTTGTAAAGAAGAACACGGTGGTGGTTAAGGATTAGGGTTTCTTGAATTTTTGATTTTTTTTGATAAAAAGTAAAAACAAAAAAGTTACTGCAGTATTTATAGGAGATATAGTTTGGGCCGCGTACTTAGCCTTTAAGTGCGCAGGCCCAAAAGCCCATTCTAGTACGCATTCAAGTACGCAGGCCCATTGAAGAGGAAAATAAGTATGCAAGCCCAATAGCAAGAGAATAAGCTTTAAACCAAAGATTTGGGATTAGAGATCATCCGTTTCTCACCTTTTGCATCAAGATCATACCAGTCATACCTGCCAGACCACATTTCAACTTTCCGTTGGATAGCTGTAGCCCAAGAAAAACTGTCGGTATATTTGTCCACTTAAATCCATGCCTCTCGTCTTTCAACATACTTTATATGATGATCTTTATCATGTTTTGGTAATATTGACGACATGTTAATGGACCCCACTTGTGCCAGGTGTAAGCCTACCAATCCTCAAGGTTTATTGAGATATAATGATGAGAGCTTCAGGTCTATGTTTCCATAAGCAGAGAAGATGATCATTATGTCAATCAGATGATGAGAGCTTCAGGTCTATGTTCCCATAAGCAGAGAAGATGATCATCTGATTGCTTTTTGAGCTATCTATATGTTTGCACGTCACTAACATTGCGTGTCTTTTGTTGCTCATTTTGATTTTAATAGCCCCGCTTTGGTAGCTTGCACTCTTAGGTGTCTTTTGGTTGCTTATGCACAAAATTTTCTGTGTCTTTTGATCTCTCAACCTGTGTATGACCGGACTCAGCTTGTGCAAACCTGAAACACAGTGGGAATCCAGCACCTTGTGTAGACTTTTTAGTTTGTCATCTTTTAGCAGTTTACTCAATTCCAGGCTGAATCTACCGACATGTCGTTGCTTGAAGCCACAACGTCCTCTGGGTCCTATTCACATGCTGACAAATATGATTAGTCTCTATCATTTCTTGATTGTTTTGAAAAAGTTTTTAAAACTTGCAATTTAGGGATCTACCGGTTTATTTCTCCCCCAAAAATCTTTATTTTATTTTAAACATAAGATTTTTTTATAGTTTATTTACAAGGTTTTTTTTTTTTTTTTTTTTTAAATCATTCAAAGTTGATCATCTCTAACCATGTTACCAACTGACGAAAACGAGTTTTGTCGAAAGCTTTGGTAAAGATATCTGCCTTTTGATCAGCAGTATCTATAGGCAACACCTGTATGTACCCCT
Source organism: Ambrosia artemisiifolia (assembly GCA_032199755.1). Classification (NCBI taxonomy): domain Eukaryota; kingdom Viridiplantae; phylum Streptophyta; class Magnoliopsida; order Asterales; family Asteraceae; genus Ambrosia; species Ambrosia artemisiifolia. Next base: position 2,168,290 of record CM063514.1, read on the forward strand.
TGTCGTGCGCATCGCGAATTGAATGAATCCGAATTTCAATATGTTTAGTTTTCGAATGATCAATTGGATTCTTCACAATGTCACGACAAGCATCATTATCAATGTAGATTGGGGTTCTCATGATATTCAAACCGTAATCCAACAGCTGATTTTGGATCCACAACACTTGACAGCAACAACTGGATGCGGCTGTGTACTCAGCTTGAGCGGTAGATATAGACACAGTGGTCTGCTTCTTGCTCTGCCATGACACGAGCCTGTTTCCCAGAAATTGACAGCCACCAGAGACAGACTTTCGATCAATCCTGCAACCTGCATGATCACTATCAGAGTACGCAATTAGGTCAAAATTGTCACTCTTAGGATACCATAAACCAAGTTTTGGTGTTCCTTTGAGGTAGCGGAAGATTCTTTTTACTGCAGTTTCATGAGATTGCTTTGGATTTGACTGAAAGCGAGCACAGCATCCAACTGCCCACATGATGTCCGGTCTGCTGGCTGTAAGATACATCAAGGATCCAATCATAGAACGATAAGTGTGCGGGTTCACAGAAGGTCCTTCAAGATCTGGTACAAGCGTTGTTTGAGCTGCAAAAGGAGTGTTGGACGGTTTGCAATCCGACAGGTTGTACTTTGCCAGAATGTCTCTTGTGTATTTTGCTTGATGGATGAGAATACCGTCTTCTTTTTGTTGGACTTCGAGACCTAAGAAAAATGATAGTTCTCCCATCATGCTCATTTCAAATTGAGACTTCATAATGCTTTCAAATTCCCTGCACAAATTTTCGTCAGTTGAACCAAAGATAATATCATCAACATAAATCTGAACAAGGATAGAATGTTTGTTGACTTCTTTGGTGAACAGGGTCATGTCGATCTTCCCTCTCGTGTATCCATTTTGTAACAGATATGAAGACAAGGTCTCATACCAAGCTCTAGGAGCTTGATGGAGACCGTAGAGGGCCTTGTCCAACTTGTAGTATCTGTTTGGATGATGAGGGTCTTCGAATCCTGGCGGTTGGCACACATAGACTTCTTCTTTGATCTTCCCATATAAGAAAGCGCTCTTCACATCCATCTGAAAAACTTTAAAGTTTCGATATGAAGCATATGCCAAGAAGATGCGTATGGCTTCAAGTCGAGCGACTGGAGCGAAGACTTCCTCATAATCAATCCCCTCCTGCTGACGAAATCCTTGAACAACCAGACGAGCTTTGTTCTTGATCACCACGCCACGTTCATCCATTTTGTTGCGAAATACCCATCTTGTCCCAATAGGATATTTTCCTTCAGGCAGATCAACGAGCTCCCACACTTTGAGTTTTCTGAACTGAAATAGTTCTTCCTGCATTGCCTCTACCCAGCTTGCATCTCTAACTGCATCTTCAATGCTGAAAGGTACTGTTTGAGATAAGAATGCTGAGAGAGCGGTGTTGAGCTTGTCTGTCTGATTTCTTGTAAGAACACCCTCACTGATTGGTCCAATGACATTTTCAATTGGATGGTTCTTAGAAGATTTGAATCCCATATTTTCTTCTTCTTGCACTTGTAGAGGAAGGTTCGAAAGATGATCTCCAGGTGTAGAAGAGCTGGATGGTTCATTTACAGACTGCTGATTTGATTGTGTTCCTTCAGCATTTGACGTGCTTTCAGGAATGTTAGAGGTTTCAGCAGTAGTATCACCATTATTAAGTTGAGGAACAATTGGATCAGCAACAAGAGGAGAGAAACGGGTGGTAAACGGTGCGACTTCATCATCAGAAGAGTAGAGAATATTTCCAAAGGGAGATGAGCTTGTAGCTTGATTTTCAGGAGCTTGATCTGCATGAGCTTGCTGTTCAGGAATGACAAAGTGATTGAACACAACATCCACATCAAAGAACCAGTCAGGACCGGTTCCAACATTAGTAGAGTTGGATTCTTGCCAGTCAACATAAAAAGATTCCAGAACCATCTTGGTACGTTTGTTGTATACTCGATAAGCCTTTTGACTAGACGAGTATCCAACAAAGAAACATTCGTCTCCAACAGCATCAAACTTCATGATATTCTCAAAGTTGTTCAGAAGAGTGCAGGAACATCCAAACGGCCTGAAATAATCAATGAGAGGTTTTCTTTTGAAAAGCAATTCATAAGCTGTTTTCCCACGAGGCTTGACAATCAAGACCCTGTTAAGAACATAACAGGCGGTATTTACAGCTTCTGCCCAGAAGATGATCGGTAACTTAGAGTCAATGAGCATGGTTCTGGCAGCTTCAATAAGAGTACGATTCTTCCTTTCAGCCACTCCATTTTGCTGAGGAGTCCTTGTAGCACTGTATTGGAGATGAATGCCTTTCCCGCTGCAGAACGTCACAAAACTTTGGTTCTTGAATTCTGTTCCATGATCACTTCGGATTGATTTTACTTTTAATTTGATTATATTCTCGATCAAAGGAACGAACAGCATCAAGGTCTCAGCAGCCTCACTCTTGAATTCCAAGAAGTACACCCATGTGAAGCGAGAGAAGTCATCTGTAATCACCAAACAGTAAGACTTTTTACCCAAGCTTTTTATACTGATAGGACCAAAGAGATCCATATGTAATAATTGAAGAGGAGAGTCAATTGAGTTCACTGTTTTGGACTTATGCGATTTCTTATGTTGTTTACCTTTAGCACATGCTAAACATTTTTTCAGAAAAAGGAAATTCCTTAGAAGGAAGACCTCTCACTAGATTTAGTTTAGAAAGTTTGTTTATATTTTTAAAGTTAACATGACCTAATCGCCTGTGCCATAACAGTGACTCTGACTCGGATGCCTTTGACAGTAGACAAGTCATTGGTTGTTCAGATTTGGCATCCCTCATGTTTATCACATAAGTGTTATTTTGTCTAGGGGCTTTTAGCATGATCATGTCAGTGGGTGGTTTAAATCCTGGCTTCAGGAAGATGCATTCCATGTCGTTGAACAACACTGAGATTCCTTTGTCACAGACTTGTGATACACTCAATAGATTGTAGCACAACTCTGGAACATAGTTGACGTCCTCAAGTGTTAGCGCGTCAGAGACTACATCTCCTATGCCAACGATCTTTCCACCCTTTTCATTCCCAGCGAACGCTACAAACTCTCCATCGATGAACCGATAGTTCTTGAGGAGTTCTTTCAGTCCGGTCATGTGTCTTGAAGCGCCGCTGTCGACATGCCATAGATATCTCATAAGAGCTATCAGCCATTTTTGTAATTTATTCTGCACATACAAAAACAAAAGAGAAACAAAGCTAAACTAAAGAAAATCTATGTACAGTGGTGACTCTGCCTGAAACTTAAGTGACTTTGGGAATCCAAGTTTGTTTAATCTTTGATCTGTCATGATTTTCTCCCAAAATTGACTCTTGTTTCTTCCAAATTTGTGTATTTTTAACAAAACTTTTTACGGTTTCTTGAAGATTTCTTAATTGATCCGAAAAAGAGTTTTGTGTTTTGACATCTTTTTGTGATTTAGGCTTTATGTGACAATTTTTGACCACGTGACCCTCTTTTCCACATCTGAAACATTTTGAATGCTTAGGCTTGATCTTAGGAGAAGATCTGGATGATGATGGTTGTGATGTTCTTTTCTTGATCTTGTTTGATCTTGAGCTTTCACTTGAGCTTGATTCTTCCCTGTTGCTACTTGATTCTTCATTGGTGTCCAGATTATTTAAGCTGGAGCTGCTCTCTGTATCACTCAGTGATTCTTCAGAACTTGAGGTACCTGTTTCACTTTGTGATTCTTCAGAACCTGATACATCTGTGAATGAGGGGATAAATTCTGGGATTTCCTCAGTGAGAAATTTCCCAAACCTGTTACGCTTAAGTTCTGGCACAAACACAGATGGTTTGAGCACATGATTATCATCAGAGAATGCAGCATTAAGATCAACACACACAGGAATAACATTTTCAACACAAACATTAGATCGTTTGATAGGAGGCTTCCTATCATCGGGAGCCACGGCCCCTTTCAAATCAAGTTTAGAAATACAGTCATCCATCCTAGTTAAACTATTACAGTCATCCATCCTAGGCAAACTATTACAGTCATCCGATTTAGTTAAAGTTTTACAGTCATCCAAAATAGAATTGTTTTTCGAATTTTCATTGTTCCAGATGAACCAATTCACTGTTGAGTAATTGGCACCCGGATGTCCTAAACCCACTGTCTGGCCACCACAACTTTCATCATCCTCCACCTGAGCCTGTTGGGTCACATCTGCATCGCTTTTACTTATGTTAGCATTTGACTCAGATTCATCACATTTATTTTCAAAAAGGTCATTTTTTGGATGAGGTGATGGAATGGGTATGTATTCACTTTGGCTCAAGGGTAAGAATAGAGATCTTTCGATTCCATTCTTATCCTTATACCCAATTCCATCCTTTACGAATGATTGTCTTCCACAATCGATTATATCAGCATGAGCCCGTTTGCTCACATTCCATTTATCCACAACAATTTGAAGACGAGTTGTCTCATTTCTAGATTTCTCTAGTTTTGAGGTTAAATCATTTATCAGAAAATCCTTTTTAAGCACAAATTCTTTTAAAGTTTGCATTTCAGCTAGAGTTGCATTTAACTTTCGCTGATAAGCCCACTCATTTTCTTTCATTTCAGAATTGATTTTACGAATATCATCCATTTCTCTTAAAACTCGTCTGTTGTGTGATAAACAGTATGCGACAGCTGTAGCACACCTAGGTGAGCACAGTTTAGATTTAATTTCTAGAGGAATATTTACCATGTCTCTTTCCTCAGCTTTCTTAGAAGAACTTTTCACCTCTTCAGCGACTTTCTCTGATGAAGTCTTCTCAGCTATCAGCGCCTCCTCCCTTTTCTGATCATTCACCTTCTCATCAATTAACACACTCTTCAGTCCCGCATTCTTCTGCATTTCTCCCTTCAGAACCTCAGCAGATGACCCTTCAACAGAGTTCACACCATTGGAAGATTTGGTGCAGATTTTGGCCATCAGGGCTTTGTTAACTTCAACTTCTGCAGCAGCTGCCTCTTCTCCCCAGTCGAAATCTTCAACAACCAAAGCCTTATGTGGTTCCTTATCGTTTCCTTCATTTCCATCGGTTATGGCCACCAACCTCTTTGCAGGCTTGATTTCAGCTTGGTTCAGTGTGGGGCATTCATACTTGAAATGCCCGAGGACCTTGCAGTTGTAACATCTGATTTTCGACTTGTCAAACCCAGCCTTTCCCATTCCCACTCTTCTACCGGTTCTGTCTTGAAAACGCTTAACTCGTAGAGTGATCATTGCCATCTGCCACTTCAGATCCATCTCTTCCATGTCATCTGGGTCAACCTGGTACATATCCTCTGGGGACATCATCTCATTCTTAATCTCTCCTGTCTTCAAAGCTTCAAAACTGCTCATGAAAGAGTTGAAAAGTTCCACATGTTCAGCAGCCAGCTTGGCAGCCTGTGGAGTTAGTGTCTTTGCCGCCTTTTCAGAATACATTGGAGCTTTGCCAGAACTTGAACTACCAATCCCTGCAGAATCCACATAAGAATGCAACGAACTTGAACTCATATCACCGATTGGGGCCATTAAAGCCAGATTCTTCATAGCACTGCTGGGAGTCACCTTCGGGACAGTCTGATTCATTTCTCTCTTTGTGATATCCATCTCAAATGATTTCAGAGTGTTTATGAGATCAGCCAAAGTAGACTGAGCATCCAAGTAGTCCTTTTTGATCAACATACATTGGACACTCCACTCCTTTGGGAGAGAATCGAGTAGTTTCTTGATGGAATTCCGGTTGTTTCAGGAATACCAGCTTTCTTCATCTTAGTCAACAAATTCATGAACCTGTCAATGTGTGAAGACAGACTCTCACCACGGATACTTCCAAACATGTCGTATTCCTTTTGAATCATATCCTGTTTGTTTTGCCTCATCTCTGCATTTCCTTCATAATACTCACTCAGAGCAAACCACAGATCATGCGCTGATCCGTACTCTTCAAACATATTGTATACATCGTTTGACAGAGCCATGGTGAGAGCACCATAGGCTTTGTGATCTCGCTGCATCAGTTGTTTGTCGAGATCAGTGTATGTAGTGGGATCAGTGTTGAACACTTCTCCTGCATCAGTGGTTCTTGTGGGAATGTGAGGTCCGAGCTGGACTGAGTTCCATTGGGTGTGATCGTTAACAAAATAGAAAGCTTTCATTCTGTTTTTCCATGTACCATAGTCTTCAGCACCCATCAACTTGGGAATACGTGTTATAGTGCTGGTTTCAAGTTCAGCTTGGGTTATGGGGTTAACTTGGAATGAGTTGTTACCAGACATGATTTAAGATTGATTTTAGATTGATTTTAGGGTTTTGATTAATTTGATTAGCAAGTTACAGTCCAAAGTCCTTGAAAAAAACAAAACAGTCCACAAGTTCGCAGTCACTAAGTACACAGCAAGTCAAGTTCGCAGTTCCTTAGACACCTGAAACAGTAAGAAGCAAAGATGATAAGTTCCTGATTCTCCTGTAAGTGCGCAGTCCCTGTAGCACACACTTTGGCTTAAGTTCGCAGTTCAGCCAAGTCAGAGCAGCACAAGTGCTCAGTCTTGACTGATCAGCCTGCGTACTAGTATAAGTACACATACACTTAAACTCTCGTTTAAGATTTAAGTTCGCAGAAACCCTAGCCAAGTGCTCAGAAAATGCACCTTTTCAGTAAGTGCGCACCCCAACTAGAAATTCCAGATAAGTATGCAGAAACCCTAGTTGTGGTGCCAGGAGAGAGAAAGCTGTAAAGCCTTGTGTAAATTTAAGTGCTCACACAGACACAAGTGCACACACTTTTAGACAAGTGCGCAGTTGTTGCTGTAATAAGTGCACACCTTGAAATGTCAAGTATGCAACTTATGAGCTAAGTACTCAACTCTTGAAACAAGTACTCAGAAGCAAGAAACAAGTACTCAGTTTATGAGCTAAGTTCGCACTTTAAGTGCGCAAATATGGCTGTTACGACCTTTAATCTTATCAGAAACATGTCCAAGAGATTTTCAATTGTTCTGAAGTTCTTGAATGATGTTTCTACTGAAATTAATACCTTTTAAACACCTTAGAAACACTTGTTCACGAGATTTTAAGGCAAAACTAATGAAAATATTCAAAGTTTGATAAACACTAAATTTTTTTTAATAAACTTGATAGCAAAAACTAACAAGGAGGGTTTTGATATCTTTAGATAGATACAATCTCGAGCACAGTTGCTCTGATACCAAATTGTAGTCCCAAAATTACTAGATCTTAAGTGTGCACAAGATTGTTATCAACTAGAAACACCTATTTGTTAGGTGTTTTAGTTGATTAATCAAGACAAGTAAAGAACTAGATGAAGATTATAAGAACCGACACACAAGAAACATAAACACATGATTCCATTAATGATTCAGCAGTGAACAACCATGGATTTTACAGATAAGTTCGCACCTTTAACGTGTGCTCTCAAAAGATATAACAAAAACCCTAACCCTAGCTGCACAAATGAGGTTCTATTTATAGGAGAACCTGATGGGACTGCGCACTTAACATTAAGTGCGCAGTGCCCGTCCATTAAGTTCGCAGTCTAGGGTTTTACTACTACAACTATGCTATAATTACATAACCAACCCTCCAACTCTAACACACAACTAAACATGATCAAACCTGGTAACTGTGGTCTCATACTAACCCAACAAATTGATATGTGAATCCATGTAGAAATTAGTTGTAAGAGATAATTGGAACTTGTATTATATTAATCTTGTTTAAATTATTTAAATGGAAGAAAATATTATAAAGTTGGAAGTGGGTGTTGATCTTGGTGTAACCCAAGATCTTTCTTAGTTAAATTGTTGAATATATTGAAAAGAAAGTGATGATTTGCTATGTTTGATATCTATTGAATGAATGGTATTTAATGTAGGCAAAGAACATGATGATTGATGTTATGAGCTATGAATGTAGCCATGAAATACTTGTACATTGAGCTTAGAATGTTGTACGCACACCAAGTGTTTGATTAAATGCGTAGATTAGTATGATGCGTGGAATTGGTATGCAAGACTTGACAAATATGGAAGTAAGGTGATAATATATACAATTGATAGTAAGTTAACATGAGGATTGTGTTTTAGAAAGTATTAATGTGGTAATTTAGTTGATTGTATGATTTGGTAAGAAGTATGCATTAATTAGTAGTGTGTACACTATGCTTAAATAATATGATGCACGCCATGTGTTTGATTAATTGGTAAGATGAATGATCTTGTATGTTAATAAGATATGAATATAATGTTTATGGTGAATTTCATACGGTCCAATATGTCAATATGGACATATGTTTGTAAGTAGAAAGTTAGTATAGTTGAAAGTTGACTTTCTGGAAAGTCAACTTATGCGAAAATAACATGGTAAGTTTTGTAGCATGATTGTGAGATTGGGGATTCCGTGTGAGACAAGTTAGATTGGTTATGTGATATATACGATGTTAAGTTTAATTTCCTGAACTATGAATCAAAAGGGTGTGAGGCTATGTCTTATACATGTTATAAATGGACCTATGCAAGTCAACGTAATATATGAGTTGGATATTGTTAGTTTATGAATGAACATGTATGCTAACAACGATGTGAACATGATGACATGAAATGTTAGGAATGATGGACTCAAGCATGGGAGGCTAATGGGTTAAGATGAGGCAAGTAACAGAGCATGAACTTGGAGGACTTGAGGTAAGTGATTTTCGAACTTAACTTGCATTTATATATTGAATTATATGTTCATGTAGAATGGAAATCTCGAAAGAGTATGTAGTTTATAGTTGTGCCAAGGTAAGAAACTTGGTAATGGGTCAATCATAGATTGACCATGCTTAGTTCATATAGAGAAGACAAACGGGTCATCAATGAGAAGATGACTCCTTGATTGGGAATGATTAAGGGTCTTGAAATAACCTTGAAACCTAAATTTTATCCCTTAGAAGTTATAGGGATTGAATACGGGGTTGGGAATCGGAATCGAGGCTTAAAATAGAGGAATTTAGGAAGATGAGTTGCAGTTGGAGTAGGGCTGCGCTGGTTTGGAGCAGGGTTGCGTCCCATGCTGGTGTTTCCCTGAGTTGCGCTGGGGTGGCGCATGGCTGCGCCCCTAGCTGCGCTCCCACTTGTTTTTCCTCCAAAATGACCCCAAGTGATGGATAGTTGCATGTGGGACTTATGTAGGTTAAAACCGGGACTTAAGAATATGTTTAGGCACGTAAGAGAATGTTGTGAACGCATATTATCCAGTATGTATCAAACCATAGGTGTTTTAACGTGTTGTGATCGTTTATTTGTATGTGTTGCAAGGATCTAAGTAGAGGCAGCGGTTTTTGATTGTAGGAATTGTCGGTGATATAGGTGTGTGTGTGTGTGTATATATACACACACACAGGAACGTTACTTTGGATATTATTTAAAGATTGTTAATAAGATCCTAAACTTCGTGTTTGGTCTTAGTAAGACTATATAGGAAGATAGGACGGTGGGACATTGAAATACAATCATGGAAATCGTGTATATGTATGTATTGTTAATGTTGTTAACCACATTGTTGTGTGAATGGCAACGAAGATGCAGGTTATATAAGGATGAATGCATGGAATTTCAAGGCTAAAATCCAAAGATCGGATTCGAGATTGTAGCTTGTATGAGTTCGAACTTGCAGAGACAAGTTAAAACGATCACCTAGCTTCTTTGAGATGATATTACTATGCTGTCAAAATATTAACTGAAGTCACTTACTGAACTAATGATATGGTTATGTGGTGATTGCAGATTAGTGTGAATCTTCCACATGAACGATGAACGATTGAAGATCGAGTGAGGACGCGGATTGTATGTGGTCACGGTCACGTAACGTAGTAAAGATGAGTCGTGTTGAATGTAATAAGAAACAATGAAAGATGTAATACCTAAAATATCTATAAAGCAAGAAATTTTTCGGTTGGTATTTCTGCTGCCTATTTTCGGTTAATTCGGTTTAGGACGTTTGTTGGATCAGTGGCTATGTTTATGAACACTTATGTGTTATCAGATTTATATGAGAGTTATTAAGCAGCGGAAAGACAAGTGTTCAAAGGTCTAAAAGATCACTTTGATGAGGAGTTATTACTCCCCCTTGACTGAACAATAAATGAGAAACAATAAACAGTTTAAGTATAAAGCAGTAATAGCAATTTATGTTTCTCAGATGTGAAATGGAATTATAAGTTTAAAGCCCGAAGGATTTCAATTTAAGTTCAAAGATATTACACAAAATCACATATGAAAATAGATGAACAAACTCATCTATTTATAGACTAATGTACTAAACTGTAGTCTGAAGTAATCTAAAATATTTAACAAAGATATTATGCTAAGATAAGGTTACTACAGTCTGTACATCGAAACTTGAAATCAAGACTTTAACAAAACTATATAATAATCAAACTGCTGATCTTTCAGTCGGTTAGAAGCTTCTGATGCAAAGTGCTGATGAGTGACAAACTGCTGATGAGCAGTTTGTCTTCAGCAGTTCTTCAGTGAAATGTCTGGTTAGACTTCAGAACTTCTGATGAGTTTACTCTTCAGTACTTTGGTGTTTGTTCTTCAGTACTTCTTCTTTTGTTCTTCAGCAGTTCTATACTTAGGCAGATATGAAATAGACTAAGGTTATCAAAAGGTGGTTTCGTCAATCCTCTTTGTCCCAACAATCTCCCCCTGGATTGATGAAGCCAAAACCTTATCTTTTCTTTATTGTTGTCCTTTTCTCTCTTCTAGTATCCTCCAGATCTCTGCTGTCATCCGGGTAGTAAGAGTACATCTTTGTTGCTCAGTGAGAGGACCAAGTTCAGGTGTTAAATGTTGAATGGTGAGAAGGTCTTTGGACGATAAAACACTCAACTCCTTTGAGTTTCTATAGACCTTACTTGAACGGTCTCTCCTGGTCACAAGTACTGAGTTGGATTCAGTAAATGACCACTTAATAATGTTTACCTTTGACCTGTCAAAGTCAGAGGCATAGGAAATTAAGCCAGTTTCCTTAGGTTGACCTGATTGAGGAATGTCTTCTATTTCAGTGACTCTCAGGTGAGATTCTTGGCTTCCTTGTAGTTCAGCAGCACCTTGAATAGGCATGTTGGGCAGGTGATGCTCTGTAACAACCCTTGTATGTGTCTTCTCTTGGATGGATTGTTGTAACTGATAAGCATAGGTAGCCTTGTCTCTGAATTGGGTCAAGATGGGTTTCTCTTCAACATCAAAATCACCATGTACTAACTGATCTCCTTCTAGCAGTATCATTTTGAAGTCAGTCTTGACAATGGGATCTCCATCTGCTTTTCTCTTGGTGGCTGGCCTTCTTAATGCACCAGATGATCTCTTGACAATAGAAGTTGTTTGGACTTCTGGAGTTTCAAATCTTTCTGGTTCAGCAACTTTCTTTGCTTTGAATTTCTTGTAAGCCTCATAGAGAGTTTGTTCTTTCCATTTGCTGATTGAGGCTTTTGAACCATAGCCATTTGCCACTAATTCTTCAATCACTTCAGCTCTTTTGGCTTTCCTCTCATTTTCTGTTGCTATTCTATCAGATAGCATTTGTGCTCTTCTGGTCAGCTCTTGTGTTGAGAGTCTTTTGAGGGCCACTTGTTTTGATTTGGAGTTCTTTGTAATAAAAGTTATAAGCTGTGCTCTTTTGTCTTCTTCAGCAGCAGCTTCAAGTGCTCTCTCTTCAGCCTCAAGCTCATCAAGTTTCTCTTGGTACTTGATCAATTTTTCTTCAAAGCTCAAATCATCTCTAGTCTCTAGGCTGTTCCATACTCTGTCTTCTTTTGCCTTCTTTGCCGCCTCCTTTAAACTCTTCTCCAATAGATCTTTTGACATGCTGATGGGAGTAGGGTTTAAAACAGTTGTGGAAGTTGTTGTAGGCAAAGGAGTGGGAGCAGGTTCTTTTTCAGTTGCCTTAGGAACTTCTGATGATGGTTTAGGAGGTAAAACTGCTGATGTGGTAATAGGAGTCACAACTGCTGAAGGATTGTCTTCAGTAGTTTGAGAAATGTGATCAGCAGTTCCCTCTGATGCCTTAGACAATTTGAACTCTGGTGCTACTTCTTTTCCTGGTCTTTGTTTTGGCATATCAGCTTCTGGATCAGGAGTTTGTCTTTGTGTTGTAGCAACTTCAGTTGGTTCCTTAATCATAACTTCAGTTGGTTCCTTAATCATCTCCCCCTTTTTGGCTTCATCCACTTCTGGAAGCCTAATAGAATGAGATGTTGCAGCAGACAACCTTGCTAGTTGATCTTGTGTTTGATCCATCTTCTTGTTCAACTCAGCAAGTCTCGAGTTGATCAACCCAAACTGATTGTTAGCTTTTAACTCCCAAGCAGTTGTGAAGGGTTTGAGTTGATCAGTAATAATTTGTTTGAGTGCCTGATACAGGGGACCATCTGGGCTGCATAGTTGGTTCAAGTCTATGCTTGTGAGCCCAGTGAATTGGGTAGGTTGTTTTGGTGAAGGGGTGCTTTTTGGGTGATCCTCATATTGCTCTGAAGATGCCAGTTTTGGGGAACTTTGGGCTAACTGGTCTTTAACCTGATCCTTGGTGACCAGCTTCTTGAGCTTGGATACCTTAGATGCAGGACCTTCAATATCAACCGTCAATTCAGTTTGTGGAATGTTTGATTCATCAACCAAATTAATGGAATCATCTGAATCCCTGATAGTGTCCTCAGAGAGGGCAGGATCAGTTATATCATGAGCTGGACCCAAACCAGTAGTCTCATGAACCTCTTTGTCTTGGTACTGAGGTTTTCCTACTTCTGGCTTTAGGCCTTCATCAGTAGTTGCCAAGTTTGAGGTCTTAGCTATGTTACTACTGTCCTCAGGTTCACCACTGGGTGATAAGTGAGTAGTAGCAGCCTCAAAAGTATCAAAAGTTTGTAAGTTTGGGCTTACAAACTCTTGTTCATCCTCATCTCTTTGGGTTGGGCTAAGAGGATCCACATTCATGTCAAGTTCTGAAGGCATCTCCCCAATTTGATGTGTTGCTAGGGGAGTGACATGTGGTGAATGGGTTCCTTTTAGTCCTGAGAGAAGTTGGGCAATTTCTATTGTTGTATGTGAGGGTTCAGGTTCAGTAGTTGTGAGGGGCTGGTGTTCAGGAGTTTTGATGGGTTCAGGGTTGGTTTCAGCAGTTTCAAAGGCAGGGTCAACAGTTATTGGTTTCTTAAATCTTTTTCTTTGAAAAATAACTGTGACTGGTTTTCTTTTGGGTGGTGGAGAAGGAGTGTGCTGAGAGGATGTTTCAGCCACTTCCATTTCAAGTGCAGATTGCACATCAGTAGTTTCAGGTTTCTCCACTTCCTGAACTTTCTTTTTCAGTGACTTGGTTGTTTTTGGTTTTTGTTGTTTAGGCTTTTGTGTTTTCTTTTTGGGTTTGGAAGATGTGGGTTCCTTGGGGATGGGTTGTTCTTCCCCTTGGTCATCTTCTAGCATAAGTGCTGGTTTGTTGTGCCTAGAGAATACTTGAGCAGTTAAAGGGTTTAAAGTTGTTGCTTCTCCCTCAAGTACTCTCTCTCCAAGTTCTTTTATTATGCATTGCATAACAAACCTTGGATACAACAAAAATTTCTTTTTATCATTCTCATGATGTAAAACCAGTTCATTGAAAAACAATTTTGATGCCTTGAAAGGAGTTTCATTTATTATAGAATGAAAAATAGGTTGAAAAGTTGAAGGCATCTGATCTATTGACCCAGTTTTTGGACTAAGACACATAATAATATAATGAAATAACAGTTTATATTGTGGGTCAAAATATTTTTTGTAAACTGTTGCTTGTGCCAAAGTACCTTGATAGCCACATTCTGTCATGGTTAGATGAATATCTGAGGTTGGAATTTGCTCAGGTGCCTCAGAATCCTTCAAACCAAGCCTGATGCTTAGTGTTTCTGGTGAGATGGCCATCAGTTTCCCTTTTATAGAAGATTTGAGGGAAATCACTTCATTGTTCACCTTCACCGTCTCTGAATTTGCCCAGAACTCATTAAGAGTTTCTTCATGTATGGGTGGATCGATGGTGAAAGCATCATAGTATTGGGATTTCATGATGAGATCAAGCATCTCATCATACTGGGACCAGGCTTCATCTTTAACAAAGTAGCCTCTTTGGTTGTGTCCCTGTTTTAACACGAGAGCCATGGTTGTTTTTGATCGAACAGTAATTTTTAGGTTAGAGAAGGGGTTTTGCTTTGAATTTGAGAGAGAGAGAGAGGGAATTTTGCTTTTTGAATGGATAAGTGTTGGAACAGGGTATTTATCAGAAGTTTTTAACCGACTAGGTCAAACTTCTGATGAGTGAAAAGTCTGTTTTACCCTTTTTAGTCAAACTGCTGAAGAAGAAAGGTTTCTTCATCAGTGGTTTTAGTTATCTCATCAGCAGTTTCAACTGCTGATGCAAATGACTTTAAAACACTTTTCTAACTTCTGATTTTCATCAGTAGTTATATCCATTTTGAAAATATCCCATTTTTGATGTTCATCAGTAGTTTTCAAAATTTGTTCATCAGAACTTTCTCTTTCTCAAATTTTTGGTCTTCAGAGGTTTGTGACAGATAAGTATGTAAGTGAAAAATAAAATATGTGCAGAACTAAAAAGTGAAACACTTACAGACTTTCTTCTAAGTTTAACATCCCAAGCATGGATACTAACCTCTGAAAAGTTGTTGAATCAAGGGGTTTGGTGAAAATGTCAGCTATTTGATTAGCTGTTGTGACATGCTTCACCTCAATCTTGCCTTTTTCATAGCAATCTCTTATGAAATGATACCTGATTTCAATATGTTTAGTCTTTGAGAACTGAACAGGATTTTGAATGATGCTAATGGCAGATTTGCTGTCTACTAAAAGTGGGGTCTTGGTCTCTTTGATTCCATAATCAAGCAGTTGATATTGGAGCCATTGTATCTGTGAAGTACAGCTTGCAGCAGCAATGTATTCAGCTTCAGCTGTTGAAGTTGCCACAGATGTTTGTTTCTTTGATTGCCAGGACACCAGACAGTTTCCTAAGAATTGACAACCACCAGATGTTGATTTTCTTGACATTTTGCAGCCTGCATAGTCACTATCTGAAAAAGCAGTTAACTTGGTATTGCTTGAAGCAGGATACCAAATTCCTAAAGTAGGAGTTCCTTTCAGATATCTGAAGATTCTTTTGACTGCAATTAGATGAGATTCTCTTGGTGCAGATTGGTATCTAGCACAGACACAAGTTGAAAACATGATATCTGGTCTAGAAGCAGTTAGATACAAAGGAGAACCTATCATACATCTATACATGGTTTGATCAATGTGTTTCCCTTGATCATCTGGTTCAACTTGTGTGATTGGTGTCATGGGAGTGGAACATGTTTTACAGTCTTGTAAAGAAAATTTGTTCAATAATTCTTTAACATATTTTGATTGATGTATAAATGTTCCATTTGACTGTTGCTTGATTTGCAGTCCCAAAAAGTACTGCAATTCTCCCATTGTACTCATTTCAAATTTTGATTGCATGAGTTTCTTAAATTCTTCACACAGTTTTGAATTTGTTGAACCAAATATGATATCATCAACATAGATTTGAACAAGTAAGACATGATTTCCAACATGTTTTATGAAAAGAGTTTTATCAATGGATCCCCTTGAGAAGTGATTCTTTAGTAAAAAGTTGGAAAGTGTTTCATACCAGGCTCTTGGAGCCTGTTTTAGCCCATAAAGAGCTTTGTCAAGTCTGTAAACCCAATCAGGATGAGAAGGATCCTCCAACCCTGGAGGTTGACAGACATACACTTCCTCTTTTATTTTTCCATACAAAAATGCACTTTTGACATCCATTTGATAAACTTTAATGTTGTTGGAAATTGCATAAGCTAAAAATAACCTGATAGCTTCAAGTCTTGCAACTGGTGCAAAGGTTTCATCATAATCAATTCCTTCCTCTTGGGAATAACCTTGTACCACTAGTCTTGCTTTGTTCTTGATGATCATACCAGCCTCATCTGATTTGTTTCTGAAGACCCATCTTGTTCCAATTGGTTGCTTGTTTTCAGGTAAGGGACAGATTTCCCAAACCTGTTGTTTCCTGAATTGAAGCAACTCTTCTTGCATTGCTTGCACCCAATTGTTGTCTTTGAGGGCTTCTTGATACTTCTTTGGTTCCAACTGAGAGATGAATGCTGAGAATAAGCAAAAGTTGGAAAGCTGGTTTCTTGTGAGTACCCCAGATGCAATATCACCCATGATCTGATCCAATGGATGATCCTTGTGTTCAATCAGTTGTTGTAAACCTGTACTGGATGATGGCTCTACAGGTTCTTCAAATAAACCACTGAGATTGATAATATCTGGTTCAGCTGTTATTTGAACTTCAGGAGTTTTAGGTTCAGCTGAATCAGTAGTTTCAAAATGTTCATCAGTAGTTCCTGAAGTTGAAGCTATTGAAACTTCTGAAGGTTTAATAGTTGATCTTCTGACTGTGTTTGGAGTCCATGGTGCAGGACTATCATCTTCAAATCCTTGAAATCCATTTTGAGGAGGTTTGGATGATTCAACAGTCTTTTCAGGTCCGAAATGAAAATTGTCAAGATCAAATAATTCAGCAGGATTTGTTGGAATAAGAGTGTGTTTTGATTCATTGAACTTGACATTCAGTGTTTCTTCTACTATCTTGGTTCTTGAATTAAAAACTTTGTAAGCTTTTCTCTGAGGAGAATAACCAAGAAAATAACCTGTGTCAACTTTTGCAGCAAACTTAGAAATAGAGTCTTTGATGTTGAGGATAAAACATTGACATCCAAAAGCCCTGAAGAAGGAGATAAGGGGTTTATGCCATGAAGAATTTCATAGGCAGTCTTGGTATGTCTCTTGTTGATAAGAACTCTATTCTGAACATAACATGCAGTGTTGACTGCTTCAGCCCAAAAATACAAAGGTAGGCCTGAATCAACTAACATTGTTCTGGCTGCTTCAATTAGTGTTCTGTTCTTTCTTTCTACCACACCATTTTGTTCAGGAGTTCTAGGAATGCTGAACTGTCTAACAATCCCTTTAGACAGACAGAATTCATCCAGAGTTTTGTTCCTGAACTCTGTCCCATTGTCACTCCTGATGACTTTGACAGATAGAGAGTATTGCTTCTCTACTTGTAGAATAAAGAACTTGATGATTTCAGCTGCCTCATCCTTGGAATATAAGAAGAAGACCCATGTGAATCTTGAGTAGTCATCAATGATGACCAAGCAGTACTTCTTCTTACCAAGGCTCATAATTTTGACTGGTCCAAATAAGTCCATATGGAGTAGTTGAAGACATGCAGTTGTTTTTGATTCTTCAATAGACTTATAGGAGGACTTATGCTGTTTACCTTTAAGACAGGAAACACAGTGTTCTTTGCACTGATATTCCTTCAAAGGTAGACCTCTGACCAAGCCCATTTTTGTGACTTTATTGATGGTTTTAAAGTTCACATGGCCAAGTCTCCTATGCCAGAGATCATTTTCTGAAGTTGATGCCTTTGAGAAGAAACAGGCAGTTTTGTTCAATACTTTGTCCTTTTCAATGTCCACTGCATAGACATTGCCACATCTTTTGGCAATCAGCAAAGTATGATCTTCAATAATCTTCTCTATCAACTTCTGGCCTTCTGGTGATATGATCTTGCATGCTGTCTTGGTGAAAAAGGAAGAATATCCTTTGTCACACATTTGTGAGACACTCAGCAAGTTGTACTCAAGGTTTTCAACCAGATTGACCTTGTCAAACTGCATTTTGCCTGAGGATACATTGCCATATCCTAGCACATATCCCTTGGCATTGTTCCCAAAGGACACAGATCCTTCCCTTTGACTGATAAAATTGTTTATCAGGTATCTGCATCCAGTCATGTGCATTGAGCCTCCACTATCCACATACCATATGCTATTCAAACCTCTGGAGACTCTCTGCACAAGATAGCAAATTAGTTAGTTTTGGCAACCCAAGCCAATTTGGCTTTGGGTTTGCTCTTGAGAACAGGTGCAGCTTGTTGTGGACCATTTTTAGTAATCCATGTCTTTTTGGCAATGGATTTGTCATTAAGAACAATGGTGGGTTCATTTTGGTTTCCACCATCAACTTTGGTCATCAGAAGTTTAACCAGGTTTATCAAATCTTTAACTTCAGCAGTTTGTGAATCTGCTGATGAGTTAGGTGAAACTTCTGAAATTGAACTTTGAGAAGATGACCTTTGTTGAGATAAAGGCCTCTTCTTAGAAAGGGTTTTGTTTGATTGTTGTTTGTTGGGAAAAAAGGTATTTTGATAATCTTGTTTTATCTGTTTTCCCACAATCAGTTGTTGTCTTTGTTTATTTAACTGATTTACCTTTCTAAATCTGCAAAGTTCAGTTATGTGGTTAAACAGACCACATATTTCACATGCTTTTGCCTTCTCTTTCTTTTTAAATAAATCAAGAGAGCTGGAAGGCAATTTACTGACAAAATCTGATTTTTGAAATAGGTCATCAGCAGTTTTCAGTGTCTCAACTCCTGATGTAGTTGAAACTGCTGATGGCTTATTGTCAGTAGTTTTAACTTCTGCAGTACTTCCCTTTTTGAGGAAGTTCTGATGGTAGGATGTGCATTCCTCCATATCAGAAGTTTGAATCAATTTCTTCCCATCATTATCAGTTTTGTGGGTGAAATCTGTTGGTGATTCAGTGTGGGTATATCCAATGCCAAACTTAACATTGGCTGCAGTTTGTTTGTTAAGTAACATTTGATACCCTTTACAAGACTCAACCCATTTTTCACAATCAACCTTGGTGTCAGCAAGCTCTTGTCTGACATTTCCTAGGCTGTCTATCATTGTTTTTATTTGTGCTTCTGTTTCAATGGATTTATCATTCAGTTTGGAAATTTCTTTGTTTTTCAAAACAATTTTTCTTTCCAAATCACACTTCATTTGTGTGTATTTTCTTTCCATGTCATTGGATTTGCCTTGTAAATGCACATTAGTTTCTCTAATTAAAGCAAATGATTCTTTGCAAGATTTAGTGCAAAGCTTTAACAGAGATTGTTGTGATACCTGTGTGAGAGCAGAATTTGAAGAGTATCCTTCAAAAGCCATTAAGGCAAAGTTCTTTCTGCCATTATCAGGTTCTCCCCAGTTGACATCATAGACCTTATTGTCTGCATCCTGACTGCATTCTGATGTGTCATAAGGAAGACTGCTCCAGTCAACATACCCTGATGTAAATAAGCTTTGTTGCTGAGGGGGTTGTTGAGTTTGTGCAGGTTGTTGAGCAGTTGGAAATGGAGGCATGAGCTGCTGTTGTTGAGCAGGCATCTGAACATATTGTACTTGTGGCACATATTGGACATGTGGAGCTTGTGCCTGTACAAAGTGAGCACTCCCATTAGTTCCATTATTCCTATTATATGAGGGGTTAAATTGATTTCCAGAGGACATTGGTTGGTTGTAGCTAGAGCTTCTACATTCTCTAGCAAAGTGTCCCAACTTTTGACACTTATGACATCTCAGTTTAGATTTGTCAAAACCAACTTTTGTTGAGTTGTTTAGTCCTGGAAATTTCCTTCCTGACCTTTTATAATATTTGTTAGTTTTTAAGCTTAACAAGGCCAGTTGGTGCAATATTTCCATTTCTTCTAAGTCATCACTGCTAAAATATTTTAAGTCATCCATGATGAAACACATGTTGTCAGCAGTTTGACTCAGTTCTTCATTGTCATAAGCTGGGAAAGATCCATCTGATGAGATCCCAGCTGTTATGTCAATGTGGTCAAAAGAACCAAAATTATTAGAACAGGATGGTGAGTCATGTCCTAATAAGGCTGTGCTACCCGGAGTATAGTCATCAGCAGTTTTGCCAGATTCTTGCAACTTTTTCTTTTGATTGATTTCTCTCTCAAAAGTTAGTAATTTACCATGTAACCTAGTTAGGTTCAAGGTGTTAAAATCTGAACTTGTTCTGAGGACTATAGAGTAAGTTTCCCATTTTGAAGGTAAAGACCTTAAAAATCTATGCAACATAGACTCATTTGTATAGGTCTGATTATTTATTTTTAACTCAGAGATGAGTGAAGAAAATCTTTCAAATTGTTGTGTTAAAGATTCACCCTCTATGTGAGTAAAAGTTTTATATTGTTGAGCCAATATTTCTCTGATGTTGGCTATCACCTCAGCAGTTCCTGCAAACTGCTCTTTTAGGCAGTCCCACAGCTCTTTGGCACTTTCACAGTGTAAAAGGCCAGCATAAATTTCATTTGGGAGAGCCATAGCCAACATGGAGAAAGCTTTTGCATCAAGCTCAAACTTTTGGAAATCTTCCTCCGTGTATTCTTTTGGGTCTTTTGGTCTTTCAGTCTTTCCCTCTGGATCACTAACAACTGGTTTGTGAGGTCCAAAAACTACAGACCTCCAACATCCAGTGTTTGTTTGTGAAATAGTATGTGCCAACCTTTTAGACCATATGTTATATTCATTTCTGACTAACATAGCAGGTTTGTTGGCAGATCCAGTATTGTAGGGATCCATTTTTAAGAAGTTTGGATTTGTCAATACTTCTTTAAAGTGATGGATTTTAAAAAGTGAGCCTTTTATCCTTTATTGAATATCAATATTGAGCCTGTGTCTGAATCTCAATTTGTTAGATTGATTTTGATCAGATTAACCAGATGCTCTGATACCAATTGTTGGATCAGTGGCTATGTTTATGAACACTTATGTGTTATCAGATTTATATGAGAGTTATTAAGCAGCGGAAAGACAAGTGTTCAAAGGTCTAAAAGATCACTTTGATGAGGAGTTATTACTCCCCCTTGACTGAACAATAAATGAGAAACAATAAACAGTTTAAGTATAAAGCAGTAATAGCAATTTATGTTTCTCAGATGTGAAATGGAATTATAAGTTTAAAGCCCGAAGGATTTCAATTTAAGTTCAAAGATATTACACAAAATCACATATGAAAATAGATGAACAAACTCATCTATTTATAGACTAATGTACTAAACTATAGTCTGAAGTAATCTAAGATATTTAACAAAGATATTATGCTAAGATAAGGTTACTACAGTCTGTACATCGAAACTTGAAATCAAGACTTTAACAAAACTATATAATAATCAAACTGCTGATCTTTCAGTCGGTTAGAAGCTTCTGATGCAAAGTGCTGATGAGTGACAAACTGCTGATGAGCAGTTTGTCTTCAGCAGTTCTTCAGTGAAATGTCTGGTTAGACTTCAGAACTTCTGATGAGTTTACTCTTCAGTACTTTGGTGTTTGTTCTTCAGTACTTCTTCTTTTGTTCTTCAGCAGTTCTATACTTAGGCAGATATGAAATAGACTAAGGTTATCAAAAGGTGGTTTCGTCAATCCTCTTTGTCCCAACAATTACACAAAGTTTATTAATTCTAAAATCATTATGATATTATTTTGGAACTAAATTTATTAATATTATATGACACAAAAAAATAAAATAAAACCAAAGCTAGGGTGAAAAAGTATGGCCAGATTGGGGTTGAAGGAAACTTGAAACCGGGACCAACAAATAAGGAGACTACACCGTCAACCATCGGCACAAATCATATTTTCTTTGTAGGATTTATTCTTCATATTTATATATAAAATGTATAACAGAAAAAATTTATATTTAGGCCCCTCGAGAAAACGGGCCTTGGCCGGGGGTGCGGCTCACCCACCCTTAGGGCCGGCCCTGGGATTCGGTTCGGTTGAGAACTCACTTCAGTTGTGATAACCGTGAGAACTCCGACATAAAATGCGAATTTTTAATTTTTTTTACCCATGGATGTAAAAATTGCTAACTAAGAAATATACAAAAAAATGAAAATAAAAATTACATCGTCCTTACACCTGTGTAACAAAATGACTACACCGTTGTACCAAAATTAATATTTTATTTAATATTTCCCTATGGTTCTCACAACTCTACCTAATTCTCATTTAATCCTAACCATGTATACATACATACATATATATATATATATATATATATATCTTGTAACTATCCAGAGAAAACCTACTAAATTTGAGAAAACCGTAGAAAACCCTATGTAACAACCTTTTTTTATCTGAAAATTTTAGGGCATGATGTGATGTGACCTATGTTAAAGCACTCACATTTGGTCCACCAATTGTATGTGAATGTGTCCATCAAATTATATAGGGTGGGTGTAAGTGGTGAGCAGGGGCGCAGGATATTAAGGGCCAGGGGTGGCTTTGGCCCCTCCCGTTTTTTGGCGCAGTAGGAGAAATTTGTGATTTTCATATGTAAATTGAGTCCGGGTTGAGTCCGGACCCCACCGATTTGTCACTACCGATCGAAAAAAATTGAGTCCGGCCCCTCCCAATTCGATAACCAAGTTTCGCCACTGGTTGTGAGTGGAGGAGAGAGAAAATATTTGGTAAAAGCACTATTCACCCCTATATTTGGGGGGATACTGTTCACCCCTATTAATATTTTAATATTTTTGTAAATGGTTGTGAGTGAGGAGAGAGAAAATGTAATGATAAAAGTATGAAAAAGTATTATTTGTTTAAGAAGGAGAGAGAACATTTTTGGGTGGAATAGTGATTTTTAGTGTAATTTGATGAGATGATTTGGTGGAGTTGATGAGAATGCTCTAATAGCACATCTGAGGAAGAGCAGGGATAATCATAAACTAAGAAGAGAGGATGTAAACACATTCATTTGAACACATGTTCGCTTATGATCATAGTCGTTCAACACATGTTCGCCTATGACTATGTTCGTTCAAATCATTACTTAGACAAACATGTTACAAAAGACTAAATTATATCAACCAAAATGCAAACTATCTAGACAAGCATCTGTCACATGAGATGCACTAACAAACTCCCCCTTGACATATGCGTCTAGATGTCTTCAATTGTCTGTCACTTGAACTTCTTGTAGCCCGCATGCAACCCTTACTTCACACACAGCTTCATAACACTTTTGTACCTTGCTTCCTCTTCTCCCCATCTCTCTTGAAAGAATATTGGTGTCTTGTGCAGCTTCAGCAAATCATCTTTAGGCATTTTGATAAGATGCAGATAATCATAAACCCGAAGAATGTCTTTGTCATCCAAGCCTTCCATCACTGCCTCTGCAGTATCAATATCCACATACCACCATTGCAAATTTCCTAAAACATTATGAGGCATCTTCTTCAACAGTACCTTATTCAAACATAACATCTTCATCTATGGCTTACCCGTATGTGGATTTATCTAACTCTCATCTGCAACTCTCTTACCAATTCTAGAGTTCAACCACTCATACTTGTTTTTGGATCTAACTTATCTCTTGATTATCCTTGAAATACAGTATACATGACCATCTTTGCTAGGATTAATCAATTCCTTCCAACCCAACTCTTCCCTTGCACAATTTGGTAAAGTATTCAAAGATTTTATCGTCTCTTCAAATACTAGGGCCCATCATATCTCTTGATCACAAAAAGTCTAAGATCAGTATCATAAAAGCAACTGATTATCCCTTTTGAAAACTCTTTGACATGAGACACATCATAGCTTCTTCATAGTCAACTCTTTTGTCTTAGTCTTCTTATCCCACCACAAGCTCTTCAAACTTTTAACAGAATCATCTGCTGAGTCACCATCGTGAAAACCTGTTTGTGAATCATTTTCAACTTGCTCCTTGATGTCATCTATACTTCTCCCAGATCTTCATTAATTACAGCATCAGTAGTCTGTTATACCAGGACGTTGTAACTTAGCATCTAGGTCAGTAATGAAATCATCAACATTCACACCATGAGTCGCTTCCATCTGCATCTGTACCTTTGCCTGTTTATGTTCTGCTTGCACATGCTCTTTAACTAGCGGATTTGGTTGCTGAACCTATGGAGCAACAATAGGTTCTGGTTCTTGAACTGGAGGTGGTTGTGGAACAATGGGATCTGGTTAAATAACCTGCTGAACTATCCGCTCTTGAGTAGCAGGTTGCTGAACTTGAGCTTTGACCTTGTTGTGGTGCATCTAACCATTGATCATTAGGGGAGGCACATAAGCGGGATTAAAAATTTCAGTGAACAAAGGCGTTCTAGTGGTTATTCTGCAACTAGTCTTCGATATTTATGCTTCTAACAATCTGTTTGTACACGACGCTCAATCGTACAAACTTGTACATATGGTGTGGTGTCTGGTAAATCAGGAATAAGGTGGTGGAATATCATCATAAAAAATCTTAAATACAGAAGAAAACCGAGCCTTCCATGTAGCCCTAATTTTTCTATCCAAACCATACATGAGAAACTAAGAGAGACTAAATGGCTTGTTGTAGACCAAAGAGATCAAGTCGGATTGCAAGAAGCTCCCATAGAATCTTACCCTGCCTTTTGAGCTGAAAAACATACAATCATAATGTAGCAACCAGAAAATTTTTCTTCTTATCCTTTCGATTTCGAGCAATTTTCGGGATGAAAATTCTTTCAACAAAGGGATGATGTGACACTCGGCAAACTCAGGTTAATACATTCATAAATATATAAGTCTACCTTAGAGAAAGATTAATGAAAGGTACTTAACGGGATTAGTTGAGTCGGTTCGATGATTCGGGGAATCATCGAGAGTTGGTTTACACACGTATGTCCAAGGTCTGGTGATTTGGAGGATCACCTGGTAGAAACGCACACACGAATCTCGAGTCCCGGAAGTTGATGAATTAACGTAAATGTGTTAAGTGTCGAGTAATAAATGTTTTACGACATTTACATAACTTGTTGATATGTGGATATGTGAATAAATGTGTTAAATTAGTGATAACACGTCGAGAAACCCAATTGCTTTGCTGGGGGCGACTAGTATTGCTAGTCGTGTCCTGCAGTGGCTAGTCTCCCAGAATGTCTGCTTCGACTAGCTGTAGCTATAAATACCATTCTTGACTTGTTAAACATCATTTGTGCAACCCTTACTCACCCCAAAGCGCTCTCTCATTATCCTTAACCTCTGTACACTGTTTTTGCCCTAGATCCATCATTTCCAAGCTTAAACCTTTGTTAAGTTGTCATTTTGAACCCTAAAGGTCCAAACCTAGTTTTAATGTGTTTCTATCTATGAAAACCTTTGAAAAACATTTTATAAACAAGATCTAAACATTTCTATGAGTTTTTAATAAAAATACAAGCATTTAATGGTTTTGACAATCTAAAACATAGGATTTCTTGTTTGATTGTTACTGAAATGATTTAGGGAAGTTGTTAGGATATTTATCTAGGGAAATGAAGATTGTTTGATGTGTTATATAGTCTTTATGAGTTTTGACCCGTTTGAGGATTTTAGGAGAATCTATGATATGATATGATGATTGAAACTTGTTAGGGTTTATGTTAGAACGATTATACAACAGCTTGATGATGATTGGAACGTGATTATGTGATGAAATCAGGGTAATACTTACATGCATTGATGTGACTTACCCATAATATTATTCATTTTGGGAAAAACTTGCAATTAGCATGATAAACGAGATGATAATTAGGGTTTATTGATAGGGTTGAATTGTATGATGATTGTGGATTGATTGGGAGTGTTCTAATATGAATCGGATATGATTTGGAGGGTTTCGCGTGCCAAATGGCTAGCAGCCTACAGAGCAGGCGACTAACTAAGCTAGTCGTTTGTTAGCAGGCGACTAGCCTAGCTAGTCGTGTGCTTTGGGGGCGACTAGACTAGCTAGTCGCCTGTTTTGATGCTAGTCGTGTGTTTAAGTGGTCAATCGTGTGTTTTGAAGTCAGTAGTGCGTTTTGGAACCCCGTAACATGTTTTGACACCTAATAACATATTGCCAACCCCGTAGCATGTCTAGAAACCCCATAACACGCAATATGACTTATACGTGAATTACATGAACAATATGATAAGTTATGTGAACTATTAGTCATATAAGGTGCATTTCTACATGTGATTGCTTGCAAACTTACAGTTGACTAATACACGAGTATATCGGGCCACAAACGAGATGTCGAGACTTGTGTGGTCGTGTCAAACATCAAACACATTTTCAAATGTACACAGTCATGATCTGGACAACCAAGGGCTAGTTAACCAATGGGTTATTGGTCAACACACTTATACGTGTCTTATGATAGGTCGCCGATAATTAGGACTATCATCACACAAACGGTTTACTTTTATACAAGAAGATGCATTCTAAGGTGAGTTTCACGGCCCCACTACTTACACACTTTCTCATGGGGGAGAAACATGCTACACACTTGTTTACTTAAAGATCATTTATTACTGTTGTTATCATTTGTTTACAGTGCGACTCATCTAAATCCCAAGGAAACCACTAGTATGGGTATATAGCGGGGAAATGTAAATAGAGCTATTGGGCCTGACAAACCCCACCCGGGTCAACTGGAGGTTATATTATCTCAAACACACAGGGCTTACCGGGGATGACGGTAATCCGAAGGGTACACACATTATTGAGTAACAACACAGTCACCAATGGTTTCAATCGCAGTAGTAACATACTTAACGTCTAGCTAACGTTCGATAAAATAGTAAAACCGATTTGATCTTTCACACTTATGAAACTTGTTTTGAAAAACCTGTGAACCCATCGGCATTATTATGTTGACACGTTTTATCATGTTTTCTCAGGTCGCTAAGATAACCTCATTGGTATAGGTTGCACGGGAGTCCACAACATCCATTACAACTTTGTTTATTTTGAAACATTAAAATGTCTTGAACTACTTTATTTTGAGTTGGTCCTTAAAACACGTTCATGCTTCCGCTAAACTTTGAATTGCATGGTTGTGTTTACATTATGTTCTTATATTGTCGTTTTCTTGTGAACGTTGACTTGAATCCTGGTGTGTGACGCGCCTCGCGATAAAACTTTGCAAGTGGAATTCTAGGGTGTGACACATAACATGCATAAGGAACCTCCACTGACCATAAATAATGTTTTGAAAACTTTGGTTTTGAAAAGGTGGGGTTTGAATAGGTTGCTATTGAAACGATTGATTTGGATTAGATTATGGCGTTTGTTGTGAACTTTTCTTTCATATTTTAAATGAGGGTTTGGATTCGTTGTGAACTTTTCTTTCATATTTTAAATGAGGGTTTGTTATTGAGCATAATATTTTTACAAATATTTCAAATCCTTTTTTAATAAATATAAAAAATAACAAGAAACAGTTTCTTAACTCAAGCATATCGCACGCAAACCTCCTCAATCTTGCAACATAAAGCAGTCAAACGGAGCTCAACCTTTGTCAATCTCAAACTTAACTCAGTTCTTTTACAACCCTAGGCCAAATGTCAAGAATATACTAACTTTTTTTTAAAGGCTAATTATATCCTCACCTAATATTCCCCTAATATTCATCCTTATCACCTGTGGGGAGATTCGAACTCCTGACCTCACATTGTACACCCTCACCCTCACCCCCACACCACAGAATATACAACGTCGACTTACTTTTTTTTATATTAATTAAAGGTTTAGATTATTTTTCTCTACTAGTCAACTTTTCAAAAGCAATCAAGGAAATCAAATTATTAATCACTAGAAATTTCCATCATACAAAGAATTTAACTAGTTTTGTATTAAATAACTTATTAAAGAGATACAAACAAAAACGGTTGGTGTATTAAACAAGGGTCCTATTTTGATATATTTTGTGCAAAATAATGATGCCATAAGAAAATGGCACCATACACGACTGTTATCTAAAAGTTTGTCTCCAACCCTAAAGTAATTCCATTAGATCATTAGGACAAAAACTTTATATCTCCATTGTAACTTTCATGTAGGGTACGTATGTTTTCTTAAAGTTTTCTTATTGTTTGTGTTTGACGAAGATGAAAAGGTAGGGGTCTATGAATTTACAAGAAGGGCAGCACGTGTGTTTTCTTATAACCATGTATATAATTTAGAGGGTGCGTCGAAGAGGAAAAAACGTGTTCGTGTAGAGCTATTGTGGGTAGTTGAAGATTTATAAAAGGTTATAAATTCTAATCACGTGGTTATAAGAGAAGATACTATATATTGAATGGGGCAGTAATGAATTAAAGCAAATTGTTTTAATTACCAAACGTATGATGAAATGTGTTGGGACAGATTCAGGTTAGGTTGATCCCATCTACAGCTTGTTCAATTTAACAATAATTAAGGAGGTGAACATAATTACGAACATATATTATAAAGCTAAGAATCTTGTTATATGTAAACAATGATTTTTGAGATTGTGAGAACATGCATATTATTAGGCTAGTTGTAGTTCCCCTTCCCTCCGAACAACCACACTAGCTACAACACCTCACGAGTCACGACTACTGCCTTCCGCAACCGATTCACCCAAACCAAAGGTTAACCCACCACCGCAATTCAGACCTACGCCCTTCCACCTGCAACTGTCCATTGCCACTAAGTTCACCAATTTTTTTTTTTTGGTGGGGGGGGGGGGGGGTTGCCAATGGCGCCTAATCCACGTCGGCTACTGCCAACCCTCACACCCTATAGCCCATAAACTAAGAATCTAATTTTATGAATATACTGAATTTTGAGATTGTAAGAATTTGCTTTTGATGACTAACGACACATATGAAACAGGAGGTCATGGTTGTTCACACTCTATATTGTCTATATCTTACCCTCCTCAGACCATACCTTAGCTTTTGCTATTGGTGAGATTAATTAACTGAGTATGATGATGATGATTTTATTTTGATATAAGTATTTTGAGTCTTGTGTGATTACCCCTGTTTTTTGTTGGGTGTAGATGTTGTTTGTTGTGTTTTTAACAGTTTAATCTAAGCCTTTCGTTTTACTAGAAATTTTCCTCTTCATTAATTTTGTTATAGTTCGTGTGTTTAATTTAGTTTATAAAATGTCAAGATCATATGTTATCACTCTTTTATTTTTTTCTTATACTTTTACATCACTAAACTAATTGTTACCGCGTGACAGTGTAACCGCACCCCCTTGTTGTGTAGTGTCCCACCCCCTCTTGGTATTAACTTCATGAAGTATTAGGGTTGTGGCTTACAATCCAAAAGTCACTGACAAATCGGATTATATAATAATTTTGTAGGGTTGTGGCTTACTATGCTTGATTGAAAGTCGATGTGGCAAACCACATGATTCATGATTCGAATCGATTGTTAGCATTACAATTAAACATAAGAAATGAGGTATCATATTTCACATGATTCAAAGTGGTTATACTATGGTTTCTAACAAATCACTTGAGTAGTTTTTACTATTTAATAGCAAGGTCACGTACTTTAGGGGTGAGATATGGTATAAATAGTGTTATCTAAAAACAGTAAGAACAAATTTGGTGCGTCCATAAATAAGATACATGGCTAGTATGATGACACCTTGTTCATTTAGAATTACAGTTAAAACTAAATAGCGTTAAGGGTATTAATGGTATTTGTGTTCAATTTATTAAAGCAACTCCCCTACGATTCGTCCAAATTTTGCAATCAAATAAATATATATGTAATTCTGTTGTGTTGATTTAACAACACGAATTCAAATGTGTGAGTTTTGGGTACCAAACGATTTTGTATCATGTTAAAAGCTAACTTGTCAAGTTGTCATTTGACTTTAACATTATCCTATGAGTAAATTACTATTTGAGTCCTTGTGTTTTGGTGGTTTTAACTAGTTGAATCCAAAACGAAAATATTTAACTATCTGAGCATCTGATTTTTCAATTTGTAACTATCTGAGTCCAATTTACTAACGTCATCCACCAACTCTGTTAACTACAAGGGTGTTTTAGTCATTTAAACATAAGGTACAAGTTATTGATGCACAAAAAGTATAATCATTACACCATTTTACTATTAATATTATTATTATTCATAAACAAATTCACACTACCAAAACACACAGATACACTCAATCTCTCTCTTTTATCTCTCTCTCGACTCCTCTCTAATATTTTGTCTCTGATCTAAACCACCACCACACCCACTGCACCACCGCCGCCGCCACCACTGCCACCACCACCACCACCAGCATCCTCCACCTAGCTGGAATCTAAGATCTTCAACTTAAGATCCACCTAAATCCAAATTAATTTCACCACTTCACACTACCAAAACCCACACACTCTACAAGTATCCTGCCACACCACCACCACCACCATCATTCCAAACCCCCAAATCAAAACCCTAACCTGAACAGGAGTCACCGCCGCTGACATCTCCTTCTCTTTGACAGAACCGACCGGCCATACGCCATGGCGGTGGCTTCCTCTGCTCCATCTCCCTCTTTTTTGTTCCTTTCTTTCTTCTTCGATCACCTTTCTCTCTCTCTCTCTCTAGCTCTCATCTGGTGCCTCTTTCTCTCTCTAGATGTGATTCGGGTGTGGATATGTGTGTATTGTTAGACGGAAAGGAAAAAGGGGTGGGTGTGGGTGTTGTTTGATCGGACTGCTCCGCTAGTGCTCCGCCATGAGCAGCCAGTCGGAATCCCTTTACCTCGTCTCTCTTTCTCTGGTACTTGTGGAGGGTGTTTGGTGGTTTTTGTTCAGCAGGAGTGAAAGGGTGTGGGTTTAGGTCTTAAATAGAGGGTGTGTTTGTGGTGGGGGTTTAGGGCGGTGTCTTGTGGCGATGTGAGGTTTAATGGTGTTCGTGGTGGTTGTGAGGTGGTGCAGTGGTGGTTGTGAGGTGGTGCGGTGAGGGGTCAAGATCTGCAATTCGATCATTCTATGTGTGTATACATACATATATAATAATAATAATAATAATAATAATAATAATAATAATAATAATAATAATAATAATAATAATAATAATAATGATAATAATAACAATAATAATAATAATAATAATAATAAACAATAATAATAATAATAAAATATAAAATAAGGGTATTTTCGTCATTTCATGAAAACTAACTGAGAAAATCTAACCAAGTTAGTAAATTGGACTCAGATGGTTACAAATTGAAAAATCAGGTGCTCAGATAGTTAAACATTTTCGTTTTGGATTCAACTAGTTAAAACCACCAAAACACAGGGACTCAAATAGTAATTTACTCTTATCCTATATATTAAAAACACATCTTTGATGAGCAGTAAATTAACGGCACGTCAGTATCGAAATTAACGTCATTAGGTCAAACGTGTTGTTGAATTTTTTGAAAACAAACTTTCATTAAACCAACGCCCAGAAAACGGACCTCAAAACGAGGGCCGAAGGCTCACCCCATTACAACATATACATCGGGTTTCGACACCATTCCTTCCAAACTAACCTATTACATTTTGTTCTATTGTTAAACCAAAGAAAGGAAAAAGATTTAACACTAGAAACTATTTTATCCACCCTAGCTTGAACCCCTTTGAAAATCGTCTCATTCCTTGCCTTCCAAATCGCCCACAAAGTCACCATCACAATCCCGTGCAGCAGCTTCTTTTTCATTTTGCAGCCCGGACCTGTTTTGTAAAGTTGCAGCAGATCTTGAATGCTGAAAGCATATATCGGAGGTATCCCACACCAAACACTTATCCGATCCCAAACCGTATCCGCAACAACGCATCCGATCAGTACATGCATTTCTGTCTCTAATGGATGGCCACACCACGAACAGGAAGTGTCTTGAATATTGATGTTCCGCTGCACTAAAGCGTCTTTCGTAGGAATTCTATTCATTTCCGCCCTCCACACCATTATGAAACATTTAAGGGGAACCCAAGATAACCACTTAATAACGAAGTGCGACCCATAATCATACTTTTTCAGCAGCAAATCCGCAACCCCTTTCACTGAAAAATCTTGCTGCCCTTCTGCAGCCCAAGTCCATCCATCATTGCCCATACCCGCCGAAACTTTATCCACTTCCTCACACATATTTACCCACTGTAACAACTCATCCGATGTCTGCATATTACTAATCCAATCAGCATCAATAATCAGCTTCCCCCCCTCTCTTTTAGTTCTTTCTGCAACTGAACAACTTTTGTTCTCTTCTAACCGGTATAACAAAGGCCACCGATGTTTAAGGGGAGTATCACCTAGCCATATGTCCAACCAAAATCTCACAGAAATCCCGTTCCCAATTTTTGCTCTAATAAACGTATGCGCCGCCACTTCATCCACCTTCATACCTGCTACCACCTTTACAATCGCTTTCCATGTCCCCGCTGCATATTTGTTGACCGGGAGCGTCTCCCACATGTTGTTATTTTTATGACACCCTTCTATTACTCTTGACCACAGCGCTTCTTTATTGTTTCGATACCTCCACGCCCATTTGAACAATAACGCCTCATTAATAACTTCTAGCTTTTTAATACCCAAACCTCCATATTTTTTCGGCGTCGTAACTCGATCCCAACACACCCAATGTACTTTATTACCAACACTCGAACCCGTCCATAAAAATCTCCGCATCAGCCTTTCTAACTTTTCCACAACCTTTTTAGGCGCTTTATAAAGCGAAAAATAATAAATGGGCAGACTTTCTAGCACCGCTTTTATAAGAATCACCCGACCTCCAATAGATAATAACTTAGATTTCCATCCCGCCAATCTTGATTCAAAGACATCAATAACTTTCTTCCAACTCGAACATCTATTCATATTCGCACCGACCTTAATACCCAAATACTCAAAAGGAAAACTACCACTTCTACACCCAATAGTCCCCGCCATAACTTCCGTTTCTTCTATACTTATACCAACCCCAAACAAATTAGACTTGTTGATATTTATTTTCAATCCCGAACATACATGAAAACACCTAAGCAACCTTGCCAAGTTCATCATATTCTCCTCCGACCATTCTCCGATAATAAGTGCATCATCGGCGTAGAAAAGATGAGAAATATTTGTACCTTCATTATCAATCTTAACTCCTTTGAAATTCCCAATAACCACAGCCTTGTTTATAGCCAACGAAAGCGCTTCCATCACCACTAGGAACAAAAACGGAGATAAAGGGTCACCTTGTCTCAACCCTTTTTGGCACCCGAACTCAAAAGTGGGCGACCCGTTCACCAAAACCGCCGATCTAGCACCTTTAAGAATGCCTAACACCCACATACACCAACGAGAAGGGAAGTTCATTTGCTCTAACATGGAGATTAAAAACCCCCAATTCACATTATCATACGCCTTCTCAAAATCAATTTTTAATAAAAATGCCTTTTTCTTTTTTCGCTTCAACCAAGTCAACAATTCGTTTACCACAAGAGGCCCATCCAAAATGTATCTATCTTTCAAAAACGCTGATTGCGATTCCGAAATAACCTCTCCCATAACACCTTTAATTCTATTCGCCAATAGTTTTGAAATCACCTTATTAACCATACCAATCAAATTAATGGGTCTATACTCCTTCATACTTGTAGGATTCTTGCATTTAGGAACCAAAGTAATAAACGAAAGACTACACTCCGGTTTGATGATCCCCGTATCAAAGAACTCTTCAAAAATCTTCACAAAATCCTCTTCAAGCAAATCCCAAAACTCGTGCACAAAATGAAAATTAAATCCGTCAGGGCCTGGCGCCTTATCTTTCCCACAGTCAAACACCGCATTTTTTATCTCTTCTTTTGAAAAAGATCCCACTAGCTTGCATCCCATATCATCGGACAGCTTCTTAACATTATCGCATATCAGACGCGGCCTCTCAACACATTCTTCACTGAAATGCTTTCTAAAATGACGAAGAATCTCTCTCTTAACCACCGCCGGCTTCGAACACCATTCCCCATTCACTTCAATACCCGGGATAGCGTTTACCGATCTCCTACTATTAATTACTCGGTGAAAGAAACCGGAATTTTCATCACCCAAAGCCGCCCATTTTACTCTTGCCCGTTGTTTTAAATCTTTTTTTTTGGCATCATTTATCTCGTTGACTCGAACTCTACATTCCTCCATAATCCACTTCTCCTCTTCCGACAACTCTCTTTCTTCCATAATCTTCTCTAAAGCATTAATTTCCGTTAAACAAGAGTTGAGTTCCTCCTCTTCCACTTTCTTTACATCCTTCTGCCATCCTTTGAGTTTAACACTCAACTTATATAGCTTCTTATTTAAATTTGTTTGGGCCGAAGAGTCCAGCCCAACCATCCCCAATTCATTCCTAACCAGGTCTCTACAACCCGGTTTATCCACCCATGTGTTGAACCACCGGAAAGGCTTTGGGCCAAAATTTTTACTAACCATATGAAGCAATAACGGGCAATGATCAGTATACCTTCTTGGCAGCGCTCTAAGGGAAGCATTCGGCCACTTATTAAACATAGTTTCGCATGCTAAAGCTCTATCAATTCTGCTTTGTTTATCCCCTTCTCCTTTACCCGCAAGGAACGTGAACTTCCTTCCCACCAGCGGATATTCCACCAAACCCACTTCATCAATAAACTCATTGAAATCCATAGACATACCTTCCTTAAATGTCGTGTTCAATCTTTCTTCCGGACTACGAACCGTGTTGAAATCTCCCATCAAAATCCAGTTACCATTCATACTTCCCATCATATTTTTCAACGAATCCCAAACCACACGCTTCTGAGATCTAGTCTGCGGCCCATACACATTCACCAGATTAATGTACATGTTTTCCTTTCTCAATCTCCCCCCAACACACAGAAAGTTCCTATTTTTTATAACCGTTTCTTTAGAAAAGCTACTCGAGTCCCACATGGTAGCCAAACCACCCGACAATCCTGTAGGATCGACTACCTCAAACTCAAAATCTCCTCTCCCCCAATATCGTTCCAGCCCATGTCTCTCCACCCCTTGAATTTTCGTTTCTTGTAAAACCACAAAGTCAACCTCGTTACTATTTCTCAACCCTCTAACCCAAGCGTCTTTTCCATCCACCCCCATACCTCTAATGTTAACGCTTAAACAATTCATCGTCTCACCTCTTGTGCCCCTTCCTTGGAAATAGAATCACGAATCAAATCTTGAAAGTTGTGTAATTCGGCACCAAGCTGGCGACCAAACGTGACCGTGTTAACCACTTCCTCTTCCATTTTCTTGTTAATCTCCTCTCCCACGTTACCCCTTCCATCCTCCCTAACTTGTATTACCTCCGTTGGACTCCCCACTTGATCCATCTCGGATAGCATAGAGAACCTATTGCCCAAAGACACAGGCCCTCCATTACCCACCATATCCTTATTATTCCCATTAGCCCAAATAAGAGGGTCTAGCCCAAATATATCATCATTCCCCTTCTTGCATTCTTTATTGGGCCGCTGGTTTCCACTTGAGGACCCACCCGAATTCTCT
The DNA here is from genome assembly GCA_032199755.1 of Ambrosia artemisiifolia. Taxonomy (NCBI): domain Eukaryota; kingdom Viridiplantae; phylum Streptophyta; class Magnoliopsida; order Asterales; family Asteraceae; genus Ambrosia; species Ambrosia artemisiifolia. Next base: position 2,203,636 of record CM063514.1, read on the forward strand.
ATACCCGAATTAATGAAACTTTTGAATTTTTTCCTCTTTAACGTATTAACGGTTGGTTGACTGTTCTCCATAATATTCTCCCCCATCATATCTCCATTATTCGACTTACCTTGTACATCCTCATTACCGCCTCCCCCGCTTTTGGTAACCGAATCTCCAATATTGTTGCCATTAGTATTTTCCGTTACAGGAGCATTGCCTTCACTCTTCCGACTAGATTCCGGTGACCTGGCCATTGCCGAAGACTTTTCCGATTGACCCACATCTTCATCCCTGCCTTGCATGAAATCTCCAAACCATTCTTTATCCACTTCCATCACCCAGACTTTGAAAGTTTTCCCTCTCCAACGAATAAAAGCCACCTCTTGAATAACCTTCCCATGGTTTACCAATACACCCACATAATGAAAAGTTGAATCTATAGCTTGCACATCCACGTTAGCTTCTTTGATCACAGTCCCAAAAAGGTTTCCAATATCATTAATCACCGTATTATCTGAGATGCACATCGGTACACCTACAACCTTTAGCCATGCAACCCTTTCAAACGCCAAGGTTTGCCCATCCCAGATCCTAGGACATTCGAAACAGTCTTTTCTACCCGCTAATTCATCCTTTGCCATCATTGCATGATCAGCATTAGAGAAGACAATCAATACCGCTAACTCTCCAATATACTTTACCACCCCTTCCCCAAGTTTCATCTCTTTTAGAATCACCCATATAGACTGTAAAACTTCTAAAGATGTTACCCGGACGTAAATCGTTCTACCATGCAGGGAAGTATAGGCCTCCAAAGCATCATCCACCGTAACTGTTTTGCCTATCGCCTCTCCCGTAAACACCTCCTTAAAAGACATACCATTGACGGTTGAACCCGAGTTCACGAAAGGCTTCACCGGAACTTCATTAGTGCTTCGTTTTCTTGTATCATACCTTCTCTCTTGTCTTATTTCCCCTTCCTCAAGAACAAATCTAGCAACATTGAAACTCAGTTTGAAATCCCCCATACGAACATTCACCAGCTTTCCCAATAACTCTTTACTATCTTTTACGTCCACGAAGGATACAAATCCAAACCGCTTGCCTTGTTTATCTCTTTTACGTGTTGTTGAATATATTTCTTTTATATAACCTAGAGTAAAACGAGACGCAAAAAATGATAAAATAATAGAGAAAAAAATATACCAATCGCTATTATATAAGCTATCAATTAGTTGGGACTACAATTAAAGTTCACTTTAAATTATTTTCTTTTTTGTTAAATAACGAGAGAAAGAAAGAAAAAAAAGTAATAGCGGTTTCACAATCAGTCAATGTAAATTGACATTAATAATCTACTCGTTGTACATGAGAAGATTCTTTGCCGACTATAAATATAGGATGGACATATTCTAGAAAGTGATTTATTTATGAACATGAAGCATATACAAAATAATCTAGAATACGACACGTAACACAAAATAACATTACAAACATCAAATAATAGATCCAATTAAACCCATGTGACAAACGAGAAAACTAAAAACGAATAGCAAATCAAAAGAAAATCTACATATAGTATATGTCTCATCAAACACACTAGAAATGATCTAGCAGTAGTGTATTTACTAATGCGTTCACTAATTGAAGAGATATGATACCGCGCAAGCGCACGGGTCCACATCTCCACACATGCCAGCACAGCAGGCCTACGTGGGCTTCTAGAAAGCGGCGCGGAGTACCTCGTGGCATGACAGCTAATAACCGACAGGAAAGGGACGTTTAGCCAATCAGAGACGCCCATTCCCTGCTCCACGATCGCCTGCAGGTACGAGGTACAGAATAGTACAAGAAAGGACAGACAAAGACACGTGGACCAATAGCGAAGGAACAGCGCAAAGGATGACAACGGCCCAATCGTACAGCCAGCTGTCATTCTCCCCTCGTCCAATCACAGAAGACCTCAGGTGGCCTATAAATACCCTATGAGGTCAGACGAAGAAAAGGATGAACAATCACAGAGCGAGAGACAACCATAGTTATGAGAATTAGATTATAGTCGAAGCGCTGTAACAATAGCTATTCTGGTCTTGTAATGGTCATTGAATTATTAATAAGAATCGTGTCTTTACTTGTGCCTAAGTTCTAGAGTATTGTTACATTGGTGTTTCTTCATTGGCGCCATCCGTCTATTTGAGCATACAAGAACACTAAAAACTTCTATTTCTCGAAAACGATAACTATGTCTCTCATACCACCGTTAACGAACTTCACAAATGCTAACTCAGACACCGACGCTGCCCAGGGAGGCACCGGCCAGTCTGGGAACACAGCAGAAGTCCAGCAACATGTAGCAAACACGGGTCCAGCTGTTACCCCATCTTCGGGAACAAGACAGACCCCCTCTTTCCAGTTTCTCACCGAAACGAATCAGGCTTCCCCAACTGAAAATGCTGCGCCGATGGTTAGTCCGGAGGTATGGTATGCTCAGCAGAAGGAAGCCCTGAAACGTGTATACTTGCAAAAAATGAAAGAGCAACAACTTAGAGAGACTGCCCGCACGCTTTCCTACAGCGAAGGACCGTCCAACACAGCGAGGAACAATGGTGGAAGTAACCATGAAACCGACCCCACATGGAGAGAAGACTCGGACGAGTCCCAAAGTCGTTTCACTCGTGACATAAGCCAGCCCCTAAGCAACACCGTTGCACGAGGGCACTTCATGACCGGTGACGACGACTTAACCAAACCATACTATCCTCCGTCGTTCATGGAAAAGTCAAAATTCACCCCGCGCATTGCGCTGGCACCCCTGCCACCAAAAACAAAAATCCCAAGTACACTGGGTAAGTTTGATGGGACAGGGGACCCAGACGATCACCTGCGGACATTCGAGGTCGCAGGAAAATGTGCACAGTGGAGTTTGCCAGCATGGTGTCACATGTTCGCGCAGACACTCACGGGCGCTGCGCGGGTATGGTTCGACAGCCTGCCAAATGGGCAAATAGACAACATCAAGGAATTGACTGACAAGTTCTCAGACCACTTCAGTCAAAACAAGCGAATAGAGCGCGACTCAACTGACATCCTACAAGTCAGGCGACGCGACAATGAGTCAATCGAAGATTACATCACCCGCTTCAACAGGGAAGCTTTACAGATTGGGCCCATCGGTTTCGAACTTATGAAAGCAGCCTTCACCCAAGGGGTACGATGCGACTCCCTCATACGCACTTTAGCAGGCTGCACCGGAATGCCCAACACATGGGATGAAATCATGAAGGGAGCCAAGACATATGCAAAAACAGAAAGAGAACTCTCTGTCTGGAACCGAGTACAAGCGCCTCAGTACACGGATGTGCAAGCGCAGGCTGCGCGCTCAAGGCATGGTCGACAGGACAGAAGGGGAAGAGGTTCTGTTTGGAACAGACTCCAAGGGGGCGCCCAAACAGACACCAAACCCACTGAGGTCCCAGACCACAAAGGAAACCCACAGAACGACCACAGGTCAGGAAGGAGGAGTCACAACAACTGGACTCCGCTCACGAAAACTCCAGCGCAGGTGCTAGCAACAGAAAACGTGACTTTCCCAGAGCCCAAGGTGATCAAAAGGCGAGACAACTTAGATCCAGGAAAGTTCTGCGCATATCATCAAGATATCGGGCATGACACAGACAAATGCTACCAATTGAAGCAAGCGATCGAAGAGGCCCTAAAATCAGGAAAACTTGGGCATTTGCTAAGAAATGTCGAGCGCAAGCAGCAAGAAGGGCCACCGCAGAAGAAGATAAAAAATGTCAGCCTGATGATCCACTCTGACAGAAGAAAGCAAACGAAGAGAAAGCCTGACCAAGTGGCAGAATGGAGGGAACAGCAAGTACAGTTCCCAACAGTCAAAGGCGGACCCTCATCCACCCGCGCATTGGTTATCACGGCCATTTTCGATCATTATCGGACCACCCGTGCGCTGGTTGATACAGGGAGTACCTCTGACATAATGTACGAGCAATGCTTTAACCTCCTTGACGAGGAAGACAAGCAACGCCTGCGCCCAGTCAACTCCCCAATCATGGGTTTCTCAAATGAGGTCATATCCCCGCTGGGGGAAATTTCTTTCCGCCTAACAATGGGAGACAAGGCACATTCAAGAACAGAGGATGTCACCTTCCTTGTTGTGCCAACGAAATCTACCTATGACATTATTCTGGGACGAGAGGCAATGGCTGCCTACAACATGGTACCCTCAACGATACACGGAGCCATCGGGTTCCCAACACCAACAGGTGTAGCAATCATATGGGCCAACAGAGAATGCGCCATGACAGAGGAGCCACACCCTGCCAAAATGTTAAAGGCAACCCCGCGCACTGAGCCAGAAAAGTGGATCCTTAACCCTAAGTTTCCAGAGCAGACCGTGACACTGGGGGCAGCCATCTCAGAAAGCACACGGGAACGCCTAAAACAACTCCTGAGAAAAAACATGGACGCTTTCGCGTGGCAACCGTCAGACATGGTGGGGGTCCCGCGAGAGCTCGCCCAGCATAAGCTTAACACATACCGTTCAGTTGAGCCAATTGCACAAAAGCGCAGGAGTATGGGCGCCGAGAAAGCCAAAGAAATGAATGAGCAAGTCAATGAGCTACTGAAGGCAGGAATCCTGCGCGAAACAAGATACCAGACCTGGGTCGCAAACCCAGTCATGGTCAAGAAAAGCAACGGAAGCTGGAGGATGTGTGTGGATTACACCGACCTCAACAAAGCTTGTCCGAAAGATTGCTACCCATTGCCAGAGATAGACTTGAAAATTGACTCCCTCGCGCCATTCCGATTCAAATGCTTCTTGGACGCCTACAAAGGCTACCACCAAATCCAAATGGCGCCTGAGGACGAAGACAAGACTGCTTTTCGAACGGACAAGGGTGTCTTTTGCTACACAAAGATGCCATTCGGGCTAAAGAATGCAGGCGCAACCTACCAACGGCTGATGGACCGCGCGTTTGCACTACAAATCGGCAAAAACCTCGAGGTTTATGTGGATGACCTAGTCATCAAAAGCAAGGAGGAGGATCAGATGTTGAAAGACATCGAAGAGACCTTCAAACACCTGAAAGAAATCCACATGAAACTCAACCCGAGTAAGTGTGCCTTCGGAATGGAGGAGGGAAAGTTCCTGGGGGTAATTGTCACCAAAGACGGTTTCCGACCAAACCCAGAAAAAATCCAAGCCATAGCACAAATGCCGTCTCCATCAACGCTGAAGGAGGTCCAAACCATGAACGGACGCTTGGTCGCCATCAACAGATTCCTCTCCAACCACGCAACCAAGTCCATACCGTTCATCGAAACACTAAAGAGCTGCCTGAAAAAGAACCAGTTTAAATGGACCAGCGAGGCAGAGAAGGCATTTCAGGATATGAAAGCCTGCCTAATGGACCTCCCAACACTCACGGCGCCCCTACCACGGGAACCCCTAACAATGTACCTATGCGCCACAGAAAAAGCGGTAAGTGCAGTGCTCATGGTCGATCGCAAACTGGTCCAAACGCCAATCTATTATATCAGCAGAGTCCTGACAGACGCGGAGACCAGATACACCACAATGGAAAAGTTGGTACTAGCCCTAGTGCACGCATCGCGCAGACTGCGCCGATACTTCCAGGGTCACCCAATTAATGTGCTTAGCGATTACAAGCTGAACAACATACTCTCCAAACCAGAACTGTCAGGAAGACTGGCAAAGTGGGCAATTGAGCTAGGTGAGCATACCATCTTCTACAAATCCAGACCTGCAATCAAGGGACAAGTCCTGGCAGATTTCATCGCCGAAGTACCACAAGAAAAAATAGAGGAATGCAAAGCTGAGCAAGGCCCACAGCAACAATGTGAGGACAAAGCAGTCTGGAACCTGTATACCGACGGAGCCTCAAACGATGATGGCGCAGGTGCGGGAGTCAGACTCGTTCTCCCTGAGGGGGCCGAATTCACCTACGCAATCAGGCTAGAGTTCAAGACAACGAACAACGAGGCTGAGTATGAAGCTTTCCTCGCAGGCCTACGCATCGCGCAAAGGCTGGGTGCCAAGCACGTCTTCGCACACGTAGACTCCATGTTGGTAGCAGGGCAAATCACTGGGAAGTATGACGCCAAAGACCCATCCATGGCGACGTACCTCCGGTACGCAAAAGAATTAATGGCTAAATTCTCAAGCTGCACCATCGACCACATCAGTCGCAGTCAAAATAAACCGGCAGACGCTCTAAGCAAAATGGCATCCACAAATTTTGGTCATTTAGCAAAAGAGGTCCGCGTTGAAGTGCTAGCCGAACCCTCTGTACCGCCCAAGGAGGTCCATGTAATTCAGACTGGTATTGACAGCTGGATGACCCCCATTATCTCCTACCTCACTACAGGCACACTACCAAATCAGCGCGCAGAGGCAAGGAAAATACAACACAAGGCGCTGCAGTACCAAATGCAAGATGGAGTGCTGTATCGAAAATCGTACTTGGGGCCATTGCTGAAGTGTGTCGATGGAACGGACGCAGACTACCTTGTCAGGGAAATACACGAAGGAATATGTGGTATACATGCGGGACCACGCATGGTGGTGGCAAAAATCATGAACGCTGGCTACTACTGGACTGGTATGCATCTGGACGCGCTGGAAATCATACGACGATGTGACTCTTGCCAGCGCCACGCGCCGAACACCATGCACCCCAAAAACGACTTGATACCAGTAACATCCGCCTGGCCATTCCAAAAATGGGCCATCGACCTGGTAGGGCCATTCCCCATGACCACAGGCAAGCGAAGATACTTGATCGTTGCAATCGATTACTTCACGAAATGGATAGAGGCGAAGCCATTAGCAGAGATCAACGCAAGCCAAGTAAAGAAATTCATTTGGGAGTTTCTCATTTGCCGTTTCGGCCTACCTATGGAGATTGTCACAGACAATGGAACCCAATTTGCAGACAGAGGACTCCTAAAGTGGTATGCAGAGTTGCACATCAAGCCCATCTTCACATCAGTCGCCCATCCGCAGGGTAATGGGCAAGTTGAGCGCGCCAACAGGAGCATCGTAGAAGGCATCAAGGCGCGCCTAGGGACGAAAGGAAAGGCTTGGGCGGAGGAACTACCGAGCGTGCTTTGGGCTAATCGAACGTTGACAAAAACGAGCACCGGTGAAACTCCGTTCAGCCTAACCTACGGCTCCGAAGTAGTCATCCCGGCTGAAATAGGGTGCCCCTCTGCAAGAGTCCTCTCAGCAAGCCACACTGACAACGAAAAGGAGCTGCGCACCAACTTAGACTTGCTCGAAGAGCACCGAGACTTGGCAGCGATAAAAGAGACCAACTACAAAAAGCAGTTGGAAAGATACTACAACGCCAAGGTCAAACTGAACGCCTTCAAAGTCGGCGACTTTGTCTTCAGACACAACGAAGCAAGCGGGGCGCTACCAGCAGGCAAGCTCACTCCCACCTGGGAGGGCCCATACCGCATCATTGAAGTCCTAGGGAAAGGAGCATATAAACTATCAACACTAGAGGACGAGCTGATCCCACGCACGTGGAATGCAGCACAATTACGAAAGTGTTATATGTAACTGCTTAGCATGAACTGTAATGAAGGCTATTTAGCCATTTAATATGATGACCATTTTCTTTTCCCTAGCAAGAGCTTCCATTTTGTTCATTATTGCATAACCACGCGATAACGTAAACACTTAAACATTGCATGGCTAAGATGCAATGACTTAAAAGATTGCAAGATAACTTGCAATCCCCTAAACGGGCGCGCCATATGGTTAAGATATAGCGCGCCACTTAAACATTGCATGGCTAAGATGCAACGACTTAAAAGATTGCAAGATAAGTTGCAATCCCCTAAACAGGCGCGCCATATGGTTAAGATATAGCGCGCCACTTAAACATTGCATGACTAAGATGCAATGACTTAAAAGATTGCAAGATAACTTGCAATCCCCTAAACGGGCGCGCCATATGGTTAAGATATAGCGCGCCACTTAAACATTGCATGGCTAAGATGCAACGACTTAAAAGATTGCAAGATAACTTGCAATCCCCTAAACAGGCGCGCCATATGGTTTAAGATATAGCGCGCCACTTAAACATTGCATGACTAAGATGCAATGACTTAAAAGATTGCAAGATAACTTGCAATCCCATAAACAGGCGCGCCATATGGCTAAGATATAGCGCGCCACCCCAACATTGCATAGCTAAGACGCAATGCTCAAACACTTAAAAGGTTGCAAGACAACTCGCAGTCCGCTACTAAACCGAACGACCAAAGCGCCTAATCCTAAAGTAACATTACGCGACAGTACACAAACACAAGGCATATGAGTTGCACAAAAAAAAAGAAACAAACACACGGTGCACAAAACAAAATTTCTCATTAACTTGTCAAAACTACACTGTTCGTCCGATCATTACAGGGTCATGAAAAGAAGAAAAATACATATGGACTACGGCGCATCACCCTCTTCAGAAGCATCACTGAATTCGTCCTCAGAGCCGGACAAGTCCAATTTTTCACTTGGACCAGGCGCTTCACCCTCCGCCTGAGGACCCGCATCTGTCTTTTTCATAGCAAATTTGCGCCTCGTGTGCGTCAGGCCCTGCTTCTCAAAGGACGATCGCAGAGTATGACATGTTGGTTGGTCCCGATGGCTCACAACGAAATCCACCAACTCAACATTCAGATGGTCATACTTCGCCGTCTTCTTCTCGAACAAGGCGTCCAAGTCCTTGTTATAAAGGGGGAACTCTTCTAAGGCTTTCCCATCCTTCGCATGCTGGAACCCCTCAAGGAACCCAGCCTTGCGCCCCACCAGTTTGGCAGCAGCATTCACAGCGGCCACCGCCTGGCGCGCCTCATCACAATTCTTCACGTGATAGGCGACCTATAACATATAGAAGGAAGCCTGTTAAGCATCATAAAAAGAAAACAACAGGAAATTAAGAAGTAAGAGCAAAAGACAAACCTCAGGGACGCAGCAGGTCATAAGCCATTCCCGGTCCTCATGCGCCAGGCGCGCCTCGTCACAAACATCCAATGCCTCCCCCTCAAGGTCAGCGTTCTGCTGCTCAAGCTTTAAGTTGGCATCCTCCAAACCTGCCACCTTGTCATCCAACTCCGCAATCTTGGCATCCTTCTGCCTCAACATCTCGCGGGCCTCAACCAAGGCATCACGGCGCTGATCCAGCTTTCCATTAAGTTCAAGGATCTGCCGCGATGCATCGGCCCACAAACGCTCAGCTTCCTGCTGCTTCTGCGCTGCAATTTCCAGCGTCCGGTTGGTTTTGGCGCAAGCAACAGTCCATTGCTGCTCTCGCTCAGACAAGTGCTTGTCAAGCTTATCACGTTCCTCACGAAACGTCACAGCATCCCATTTGGCCCGCTTCAACTCTTTCGCCAACCGGTCACGCTCTTCACAAACCTCGCTGAACTTGCTATCGTACTCCTGGCGCTCGTGAGCCAGGAAGCCCCACTGCCGGGCTATTTCGGCGGAAGTGGATATCAAGTTCGCCAAGCTCATCATGTTATCTTCTAACAACTCTTGATGAGGGCGCGTGGCTTGGTGCTCGTGCTCCGCTGGGGGCACAAGATTCCCCAACAGCTCTCTACAACTGTTAACATCCACAAACCGGGCACCTGTGGTCAGCTGCCAAGAAGGGATGTAAATTTCCTCAGGGTTAACATCCCCGCTCTTAAGGCTAGCCCCTGAAAAACCAGCCTCGGAATCAGGAATAGGACGCTTCTCATTCGAGTCGTCGTCCATAATCTGCAATCCCCTCGCGTCGCCCTCGCTAATGTCTGTTGGAGACACTCGCTGGGTCTCCCCCTCCAAGCCCTCCGGTGCATCAAGGTTCACCGGGGTAGTGTGGATAGGGGGGTCATCAAGGAGCGCCGTCTGACGCGGGGGAGATGGCTGGATCACATCTTGAGCAGGTGAGGGCGGTGGAGTCTTTGAAGAAATAGGCTGCAAGGGTGGAGTAACAGCCCGCCTAGCAGGTGAGGGCGTCTTCTGAGTCTCCGTTGCGTTGACCAAAAACCCTTCATGCAGAGTAGCCTCAGTAACATGACTGGGCGCCCCTTCACCCATCAGATCAGCTACAAAAAACATAAAACAAAAACACAAGTTAAAAAGGGGGCAACAGAGACAAAGGCATAATATAGACGCCATAACACTAGAAACGTACCTAACAAACTATCCTCGGCGCTGTGTACCAGGTCGCCCAACTTCTGTTTTTTCCCAACAGGGGACAGGGATCCAGTAGCATGCGCCCCCTCAGTGGAAGACTTGCGAGACTTGCTTCGCCTCGAGCGCTTCTTCTTCTGTGGAGTTTGTTGAGGCGCAGACTGGTTCACTGCCGTCTCTACATTCACCGGCGCTTGAAGAATCACCCCTTCCGCCATATCCTTCAAAGAAGCAGCTCCCTCATCCGTGAACGCATCTGAAAGTTCAACGTAGCTTCGTTCAATAGGGTTGTAATTTTGAAGATACCTGCTAATGACCTCATGGTCTAAAACAAAGGCAAAACCTTCACCTTGACCACCACCCTGCGCCACCCCAGTCTTCGGCTGCCTCACTCGACGGAGCACAAACTCCTCAGCCTCCGTCTCCTCCCCGCTGTCGTCCACAATGAAGGTTGACAGCACCTCCTTCTCACTCCCGCCTGCGGACGACACATGCGGAGAAGAGGATGCGCCAGAGTCAGACGACTCATCACTTGAAATAACAATAAAAGGATAACCCGTCCGCATGAACATGTTCACCGGAGAGGGGTTATCAAATAGAGAAGAAGGCTCACCTGTCTCAGTAATCTGTAAGGGCGCATTGGCACCCTCCTGCGCCACAACCTCCAACTGGGGACGAACAAGCGTGTCCCATGCCTTCTCCAATACATAAAGCTCATTATCCGCAAGCTCTCTGAAGGTGAAACCCATGTTATCACCACCCAACAGCAAACTATATAAACTCTCCACATCTGACAAAGAACAAAACAAAAGTCAGTAGAAATGTAAAGGTAACACACTGTGCAATATAGGCTGAGAGACATACCTTTCCCATCCTCAGTCAGGTGAGGATTGCGCCCCTGAATATCATACTTCAGGCTCATCCCCGCCATTACCAGCGCCGTCTCTGGAATTTCGCACAGATCCACCGGGTGCGCAGTAAGGGTCTGGAACCAATCTTGTTCCTTGTAGTCAATCAGCACCGCCTTTGGCGCACCATCATCTGGGTTCAGCCGACCCATAACCACAGGAACAACACCCTCATTAATCCAGAAAAACTTAGGCTTCCAATCGCGAAAGCTCTTCATCCCTGCCTTAGCACAGGGGGCCATTCCTGTGCGGGGACGGCATGACAGCCAACTCTCCACAAAGCAGAGAGAATAAAAAACGTAGAACATATCGACCAACGGCTCGATTTTCTGGGAGTGGCAGCAGAACTCAAAAAACATCAGCCTAGACATTAAACCAGGATGAATCTGGTTAACATGCACACCGACGGTCTGAATGAACGTCTTCAGGAAACGGGTCACTGGAACCCTAAAGTTACAATCCCTGAAGTATGTAGCATACAGCCCAATCTTACCCACGGGAGGTTCCAAGATAGTTTTGTCTGGGGCAGGAGCCTCAACACCGTAGCTAGAGGGAAACCCATGTTCCTTGCGGAACTTACGGAATTCCCCCTTTGCCCACACCGCCGTTACTTCACCGGCGTGTGGCGGCCCCTTTTTGGAACCATCGTCCTTCCTCTTTGAACCACCACGTTTCTTCTTAGGGATCTGAACGACGTTCTCCATTGTAAAAAGTTGAAAGTTTTTTTTGAAATAAGGAACTTAGTTCTTGAGAAGTGCAGAGAGAGTCTTTTTTCTCTAAGGATTTGAAATATGCAAGTGTGAAGAAGAAGAGGAAAGGGAAGGACGTTTTATATATAGGTCACGTGCCATACAGACGGTTACAGTCGTGTGGCACGACCGACCAATGAAAAAAGGACACGTCAGGAGAGAGAAAATCAGGGGGCATGTGAAGCGACAGGTTGGACCCACCTGTCTCTGCAAACAGTACAACCGTCAGAGACTTTTCGGCTACCAACCTGTCCCATCCGCCCCGCGCCCTGACACATCTGATGTGTGCATTAATTACTGACGTGCGCAATAAACCAACTTGGAATGTCACTGCGCAGCGCGCAGTCACACTCAGACAAACTAAACAGCTAACAAAAAACACACCAATTTTCTTTTTTCTTTTCTTTCCTTTTAGTGCAGCGCCCTGCATGCAACGCATACAGCACACTACACTGGGGGGACTTGAAGAGATATGATACCGCGCAAGCGCACGGGCCCACATCTCCACACATGCCAGCACAGCAGGCCTACGTGGGCTTCTAGAAAGCGGCGCGGAGTACCTCGTGGCATGACAGCTAATAACCGACAGGAAAGGGACGTTTAGCCAATCAGAGACGCCCATTCCCTGCTCCACGATCGCCTGCAGGTACGAGGTACAGAATAGTACAAGAAAGGACAGACAAAGACACGTGGACCAATAGCGAAAGAACAGCGCAAAGGATGACAACGGCCCAATCGTACAGCCAGCTGTCATTCTCCCCTCGTCCAATCACAGAAGACCTCAGGTGGCCTATAAATACCCTATGAGGTCAGACGAAGAAAAGGATGAACAATCACAGAGCGAGAGACAACCATAGTTATGAGAATTAGATTATAGTCGAAGCGCTGTAACAATAGCTATTATGGTCTTGTAATGGTCATTGAATTATTAATAAGAATCGTGTCTTTACTTGTGCCTAAGTTATAGAGTATTGTTACATTGGTGTTTCTTCACTAATGTTTTAAGAATGCATATTCAAGGTTGTATACATTATGATATTCATATTTCACTTATTCACTACTGTTAGTACACTGTTTTTCTCTGTCCTTCAACAACTAAACTGTACCCAATGTTTCAGTTCATCGCATTAGTTTTTTATTTTATTTTATTTATCTCGTGTATCCAACAATCGACGTGGTTCTCGTTAATAAAATGGTTATTAATAACAAACATCTATTTTGTTGATAAATTCTTTGATAATAATGCAATAACATAAATAAGTAAATCAGATGTGTACCTGATTCACCAGTAACCACATTGAGGGAAAATGACATGATGTTACGACTGATTCCCGTTTAGGGTGTACAGTTAGGATGACTAAGGATATCTAGGATCACAATTTTAGAAAGGAGAGAAGGAGATTATGTTGTAAGTGATGGTGTTTCATTAGCCTCTAATTCTCTCCTAATGATCTATATATATACATCTAAGGGGAGTGTGGAAACCCTTTAACGTTGATTTATATGATTAGTACCTATACGTCTTTTAGGCATGCATGAACCTATTAGCGACATAAAAAAAATTCTAAACAGATGAGGAAAAATTAATAAATTATTCATAGTACGATATGTAGTTGTACATAGTCAATAATAAAACCAGTCTTTATTATAAGTGATTTCATAAGACTTATGGGTAATAAACCTTTAGTTATTGGATCCATAAGCATATCATGAATGTATTGGATGTAAATATTCAATTTGCTCTACTTGTTCATAATATAATTGAATAGTTAATTTCGTATCGAATTTTAATGCAGTTCCGCTTGAACTGTTATTGTTCGAGAAAATAGGGTAACTGACTTTATCACAATAAATCTTCAATATAGTATTTAAATGGAGTTATTAATTTATGAGTTCAAAAATAAATTTTCCAACATTCAATGATATTGTGTTGTAATTTGCAACATATTATTTCATTATTAGTTAGGTTGTTGTTAACAGTTTATTCCAACTCCTCCATGAGATAAGTTTGTTTGTTGGCATAAGGATATACCCTAAAGTTGACATTTTGTTTCCTTTGAATACAAAGTAGTCTTTTAAGTTCTTAGTTCTTCTTTAAACTATAGTCTCTTGTTTGTTAAAATATTGTAATCTTTTATTAGATGCTTCACAATAATGTAGATAATTCTAGCGCTAACAATATGAGCAATATCTAAACATGGTATAGACTTAAACGTATATAAGGCTTCCAATTAATGTTACATCTGTAAAGATCCGCTTAAAGACGAAAGTAATGTCTTGTTGAGTCTATCTTGGTGGATTTTGATTCCTATCACGCAAGAGGCATCTTCGAGATTTGTTATGTCAATATATGCACGAACAATGTTTTGACATGTAACATATACATGTTAAAATAATGTTATCTACATACGGACAAGTTTGCATTAGTTGCTCCCACTCATCTTGAGATAGGTGTATTAATGATACGCGGTTGAAAGTCCAACGTTATTCGTGTTTAATATTGCATTTTTATGTGATTTTATAGTTTCGGACACGATACTTTGATGAGATTTGCATTTTGCAGGTTTAACGAAGTTTAAGGTATAATTCAGAGCTTAACAAGACCTTAGGATGGAGCTAGGTGAATGCAGAACTGAAAACCGAGCAAAATTGGATAACTCAAAAAAGGGGCCCGCCGGCGACAGGATATCAAGCTGTCGCCGACAGCTGAAGAGTCCGTAGATAAGCCTGTGAACAACAACAACTGGCGTCGACGTGCATAGTTCGTCACCGATGGCAGTGAAGCCCGTCGACGACGGGGTCGCCTGACAAGCCCTAGTGAAAATTCGATTTTAATGCACTTTAATGGGAATTTTATGGGATTTTGACTAGGGAACTCGAAAAAGAAGTTATATATTTGAACTTTGGGGATTATAAACACCATCTTTCACTCTATAAACACAATCAGATCATCCATTAACATCAAAATCATCAAGCATCATCATCATTTAACTATTATCATCACCAATCACCAAAACCATTTTTCACCAATCAAATGATTTATCCCCAAATCTTTTCATGGCCTATTCTCCTATCCTTTCCATCAACATGAGTGGCAAGTCTCCTTTGGGAATCATCCGGTGTAGACTTGTAATATAGAGTTCTTAAACATTTGGGCAGTTTTTTATTTTTCTTTGTATTTGGGATTTGAATAAACTTGTTAATTGTGTTAATCTTGTTTGAATTCTTTTTTATAATTGTTTCTTGTGCCAATTACTAGGGAAATGAATTTAGTTAATTATACTTTAACATGTATTAACCCGTTAATCCTCATTGCATTTATTTGATTAATCCCAATTTTATGAAAGAACTCTAAGTTGTTTGTTGAACCCAATATGATCTCCGTTTTTTTATTATTATTATTTTCAAACAACTCTTTCTACTAACAGTTTTTTTTTATTAATTAAGTAATCATTCTTCACTTTTGCAAATTATAATCTTGAATCACTTTTTTGGTTAATAACTTTTAAACCAAAATTTTAAAATGATAAACAATAGCAATCTTCATAATCAAACTATTTCTTCATAAAGTGACATTTTCTCAATCAACTAAGAACCTTAATCACTGACCACAGACTCTTCATGGTTTGACACTCTTGTTACCACTAGCTACATAGTTTGACATAATTAGGACTTTATAAATACTATTTTTTTGACCGGATCACGACATCTGATCAAATTTTAGCGTCGTTGCCGGGGAGTTCGTGTGCTTGGTGTTTTTGTGTTTTTAGAAGAATTATTTTGATTAACTGTTTAAATTTGTCTTTCTTATTTGTTTTTGTTCGTTTTTACGCGATGTTTGTTGAGCAGATGACAAGATCATCATGAATTGGGTAGATGACGATCCATGTTAGTGTTGTGGGAGCCAAGAGTATTTGTTGTAGGATTGTATACTGCCTTATAAGAGAGGTTAAGAATACAAGGAATGTGAGGGCTACCTAGAAACAATTATCGATCGTTCAAAACCACCAAGTCACCAACGTTCAAAACTGAAACAATCTATCATGGAGGTAACAACCGACGATCACCCCTTCCATCAAATTCCATTAACCTAACTATGGCAACACTCCACCACATTCACATTAAAACAGAAACCAACAACACCCACCACAACATGACCATTATTACAACCCACCTCAAAACTCCAACAACAACCATTATCCCAACCAACGACTCGCAATCCTGGAACGGATTGGGCCGGTGGCATACAGATTTGACCTACCAGCTGAACTCGGTAGCGTGCATAACGTTTTCCATGTATCTAAGTTAAAGAAGTGTATGGATGATGAGACACTCATTGTTCCTATCGAAGAGATCAAGGTTGATGATCATCTGTGTATTGTGGAGGAAACAGTTGAAATTTTGGATGATAAGATTCGAATCCTTCATCGGAGTAAAGTTCGCATCATTAATGTTTGTTGGAACTCCAACTGTGGACCGGAGTTCACATGGGAGCGGGAGGGTCAGATGAAACTCAAGTATCCTAATTTATTCCCGAAGCCAGCGCATGTCACTGTTGAAGCAAACTGAATTTCAGGGCAAAATTCTTTTCAACAGGGAAATATTGTAGCAACCGGAAAATTTTTCTTTCTTTCCTTTAGACTTCGAGCAATTTTCAGGACGAAAATTCTTTCAACAGGGAGATGATGTGACACACGACAAACGTACTTAACTGGATTCGGTTTGACGATTCGGGGAATCATCGGGATTTCGTTTACACTCACGTAATATTCATGGTTTAATGATTCAGAGAATCATTGGGGAAACACACACATATACATAAGTCTTGAGTCCTGTTGTTGGTGAAATTACATAATTGGGGTTACTTATGAAGTATTATATGTTCTATAATCAATTAACAATTTGTGAATACATGTTTATGTGATTTGATATGATAATATACGTTCCAAGTGCCATTTGGGGTCGAAGGTACGAATGAGAGACTAAACTCTCTCATTCGCATGGATGTAGGTATGAATAAGAAACATAACCTCTCATTCGTACCTTGAACGGCCTCAATCGCATCATTGAAGGTGCGAATGAGAGCATAGTGTGTGTGTGTGTGTGTGTGTGTATATATATATCTTAGCCTCATTTTCATCATTTCACAACCCTAACTTGCCTCCAAGTACTCTCTCTCAAACCCTAACTCGTAGAAACTAGTTTTGGTCCTTATTTCTTGGATCCTTAAGCTAAATCAAGTTTATTAACAATATCAAGTGAAGATTTAAGGTGTGTTAAACATCTAAACCCTTTCCATTATATTTTTATGTGTTTTGATAAACCCTAAATGTCCAGATCTGATTTCTAGGTGTTTTCCTAAATAAAAACCTTTTTAAAACATTTTTAAACTAGATCTAGACCTAAATAATGAGTTTTCTTATAATACCACTAGTTTAGATAATGTTGGTGACCATATAATTGGGGTTTTTGTGTTGAAAAATGATAATAGGATGATCACTAAATGATTGGGGACTATTTAGGAACATGATTAGGTGATATATGAATGATTTATTGATGTTTTGTGGACTTTGACCCATTTTGGGGTTTATGTTATAAATCTAGGGTTTGTAACATGAGTATGATGAGGACAACATGATAAAGAATACATTAGGATGATATAATCTATGTTTGATAATCTGGAAATGAAGTTTTTAGATTAAATTCAATTATTTCCATTTAGGGTAAAGTTTTCATGAAAATGATATGACATCTCCATTATTTGTCATTTTTGGTAATATGTGATTGGTATATAAAATGGACAAATTAATGACTGAATCGGGTGTAGTGACACGTTATTAGTTTAGATAGATGTGACTACAGTGTTTGGTTATGTTTCGTTGGGTTTTCAATCGGATTTTAAAGAGTTTTTGTTCATCAAAATAACTTATCAACTGAACAGGTAAGAATGAGTCTCGTTCGCATGATCGAAGGTGCGAATGAGAGGAAAGTTCCATCATTCGAACAATTGATGGTGTGAATGAGAGGAAGAGCTTCCATTCGTACCAACTTGGTCCGTTCTTACCAGAAATCCATTTTGTGTAGCGAATGGCTCAACCTCAGGCCTCATTCGCACAGTGGTAGGTGCGAATGAGACTGGTAATGGTCTCATTCGCATAAACGTGAAAAATTGTGAATCTTTTGTATAAAAGAAGTGTTTTATGTGTATTACTTTTGTGAGAACTATATATACTTGATTAAACTGATGTAACGGGTCACCAACGGGATGTCAAATCTTGTGTAGTCGTGTCAAATGTTAAACAGTTTTACAAACATTCAAAGTTAAGGCATTGGACAACTTGGGGTTATTAGACAAACGTATAATCGGTTAAACATTTATAGGCTGTCTGTGGTAGGTTTCTAGTAGTCGGACTACCACAACATGCCTGGTTTATTACTATTTAGAAGACGCAACCTAAGGTGAGTTTCATAGCCCCACTTTTACTGTTTTTATTTCGGGGGAGAAACATGCTACATAAACTCTAACTTTTAAGACCACAGTATTATATTATATCACATGGGTACTAAGCAACATTTCATCATTAAGTCCTTTCTGACTTTTGAACCATGAATATGTGGATACATAGCGGGTAAAGTGTGAATAGATTAATTGGGCCCGGAAAACCCCACTCAGGCAGACCAGAGTTTGGACAGGTGCATATTTGTCCTATCTAACTTACAACACCGGGTGATGACCGGTGACGGGTATTAAAGGAAACTTACTAACATTCTGCAATGGTTCATAACGCTTTAGTATCATGTAATGATGTCTAGCTAGCATAAGGTATAGATGTAAGGATTGTTTGGTTTGGTTTACGAACGTTTACTTCCTTTTACAAACATAAAACTTTGTAAACTCACCAGCACTTTATGTGATGACTAACATAGCATGTTTTCTCAGGTCACCAACGTAGCAGCACAGATTAGGCGCACTGGGGTCGCACTGTGTCTCATCCAGTTCTAGCATTATGATAAACATTATTTCAAACATTTTGAACTATTTACATTTGGCCACATGGATTGTAATCTTTAATTTCTTCCATTGTACTTGGTTTATCTTTTCTTTAAACTACGTGGTTGCTTTTAACGTTATCTTTTATCATATAGTTGTCGTTTATCATGACCATCGACTTGGATCCTGGTATGTTACGCGCCTCACGGTAAACCCCGTAGGTGGAATTTGAGGGTGTGACAAATGTAATAAGTTTTCTTGAGGACAAGCAAAAAAGATAAGTGTGGGGATTTGATACACGGTTGAAAGTCCAAGGTTTTTCGTGTTTAATATTGCATTTTTATTTGATTTTATAGTTTCGGAAATACTACTTTAATGAGATTTATGTTTTTTAGGTTTAACGAATTTTAAGGTATAATTCGAAACTTAACAAGAGCCAGGGATGGAGCTAGATGAATGCATAACAGAAAACGGGGCAAAATGGAGAACTAAAAAAATGGGTCCCGTCGGCGACGGGATGTCAAGCCGTCGTCGATGGATGAGGAGTCCGTAGATAAGCCTGTGGATAGCAGTAACTGGCGTCGACGAGCATAGTCCGTCGTCGATGGCAATGAAGCCCATCGGCGGAGTCACCTGACAAGACCAAGTCAAAATTTGATTTTAATGCACTTTTATGGGGATTTTGATTAAAGACACGAAAAGGAAGTTATATATTCGAACTTTGGGGATCATACACATCATCTTTCACTATCTTTCATCCTCTAACATCTCCATATCATATCAATTCATCCAAATCATCAAGAATCATCCACCATAATTCATCATTCATCACCATTCTTCAAAACCATCAGTCCTCAATCATTAAACCTATAACCCAAATAGTTTCCATGGCTTTTCTTTCAATCCTTTCCATCACCAATCAAGCATCCACATCCATGAGAGGCTAGAATCCTTGGGATTCACCCGGTGTAGACTTGTAATCTAGGGTTTTTAAACATTTGGGCAATTTCTTATTTTCTTTGTAATTGGGACTTGAACAAACTTGTTAATTGCGTTAATCTTGTTTTGAATTCTCTTTAATAATTGTTTCTTGTGCCAATTACCAGGAAAATGAATTTGGTTAATTATGTTTTAATCTTGTTGAACTTGGTGTAATATCCATTTTATTATCATTGTTTACAATCAGGTATTTTCATTCAAAGTCTTTAGTATTAATCAAATCTTATTTTTTTTACTTTTACAAATCATAATCTTGAATCATTATTTGGTTCACAACTCTCAAACCAATTTCTTCGTGGTTCGACACCCTTGTTACCACTAGCTACATAGTTTGAGGTAATTAGGATTTTATAAATATTATTTTTGACCGGACCGCAACTTCTGATCAATTAACCCACTTGGTTTCTGATGAAAAGAATTTCATTATGATTTCATCACATTTTGATGGTTGCATCAACCCATACATACATTTCATTAACTTACAAACTAAGGTTTCTTGACCTTCAGTTTTGAACTTTCAGGTTATGAACATGTATGTCACTGTTAGGGAAATTTGTTTATTGTCCGTCTAATGTAACTCTTAAATTATTAGAAGCTACTAGAACAATAACTATCCTCAAAAAACCTTATGTAAGACAAGTAAGAAGGTTCTTTAATAATTTATTCCCTTTTGAGTGTAACCTTTAGCAATCATCGTAGTTTTAGTGTGATAACATTTTCATTTAGATTCAGTTTAGTCATTAACAACTTTAGGTAATTCAACCAAATCCAAAATAGTATTCTAATTCATGGAATCAAGTTTGCTAACAATAGCTTTATCCTATTTAGAAACTTGATTGATGCTAATGATTTAATTAGAAGATTTAGGATCGGTAAACTTTCCACACATCTATTTCCGCTTTAGTTAGGTAGGATAGATATCATCAAAGTTAGTAGGCTTTTTAGACATAGATGATCATGAACAATTGAATCAAACGATAAATTTAACATTATTAAAGATAAAGCGTGTATGAAGAAAGGAGAATGATAATGGTTGGAGCACAATAGTTGTGAGTGGTTATAGTTGTAACTTTCTAGCGGCCGTTGATGATAACGAGAGGGGATGTTCATCATTCTTGAAGAAGAACAGGGACGTTTTGACAGAGAAAACTGAGGAGCAATATTTCAAAAGGTGCAATGCATTCATATCAAAATAGTTCAGTGTTATTTTATATACATTTTTTTTCTTGGTAGCCTGTTTTGTTAATCAACAAAATTACCTCAATAATTATAGTTATATGAAACTAATAGAGTAAACTGCCAAAATCATCCTTGAGGTTTAGGTATTTTGTCCACATCAATCCAATTTTTTTTATTCAACTAAACCCTTCATGTTTGCATTTTGTTGCTACTTTTATCTACTTCACCGACTCCGTTTACAATTAACATCAACTCAGGACCAGTTTGGACCTTTCATCTATTTACTTTTTTAAAAAATATTTTATATCCCCCTTCTACATTAAAATAAAAAATAATCAAAGTATCTATAAACCCTTTTACCCCACCCACCATCTCCCTCTCTCTTGTGCCTAGATCTACACACAAAATCCTAGATCACCATTCATGGGCACCCCACACTACCATTCATGCCTAGATCCACACACACAAAATTCGGTGGTTGCTTTGTGGGTCTTCGATCTGTACATATAATGAAGGTTGTTGTGACGACGGTTGTTTGGTGGTGATGGTTGTGGAGCGATAATTGTTAGGTGGTGGAGGTGTTGAGTTGGTGGTTGTTTTGTGGTGGCTGGAGGCATTGCAACAAGTACTAATGGTAGAGAGGTGGTAGCAGATAATTTGTGGTAGTTTTAAAAGGTGCAGGTGGTTAGTTGTTTTAGGGTTGTAAACTTTGGTAAGAATTTTAGGAGGTGGCAAGTAGTAGTTTAAGACTGAAGGGAATGGAGGGGCGTGGGTTGGGAGCACGCTGCAGTGGAGGGGCTTAGGTTTGAGGAATGGATGTGCTTGGGTTTTAAATATATTTGTGAGTGTTTATATATATTTGAAAAAAAACATCAACCAACCACAAGTCCCACCCGCCCTACGCTCGTGGTTTTCTCCAAGCCAAAAGGGCAATGTCCTAGGAGGAGATGGTGTTTGGGGCATGGGTAGGTACCCCATGCCCGAAACCCATGTCCGCTCCCCTTACATTTAAAGGTGGCTGCTGGTGGGGCATGAGGTGGTCCGTTGTGGTTTTAAGGTTTCATTAAACTAATACTAGAACGGAAAACATACTCTAATAAATTTTTTTACAGCGGCCAACACAATAACCGCGAACTCCCATAAGGGGGCTCGGGCAAATTGGCTTCCCTTGCTGGGAGCCCTGCCCGATGGTGGTTCCCGAGCCGGGAAAAACCTGATCCCCCACCCGTCCGAAGACCCGCTATGGAGAACCGGTAAAACCCGAGCGAGATCAGGACTCGAACTCCTGACCATAGGCCAGGAGTCATCCTCATTTCTTATTATGTCCTTCAAATATAGTTAGTAGGGATCAAACCCAAGCCTCTCAAAAGAAACTTAGACCAACCAACCAACCAACCAACTAAGCTACAAGTGTTGGACATACTCTAATAAATTTAGTCCATGTACATGCCCTTCATAAAATAACCATATCAAATTTGAAAATGAACGATTAACAATTTAGGGACTCACAATTATATATATATACTATTAATTTAGGGACACTTTGAATAATGTCAAAAATTAACCTACGCAGCCTACCATCTTACTACTATTATATTTATATTTTATTTTAAATATTAAGTAAAAATCGGCTGAATAGTGTATTAATATTTCTTTATTTCCTTATTAAAATGTTACCTTATTGTTGTATTATTAGAGAGATGAACAGCTATGAAATTTAGGATAGGTTTTATAGAGTATTAAAATGTTTAGACCGACAGAATATTCTTCGTTATTATTGGTCCACGTAATTGAAGATTATTGGCCCACCTATTTGAAGAAAATTGCTAACGTAATTGAAGATTACTGACCCACATAACTGACGAAAATTGCTAGATAGCGGTACAACACTTATTACTAGCGTCCCGTAGCGAAGCGCAGGTAACTAAAATACTAGTTAAAATTATGACTGTGATTTAAAGGCCTACAAATTAGAGATTAACAATTAGCACTAAGTAAAAAAGGTAGATGTCTGTGATTCTCTTGATTTTGTCAAATGTAACACTAAAATATTTATACGTAATCAAAATTAAAATCATTCACTAAAAAAACAGTTATTTAAATGCGGGGCATCAGCAAAAATCCAAAAACTCACTAGACCAAACCCTAAATTCAGTGTGGGCAAGAGCGCATTGACTGTACATGCAAGGACATCTCTATACATGTGTGACATAAGCTTTATCCAAATTAAATAGTACGTTTTATTAATACAATTTTAATGGCATTTTAATACAATTGAATAAGCAGCTTGTTAGCTTGTTGCTCGCTTACCCATTATCCAGATGTAAATTTGACTTTTTTAATCTATGAATCATTGTATCAAAAAAAAATCTTTCACCTCATACATCAATTTACCTGCACGGTTACGTACATAAAAATCCAATCAACTTTGTTGAAAACAAGAAAGTGGCTGTATCTATCACATATTCACATGGGGAACCAGGAAATCCAAAGAAATATATCTTAGACACAGACAAGTGAAGAAAACAAAGAATCATCACATATCAAATGCATGGCCTGTATATGTTAATTATCAATTCATGTACTTCGCATATGTATTTTTCTTTCAAATGATATATTGTTTTTTTCTTTTGTATTTCCGCTCTCAATCACGAAGAAAGAAAAAACAGTGAAAACAAAATTGATGGTTAGAATAACTTGGGAACTATTTTATTTTATTAAAAGATAAAGTATAAAGTATTGTTAGATAATATGCATAAAAAGAACGTGGATACATGGCGGACAGGGATCGGTACAACACGGATACATGGTATGATGTTACTTCGAAGAAGGGAAGGAGATCGAGAACAGAAGCCAGAACATCAAAGAACGTGGAGATTACTAAGTTTTTTGTTTCCAATTTACCAGGAAGATGTGGTTCAATCGATATTGTTGAATTTTTGAAAGGTTTTGGAGAGATCCATGGCACGTACATAGCCAGGAAGTTCGACAAGCTCGGTAAAAGTTTCGGCTTTGTGTCAATAAAAAACGTTAGGGATGTGACAAAGTTAGAGAAGGATCTAAAGGATATTTGGATTGGTAGTTATAAACTTGCATTACCTTTAGCAAGATTCGTGGACGAAGAGAAGGTGACTAGCTAGGAAGGAGGAAAGACATTGGCAACCTGTGAAAAATCATCGTCTCGATTCCCTCTTTCAAACCCGGTAAAAAATCGCCTAGAATTGTGAGTTTCAGCTAACGGCGTTAGTGTGAGTTAATTGGGGGGGGGGGGGTCCATTGAGAGTAAAATGTTTGAAAGTTGGGACCGCTAGTGGTTATTTTCGTATTTGAGACTGTTATTGGTCAATAATCAATAATTAGGATTATTTAAATCCATTACTCCTATTTAAAACAACTGGAGAACGAAATGAGAACGGATACCTCGGAGGGAGTAAGAGAAAAAGTTGTTTGAAATGAACACTACATAATTTAGGTACAATTATTTTCACATTGGAAATAAATAGTTAGAATGAATTCAAAAACCGTAGTATCAAATTTCGAATGTTTATACTTTATAATTATCCCAGTTAAATTCTAGGTATAATAAACTTACAAACCCAAATTGGTTAACAAATCATCATTATCATCATCATACTTAGTTAATCCCACATATAGCAAAGCTAAGGTAGGGTCTGAGGAAAATAAGATGTAAACAACTTTACCTCTACCCCTAAAAATATAGAGGTTGTTTCCAGTAAATTTGTTGACAAACTAGTCTGTTAATGTAAAAGTCCGTTTTCAGGGCAAGCCATTTAATAAACATATGATACAAAGATATGGCTGTTCTTAATTTGTCAAGTGTGTCGTTTTCTGGATATGATAAGCCATTACTTTGTTAATACATATTGTTCATGTTAGCCGATACCTACTGGCTAGTGGTGTTTAATATTTGTACCATTTTTTTTTTTTGTTTAATATGGTACCATATTTGAAAAACCAAAAACCGAATGAAACTGAATAGAATTCGGTTCCTAGTTTTTTGAGTCAAACAAGAGAGACTTTTGGTTTTTGAATCAAATCACGAATTTGTGTGTTTCAAATCAAACCGACCCAAATGTTCGGACCCAAATGCTTGAATCAATCCAAATCGAGCTAGGGAATTACTTTTTTATTTTTTCTCTAATTCAGTTTGTTTGAATCAACCTAAATTTTAATTTTCAAACTGAAGTTGGTTTTCTTTTAAATCACCTTCTAAAACTTTATAGTCAAAGAAACCGACTCGAATACCTGAAAATGGACTAAATGACTAGTCAATCTTGCGTGTTATGCCTATATGTGTTTTGTAGATGACTTACTGAATATATATTATTTTGTTTAAGAAAAAGTTGCTTTCCTAGTTTTTTATAAATGTTTGAACTTAATAGTTATTGTTACACACTTACACATGCATATAAAAGGCTATGCCGACATCTGTTGGCAATATGACAGCAATAGAACAAGAACCATGTTTATGTGATAGTCCTCAAATTTCCCTTTCGTGATGAACGTACAATCACCAAGTTGGCCAGCTGAAGTCAGCTTTCACGTGTACACACACAACACATATTCTTCGTCTTTTATCCATATCGAACAAAAAGGGTAACTTTCTTTTTGACCCTTTCATTTAAATATTATTATTATTATTATAACTTCAGTTTAATAAACTAGAACTCTATAAGAGGGAGTTTTTATCTGAAATTCTAACAGGTGTGGTTCTATATTCACAGAGATGTGAAACAATAGATTTGTTTATGTAAAAGTCATTAATTTGCTTTATGAAGATAAAAAAACTAGCGACAGATTACAAGTATGAGTTAGCTTGTAAATTAAAGGAGCTTATTCGTGTTCATGGGTGTAACTTTAACCGAACATAAACAACTGAATGGACCAGGTTTTATTGTTTGTGCTCGTTTATTAAGAAAATAAGTATGTTTGTGTTTATGTTCGTGTTTGTTCGTTAATAGTATAAACGGACGGTTCATAAACAAACATATATAACTGAAGATAGATGAACGAACATAGCTAAGGTAACACCAATTAAAACCAAGTATGAATAACATGTGTTGTACGTAGAAAGTTAATAAAACTCAATTCATGGCCGGCCCTTAAGGGGGTGCGGGGAGGACTCCCGGCCCGGGCCCAATTTCTCGGGGGCACATTGACCCTCCGGCAATCCAAGTTTTCTAAACAGTGATGTCCTTAATTTGACGGATTTTCGTATGTTTGAGCCCTAAAATCGTTGATAAAGTATTAATCAAAGTGAATGGTAATTTATATAAAACAGAAAGTAAAAAATATTGAGAGAGGCTCAGAATTAAAGAAGAAAATGAAATAGTTTGAGAAAATAAT
Source organism: Ambrosia artemisiifolia (assembly GCA_032199755.1). NCBI lineage: Eukaryota > Viridiplantae > Streptophyta > Magnoliopsida > Asterales > Asteraceae > Ambrosia > Ambrosia artemisiifolia. Next base: position 2,230,042 of record CM063514.1, read on the forward strand.
TGGAGGTTTATTAATGAGTGTAAGATAAACAAGATGAAATGAAGAGAGCTCATACTTAGGGGGTGTTTGGGATTGATTATTCAAAACAGATTATGCGTTTTGGAAAAGCTGGGATGGAGCTGCTTTTAGATTATTGTGTTTTGGTAGCCTAAAAAACCGATTATCAGCGTTTTCAAAATGCAATCCCAAACACTAAAAACTGATTATCTACGTTTTCAAAACGTAATAATCTAAAAATCAGATTTAAAACGCAATCCTTACCGGTTGGTTTTGACTTCCTTTCTAACTTTTATTTTTGTTATGAAACAATTTTTTTTTTTAATTTCCAAACTTTTACCCATTTATATTTTCATACTTTGTGGGATTCAAACTCCCAACCTCCTCTAAGAAGGTTTGTTCCCTCTACCGTTAGACTACAACCTATCTGGAAAACAAAATTGATCCATCAATTTGATATTACTTTAATCGTAGCTTAAAAAATAGTTTACATTATTAATTTCGTTAAGGCCTAAAGCTAAGGCTAATGACACAATGTTTGCAGCTTGGCCTGGGTACCTGAATTTTCAGGGCCGACCCTGACTCAATTAATTGTAATGGGAGATATTTTATTTACATTAAATTATAATGGGTTTCATAAAATTATATAAATGTATTAACGAACTTAAACAACCTTGGGTCCAGGGGTGTCCCTCTCCCTCAGTTTTTTTGCTCATTAGTGTAAATTTACACGTTTTTGCCGAAAAGTTTATACGTATTGAGCCTAGCCTGTAATGTTTTAAAAACTAGTTTTTAAATCATGCCAGATTCAACTTCAAAATGTTTCAACCTTTTGAACCGGATTGTAGTGGGTGGACTAGTTAACTCTTTAAATCCATAAGTTACAACATCAACTTAAAAATAATTTAAAAGTGCTTATATACTAAAAGATAATCCAAAAGTTAACTCATCATCATAAAATAATCCAAAAGCATTCAGTTTTTCAACAAAGTTCTTTTAAATGAAAGTGTACGATATGCCTAAGCCGTTTTAGTGTTGTATGCATCAAGGTTTTAAAAACCGGTATATACCAGTCGGTTATACCGGTAATATCGGATACCGGTTGGGAGCCTGATACGAAGCACCCCGGTATAAAGGGGAAACGGTATCAATTTCGTACACCGCCAGTAAAATAAGGTATATCGGTTTGAACCGTTATACCGGTACCAGTCCATGGAAATTTTTTTGGTTTTAAATTATGGAACTATTATAGGAGATGAAAATAGTTATGCTCTAGATGTCGAGAAATGTGATAATAACGAATTTCATTTATTAAGCAATTGTGAACATGATAATAACTAGCTATTGCTGGAGTGTTGTACTTGTATTCATCAAGTTCACAATCACTTAAAAGATGAAATTTGTTCTCAACATCTAGAGCATAACTATTTTCATCTCCTACAATAGTTCAAAACCCAAAAATTTTCATGGCCTGGTACTGGTATAACGGTTTAAATCGGAATACCGTATTTTACTAGCGGTACGAACTTGATATCGTTTCAACTTTGTACCAGGATCTTTCGTACCGTGCTCCCAACCGGTATCCGGTATTAACGGTGTAACCGTGCTCTCAGGACTTTCTGTCCCCCCCCCCCCCCCCCTGAAATTTTTAAGCTCTGTCACTGAACGTAAATAAACAAGATAATAAAACTTGGGTAAACGAACGTTAACAAACATAAATAGAATTTTTTTCTTGTGTTTGATTGTATATTAAATAAACAAATTTCCTACCAATTAGTTCACTAAATATTCCATACATAAGTGTGAATTTAAACACTTTTTTTTTCTCTTTTTAGCTAAATATTTTAACTTTCTTATGCTAGTAATTAACATGTCCGTAAATTAAAATTTGCCCTAAGCATAAACTAGAGCATATTTAAACCATTCCTAATCACTTTGACTAAATTGAAGGATTGTGAGTCGAGACTATTACAAAATCATATTTGATAAAGTTTTTGGAAAGTATATGTTGTAGGATCGACAAACGGGTCACTCGACAATCACGAGTTTGATATTCAGAGTGCGGAATCCTCTGAATATGTTCCAATAACAAAAACAACTAAGAAACAATTATATATGAGTAATCAACACACACAAATGGGTCAAAAGCTTTAAGATTTATCACTAAAACAGAGCTCGAGTGTTTACAATGATCAAATCAGACTTTCAGACCTGGGGGAGGGTGTTTGGAGAGTGTGTGAGGTGAGAACTAATGATTAGGGTAATGATTGGGCCTATTTATACCTCCCGTACTCGTACAGATTGCTACAGGCGATTACAAGTCCTATGCTATATGTAGTATAGGCGATTAGGGCCTAATCGCCTATAAAAACATGCAATTGAACTCCTACTCGCAGGTTAATACATGCGAGTACACTCTAATCGCCTATAAAGGGTTCCTAGTCGCCTATATTGTCCAATCACTCCCAAAACGCTTACGAACACTTCCAAACACCCTGAAACACGTCCAAACAACTAATATACTAGCCTAGGGACATCATGCACTAACATATGTGATACCCCGTATTTTCAGGTTAACATTTTAACTAAACTCTAGTTAACTTGTACTTACATTCATAGCATTCTAGTTGACTAGGGTTAGTTAAGTGAGTCGCATTGTGCACGTTTATATGATAATAACTGCATAAATGGTAATTCGAAGAATTACCGGACCACATACACGAGTCTTGGGCCCCGAATGTTAGTGAAATAATAAAACAGATAATTAAAGAATAGTTCATTTGATATTATTTGCAATTATGTGCTTACGTGAATTTATTTATGAATTATTAAGTAAGAATGTGTATTTAAGCGAAACGCGTTTACGAACCTGTAACCAACACCCGGCGAATCGACAAGGTAGTTCAGGTCTTAAAATATTGGGTTGTTTAGTGGAGGTGTTAGTTTAGATGTTTAGAGCCCAAACAATAAACAATATATATATATATATATATATATATATATATATATATATATATATATATACGGTGGGCTAGACTGGCCTAAAGGACCAAGGCCCAGCCCACCTCGGCACAATTATGCGCCGCAGACCGCGGCATGAAAACCCAACCCCTCGGGGTTTGCGAGGGGGCACCTGATCAGCCAAACTCGAAAATTTTGTTATAAATTCGATTCTAAACCTACTTTTTTCATAATTATAATCATAAAACTCAAAACCCCAGCCTCTATTGCGAAAATACAAACCCCAAACAGCTGCTTTGTCTCAAGATCATTATTCGGGAGGCGGTTAGATTGCTTGTTTGAAGTGCTTAAGGTATATTAACAATCACTTAATGTTTTTAATATTATTAATCATGTTTTGAAACATCAAAACTTGTTTCTCCAGATCTGATGTGAGTTTTTATGAAGATTAATAAGCTAGATTAACATGATAATGTGATATTATGATAAATGTTGCATGAAACTTGCATGTTTATGATTATTGTTTATCTAGGGTTTATAGAGATTAATATGATAAATCTTGCAAGTTGGACCTCATCTATGAACCTATAATTATATGTTTATGGTCTTGTTAGGCGATATTATGGATCTAGGGTTCGCTAATATTGTTATTCCTGCATGACTAAGTGGATAGATTCTATGTAGTAACTTTTATGACTCATATCTTGGTTTTAAATTTTTTTTTTATTATTATTACTTAGGTTCTCGCATGTTTTTCATGATGTTAGGTTTTAGGAATGTCCAAGATTATGTTTTTTCGATGTCATTTGATATAATTTTTTGATTTTATAAAAACAAAGGTCAAATCTAATTTTCGGACTTAAAACTTGGGTCAACTTTAAAATGTCATAACTTGAGTTTTCTAAAGAGTTAGACCAAGGAATTTGGCCAGTAACTAGATATGTGGGTTTTATATCGTTTCCATACGGTTTATTCCGTTTGAATGAATCTATGATTTTTAAGAAATTTTCTCATAAACTGTCGTAGCTGACTCGTTTTTAGAACCTAGCTATAATAAATGATTTTTCATATTTTTTTCAAAATGGCTTTGCATGAAATAAAAACAGTGACATGGAGGCTGAACATTGGGGATGTTATATAAAATTTTGAGTGTTTAGTATGTTGAATTAGTAGTTTTCATAAATTCGTTTTGACAACGCATAATCTGCCTGAAAACGCAGATTATGGAAATCGTGCATATGAGCTTGTTTAGTGGTTTTATTGACCTGTATATGACTTTTACTTATGTGTAAACTTGTGTGTATTATATATTGAGTATGTGGTAACATATAAACATAATAATCACTAACGGGCCGTAGGGTCACTTGTGCGTGTAGTAACGTTAATGTTACTTAATCTTTTCATAATCATTGGATGTCATGGACAAACGGGTCTTGTTGTGTGGTGTGTATACACATGTACTTATAGAGCGACATGTGTAATAGGGAATCGTTAGCGGGTCTCTATTACTTGTGAATTTAGATTTAGCTCAAACGCAACCTTAGTGAGCTTTTACAACTTTTTCTCAAAAGCATGTGTCTTGGGTTTTGGGACAATTTAATTCCTGGTTTGGATTTACGGAACTTTTATCCTTGGTTTGGGACTACTTTGATTCCTTGTGTGAGTCAGTTTACTAGTTTTCATAATTTTATGTCCTTTATTAACTAAACGGGAAAGTCTATCACTTTAATTAAAGTCTTTACTTATACCGAGTTAGTCGCTGGAGGCGAACATGGTACTAGTTAGTAATGCTATTGGGTTGTGTAGCAACCTCACACTTGATGTGCTTGTGTCACGGGTGTGAACTTTTGATCACTTTTTGCTAGTGTTGATAGACACTAGTGCTAAGGCAAATAACATTTGTATGTTATCGGTACTACTTTTGTTTAGTTACATAGTCGGGGTTAGCTACCCTAGGTATACATGAAACTAGTGGTTATAACTTTAATGTTCGACTACTTTACACTATGAACTCACCAACTTTATGTTGACAAACGCTAGCATGTTTTTGCAGGTCGCTAGGTACGGAGGAAGTTAGGGTATGCATCATTGGTGTCGTTGGGTTTTGAACATTAATAAACTTATTTTCCTATTTACATTACTTTGGTTTTTGGGTGCGTTTTTTGCGCATAGATTTAAACTGTTACGTTTGTTTTACACTTCCGCATTGATCTAAATTTTTTGATTAAACAATAAACTATATTTTTACAACAAACTAAATGGCTTGGGCATTTAGAGTCATTCTTGTAATTAATGGCTATGAGATCTTGATGTGTCACGTGCCCTGCGGTAAAACCCTGAAATGGAATTTGAGAGTGTGACAGTATAGGGTTGTAAAAGTCAATTTCAAAAGTTAAAGGGTTGTTTGTGTAGTTTTGTAACTTTTGTCTTTTTCTATTTTTGTCTTCACTTGGCCAAATTACCAAATAATTTGGTAAATCTTCGTATAATTGGTAAGTGTTAGTAGTTTTATAAATTTTGGTATTTTGTATATGTTGCTTGTTTTATCATTAGGATATATTTGATACTAGATTATACCCCGGGAACGTCCCGGGGTTGAAAAATCTAATATGACATATTAATTTTACATATGAAATAGAATGATGCGCTTTACAGTTACATGCATGAAAGCTTCGAGTAACAGCTAACCTAAAACAATTAAAAATATATCTCCAATGTTAACGCCTAACCTTAAACAATGTATGACTCTAATATTAATATCTAACCTAAAACAATGTATTACTCCAATGCTAACGCATGTTGAAAATAGAATTCATATTTACTGATTTGAACATAATTAGTGACTTGCCTATACATGATTAATGATTTACCTGAACGCTTTGTGTGTTTTTTCCTGTTTTAACAAAACCCAACAAAAAAATAGTCGTTTTTTCTCCGTTCTTTATATATCACTATGGTACTCGTTGGAAAGATAATAAAACACTCGTTAATTTGGTGTAATTTTTTTCTTTAAAAAATCTCGTATATAAAAGATATTAACGTTTAAAAATTATGGGAGGAAACATAAGAGGAAAAAATTTAATTTTGTTTTTAAATTATTTTTTTCCTAAAATATCTCAATGTCACATGGGATGACACATGGCACACTCAATGAGGAGAATGTCTGTTTGGTGGTATGTTAATTTTGATATTTTTATAGGGATTTTTTAAAAGTTTCTTTGGAAACCCAGAGTTTTGAGATGAACTCCACAAGTATTTGACTTCGAACCCAATTAGGTTTAGACCCGACCAAGCTGCAAACCAAGATGCCAATGATGAAGAAACAGATGTTGAAAGCGGCAATGATATGGATATAATGTAAATTATAATTGCAACGTTTGTAATTTATTACTTAAAACAATTTGATTGTGACGGAAGTTTGTGACATTGTAGTTTATGGGAACCGTAAATTAGCAGGTTTGAAACTCGAAAAGCTAAGAAAAAAAAACTACCAATAGCGACGACTCATATGAGAAGTCATCACAATTGGCTTTAGCGACGATAATTACTAGCAATAGCGACGACGTTTGTTGTTGCTATTACCCTTTTTCTTGTAGTACTTAATTTTGAACCATAAATCAAACTATTTCAATAGTTAAGATTGAGATCATGACAGTATAATAATTAATAGGAAGTTAAAAATTAATGTCCAATAGCGTAAAATTAGTGGAACCATTCTCCATTGTTAACCTTTTTGCATTTATATCTAATTCCATCAAATCTCTAGAATACAATTTTTATAATTTATTAATTTTTTAAAATGTTATACCACAAAGCCAAAATTTTATTTTGTTTTATCTGGTATTACAATATTATTAAAAGAAAATGATGTTTTATTTTTTTTTAAAAATGTTAGTTCAGCAATTACAATCATATAATTGGAGCGTCTAAACTAGATACAGAGACCTACAACAGTAAAACTAACGTTACAACCATTCGTCTAAGTCATCGAGGTCCAATGGATGAATGAATTATACAATTAATTGGTGTGTCTAATCCAATACAACGATGTGTCTAAAACCACTTCTAATATAATTGACGCATGTATGCTAATTAACAGAAAAATAAGTGGGTCGTATTCTGAATCGTCCGTATATATGTTATGCATGAATACTCACATTTTTGTGTTATTTCTTAGAACTGATTTGAGTGTGGTAGGACGTAGGATTGAATGAAAGCTGTCAATTCATAGATACATCACTCGAAAATTGTTCCACAAAATATGTCATAGGTCTTTAATGACATGTGCAAGTAGGGTTACCTCGAATAAACTTTAAATGACTAAAGTATAGTAGCGTTTTAAAACCACATATCAACGTGTTATTTTTTGATCGATGGACTCAACAACATGTTAGCTAGATGTCTTATATCGTCTTAGTTTCTGTAGTTAATATAGAGTAAACATTTTACATAGAAAAGAATCTGCTTTTTAATGTTTATTGAGTCATTTCCTAGTATGATGGTAACGTTTACATGAAAATGTTGTTGACTAATTGACAGGCGAATTCGATGTTGCGCAAAGTACTTCGGTGCTAAATTAAAACTAATCTTTAAAATTTAGCATTGATGAAAGGTTTATTATTGTTTACGATCATATACGCATCGATTAATATATTTTTTTTATGTTATTGTTATGGTCAATTTAGGTTCCTATTTTGTAAGATATACAAATGAATAAATTGTAAACATTGTCATTTGCCTTTAAAACTGATAAAGATTTTGTGCTTTAGCCTATATGTTTACAAATTTTGTACATGACGTCGTTAACCCTAACTTTGTTAACTTTTACCATTAAAATAAATCATGTGCAAGTTTCATGAGGGTATGATTATCTTTTTCAATAGCATTTTAGTTTTCCCTTGTTTTAGTAAAGAGGCATGTTATTTACATAATAACAATTTTTAGGTTTGCACAACCCTCTACGGCTCGTAGAGGGCTCTACGGGCCGTAGAGGGTGTCAGTGCAATTAATGCGAGTAACCTCTACGGCCCGTAGACCTCTCTACGGCCAGTAGAGGTGGTTTGGTGAGAAGCATTTAAACCCTAGACGGCCCGTAGAGACCTCTACGAGCCGTAGAGGGTACGAGGTACGAGAATATTCAATGATCAGACTGACTTTGCAGTGTGTCAGTCTGAAAATTCTGTACCTCTACGGGCCGTAGAGGTCTCTACGACCCGTAGAAAAGTGGGTTGTTGGGAGCATTAAACCCTATACGGCCCGTAGAGACCTCTACGGGCCGTAGAGGTCCAGATAAATCCTTCTTCCTTGTCTCCTTTTCTCAGACAACGAAAATTTAAAAAAAAACGGAGCACGAAAAATCTGATCGATTCCAAGCTACCGCGATGTCTTCGAGCCACTACAGTAATGTTTCGTAGCAATGGGAGCATTCGTATAGCATATCTCACGTCTCGGAAAGCATTTTCGGACCCGTGGTGGAACGTGGTGAGGAGGAGGTTAGATCCGTTGTTCACGGTGATGACGGGAATGCGCTACCCGATTTGAACCTGCTACCCGATTTGAACCTGCTGCCCGGTTTGAACCAGGAGTACGGGACTTATCATTCGCACGAGGAGGGTCATGGCAGCTTCAAGGGATCACACGAGGGAGGCGATAACGGTGGCGACAACGGTGGCGACGAACCTGTCCCGGAGGTTTCATTTGAAACAAATCAGGTGTGTTTATGTATTTACACTTGTTTATAATTTAGACCCGTGTATATTTAATAGTGTACATATTTAGACTCGTATATTTAGCCCCGTACATATATTTGTTTTAGGGTTTGTGAGATTTGAACTCGTATATATTAGTTGTTATTTGAACTCGTATATAAATTTTGCAGGTATTCGGGTCTCTTAAAGACCTGACAGATTGGGTTTATGAAAGGGCCAAAATTAATGGTTACATTACCGTATACGGACGTACTGTTTCGGATGGCAGGGGGCCGAATAGGAGGGTGACGACGGCATGGATACGATGTGACCGTAGTGGCGTACATCGTAGTGTAGCCACGGTTCGAAAGACGGGCAGCAAAAAATGTGATTGCAAGTTTGAACTAAAAGGGAAATACCACTCCGGCCACGATGGTTATATTTTGGAGGTCGTGAACCAAAAACATAATCACAAACCTTTCCAACACATCGAGGGTCACGCGTATGCTAGGAGGTTGGGTCCGGGCGAGTTAAAATTGGTGGATACACTTTACTTTCAAAATTTTATGCCAGTAGACATACATACGGCCGTTAGAAAACAAAACCCGGATAGTCCCTGCATCTTAAGAGACATACATAACACAATAACCAAGGTTAGGCATTTGTTATACGGCGGCAGGACTCAAATGCAGGTATTATTATCTCTTGTTATTATTATTATTACTACTACTACTTTATTATTATTTTTTAATTATTATTATTATTGCTATGCAGGTACTCGTAACCACTTTGGTGGAAAAAGAATTTGTTTACTTCACCCGGAAGAATGCCTCTACAAAAGCGATCGAGGATATTTTGTTTGTCCATCCCATCTCGCACAGATTATGGCGTGCGTTCCCGTATGTGCTGATGATTGATGCGACCTACAAAACGAAGGAGCATAAACTTCCGTTTGTTCAAGTTGTGGGTGTGACATCAACATCCAACTCGTTTTGTGTCGCCCATGCATTTATCTCCCGTGAAAAAAATGATAACTACCTGTGGGTGCTACAAAGGCTTAAAGATTTGCTAGAAGATAGTACGGAGCCCCGTGCTATAATAACTGATTGTGAGAAAGCCTTGATGAATGCATGCGACATTGTATTTCCAGCAGCTTCAAAGTTGTTATGCAGGTAATACATATTATTATTATTATTATTATTATTATTATTATTACGAGTTTTATTATGCATTCAGGTATCACATTCACAAAAATATATTGAAGCACTGCAGAAAAGCCTTTGGAGATAAAGATTGGAAAATATTTGTGAAATCTTTTAAGCGACTATGTAGATCTTCATCTCCAGAATGGTACCGACACTGGTTAGACCGATTCTACAAACGACTATGTCAGGACGAACGAGATGGTACATTCACCGTATTAATTTAGTTTAAAACGCATACACACATTAACAAATAACTTTGTTCTATTTTTTACAGATGTTTTTGAATATGTAGACCGGGTCTGGCTACGTGACTACAAAGAACGGTTTGTTTCTGCATGGACAGACACAAACAACAACTTTGGTCAATATACGACCAACAGAGTTGAGAGCCAGCATTCAAGGTTTAAGATGCACATTAAGGGGCCTAACAACTCGCTCCACAAACTTGTGATGATTGTAGACGATGTGGTAACGTCACAAGAGAGGGCAATAAACCACTCGTTTGAAGAGAGTCTGTCGGTGAAAAAGGTGCACCATGACATACCGATTTTTGAGGACCTACTCGGTAAAGTTTCCCATGCAGCGATCGAAAAGTTGTTAACTGAGATAAAATATATAGAGAATTTGAGGAAACAAAAAAATACTTGTGGTCACCAGCTTTTCACGAGTTATGGGTTGCCGTGTGCATGTCGATTAGATTCGTATATAAATACAGGTAATACCATTACTTTATTAATTATTATTATATTATTAATTATTGTTATAATTATTATTATTATTATTAATATTAATATTATTATTATTATAAAATACAGGAATAAAAATACAGTTGTCCGAAGTAGACGTCTTCTAGAGACGACTGAATTACGAACCGGAAGTAGTAGGGGGGGAACGTGACCTTGCGAGTGAGTGGGAAATAGTCAATAAAGCAATACAGTCTCAACCACCACGGGTTCAAAGAAATATGTTGTCAAAAATAAAGTCAGTGGTAAATCCAAGTATGACTGACACTCAACCTCCTGGGAAACAAAAGAATACTCGCGGGCGCCCAACTAAAAAATCACAGAAAAAAAAAACAAGAGGAGGATGCGAAAGAAGAAGTTAGTATTATTATTATTATTATTATTATTATTATTATTATTATTATTATTATTATTATTATTATTTGGGAAACTTGTAGACAACTTGTGTTGTCTGGTTTGAACGAACATAGGGGAAACTCTGCCCAATTTTTTTATAAAATCTTTGATTATTATTATTATTATTATTATTATTTAATTATTTATTTATTGTTATCCATTGTAGGAGGACGAGCCTGTTAGAAGGCGTAGGCCATCAGATCCGGGTAAAGATAAAATGAGAGTGTGTGATAGAGATTTTCCACTGTTAGTAGGGAACAGGTACATTAATAACTATTCATACATACATACATGATTTTCCACTGTTTGTAGAGATTTTCCCTAATCATGATTTCCCAATATTTGGCGGTGACAGGTATAAATTTGTGATTCAAGAATTTAAGCATGCGATTCATCCCCTTTTTCGACAGTTTGTCACGCACATTCAAGATGTTCAGCCGGACGGTAACTGTGGATTCCGAGCTGCATGTGTGGCTTTAGATTGGCCGGAGGGAGACTGGGAATGGATGCGCCAAGTTCTTCTACAAGAGATGATGGGGGACAACCAACATGATTGGGTAGAGGTTTTCAACACATTACGAACAAACGGGTTCGCCCACATATACTCGACCTTAGATTGGAGGGGAATGGGGAATGCACCCTATTCAAAATGGATGGAAGTGCCTTCGACTGCATTACTGATTGCTCAGGTATTTGGTGTGGTTGTTCAACTCTTCTCCGCTGAAGGAGCGTGCACTGTCTTCCCTTTGTATACTCATCCTGATAGCGTACCAGAACATCGTATCATATCGATAGCCTTCGTGAACGGCAACCACTACATCATGCTTAAGCTAGCAGACGGCGCTCCAATGCCATATCCGAGTGGAGCATGGTCGACGTGGGTAGATGTAGAACGCAACCCATGGTTGGCATTATACGGGGATCGTATAGAGGAGGGACGTACGCTATCTCAAAGACCTCCAGAGTATTTTGACCTTACTCGTAGTCCTAGTAGTTCTGATTCTTCTGATTCTGATAATCCGGTGTAACTTTGTTTCTATAATGTATAATGATTTATTATGTAGATTTTTTTTTTGTTTTTATTATTTTACCTATACAATAAGAAATCAAAACGTTTTTTTTATAAAAAAAAACTTATAAAACATAATTAAAACAACAAAATACAAAAAAAACCAAAAAATCTACTGGACCGTATAGGGCTATATGGGTCGTAGAGGGAACATATCTACGGGTCGTAGAGCCCTCTATGGCCCGTATAGGTTTGGAAGTTGGTCGTAGAGGCCATCTATGGGTCGTAGAGACCCTTGCCTCTACGGCCCGTAGAGGTCTCTACGACCCGTAGACAAAAAAAACTTTTTCTAAAAAAAAAACTGTTATTTTTATAAAACTTCAAAATTTTTTAAAAAATTTGTTTTTCTACGGGCCGTATAGCTCTCTACGGCCCGTAGGAGAGTAATTTTTTTTAAAAAATTGGGTTTTTTATTTATATGTTATATATATTTTTTCTCATTAAGAAACCAGCGAACTGGTAGCCCAGATGGTCCCCATTGTTACTATAAGCATGGTATTTATGTGTGTGTGATAATCTGCTAAGGTTCGATTCTCGTCCCAAACGTTTTTTTTTTTACCTACGGGCCGTAGAGGTCTCTACGGGCCGTAGGTAAGTTTTAAAACTTTCAAAACAGTTATCAGTCCCCTCCTTCCCCCATTTTCCCCCAAATCCTCCCAAACCCTACCCTCCCTTCACATTTCGATCCTTCACCATCATCCACCTTCTTCCACCGTTCCACCACCACAACATCACCATCCTTCCCCATCTTCCACCACCACGACATCCCCACCTTCTTCCACCACCACAACCACCAACATCACCATCCAACAGGTTAGTTTTTTTTTCTTTTTTTCATTTAATTTTTTTTTCAAACATTTGAATCTATATTTTTTTTTCTGTTGGGTATATTCTGGTTCTAGTTTAGGATGGATGAATGTTTTTTTGGTAGATTGATATGTAAGATTGAATGGGTTTGGATGGTGCTTTGTTTTCGGATATGGATATGGATCCGTATGGATTTTTGTAATTCAAACCAGTTAATGATAATTAATGATAATAGTTTAGGATGGATGAATGTTGGGTATAATGGTTGATTGAGCAAACCATGTTCAAAGAGAACTTTAAGTGATAAAAATGTAGTCGAAAAGTGTATCGAAAAACATGTTAAAGGATGTTGTTGATAAGCATAAAGATACATAAGATTTCAGCCCTGCGCGCGCGCAGCGCTGAAACAGACCGCGCGGGGCTGTTTCAGCGCTGCGCGCGCGCAGGGCTGTTTCAGCCCTGTTTCAGCGCTACAGCCCTTCGCGCGCGCGCAGGGCTGAAACGACTAACTCTATCACAAAACGACTAACTCTATCACATGGTTCCTTTATTTTGGATTGAAGTTATGGAAAATTTTGAAAACGAGGAATGGAATGAGGAGGAGCAGCAGGATGCTGACGAGCCTGTGGTCCAGGGGGCGCCTAGCCCCATGGCAGGGGGTGAGTTACAGGGCTGGGCGCATTGCCAATTTCGGCAATTCGATTACCCGAATCCCATATTTCAGAGGTTGAAGAAAAAGAAGATAGCGAAGCCGAGGGGGATTTCTTGGGACGCGCTTCGGGACACTAGGGGCGGTGCACAGGAGATTGCACGAGAGTGGATCCCGGAAGGGAGCCCGTTGGACAGGTTTTTTGCCGACTCCAACGCGCCGGCCCATCGGCCGTTGGTGATAGAGTTCCTATCCACCTTTCGCCTTCGGATACGAAAGGATGGTGACCCTCCGCCGGCCCGCGAATCGACGGCAGACCCACCACCGTCGGAGGTCGAGTTTTCCATACTCGGCGAAGGGTATGGTTATTCCCTAGATCAGTGGGCTACGCTCACCCAGTGGTACACTAGCGACGAGCTTGGGGAGGTATTAATATTATTTATTTTTAATCTTATTATTTTTGTTCTTATTCTAAATGTTAATATTAATGATAATGTTCAGGATGTCTACACTAGAGGTGTCACTAGTGTTCCTGATGACGTGCTCTTTGCGTGGTGGCCTACCATTGGTGGTCCAGAGTTCGGGAATCCTAGTGAGACGTATTGTTCTTCTTCATCTTATTATTATTATTATTATTATTATTATTATTATTATTATTATTATTATTATTATTACTATTATTATTATTGTTATCCTATGTAGGGGGGGAGAGGACTGACAGGGCATCTAGCATTCGTCACCCCGTGGTTCGTTACATTCACCGTTGCATTACCTATTCCTTAACGGCACGGTGCAGCTGTAACGAGCGGGTGATGAAGACGGACTTGATGTACCTCTATTGCATACTCACCGGCACGCCGATTGCCTTGCATCGGTGCATGGCCGAGTTCTTTGCCTCCTTCCCCCATAAGCAGTTGCGGGGAGCCATCGCATGCGGGGGGATCATCAGCAGGATTGCCGAGCGTTGCAATGCAGAGAAATATTTCGGTTATGTTAACCGGAATCAGTTTCCGCCACTACTGCCCAGGTATTGTTCTTCTTCTTATTATTATTATTAATATTATTATTATTATTAATGTTAATGTTAATGTTTATGAGTTTGTTTATTTGTTTCAGCCCATTAGGTCAACCCACGTTGAGAGCTATGGGTTGTTCGGCGAAGCAGGCGAGGACGCCGGATCATCCAGTCTTCGACTATCTGATTGGGCCGAGTGGTGCGGAGTTTGTGCACGAGCCGTTGGTACACCAGGGCCTTGGAGGTATTATTATTATTATTATTATTATTATTATTATTATTATTATTATTATTATTATTATTTGGGAAACTTGTAGACAACTTGTGTTGTCTGGTTTGCACGAAAACAGGGGAAACTCTGCCCAATTTTTTATATAAAATCCTGGAAGATTATTATTATTATTATTTATTAATTATTTATTGTTATCCATTGCAGGTGATGCTGTGGAGGTTGGGTTGCATTATGTTGCTGAGCAGGAAGGGGGCAATCTGAGGGACGTCGAGATGCCTGAGCAGCAGCCTGAGGATGTGCAAAATCCTAGGCGCGTTTATCACTCTCTCAGGTTGCCTCCTGATGTTAGGGAGGACGTACGTGCGGCTGCCGCAGAGGCTGCCGAGATGCGTGCGTGGCGTCAGCAGCAGGCCGAGGAGATGCGTCAGTGGCGTGATCGGCAGGACGAGGCGATGCGCTGGATGATTGCTGGCCAGCAGGATATTTATCGGCAGCTGGGCATGCAGACTCGTGTCCCACCGACTTTAGGGCCCAACACGCAGCAGACCCAGCAGCAGCCCGGGACGTCCTCGCAGCAGCCGCCGCCGCCGCCTGATGATACGATGTTTTATTTCTAATTCTGTTATGTAGTAACTTTAAACAATCTTTATTTTGAACGCTCCTGTTAACGTTTAGTTTTATCGTTTTGCTTATATAAACGCTTGTTTTAACGTTTTACACGCTTATCGTTTTACACGCTTATCGAGACGACATCAAAAAATTTAAAAAATTAAACAATTAAAATTTAATTTTTTTTGTAACTATTCTGATGATTGACTACGCTCGTGGGTATTTACTAAACAATTAAAATGTAAAAAAAAACAAATCCTCTACGGGTCGTAGAGACCTCTACGGGCCGTAGAGGGTGCCTAAAACTAGTTTATGTTATATTAATATTTTCCAATAAAGAAACCAGCGAACTGATAGCCCAGATGGTCCCCATATACGAAACAAGACCTGTGTGTGTGTTTGTGTGATAATGTGTCCAAGATCGAAGCTCGTCCCAAACGTTTTTTGTTTTTTTTTTGTCTACGACCCGTAGAGGCCTCTACGGGCCGTAGGCAAAACATAAACATCCTCATTGACCTTCTTCATTGCCAGAAAAAATTAAGACTACCTCTACGGGTCGTAGAGGCCTCTACGGCCCGTAGGTAATCATCACAATGACTGACAATCATATAATCATTGTTAATGATTACCTACGGGCCGTAGAGGCCTCTACGACCCGTAGAGGTATCAAAATTATGCCTCTACGGGCCGTAGAGCCCTCTCCGGCCCGTATAGGGTTGTGTGAATAAAATCTTGCATTGTGTTAGTAAATCAACTCCCTCTCTAAACTCTCCAAAATCCAAATTAACCCTATGCCACCACCAGTCATTGTCGTCTTATCTTTTGTCACCGGCGTTGTCAGCTGAGACCAAGCTCCATCTTGTTCCTTCACTTGTTAAAAATGAAACCGGAAAACTAACAGCCATAGTTACCTTTCATCATCCATCTAAACCTGTTTTATAAATCTATCTTACATATATAGATCTATAATTAATAAGAAATTTTCAAATGAATTAATCTAAAAATACGAGTGAAATCAATCTAAGTTATGAGAACCGTTAAACAAATTATTAAAAAAATCTATTGTACTCAAACGAGAATACAAAGATAACAAAACAAAAAAGTGCAACCATAAATAAAATCGAATGAGAGACAACTGAATCTAACATGGATTTCTTAGCCGATTTTTCTTCCTCACGCATCTAAACCTGTTAAAAAACGAGATCAAAATTGACCGAGTACAAACTAAACCAGAACACACCGAACACATGCGGTGTACACGTCGTGTAAAAGTACAATTAAACATACGTAGGGTGTGTTTGGCAAAACTAGCTGTTGGCCGGAAGCTGGTAGCTGGTGGATGGCAGCAGGTAGCTGTAGCTATTGGTTTTTAAATATTTTGGTGTTTGAGAGAGTAGCTGGAGCTTTTAATAAAATGTATAAAATGACCAAAATGGACATTAACTAAAAACTTTTATGCATGTTTTTTTTTATTATAGAATGAGTATTTGTGTCATTTACTCATTAAAAGCTTGTAGCTAGTATGAGTTTTTTTCTTAAACACTAGTACTAGTAGCTTTTCAATATAGTGTATGTTTGGCAAAACTAGCTGGTGGCTGATAGCTGTAGCTGGAAGCTAGTAGCCGTAGCTTTTTAAATATATTTTGGTGTTTGGTAGAGTAGCTGGAACTTTTAATAAAATGTATAAAATGACCAAAATGGGCATAATTAAAAGCTTGTAAGGAAGCTTTTATTTTATTTTTCTAAAGAATAGGTATTTGTGTCATTTACTCATTAAAAGCTTGTAGCTAGTGGGAGTTTTTTCTTAAACGCTAATACTAGCTCTTCAATCTAGAGTTTTTTCTCCTAACCTAAAAGCTTCAAGCTCTTTCAACCAAACAAGGTTTTTATTAAAGCCTTGTTTGGTTGAAGGAGCTAGAAGCTTTTAGGTTAGAGAAAAAGCTCCATAGTGAAAAGCTACTAGTAGTAGCTTTTAAGAAAAAGCTCTACTAGCTACAAGCTTTTAATTAGTAAATGACACAAATACCCATTCTATTTTAAAAATAAAATAAAAACCTTCTTTACAAGCTTTTAATTATGTCCATTTTGGTCATTTTGTACATTTTATTAAAAGCTCCAGCTACTCTGCCAAACACCAAAATATATTTAAAAAGCTTCCGGCTACCGGCTTCCAGCTAACAGCTTGCAGCTACCAGCTTGCAGCTACCAGCCTCCAGCTAGTTTTGCCAAACATACCCTAAGTAAGAGTTTTTTCTTAAAAGCTTGAAGCTCCTAAAAGCTCTTAAAAGCTCCTTGCCAAACATACCCATAGAGTTTTTTTCCTAACCTAAAAGCTTTAAGCTCCTTCAACCAAACAAGGCTTTTTATTGAGTATGAGCTTTTTCTTAAAAGCTTGAAGCTCTTAAAAACTCCTTGCCATACATACCCGTAGTATAATTACCTATGCATATACCATATTAAGAACTTGGATGCTTAGTATGATGCAGTTATTGCAATAAAAGTCCAAAAATGATGCATACTTGTTAGTTCTTAATCCTTGTCACACTTCTCACGAAAACCATTTTTTCTATAGGATCATTTACCTATATGAACATGTACAAAGAGTGTGTTTTATGATAATAATAAGAAGTATTTTTGGCCATTAGGTTTATAAATAAAAGGTTTAGATTGATGAGTTGCAAAATTGTAATGTGTGTTGTAAACTTGATTGCTGATTTGACTAAATAGGGGTGTATAATAGGAATTTAGTGTGTTCTAAATTTAAAAACCCACATGCAAGGCACATGTAATTTCTCCCTTTTTTAACGCCAACAAATTTTTTATACGTAATTGTTTTATAAAAAAATACACCATAATAACGAGCGTTTTTTTATCTTTAATATGAGTACCATATTGTTATATATACATATAATAAAATTACGTTTAAACTTGGTGGATGTGTTTTGTTCTTTAAAACACAGTAAAACGAGTCTGACTCATTTAAAACATAGTAAAACTAGTCTGATTTATTCAAAACACACCCGTACTGAATAAAAGCAGGCTAGGTATCAATTTATGCTTTTGATTATATTCAACATCTGTTTTGTATAAGTTTTGGGATTCAAGCAAAATCATTAACCATTTCCGTTCATCATTTGTTTTAGTTCAGTGTCAGTACAAATTGTATTCCCCTACCTTGATTAGCTTTACTTGGACTATTGATTTGTCCGTTTCTGAGCAACCCTGGTATTTCGGGAAATTAGGGATGAGTGAGAGATATGAAGGTAAAGAATAATAAGACTCTTATTTTCGTTTATTTCAGTTTTTAAATAAATTAAGACTTGATTTCTTTCAGTTTGATTCTAGACTTTGTTTGTCAAATCGGATTTTATCCTTTATTTATAGATTTTGTTTGGTATTTGAAATCTGTAGGTGTAGGACGTTTCCTGTCAAACAAGAAATTGACTCACATGGTTTTTATCCGAATCAAAGGCGAAAATAATGATAGGGACTTTGGATTTTTATCTATATATGAAACAAATAAGTAAACGAACACACAAATATAATCAAAATCACTCGGACTTGATTAGAAGTTTACTCGAAGCAAAGGTTTACAAGGACTGTTGCTAGGACTCACCTATGACCAAACATACACACAAATGAGGGAGCTCAATGATCCATGGAGGAGACTAAGCTACTTATACTATGTGTTATGACCATAGCTTTTTTTCATACGATAATAGTTTTTAAAAGAAAATTGCACCAAACTAACGAGTAGTTAATTCTCTTTAATTTGAGTAGTCTATTGCTATAGTTTTCTTATATTTTAAAATTTTTATCATAAGATATGTGATTATGTGCTTTGGTATAACATTACGTGATTTCTTGTATAATGCTACAAGAGTATATACAAGTATGTAATTACATAATACATTCTATTATTGAAACAAGTATAATGTTATGTGATTTTCTAACGTGACGTGATTACGTAACACTGGGTGACTAAGTATTATTTACGTGATTACATGATTTTGGATATCCATTACGTGATTTTATATCAGTACGTAATTACGTAATATACATTTTATTCTTCAAACATGTATAATGTTACGTGATTACGTAACAATTGTTTACTATGTAGTATTATGTGATTACGTGATTTTGAATACCCATTACATAATTTTTTGTATAATACTATGAGATTATATATCAATACGTAATTACACAATATGCAATTTATTCTTGAAACAAATATAATGTTATGTGATTTGTTATAACTAATGTTATTACAATATGCTTATTGCGTGATTACACATTCAATATGAGAACTTAATTTTAATCTTTATCAAATGATTAAATCTGTAATAGTCGTATTGAATGTGTAATCACGTAATGATTTCTATTGAATGCGTAAACATGTATCTTATAACAAAAATTTTAAAAATTAAGAAAACTATGGCAATAGCCTACTCAAATTAAAGAAAATGAAATGCTTTTAATATGGTGTAATTTTTTTCAAAAAAAAATATTGACAAATAAAAATGTTATAGATGTTTTAAAATCACGGAGGAAATGAGTTATATGAGTTATTGACTAAAATACCTTTTTTCGATTTGTTTTCTCTATTGTAACTTCCATTTATTTACGTTTTTGCCACCTTGTTAATCTTAGTCGTTCATCTTCTAATCGGACGGATGTTATTATCACGTATACTTCGTACGAATTTGTTGTCTTTTATGTTAACCATCCCCTCTATATACAATTATGTATTTCATATATTACTATTAGTTAGCTCAATGTACATATATGTTTGTTTTACCGAGTTAAAAGTATCAAGTAGGTTTATATATTTCTAGTTCCATTATCGGGTCAATGTCCAAGATGTTCATTATGGTCCCACACGTGTCATCCGCAACAAATAATACTAACTAAGGGCAAACCCGTGTGACAACATGGGAAGCCTATAACATTTTTTTTAAGACAATCAGTCCCCAATTATAGGGAAGATAAACAGACTTTACGAAGGTCTGTTTACTAAAAACCAAATCAAGAAGTCAAGCATCTGTTGCAAAAATAGTCAGTTTACTAAGCTCTATAACGTTGAAGAGAGACAGATGATGGATACTGATCGGATGTTGAAAACAATGAAGGAAGTTGAAACCACAGACAGATTATTCAACAGATGCGACTGTACAGACCAGGTGAACCGAAGAATGTCAAGGTCTATTGGACATAACAGACGTCGAAAATAAACAGACAATGATTAGACAGTAGATGCTGCAAAGCACAGAACATGTTGAAACAATGATATCAACATGTTTAAAAAGTTATTATCAAATCAAAGTTCATTCGTTATGTTTTATATTTTACTCCATTGCACTTTGTATATTTCTTTCCATATTTCACTGTTAAATTCATTAAACAACATAAACAATTAAACTTCCAAACCCACATGTCAATATAAACAAAACGAAATGACAAAGCTAGTTATTCAAAGATTTTGTAGAACTTCTTTCTATACCACATTAGTGGTGGCTGTACAAACTTGTTTTTTGCTTATCACAAATCAAAATCTTAAGCCCTTCCTACTTTTGACCCTGGAAACAGCAACATAGATTTTGGTCATGACTGAAAACAGGACGTGGAAGATACAAACCAACACGTTCAAGCGATTGTCCTTGACTTTTATTTATTGTCATTGCAAAGCATAGAAAAAGTGGAAACTGCCTTCGAGCAATCTTGACAGGTATTCTTTTATCAGTAGGTGTCATCTTCAATCTTGAAATCAAGGTACAATAACCAATATACTTCCTGTGATAATTTTCTCTTCAATCACAACTTTTCCAAGTTTCGTGATCTGCAAGCGTGTTCCGTTACACAATCTATTTGCCTAGTCAATGTTTCTAAGTAACATTAATAGAGCTCCCATTTTCAATACTAATTTGTGGTTCGGTAAGCTAGATAAATGAAAACTGTTTAACACATCAGGAGAAAACAATGATGTATTAATGTCTAATTCTTCTTCACGTTCACATAAACTATCTAAACTAAGATAAATTTTCTCTTCACCAGGGATAACTTTTAACAACTGTCCATTTATTGAATCAACAACATCATTTGTTGTGGCAAGAATGGATCTTTGTTGGAAATAGTTTGAATCCCATAAAAACTTATTCGTATCCGGATATATGAATGAAATCAAAGAAGAAATAGGATTCACTTGATCATGAATTAGTAAATCATCATGTATTTGAATATCTATCTCACCATCATTTTCATCACCAAGGATGCCATCACCAAGCTTTAAAATCCACTCTACAAATTCCTTAATCTCTTCCAAATCCTTTTGTTTGCATCCAACCCTTAAGCTCATGTTCTCAGTTAGTTTTAGTACTTTACAATGTTGCCATATATAAGAAGAATTCAAAGAAGAATTAACTATCATGTACAACCTTTCCTCCAAAAGGCTTGCTCTGAAGGATTAGTTGACTGGAACATAATACCTCTCTTATTGTTCTATCAAGAGCCTCAAAACAATGTTTGTGCATCATAGATGCTTCATCCCAAATTTCAATTTTGTCATTCTAATTAATTAACGTAATTCACTATTGGATTCCATTGAACATATCGAGTCCTCATTAATGTTCATTAGAATTACAAACCTAGAGTGAGCAGTTCTACCACCATCTAGTAAGAGTGATGCAATTCCGCTGGACGCAACATTCAGAACTACTTCGCCTTTTGACCTTAAAGCAGTTGCAAAAGTCTTCCAAAGAAAAGTCTTCCCAGTTCCACAATAACCATATACAAAAAAAACACCTCCATTACCTTTTGCAACCGCATTCATAACACTTTTGTAAACTATGTGTTGTTCAGTAGTTAAAGACTTTAAATAATAGTATGTTCCTTTCTACAGCCGGTATATCATAAGAATGCTCTTTCAATATCAATCGATTATTTATTGATGGCGATTATTTATTGATGAAACATAATTTTCAGGAACGCTTGGCATGTCCGGAAACTTTTTCAATGTGCTCCGATTGTTAAGTAGCAATGTTTCAATCTTTGATAGACAAATGTTTTCAATTTCTTCTTCTTGAAGCATCAAATCTAAAAAAAATTATTAAAAAGTATTAATAACAATGAATTCTTAAGTTATTCCATATTTTTTAATTAGAAATTGATAACTTTGATACACTAATCACATTACCTTGTATATCAGTTATCTTCCGTTCCTTCCTCTAAATGTCTTCACATAATACAGATTTTGTTTGAGAACAAAAAACACCAGGACGAGAAATTGAATTTGACAATAACAACATTACAAAAAAGGAACGCAAAAAGTCTTTGCATGACATGCTTGCTTCTTTATGGCAATAACATATTTCTTATCATAATTTAAGAGCCCTCGTGCAAAATATGCATATTTGAATGTTTCAAACAGTTGGCCATCAACTGTTTTTATATCTTTGAAACAGGTAGCTCATGTAACATGATTTAATAAAATCCTCAAGTAGTAACAATCACCAAGTGATGAAGGGATATAATGTATTCTGCCAATAGATTGTAAAGGTATTTTTTGTCGGGACCACTTCCGTTCTTTACGTATCCATACATAGTATCTCGGAACTTCTATATATTTCAATTTCCTAGCAAATGCATCAACTTTATTAGTTTTCATCCACTCTATGAACATTGACATTTTCAACGTTGGATTATTGATAATATCACATAAATTAGAATCATCATCATAAACAATACTCTGACCATCTTCACAATGAAAGGCATACATCAACAGCTGGAAATCTATAATGTATGTCATACCTGAATATTCTCCAAGCAGCCTCACAAGCAGAAATATACCTACAATCAAAGTATATCTTTACCTCATTTACCTCTTTGTTTTGCTCGGTGTCATTTTTGTAGACTTCTACCGAAAAACAGAAGTCGTAACTTTATCAGATCCCTTATTAATATACTTAAACAAATATAACGAATTTTTGTACTTATTTTTATGTGTATTTTAGTTGGTATACATTTTGATCAAATTTTCTTTGAAAACGAGTTGGGTCTAACATTGACAAGTTTTGATGCTGTAACAACGCACGACGGGTCAGGTACTAACTTATTATAAAGTTCAGTTTGCGAAATTAAAGTATGTTGACATGTCTTTTAAGAAAGTAAATCATACAACTATACTCGTTAAATGTATTAAACTCATTTATAAGAACTTTCATTCATATGATCCCTAAAGTAAAACATTACTATTCATGAAGCTCTTATGACCACTAATTAAATTTGATATGACTGCTTTGTTGCATTGTTTTAGACATATGAAGGATTGTCATTTTCGAAATAATTTATTCATTTATTATTCTATTAAATGTTATGTGCCCCAAGTAGTAAATATAGTAATGGTGACAAATTTAAAACGTTTAATCTATATATATAATAAAAGAAAGCCATTTTAATGACATGGCACTCAAAGAGGCATTCTCCCCCTTGAGTGTGCCATGTGGCATTCCATGTCATTAGGTGATTTTAAGAACAAAATTAAAGATTTCATCATTTTGATAGGCGAATTCCTAACCATAATAAAATCTCAAAATCCACAAATCCTACAAATCAATTAAATTCAACCTAATCAAATCATTTAATATTATTCTAAAAGTTTCCTCTAAATCATCTTTTAGTTCAATTCATAGACTGATGTTATAAGATTTCGTATATTAATATCTAAATTAAGGGTTTGGTTGATAGCTTTTTTTTTTTAAAAAAAATTTGTTGAATTTTTTATGTTTTGCCGATATGGTTTTAGGACAATTACACCACAATCGTAGTTTTGTATATAGTTTTAGTATAGTGGTTGTATTGTGTTTTAGTTTTAGTTTATTTTTATTACTTTGTATATATTTTTTATAGTGATTGTATTGTGTTTTAGTTTTTGAATGCATTATTATGTGAGTAATACATATTTTTTGAGTGTGACATGTTCCTTTTATTTTTAAACAAATCTTCATTTGCTGCTTTTGGTGGAAACCATGGAAGAGGCAGAGGATATGGAGGTGGCGGTCGCGGCGGTCGAGGGGAGGGTACGGAACAAAACACTTTGTAAAGCATGTAATGACAACAACATACTGAATGAACACAACCCAAATGATCTTATTGATTTTCCTAATGTTAGTTTGCTGAATAAAATTGCATTATGCTACTGTGCAATTGATTTTCCTAAAATTATTCAGATTTTCTTCATGTTGTTTCAACAAAAATAAAGAATTCTACAATTGTGATTGTGTTGTTCAATTTAATAGTTGTTGCCTCAATGATATGCATCTTTCTCCATTTTCACCTATTTATGTATTGTCTTATGTTATACATCCATGGGTTATGTATTAAAACTTAATATGAACTTATTACATGCAACTATTAACTTTGTAAATTTAGGCAATTCAACATGGGTTCATGCAATGGATTGGAGTGGTCAGAAAGAGTCCTTTTGAAGTTGATGATTCTGAAGCATGCTTACTCAAAACCAATGGTCCACTCACTTTCCTCAAGTTAGACCGCACATTATTTTTAGTTAACATACTACTTTCAACTTGCTCATGTCTTTGTTGCACTTGCTTAATCTAATTGAGGATTCATTAATCTTATATGATAAACTTTACACTTGAAAGCTATGTTGAAACTAAAAACTCACTCTCTCCTTACCCCCTGTCTCTCTTTCTCCCCCTCCTGTAATCACACACATGTAAGGTAATCCCAAATTCCACAAACCCTAATCATATACATATAACCATCCATAACGATTAAGCTATATAAGTAGTATGTGAAGATTGAGTTATTTAGGTTATAAATCTCTGTTTTTCAACAACCAACAGAAAGACGATTCTTCTATATCTCATGGATGAATAGAGGATTAGGTATTAAATATTAATATTAGAGTTATGCATTTCTTAGCTTTTATAATAGGTGTTAATATTAGTGTTATACATTATTTTAGGTTAGGTATTGAATACTGATATTAGAGTTATGTATTTTTTAGCATTTATATTAAGTGTTAATATTAGAGCTACATTAAAGTTATACATTGTTTTAGGTTAGGTGTATTATATTTCTTATGTAAAATTGATGTGTTATATTAGATTTCTCAACCCGGGACACTCCCGGGGTATAATCTAGTTGAATGATATAATGATATTTCGCAACAAAAGATTACATATACTTTATCATATAGCTTAACAATGATGGAGAAATTGAAATTAAACGGTTGATATGTCAAACCAAACTATTCAAATTAAATTCTATGGTACAATTTTGTTTATCATTTTACTAGCTTTTATCCCGGAGTGTCCCGGAGTTGAAAAATATAACCATTCTAATAATACTAATACTAATAGTAATAATTATTACTCTTGTAATTAAATAAATAAAAAAAATAACCTTGCTATAAGGTGACACCATGTGTCGCAGTGTTGCACGATTCTTTCTCCTAGCTTCTCTTGATTAAGTATACCTATCCATCTTTAGAAGAGTAAAATTCCAATGATAGCATGGCGATTGGGCTAAATTTCAACATTGTATATAAGAACATGGTTTAAAAGAAAAAACATGATTAATGAATAACCTGAACACTTTGTGTTTTTTTCCTGTATGAAGGAAACCCCATAAAAAATAGTCGTTTTTTTCTCCGTTTTTTATATAGCACTATGGTACCCGTTGGAAAGATAATAAAACGCTCGTTAATTTGGTGTAATTTTTTTCTTTTAAAAATCTCGTATATAAAAGATATTAACGTTTAAAAATGATGGGAGGAAACAATAGAGAGAAAAATCTAAATTTGTTTTTAAATTCTTAAAGAGATTAGGGTTAGATAAGTGTAGGAGAATGGATGAAAACAAAATAAAAAAATAAATTAAAAACTCTCACCTCAATGTGCCACGTGGCACATTTAAAGGAAGGTTGAGACCTCCATTGAATGCCACCTCATCAATATTCAATTCTTTTATTATAAGTTATTATAGATAGATTATAGATACTAAATTTTTTTTGAACGACCAACAAATTGGAATCACTCACGGAACACTGGAGTATCATCGTGCCACCAGTGTTGCCACGTGATCATATTCCATCACCAAGTCACCAATTCAGGAGGAAACTCATAATTATGAGAAAACCTCATTTGTGAGATTCGAACCCATGACCTCATGACCCCTAAGTCTTATCTCACTACTAAGATACCACTAGGCTATTATAGATACTAAATGATGGATAAGTTTTGAGTGCACGTTTCATAATTATCACATAAAATGGAACAACATATTCATCTCTTCTAACACACGTACACATCATATATATATATATATATATATATATATATATATAAGGTGGGGTTTCTGCACAAAGTGCATTTTTCGTATAAAGCGTGAGAAATCTATATAGGCATCGTGGTTTTTAATTTTAGGCATCATATTTTATATTTTTTTGGCATAGTATTATATAGAAAAACACAAAACGTAACAATTTAAAACACTAATTAATGTATTCACGACATGCAATCTAAAACACCATGCGAAAAAAGTAACCAGTATGTTTTAAAAAAAAAGTTTTAAAGTTCATGTCTAAAATACATTTGATTGTGTTTTAAATTGTTACGTTTAGTGTTTTTCAGTATAATACAATGCCAAAGGAATCGAAAACATTGTAGCCAAAACTTTAAACACAATGACTACATAGATTTCTCACACTTTGTATGAAAAATAAACTTTGTACATGCACCTATAATTATATATATATATATATATATATATTGGATAGTTGAAATGAGAAGAAATGTATTTATGTAAAATGAATGATAAATTTATTTGTAACCCCCCTAGACTAGTTAAATAAATTAATCTCTTAATACATTTTCAAAATACATTCTTTCTAAACAAATCTAATTTATAGTGATGGATAGTTTCGATATGTGTAGGATAATATAGGATGAAATCCTTTATCATTATGTGTATGATTGACGTATGATCATCTCGTTAAGTGTATGATAAATGTATGATAAATTTGATATATATAATGAATTTTGATATGTGCAGTACAAATTTTGATAACGTGTAGAATAAAGTGTTAGTTACTAATTGATTAGAGATCGAGATACTAAATAATGTTAGAAGAGTTAAAGTATTTAATATTTTACCATTATGTCATTTATTATTTTTGTTCTTACATTAAGTTTCTTCTTATTTGATCATCCCCATATATATAATCACGATAAATGTTCCTTTACAAAGGATGAAAATTCTAAAAAGGCAAACAAAACACATGAATTACACATAATGTTTTGGCACGATATTATATAAAAAGCACTAAATGTAACAATTAAAAACACAATACAATGTATTTCAGGATTAAAACATAATACATCATATAAAAAAAACTAAACAGTGTATTTTAGCTGTTATTTAATATTCATATCTAAAATACATTATATTTGTGTTTTTAAATTATTATTTTTTATTTTTCTTATATAAAACCATGATAAAACAACCTAAAACATAATTTTTAAATTTAAAACATGATTTCTACATAGAAAAAAATTGCTTGGTCAACTAAAACTACCCTTATATCACAAATCTATAAAGAATATATAGATGTTTAACTCATATATTATTTTTAAAATATTTAAATTAAACGGTTGATATGTCATCGTACAAAATTGGTTATATTAATAAGACAGAGGGGTGTGGGTCGGCTAAATGGATCGGTGAGGTGACGTGATGGGGTGCCCCGTCGGGGAACACCCCCCACCCCCGAAGGAAGATCGGCACACACGGGAAAATTCTATCGAGCGCCCCGTCCCTTTTCCCAAGAATTTTTTAAACGTTAATCTTTTGACCGTTTGATAATGGACCGTTTGAAAAGAAAAGCGTTATATATATATATATATATATATATATAAACTTCCAACTTCATACCATACCACACCCAACTACACCCTATTTTTTAAACTTTATACTCTAAATTTTATAAAACCACACAACAATTTCAAACTTTTTCACCTCTATAATTTTATACAATCATGAGTTCGTCGTCAGAAGAGGAAAATGCTGTCAATTTTTTCGTGGGCGCGATGGTGGAGACGACAAAAATTCTGTTGGAGTTTGAAGACAGTGACGACGAAACAACTTCGAAACCAAGAACAAGGAGCGTCGTATTAAACAGAGACCGTGAGGGTATATTTTAATTCTTATACTTTTTAAATTTATTAATGTTATTATGTTATATTTCTTTTATTTTTTTGTTAAATTTGTTAATGTTATCATATTTCATGTCTTATATTTTTAATATTTATTTATGTTGTTATATTATATTTCTTATACTTTTTATTTTAATTTAAGGTGCACATGATCGTTTGGTGGCTGACTACTTTGCTAAGGACTGCGTATGCACAGACGAACAATTTAAGCGTCGCTTTCGAATGAGTCACCGATTGTTCCAACGAATTGCCAATGACTTGGCTAACTATGATGAGTTTTTCACACTACGATATGATGCTAGAGGAAAACGAGGTTTTACGACGCTACAAAAATGCACTTCTGCACTTCGTCAGTTGGCATACGGGACTGCTAGCGATTCATGGGATGAATACTTAAGGATGTCTGCTAGACTGAGTCGGAGTGCTTGTATCGGTTTTGCGAAGATCTCGTGAAGTTATATAGCAAAGTTTACTTGCGTAGGCCAACGAAGAAGGACATCGAAAAGATCTACGCACACCATGCAAAGAGACACGGCTTTCCTGGCATGCTTGGATGCATTGATTGCACGCATTGGCCATGGCGTAATTGCCCCACTGCATGGAAAGGGCAGTTTACGCAGGGTGACGTGGGAGAACCGTCAATTATTCTAGAATCCGTTTGCTCACAAGACCTTTGGATTTAGCATGCATTCTTTGGAGTTGCTGGTTCATGTAACGATTTAAATGTTCTAGCAAGATCCATGGTTTTCTACCCCATGATTAGAGGTACCGGTCCTGATGATTCTTTCGTGCTCAATGAGGTAGAATATAAGCACGGGTATTATCTAGCGGACGGTATATACCCAAGTTATGAATCTCTTGTGAAAACGATACAAATTCCCACGGATGAGAAAAGAAAAAAGTTTGCGAAGTGCCAAGATTGGCGAGAAAAGACGTCAAACGGTTATTCGGTGTGTTAAAGGGGAATATGCATGTAATTGGGCGGCCCGCACGTGCATGGCATTCAGAAAACTTGAGATATATTATGTACACTTGTACGATACTACATAATATGATAATCGAAGATGAAGGCCACGCGATATGTGAGTATGATCTGAATGACGTTGAAGAGAATATCGAGCCGGTTGACGAGACACAACAACAATCGAACAGGTGGGCATTAGAGGATAGTACTGTGCACGCCAACCTTTGCTTGAATTTAATCGACCATATTTGGAACAATTTCCGTGTCGATGATGTTGCTAACGAGTAGTTTGTATTTTTTTTAGTTTCTTTAGGTTTGTATTTTTTTATTTAAAATCGTTTTTTATGTATTATTCGATTTTTTTTAATTTCTATGTAACTTTTTTTTTAATTTTAATGAAAAAATATTAATGAAATATAAAATATATAAATAAATAAAAAAGAAAAATAATGAAAAAAAAGAGGGGGGGGGGGGATCATTTCTCCTAGAAGGGGGGAGGGGGTGTAAAAGAGTTCCACACCCCATAACATAATTGATGGATCAGTTTCGACTGCACGTTTCATAATAACTAACATATGTAATAGGAAGACAGAATCCGCTTTGTTAACATATTGATAATTAAAAATATAAAAGCATTATATCACAAATATAGAAAATTTACACACACACACATATATATATATATATATATATATATATATTCACCTATATAAAGTCTATATATTTTATGATTAGAGTGTTATTATTTTCAAAACCAATATTATATTAAAAATACGAGAACCACTTAACGCCACTCTACATTTTATTTTAAAAATAACACATAAGATGTTTGCATAATTGCCTACCTGATTATAGTATTAAATAGTGCTGCAAATAAACCATGCATTCAACAAGCAATTTGTGAACTATTTGGTGAAAATTTTGTTTGTGTTTGTTCTATTAATAAAGGAACGCATTACGGACATGAAATTTCGTATGTTCAGTTAAATAATCAAACATGAACCGATGCCGCAACTATTCATTTATGTTTGTGAACGTTCAGTGACGTATTTGTTTATGCTTGTTTGTATTCGATAGTTTATTAGTATTTTAAACGTTCTTCAAGTTCACACTAATTAAATATTTAATAAATATAGTGCATTGTATATGTAATAGAATGTATATAATATATGTTTGTGAATGTTTATGAACGTTTGTTTGTGTTCATAAACGTTGGTTTGTGTTCGTTTTGGTAATTAATGAATGAACACAAACACAAAATCTCTTTTGGTAAGTGCTCATGAACAGTTTGTGAATACATTTATTTCCTTAAGAACAAACACGAATAAGGACTTATCCGTAGGGCTGCAAACAAACCTATCGAGCATGAACAAGACCTTATTAGTGTTTGTTTGTTAAAGAAATAATGTGTTCATGAACACTTACCAAACAAGATTTTTCTGTTCATGTTTGTATATTTAGGAAATGAAGGTGTTTGTGTTTGTTTGTTAATTTTAGGTATCGAAAAAATGAGCGTAAACAAACACAAATGAATGTATGACGTGCTTGTCGTGGTACACGTTAAATTTCCCAATTACAACTAAGATAGTGGTAAGAAGGGTATCGAACACAGGGAGTTTGTGGAAAATGTGAGAATTAAAGTTTTGCAATTAAACTACTATTTAACAACTAAGAAAAATAAAGATCAAAGATTGTTTGTTGGTTTGGATTTAGATTTAAGAAAATTAAACTAAATTGCTGAATTGAAATAAGATTGTGTTTATCAAATTAAGAAAGCAATGACCATCCCTGGATCCATTTCCCTTGAATTTTTATGCCAAAAGTCTAACTAGAAAGAGTTACATAGACATAACTCGTATTTGAACAAGTGTTGTGATAAAAGGGAACAAAGTACTCGGATTATAACAATGCGAGGTTGTTTCCCGATGACCAATTACTCAATTATCCAACCCAAATCCTTCCCGCAATATCCCGATTGTTAGCAACACCAAGAACATGCAATAAAGATGAGAAATTGATAAATTAAATAACTACTACAATCAAATGTTCAAATACCATAACAATTAAGCAAACATACCAAATTGTTATTCTAGAAATCATAAGACAAAAGCATAAAAAAGTTCAAAGGAAACTTCACCAAGGATGACCATCAAAGGTTTAGCCAAGCATTATCAAACGGGTCATCATAATCTTCAATCTAGTGTTCATATGAATCAAAGATAATAACCTAATGATTAGAAATGTTCTTCAACCTTGTTCTAGCCCCAAAATCGCCCCTAGGATGCTTAGAACCGTTCCCAATTCGAAGTTAGTGAAAAGTCTTGTAATAACCACTCATTTAAAGGGGAAGTTACAAAAAACGTGCAGGGGCTACCGTACCTTACGGTGCCACCGTAAGGTACGGTAGAAGCAAGAAACTGATGGTGGATCACTACTGGTCAACGGTGGAAAACAAATGCCCAGCAGCTACCGTATTAAACGGTGGCACCGTTTAATACGGTGGAGGCTTCAAAAATATATTTTTTTCTTCTTTCCAATCCTCCTCGTCTTTGATCCGTTCCAACCCGTTCCAAAGCTCGGTTTTCTTCATTTTTAGCTCCTTTAAGCACCTACAACCAAAGCAACCGTAGTTATCCAATTCCAACCAATAACATGATAAAATGTGGGTAAAATAAGCGTTTTAACCATATAAAGGGTTGTTCCTTGAACCACCCGTCAATGTAAACGGACACAAACAAAAATAAACATATATTAAACTTGGGTCCACATTTAGCCCACTCAAAATAAACGTGAGGTCTTCATTTAGCGCAACCAAATATTTATTAAATTATCTGTGAATTTTGAAGTTGTTAAATTATTTATAAAAGTTAAGAACCTTAATGAACAATCGAACACAGACGAACACGCTACCGAACGAACTTCAACATGAAATCTTCATTGAAGGTTTGTTTCGTTTGTAGCCCTACCTGTTCGTGTTCGTTCGGTTTCTTTGCCACCCTTGTATTAAATCAACAATGTAGTACCTAAATTATTTTACACGATTTTTCATAATATATATATATATATATATGGTAGAGTTAGCATACAAATGATGTGTTTTGTGAGAAGAGTGAGAAATAAATATGTCCATTAGATCATGTAAATGGATGGATGGGATTAAAGGAGTGGGAAACTTGTAAATTGTGTTATAATTTTAACTAAATTAATGGTGTGGGGGTATATATGTAAAAACACCTTCACTTAAATTAAACCAAAACAATGAGATAAAGAAATATGTCAATAATTGAGAGAGATTATAGGGGATCCATCAATAACTGTCGACAATATGGAAACCAAATTTGCAAAATACTTAGATTATGTTAAATGATTCTCACTGAAATAAAATCGTAAGTTTCTACATTCAACTAATTGTGTTTTACTCTCAAATATAAGAACCACGATCTTGGGTTTACATTACAAACAGATGAGATAACATCATACGCCATATAAGAACCACGATCTCTGGCGACAAAAAAACCACCACAACCTAACCACCGCCACCGGTTGCGCAAAGAAAGCCCAACATGCATGTTAGGTTTTCTGGTTTTTCCGACATGTTACACAAAATAAACCAAAGCAACCCTCATCAGCTTCGATTGCTCAAACCAAGGGGAGAAGAAGATAAAAGTTATTTGTTGATAACTCATTGGGTTTGACTCAATTCTGTTCTTTTTTTTTTGGGTTATCATATTGTGTGTTTTATAATTTAGGTTATTGTTTAAACGATTGATGGGTTTTACATTTGGTTGAATGTTTATAATGTAGTTGATTGTTAATGATGATGTGTTTTATGTTAATCCGATGGTGTTTAGCAGAATATAGACATTTGGTTGAATGTTTATTTGGTTAGCGTCAAAACACATTAGGTAACTGATTTGGGGTTGGTTTTAAAGCACAATATCTAACTACATTTGATTTGGCGTTAAAACATACAGGGTTATGGTTTTATGGGTTTATGTTACTCTAATGGGTTTAAAACACAACAGGTAACTGTTATTTGGTTTGGTTTTAAAACACACAAGGTTATTGTTATTATGGGTTTTATGTTGGTTTGATTCTCAAATGGGTATGATAGTTAAAACAAATTAGAATATGGGTTTTATGTTACTCTATTGGTATTAAAACACATTAGGCTCTGGGTTTTTAACTTTTTATGGGTTTAAAATCACATTAGGTTGTGGGTTTTATGTCACAACCCGGCCACAGGGGGCCTGGACGAAATAACAGATTGGTACAACATTCACGCAAATGCAAGCAACAGCGGAAGAGGTACAATAATAACTAACTTTATTAATATAGTTTATACAAGTTAATACAATTTCATTAACTAAAACTAGTCCCTGATAGTACTTGCGCGGTAATATCTATGGTTTCTCGATCGTCTTCTGGTTCGTCCACTGGTTGTGACTCCGAGCTGCAATCATACATTCTCCATATCTCCTATGCCGGTACCTGAACACATGCTTAAAATGGTTTTGGGTCAACAATAATGTTGGTGAGTTCGTGTGTTTAGTTACATAGGCGCCCAAAATAGTTTATCAAAACAGTTTAAGTTATTCCAAACAAGTTTAACAGTTTTCAACACATTTATCTGGTTATGGTGTTACAGTCCTACAAGCTGGCCACTCAACCCTTGGCACCTAGCCCATGCCTAACCATGCCTAGATGTAACAACATAAACTATGCCCGTTACTGTCATAGCTCTCAACCTATGCCCTGCCCCATAGGTTCCCCAATGGCAAAATATATGCCGCAACGACCCGTCGGTCTCAGTGGGGGTTTCCGGGTCTAGGCCGGACCACTGTGCGTGGGGGTTTCCCCAAGTAGTACTACCCATATATTAAGTCGGCTCTATCCTAGAGTTAATGAGTGCCTGGTTCAGTATGCATAACAAGCAAGCAGGTAATCACGCTCTGTAAAACTAACACCCATAGCAATGTACAAAAGAGTTTAGAATCATGTGTCACCCCAAAACATTTATAAAAGTAAAAAGAGGGGAGTTCACGAAACTCACCTGTTTGCATAGCTCAAAATATAAAACCCGGTGCTCGGTATCGAATACCGACATCCTCCTGGTTGGGCCCTATGTCGACACACATTATTATTAAAGTTCAGTTTTATTTGTCATGATTGCGCGTGGGGACGAGCTCGAGCTTCTGGTTTCTATTATTTATATTTCCTTCCCTTTTAGTATCCAAAGTCTATGTCCGAATACTAGTCGTCAAGTCCGAAGCTTGGGTATACTCGCCCAATGTCTCAAGTGTCCGAGTTATCATGTGTTTCAATGCATCGTTTTGGTTCGCAATAACTTGTCGATTCCATAATCTAAGTATCCAACGTTCAAGTGTCAATTGTCAAATATATTGCCCAAGTGTATGGTCATTTATTATGTTCTTATGTCCATTAATCCAAGTCTTGTATCAAATTATTATCCGTATCATATTGTACAAATATAAGTTCCTAAGAATCATGTGTTTTCGATTCCCCTATATGTTAGTTATAGCCTCGTTATCCAAGTGTTATAAGTCCATGTCCTAACCTTAGTGTCCAAGGTATCCAATAGACGCGTTACGTTTTAATTGCTCGTCAAGTCCCCACATTCAAGTTTGTATATAATCATAGATACTTTAACATATAGGTTAGTTGGTTTGGTTTATACCTTAAACTTCGGTCTCGGTTCGTGTCGGTCAACTGACCCGGTTGACCAGAAGGTTGACTCCTGTTGACCATGGCTTAACCCGTCTCTTGACCCATCTCCTTGATTCGACTCCTTGACCCAACAATCATCTTGTTCACCACCATCGACACCCTATACAAACCTGACCAAACTCACTGCTCGTCATCATCATCATCATCCTGTCGAACCCTCACTACTGTACCACCGCCGTCTGTCACCACCGAGCTCCTAACGAACCCCTACCCTTGGCTTCAGCCACCCTCCGGACCCTCTCGGTTGATTGACTATAAACACCCATCGCCGCCGCTGCTTATTCCTTCTTCCTCTCTCCGCGTCTCTCTCTCTCTCTCCCTGTATTCTCTGTTCCGGTTCCCGAGATCTCTCTCTCTTTAATTATAATCGGAAAAAGGGTGGAAGGTGGAGGTGGTTCGTGGGGATCGGTGGCTGGAGCTTCGCCGGAGGTGGAGGAGACCTCCGGCTCCCTTTCTCTCTCTCTCCTGTTCATACTCTCTCTCTC
This sequence comes from Ambrosia artemisiifolia, assembly GCA_032199755.1. Lineage (NCBI taxonomy): Eukaryota > Viridiplantae > Streptophyta > Magnoliopsida > Asterales > Asteraceae > Ambrosia > Ambrosia artemisiifolia. The sequence continues at coordinate 2,265,840 of CM063514.1, forward strand.
GACTCTCGGCTCTTTCTCTCTCTAATTCTCTTGCTTGTTTCTAGTAGGTCGAGTATGTGTGTGTGTCTAAGATGAGAGAGTATGAGTGTGTAAGATAAGTTTGTATGTGTGCAGAGAAAGAGATGAGGGGTTTTTAGTACTGTTAATATGTGGTGTGTGTGTTGGATTATCATAAAGGAAAAGGGTGACCTGGTGTGTGATGTTGTGTTGTTTAACACACAATGAGGCACATGGCATCTTAAAATGGTGCCATGTGTCTCATTGATGAGTAAGCATCGGGAACGGGTCGGGTTCGTAACGCGTATTAGCTCGGTCTCGTAACATGTATGATATTAATATTATGTATATTACATGGTTCGGTTTTTAGTTTCGCACACAACCGATTCGCTCATTATTGGTTTTGGTTCACTTTTATTACACAATAATAATATTAAGTCGCGAAAAATTTTGGGGGTCTGAACCGGGTTGTTACATTTTATGGGGTTAGAACACTTTAGGGTTAAAACACATTAGACTTGGCGATTTCTTATTTTCTCAGAAAATTCGAGTTAATAAAGAAACAAACTCTGAGACATTTAAAAATATGAATGTTAATTGGTTAAAAATTTGAAATCTATCCCTAAAATCTCTCCTACATTAAAATTGATTAAAAATAAAATATTATTTGTTATATGTACAATCACATAATTAACCTTGAGATTAATTTAATCTAATGCCATGTGTCAACTTGTGAAGCCTTCTTATCCTTCTTACAAAACCTAGCATTTGTACCCAATCTTATATATATATAGGGACAGTATAAATTGAAAACTCCATTTAGTTAAGAAAACTTAGAAAACCGATACAAAAACCATATATTTTTTTTTTGAAAAAAAAATACACAAGGTAACATACATGTATTAAAGCGTTTTGGGCCCAAAAAATAAAAAAAAACGCCGATAGGATATTTTTAAGAAAAATAAACAAAATTTGTGTTCTTACATATATCAGTTGTTACATATGTAATAGCGCAAATTTGGTTTATTTTTTTTAATATCCAATTGGCGCTTTTTTTTTATTTTTTGGCACAAAACGCTTAAAAACATGTATGTTACCTTGTGTATTTTTTTCAAAAAAATTAAACAAAATATAGATGGTTTTTACACGGGGTTTCCAAGTTTTCTTAACTCAAGGGGGTTTTCAATTTATCTTTCCCCTATATATATATAATTTGAGACTACATATATTTCGTGCGAACTGCGAGAACGCCATCTAAAACCAATCAAATTCAAATTTCTTTTTATACTTATCTTTATTACTAAAATACAATCTAAAAAACACAATTTACGCGTAAAAATTCAAACGTATACGAAAATAAATTGTTTTTACACATGTGTAAATTCACAGTTTATACATGTGTAAACTGTTTCATTTACACATGCGTAAAAAAGTTAATTTGAAAGTGTTTTTGCAAGAAAGGACGAAGTATTTGGAAAGAAAAATTCATTTATTAATGTTGTATTTTGATTATAATGAGGTTTGTATTAAAATTTTTTGATTTTGATTGATTTTTTTACCTATTCTCACGGTTCTCAGGATATTTAGCGTTCTCAAGATAACCCTATATATATAGTGGAGAGTTCAAATAAGAATAAGTTTTCTTGTACTAAGAAAAAGAAGAAAGAAAAAATTACGCCGTTAGTCCCTGTGGTTTCCCTCCAGTTGCAATGTAAGGTACTAAGGTTTTATTGTTTCACTTTGGGGTATTAACCTTTTAATTTGTTTCAATGTCAGGTATTAGGGACTAACCTAGTTAAAACTTAACTGAGTTTGAGGGTATTATGATCCATTCACCTATATATTTCTTTTAACCAATTAATATATATATTAAAAATAATAACAAACAGGTCGGACCCAAGGGTCGAACCCGGCACCTTCATTGTACACAAAGTAGCACGCAACTATTGCAACCATCGACATCCCACAACCGAGATATCGTCGGAGATCCGGTGGCTGACTGAAGAAACCGGAGATACCGTTGAACACCTCAACCGTATGTTCCAGTTAACCAACCACGACTTCACCGTCTCCACCGTGAAACGTACCGGCCACGCGCGATTCCACCTTGCTCAGTCGCCGGCGTATAGGAGAAGAAAACGATGTTTATTTAAAACCGTCGGAAATCGGCTCCGGCTACCTACTGTTAATAAATGAGACATTAATAGTGATAAATAAAGAAGATGAAATCGGCTCAAAGGTTTAAGCTTTTTATTGAAATAATGGGTGGAAACATATTTAATTTTTGTTTTTATAATAAGATGACTGGAACAAAAGCAATGGTATTCCGACAGCTGCTGAGCTGCAGAGACAACTTGGGCATCTGCAGTCTCAATATGATATGCTCAGTACACAGGCTTCAGCTTTAATTCAAGGTAAAAGGGCATGGGTTGCGTCAACACCAACTGTTAACGGACTACTAACGTTTTATATTAACACCAAATACCAACGTTTTATATTACAAAGACCCCAACCGGATCCTCCAATCCATTCTTTCCATCTCTCTGTATTTCAGATCTGTTCCTCTTCCTCAATAATATCGCGGTGAAGGAGTGGTGGTTGTTTTTATAGAAACGAGAAGGGTGGGTGGTTGTTGAGAGGGACGTCGCCGGAGCTCCGCCTGTGCACCACTGTGAAGGGCTGCTGGAAGGGTGGGTGGTTGTTTTTATGGAGAATGATGTAGGTAGTGTTTGGGGAAGATGAAGTATCACAGACATTGTTTAATAAAATTTCGAAATCATTAATATCACAAAAAGACTTGCAGAGCAGTTGGTATTTGGTGTTAAGTTTTATGAATGAGGACCGGCCAGAGGCCAGGTTCGAGTCCCCCAAGCTACAATTTTTTCAAAAACTAAATATATAGGTGATTTGACCAAAATACCCCTCAAACTTAGTTAAGTTTTAACTAGGTTAGTCGCTAATACCTAACATTGAAACAAATTAAAAGGTTAATACCCCAAAGTGAAACAATAAAACCTTAGTACCTTACATTGCAACTGGAGGGAAACCACAGGGACTAACGGCGTAATTTTTTCAAGAAGAAATTTAAATTAATAAAAGTCTTTCATTTAATAGTTGTATTTAATGCTAAATAAATTTTTAAATTTTTGTAACACTCTTAAATTAGTTAAAAAATGAAATTAAAATTCTTTTTCAAATATATATTTTAAAGCAAAGATAATTTATAGTGAAGGATAAATTTTGGTATGTGTAGGATAAATGTAGGACGAACTTCTACAGGTGTAGGATAAACCTAATGATAATTTCGATATGTGTAGGGCAAAAGTATGATAATTTCGATGTGTGTAAGATGAATTTTGATATGTGTAGGACAAGTTTTGATTTGTGTAAGTTAAAATATTTAAAACTAACTAATTGGATATTTAATGTTATTTCTTTTTTTTTATGCTAAAATTAACATTCTTATCAAATGATCCCCATATATATATATATAGGTAAAGTATATGGAGGAAACCCTCCTTATTTGGTAAACTCTGGAAACTCTGACTTCCCAACATTTTTTTTTTTTGAAAAAAATAGGGTATGTAATATACATTTTTTTAAGCATTTTGAGCCAAAAAAAATCGAAAAAGAGCCGAACGGTTTTTTTTTTAAAAATAAAAAACGTCTATTGTTTACATATAGTTAACACATTGTTAACACCTGTTATTAGCGCTTAACATGTGTTAGTCAAAATTTTATTTTTTTTAAAAAAAAAAAAATACTCGGCGCTTTTTTAATTTTTTTGGCCCAAAATGCTTAAAATCATGTATATTACTTGCCCTATTTTTTTCAAAAAAAAAAAATATTGGAAGTCAGAGTTTACCAAATAAGGGGGTTTTCTTTATATCCATTCCCTATATATATATATATATATATATATATATATATACACCTGTTCAAATACGAAGTCTCCAAAACATGCCAAGTGTGCGAAGTACATGATAATTATGTAATGTATGATACAATTTATACACAAACTAATTACATAATAAATGATAAAGACATATATCTTGAATGACATAAATTACGTAATCTGTTCTTCCTAATTACTTAATGAAAAACACATAATTACGTAATGCTTTAATGAACATACAAAAACATTATGTAATTATCATTACGTAATTACGATGTATTTCGCATACTTCGCACGTTTTAGAGACTTTCTACGATAACTGTGCCCAGTATACATATAAAATAAAACAATTACGGTGGGGACACAGTCACTAGATGATGTCATCCATACCCTTGAAATCTTGCTAAAAATTTTAGGTTATAAATAACCCAATATTTATTAATTTATAATCTTTATCTTTATTCTTGTTATTGCGGTTTAGAGCCGATGGCACAAAATCTCATCTATTTTTTGAGCTTTCTAAGTTTTCAAAAATTGAAGATACAAATCAAGAAATTGACTTTGAAGGCTACTATGAAATATTTACTCATGGGTGCCCTTGACATATGAACAAGAAATTCTCTCTCATTTAAAATAATATTATTAAATCATAATTTCATGTTTATCTGTTATTTATTTAATATTTATCTGTTAACTAATTCTTTTATATTTTCGCTTATTAAAAATATTTTAATATTTTATTGATCCAACCTCATTTAATATTAATTTTTTAACCTAATAACATATTAAAAAAATAAAAAATGTTATAACCATGATACACAACTTTCTAATGAATTATTTGCACTAAATGATACTGTAAATGAAAGTTCAATTTTCATCGAAAGTAGAATGACTCAAAACCAGTCGTTTCTAAAAAAGTTATACCTTCAAAACCACCGCCTCAATCACACCCTTCAATGGTTACTTTTGCTAAATGCTATAACCCGTGTGATACACAAATTTCTAATGATTTTTTTACACTAAATTAATGAAACTATAAATGAGAATTTTGTTTTTATCCAAAGCAGAATATGTTAAAACCAGCCGTTTCTAGAAAAGCTATAACTTCAAAACCACCGCCTCATTCACGCCCTGTAATGGTTGCTCCTGCATCTGCTCCTCATCTAAACGTACGTTCACTCTTTAATATACATTTATTGTTATTCACATGATTAAAATTGTTGTTTTCTCGTATTATAACCTAGTAGATATACACGTAACAAACTTGAAATATAGCCCCTTCAAAATATTGAAATAAAAAATTCGCAATAATGTAAACATGCCACAACCAAATTTCTTTATAAAAAAAGTAAAGAAATATAGGCACAATTTAAATTCATTTTCAAATTAACTTCTTTTAATAATGTTGCCATGAATACGCGTCGGAGAAAAAGTTTCCAGACTCTCCGGCAAAACATTCACCGTCCATATCCACCGTCCATGGCGTCGATGACGAGTAGCAGTCCCACCCACAGTCCACAAACACGTAATCATTTCGCGACTCACCCGAGTCATAACTCGCTCCCAAACTCGGTAACTCAACTATCTCGTCCAAGGCATCCTCATTTGTTAAAGTGGATACGTCAGAATTTGATGATGACGATGTTGAAGGACTGACTACTTCTGACCTGTTTACGACACAATTAAACTTGTTTAATAAAAAGACACAATATATTTTAATATACATTTTTTTTAAAATAATTAAAATTAGGAGCTTATGTTACATTGTTTTTTTTTCTCTATGAAAAAAAAACATATAAAATATTTAAACGAGTTGTTTTATATTTGATACTTATGTTAATCGCATTGTTTCTAACCTTTTTAACACGATATGATCTGTTTTGTCAACCCACGTGGAGGGTTGGTTAAGTTGGCTCATGGCAGCAGCTTTGGTGGCTGCTGCTTGGATGTCACGTGGCGAGCACGACTCGGGTCGGGGTAAAACTGCGGCAAGTTCGGGGAAATTAAGGATCGCGGACGAACCCTTGATCGCAAGTGCAGCCACGTCATGCGCACGTGCGGCCATTTCCGGGTCAGAAAATGTACCCAACCAGATCCGGGACTTCTTTTTGGGCTCTCGGATCTCGGATACCCATTTGCCCCATGCCCGCATCCGAACACCTCTATAAACCGGATGCTGACTGTTGGTAGTTTTGTTATCCGTGTTTCTGCTCCGTTTACTCGTTTTAGAATTCGGGTCGGATGCTAACATGTTTGAGTTGGCCAGCTCAGGCATTGTGATATAATGATAATCAGTGTATCTTGAAATGGATAGTCCGACCCGATGAGTTGAAGAAAGAAGTTTAGAGAGAGAGAGGGAGAAGTGAATGTGAGGTTTACAAGTGTTGGGGGTTAAATGCACCCACAAATATAGGTGTGAGTCCATATATATACACACAAGTAGATATAGTGAGAGAAAATCTATAGAGAGAGAAACACAAGGAAATTTCATACCATCTACGAAGGGACAGGAAGTGTAAGATTTATTAATTAATATTATTAGGGTATGGAAGCATTGAAGCATAACTAAAATGAGAGTGACATGACATTGGACACAATACAGGGTGGCAACTACTATTCGGTTTAAATTGTTCGTCGCTCGTAGCTCGCTCGCCGCTTGTTCGGAAAATGCTCAAAAAATACTCGCTCGGTTGTAAATGAGCCGATCGGCTCGGTTCAGTCTGTAAACGAGCCAAGCATGAGCAAAGGTCCGTTCGGCTCGAATAAATATTACTGTATTTGTCTATTATATATAAAATTATATATATACCCACAAATCATAGTAATATTTATAGCTTTATACATACCACTTGGCTCAATATATGCAAATAAAATACGACTAGCCCGCTTTATCAAATAAAATTTAACACTAAGTTAATAGTAAAACCCTAAGTCGTAACATGACAACCTTGACTTCTTTATGTTATTAGTCGTTCGTTGCTAATCGTTGCTTGATATCACCCTACGCCACAATACAACAATTGTTCTCTGTAATATGCTCATTGTCTCACCAGCCTCAACCTAAGTCTCATTCTCGGGCACTCGGATCTCAATATTAGTGACAGTTCGACCTTAGTTGTCACTTGACAACGAAAACATTGAAGAAAACATCCCAATTTCATGGTAAACCAAATTCCTCCCCGCTTGGTTCTCGCTCGACGCTCGCTAGAAAAATTTGCGCTCGAAAAATGATCGCTCGCTTTTCGACTCGGTTGCAACCGCGCCGCTCAAGTCGGTTTGATTTGTTATTGAGCCAAGCATGAGCAAAGGTCCGTTCGGTTCGACTCGGCACGTGAACAGCCTTAGCAACTACCATATAGTTTAAAAATTATATAAATATTTTCATAAGAGTTAATTGCTGTTTTCGTCCTTATGGTTTTCCCAAACTAATAGGTTCAACACGAGTATAACACTCTGAGTCCATGTGGTTTGTCAGGCTAACACTTTACGTACCTGAGACTAACGGCCGTTAATTTTTCTGTTAGTTTGTGGGTGAAATGACTAATATACCCCCATCTTCTCCAACCAACCAACCCACCAATCATCACCACCACCACCACCCGCAACACCACCTGCAATCGATCCACCGAAAACCCCACCAACCCATGTTCCTTTTCTCTGTTCCTTAGTTCGGTTGGAAGTGGGAGGATTATGATCGAAACTCCGACCTACCCACCCATCACCACCTGCAAGCAGCACCACCAACTGCAAACACCACCACCTCCACCATCTTCACCAACCAACCTACTTATATATGTGTAGAGTACCCATAATCACTTCATCTCCCACTTCCTTTATTTGGTCTCGGTGACCCACCACCACCGTCTCAGGCGAGTGCCACATTCACCTCTGCTCATCTCATCAGAGTTAACTAGAATAGGGGAAGCAGCTACCGGCATATCTTATGCGGTGAGTAATTGAACTATCAGATCAGATCTAGAATGAAATTGGGATTTCATATTCATTGGAACAAGGTTTTTCTTTCAATTGTAGCTAGCTGTCAAACAAGACTAGTAATGTTTTTGTTGTTGTTAAGAGAGAGGAGATGGTGAGGAGGGAGGGTGGCAGTGGAGATGATGGAGGTGGTGGTGGTGTTGCAGGTGGTGGTGGGTTGGTTGGAGAAGAAGATGGTGGTATAATAGTCATTTCACAGAAGATTGAGGGGTATATTAGTCATTTCACCCACAAACTAACAGAAAACTTAACGGCCGTTAGTCTTAGGTACGTAAAGTGTTAGCCCGACAAACCACAGGAACTCAGAGTATTATACTCGTATTGAACCTGTTTGTTGGGACAAACCACAAGGACGAAAACTGCAGTTAACTCTTTTCATAAATACTTCTTGACACTTAAAAACTATGCAATGTATGGGATTTCATTCTAACATTGTCTATTGATTGTGTAGTTAACATCTTATACACGGTTATTATGCCAAAAATGCATTAGTGTCATTTGATGTTACGCATTCCTTATGACTTATTACCATCGATTATACGGAAAGAATGACATTTGAGGCACACATTCCCTAGGACTCATTGTGATTTGCCCACTGCCCCACCCATCGTAAACTGAAGAGAAAACAAGAGAATAGAACATGAATGGATTTGATACAATTTGTAATATATGGCCTCTCATACCAACTAATATTGCATGTTTTAATTACTAGGAGCTCATTGGTTTGTTTGTTGTTGCTTAGGTAGCTAGAAACTTCTTCTAATTAAGAAGTCATCTATCCCTATTTACCCAACCCCAAGGGAGGATGCTTAACAGGAGAGTTTCTCAATATCCACCTATCCACAATCGTTGTGTCTAAAATATGTTGGTGATATTCTAGACGACACATTTCTTACGGCTTAGTAGCTCTCCTACTGTTGACATTAACATAAGCTTTACGACTTGCCTAAGTTGCCATTCTGTTAATAAAATATTTAACTGGACTGATTGATATACCTATTAATACATTTATGTGTATACGTACTTACAAAAATAAAAAATGTGCAACGAAAAATATGTAGTTTTCACGTAATATAAATAAAAGAGACAAGAAAGTACCTCGAAATCAAAGGATTCGTATAACTAGATCTGACATGATTCTTAAAAATAATGCTTTCCATATACAAGTTCTACATATGTTTCAATCGTTTTTTGGTACAATTATATTTAAAGCCAACAAGGGTCTTAACCCATATTATATTATATATAATTTAGTTAATTAATATTTGATTTAGTTGCCTAAATTATTCATTTGGTATGCAGTGTCTAATATTAATTAAGGGATTTTAGAAAAGGATCGATTACCAAAAACAGATGTTACAATGAATCTAAACAATAATATTATTTGCACATATCTAATTATAATATATTATATACACATAATCCTTTTACATATTTTTTTTAAAGACTTAGTTCAGTGGAAATCTTTCTGCAATCATAACCTAGCGGTCTTAAGTTCGAATTCCAACCCACACACCGGTGTCCTCCTTGCCTAAGCTCAAACCGTCACGGGGGATTTTTTTTGTGGTGTACATGGATTGAACCTGTGACCTACCCCCAGAATGAGAACCCGTAAGGAAAAACCCACCCTACCTTAAACCAGCTGGGCTGGAGATCATTGACATCCTTTAACATATCTAATTAAAAATTATTTAACTACTCTAATTGTCATATTAATAATATGTAACATTATTAATCTCTTTTATAACCCTGTATAGATCTGACAAATATTAGTGATGTTTTTTTCAAATAATTCATGTATTCTTTGACGAAATCATAATAAATCATGATAATTGTCTGTCTGTTTGTGATCCTTCAAGAATATACGATCAGAGAGTTTTTTGCTTTGGTCGGTAGGCTTAGGCATTCATTGTTATGACTTATGGTATATGCGCATGCATAGTAATTTTTAAACGTACTTACAACTCCATTTTTCATATTGTATGGGAAAAAGTTAAGACTTCACATGCTGATAAAGGTGCCATTTTTCTGTGACGTCTACTTTGATTGAGCTTGAAATGTTTTTGCTATGTATAAAATTATAACGAGTTGACATCAACCCGCGTTCTAGACATACACCAACTGGTATCTCATATCTGAAATAAGAAAGCCTTTGCCAAGAAAGCCTTCCATAAGTCGCCTTTGTTCCATGTTGCCAATCGATTCATGTACCTTCGTCGTCATCATTTATCTGTATTTTTCTCCCTTGTCTTCCTTTCATGATGTTCCGATAGCCTTGCAGGCTTGCTAAATTTTATTTCAGACCGTTGATATAGACATTTACCATCACATGGATTTTTTTTCTCCACAGTTCAAATATGGTGGTCATTGTTCGTGTGAAACTGAGACATGAAAAGTAGTATGGGACAGTTATTTATTGAGTGAAGCCATCTCTTAAACCTTTTTTCTTATTTGAAGAGTTAAAATTCAATGTGTTTTTTTCTGCATGAACAAAAACTCACTAAAAAAAACATTTTTTTTGTTTTTGTATAGCATTATGATGTTCGTTGGAAAGATAATAAAGCGATCGTTAATTTGGTGTAATTTTTTTTTTCAAAAAAATGTCATACATGAAAGTTACTAACGTTTAAAAATTGTGAGCGGAAAATAAGGACAAAATAAAGATAAAAATATTAATTAACATATTTGAAATTTTAAAATAATAATTAATAGTTCACTAACATTTAAAAAATGTGAGAGGAAAATAAGGAAAAGATATTAATTAACAGAGAAAGTATACAATACAAAGTACATAATCGTACAAAATGTAAGAACCAACTAGAACTCGCCACGTGGCAGATGGTTTGTTTTGGGAACCTGCAATTAAGTACGCCAGTCAAAGGGTAATATAGTCTTTTTTTCTATATCCATGCAATCACGTTGCAATCCTTTATCAAAATATAACTGCATGATCACGTTCAAATTCAAAATCATAATAAACCTAATTCGACGTTTAGTCAATCGGCGATTTTCAATAACTGTATCAAAGTTCTTAAAGTTGCATTAACAACTGAAGATTCGTACATCATGTTTGGTAAATAATAATTGAAGATTAATATATGTTTGCGTGATTAATTATACTTGATCATCGTCCAATTGATGTTTAATTGATATGAATTGTGCTGAATTATACTTTTTTTTGGCAGATCTTAATGAAATTCCAGACATCAACGTCAATGTAGATGGAGATTTTGAAAGTAATGTGTTAATTTTACTTATTCTATAGCTCGATTTGTTTGATATATGATTCAGTTGTTGTTTTTTGTTTTCAAATATTGTGCCTCATGATCCAAATCACGAAGGTCAAGTGAATTCGAATGAAGATTTTAACTTTATTGAAGAACACCGAAGAGTTCAAGGTTTTGTCATTAAATTTATTACACAATCATTTGTGATTGTATATTACAACGTTTTTGTAGATCTAATATGTGTTGTTTATAACTGGTTGAATGTGTTTTGATTGTAAGTTTCCTGCATGTTAATGTCATGTTATTTACACTTTGCTTATTTGCGTTTAATTATTAGTAATTGCGTATAAATGTTTTATTAAGAGTTTCATGCATGTTAATTGCAAGTTTTCTGCATGTAATGTAATTTCTTAAGAGTTTGATTATTTGTGTTTTAGTTATTAGTAATTGCGTTTAAATGTTTGTTTAAGAGTTTAAGGTGCTGTTATTATATTTTTTATACAATGATGTACTAGATTTGGGTTGTTGATATATGTGTAATGGAATTATAATTGTATTCAGTTGTTTATTTTTTTTCCCAAACCTTGTTTTTTTTATGTTTTAATTTGTATTTTTATGCATGATAATGTCAGTTACTAATCATTAGTTTATTTGCGTTTTATCTTTAATCAAATTGCGTTTAAATGTTTTTTTTTAATTTGTAGAATTGTGTGAAAAAGATGTTGTAGAAGAAGTACAACAGATTTTTAATCCAGAGGTTGAAGGAATTCCCAAGCCAGAAGTTGGAATGGTATTCGACTGTCTAGAACTTGCATACAAGTTTTATAAGGATTTTTTCATTTGGCGCGCTGACCAGGACCAGATCCCCACACTCACGAAACTAAAAAGGAGAAATATTGTTCACGGGTCGGTGGTTTGCAAACTATGTAATGAGGCGAATGAAGACTCAGACGTTGCTATGTGGCGACTGTAATTTATCTTGACATATGATAATGTATAGAAATGCTTGGTCTTTTGAATGGGTTAGGAATGGCATTGAAATATTTGTATATGACACTACGAGCAGTTCTAAACGTCGCACGCTACGTCATTACTTAATTATTTTCTAAATCGAATTGACGCCGCCGCAACGCGCGGCCGGATAAACGCCTAGTTGATATTTAAAAATTAAGTATTTCTTGTTTGTTGTGCAAAGCGTAACTCTTTGGATCGTACATCGATTACAACGTTAAATAATCGAATATCGAACATCTTATATCCAACAAACTTTTATGCAAAGCAAGTAACGGCAGATGATGGGTTGCAATCCTTTTGCCTGGAATTTAAACACAAACTGTGAGTTCTAGATGCCAATTTATAGTTTTCAACTTTTTAGGCTGCCTATTTGTAAACTCAAATGATTTACGAAGTAAAGAACTTAATTGGCATGCTTGGTTAATGATTGGTTGATGATACGTGCATAATATTGATTGATTGCAATGATTGTTAGTTGATATGTATTTGAGTTCTAAAAGATTAATTGATAGATAAATGATGAATCGACAATTTAGATATGAATGGGAACATGTGAACGCAACGGCGTAGTAGGGTATTGGAGTCTTATACTGGTGTAAGCCTGTCTCGCGAGTCTTGGCAATTGATGAAAAAGTTCTTGTTACTATTTGTGTGTTATTGATTATCACAATTTTACGAATTGTTATCTCATATGCTTTAATTAGAAGTAGGTAGGGTTGTTCATGAGCCGAACCGAGCCGAGTCAGGCCAAGCTCGCGCTCGGCTTGGTTATAAACCGAGCCAGCTCGGCTCGGCTCGGATTTGAAACCGAGCTGAAAATCAAAGCTCGAGCTCGGCTTGGTTTTAAACCGAGCCGACTCGGCTCGGCTTGGTTTGGCTCGAATTTAAAAGGAAACAAGAAAAATGGCTTTCAAAATTCAATAGTTTAAACTATTATTCAATAGTTAAAAATAACACAATTAAAATAAGTTCAACCTTATACATTGCATGCTAAAATCAAGTTCAAGCAAGTACAAAATAAGTCTCAAATTTTAACGGAATACAGTATAAGTTCATCAACATATGAATTAACTTGAGTACTTGGTTCAAAAGTAGTATTGAGTTTATTTAAATAACTTGATTAGCTATAACTTCAATCCCAAGCAATGAATCTTTATGCCACTGTTACCAAATATTAAATTTGTAGCATATTCTCCATCTTGTTTTACATGTCGGTAATATATTATATGTATATAAAAAAATATATATTAAAAATTAGAATTATTCGAGCCAAACCGAGCTAGCTCGGCTTGTTACGAACCGAGCCGAGCTAGGCTCACTTTCTAACCGATCTGAGCCGGCTCGGCTCAGTTTCAAACCGAGCCATATCGAGTGAGCTTTTTTCAAGCTAAATCCGAGCGAGCTTCGAGCGAGCTCCGAGCCACGAGCAATTTAGATATGAATGGGAACATGTGAACGCAACGGCGTAGTAGGGTATTGGAGTCTTATACTGGTGTAAGCCTGTCTAGCGAGTCTTGGCAATTGATGAAAAAGTTGTTGTTACTATTTGTGTGTTATTGATTATCACAATTTTACGAATTGTTATCTCATATGCTTTAATTAGAAGTAGGGCTTTGATGTGTTGGTTTTAGTAATAAAAATATATTTTGCTAGTTTTAAAAACCTAAATCTTTAACCAATAAAAAAGAGAAGTTTTTACTAAAACTTTACTCATGTGTTAAAAGTAGTTTAATAAAAACACTTAAATTAAACCTAAACTAGACACCTAGTAATACTCAAGACTGTCTAAAACTAAACTACTGACAGGAAAGTGACCCTATCGACTCTAGTATAGCTAAAGTAACTTCGGATATTGAACCCATGAGCCTCTAATAGAAACCCTAATCTAGACTTGAAAACTTATCTAAAACTAAAATTAAGTGATTTGTTATTTAAAAGGGGGGTTTTGCTGAAAACTAAATTGCATTAAAATAAAGATTAACTAAAATAAACTGAACTGAACTAAAGACGCGAACTGAGCTGAACTGAATTCAAATGGTTGGAAAGTTACCACCTAGGTTTGAATCCTACTCATAACTAATAAACTTCTATGGTTTTGGAACTGACTTGGAACCGGAATCTAAAAATACTAAACCAAGAGGTAAACTAGATACCCTCGACCCTTCTCAAGGAAAAACCCTAAGGATAAATAGAGTTGTTAAAGTATCGATTGAAGTACAAACCCTCACTGGTTATCTAACTCTTATGATAAAGTACCCGCTAGACAATCTACCACATAGCGTGAAAGCCTCAATACACTAGGTGCAAGGGGTAATTATTGAAAACTAGACCTGACTCAATATGCAAGAATTGAAAGTCAAACTAGGCAGATCTTTTCACAATGCCTCTAATCCTAGAAATTTAACAACCTAGACGCACCGACAATCCCTTACCTCATCAAATATCACTTCAATGGTAAACTCGCGACAATTGACCATAAACTAGTTGCTAACACAAAATCTGCAACCTTACAAGCACTCATACATGAAAGACATTCACAAGAACATAAGTGCAGTAAATAAATGACGATTAAATAAAACTAGATACGCATATACAACAGATCTGAAGTAATCAAAATCTTTACTTCAACATAAATTCAATAGCCAGAATTCCAAAACCCATAAAAACATTCATTCAATCATGAGTATTCATCAAAAACCTAGGTAGTAATAAAAGTCTAGCCAACAAACATATTCAAAACAGGAATAAAAACAATTCTAACTTCATGAGACGTGGTTTGAAACTCAAAAGAACAAAGGAACAAAGAACTCGAATGATTAAACCCCGAAACTGTCGATCCAAATGCTCAAAATCTTGACCCTTTGCCGTTCTTTCACCTCCTAGTGCTCCAGAGTAGCGCTCTCTTGTCAAAAGTGATGATAGATGTGAAGTATGGCCATCCTAGGGTTTTTACTTTCGAATTTGGGCCAAAAACCAACTTTTCACGATTTTCCACACGTCGCGCTACGTGAAGGGAATTCCCTACCCCGCGGTCACGTAGCGTGACGAGGCTTAAGCTCCCATTTTTTTCATTTTTCGGCTTCCTGATCAATTGCGACTCGTCCAGAGGCTCGTTTTTTCTCGTTTAAGCTCCATTTTACTTCCTTTCTTTCCCGGACTCCTATGCAACACAAAATAATAAATAGAATACCAAAATACCACAAAAACGACACAAACTAACTTGAAAAAAAATATAAACTATAAACCGAAAACATATGTATTTTGCAATACATCATTTATCTAGTTTTAAATTTATAGGAAACGGTAAGGGCTCGATTAACTAAAACCTTCACAATAGGCAAGTGTACCTATCGTGTAGAGTATAGTATTTTATGCAAGTACCGAGTATCGAACCCAAAGACACGACTTTTATTACCCAAGTTTAAGTTAATAAAGAAAAGTTTTAAAAGTGGGAAAAACGTAAGTAGCCTAGAAAGTGATCAATATCCAAACAAAAGTGTTCCTTCGGGATCCGATTTCACTTCGTATGCATTAATAGTAAATAATTAGTTAAGTTGTGTGTTTTAGAAACCATCTCTTCCACCATGATTTTTAAACGATTTATGCTCTTGAGGTTATTTTAAAGGTCTCCCATCCCGGTAAGCTCACTTCTCAACCATGAAAGATTTATTACCCAGAAATGCGACGTCTCACCCATGAGAAATGCATCACTCAAAGTTGCAATATAGACATTCAACTACCTGTTTCTTCAATGAATGACTTAGTAAAAGCCGTAGCAATTAGCAAGTCACTACTTGACAAGGCAAGGGCCCCGTCTCCTTCCAAGTTCGTTCATCCCTTACTTGAATTAATTAATTTGTCAAAAAGTGATTGATCTATTATGAATTGTGTTATAAGACCCTACCCGATAAACGGGTAATTATATGATAATTTACATGATAATAAACTTAGTTTGGAAGTTTAGGTTCAAAACATTACATACATAATAAGATTCCCAAACATTTAGTACATATGTATCATGGTTCAAAACACCCGTAAGATGTATTTAAAATCCAAAGCGATAAAGATAACGCCTTCCAAAAGCCAAGTTTATAAATGTTTTTGTTCAAAAGTAGCGGAAGCGGACGAGTCTTGAACGTTCGGTTCTTGATTCTAGCCTTGATCATCTTCCATTATGAGTACCTGATTTTCTGGGAGTTAAACACGATCAAATAACCCATTAAACGTTAATGGAATCGATTAGAATTGAAAATAATTTAAAAAAAAAACAACATTTTTACATAAACCAGCGTAAATACAGTGGCCCAACAGCGTATTTTTGCACCATAAAGCGAGGGCACCAGCGTAAAAGTGTTTCAGTACCACCGTAAATACGGTGCTCTACCGTATTTACGCCTGCTGACGATTTTACATGGTTTTAGGCGAATTTTTATGGGTTCTTTTGGGCATTCATACACTTTTGGAGACTAGGAAAGATTTTGAAGATAAATACCAAGTGACAAGATCATTATCATCATAATCATGAAATTTTGTGATTCCCAAGTTTAAATTCGTGAGTTACACATGCCTAATCAAGCCTCGACTTGACTAAGTGATTATTTATCCATGCCATTCCGCCGTTGTAGCGATGCCTAGTGTCCATTGCCACTTGTGCCACTTCTCTTGGTCTTACTCGTGCGGCCCATATGACTCGTGACATGGTTTTTATTCAAGATTTTATACCTCTTGGTGATGTGTGAAATGTGTAGTAAATAAATCGGTCAAGTTTTAAAAATGGAAAAACCTACAAAACCACACACTAACGGCAAGTATACCGGTCGCAGTGTAGCAGAGCAAGTAAGTCCGGAATATCGAACCGTGGACACAATATAGCGACTCTCGATACTAAACCTCTGTCGACTCCTAGCCTAATAATTTGGATTTTTGATAATTAATTTTAAACTAAATGCAAATAAAATAAAAGCAATTAAAATAAATAACACAGAGACGAAAACAGGAAGCTAAGAACACTAGATCGAACTCAGATAATATGGAAGGCAACTACCTAGGTCTAGAATCCTACCCGCAGACTCACAACTCTCGGAATCGAATAATGGATTGGCTACCAGGTTTTCTAAAGATATGCCCGACCCAGGAAACCCCTAAAGCATGCTAGATCACCTCCCGGTCTCACTAACACCTCTCAGAAAATCCTAAGGGACGTGTAAATCACCGGTTACTAGTTCGGATCACCTCCCGGTCTCACCTCACTAGGGAATGCTAAGGTACTCGAAAGACTCGCTCACCTCCCGGTCTCGCTAGTCACAACACATCCACAAATGCGAAGGAGTAATCTAATTGGCTAGGAAATAATTCGGAATTACAAGAATCTAAAGACACACTAGGCAAGGATCACCTCCCGGTCTCACCTCTACCCGATACCTAAAGATCTAGACAACCCGACACCCTATCACCTCCCGGTCTCAAGGAATGGCAGAATACCTAAGTCCTCTAAACTCTCAAATCAAGTTCCTATGGAATTAGACGTCAAAAACCATAAACTAGTTACAAGCACAAAGCAGGCAACCTAACATGCATCTATAACTGAAAGACATTCAACAAGACACAAGTGGAACTATCAAAGATCATAAATTAGACTTAAATACGCATACGCATCATAACCAAACACAATTAAATCTTTACCAAAACATAAGCCAATTATATAATTAAACGAATCCGAAAGTCATAAAAGTGCTAAGTATTCATCAACACGACCTAGGTAGCCTAAATGTTTAGCTACTCATCAACATGGAAAAAGATAAAAACATAGGTTCAAAATAACACAAAGTCATGGTCTTAATATTCATAAACACGGAGTAAATAAATATAAAAACTATAACGTTTAGTGATCAAACCCGGGCCTTCAATCTTGAACCAAGCCTTCCTCTCTATTTCTTTAGCTGCTGTAATCGAGACCTCTTCAATGGCGGCTGCTTGTCAATCTCCCAAACGAAAATAATACCATATCCTTATATTCTGCTGCGCCGCTGTTCCTCCGATGATAAATATGTCACCAATATTGTTTCAATTTGGGCTTTTGGGCCACGTGACCATAAGTCACGTTTCATTCTTTTTTTTTATAATTATATTATTATTATTATTATTATTTCGTGCTTTAGACTCGGGTGTTGACGAGGTAGGGCCCAGTTTAACCAGGCTGGCCCATACCTACAACACGTCATGTGGCCCAATGGGTAAGGCCCAACGGCCACACGTAACCCGGCAGTGATTAATAACGAACATCTTCTAGAAGGAAGTGGAGGGTAAAGCATAACTGCCAACCCGATAAATATGAATATAAGCGATATGGCTTATCTCCAAGAAAAGTGGAACAGCCAAAGAGAAGAAGGCGGTTAAACATCATAAGAGGTGAAGGACTCCTCTATTATAAATAGGGACGCAGGTAAAACTTATAATTCATTCACAAATACTCCATACTCTTACAATTGCTTAAAAGCCATACTTATTCTCACGCCGGAGGGTGGTCACAGGATAACCCCCAATCCTGTGACGAGTCCTAACGGTGTTCTGTTTTGTAGCTAAACAGGTCCCGTTCAATCAGGTCAGAAGAAGTCCTTTGTCCTATCCAGAAGACCAGTTCCCCTCAGGTACTTGTTTCTTCATTGGCGCCATCCATGGGACGGAAACTAGGCAAAGGATCATTCTTTTTCACCTGACAGGATGGCATCTCAGTCGAATCCTCAGTTCACAGCACAAACCAACATGTTCCAAAACCCACCGGTAACTACTGAAGAAGAAGATCACATCTCTGAGGAATCGGTGGACGAAGAAATAGAGATGGAGCCTCCGGGTTTCCCTCCTAGAGAGCAACCTAACGGAAACACGGCAGGCCAAGGAAGACCTTCAGGGGATCCGACGGCAAGGTTAAACCCTACCGCGCCACCTTTCCCGTCACCAATCCCTACGGCGACTTATACTAGCCCCATTGTGCACACCACGATGGGCGGGAGGTCACGTCCTCCCACGTCCTCCATGCCTTGGATGATGGCCGCGGCTACACTCCCGTTGTTCTCGGCGGCCATGACAGCGTCGATGATGTCATCGCCAATGGCGACTATCATGAATCCGGCATATGCACCCTACACTCCCGTGACGCCGGGAAACCAACCATATATGCCATATTACCCCATGCACCCCTACGGCTACATGTACCAACCAACAGGCGCTAGTCCATACTCTTACCCTTATCCGTATATGTACCCTCCAGTGGCGCCCATGACGGGATGGGGAGGACCGGCCCCATCAGCTACTCAGGCCCCGGGGACTCGCCTGGATGAGGTTCGAACCAGGCTCACTTATGATGCAACGCCCGCGGACCCGTTGGCACTCCCGGCAGAAGTCGGTCAGACACGGCAGCCCGCGAGCAGCCAACACCCGGTACGACCTGTTCAGTTGGAAAGACGGGAAGAAAGGCATGACAGAGAAAATCCCGGTGATGAAGAAGAAGACGATCTCACTAAACCATACCGTCCACCGGCTATGGTCACTTATTCAAAGCTGGCACCAAGAATCGCCAATGCACCACTCCCGAAGAATCTGAAGCTGTCCTCTACTGTGGGAAAATACGATGGGACAGGGGATCCGGATGACCATCTGAGTATCTTTGAAGCGGCCGGACGTTCTAAGGATTGGCCTATGCAAGTGTTTTGTCATATGTTTATACAAACTTTGGCCGGGGCGGCCAGAGTTTGGTGGGACAGTCTGCCGCCCGGATCCATTGCGAATTGGAGAGAAATCGTGCAGGGATTCTCCCAGCAATTCAGTCAGCAGAAGAGACATACGAAATACAGAGATGAAGTCATGCATATCCGGCAACGTGATAATGAAACGGTAGAAAGCTTCATCGTAAGGTTCAATAGAGAGAGATTACAGATCTCGGGCCTCACCGAAGAATTGGCATGCACGGCATTCACCATGGGAGTAAACGACGACGGCCTGTTAAGAAAATTACACGGCCCGAAAGGGTACCCCCAGACTATGGATGAAATGATGACCATAGCAAAAGCATATGTGAAACAAGAAAAATCCATAGCCATGAACCATGCAGTACGAAAGAAGCAAGAAGCTGCTAAAGTTTCTGATTCTCATGACAACAAGGATCACCGGGGTGGTCGAAACCGAGGAAGAACCGAGTCATCTAGCCAGCCTTACTCCAGGAATGACAGGAAAGATGATAGGCGGGATGATCGTCGGAGATCCGACAGGCCCCGCGACACCTTCACAGGTAAAGGGGAAAGCCAATCAAGGTCTAGGCAGGAATACCCTGATCTGACAAAAACGCCGTCCCAAATTCTGGAGTCTGAAGATCTGAGGCTCAATGCCCCGAAGCCAATCAAAGACTCACCGTCACAGGACAAGTCCAAGTACTGCTCCTACCATAAAGGTGCCGGGCACGATACAGACGATTGCTTCCAATTGAGAAGGCAGATTGAGTACTTCGTTAAATCTGGGAAGTTAGCTCACCTACTGAAGGATGTAAAGCCAGGACCCTCGTCCGGAGGTGGTGACAAGGCCTTAGGGAAAAAACCCTGGGAAATCAATATGGTCCGAGTAGAATCCAGGTTCAGCAAGAAACGGACGTTTGAACGCTTCGAGCCGTGGATGGAAGCGGTCATGACAGTACCGCCGCATTACAAGGTGTTAAGTATGGAAGCCCTGGTAATTTGTGCCGCCGTCGGCGACTACAGCATGAGAAGAATACTCGTAGACACTGGAAGTTATGAAGATTTAATCTACGAGCCCTGTTTTCGAAGGATGCGGCCCGAGGACCAGAAAATGTTAGAGCCAGCTCGCGGCCCGGTAAGAGGATTCACAGGTGAAAGCGTGGAGCCCTTGGGACAGCTCACGTTCCCGGTTACCATAGGGGACGGCCGCAGAGAAAGAACTATACTTGTTACCTTCCTGGTGATTCCAGCAAATTCGCAGTACAACATGATCATCGGCCGCTACACATTGGGCCGAATAGACGCTTTGGTCTCAACGGCTAGAGGGTTTCTGATGTTCCCGACCCCCCAAGGGGTAGCAACCGTATGGGGCGACAAAGTTTGCTCAGCAGTCGAGCAGAAGCCATGCCATCAAGCCCCCTCAGGGCTCAGGGGTCCAGAAAGATGGGTGCTGAACGCTGAACACCCAGAACAAACAGTGTTGATTGGTGACACCTTGTCACCATCGGCCGCGGAGAGACTGAAGCAAGTGTTGAAGAGAAACCTGGACGTTTTTGCATTCAAGCATGCAGATATGACAGGAATCTCCAGATCAAAGGCAGAACACAAACTGTCCACCTTCCCGTCAGTCAAGCCAATAGCACAGAAAAGAAGAAGCATGGCTCCGGACAGAAGAGCCGCGGTGGTTCAAGAGGTAAAAAAGTTAGAAGAGGCAGGCATCTTGCGGAAAACCAAATATCACACCTGGGTGGCAAACCCAGTGATGGTGCGGAAACATGATGGAACATGGCGCATGTGCGTCGATTATAAAGACCTCAATAAGGCTTGCCCGAAAGATGCATATCCGCTGCCCGAGATTGACCTCAAGGTTGACTCCCTCTCGCCATTTAAATTCAAATGTTTCTTGGACGCGTATAAAGGTTACCACCAAATCAAGATGGCCCGGGAAGACGAGGACAAAACAGCTTTTCATACTGACGCGGGCATCTACTGTTACACTAAGATGCCCTTCGGGTTGAAAAATGCTGGCGCAACATACCAGAGGTTGATGGATCAAGCGTTTGACAGCCAGATCGGAAGGAATCTGGAAGTTTATGTCGACGACCTAGTCATCAAAAGCAGCAACGAGAGTAATATGATCGCAGACATCGAAGAAACTTTCAAAAAGCTCCGCGAGTACAACATTAAACTGAATCCAGGAAAGTGTTCGTTTGGAGTTGAAGAGGGAAAGTTCCTGGGAGTAGTAGTCACTAAGGATGGCTTCCGGGTTAACCCAGAAAAGGTGTCAGCAATTGTCAACATGCCATCACCTAAAACACTGAAAGAAGCACAGACCTTGAACGGACGACTGGCAGCCATAAATCGCTTCTTAGCGCGGCACGCAGAGCGATCCTTGCCGTTCATATCTACATTGAAAGACTGCCTCAACAAGAATAAGTTCAAATGGACGGCCGAGGCAGAGAAAGCATTCCAAAAGATGAAGACATTCGTGAGCAACCTACCCACACTCACGGCCCCCAAAGAAGGTGAGTTGCTGAAGATGTATCTGGCCGCAGGCGTTCAAGCGGTCAGTGCCGTTCTCCTGGTAGAAAGAAACGGGGTCCAAACCCCCATTTATTACATTAGTCGGGTACTCGCGGATCCGGAAACCAGGTACTCGATGTTGGAAAAATTGGTCCTGGCCCTGGTTCACGCATCCCGACGGCTGCGCCGCTACTTCCAGGCACACAAGGTCGAAGTGTTAACCAATTTTCAAATAGCACAAGTAATAAACAGACCGGAAGTATCAGGAAGACTCGCCAAATGGGCAATTGAATTGGGGGCGCTGGATGTAGTCTTTAAAAAACGAACCGCGGTGAAGGGGCAAGTCATCGCTGACTTCATAACGGAAATCCCTGTGGGACAGGAGATACCGGAAATAAGCAGTGAACCGTCCCAGGAATCGGATGAGCCAGCATGGCAACTGTATACGGACGGCTCATCAAACAGCAAGGGAGCGGGAGCCGGCCTCTTACTGGTCAGTCCAGACGGGGCCAGATTCCTGTATGCCCTACGGTTCAAATTTGAGTGTTCCAATAACCAGTCCGAATACGAAGCACTCCTGGCAGGGATGAGGATGGCTCTATCGCTCGGGGCAAAGAAGGTAGATGCCCACGTTGACTCTCTCTTGGTGAATAACCAAGTTAATGAATCGTATGAAGTCCGGGACGACACATTGTCCAAATACTTAGAGAAAACAAAAGCTCTGATGTCAAAGTTCCAGAAGATAACATTGATACATGTCCGGCGGCACCGGAATGACATAGCGGACGCCCTCAGCAAGTTGGCATCGTCAGGTACTAAGGAAGACGTCCACATCGAGACACTCAATCACCCATCTACCCAGGAGGCAACAGTGCATAGTGTACACGCAGCGGAAGTCTGTTGGATGACACCGATACAGCAATATCTGGAACACGGCATACTGCCTGATAGCAAGGGGGAAGCCCTTAAAATCCGCACCAAAGCCGTACAATATGAAATGCAAAACGGTGTCTTATACAGGAAGTCCTACCTGGGCCCATCTTTGCGGTGTGTGTCCCCATCAGAAGCAAAGTTCCTGGTTGAAGAGATCCACGCGGGCATCTGCGGCATACATGCCGGACCAAGGGCAGTGGTAGCCAAGATAACAAATGCAGGATACTACTGGCCGGGTATGCATAACATGGCAGTGGAAGTACTACAGAAGTGCATCAGTTGTCAGAGGTACGCCCCACATACTTTCCGACCTAAAAATGATTTGATTCCAGTGACGGCGGCCTGGCCGTTTCAAAGGTGGGGGATAGACTTAGTGGGACCATTCCCCCCGGCACCGGGAAAGCTAAGGTACTTGGTGGTTGCTATTGACTACTTCACAAAATGGGTCGAAGCAAAGCCATTATTCAAGATCGAAGCAGTAAACATCAAGAAGTTCCTATGGGAGCACATCGTGTGCAGGTTTGGGGTCCCATTATACTTAGTCAGCGACAACGGGACCCAATTCGCAGATAGGTCACTGCAAGAATGGTGCAAAGAGCTCCAGATCCAGCAAGTTTTCACATCCGTTGCCCACCCGCAAGGAAACGGGCAGGTGGAGAGGGCGAATAGAAGTATACTTGATGGGATCAAGAGGAGACTGGACGCCGAAGGCAAGTCCTGGGTTGACCAATTGCCACACGTCCTGTGGGCTCACCGGACCATGCCGAAAACAAGTACTGGTGAAACACCGTTTAGTTTAACATACGGGTCAGAAGCAATGATACCAGTAGAAGCCATGGTCCCGTCACAACGAAGGAGCAACGGCGGCGAAGACAACGAGCAGATGCTACGTGAGAACCTCGAACGGCTTGAAGAACGCCGCGATACGGCCTGCATCAATGAATCCAGATACAAGAGATTGTTGGAAAAATACTACAACAAGCGGGTGCTTGAAAAATCCTTCAAGGTTGGAGAACTGGTAATGCGGGACAACGAAGCAAGCAGATCCCAACCCCAGGGCAAGTTGGGTCCAAACTGGGAGGGGCCGTATGAAATAGCAGAAGTGCTGGGAAAAGGGGCTTACTCCTTGAAACAACTCACAGGGGAACCCATCCCGCGCACTTGGAACGCAGCCCAGCTCAAAAAATGTTACGTTTAGTTCAAGCTAAAAACATTTGCTCTCCAGTACATTTAGTGTTCACTGTGTCATAGTCGGCCTGTTGGTCCTCACAGTCTATTTGTATTTTTCGTTTTTTTTAGTACATTTAGCGTTAACTGTGTAATAGTCGACCTGTTGGTCCTCACAGCCTATTTGTATTTTTTAATAAGACGCCTATCACGGCCACTTTTTCATTAGCAAACGGTTGCATTAATTAACATATCAAGGGGACTGACACTACAAAAAACGAAACTCCCCTACGGTAGGTGGCCGGACTAAAATCCTTGGCCATGACATAAACAGCCTACCACCAAAAGCGCTATACAAAAACAAGCAAACAAAAAGCCACATACGGCTAAATTGCTACCATCTAGACCGGCCCATTTCACATACGGCCGTCCAGCATAGCTACTACCTCTGCAGGGGTATGTAGCAGATCACCATCTGGAGCATAATCAGGAAGTATTAAGTATTGATTAAAATGCAAGACAACACCTCCCTCATCAGGGTTCTCCGGGAAGGCTTCCGCCACCAACGGAGCTTCACCAACATCTGGCACGTCTGGAACAGGGTGCTCAACATCCATAACTTCCAGATCGTCATCAGGACCTGGTGCAAGTTCAGGAGAGTTAACTAAGGGAACCGGAGCGTTGAACAAACTCCTTGGGCCTCTGGAGTAAGTCAATCCATACTTGTTTGGAGGAACGAAGTCAGCAGTTCTGGCATTGTACTCCTCCATAGCTGCACGTTTCTCATCCATCTCGTTGGCCCACCTTCTGAGCATGTTAAGACCTTCAGCAGCATCTAGCTCACGAAGGAGCTCAGTCAGGGAGACTTGGTTGGAAGCCATAAATAGATACAGTAAATGTATACCTTTCTTGGAAAAAAAAATTTCGAGTGCAACATTTGATAAGAAACCTGACTTATATACATGGGTCCAGAAGATCAAAGGTCAGTATCAGTAAATATCGTTATTAATTCTCTGCCACACGCCGTCAAATCTATGACACATGGCAGTCGTAGCGTCATTATGACGTCACGCAATGATGACTCTTAATTAATAGACGTCTAATGATGGCTGTCCAATCAGCATTAATGAAGCACACAGACCAGCTGGAAAACACCAAGAGAAACCAAAAGTTTTTTCATTAATACGATTACATAGTCCTAATCACACCTAATCACACGTTCACCTTACTAGACTGGGGGGACATGACGAGGTAGGGCCCAGTTTAACCAGGCTGGCCCATACCTACAACACGTCATGTGGCCCAATGGGTAAGGCCCAACGGCCACACGTAACCCGGCAGTGATTAATAACGAACATCTTCTAGAAGGAAGTGGAGGGTAAAGCATAACTGCCAACCCGATAAATATGAATATAAGCGATATGGCTTATCTCCAAGAAAAGTGGAACAGCCAAAGAGAAGAAGGCGGTTAAACATCATAAGAGGTGAAGGACTCCTCTATTATAAATAGGGACGCAGGTAAAACTTATAATTCATTCACAAATACTCCATACTCTTACAATCGCTTAAAAGCCATACTTATTCTCACGCCGGAGGGTGGTCACAGGATAACCCCCAATCCTGTGACGAGTCCTAACGGTGTTCTGTTTTGTAGCTAAACAGGTCCCGTTCAATCAGGTCAGAAGAAGTCCTTTGTCCTATCCAGAAGACCAGTTCCCCTCAGGTACTTGTTTCTTCAGGTGTTCTTGACTCGATCAAAGTTTCCCGTTTACGCTTCAACGTCCATGAACACCTACAAAATATAAAATAAACAAATACTAAAAATGACTCAAAACTAATAAAAATCTAATGAAACGCTAAAATAAATAAAAAAGACAAATACAAGCCTAAAACTAATAAAACATTAATAAAAAGACCAGAAAATGACTACAAAATACATAGGAAATTAGATGTGTTTTGCAACACATCACTTGGGAATCACAGTGGTATTTCAATTTATATGACAATGATATAATTTTCAAAATGTACATATATGTATAAAGTCATAGTTATGACTTACCTCATTCGGGTCCTTTTTGCTTCAAATCCTTACCCGAGTGGCTTCCCAAAGACTCAAGCTTTACACCTAGGATTGAGTATTACACACATACGTTTAGGCACTTGCTCATAGGCGCACTTTCACATATTCATACAAGTTTCATCATAAGAATATAGCCTCAAATGAAATCGAGTTTCATTGAAGTTTTTCATCAAACACTTGGTAGGCGTTGTTTTACCAAAGTTAATTATATGGCCTAAAGACCACTTTAATCCATTTCCATCTAAATTTTAACACTATTAGCATACAATTGAATACCCCAATCCAAATTCTTAGTCATAGACATATCAATATTCAATATTTTCATGCCACTTGAGGTGATTTCTACCAAGTCTTAAGAAACCCAAACATGTCCTACAACATGGATTCTTATGCATCATTTATCATACAAGAATTTTACTAAGCACACATAATTTAACACTTATTGAGACCCTCTAATACTAAAGTAACATCAATAAGCCCTAAATTTCATGTTTTGAAGCAAACCTAATTATCACCCATTTCAAGCTTTGATAAATATCACCAATTCAAGACAAATAAAGCTTACCAAAGTGATTGGTATGCCTTGATGGTTCATTTTAGAGCAAATGCACTAAAATCCCCTTTGATTTGGGCTTGATCTAGGCTTGATTCATGAGTTGTTGATAGGTGTGTGTGTTTAGTGTGTGTTGGAGGTGAGATGATTAATATCCAGGAGCTTTGATCATCTATCCTCTTTTTTTTTATGTATAATAATATTTACATTAGGTACTTGGTAAGATTGGACCCTCTAGTTGCATAACTTATGTTTGTATTATTATGGCACTAAGCAAGCTAGTATTACGTGATTATTTAGGCCAAGATATTAACGAATTTAACTTAGTCACTAGGCCAAGATGGAAATACTAATATTTCCTCGTCATGTGTTCGGTTAGTAAATCTCCTATTATTCGCTTTAACAAGATTATGATAAATAAAAGATTTTGGGGCGTTACATGTGTGGCAATATAATAATAAAAGTAAATAAAGACCGTTTACTTCTAACGCTGGTTCACCAATCCTTGGTTCGCGCCAAGGTTAACACATAGACCATGTAACCAAGTCGCTAAACCAAAGCTTGGCTTGTCACCAAGCCCAAGTATAAATACGTACCAACCTTGAATGAAGTTTGATAGACGAGGATCGACCACAAAATGTATGTGTTTCCACTCCACAAATGGGCTAATCGTTACACGCGGAGTTAATGGTTAGCTTATAAGTGTGCGGTTTTTTACACGCCACGGGTACACTCATAAGTTCCTCCACTTTCAATTAAGAACACCCACAAGATCAACTACTAAGTTGACTCATTAATCATTTCATCAAACAAAGGAGTAGAAGGATTTATCAAGAATATTAAACACTATTTTAACTAAAAATAAACTATATAAATCATACCAAGTTCATCATCACCCTAGCAACACCCTAGAAAGCTAGCCAAGAATTGGCTTTGCAATAAGCTCACAAAGGTTGATTTTACAAGAAATCACTGAGAGGTTGGATAGAGATTTCTATGGGTGTTTGGGGACTTCTAGGATTTCTCCCTCGAATGTAGGCTACAAGGAATGTTTATGGAGTGATCTCAAGCTCCAAAGGTCACTCAAAAACCTTAGAAGGATGATTTGGGGGCTAGAGAGCCCCCTTGGTGAGAGAAAAGAAGTGTTTATATAAGAAGTGTGGGATAGAATGGATAGAAAGGGATGGCAAAATGAGAAGTGGAAGCCTCTATTTATCAACAGTCTGGCAAGCCGTGCACATGTATGTGCACACCCGTGTAAAACATCTAGGAGTAGTCTGTAGTCCTTTCTTGCAGACGGTGTCGAGGCAGCTGAGGTGCACGCCTGTGCATGGCTACATGGCATAACTACTTGTCAGTCTTGGTCGAGTTAGGAACCTTCGGTGATGTTTTGGCTGGTGCGCGATCGTGCAACATCTGATGTTGCTCTTAAAGTCTTCAATTCTTCATTTTTGTGTTGTTTTTCTCCCATTTTCTCTTATTGACTCAAAAAACCTGCAATTATCAAATAAGAAAGATTTAGACATGATATACTATGATAAAAGCATGATTTTGGTACAAAAAGGGTAGTAAATGCACATGCAAAACATGTGTAAATATTGGCACATCAGACTTGCTCAATGCTTACTTTTTAGCATGCATGATTGATAAGAAGAAAACTGATGCTTGATAAGAAGTCACTGCATGGATCGGAAGGGTACCCTACTCAATAAATCCTAAATCTTAGAGACTTTAGTTAACCATCGATGTTGTTTTGATGTTTTGACTTTAAAAACTTGATGTTTTATGAAATATATGTACTTGATATTTTCCGCTGCTTATTGTTATGAATGGATTAAGAACTATATTTTATTGGAACGTGCCAACTGGTGAGGAATATGGATTCAGGGTCTTACAATAGTTTAGAGAAAACTTATTTTTTAAAGGTGGTGTCGTAACTTACTAAAACTACCAATACAACTCGTAGTCCTAGTGCTAGTGATAGTGATGGTAGTAATGGTTTAGAAAGTACGTTAATATATATATCTATATAATTAAAACGATTGAGGTGGGGACACATATTACTTGGTGAGGGATCCCAATCTTGAATTCCCGCAAAAAAAATTAGCTTATGAATAACCCAATATTTATATATTTATTTATAATCTTTATATTTATCTTTATTATTACTTTAATATATAATAAATAAAAATCTTATGATTATCTCAATTTTTCCTCTTGAAATAATATTATTAAAATCTAATTTCACGTTTATCTCTTATTTATTTAATATTTATTTTCTTAATTAATTCCTTTTTATATTTATCGCTTATTATAAACCATTTAATATTTTATTAATCCAACCTCATGTATATTAAATTTTCAAACCTAATAATAAATTAAAAAAAACGAAAAAAAATGTTATAAACCGTGTGATACACAAGTTTCTAATGCATTTTTTACACTAAATGAAATTTTAAATGGGAATTGTTATTTTCATCCATAGCAAAATAGGTTAAAACCAGTCGTTTCTAAACCGCCTGAATCACACCTTCCCTATATGTATATATATATATATATATATATATATGGTTGGGTTAAAATGAGAACTTCATTGAGTTGTGAGAAGTAGAGAACTATTGTGGACCATTGATCATGATGATCTAATGGTTGAGATCAAAAGATGGAACTTTTTGTCTTTGACATGTTTAATATGTATTTTTTAATATTATAAATTACATTAAGGGGTATTAAGGTAAAAAACTATGAGAGAGAAAAAATTAATATAATATCATCTTAATTTTTTATTCCATTATTTAAAAAATCATATTTTTTTATCTTTAAGTTATTTTTTATTCATTTATTTTTTTTAAAACAAAAGAATAACACATTCAAAAATCAAAAAAATATGTGCCTCCATTTTTTCAGTAAACCCATGTATAAAAAATCTTTACACCTGTGTAAAAATTCAAAATTCGTAATTTTTACATCTGCTATTCTGTTATCTGTCTTCTCGAGTTTTACACTTTTGTCAAATTTACGTTGGTGTAAAACACCACAAAAACGTCGTAAAAAAAACTTGAACACGCGAACTTGCTCCCCAAAATGTTGATCATCATCGACCTGTCTTCGTGTCCACCCTACCAAATTTAATAAAACCACGAACTCAAAAAACTTGAAGATCGTCATCATTCGCCTCTCTTCGTTGACCCGCGCTACGCCCACCCAAAAAACACACAATTCCGTTACCTGCATTCGCATTACATCAAAAACATCCATTACCATCAAAAAGACCAAATTTCATCAAGCATATATTTAACTAACAAAAATCAAACCTAAAAATGTATAAAAAGTAACAACCAGTTTTTTCCAAACATGTAATACGGATTACGCCGGTGTAAATAACCAACAAAAAACTCAAATTTCATCAAGCATATATTTAACCAGCAAAAATCAAACCTAAATATGTATAAAAAAAACAACCAGTTTTTTCCAAACATGTAATACGTATTACACCGGTGTAAATAACCAACAAAAAACTTCATTATTAAAAATATTCATTTTTTTAAACTTTATTTTATTTTTTTTAATTGATTTACTTTTTTAAAACAAAAAAAATCAAAATGTACCAACCATCCATAATTTTTGTATGATTTACACTGATATAATTTACATCAGTGTAAATCTACCATACACAAACTTCTACAAAAATACACTAGTGTAAAAAACAAACTAGAAAGATGATAGTGTGCTTTACATTCATATTTACATTGGTGTAAACTGGTGTTTAAACCAATGTTTTCTTACATCAAACATCTATACATTCATATTCATAGCATCATCTCCTCACAAAACCTAAATTT
This sequence comes from Ambrosia artemisiifolia, assembly GCA_032199755.1. Classification (NCBI taxonomy): domain Eukaryota; kingdom Viridiplantae; phylum Streptophyta; class Magnoliopsida; order Asterales; family Asteraceae; genus Ambrosia; species Ambrosia artemisiifolia. The sequence goes on from CM063514.1 coordinate 2,296,788, forward strand.
TCAACATAAAAGCCTATCTTTTCACAAATAATATCATTATTAATAATAACAAGTAATTTTATCCACATTGCAAATGGATATATACCTGGAACCTATGGTAAACACTGTGAACCTAACGGGTATGAGTAAGTACTCAACGGATATGAAACAGAGTATGAGACACAATTGTACAATCAGGATTGAGACTGAGCTTGCCAAAACCCCATGCCATACCTGGCCGATTACCATCCTATGCACACAACTGACGAGACACGAATTCTATGATTAGATTTTGTTCTAAGACTTCAAGGGCTACATAATCTTTATTTCAATGTAGGGATTTTAAAATTTTAGTGATTCTATTCGATATAAGTGACTGGTTTAAGTAAAATGTCTTTCCATCCTAAGACCTCTTTAAACTACAAAGGAGAAGGGGGTGAAAAATTAGCACCAAAATCTGAAAACAAGAAAGCACACCTTCTCACTAAAGTTTTAATTTGGTATCTCTCTAAGCATGAAATACTTCAACATTTTGTGTTGTTGATAAAAACCCAACCACAGATGCACTATTCATAAATAGTAATAATAATAATAATAATACCTGATCGGAAAAGCCACCGGAAAAACCATCGGAAAAAGCCATCGGAAAACCCACCTTCACTATCGAACCTCTTCCCCCTCCCCCTCTCCTCCCCCTGTCGTCATCATCGGACCACCATCATCCAACCATCTTCAGCTTCGAACCTTCGAACCGCCACCACCTTCTCCCACCAAACAGATCCGTCCAAAAGACCACCTTTGAACCACCTCTGTATCCATCGGAAAAGACCACCTTCAACCCACCACCACCCCTCATCGAACCACCACCAAAAACCACCACCACCCCTCAACACCACAGTCCCTCCACCACCAAACAGATCCGTCCTCCACCACCAAAACAGATCCGTCCACCCAAAAACCACCCCCCCTTCGACCACCAAAACAGATCCGCCCACCACCCACCTTCGAACCATCGTCTGTACCATCGAAAAACCTGCACCACGTTTCTTCTTTAGAGAGAGAGGGAGGGAGGGAGAGAGAGAGAGAGAGAAGTTGTAACACCCCAAAAATAAGTTTTGCTTAATTATGCCATTTGGCATGATTAACAAATACCAAAACGAATTAATTGTAAGAGCGAGCACTTTATCAGCAAATAAATGGGGACTTGTGTTATAATAGGAATGTTACCCCGTTAGTTTTTATTATCTAAATTGACCTAAAACCCGATACAAGAGACTATCCTAGTTAGTCATTTGATTTAATAAAACATGGAAATTAGAACTTGAGGGACTAAATGTGTCAAGTGGCCAAAGTTGTATTTTGGTTAAAAAAAAAAGAAAGAAAGGAAGATCGATGTCCAGGAGGTGTTCTTCACACCTAAAACACACACACAACACCTAGTTCATCCTTCTAGTGCAATTCAAGCCAAAATCATAATGTTAATCAAGTGCATGAGTGAGATTTTGGCCATCTACACTCTCCTAAACCCTAAGGTATCACTTATTTCCTTTGATTTCATGAAAAACTCATGATTTAGGAAGATGAGGATTTTAGGGTAATTTATAAAAACGTGAATTGATGGTGGCTATGGGTTTCTATATGTTTGTAGACATCAAAGAAACTATAAAACATGATAAAAAGTTATGTATTGTATGATTCATGTGGATAGGATGATACTTGTAGGTGTAGGTAGTGGGTTTTAACCCAAATGTTGAACTACACATGTATATGAAGAATCCTTGTACTAGTATGTGTTAACTTGTCATATAGATGTGCAAATTGATAAATTGAACCTGTAATGATGATTAATCAAACAAATGGTAAAGTTTGAGAAGTCCATAAGGCTTAGAATTCACTTGCAAAAAGGGATGCACATGAAGTGTTTGATAAAATGCTTACATGAACTTGAATTGGGTCAAATAGTGTAAAATTGTATGAAATTCGTCACTCTTTACAGCCCTAGGTGATCATCTTGTAAAGGCCATATCACATTCGTTATTAGGAGTTAGAAGACGAGCCTTATATCGTTGAAAAGCTTGTTGCACATATTACATTTCATAGTTAGTCATGACAAGCTAATTCTGAGTTTTAGTGGGTCAAAACAGCATGTAAAGTTGACATTTCTGTTTTGACAGCAAAGCTGTTTGGTTAAAAATATAGTTGCTGTCCTGATCTTTAAATATTCATATAAAATCATAGAAAAATCGTTAGGAGGCGTTCTGTATACGCCTGGAAATGTCATTGAACGAAGCACAATCCATCTTTGAACATGTTAAACTAATTCGGACTTTAAATGGGTCAAAATGGTCAATTACAGCAGCTGAAAAGGAAATCGCTGCACAAAATATGTTTCTGACCTGATCTTTAAATGTTCATATAAAATCATAGAAAAATTGTTAGGAGGCGTTCTTTATATGCCTGGAAAGCTCTTTGAACGTAGCACATTTCGTATTTGGAAGTCGAAATCATATTATGGGGTTTAGAAGGGGTAAAAGCAACCCGAACAGCTGTTGCGCAAAAAGTGCAGCAGTGAAAATAAGGTGTTTTATAAACTTAACACATGTAATTGTCTAGATACCCATTTCCTTAACACTAAATGTTGTTTAGGATGAGATGGGTATAGGGAATGAAAGCTTAGTACTTATGTGCATCATTGCCTAAGCTAGTTTACATGAATATGTTTATGGACAGTTTGACTTTTAGGAGTCAAACTGACCCAAACTCAAACCTAGATGAAATGGTGTGAATAAACTCATGAGATGTGTTAGTTATTGGAAATGATGACTAACTTGATCAATCTTATGAGTATAGTGAAGGTTGATCTTGTCAAGCTAGGTGCAAGCTTGGGAAGGATGGATCCACAAGCAAACGAGTCAAGCGAATATAAGCCTTAAGTGCAAGGAAATGAGGTGAATACAAGGTAAGTTTTACTTACATTATTAGATTACGAATATGGCTTAAGTGTTGTATACATTGGTTTTAATCTTATGTGGGTAATAAAGGTAAACCCCAAAGATGTGAAATCCCTTAATTGGTTTGATTTATGTGAACTCGTATCAAAATAAGATTTATGGTATTAAATTAAACAATAAGATGTGACCGAATGGTGAAATCCATCAAATGGGTCAATTAGTAAGGATATGTGGAAAATGATGTCTTAATTGCAATGAATAAACGAAATCAATGGAATGAAGTAGTTATACATTTTGGTAAATGGGTCAAGTGTTGTTGTCACTTGAACCATTGATAAAAACTTGGATAGCATAGTGTTAGCCTTAATGGGTCAAATGGTGATTTCTCATCATTCGAACCCGACATTCAAAGCCGGTATTCTAAGCTTTAGGAATCTCATGGTTAACGGGTCCAATAGTAAATGTATCACATTGAGTCTCTAGAGACTAATGTGTTCAATCTAGAATGTATGCAGAAGAACACTCGGAAATTGGGCACTTGACGCCTAAGTAATCACAATGGATGCAAGGTATGGTTCAACACCGCCCGGTAAGCCCATAGTTAGATAAAAGCCTTTGGGCAAAGTGAATTCAATTCGAAAACAACTCGTAAGAGGTGTGAAGGCCAATTCGGTAAGTATTATTCTAACTAAGCTTAATGCGCGCCTTGGCGCCAAGTATGTCTAAGGCCATAGTTAAATCATGGGATTGTAACCAAACTAAGTCGGAGAAGGCTTAGAAGTTTTAAAATAACTCATTAAGTCCTATTAAAGTCCCCAAATGCCTTTAAGAAGAGGCTTGAACATGATTCAAAAACACCCAAAGTTCGGGGGGGAAATAAGCAAGGAAATGAAGGCTAAAGCTAAAAACAAGCTCCAGAGCCGTAGCCCCAGACCGTAAGATACGGTCAGAGCCGTAGCTTACGGCGCGTGTAAACTCCTAAATTTTTGTTTTGTCATTCAAAATTGATCGTTTCGTTTTGACGTGTTTCGACACTTCCACCAATCTAAATGCATTATTATCAATCTCACTAACCATTTCTTGTGTAATGGTGCTAGGTATACATTTGTTGGATGTTCTGGAGCAAGGATCAAGTCACGAGAGAACCGAGCACACCCGAACACTTAAAAGGCTTCCGCAATAGACCATCCCGTTTAAAACACAAATTGTAATACAAGTTTTTGGTAGATAAAATATAAAAAAACAAAAATTGGTGGGATTCATTGAGTTATGTTTTTGCAGTTACCAAAGTTTTAATCGGGAGTGATTTTAGTTAAGGCCTAAACTCGGAAATTTAAATGACAAATCTCAGGTTTACGGGTTAGGGTCTTACAAAAGTGTGTGAATGTGAGAGAGAGTCTGATTATAATTATTGATTATTATTATTATTATTATTTAAAAAAGGTTAGTTAGGGTGGGGTGGGGTTGGTGTTATTACTAAAATACTCATAATAATTGTGTACAAAAAGACTTTCTTACCCTTAATTAAAAAAATACAAAAAATTATAAAGCTGATTATGTGTCACTAGGTGATTGGTCTAGAGGAGTTATCTAGTTCTCACAACTCAGTGGAGTTCTCATTTGAATCCATCCTATATATATATAGGGAAAGGATATTTTGGAAACCCACTTGAGTTGAGAAAACCTTTGAAAACCCATGTAAAAAACCATTATTTTTTTTTGAAAAAAATAACCAATGTAAAATACATGTTTTTAAGCATTTTGGACAAAAAAAATAATAAAAGCGCCGATGGGATTTTTTTTTAAAAAATAAACAAAGTTGCTAAAAACACATATGTTTTCAGCTATTTACCTATGTTTTTAGCAACTTTGTTTATCTTTTAAAAAAAAATCCCATCGGCGCTTTTTTTATTTTTTTGGCCCAAAACGTTTACAAACATGTATTTTACATTTGTTATTTTTTAAAAAGAAAAAAATTGTTTTTTTACATGGGTTTTTGAAGGTTTTCTCAACTCAAGCGGGTTTTCATTTTATAATTGACCTATATATATATGTAATATTATTATTTTTTAATAATAAACACATATATTCGAACTCGGATAGTCGAGCCTTATTAGTTTTTTTTTGAAAGGTGTAGATCAGTTGGAAACCCATTAGCTTGCTTCAACCCTTTTTTGCGGAAGTCAAGCTACCCGGGTTCGAATCGGCACCCCACCGAAGCAGAGCTGGAATAACACATCCATAGGCCACACCCACATGGGGCATTTATGCCACCAGTGGGATTCGAACTCAGGACCCCGTGCGGGAACCTCCCTTAGGGAGTAAACCCTCACATCCTCAACCAGCTGGGCTGGAATCACGAGACTCGAGCCTTATTAGTTGATGTCCACAAATTTGAATTTGATTCAGAAACCTAATTCAGAAATTGGTTTGGATTCCAACTCAAATTGGAGGTTCAAAAACCTAATTTTGTTTAGTTTCAATTTTGGTGTTCTCTAGTTCAATTTGAATAATAGACACTTATGAGTTATATCTATTGTACTAGACTTCATTCTAAAATTAAACCTATAAGAAATAAGTGTATGTTAATTTTAGTAACTTAGATATTTAATTTATTATAAATATTTTAATTTGTTTTATTTTCATAATGCTTGACTACGCATAAGCATAACTAATAGTACCTTATGAGTTATGATGTGCCTCCACTTATTCTTTACTTTCCTCTGAGCCTCAAGTTTTGAATTAGTGGGAATCATTACGTTTATCTAGCTGTTTTTTGTGGTTGGTTTCTTAAATAAATATGGGCAGGTATTGGATTATTTAATGGGCTGGGCCAGTTGGGCCTACTTTCAAAAATTACTATTTTGGACCGTACCAATGAAACAATAAATGATTTGAAAGAAATAAAAACATGTGTGTTTTTCTACCCAAAGCTAAAATAAGGAAATTCATAAGAAATGTAATTTTTTATCCATGATGTACAACTTATGAATTTGAGATTGTAATATGTTTGCTGACTGGATAGGTGATTTTACTTTCTTTGTCCTATGACATTGTCATGTTAATCTAGTGACACGACTTCTAAGATTAAGTTTGTAAGGTATAAATGTGAAAACTAATAACGTTACATAAATAAATAAACACAGTAATTTTCTCAAGGGTTTGTGTCGACCCATCTTGTACGATAACATCAAACAAAAATTGAAACTTATTTTTCCGCGCCACTTTGTCTAGACTCGGTTTTTAGATGACTTAATATATAAAGTTATTAGACGATAAATATAGTCACATCAAGATTGATTGAGGTTGTTCACTGATGAAACTGGGAAAAAAAATAGTGGATCTACCGCAGCTTGTTGCTCGCTTACCCATTATCTACATGTAACTTGGTTTTTATTGTGGATGATAAATAAAAGTATGATATTTATTGTTAAAAAAACTACGATAACAAATATAAACTACAATATATGTATGTGTGCGCGCGTTTGTTTATGCTAAATTGGATAAATAAATAAATAATAGAAATATATAAATATAATTAGATATGTATAGAAACAAATAACTAAAAAACAATAGCGAACTCAAGCTCTAGCTACTCGCTTACACCCTATAAAGCTCGATCGACAATGATTACCACTACTTGTGTTAATCAGGACCATTGGCACATCTATCGTGTTAGCCTCCAACGTATGTTAAACATAACCCTAGTTGGCTGGATCGGTATTATTGTGATGTTAATACATATAGATTACTAGTCATTTTGGCTCTATAATCGACTAAAAAAAAGAGCAAAAACCCGAACGTTATAGACTTGAAATTTGCAAAGGTAATGAGTGGCTCATGGGGTTGCCTAAAAGTGCAGTTGGAAACACTCTAATCCACACCAAAGGATGCCCCGCGTAGGTTTTTCTAGCAACATCTTATTGTGTAGGTGTTTTGTTAGATAAAATGTATATTTAAATGTAGATAATTTTATTTTACTTAAGAATTGTCATATTAAAGCACATGCCGACTTGAGATGTAAGTTTACACTTGATTAATTGATCCAACACATTATGTCCGTCTCTGAGAATGAATAAAAACTTTTGGGCCTCGGACGAGACAAAAGAAATGAGCCACCTCCTTATAATATAAACTCATCAATCATATAACAAAAAGCCATAATGCAGCGGCAACTTTTATAAAATAAACAAAAAAGTAGTGTAGCAAAATGATCGAACGTACTTACTTGATCGAATCATGAGGCCCTCCTGGCATTTTTGAAAGCAAAACTCTCGATCAAGTCTTTATATTGAATTAAGCATGATATTTGCACAAAACATTGACTTCTAAATAAAAGAAAAGTTTATAAGTATAGTTAGACTATGATCAAATCAAAAAGAATAAAATGTGCAATTTTATAATATTTTTTTAAATAATGTTAAACATATTATTAATAATTGTAAAAGAATTTTAAAAGATACCATAAGTCATTGAAATAAATGAGAACAAATATGTTAGTCATAGGTGTCATTATTTGAAACCACATATTATTAAATAATAATAATAAAAGGATTTTAAAAGATGTCATAAATAATTAGAAAGAATAAAAATAAATATGGTGATGACACGTGACATTAATTGGAATCAATTGTTATAGCAAGGATATATCTTCAACTTAGTCCAAAATTATTTAGTTATACCTTGATTGCGGATCCTAGTAAATAAAATGTGTGTTTTGTGAAGAATAGTGTGTTCTCTTATCATGCATTGCTTGTTTTACGTATTTGTTATAAACTTAAATCTTTGGATTATGGTAAATAACTAGCCTTCCATGAAAATGCTTGGAAAAAAAAATAATTATTTATTACAAGTATGTTAAAGGTACACCTAGTAGTAGCATGGTCTCCTTACTTTGTGATTCTTGTGTAAGACTTGAGGTTCTTTAAATCGTCTTTTTGTTCTTTGTTCATGCTTGCACAATGTAAGATGCAAAAATTGGTGGCTTTTTAATTGTGGAATATTGGTTATGGATGTGATTTTGTTGCAACTTTCTTTATGGAAAGCTTGATGACTAATTCATTGTGATTTTCTGCTTAATGACTTGTTGTTTGACATTAGATGAAATTGTCATTAGTAGAGATAAAATGTATATTTAAATGTGGATAATTATAGTTTATTTAAGAATTGTCATATTAAAGCGCATGCTGACTTGAGATGTGAGTTTACACTTGATTAATTGATCCAACACATTATGTCCGTCCCTAAGAATGAATAAAAACTTTTGAGCCTCGGACGAGACAAAAGAAATGAGTCACCTCCTTATACTATAAACTCATCAATCATATATCAAAAACTCATAATGTGGCGGTAACTTTTATAAAATAAACAAAAAATGTAGTGTAGCGAAATGATCGAACGTACTTACTTGATCGAATCATGAGGCTCCCCTTGCATTTTTGAAAGCAAAACTATCGATCAAGTCTTTATTGAATTAAGCATGATATTTCACAAAACATTGACTTCTAAATAAATAAAAAGTTTATTTTATAAAGTATAGTTAGACTATGATAAAATAAAAAGGAAAAAAAATGTGCAATTTTATGATATATTTTTTTAAAATAATGTCAAACATATTATTAATAATTGTAAAAGAAATTTAAAGTGAGAACAAATATGTTGGTCACAAGTGTCATTATTTGAAACCACATATTGTTAAATAATAATAAAAGGATTTTAAAAGGTGTCATAAATAATTAGAAAGAATAAAAATAAATATGGTGATGACACGTGACATTATTTGAAATCATTTATTATAGCAATGATATATCTTCAACTCAATCCAAAATTGTTTAGTTTTTTTTTTTTTTGGAAGGCAAATTTCATTAACACCAACAAAGCCACAAAACCAACAATTACATCGGATCAAACGAAAAATTACACCAACTATTCCAATCTACCCTACCATCTTTATGACGACTCCTATACCATAAGAATCCCAACGACTTAATGTCTGACACAATTTTTGTAACATTCGGCTCCACATTAGAGAATACCTTTTCGTTCCTCGCTTTCCAAATCCTCCAGCAAGCTAAGATTAAAATCCCGTATACCGTATCCTTCTTAATCTTCGAAAGGTGCATATGCTCCACACTACTAAGTAGACCAGAAGTCGAAAAAGCATATAATGGAGATATCATACACCACGAACCAATACCATTCCAAACCCCAACCGCCACTCCACAACCCGTAAACACATGATCCGTAGTTTCATCATAATCACCACAAAAAGCACATCGACCATCTCCATGAATTATTATTCTACGTTTAAGAGCATCTCTAGTTGGGATCCTATCCATCAAAGTTCTCCACATGAAAATATTACACTTACTCGGCATCCATTTACACCAAGAAAACATATTATCTCTCCCAAGCTATTGCGACCCATCCAACCATCTACGAGCCTCCTTAACCGAATAATCATCATTCTTACCATTATTCCATACCCATGAGTGATTCTTCTCATTAATAGAAACATCCACAATAGTCCTATAACAATCAATTAGTTGTTGGGCCTCTTCATTTGAACCAGGGTACTTCTTCCAGGCCCAAAATTGTTTAGTTATACCTTGTTCACGGATCCTAGTAAATAAAATGTGTGTTTTGTGAAGAATAGTATGTTCTCTTATCATGCATTGCTTGTTTTACGTATTTGCTATAAACTTAAATATTTGGATTATGGTAAATAACTGGCCTTCAATGAAAATGCTTAGAAAAAATAATAATTGTTTATTACAAGTATGTTAGAGGCACACCTAGTATTAGCATGGTCTTCTTACTTTGTGATTCTTGTGTATGACTTGAGGTTCTTTAAATCATCTTTTTTGTTCTTTGTTCTATAAAGTGCATGCTTGCACAATGTAAGATGCAAGAATTCGTGGATTTTTAATTGTGGAATATTGGTTATGGATGTGACTATGTTACAACTTTCTTTATAGAAAGCTTGATTTCTAATTCATTGTGATTTTCTGCTCAATGACTTGTCGTTTGACATGAGATGAAATTATTATTAGTAGAAATACATTGAACATTTATAAAACACTATGTTTTGACACATGTCTATTCCTATCAAAAAGTTGTTCTAGCACGCGACCCCACCCGCCCTAACCCACGTGTTTTATCATGTATATTCAATTAATGAGTTGTTTTTATCATATATTTCGAACTGCATTGAATCATAGGTTGTAAAAGAGGAAATTATACAAGTAGTGTATGCGGGTGGACTCTATTTAATCTTTTGATTACATGTAAAGTTTGGGCCTAACCCAACTGTTTGACACAAAATATTGGGCTAAGGCGTAAATCATGTGAAGTTTTTGTCTTGTCATACCATAAAATTATAGGTTTGAATGTTTTCACCCGTGTGTAAACCATCCTCGTGTGCAAATCAAACCACTGTCGCTTGAATCCTACTCCGCTACCTTCGGTTTCTTTGAAACGATTTGACATGTTGTCATGAGTAAAAGATAGAGAGTCGGCAAGGGAAGCCATTTGAATGTCCACTACCATATTTTTTATTGTTTATCTCTCAATTCCTTGCCGTTTTGTGCCGTTTTGTCGCACCCCGCCTATGACGGAATTCACAAGAAGCGGCGTTCATGGTGAATCATAGCTATTGAATATAGTAAATCACACACTAGATAAATTTCATTACTTGCAACAATTTATTACAATTCGAAATTTGTCTTTTACAAATCTGATTTATTTAAATATAGATAATCCCTAATGGGCTCTAAGGCAGATTCCCTTGATATCTTGAATCTAGTATGTTGCATAATTCCTTTGGAACTCTTGACTTTATTTACCTGAAAAGCATGATTTGAAATACGTCAACAATAATTGTTGGTGAGTCTCATAGGTTTTTGAGACACCAAATAAATAAGAAATATTTATTTAACCGAGCCAATGTGTCAATTTTGAGTAAAATATTTAGTTAATATTACCATGAGCCTACAACCAAACCTTGATTGTTTTGATGAGATAGTCCCTCCCCAATGTTCACAACGCAAAACATTGTAATGAGTGTAGTTAGTATGCAATCATTGTCAATACCGACTAGTTGGCGCGACCAACCATGAAAGGGGGCGTCAACCCAAATAGATCTATCCATACAAACCATGGTTTCACCCTAAACTAATGGTCATTGAACAAGAGACTATCAAGTGCGTTGAAATGAATACTCATGTAATATAATATAATACGGCTCCAAACTATGATTTGATGATTATCATGCCTTTCCCCCAAATCGTAAAGTAAGTAAAAAAGGGGCTACGAGAACTCACTTGTGAGTGGGTGGAGATTTTCAGTAAATGCGAATATTCAACTTGGATCCTAATAAGGATTAATTCCATAAGTGTAAATTACCGTTTGCTTATTACTTTCCTGTTTCATCCAAGTGTGTAGGTTTTCATAGTGATTTCTATTTTAGGGAGTTTTCTAAATAAACACTTTTATGCATACACTATTAATATCTTGCTAAGTTGGGGTTTTACCTAAATCACAATTTAATATATTATGTATGCTACGAAATGCAAGTTTATCCAAGGTATACATTATTTTGTGATATTGATTTTCCCACAACTAATTGCCATATAGATTAACTCCTCATAATTACGCCCCACTTATGGTGTGCGCATATAATGTATATATGTGTGGCCCTCAGGGGGCAAAAGTAAAGTTGAACTAGTTTTAACGTTATTTTACTAATTTCGTGACAATAACGTTAAAAACGACGGACGGTTAATCATGCATCATGTGGTGGTGTTGATAGCCAAAAGACAAAAGGGTACATGCACAGTTCGGGTTTGTCCCGATTGTTAAGTGTTCTGTGCCTTATGTCCAAGGCTTGATACCAAACCACATCGAGCCGGGGGTCTCACTGGAAGAAGCCTCTCTATTCTTAGGGGTAGAGGTAAGGCTGTCTACATCTTACCCTCCTCAGACCCTACCTTAGCTTTGCTATAGGTGAGATTAACTGAGTATGATGATGATTAACTCCTCATAATAGCGATTTTCCCTCCTATAGGCCTCCTAATCTTTTTTTAGTACAACATTTTATCAAAGTCTTTAATGTGTTAATACATTAGCCATAATGGTGCTAAAAGACTAGAATGCCCTTGGCCTCTATTTGAGCGATTCAACCTGTTTGAGTCACTTTCAAAGCATGATTTCGTTTATCGAACATTTTTATAAAAATCTAAAAATTCTACCAGTTGTTGCCTCTGATTCAAGCTTTTCAAAAAGTTATAGATCTTCTCAAAACTATTTTCCTATGATTTTACACAAATACTTTCGTACAGTGCTATTAGTTTTAGGAAAAAAAATGTGAAACTAGCTTTTATTGAAGGTTTTAAACACTGGATCAGGTTGTAAACTCTTAAGAAACTTATTGTGCATGTCGCACTTCAACCTTGGATGGATCTACGTGTATGCCTTTTTAATTAATGACGTGACCAAGTAAGTGTACTTCTCGTAGCCAAAACTCACATTTTGATAATTTTGCGTACAACTTTTCCTTCTTTAACAACTCTAATATTAATCTTAGGTGGTGTTCATGTTCCTCTTTGGTTCGTGAGTATATTAACATGTCATCAATGAACACAATCACAAATTTATCGAGGTAGGGATTGCATACCCTATTCATGAGATCCATAAACACTGCCGGTGCATTGGTTAAACCAAATGGCATGACCAAGAATTCATATTGGCCATATCTAGTCCTAAATGTAGTCTTAGGTATGTCATCTTCGTGGATTCAAAGTTGATGATACCCTGATTGCAGATCGATCTTTGAGTAGAAACTAGAGCCTTGTAATTGGTCGAACAAGTCGTCTATTCTTGGAAGAGGATATCGGTTCTTGATTGTTAGCTTGTTCAGTTCACGGTAATCAATGCACAAGCGGAAAGTTCCATCCTTCTTCTTGACAAACAAAATTGGCACTCCCCACGGTGAGAAGCTTAGCCTAATGAATCCCTAATCTGGTAATTCCTGCAATTGACTGGATAATTCCTCCGTTTCAAACGGTGCCAGCCTGTATGGTGTTTTTGCAATGGGTGCTGCTCCAGGTTCTAGATCGATTCGAAATTCGACCTGTCGAGGGGGTGGAAGTCCTGGTAAGTCTTTGGGGAAGACTTCTGGATAATCACGAACTTTAGGTATGTCCTCAATACGTTTTTCTTCTAGCTTGTGTTCCACTATGTGAGCTAAGATAGCTTGATACTTCTTCCTTAAGTATTTCTGAGCCTTCATGGAGGATATGATTTTCACTAGGGTTCCACTTTTCTCTCCCTAGATATAAAGTACTTCTCCACTAGAAAGAGGAATTCGAACAATTTTCTCATAGCAGATGATTTCAACATGGTTCTGCGTCACCCAGTCCATTCCTATGATGATGTCAAAACTTCCTAGTCTTAGAGGCAAAAGGTCTACCTTAAAGTCATGGTCTCCCAAACTTAGTGTGCAACCTCGAATTATCTCACGAGTTTAAATTGTTTTACCATCGGCTAACTTTATGGTATAAGTACACTCTAAATTATCTGGTTTCATATTGATTAATGGTCTAAAGTCTATTGATACAAAACTTTTATCTGTGCCTGTATCAAAGAGTATGGAAGCATATTGACCATTTACAAGAAACGTACCGGTGACTATGTTTGGATCCTGACGAGCATCTCCGGCTCCAATGACGAAGGCACGTCCTCTAGCCTGGTTGTTGTTCTAATTCTGGTTTCGCATCTTGGGACAAATCCTTCTTGAAGTGGTCCGTGGAGTTACATTCATAGCAAGCTCTGGGATTGGTAACTGGGAGGGCAGTTCCTGCATTCCTGCATCGCTTTGATGTATGCCCTGGTTTCTTACAGATGGTACAAGTAAAACTCTCACAAGTGTTGTGGTGATGGAAACCACATTTGTTACACTTGGGCAGTGGCCCTGTGTAAGGCTTCCTCTCAGTGGTGACAGCAGCAAAGGCTTGCACAGTCTCCTGTCTTTTCCCAGTGAACTTTCCTGGATTTCTCCCTGACCACTTTCTTTTTACAGTCGCATGTTGTTCTGTTTTATTCTTCTTACTCAGAACTCCAGCACGAATTCATCGGTAAGGCTATGAGCTAGGTTTACAACACTTTGAATGGTGGCAGGTTTGGAAGACGTGACTATGCTGCGAATTTGTGGATCAAGCCCCCAAATATACCGCTCAATCCTTTTGTACTCAGGAGTCACCATGTGAGGTAGTAATCGAGACAGTTCGTGAAATCGAGTAGTGTATGCAGCAACCTCGGCTCCAACCATGGTGTGATTCCAAAATTCTTGTTCAAGTTTTTGCAGCTCATTCCTTGGGCAGTATTCATCTAGCAGCATTGTTTTCAATTCATTCCAAGTCAAGTGGTAAGCCACGTCCCTTGTCAAGGTTTGGACATGAAGATTCCACCAAGTTAATGCCTCGTCCTGGAACATACTGGTGACATACTTCACCTTGTGTTCATCCGTACAATTTCTAATGTCTAGAACCGACTCCATTTTCTCAATCCAATGGATTACTCCAACAACCCCTTCCGTACCATTAAAACTTCTAGGCTTACAATCCATGAAAGCCTTGTATGTGCAGCCCCTATTGTTTTCAGCATTTTGATTGTTAGTGTTACTTGCATCTGCAACGTCGCTGCCACGATTGGCTTCATGATTTGGCTTCATGATTAGCTATGGCAGCAACTACCTGATTGACTACTAGTTGTGAAATTTCCTCTGCACTCATGGGTGCTCCTCTCTCCTGATTTTCGTTCCTTTGGGTTCTAGGGCGTCCTCTCACCATGATTTCGTCTTTATTTATAAACAAAAAGATTAATATAATTTGTGGATTATTTATTTATTTAATTATTTTGCATACTTCACCGACATTCTTGTGTGTGTATATATATAGTTGTATAAATAATTTGTGTGTTAACAAACACTTAGATTCGTATTAACTATAAGAAATGATTAGGCATATATAAACAAACCATGACCAAGATAATAATAACGTCATACCATCCTTAAACCATATACGTTACAAAATTGCCACTATAGTGGACTTCTCGTTTTTCCTGCATAGTATGCTAATACGTCCCAAAATATAATAGTTAGAGTTACATAATCTACATAATGATAGATACGTCATCACATGATAAGTCTAATACTCCTATGGGTGAGGGTGGTGTCCAGTGATATGCTACCAAGCTGTGCTAGTCCTCCCAAGATAACTCCTAACTGATGCTCCAATGACACTATCCTCTGCTCAATCCAGAAAATATGTTGATCCGCTAGTACCCCTCGCTGGTCTGCTACCCCGATCTGATACTACATAGTGGCCATTCGATGTTCTGCCAGTGAGAGCCTGTGCTTTTCTTCCTGGATTACATGTTCTGCTGCTGCAAGTCTCCCTCGGTACTGGTTAGTGGTGCGCTCTGCATCTACCAGTCGTCGGTGAAGAGTCTCTACTTCCATGATCAATTTGTCTATCTGAGAGGTGTGGTCATCCACACGGGTTTCTAGAGTAGGGTGGGTGGATGGTCCTATGTCTGGGTAGGTGGGGACCAGAAAGTCTTGTGAAGAGAAATATTTCCTTGGTGCTTTGGATGTATGCTCAGGTTCCTTTCCTTTGTCAGAAGGCAACAGTCTCTTTTGGGATGGGATGGTGGATTTTAGCTGTAAGTCTAGTAGTTCGGGTCCTATGATTTCTCGTATGGCAAGGGGTGGTGCCTTAGCAGATGGGGGTGGGGTTGGGCTAGACCCATGTGAGTCGGAGGTCGTGTCCAAATTAATAGTTAGGTTTTGGATCGTCATTTTTTTTGCAATACAAACATTAGTCTAACCAAGACATTTATGCATATATAAATGCAAGTAAAGAAAAGAGTATTTTGTAATGTGGGTTTATCCTAGGGTAATAGTCTAGGGTTGACTCGGGAAACCTAGTTCACTCTAACCAATGGCACTGATACCAATTCTGTCGCACCCCGCCTACGGCGGATTTCACGGGATGCGGCGTTCATGGTGAATCATAGCTATTGAATATAGTAAATCACACACTAGATAAATTTCATTACTTGCAACAATTTATTACAACTCGAAATTTATCTTTTACAAATCTAATTTATTTAAATATAGATAATCCCTAATGGGCTCTAAGGCAGATTCTCTTGATATCTTGAATCTAGTATGTTGCATAATTCCTTTGGAACTCTTGACTTTATTTACCTGAAAAGCATGATTTGAAATACGTCAACAATAATTGTTAGTGAGTCTCATAGGTTTTTGAGACACCAAAATAAATAAGAAATATTTATTTAACCGAGCCAATATGTCAATTTTAAGTAAAATATTTAGTTAATATTACCATGAGCCTATAACCAAACCTTGATTGTTTTGATGAGATAGTCCCTCCCCAATGTTCACAACGCAAAACATTGTAATGAGTCTAGTTAGTATGCAATCATTTTCACTACCAACTAGTTGGCACTACCAACCATGAAAGGGGGCATCAACCCAAATAGATCTATCCATACAAACCATGGTTTCACCCTAAACTAATGGTTATAGAACAAGAGACTATCAAGTGCGTTGAAATGAATACTCATGTAATATAATATAATACGGCTCCAAAATATGATTTGTTGATTATCATGCCTTTCCCCCAAATCGTAAAGTAAGTAAAAAGGGGCTACGAGAACTCACCTGTGAGTGGCTGGAGATTTTTAGTAAAGTCGAATCTTCAACTTGGATCCTAACAAGGATTAATTCCATAAGTGTAAATTACCGTTTGTTTATTAATTTCCCGTTTCATCCAAATATGTCGGTTTTCATAGTGCTTTCTATTTTAGGGAGTTTTCTAAATAAATAGTTTTATGCATACACTATTAATATCTTGCTAAGTTGGGGTTTTACCTAAATCACAATTTAATATATTATGTATGCTACGAAATACAACTTTATCCAAGGTGTACATTATTTTGTGATATTGATTTTCCCACAACTAATTCCCATATAGATTAACTCCTCGTAATAGCGATTTTCCCTCCTATAGGCCTCCTAATCTATGTTTAGTACCACATTTTATCAAAGTCTTTAATGTGTTATTCCATTAACCATAATGGTGCTAAAAGACTAGAATGCCCTTGGCCTATATTTGAGCGATTCAGCCCATTTGAGTCACTTTCAAAGCATGTTTTCGTTTATCGAACATTTTTAAAAAAATCTAAAAATTCTACCAGTTGTTGCCTCTGATTCAAGCTTTTCAAAAAGTTATAGATCTTCTCAAAACTATTTTCCTGTGAATTTATACAAATATTTTCGTACAGTGCTATCAGTTTTGGAAAAAAATTGTGAAACTAGCTTTTATTGAAGGTTTTAAACACTGAATCAGGTTGTAAACTCTTAAGAAACTTATTGTGCACGTCTTAAACTATTTTCACATGAAAAATCTAGTCGTATGGAACTTATGGCTTCTACAAGGCATTACATTTTCTGGACAGATTATATACATGTACTTGCAGACTGTTTTTGGAGTGTCGAAACATATCCGAAAATTATGAAATTTGGTAGTTATGTGTAATACTAAGAGTACTATATCATAGACCCAAAAATTATCCAAAAAGCTCTATTTTTGACCAAGTTATATCCTGTTAAAGTCACTGAGATTTTCTGACAGCACTGTTTGTTCATTTACTAGCATATTTTCATGTACAATCTTAACTCTAACCATGTTTTAAGTATAAAGAGGACATATATCATAAATACATTTAAAAACACATAATGTATCATGATCTTGGGTTTTTAGGACTGTTTTCATATGATAATTCCTTAACGGGTCAGCTTGGCCTTTGTCCTATCTTTCATTGATTTTAACTAGGCTATCACTTGGATGATTATGTAGTAGGTATCTAAACATGATGAAATTATTATTTGTTAAGTATATATTACCTTGAAATGGTCGAGAATGCTCAGTGAGATGATGAATAAACCATGCTTCCAACCTTGCTTGCTAGTTACAGATTTTCTTTAGGTTAGTGATATGTTTCGAGTGTCTTAATTAGAGCATGATATAGAGTTGTGCCTTACCTTCTTAGGGGCTGATTAAATGTTGAAATATAAGCTATGAGATGGTGAGTTGGTGTCGTTGTGATGGGTTACGAGGCTGGGGCAGGTGGTGTCATGACAGCTTCACAACAGAGTGCTTTGTGTGGGTGTTTTGGGCTTGGTTAAAGGATCACAAAGGATCCAATGGTTGTGGTTTAGTGGTGAAGGGGTGTGAGTGTTCTAATGCAGATTTATGGTTCCTTTTACAACCATATTAACAGCTGATGAGGCCCTAGTTACTGATCCCTTTGACAACTCTAAGTACTAGTTAGTTGCTACATTGTAGGTGTCTAATCAATTAATTGTGACTTAGCACTAAATCTCCCAGATCTTAACATGTGTTTTGAGGATATGATGAGGGTGCATCCACATCTCCCATGGGATTAATATGTGGTGATAGGCTAGTGGTAGATATAGAGGCCCAAGATGCTAATTACTAGGGTAATTTATGTGGTTACTTCTAAATCACTCATTTTCTATGGTTTATGGCTTGCATATTACCTCTCTTAGCACCACATTACTTCACTTCATTAATTGATTTAGTGTTATGTGTGTGTTGGATGAATTTAGATTGTCCATGTGGCAATTTTATTTGCCTTTCATTTGATGAGTAGTTTAATATTTCCCTTGCATGGTTTGATTTAGGTTGTCCTAGTTTGTTCACTAATAATAAACCTAGTAACTAATAAATAAATATGTAAACGAACATATATAATCAAACAAACATAAACAAACCTCAATAAACGAATAAAGACGAACGTTCACAAACATTAATAAAACGAACAAGCCATATATTCGTATTAACTCTTATAGACATCCGTTCGTACATAAAACACACAAACAAACTTTCTACCAAACTGCCAATGAGGTAGTGGTGAAGTGGTTGGGGAAAGACTTGGTGCTCATTGTGACCCATGTTTAATTCACACTCTCCTTATTATTTTCTACGACATCCGGGCAATGATGGTGACAAACGCACCGAGAAGCGTTCGATCTTGAGCCGCACCCTGGTTTTCACTCGACTGTTATTCTATCGAGGAAACTCGTGTGGAGGCAGTACAGTTTCCAGGGGAACGCCATAACCAAGTCTGATACACCAGCACAAACTCGGTTAAGACAACGTAGTCTGAAGCAGACATTGACTAGTGTTGGCAATTAGACACTGTGACATTGAATCATTCATATAAAACTCACCGTTCAAAATTAAATAAAAAAAAACTTTCTACCAAACTGTGCACCAAAAAATAAAAAAATGCCCTCATTTGAAAATTGTGACAAAACAATCTTCACCAACCTCACAAACAGCATCAACCTTAACCCTCACCTAGGGTTTCATCCTCCAACAAATTCTGGTAATTTAAGCTTTTAATTTTAATTTCAAGCTTATTCATAACTTAAATCTTTAGTTTTATTGCCTAATTTATTGCAAGCAATCTTCTTACTACCTTAGATCGTATACCCACTAAGTTAATCTGTTACTGATATATTAATTCCTTTAATTTTATACTTTTCTGTTTAATTTAAAGTTTGATTGAACTTAACTTGTTTTAGTTTTTTTAACTGTGTACATGATAATATGATATATTAATGGTGCTTTTGGATTAAGAATTTTGTAATTGATGTAATCTAGTTACTGTTCTATGAGTAAAGTTGCATCCATAGGACCATAACTTATTGCAAAAAGTAATATTCGACTCACACGGTGCGCAAATTAATCAATAAAATTAATTAATTTATGGATAATTATCTAAGAGTTCTACATGAGTTATCATAGGAACGTGTTAGGTTAGCTATATATACCGCGTATTGGGTATTTTGGTAGGGATTTGTAATCAAGTTTTTGAGTAGTTTTCTTGATCTAATGATATTTTTTGGGAGTTCGCCATTAATTTAAGTTCGTTTGATTATCGATTGGGACTTGAATGCTTGTTGAGGAATTTGCACTTAATTAATTTGATTCGATTGTTTTTTTGGCTTATTTTAGTTTTTTAGTTAACTAAATAATTAACTCTGGCATTAGTATGATTTGAGGTGTTTGGATTTTTTGCAATGTTGTAAAAATCGGCCTAGGCGGCGCCTAGGCGCTAGACTGAAGGTAATATCGGAAATAAGCCACAGTCGGAGTTCTGGGCGTTTTGGCCATTAGGCGGCCGTTAGGCGGGCCTAGGCGGTGGTTTTTTTTATTTCTTATTATTTTTTAATTTCTAAGTATTTCTAGGTATTTCTTAGTATTATGTGTATATATCTTAACATATTTTAAAAAAAAACACCTAAATTTGTGTATGTATATATAAAATACGTATAAAATACCAAAACGCCTAATTCCGCCTAATTTTCGCCTAGTCCCGACTAGTCCCTAGGCTGGACCTCACCGCCTAGCGCCTTTTGCATCATTGATTTGTTCTATGGAAGCACTAGTAGATGGTTTTATAAGTTTTAATCTTAAAGTAAGTAACAGAAAAAAGAAAAAAAAAGTTGTATTGATTTTAGTGGCATTTAACTGTTCTATATGTTAGATAGCATCCCTAACTTATTGCAGAATAATATTCTAGTTTTCTTTTTGTTTTGTCTGTAAATGTGCTTTCCTAGTTTTATTCGATCGTTTTCTGGCTTATTTTTAGTTTATAATTGACTAAATATTATTATTTTTCCACTTTAAGAAACTTTGGAATTAGTAATGATTTAAGGTGTTTGGAATATTTTGTTCAATAGTTGCACAACTTGATGGTTTATTTAAATTTAATGAAAAAGTACGAATTAGAAAAAATAAATTTTTTTTATATTGGTTTTAGTGTCTTTAAACTGTTCTGTTAACAGTTTATCTGCGTAAGTGTTTTATAAGCATATACGCACTTTTGAGTAAGTTAATCTGTTACTGATTACTTCAAGCATGATGAATCTTTAATCCATGTAAGTTTATAGTTCTGTTTCCTGCATTTAGATGTTCTATGTTTTAAATTGCATCCTTGACTTGTTGCAGATATCAATACTTCAATTTTCTTGTTATTTTGTCTGTAAGTGTGCTTTTGATCGGTAGATGAGTTATGCTTGTTAAGAAATTTGTACTTTTCTAATTATATTTGGTCGTCTTCTTGCTTATTTAAGTTCTTAATCAACCATAAATAATATTCTTTCCCACTTTAAGAAACTCTGAAATTATTATGATTTGAGGCGTTTGGATTTGATTTTAGGTATCTTTAAACTGTTCTGTTAAGTGTTAAACAGTTTATCTGCTATGTGTTTTTCAAAAGCATATATGCGCGTTTGAGTGTGAATGAAAATAGGGCTCATGTTTATCTGCTTATTTCGGGTGAATCACATTTTTGTTTTAAAATCAGTTTTAGATTTTGCTTATTTCAAGCTGATTATTCTTGGTGGATATAAAAGTGCGAGTTTACCCTTGTATGGAAATCTGCTTTCTCTAAGCTGATTATTTGTTTTTGTTTATAATCTTGGCTTACGCATCAGGTGCTTGAGGCGGCACCTCATGTAATTCTGGGCCAAAATTAGGTTTGTAGGAGGCTTGTATGTAGAAACAACCAAAGGGATGAAGAATCTATGAAACATTTACTTGATAAAATGGTTGTTAATATCTTGGTTTTAAAAAGCACTAGGCGCACAAAAGCGACGAGGTCTAAGCGCATCGCCCAAAGCGCAAAAAGCGTGGGATTTTCGTACCCGAAGCGCACACTAATTATATATTTTTTTATATATTCCATGCGTTTTTGGCTTGTACATAAGGTTTTTATGTACAAGCCAAAAACACAAAGGTGCAACATTTTTATGCATAAAAAATACCCTGTGTACGTGAGGCGCGCGCCTCAGGTGAAAAGCGACTGAAAATTTTGACAAAAAAGCGCTTGAGGCGCGCGCCTTTGGGAAAAAGGATAGGCGCAAAGCCCTGAGGCGCCCTAGGCTGCGCCTTGCGCCTAGACGCGCTTTTTAAAACCCAGGTTAATATCAAAGCTTATTATCGTAAACAAAGCACTTCATACTTTTTAATACCAAACTTATAAGCATAATCTTTTTAAACAAGGGATGTCAAATGCCCCGTAACTTATTGCAGAAGTCCATAGTCTGTAACTGTGTATTCCATCGGGTGACTTGCGGCTGTTTGATATTATAACAAGAAAATCCAATAATTATGTCTGGATAGCAATTAATATTGCTTCCACTGAGATATCAATCTACAGTCACTTTCTTTATCTCGAATATTGTTAGCGTTTTGTTGCTTTATCCAGAACCAAGTACGCACTTTGAATTAATTTCATGTTATGTTTTTGTTTTTGTTTTTGCTTTTCTGATAGACGCATTAATATTTATGATCTATGTAGGTGAACTAAAAGAAGACACCGTTTAAAGAGTCCATTGAGTTCTTTGGAATTTGACTAAGAAGAAAGTCAAATATTTTTTTTTTTTTTGGGAAATATTTTTTTTTATATAATCCAGGATGGAGGATGATAAAGGGCTCGATCTGAGCTTATCCCTACCATGTGGCAGGCCATCTGCTGCCGCAAAGGGTAAAGCCGCTATTGGTTCAGAGGTTAGGGTGGAGGAAGCCGATAATAGGGGTAGCAAATTAATTGATGATTTCAAGAACTTTCTCGACGGAACTAGTCATAAAGAAGAGTCAACCGTCGTCTCTCAGAGAATTCAACAGTCAAAACCAGAGGAAAATATAGTTTATGATCATTCAAAGGGACCTTCTGATATGGAGACCGGTAACAAACGTAAAAACATGTTTGATGAAACTAATAATCAAAAACGACATGAGAGAGACAATTATCTTGCTACTTTGCATAGTAAACCTCGGAGTACGCATATCTCGTTAACCACAGATGATGGGTCAATCGGTGACAACGAGGATGTGGCAGATTCTGAAGCTGGTGACGTGTCAAGAAGATCTCTCGAAGGTCGGGCTTCTGAGTCAACTGGTATTGACTTGCAAAGTCAAAGGGCATTTAGTATTTCATCAGACAAAGAGTTTAAAGCTGGGCATGTTGTGTCACATGGTGTAGCATTTCCGGGTCAATCAGCAAATGTTACGAATTTGCCTTATTCGTTATCTGTCAAAGAGGCGAACTCTGTTCCGGGAAGTCAGCAGCCTGTGATTCCTGCAAACTTGCCATTGATGTTTGGTTACACTCCAGTCCAGGTGACCGTAACTGCAGGTAAAAATGAAGGTTTTTTTTTTTTTTTTTTAATTTTTAACAATTATTTATTTTTAGTTTTTATTTTTAATATTTATTTAATAATCACCGTTTGTTTTAGATTTTTAACATTTTATCGTCATATTTTTCTTTCAAATTTTTTATAGGTGCGAGTCGTGCGACACCTGTAAATGCACCAAAGCCGTATGATAGGGCAAAGGTTGACAGTAAAAATGCCAACGAAGAAGGGCCATCTATGCGTACAGAATTCGACATGAAGGGTACAAACGTAACTGACCAATCAAAGCCCGAAGGATATCCTCCTGAATACTCTGCTATAAAGCCCGGTATAGCTGCAGAACTAAAATTTGGAGGAAGCGGGTCCTCCCCAAATCTACCATGGGTTTCTACAACGGGCCCGGGTCCAAACGGGAAAACAATATCAGGTGTTACGTATAAATACAGTGGGACCGAAATCCGAATCGTTTGTGCTTGTCATGGGTCCCACATGTCACCCGACGAATTTGTTCAGCATGCTACCGAAGAACAACCCATTATAAACGGTGGGCGTACAGGTGCAGGTGCGGGTTTACTATCATTTTCTAATAGCAACCCTGCCGCTTCTGCTCAGAATTGATCGAAAGCGGTAATATTATACGTTTTTTAGTCTAGCAGTTTCAGTTAATAAGAGTGGCATCTGATGCAAATACAACTGCTTATGATTTTGTTAGTTGTGTGATAACTGATAAATACAATTATATAGCATAGGTTGTGTATTCATAGTTATAAAGTAAGATGTATGTAATGTATTGGTATTAGTATCTGTAGTTGAATTTCTTCTGTTTGGATATTAAAGATTAATTAAATGAAGCCTAATGTAATTTGTTTCTTTGATTCTTTCTAACCCAATTATGGATGGTGGATGGGTCAGTTTGAGTTATGGTTTCTTTCTAACCCAGTTTTGGTTTTATTAGTTTGTCAACTATGTTAAATATCTTATATATATGGTCAATCTAATTATTGTGTTTTACCAAGATAATAAACTACCAAAGGGGCAGTGCTTTTGCGGTATCCTTTCTAAGTTTCTTTGGAGGAGGTCGTGGTTGGAGTCATGTTTGTGACAAAACGTCATGCGCGAGCATTAGTGTTGGGTTTCCCCTAGAATTGGCGACTGAGGTAACCGGTGTTGTCTACAATCATAGGCGTGAGTGCCTTTTGCCTATAGATGTACTGGTTATCGGTCTTTGTTGGACGTTAAAGGAACAAAAATAAACCTTAGGACGGACTATAAAGGAAAAAAAGGAAGTCACCTTGTTTCCTAGATCATGATAGTGATATTTGATGAATACGTCTTTCCAAAAAGGAGTAATGGATTTAAATAATCCTAACTATTGGCCATTAGCCGATGCCGGACCTAACTAACAAAATATCTGCGAGCAGTCTCACCTTTTGACATATTGGCCACCAACGGACCCAAACTAAGGACTAACGTCCTTAGTGCTTGTTTGTTAAGAAAATGAACGTGTTCGTGTTCATTTGTGTTTGTTTGTTAGTCTTAGGTGCCAGAAAAAAGTGAACGTAAAAAAATACAAATGAACATTCATAATACAGATGAGCGCAAACGAATGTTCATGAGCACAAACAAGCGTGCATGAAAAGAAACGAACACAAACTAACCTATATTAAATTTCAAACTAAATCGGTATCTTTTATCACAAACATTATGTGGATCCACCCAATATACTAACCCAACTATCCAAACATACTTGACATAATCCCGTAAAGAAAATATCTCAAAATAGCACAAAAATATCATAGTAAACTTAAAGTGCTCATTTAATCAAAATAATGTAATACGCTAATATTTAAATAATCTATTACTAGGAATTTTTAAGTACTTAAATTAAAAAATATAAGTTAAAGAACCTAATGAACTATCAAACATAAACAAACACGTTACTGAAAGTTCACGAACATAATCAAATGAGCGTGACATCTGTTCGTGTCGTTTGTTTAGCTAAACGAACAAAATTTCATGTTTGTGTTCGTTTATTTATTAAACGAACGAACACAAATGAACTTCCCGCCGAACGGTTCACAAACATTTGGTTCGCTTGCAGCCACACATCTAATCACCCAAAAACCATGATCGCAACCATCGCTAGCTACCGCCGGCGAGTTTAGGGATTCGGTTTTGCACACGTTAGACCCAAACCAGTATTTATGCCCCAGCTATATAAACCCATTTTATCTCATTCATCCCCAACATACAAAAACCCTAGACACGATCTAACGTTCCACGTCTTATTTCAGTGTATATCGACACCGGTAAAGTACAACCCCAGAATTGTTAACGTGTAAGTCTTAACAGTGCATTCTCCGACAACCGACGTACAGGTGGTGGTTGTAGCAATGTTTGGCAGCGTAGGTAATCTCTGGATGACGAAACACCCGAGGTGTTTAGTAGCGGAGGAGTTGGCTACGGGATTGTTTGACTTTGGTCAAAAGCACAAGCTGGTCAATTGATGATGGCAGTACCGTAAATAACATGTTAAATATGTCCAATTAGCATATTGTTTATAAGGCCATTCAACATTTGTTATGTATAATTTGGTTTCATGCCAGATTGGTCAACTACGTAAGCAATACACATTCAAAGGAGACAGATGGAAAAGTATTAGAGAGAAATGACTAGTTTAGTAGCTTAGTAGGGTATTATCTATAGTAGATAATGTGAGTTTTTCGATAACATATTCTCACTATTTAAAAAAAAATATATACTATTTCACCAAACATAGAATTATGAATCTTGAAAGGAAAGTAAATATGGAGGGAACTCATATGAATCAAAATGATGAAAGAGGAAGCAACATCATACAACACTTCATCATGAAGCTTTAAAAAAGTTCTAAATGACACCACTTTTTCCACTATTTTAGTGCCAAATTACAATCTTTTCTACCCTTTAATGGTTGCTGAACCCTACCACTTAGGCACATACCATGCCAAAGTCTCCAAACTTATCTTTGATGCATCAAAAATCCTCCCATGACCCTAAAAACAAGAAGAAACCAATACATTTTCATAGAACCCAAATGCATACTTGCAACCTTTTGTCGATCGCAAAGTGTTTCAATGGATGTCGAGATCATACCCAAGTTTCAGGTATCGGTACAAGGATTTGGAACCATAGTGATAGGTCCATTGAGTTGCAAATAAGAGTGGGATCTATATTAAAGAAAGTTCATACACTTAAACCTGGTTCGTCAAAGAGGTTGAAAAGTAAGAAGATTTACAAGTCTTATGTCCCTGGTGGTGGTGGTGGTGGTGACAACGATAAAGCTGGTGGTAGTGGTGGTGGAGTGAGGAGTTTCTTGTATTACTACGACGAAACATGCCATCCATACATTTGGGTACATGACACCGCGGGTGATTTCTCTAGAATGGTAAGACAACAATATATTAGCCTTGAAGACCTAAGAGATTGTTCCGAGATCAAAATCTTTAGGGATCATATAAAAGGCTCGATATCTATTAGAAAGAAACCCAGACATGATTCTTGTTGATTTTACTTTGTTTGCGTGTTTGTTATTCTTGTTGTCCCTTCATCCTTTAGTGTTCATCTTGCATCAACAAGTGTAGTTTATCCAATTATCATTGTATCATACTCTAAAAGAGACTATTAATGTACTTTCATGGCTTACTTTCTTTTGTATGTTTCTTACATCTGCTAACGCATTTATTCTTGTAAAATAGGTGTTAAATATACGAAAAGAATACTTGATTAGTTGATTATGATTGTATAGTAAATTATCAACGATTCAACATAAACATTATTTTGCAAAAGACATGTAAAAAAATAAAATCAAGCCTAGACATACTTATACTTTAATGAGCCAATCCTACATGTATATGAGCTAATAGGTTGGGTTTAATACTTTATTCAAAGTTGGGCCAATGCTAACAAAAAAAAAACCTGTATACACATGGGCTCTTAATAAACAAAGGTGGACAAAACCAGGTTAATTGGAAAACCCATTTGAACCAGATATGTAACCAGTTCTTGAAAAAACAAATTTACTCTCTCTCTCTCTCTCAAATGCGCGCGCACACTCGCGTAGTTCACAAACTTATACACACGCAAAAATTGCCTCAAGATTTCGATACTATGTGTGTTTACGTGGGTAATTTTTTTTTTTTTTTGGGTAAAGGGCATAGCCCAGCAAAAGTATATAATCAACACACTAAAATTTACAAAGTCTTAGGGGCATTCCCCCGCCATATCCCCACAACAAACTTAGGGGACCAAAAATACGACACCATGTACCCAACCTTGGGCAAGTTACAAAACCAACGTCTAGACATCATGAAGTAGCAATGCACCCTAGTCCTATGACGGGAAGCAAACTTACAAGGCCGGTCATACCTAAGACTCGGCCCACAAAATTTGGTACTCCGGGAGTTAATCGGTACAAATAAACCCGGAGACCCCCAACCCACAATTTTTTGAAACCCGTTCCAAACCCAAGGACCCTTACAATTTTCCAAAAACCACATAAGCAGAATCATAGCCCAAGTCCACAGGTCATTTACATGGGCCTTGTAATTTCCTTTGTGGTAGTCCAGATCACCTGGGGCCCAATTTGTGAAATTTATTGAGCGGAGATGGTGGCATGGTGCAGATGTTACAATAGCATCAATGATTCGTCTTTAGATTTTTTATTTTTTTTTAAAAAGAGCCTTTTACTAGCCCAAAACTGGGAGATACGAGAACTTAATACACTGACCCAACAAAAACGTATGAAACTTAACAGGTGATGGCATAGAGATTCAAATGTGTATGTATGCATTATATATACGTACTCTATAAATAGTGAGGTGAAGCCTAGCTAATGAAATACTATACCATGTGCCTTGTACAATATTTGGCCCCTTGGCTAAATTATAATATACTTTTTGGGCTCAATGACTTAATCAAGTTACACGTATGGCTGGCTATTTGTCTATATATAAAGTTTGTTGTTCCTTGGTTGCCCTTTGGCTATAAAAGGTTACTTGTTATTGGTTTGATTGAGCCAAATTGAGCCTTGAGCCAGCTTGGTTTAAATATTAGCCAAGCTCGAACTTGCTCGCACTCGGCTCAGCTAGTGAACAGTTGAGAGGTGCTATGAGTTGACCGGGTATCCTTCAAACTTTAAGGGTATGTTTGGTAAAACCAGAGCCGGTCCAACGTTTTTAGAGGCCCTAAGCGAACTACAAATTCAGGGGCCTTTTGAATTGGTATAAAAAACATCAGTTTGTCTTTTTGCCCTCCAAGCCTCAACCGCAAATTCGCAAGCACAATCTCATTCGCAAGCTTAAATATCAAAATTCAAATATTTTAAGTATCAATTAGCGATTTAGGGCAAACAATGATTGAGTGAATCGCAATATATATAGATTACTATAAAAATTAGCCATTAACAAACCTTGATTATCCTTGCTACACCATTAATTTTGCCCCTAATTTCTCCCCTGTTGGCGGTGCCATTGAGCGAGTTCACGACGTTACATTTAGCCAGAATGACAATAACTGCCTAAATTAAAGACGAAATGCATATTGCTTGGAGTTCGAATTTGGGCTTTTTTTATTCTACAATTGGTTATGTAGTTGGATCTTGCGATCAACATAGTTTTTGTTTTGTTCATTTGGGCTTAATACATAATACACATATTTATATAAAAGCTTTTTAAAAATTGGAGGCCCTTAATTTTTGGGGGCCCTAGGCCCTTGCCTATACTTGGAAGTCTATAGGGCCGGCCCTGGGTAAAACTAACTGGTGGTTGGTAGTGTTGTAGCTTTTTAAATATATCTTAGTGTTTAACAGAGTAGTTGGAGTTTAATTTTAATAAAATGTATAAAAAGATCAAAATGAGCATAATTAAAAGCTTCTATGTATGGATTTTTTTATGGTAAAATGGATATTTGTGTTATTTTATTCATAAAAGCTTTTAGCTAGTATGAGTTTTTTATTAAACGCTAGTACTAGTAGTGTTTCAATATAGTGTTTTTTCTCCTAACATAATAGCTTTAGGCTCTCTCAAACAAACAAGGTTTTTTATTAAGTAGAAATTTTTTTTAAAAGCTTGAATCTAGAAGCTTCTAAAAGCTTCTTACCAAACATACTCTAAATAGAAAAAAAAGGTAAACAGTTTTAAATGCATGTAACTTCAATAATGTTGTTTGAAATAAATCTAGTTCTACTTCTACTTCGCCTGGTTTTCCTTTCACATAGCAGATTTACTTAGTTAATGATAAGACCTAGTTCAGATCCACAGAGTTCTAATGTAGGAGGTATCCATCAAATTTGTTGAGGAACTCCCTACGACCTTTAATCGTTCAAGTGTTTCGGTGCTAGGTTTTGATAAAGGCGGGTAATTGATTCTGGTGCTAATCATATGGTTACGACACATGGAAATATGGTTAAGTGAGTATGTGTCTCCAAATTAATCTGAGAGTAGGTCATTCAAATGGAACTTATGCAAAAGTGTCTTATTTAAAATTAGTAAATGGGGTTGTTTTGTGATGTCTTTGTTGTCCTTAACTATCGTGTGATCAATTAAACATTTGGTTGCTTTCTTAATTCATTAAAAACCAACAAGATTTACAAGTGAGTGACGGGTAAACGGGCTACAAGTTGCGCCGCTACCCCCTTTTGAATAGCAAAGCCAACTCTATTAAAAATAAAACGTGAGTCCTTGGTCGCTGGGGAGTTACTCTGCACCACCTTTTGTACTCTTTCCAAGAACCGAATTGCTTCGGGCGCTAGACCTCCAAACGTGTCAAAGGCAAAGGGCACAAAGACGTGTTGGTTCTCCAGACAGGCAACTTCATGTTTGGCAACTTTATTGGATTCTGCTTTCAAGACTGCTTGCCCTGCCACAAACCCGGAATCCCGCAGTCCAACCATCGTGTGATTTTATTGTCGTTAAATAAATTAGCTAGGGTTAATATGTTCTTTGAATTCTTTAATGAAAATAATTGTTTTGTGTAGGGTTTGAGGCCGAAAGAAGTCTTGGTGACTAGCAAGCAAAGTGATGGTTTGTATTTTGCTGGGAATGATGTTTTGTCCAAGGAAGTCTTCGGATCAGGTTTTGTTTGTGTTAAAAATGTTTTAAAAATTAATTATTTTTTAGGGTGCCAATCATGTGATATCTGTCATAAAGAAAAATATAATAGAGTTTCATTTTCTCTAAGGGGTTGTTTGGTACCCTCTTAATGATCGTTTAGAAGTTACCTCTTGATGGTCTATAACATCCGAATGGTTAAGCGGTAACCTTAAGTCTGAATAGTTAAAAGACAACCACTAAGATGTTACCTTTCAATCATTCATACTTAATATTACATCTTAGCCATTAAAAGACTATGGACCATTCAGATATAGCATCTTAATGATCATTCAGAGGCTACCATACAGCCCCTTAAGTGAACATAAATTAAAATATGTTGGTCCGTTAGTTCATTTAGATTATAGGTTACAAAGTGATAGTAGAGAAGGTTTAAAATATATTTTTTGAACAATTGTTGATGTCCATTCGAGAGTTGTATGGTGTTGTTGTGAGGGAAAGATGAGGTATTTTGTAATCTGGTTAGTTTTATGTGTTTGGTTAAAAAGTAGTTTGGAGAATCAATAATAGTTTTTCGAGGTGAGTGGAGGTGGTTAACTTTTTCAAGTTAAAAAAGAATAATTCATTAGACTTTGTATACATATCCACAACATGTGATAGTTCAACGAAAACAAAGACATCTCTTGAATTGTTGTTTGGGCCTTATTGTCTCAAAGTTGGAACTAGCAAAATAGGTCTTATCATGTTTAACATGGTAGGAATGACACAATTAACACAACTATCGAATATGAATATGACTCGTTTAGCTACTTTATATCTCATGTCTGTAGTACAGTTGTATGTTTTATATACCAAGAAGGCAAAGAGAAATGATTGAGCCTGCCTTCATAATTTAAATTATTTTTTATTAAAATATAAAATTACACAGTGTACTTTTCATAGACATGTTTTTATCGTATCGTAAACAGGCCAGGCTCTGCGAACCCTACTCAAAGTGGTTTGCCTTTATAATTTTGGTCTGAATGTCTATTAAGATAAATTATTTTGATTAATTGGACACCTTATTCAGTATTATTAGCAAAAAGTCTGCATGAGTTGATGTTCAGATTTAAACCCTCTCGAAACCACTTAAGACATTTTGCGCTATGAGGAGTCAAAAACTAATATATAAGATAATATATAGGATAATTAGACACTTTTATGGGGACTCGTGCACTTCCCTTGCACGTAACCTATTTAGTTGCTAGAACGTCATCCTTTGTTTATTTCTTTTCCCATCTCCTAACTCTAGTGAGACCGTTCAAAACCCGTTTTCCACATCAATAATTAAAATTATTACTACTATTGATTTAATTAATCTACGTCTAGCACGTTTTCTATCCCTACTATTTTATCCTGTTTTATAAAACCAAAACCTTTTCAAAACTAATTATCTTTTTGAACCCTTCCGTTTTATCTTCTTTTTCAAACATGATTACGAAAGTGATGGAAGGTTGAGTAGGGAAAAGTGTGTTCTCTGGAATACGATACTCGGTATTGTTAGACAGACTATTATTTAGAAGACCATGACAGCCTCGATTTAAGGAAAACTAGCCGTTAAGCTCTTTATTATCTTTCCTTTTTTTGTTGATAAATATTGTTATAAAAGGTTGCTATCTCTAATATTGTGAAAGTACACATCAATATACAAAATAGTTTTCTCTGATACAAACTTCTGAACAAAACGACACTGTTGAGCCAAAAAATCGTATTCTCTTAGAAATAACTCGCGCCTTCTTAATCAAGTCTCAGGTTCCTACATCTTTTTGGCCAGAAGCCGCTGCAACTGCTACATATTTAATAAAGCGGCTCCCCACCAAGGATCTAAATTTAAAAACCCCTATCTAAACCCTGTCCGAGTTTACTAAAATACCTCCACCCCTTACCCTTCAACCACGAGTCTTTGGATGTACTGTCTATCCTCATATCCCTAAACAGGATCGGGGCAAACTTGGTCCATGTGCAGAAAAATGTGTCTTCGTAGGATATGGGATTGACCAAAAGGAATATCGGTGTTATAGCCCAAAACGCCGCCATATATACACCACTCTCAATTGTGATTTTCTTGTAACCAACTATTTCTATAACTCCCAATTCAGTGGTCAGGGGGATAAACAAGTTGACCCACTAAATTGGCTAAAGTGGGCTCCTTTTTCTGAAGAAGTCAATACCACTAATAATAACCAAAACGAGGCTAATCACGAAACCCAAAGTACCTCGTTTACTCCCTCAGAATCCGAACCTATTATCAGTGCTACTACCCAAGATCCTCCTAGTCCTAAGGTAAGTAACTCTTTTGAGGACACTCGTAATGGTACTCATAATATACAAGAAACTTTTGCACCAAATAATGTCGAAATACAAGAACCTATTGATATATCTAATGACAATGAAATAGCAAGCGACTAGGACATGCAGGAGGAACGAGAGGAGCCAATCCAAGAAGAAGTCATTACCACTGGTAGATAAGAGTTACCTCCAAGAATTAACATAGGGGTACCACCAAAACGATATTCTCCAAGAAAAGAATCCAGAACAACAAGATACCCCATCGCTGACATGGTCAATGGAAACCTAACCAAAGAAGCTAAAGCCTTCACCACCGTCCTCCTCGAACAACAGCTCCCAAGATCCGTTGAACAAGCCTTAAACTCTAAAGAATGGAGGAATGCCATGGAAGCCGAAATGGAGGCCCTTGAGAAAAACAAGACATGGGAAAAATGCACCCTTCCTATAGGAAAGAAATCGGTAGGCTGTCGGTGGGTATTCACGATCAAATACAAACCCGACGGAACCATAGCAAGATACAAAGCCCGGTTAGTTGCTAAAGGATATACTCAAACATATGGAATTGATTATTCAGAAACATTCTCTCCAGTTGCTAAGATTGATACAATTCGAGTTCTGTTCTCTATTGCGGCAAATGAAGGATGACCTCTTCATCAGTTTGATATCAAGAATGCTTTCCTTCATGGAGAATTAAAGGAAGAAGTATATATAGAAGCACCAGTTGGGTTTACAGGAAACTTCAAAAGACAAGAAGTGTGCCGATTAAAGAAAACTCTATATGGTCTCAAACAGTCTCCTCGAGCCTGGTTTGGCAAGTTCACCCTGGCAATGAAAGGATATGGATTCAAACAAAGCAACTCTGATCATACGCTATTTCTTAAACGAAAAGGTAAATTTGTGACTTGTTTAATTATTTATGTTGATGACATAATCATTACAGGGAACGATAAAGAAGAAATGAATAAACTAAAGACGGACTTATTCAAAGAGTTCGATATGAAAGACTTAGGAGAACTCAAATATTTTATTGGAATTGAAGTTCTTAGATCTAAACAAGGGATCTTCATATGTCAAAAGAAGTACGTTCTTGATCTTCTCGCTGAAACTGGGATGATCAATTGCAAACCAGCTGACACACCAATGATGGCCAATCAAAAACTATATATGGAAGAAGGAGCAAAATGTGCAGATAAAGAGAAGTATCAGCGTCTAGTTGGGAAACTCATATACCTTGCTCACACACGACCTGACATAGCACATGCAGTTGGAGTAGTTAGCCAGTTCATGCACCAACCGCAAGAAATTCACATGGATGCAGTATGGAGGATCATAAGATACCTGAAAAAAACCGCGAGTCATGGGATCCTCTTCCGACCGAATAAACATTTAAGAATACATGCCTACACTGACGCCGATTGGGCAGGAGACAAACAGGATCGTAGATCCACATCAGGGTACTTTACTTTAGTTGGCAGGAATGTGGTCACGTGGAGAAGCAAAAAGCAAAAAAGTTGTTGCCTTATCAAGCGCTGAAGCTGAATTTCGTGGGATTGCAAGAGGATTAGCTGAAGTCCTATGGATACGAAAACTCCTAACCGAGATTGGATTCTCTCAAAACAAGACAAGTAAGATTGTATGTGACAACAAAGCCGCAATACAAATTTCTGAGAATCCTATTCAATATGACCGTACAAAGCACATAGAAATTGATAGACACTTCATCAAAGAAAAAATTGAAAACGGAACCATAGAGTTACAATTCGTCCGATCCGAAGATCAGTTAGCAGACATCTTAACTAAATCAGTCAATGGAAGACTCTACGAGGATTGCCTTCACAAGTTAAGCATCGGAGATCCCGTTACTCAACTTGAGGGGGAGTGTTAGACAGACTATTATTTAGAAGACCATGACAGCCTCGATTTAAGGAAAACTAGCCGTTAAGCTCTTTATTATCTTTCCTTTTTTTGTTGATAAATATTGTTATAAAAGGTTGCTATCTCTAATATTGTAAAAGTACACATCAATATACAAAATAGTTTTCTCTGATTTACAAGAGTATTTACCCTAGAAAACTATGTTACACACGTCAGGTTCTTCGCTTGTGTGTTAGTTTTAGTTTCTAAGTAAGTAATTATCGTTTACTTAAAAATTTAAAATTCGGCAATGGCTTAGTAACAAATCCTCTTTTTCCAAAACCAATGTTTTGAGCTTTAAACACCACAAGTTCTTAGCACTAGAAAAATGATAACTTTTATATTACTAAAATCGACACACCAGTTACCTATTCCAGTTTTAGTTCCAAAACCATTTTTTTCGTTTCGCACCTCTAGTTCTTATGCACGTTTAAGAAAGGGTGATGATATTTACACAGCCTCCAAATTATTTGCAGACCCTCTATACGTTGCTTATAGGTCTATACACGACGTATAGGGAGTTGCACAAACTTTCACAAGTCATTAATGCTAATAAGTCAAAAACATGTTACGGACCTATACACCGCTGTGTATGTTTGTACAACCACTATTCGCCACATCTATAATAACTTATAATAAAAGAATTGAGTTTGTATGATGTGGCATTCAATGGAGGCCTCAACCCCCCATTAAATGTGTCATGTGGCACCTTGAGGTGATAGTATTAAATTTATTATTAAAAAAATATACAATGTAGCAAATTAAAAAAAACAAATAATAATATAAAACCTAATCTACTAAAATTAAATTGAGTTATTTTAGGAAAAAATAATTTTAAAAAATTTAAATTTTTCTCTTTTATGTTTTCTCCCATAATTTTTAAACGTTAATATCTTTTATATACGAAAGTTTTTAAAGAAAAAAATTACACCAAATTAACGAGCGTTTTATTATCTTTCCAACGAGTACCATAGTGCTATATAAAAAACGGAGAAAAAAACGACTATTTTTTGTGGGGTTTCGTTCATACAGAAAAAAAAACACAAAGTGTTCTGGTTATTCATTAATCATGTTTTTTATTTTAAACTAGGTTCTTATCTACGATGTTGAAATTCAGTCCAATTGTCATGCTATCATTGAAATTTTACTCTTTAAAGATGCATAGGTATACTTCATCAAGAGAAGTTAGGAGAAAGAATCACAAAAATTTAAATTTTCTCTCTTATGTTTGATCCCATAATTTTTAAATGTTAATATCTTTTATGTACGAGATTTTTTAAAGAAAAAAATTAAACCAAATTAACGAACGTTTTACTATCTTTCCAACGAGTACCATAGTGCTATATAAAAAACGGAGAAAAAACGACTATTTTTGTGGGGTTTCGTTCATACAGGAAAAAAAAACACAAAGTGTTCAGGTTAATCATTAATCATGTTTTTCTTTTAAACCAAATTCTTATCTACCATGTTGAAATTCAGCCCAATCGTCATGCTATCATTGGAATTTTACTCTTCTAAAGATGGATAAGTATACTTCATCAAGAGAAACTATGAGAAAGAATCACGCAACACTGCAACACATGGTGTCACCTTATAGCAAGATTATTTTTTTATTTATTTAGTTACAAGAGTAATAATTATAACTATGGGTTGAGTTATTCTACAAAGGCTACAAAAATGAGAAGGGTGAGAAGGATACGAAAAACACAATAGATCATGAAATATGACACAATAAGCCACAAAATATAATATAATCCCAAAAAATATAACACAATGCTGAAAAAAAAAGACACAATGAATTGAAACAATGACACAATAATGAAAATAAGAAAAAGACACAATGGTACATGAAAGACACAATTATATACGCATATTCTAAAAACTACAAGCTAAAACCCCAAAAAACGAAGGCCTAAAAACTAACATCATAGGGTTCGATAAGACGATTCCAATGCCGCTTGAATGAGTTCAATTGGAGTCCGTTTGATACCCTTCCTACGACTTCCTATTTTTCTTTCACTGTGTATTTGATCATAACCCTTATAACTATTAGTATTAGTATTATTAGAATTGTTATATTTTTCAACCTCGGGACGCTTCCGGGATAAAAGCTAGTATAACCCTATAGGCGACATATTGACGGCAACATGAGCGTGTAATTATAGAAGGGTGTAAGCGAATGTTCAAAGCGTTAAGAAATTAGAACACGATCTTATCCTGGCTAGGAATAGTGTTAAACCAGGAACCAAACAGAGGGCTAAAAGCGATAAAACCTCGTTCATCCCGTCCTTTCATACGTCACCTTTTAGCGGAATCAATCCTTCCCTTCCAACACAAACACACACCAAATAATATTAATATTCTCTCTCTCTCACACACACACACACACTTAACGAACTCATATACAGTGTATGTATATGTGTAATTTGTAATATTTTAATTAACAAATATGGTGCAGATATTACCAATGGCGTCAACAATTCGTCCATCGCTCTCACCGTTCGCCACTACTCGGTTTGCTGGTCGAATCTCTGTGTCAAATTCGTCTTCACGGTTCAGCTCCATTCCTTTTGCTTCCAGTGGTATGGATATGATATTATTATTATTATTAGGTTTTGTTGTGTTTATGTTGTTTGATTGAGTTTTATGTGGATAGAATGATAGATAGGGTTGTTTGTTTGATATATCTGGTTTTATTTTTTTCGCTAATTTAGGTTAAGAATGGATGAGTTAGGGCATTTATGTGATTTAAAAGTTTTTTTTTTTGTAAGTTAGAGTTGTTATTAGGAACATGTAGGAATGTTGTGACAATATTGTGTGTATTGCTCAACATTTGTTTGTTTGATATATGAATTTAATTGTTAGGATTGATCTAAGCAGTTAAATCGGGCAAGATATCCTCGGTTATCGGCCCTAAAGCATAATCTCGGTGCATAATATCGGTCATAATCTCGATGGCGATATCGGCGATATATCGCCGATATTTGACTTCAAAAATCTCGGCCATATCAACGAAATTCTCGGTTTCTGTTTTTTTGCCCATTTTAGTAGATAGAATGCCCAAATTCTAGTCCGATTCATGTCTAAGACAAAAAATCCAACATTTTATGCTCAAGAATGGAGATGGAAATGAGAAAATTTGAGCTTACATGTGACAATGATTGAGAAGCACGATGAAGATGAATATGAAGCACAACAATGGAGATGGAGGCTGGAATGAAGATGGCAGCCAACAATGGAGATGGAGGCTGCTGGAATGAAGATGACGGCTGTCATCTTGTTTCTATATATTTTAGAGGGTGTTTGGGATTGATTTTTGAAAACTGATTATGCGTTTTGTTGCAGTAGGGGTGGAGCTGTTTTTAGATTATTGCGTTTTAGTAGCCTAAAAATCCATTTCAAAACTCAACCCCAAACGCTAAAAACTGATTATTTGCGTTTTCAAAACCCAATAATCTAAAAATCCATTTCAAAACTCAACCCCAAACACCCTCTTAACCTAATACCCTAATATTAAGTTACCCCCTCAATGTTTAGAATGTACACATATAACCTTTCAATAGTTTATATTTAATGCCTAAACTTCTAATATTTTATATAACAAGTGTGAAATTAGTTTATGTATTTAAACATTTAACCCCCTATCTTTACTAATTCACATCTGGTCCTTATACTTATAACCACCGATATGTCACCACGATAACTGATATATCAAATATCGGTCCTTGACCGATAACCGATATTTTACTGCATTAACTGCTTAGGGATTGATAAGGTTGCAAACACACACACACACACATAAACCGTAGAAAAGTAAAGAACACGAGGATTTACGTAGTTTGCTCTAAGCTTACCTACGTCCATGGGCTGCAACAAGGATATAGTATCATTGCTCTCTACCCTAGACCCTAGCGATGAGAAGTTACAAGTACAATCTGTGTTAAAATAGAGACTAATGAGTATTATAAAACTTTAATAATAAAACAATAATGGGCCCTAATAAACTTGGTTTTAAAAAGCGCGCTTGAGGCGCGCTTAAGCGCAAAGCGCACCTAGGCGCAAATCCTTGCGCCTTATGTAACCCTAGGCGAGCAGTGTGCAAAAAGCGCAAGAAAAGCGCAAAAAGCGCACTAAAAGCGCAAAAAGCGCATTTAAAAAGCGCAAGAAAAGCGCGCTTTTTGTACACATGATGTTTTGTGCTTAAAATTGTTATACATGTGGCTAAAAAGGTTGTACATTTTAGTTAAATCATATATATACCTTATTTGTATCTATATTTTGAGTAAATAATGCTAAAAACCTATAGCATATATAAAAAAAATTACATAATTGTTTTGCGCCTCGCGTACGAAAAGCCCACCGCTTTTGCGATTTGCGCTTTGCGCCTCGGTTTTAGACCTCATCGCTTTTGTGCGCTTCGCGCTTTTTAAAACCAAGCTAATAAAGAGATGTCAAGGCCGGTCGAAAACCTCCCATGTCTTCAATCTTTATTAACCCAATAACGCGTCTTTAAATAACCAAGGCCCAAGCCTCCACACTTCCACAAACTCAACATTAATCTGCTAAATTAGGTTTTGTGTCTTCTTAATAATGAATGAGTTTAGGGCATTTATGCCATTTTAGGTGTTTTTGTTAGATTTGTTATTAGGAACATGTAGGAATGTTGTAACAATATTGTGTGTATTGTTTTTGTTTTTTGTTACTCTTAGTGGAAACTTATTAAGATACACAAACACGCTTAACTGTCAAGTTAGCTCTTGTGTGGCGGGATACAGGCAATCAGGCATGCCCTTGAACTAATTGTTCTCGATAAGGTTTGTCTCACCTTTGTAAATAGGACAAGAGACAAACAAACTCTGATACCATTTTCCTATGAGGAGGTCATGAAATTGTTATTGGTTAATGACTATTGAGTGTGA
Source organism: Ambrosia artemisiifolia (assembly GCA_032199755.1). NCBI lineage: Eukaryota > Viridiplantae > Streptophyta > Magnoliopsida > Asterales > Asteraceae > Ambrosia > Ambrosia artemisiifolia. The sequence continues at coordinate 2,336,281 of CM063514.1, forward strand.
ATTCCTGCAAGGTCACCCATCTAGGATTTCCACCCAAGAACGTCGAACTATGGAGTTTTGCTTACATTCACGGTCAAATGGTCAATGCACCCAAGGTGTTGGTGGCATTTAGGGACGCACATTTCTTATGACCCAACATCTCTCTTAGTCTCACATGGACGAGACAATGTGGAATTTGCCAAAGATGGTCCAAATGTATTTGGGGCTTTGGGCATTTATTGCTTGATATTGAATTTTAGGTTTGAGTAGCTTGTTTCACCATCCTCTGGTTATTTCTAGAATTTGATCCTAAATAAACTTGAATTTGAGAATTGACCCAAAAAAGAGCCTTTTACTAGCCTAAAACAAGCCACCTTGGTTTTAAATTGCGCGATGCGCCTTGATGCGTTTTGGTCCAAAAATCCGATGCGCGATGCGTAATGCGTGATGCGCACGCATCACGTAAACTATACGAATTAATTATTAAATTAGATATACATATAAAGACACTTATAACACACACTTGTAAAACATACTTAGTCTTTAAGATAACAACACAGTTATAAAAAACCATACTTAGTCTTAAACATAACAAGATAACAACAGACTTAAAAGTTAAACATACACCAAAGAAAATAAACTAAGAAGAAGAGTGTTGATTTTAAGTGGAAAGTGTAAAGAAGAACAAAAAGAATTTCTAAAATCTAAACATCCGATGGTTTTTCTTTGAAAAAAGAATCCTTGGCTGCTAAAGTTTAGAGAAAGTAAATGTTGGAGTCTTGGAGAAAGGACAGGTCTGATGGAGTAGGAAAGTAGATAAAAAGATAAGATCTAAAGATTTTAATACCGAAAAAACTCTAAACTCCAAGTTCCAAGGCTACTTCTATTAAAAGCACACTTTTGTATATCCAGCTTTTTTATTAAATTAAAATGGTTGATCCATTCATAGCCGACCAAACTCAAAACAGTACAAGATTCCCCCAAATTTCATTTTGCACGCATCAGGTCGCATCTTGCGATGCATCGGATCATGCGATTTCACCGCATCACCGTCGCATCACGTAATCTGCTCGCATCGCTCCACATGATGCGACCTCCTGAGCGCATCGTGCGCATCACGCATTATGCGCGCATCATGCGCGCATTTTAAAACCAAGCAAGCCACATATGAATTTGAAAACGATATATTAAATTGACACAGAAATTGAGAGATACGAGAATTAAATACACTGATCCAACAAAAACCTATGAAGTTTAACAGGTGCAGCCAAGAGTTATTTTTGTATGTATATATTCTGATATAATATGGTATTGGTATGACAATATGCTGATTATATTTGTATAAAAATTGGAAAAGCCAGGGCTGCAAGGTTGATCTTTATTTAAAGCCCTGAACCAGTGGTGACTCCACATAAACATACTAGAGATCACAATCTACTAGTATTTCTTATGCTGACAAATAGATATACATAAGGCTTTCCTTTTATGCCTTCGACCAAGGCAATAAGTTACATGACCACATGCAATTCTTTCATATCTATTTGTATATAAACTTCTCTTTCTTGTTTAGTTCATACGATATACTTTATTAAGATTCTCTTTTGTGATTTTGTATGTTTGTTTAGTGGGACCACAATCACAATGTTTTGGTCTGAATAGACAAGAAGGAAGCCACAAATCATCTAAAACAATTGTATGCATGGCCCAAGGAAGCACAACAACCACACAGGAAAATGCCTTGGAATGGGTTAAAAAGGACAAAAGAAGAATGCTTCATGTTGTATACCGCGTTGGTGACTTGGATAGAACAATAAAGTAACATTCTAAATTAGACAACATGCTAATGTTTATAATTCTTAAACTTTTTTGTCTATATATGAATATCGGTTGATTATGTGTGCAGGTTTTATACAGAGTGCCTTGGGATGAAACTTTTGAGAAAAAGAGACATACCTGAGGAGAGATACACAAATGCATTTCTTGGATATGGACCAGAAGATTCTCACTTTGTGATTGAACTCACATATAGTAAACCATCTTTAAACTATTGTTTGTAATGCACAAAATCAATGACTATCATAAATGTTGACACCAAATATCCACAATTCTTATGAATACAAAAACATGTGATTTGCTACATATTCTCTTTCTTTTTAATCACATAGTCTCTCCTAAAAAAAGAGAGGAATAGAGTGTTAAATTTGAAAGGTAGCATACTAGCATCCTTATATTTATGTTTTTATAACGTCAAATTCTACAGCATGATACTTCATATGAGGCACATTGGTTAGTTTACAAGGCTGTATATATGCATATATATATATATTTTTTTGCTTATGACTAATATGCACTTGTGCTTCCAGATTATGGAGTTGACAAATATGACATTGGAACTGCATTCGGTCATTTTGGCATTGCGGTTGATGATGTGAGTGAAACTTGTATTATTGAGTTCTCTAGGTTCTTACATCTGTATTAATATACATTATGAAATATGAACCATCCTACTCTTGATTGAGTCTCCTGCAAGATGTAAATTACCACCTGAATTAAATAATTCAAGCAGATAATGCCAGTTATAGTGTTCAAAGTTTTATGTGCTTTTTCCACTTGTATCAGTGATTCCAGTATCTTTCAGTGGTGAAGTTTATGTTTTCCTATCTTGGTCGTAGTCATATCTAAAAGCACAGCCTTTCTTTTATTTTTTATTTTATAAAAACTTTATACATCTCTTGTAGTTGACATAATGGGGCATAAACCTGGTTTCTTCTCCAGCAGATGAGTTATTAATCCTAGATATAGAAGTGTTAAAATGGGCATGAGGGCAACAGTTGAAATAGGTCTGTTCTTGGGCCGCCTGAAATGAGTTCGGTTGACCAGATTCCAGAAACGTTTATTGTACAAATTCATTTTTATAAAATACAATTTTATAAGATAATTTGTTATTTGTGTGTCAAATCTGATAATGTAAAAAAATATATTTCATAATAATCAGATTATTTCACTGAAGTGATTTAGGATGTTTATGCATCGATGATTACGCCCCACTTACGGTGTGCACATATAATGTATATATGTGTAGCCCTCGGGGGGCAAAAGTAAAGTTGCACTAGTTTTAATGTTATTTTACTAATTTCGTGAAAATAACGTTGAAAACGACGGACGGTTAATCATGCATCATGTGGTGGCGTTGATAGCCAAAAGACAAAGGGGTACATGCACTGATCGGGTTTGTCCCGATTGCTAAGTGTTCGGTGCTTTATGTCTAAGGCTTGATACCAAACCACATCGAGCCGGGGGTCTCACTGGAAGCAGCCTCTGTACTCTTAGGGGTAGAGGTAAGGCTGTCTACATTTTACCCTCCTCAGACCCTACCTTAGCTTTGCTATAGGTGGGATTAACTGAGTATGATGATGATGATGATGATGCATCGATGATACATATTGGTTCTTTGAAAAGCTAATTTATTACCTGCTAAGAGGTAAAACATAACCTGAATTGACCATTGATAAGTAAACGACTCGAAATTGCTACCTCTGTCTACTGCCTATATATGTTACCCTGGGATTCAATAAGTTGTTGGATTTCTGCAGGTTGCTAAGACTGTTGATCTCATAAAGGCTAAGGGTGGTACTGTAACCCGGGAACCGGGTCCTGTCAAAGGTGGAAAATCTATTATTGCATTTATTGAAGATCCTGATGGTTATAAATTTGAGCTTATAGAAAGGGGTCCCACTCCTGAACCCCTCTGTCAAGTAATGCTTCGTGTTGGAGATCTTGATCGTTCTATAGCTTTTCATGAAAAGGTGTGTAAATATCTTTTTACTAAAAATATTCTTATTATCAAATTCTGTGTTTCTATCTATTTAGTTCACGCAATTAGGCTAACTTAAATTTTTAATCCCATATGTACTTTAGGCTTTTGGAATGGAGCTCCTTCGCCGAAGAGATAACCCTGAATACAAGGTAAATTGATAAGAACATTTATACAATTATACATATGCTTAAAAATATGCCTAATCTTTTCAATGCTTGGCACATTGCTTAGTCATATTCTCTTCTCAATTTTACTATGATTTCATGTATCTCAATTTCCCTGTTAGGCTATTGTATAGGCATGTTTTTTATATGAGCTGGCAATGATCTTGTGATAAAGTCAAACTGAAATAAAAAGTTTTTACAGTTAATTAATTGAGGTTCAATAGGTCAATCAACTCTCCAATCAATTGGTAAATACCATATCAATTCTTAATATTCAGCACAATTATGATACTGATTACAATCCAATGTTTTATTTATAGATAAAATAAACCCACCTTGCTCTTCAAGTTATCATGTTTCCTGGTTGTTGTATTAATAACAGTAGTAACACTATGGGGTTCTTATCAGTGTTTTAGGCATACATATATATTTGAATTGACCACTGTTAGGAAGTTGGGTTTAGCACAATCACTTGCACTTCTATAAAAGTTTATCTTCAAATTTATGTAAATTTGTATCAGTTCTGACTAGAGGCGACAGTTTTAACCCATTTACTTATGATAGGCAGATTTGGGTTATTTTCAGTAACGGGTTAGATTAAAAAGAATTAGCTAAAAAGAAATGTGCCAAAGGGGTCCGATGCCTTTAGAAATGTTACCGTTTACTGCACACAACCTGCTAAATCACGCTATTAAAATATCCTGATATTGTAATAACTCATAATATTGCTTGTAGGCATATTTAATGCATTATTTATTTACTAAGAAATTTAAATATGGACAAAAGTTGTTTTCTGGGTCAACTCAGCCTGACTTTGGCCCATATTAAAAGAATAATTGACAAGTTTTTTTTTACGTGAACCCTTTGTAACCCGTTGGGATTACATTACATTATTGTCTAGATTTTTGATGTGGTTACAGTTTCCCATTTGCAGATGTTGTAATCTTCTTTTATATTCAATCAAGGGTTTTTATTATTTTATTTAATATTTGGTATCTTGAATTTGCCATATTTTATATAAGCCTATATCATTTGTTATATCAATTCAAACAATGCAATTGGTTGATTCGGCAGTACACCATTGCAATGATGGGTTATGGACCAGAAGATAAAAATGCTGTACTCGAGTTGACTTACAATTATGGCGTCACAGAATATGACAAAGGAAACGCTTATGCTCAGGTCAACCAATAATGTTTTTTTTGGCGTTTATGTCATGGAATATCATCCTAATCGGTCAAATTTAATAACTTCTTTTGCTTCATTACAGATAGCAATAGGCACAGATGATGTTTATAAAACTGCAGAAGCAGTTAGACTTTTTGGCGGGAAGATTACCAGAGAACCTGGTCCCTTACCTGGTATCAGCACCAAAATTACGGCATGTTTGGACCCTGATGGTTGGAAAACGGTAAGCTCATGTACTTGGTTTATGTCGGCATTTTGCACATATATTGAGTTGGCAAGATGTGTGGGTCAATATGGTTCAGGTTGAAAGAGGTTTTCCTTTTTTTTTCAACTATGGATTGAAACGGGTCAAGCAAGGTTTGGTTGACCCACGACCACCTTTCATCCATTTTCAAATTTTATTTTACAAATAGATAATGTGGTACAAAAGCAGTGCAGTACTAATCTTAGTTTTTGAATAATATCTTGGGACGTTTTGTGCTTTTAAAATGGACTTTGGGCTACTTTCAACCTGTTTGACCTGTTCCCCTTTTAGCTTTTCTTTATTTGACCGGTTTGAGTTAATAGTTAATCAACAACCCAAATGGACCCACTTCTAAGGAAATTGGTCAAAACTGCTACCTCTTATTTATTGTTAATTTAAATTGATTTTAAATTAGGATATTTTCTGCAACAAATACTTATCTAATATTGTAACACATTTTTAAGCCCCAAGATTATGCTTGATGTGTCCAAAAATACATAGTTAAATGAAAGCTTTGATTTAGCTATATATGTGAATCACCCTCCTCAGTTAGCATATTAGAGGAATCTTGGTGCAAATTAGTGTGGTTTGCGGAGAAAAATAATTTTGAGTTAGTCTTTGCCATCTCAAAGAGAAGTTGTAATCAATTTGGGACGGGAGTAGCATTTAGGTGGTGTTTGGATTTAGATTTTGAAATCAAACGCGATTTGAAATCTAAGGATGGCGTAACATTATTCATTTACCCATTCTCTAACTGAGACTTTTACTAGTTGGTGTTTGGTTTATAGGTATGGGAATGAAGGAATGACTTTCATTTCTAATATTACTCTTCGGTTAATTAGTTTGGGTTTCAATTTTCAAAAATAGATATCAAACCTAGAAGTTTATCCAAACTCTAAACCCGCCGGCTACCACTCTAAATCATTACAATGATGATCTAAATCGTTGATTAAATACGTTAGAAATACACTTTGGGGGCGATTCCGACCTATTTCTACGTGAACGGGTTGAAACTGTCTCCTATACTTGATATTGAGACCCAGTATCTACTGATATAAAGAAATGGCGTTGATAATCCTTCGTATATATTTGACCCACTAATTATTTATGAAAAAAATCACAAAATTGGACCAAGTATTTTGAGTAAACCAAGTCCGACTTGACCCATATCTTGACAAACCTCGCCATTCTTATAAGTTTTTGAATAATTGAGTCATTCGGATAACTTTCTTGTCGATAATTTTCAGGTTTTTGTGGACAACGTCGATTTCTTGAAAGAACTAGAATGACATGTGGAAAGTTTACCCATTCGGCACTGAAACTCGCCCTGCAAACTGTAGCAACCACGACAGTCGCGCCATTTTGTAGATAATTGGGCAGTGATTGCAACTTGTCACAAATTGAAATCTCGATAGAATGGCTAATAATGTGTATTTTTTTGGTCAAATTTGTTATGAACAACCAAAGAAAAGAGGAAACAGCATTGTAGAATTGGTTAAATATTCCTATGTATCATTTGTTCCAAATTTATTGTCATTTGTGAGGTAAATTAGATTTAAACAGTTACCTGTTTATTTGGCTCCCACAAATTGTGTCAAAACTAATTTTCTATTTTTTTATTATTTTTAACGGGATGTTTTGGAAAACAGCAAACCATGTTGCCTTGGTAGGGTGGGTGGGTCAAATAGGAACACATGGTTTTAACTTTTAAGGCCGTTACAAGCATGGTTGCAAAATTCGCTAGGCGCTCTCAACTCGGCCAACTGGGGAGTTGCGAGTACTCAGGGGTCGAATCGGCCTATACGGGGAGTACTTGGAATATTCGGCCAACTTGGCTATACTCGGTGACCCACCCTGTAGCGAGTACTCGGCGAGTAGTCGGTCAACTCGGACGACTTTTGCAACTATGGTTACAAATTGGAATTACTTGAAAAAAAAAAAGTTGAAGACCCATGATTGCCCACCTGCAGTTTCTTTTATTTTTCCATGTTTTTCTTTGTTGCGGTTTATTTCCATGCTTTACTTGTACTTTTAGCTTGTTAGGTAGTAAACACTTATAATTGTTTTCTGTAATTTAGGATGTGGTAGACACTTGTCTCCTATAAAGTAGGTCACGGGTTCAAATTCCGGGCAAGGATGTAAAAGGTGTAATTTAGGTGTAGCAGTGAATAAAAAGTTCTTTATCCCATTGTATGTAACATACTTTTGGTACTTACAATTGTTGCAACTAACCTTCTATAGCACGTAAAGACAATCACGTGGTACATCCCCACATCATCAAAAAATGGTGCCACATCACCATTTTACCTGTTATAGAAGAAAAAAAAATAGCGAACATACACAGACACCCCCTTTAATCTTACTTCTAAATCTACATCTTGATACCGCCGCTAGGGCATATGCCCTTTGGTTTCAGTTATGAGATACACAATTCTTTTTCTTCTTTTCCCTTAATGCATTGTTTATAGAACGGTTAATGGTTGTTTGGGTATCCAAAATGATATTCGTGATTTTAAGAATCGAAGTTTAACATAGTTTCTTTGACCAACATGTTTGACCTTCAAAGTCAAACTGCACCTTTTGAGTTGTTTGATTTCTTGAGTGGTATTGTCGCTACATATTTCATTTCAAATTGTTTTAACGCAGATCAGGTTTAGGAAAGTTGAGGATTTGAGTTCGAGTTTAACCAGAAGCAAAACTCGGTTTAATAGACCGATTTTAGCTCTATGGAAGTGAACAGGTTTGACTGTTTGGCCTCATTTTTGGAAGTCTTTTAGAGACCCTTTTTAGATCAATAAACCATGCGTTGTTAATGAAATATAGTTCATAGAATAACTCATATAGCGCAAATATTAATTTAACATGTTGTTTGACAATTTTGACTCATTTACTTATGCATGATTAGCCCGACCTTTTTTTTTAAATCCCATGTTTCAGTTAAATGAATCAAAAGTCATCCAAAATGTATTTTAACCAATGTTTTAAAAACCGGTAAATATCGGCCGGTTATACCGGTATTACCGTTTTCGAATGGAAATTCGGTACGAAACGCTCCGGTAAATATAGGAAACGGTATCGATTTTATACCGCCGGTAAAATCCGGTATACCGGTTTGAACCGCTATACCAGTACCGGCATAGGTTAGTTTTTGGTTATTTTTAGATTATTTTTTTATAAAGGAATAACTTTTAAAAAATTAAAAACTTTAAATTATCTTTTCGATTAATTTTTAATTATAGATTAACTTTTTGATAGTATTTTAGTATGTAATTTTGTACTTTTAGATTATTTTTTGTGTTAATGTTGTAGTTTATAAAACTACATAGCTAACTAATCAAATCCGGTTTAACCGCCCGGTACAACGCGGTTCAACCGGTTGAACCATTTTTTAACCAAATCCGATATAATTAAAAAACCGGTTTTTAAAACATTGATTTTAACGCACAAAATCTTGTAATCCGATGTTTAATTGTAAAATTACACTTGGGTGTGCTAATTAATTATTAATACATGAAAATTAGAAACCTTAGACAAAAGTGCTTCTATACATTTTGTACCCTACCTTTTACTCTAAATAAACTATAAATTAAAAAAAGTCAAATTTATCTTAGTCAACATGGACCCAAACACCCTTCGACGGAATTCCCCGGAAATTCACAAACAAAAGATAATACGCCGGCGGAGCAATCTTTCCAGACGGCGGCGCCACGGTGGTGATAATATCATTCACCACCGCCTTCACAGGAAGAATCAACAGTCTCTGATTCATTGAAAACCCATGAGTTGTAAATGGTGGATAATACAATGTCACCTTCACATCTTGAACATTTACCGGCCCACCGGAAAATTTCACCGTAATTTTAAACTCTTTACCGTATTTCAACACCTTCTCCGTCGTCGGAGTGATCACCGGCCGTTTTCCGGCCAATGCTGGGTCGAGATAATGCGGCGAGAATTTCTCGACCCGGAGCTCGGTCGGGTACTCGGCTTTCGTGTCGTATTTAGCATGCGGGTTGCTGCCGGCGACGAGAATTTTGCCGTCCGGCATCAACGCCGCTACCGAATGGTACATTCGGGCGATTGTGGTTGGAACCATCTCTTTGAACCGTTGACCCATTGGTTTATTCGGCATGTATAACACCGGGGTCAAGTTTGGGTCGATCGCGTTTTCCCAACCGCCGGCGCCCTTTCGGGCGCCGTTGATCATTAAAAGATCGCCGGTAGGGAGCGTGATGAGGTCGCCCATACATCGGCCTGACGGCATGTCTTGTTCGTTCACCCATGTTGAGGCGGGATTAGTCAACATTAGTCGGTGGCAGTCTCGAAGCGCGGGCATGAAAACGCGGTTTCTCGTATGTTTGCTGTCGACGGATGGGTAGGCGTCTTGGGTGTTCCCGCCGCAAATCACGACCTCGGCGTCGATGTTGCCGGGCTTGATTATTAATGGTAGGAGGGCAGCCATGCCCGAGGCCGGGTAGTTTCGGGCTCCACCGGGTAGTTTTGGGAATTGGCGAACGATGGTGGCAGTATGCGGGTGGAAAATTATGCCGCGGTCGTTGGCAAAGAGAAAAATGTTGCCATCCGGGATGAGGAAAAGGAAGGGGTAGAGGTTGTTTTCGATGTACATACCCGGGCCCGGTTTCTTCGGTACGGTGGTTTCTTGGAGGAATGGGAGGTTGAATTTTCGAGGACGAAATTCTAGTTTGTTCGGCGGTACGATTTCGTAGGTGAATGCGTTTCGACCGCCGCACAACACCGCGCTTCCGTCCTCTAAAACATGGTTAGATGAATACCTACATGATAAAAAAAAGATCAAATTAGGGTTGTGGGAAAAAATGAATGACCAAAGCGTTAGTAAATCATTGAATCTAAATGAATAAATTAATAGGGAAACCGATAGCTTGACTAAGGGAAAGTAGCCTCTTAACCATTCAGTTCTGAAACATTCACCATTCAGACTGTTTATTTTAGCATCTGAATGAAATGATTAAGTGCTGAACCATTAAGCTAATAAGGGATGCTGAATGATTCAGCTCTTAAACAATCAGAGCATCTTAACCATTCAGATCATCTTAATGATTCAGCACTTAATCAACCAAACAACCCCTAACATATTATTGAACCAAATCTAAATTATTACCAACCTTTATATTTTATTTTATTTCATAAATGATTTGCTACATTTGATTGAATTGAAGTATGTTTAAAATTTAGTGTAGATAACATACTTTATATGTATACAACCTCCAACCTCCAAACCTTAATAAGTAGTACATTCTAAATGATATATTAGAAAAGTTATTATAATGTTATTAAAGAACATGCAAATAGTTATATTTATTGATAAAATGTAATTCATTTTCTCTTTTTAAGTTAATCATTATTTTAGCAATAGGGATTTATATGTGTACCATCTTCTATCGGCAAGAACATTTTTCTTCTCCACAAAGTTGGCTTTCGGGTCAGCCATCGACAACACTCGAATGGATTTAACACCGCCTCTTGTTCCGCCGGTAGCCACCAAGTCTCCGTTGGGCCACATGTGTCCGGACGAGCACCATGGTTCACCATCCAGCTGCCACACAAGTACACATGATTTTTTATATAACCCAAAACATGTCATGAAAAAAAAATGAATTTTAGCTTTCATATCCACTCTGATTAAATAATAAACTTATGATATATGATCTTTTAATATGACCTGTAACTTGACTTGGGTAAAATTGGAATTTGGTTGTCATATCTAATTTATTAACCCTATTTTACTAGCCACCAGCCAAATTAACATGTTTAAAAAAAAAAATTATTATTAACTGCCAACCCGTTTGAACATGTTTCCTTAAATAAGTTAAACATGCCTTGTTTATGCTACACGATTTAAGTGTGTAGTTAAGGTTGATGTTATCTATGATTCTATATGAATAAATATGTGTCTATCTTCGGATAGAACCCGAGACATGATATAGAACATGTGACACATGTTATTTTCAACATGTATAACTACTTTTCAAAAATATAATAATTTGAAAAGAACACATACGTAGACCGTTCGACTTTTTCCGGTCTCAACATCATAAGCGATTGCATGTGCAAAGCAATCGGGCTTAAAGTTCATCTCAGGGCTTTTCGGGCAATTGCCTGGTGGACCAAGTTCTCGGGCAGATGGACCAAGTGACGTCGTATCAAACCACACCGCCTTGTTGTTTGGCATTAATTGGAATTGCATCGCGGCAACACCCACATTAGGGTCATCGATGGCCCACGAACCCCTAAATTGTGTCTCTATATCATTTCCTGGCACAAGAATAGGCAGCCCACCCTGCTTATTTTCGGGCATCCGAATGGGTTCAACTTTATTATTTGTGGGCACTGGAACGCGTCCAGCTTTATTATTTTCGGGCATGGGAACGCGTCCAGCTTTATTATTTTTGGGCATGGGAACACGTCCAGCTTTATTATTTTTGGGCATCGGAACATGTCCACCTTTTTTGCCACCGTTGGCATTGCCAAAGTTTTTACCGGCTTTTCTAGGACCAGCAGCGTAGGTTAGACCTGCGGCGGTGATCAGAAATGCAACGAATAGCGGTAAGAGGATACGGCAGAGGGGGGTGGAGGAAGATGGAGCCATTTTTCAGATGACTGTAATAAACTTGTGGCTTTTAATAGATGTTACATATATTGGTCCAAAAACAAAGGAAATCCGTACAAAAATCGGTTGGTTTGTTAGATTTTGCGTTAGTGAATGCAAATCTGATTTTGATTTGATTTTGTGATCTTTTATGGGCCCAAAATAATCGGTTGTAAGAACAAAACTAATGTAACATGGTTGTAAAATTAATTATCTGAATTAGAAACCATTGGACCAACATCTCATTTTAATTAATTATTCTAAGAGGGTGTTTGTGATTGATTTTTCAAAACAGATTATTCGTTTTGGAAAAGTAGGGGTGGAGCTGCTTTTAGATTATTGCGTTTTGATAGTCTAAAAATCTATTTCAAAACTCAATCCCAAACGCTAAAAACTGATTATTTACGTTTTCAAAACACAATAATCTAAATATCTATTTCAAAACGCAATTACAAACACCCATTGGTTGCATAAAAATCTTTCAAATGTGAAAATCAAACATTCAAGAAGATCTGAAGATTATATAATTTGTAAAAAAAATAATAACTTATAAGTGGTTCGAGAATTATGCGACGTTAATTTATACCAAGTTTTTTCTAACGAATATACCATAAATACGATACATACAATGATCTCTCTATAAGACAAGAGAGTAATTACGGATAGTTAAGAGGCTAATTATGTAAATACTGAAGGGAGTATTATGTAAATATAAGTTTTATAAATACAAATGACAATTCTTAGGCAACACTCTTAGGGCTGTTTGGTTGATTAAGTGTTGAATCATTAAGAGGTCTGTATGGTTAAGTGATGAATTATTAAGTTAAACCTCTTAATGGTTAGTTTTCTTATCCCACATTAGTAGGAGAGTCTCATTAAGGTTTAGCCTAGTTCAGTACTTAATGGTTCAGCAACATCTCAAATCTTAGTGGTTAAACCTTAACCATTTCATTCAGAAGCTGAAACAAACGCGTTGAATGCTGAATCATTCAGCGTTGAATGGTTCATAGTCTCATTAAGAGGCTTACCAAACAGCCCCTTAGTGTCGGTTAAAGTCACAATTCAGGCGAAAGTGTCTCAGCGACACTCACAGATTAGGTGACTGTCTTGTTGGCGACACTTTTCTTTTTTTTTTTTTAACAGCTAATGTTACCCCCACTATATTTACAACAAATACATCATATGCCTATATTTAAACCTACGACTTACCCTCTAAGAGGCATAAGCCTCTACCAAGTGTGCTACCCCACATTATTGGCGACACTCTCTAAACGTAAGTTCAAAATGCTTAATATATTTTTAAATGTAAAAAAAAAAAAAGTTTTAGGGTAAGGTGTTTTATGATAGTATTTAACAATAGTGATGTGGTAGCATAGAACTATAGAAGTAGTGGAAATTTTTGACAAATATTCATTCCTCACATAACATGCTTACGACCTAGTCAGTTTAAAAACAAATAAAACTTGATTGATTTTATTCTGGTTCGTGCCGTTAGAAATTGTTCTTATTGTGATTATACAAAATTACAAAAATATTCATCCAAAACATACCATAGCACTTAAAATGGATGTAAGTTAAAATGTTTTTTAATTACTTGTTTTCCTTTCTTTTTTTTTAAACGACAACTTAATTATTTATGAATTACATACTTTTAAAGTGTCGTCGTCTTAAAATTTTTAACATATTTACTTTGTTTTTCTAATATTTATATGATCTAGTATAAAATAAAAATTAGAGGCAACTTCTGTGCATTTTTTCAGAAAATATGTTACAAAAAAATATCATGTAAAAATTGTTATAAAGTGCCAAGAAAATAATTATAAAGATAATAATATCATATAATTACAATACTTTTTTGGGAACATGTATATGATTTTGGATACTTTTTTGGGACCATGTATGTGATTTTAGATAAGTGGAAATGTTATTCATATTATTTTGACATAAGTATTTAACATATTTGTAATTTAAGACTATATATATATATATATATATATATATATATATGAGTTGGGGATGGATATGTGTTTGGGTGGGATTGGAGTTGGTTTTTGGGTCGGCCTGATGCTCCTCAGTTGGTTGACTTGATGCAGTCACTGGACCAGGTTACTTTGGAAGGAGGTAAAGACTGTTGGTCCTGGGCTAATGACTTCGGGGAACAGTTCTCGGTGAAGGCGGTTCGCCTCGATGTTATGACTGCTTCAGTTCAGAACCCGAGTACCTCGGACTTTGTTTGGAACCCGTGGGGTATCCTCTCCTTCTGTGGAGGGCTGTTCTCGGAAGGATTGCGGTCAAATCGGAGCTGATGCATGTCCATCCCTGATCCTTTATGTGATCTTTGCAGCCTGCAAGCTGAGGACTCGGACCATCTTTTTGTTAATTGTCTTCTGGCTAAGATTATTTGGTGGCATGTTTTTGTGTGGGTTTGTATCCCTTACCCGGACCAGGTGGTGACTTTGAAAGATTTGTTGGGTGTTTTGCAAGGAAGCCCCGGTTCTAAAGTTTGGAGGCGGATGGTTTATACTATAGCCTGTGCAACCGTTTGGAGGATTTGGGCTGCTCGTAATGCTAAAGTTTTTGACGGTAAGTTTCCTCCTCGTGTGACCGTGGACTCCATCAAAGAAGACTCTTACCAGTGGGTTTGCTCGAGGTCTAATCTGTCATCGTTGAAATGGGATAAATGGCTGGATTTCGATGTTTCTGAATGGCTGTAAGGGCGTGTGTGCCTTTTGTGTCGATGTGTTTTTGTCTGTTTTTTCGGGTGTAGTTTCGTTGTATCTCCAGCCCCTTGCTTGCTCTTTATATTTATATATAAAGTGTTTTGCCGTTAAAAAAAAAAAGACTATATATGAGTTACAATTACAAAGTACAACTTAATCCAATTAAATTCTGTATCATATTAATAAAGCCTAGAGCACAAACACATGTAGCCACATTAAAGCAAATTGTAATACACATACACGAGCACAATTTATCATTATGTATATGCTTTTGCCCCCCATAAGCCTAAAGATGGGAAAAACAAACAAGATAGAATGAACATTATCGCTTCACAAAAATCATACGATAACTATACGAGCCATTAGCTAGATTGTTTGCTACTTTGGCATGATATCGCGGTTCACAGACTCTAGTTGTGACTTTTGCATTCCTCTACGGCTCGAGGGGCTGTAAAACCATCAAACAACAACGAGAACATCAATAACACGAATACATCATCAAAATTATCGCTCTAAACCTATAATTATCACGAAACATAAATTTACCGCTTCTTGTTATTCCACCTAATGATGAAGTTTTAAGTTCGATTTTTTTTTCATTTGACTTGACAAACAATCTTTTATCTCGGAAAAGCTCAAAGGCATAGGTTTTTCATGTTCGTAGCATGGTGGTTACATCAAATGTTAACATAATAAAAGTTCGTTACATCAAATAATTAAAAAAAATATTAATTCTGTTACATAAAAATATAATTGAAAGTTGGTTACATTTTCTAATTATAAAAACTATTTGAAACATATTTGATTACTTATGTTATAATTGTTTGAACATACTAGATCAAGGGTGTACTTGATTCTAGTTTGAATGATCAAGACTCCAATATTTCTTGATTCTTTCGTCGAATGATCAAGAACCCGAATAATCAATATCACACATTATCTTTATTCTTGTTCATAGAATAAATGGTACATATGTTCTTAATTCCTGATTAGTGCTTGACAAATCAAAGATTCCTAGTTTATATTTTGTAACATTGTTTCGATGTATTGTTTACCTAATCCGATCGCATCTGAACTCTTCATGATCCGCATCCTCTTACAAGAACCAGTGAACATACTGCAACAGTAAATAACATTGAGTGTTAAACACATATGAGCAAAAATGGGTTGACTTTTTAGGTCAAACAACATAAATTTCATCTTCAAAATAGGTAAAACCAACAAAGTTTAAACATATAACTAATTTCAATGAAGAGTAATATGATCTTGCTAAGTTGGGTACAGAACTACATCAATTTGGAACAGATCAAGCTAAACTGCTAAAGTCAATAAGTTTGACCAAAAAAGTCAAAGTTACCAAACTTACTCCCATGGAACATCACCAACAAGCATCAAGTCACCATCTTTGTCTTCATAGGTTAGTACATATTCAGAACCATTAAGGAGATTCATCAATGGGCTTTCGTTCGACCCTTCTCTCCTAGAAATTCCATGAGTACCACATTGACCTGAAAAGTCAACAATAATCGGTATTCATCGTTCCAACAAGAGATGAATCTATATCATCCCTTAACAGCTTTAGTGAATAAAGTGAAGACGACATCTTAACTAGTAACATCTGACCATATTTTTTGCAAAGTAAAGTCGTTGTCTTAGATAGCGACTGAAACGACCAAGTGACAAAACTTGTATGTTTGGTCGGTTTGTGAAATTCAAGTTACTAAATTCGCGACCTATGTTAGTGCCTAACCAATCTTTCAAACTCAACTTAAAAATGACCTAGTTGTCATCGTCATGATTCAAAACAACCCATTTCTAAAAAAAAGGTATTAGAGATTAAACATAACCTGAATTGACCCATTTATAGAAATACGGGTCAGTATTGTCACCTCCAATAATAAAAATAGAATTAGAAAAGGGAAGTTACCAAGGGTGAAGCTACTAAACATTTTTTCTAAAGCCAAAGAAAGATCCAAGTAACTTGAATAGATCTTTAGATCTACTTTCCTCAAATATGGAGCTCCATCCATGCTCACTTTCACATAAACACATGATCCGATTTCTGCATTCGGGTCATCCTCATTTTTTGTGTTTTTTACAGCCATTGAATTCTTTCGAAAGGATCGAATCGGAGGCCATCCCACCACTTGTGCCCTGATTCACAACAGTAATTTGAACATTTAAATCCCCCTAGCCTAGAAAAATAGTCATACATTGACTTTTATGATCATTTGATTTTGACTTTTGAAAGTCAGAAGTCTTTTTTTTTGTAAGAAATAAACAACAAGGGTATTTGAGATCATGGCCATCAAACCAAAAACATAAGTCACATATCAATATTAATAATAAAGAAATTAGTTTTACTAGAAGGTAGTAAAATATTACTTTAACTTCAAAGGTCAACAATACCACTATTAAATTACAAAAATGGTTCCAATATGTTCCTTTATTAAAGAAAAAGTTTCACAAGTCCATCAACAGGTACAAAAAATGAAATGCTATAAATAAAAAGGGAATATTTCCAAAAAAAACAACCATATTTGTGTATAAGTAACATTTTGATTTTGATATAACTTATGGGTCAAAGCATTGACTACGGTTTCATGAAATGACAAACCAAAACAATTTTATCCGTTTAGAGGTTTGATGGTTTGACGGTTCAATTATGGTTTAGCAATTTGAACCGATTTTTTTAATCATTACTTTGAGTTCCGCTTACGGTTATGCGCATATAATGGATATATGTGTGGCCCTAGGGAGGCAAAAGTAAAGTTGCACTAATTTTAACGTTAGTTTACCAATTTATTCAAAATAATGTTAAAAATGACGGACGGTTTATCATGCATTATGTGGTGGCGTTGACAGCCAAAAGACAAGGGGGTACATGCACCAATCGGGTTTGTCCCGATTACTAAGTGTTATGTGTCTTATGTCCAAGGCTTGATACAAAACCACTATTGAGCCGGATGTCTCACTGCAAGCAGCCTCTCTATTCAAAAGGCTGTTTACATCTTACCTTCCTCAGATCCTACCTTAGCTTTTGCTATTGGTGGGATTAACTAAGTATGATGATGAGTTTGTATTAAAATGTTAACATGATTAATATGGCTCATGATTATAACATTCCAAAAAATAAAAATATATAAATAACAAATTATAAACATTTCAGTAAATTTCAGCGGTTTATAAACACGTCCCATGAAACATATTAAAATATAATAAAATCTTAAACTCCATCAATACAAATGTGACTTGCAAAGTCAACCAAACAAGAGAAGAAAAATCCTTACTTTGAAGCAACAAGAGAATCTTGTGAGTCATTATCATCCAACAAATGTTTTGTTGAAGATAAAGATGAAGCAACATCACCTTTTACATAATTAGAGTTCTTGTTTTCAACCAATAAGCCACCATTTTTAACAAAACCATCCTCATATCCATCATTATTAGACAAACCCCATGTGTCTGAGAAACCTATTTTGGCTCCTGAAACCAAGTTCTTCACAGCATTGATGGTTCTTTCTGGTGACTCAGAACCAGGTAAAGCGAGTCTTAACTCGGTGGCTTTCATGTTCAAGTCTTGGTTGTGGGTTTGTGAGGTTATTTGCTCCATTTTTTGTTGTGATGAGTGAATGCAATCATGTTCTTTTATGGATATGAATATGGATATGGACATTGAATATGAGAAGGTTTGAGTTTGGTGACATGAAAATGGAAAGAAGTGTGTGCATAAACAAGAGGTAAAGAGAAGTGAGTTGGCTAGTTATTTTTCTTGAGTTAATATCATAGTTTTTTTTTAAATAATAAAAGTATTGTTTATATAAAAGAGACAAAATATAACAAAAGTAAAACAACATTATATTACATGTGATAATTTTCCTAGTTTGAAAATGTAAACTATTAATATAAAATACATATTTTTGTTTTTTTAAAGGTCTTTTCTTTTATTTGTAAAATATATTAGAGGGTTTATGATTTTATGTTGTGATTTACTTGGACGGTTTTTTTCTTAGTTTATGTTTGAGGGTTTGGTTAGGGGTGTAAATGACACGTAGCGGCTCGGGATCGGCTCGGTAAAAAGCTCGAACGAGCCGAGCCTTAACGAGCCCGAGCTCGAGCCTGAAATATGGCTCGTTTAGTTATCGAGCCCGAGCTCGAGCCCTAGATACAAAGCTCGATTGGGCTCGCGAGCCTAATCGAGCCTTAACGAGCTAGAGCCCGAACCCGAGCCCGAGCCTAAGTTACATCCGAGCCTAAGTTATAGCCTTAACGATTGGGCTCGCGAGCCTAAGTTATAGCCGAGCTTTTGCGAGCTCGAGCCGAGCTTTTGAGCTCGTTTGAGATTCTCAAATCACCTCGAGTCGAGCCGAGCCGAGCTCGAGCTTTGGATTTTGCTAGCGAGCCGAGCTCGAGCTCAAGATTGTAGGCTCGAACCGAGCCGAGCTCGAGCTCGAGCTTCACAAAACCTTAACGAGCCCGAGCCGAGCCCAGTCAGGCTCGGGCTCGGCTCGGCTCGTTTACACCCCTAGGTTTGGTGTAGCCGCGTTTTTGTAGTTTGACAAATATTTAATAAAACATCTATACATATAATAAAAGAAAGTCATTTTAATGACATGGCACTTAAAGAGGCATTCTCCTCATTGAGTGTGCCATGTGTCATCCCATGTAGCATTGAGATATTTTAGGAAAAAAATAATTTAAAAACAAAATTAGATTTTTCTCTCTTAGACTATATGGTGTGCCTCCCCTTTCCCCCAACTCCCCCAATTGCCACATCAGCGCCACATCATTTCCCCTATTTCCTCCCCCAAAGTTTGGAAATGCCTTCCCCCAATTCCCCCATTCCCCCTTCCTTTTTTTATTCTTTTTCCTTTTTTTTTGATTATATATTTTATATTTCATAATTATTTTTTTATAAAAAATGTATAAAAAACATATAATTTAATTTTTTTTAAACCGTAAATAGTTAAAAAAATAAAAAATAAAACCGTTTTTTCCCTTACCACCCCCTCTTCCTTCAACGGCACGTTTTTTCCCTTTCTTGTCTTTTTTTGAGCTTGGTTGAGTTTCGGGTACAACGTCGTCATCGACACCTAAGGATATGAAGTCGTGTTCGGGTTCGGGTTGTGATTGAGGCATAGAGCGAAACATTGGCATTTGATTCGGGTTCGGGTGTGACATATGCATATGAAATTGTTGCATTTGCCAAGGGTTTTGGGGTTGATTAAAATGGCCAAACCCGAATGCCATAGGGTCGAGCGGTGTAGTGGGGTAGGGAAAGTTTGGAGCTTGTGTCGAAGGAGTAGCGGGGGTGTTCGGGTTAAAGGGTTGCGGGTTTGAACGCCTTGGATCCATTGGTAATTTTTTTTGGTGAAGAATGGTAGAATTTTTATAAATTTTGGTGGTTTGGTTAAAAGGTTTTAGATGAAAAGTGTGAGTTGAATGGTAAATATATATATAAAGTAAATATTTGAATTTTTTTTTTTTTAAAAAAAAGCAACGGTCAAAAGGTGGGGCCCATTTTTCAAACGGCTACAAATCCTCCACCAATCAGAGCGTCCGGTGCAAACGGGATTATTCCCACTTCTTCCCCGGAAAAAACACGGGGGGGGGGGGGGGGGGGGGCGGTGTTCCCCGAAGCCACGTCTGCTCCCCGTCCCCTTTCCCCGCAGGCACACCGTATAGTCTTATGTTTCCTCCCATAATTTTTAAACGTTAATATCTTTTATATACGAGATTTTTTAAAGAAAAAAATTACACCAAATTAACGAGTGTTTTATTATCTTTCCAACGAGTACCATAGTGCTATATAAAAAACGGAGAAAAAAACGACTATTTTTTGTTGGGTTTTGTTAAAACATGAAAAAAAAAACACAAAGCGTTCAGGTAAATCATTAATCATGTATAGGCAAGTCACTAATTATGTTCAAATCAGTAAATATGAATTCTATTTTCAACATGCGTTAGCATTGGAGTAATACATTGTTTTAGGTTAAATATTAATATTAGAGTCATACATTGTTTAAAGTTAGGCGTTAACATTGCAGATATATTTTGTGTTTTATTATCTTTTCAACGAGTACCATAGTGCTATATAAAAAACGGAGAAAAAAACGACTATTTTTTGTTGGGTTTTGTTAAAACAGGAAAAAAAACACAAAGCGTTCAGGTAAATCATTAATCATGTATAGGCAAGTCACTAATTATGTTCAAATCAGTAAATATGAATTCTATTTTCAACATGCGTTAGCATTGGAGTAATACATTGTTTTAGGTTAGATATTAATATTAGAGTCATACATTGTTTAAGGTTAGGCGTTAACATTGGAGATATGTTTTTAATTGTTTTAGGTTAGCTGTTACCCGAAGCTTTCATGCATGTAACTGTAAAGCGCATCATTCTATTTCATATGTAAAATTAATATGTCATATTAGATTTTTCAACCCCCGGGACGTTCCCGGGGTATAATCTAGTTATGTTATATAAACTTTAAAAAAATTATAAGAATTGTTCATGAATATAATATATACACGCACCTGTATATTTCTAGAAAATAAAATAATAAATTTCAAGTGGTCGGTTCAATTTACACAACTGATTCCAAGTTTCAAACTAAAAACCAGATGTGCATATATATATTTTTTTTAACAGCCAACAAATTAAACCCGAGCACTCTCGGGGTACCAATTCGACAAATTCAAGTACTCTGAGAGTACCCAAGTTGTCAAACACCAGTTTCGGGAAAAACCCGATAACCGACCCGCCAGTAGGCACGACGATAAAATTACCGGTAAAACTTGTCTGGCTCAAAAATCGAACCCAATATCCCTTGGTCTTATATCATTGCCCACCAAAGTCTCTACCACTTCACTGCAATGGTATTAATCATTTGTGCATATTTCCAGACAAACTAATCAACTTTTTTTGGTTTGGACGGTTCGGTTGATTTCAACATTTATAATGTACCTCTACAAAAATACAACATCATTTCTCCAAAGAACATGTTTTGATTTATTTGTGTGTACCTGAACCTTTTTTTTTTTTGAACGGCAAATTTCTACTCCTTGTGTGGCTTGAACCCATAACCTCTCCCTTAGGTGTTCCTAGAAGCATTGCTTCTACCATTGGGCCACCAACCCCAACGGCTGTACCTGAACCTTTTATTTTAAATTAGAGTGTCTAATTATCTCGAAATAAAATTTGTGTAATTCAATGTAACTATTGGCTCGAGATACTAATTTTGAAAAGTTTAATACACTCGATTCAAGTTATACTAATCCAGATTAACATTGATATCAACCAACCCTGAAACCGATATTAATTCCATAATTATAAATTCAATATAATTAACGAATGTATATTTTAAAAAAGAAAAAGTAAAACACTCAAGCAATGTAAGTTTCAAGGTGGATTCATTGAGAGTGGTAAGCTTTGGTGGGTTCACTATGATTTTCACTTGGGGATAGCGTATATGAGTTTGGAGTGATGTAGGATTAAAATCACTTAACACACCGTTCGAATATAAATCATGCCATAGAAATACAAATTAAATAATTATAGCGACATGTAATGATATAAATCATATCGATATATTTCTCACATGTCATGTGTAATAATGGAAAATAAAGTAAGATGCAAAACATCTAAAATTATGGATGTCATAATCTTAAACAAAGACTTTTGGTTAGCAAACATTTTAGGAGACAACATGAATCTTGGAACAGCATAAGCTGACCCATGAAAATATTTGGATTTCATTTCAAATAATAAAAAGTAACCAAAAGGTGTCGATGTGAATTTACCAATATACCCCTATACATAAATTATTGGCACCAACTTAAAAGCCTAGAGTGAACCAGATGGACCCCACCTGAATCAGTATAGGCACAGACCGCTCCTCGAATTGTATCTATGCCATCCCTATGTTTTCAAGGTTTGTGTTTAACCACAAGGCCCCTACCCAACTCCCACGGATCACATTCATTGGTTTTTTGTTTTGTTTTTTAATTAGTAAATTGAGATTATTTTTTTCGAACGATCAACGAAATTTTTTATTTCACCAAATGCTAGCGGGAAACTAGCAATACAATACACACCAAGTTACATCAAATGAAACACCATCAAATAAGACAAATCACCACCCAATTCTAGAGAGATTAAAGTTGCGCCATATATCCCAATCCAATGAAAAAAGTTTCGCCCTTGATTTTAACGAGAAAAAGCTAAGAGATATAATATCACCGAGAACATTTGAAAGTTGGACTTGTTTGTTGTTGAATACCGCTTCATTTCTATGTTTCCAAATGCACCAAATCGTTGTCAAGCAAATCGCATTAAAGGCCTTCTTCCGTTTTTTAGAGCCGCCGATGTACGAGTGAAGTTGCAGAAGATCTTTAAAGTGAAAGAGAATAGTCGCACCTAAGTTACACCATTGCGCCACTAGGTGCCAAAGGGTATGTGAAAAGCTGCCAAGATACGAATAAATGTTCAACTGATTCAACAACGTCACCGCAGAAAGGACAGAAATCTGTGTCGATGTTTATGTTCCTGTTCAGAAGCGCCCTCCGGGTCGGTAGCCTGTTTTGTTCCGCTCGCCACGCCAAGATAACCGCCTTCTTTGGGACCCAAGGATTCCATTCAATGACAAATGAAGGCTGTTCGAACTTGAAGGGGTGAAGAAGCTTTTTGAGTTCAGCCACCAAGAAACCACCGTCGCTGCCCATGCCCCATACCCAACTGTCGGGCTGATCAGAAAGTTGAGGCACATTGACTGTGTTGATAAGCTTCACTAATTCCGCTTGTTCCGAGGCTGATAAAACGTCCCTTTTCCAATCCCAACCCCATCCCGAACCCAACGTGGACACCCGATCTGCAACAGCTGTGCGTTTATTCCTTTCTAAGTCGAACAAGGCTGGAAAAGACACTTCAAGAGGCTGATCAAAAGCCCAACTATCCAACCAAAAATAAAACGCCCAACCCGTTCCCCACTACCCCTTTAATTTCCCAACCCACATCCACCCCAACCCCTTTAACAAATCTCATTGATGAATGAACCTGTTTCCAAGTACCCGGGATAGAAAGTTTAGTCGGAATTAGGTTCCAATCCCGACTCGAACTGTGAATCGACCAAATAGTTTTTCTCCACAAAGCGGTGGGTTCGGTTTTAAACCTCCACCACCACTTGGCTAACAAAGACGAATTTGCATCAAGGAGAGAGCCGAAGCCTAGGCCACCTAGAACAACCGGAGCACAACCCAATTCATATTAGCCTTTTCTTCCGAACCACCCCAAAAGAACACACGCCTCAATTTATCAAGTTCATCTATTATTTTCTTAGGCGCTTTGAATAGGGAAAAGTAGTAGGTGGGAAGAGCATTTAGTACCGACTTAATAAGCGTAACCCGACCACCAAAGGATAACGTCTTCGCCTTCCAAATAGATAATTTGCTTCTAAACGCTTCAACCACCGGTTTCCAATGCTTACAAAGATTCATGTTGGCACCAACTTGAAGGCCTAAGTATGTGAAAGGAAAGGATCCGGGTCTACACATTAACACATCAGCCATGGATTGGATTTCGTTGTTGTTGACGCCTAATCCGAACACCGAGCATTTCCCCAAATTAACCCTTAGACCCGAAGCAAGATAGAAGCACCTTAGGATTCTCTTGAGATTCAAAGCATTGTTGATGGACCATTCCCCGAGGAAGACCACATCATCGGCGTACAATAAGTGTGAAATTGGAAGCTCTTCGGACCCGCAAGTTAACCCACGAGAGTAACCGACATTTGTGGCCCTCCTAATAACTCTAGAAAGAGCTTCCATAGCAATTAGGAATAGAAATGGTGAGATGGGATCTCCCTGTCTAAGACCACGACTACAAGTAAATTCATGGGTAGGAGAACCATTCACCAACATTGATGCTCGCGCCGAGGACACGATGGCCATAACCCATTTGCACCACCTAGACGGGAAGTTCATTTGAATCATGATGGACTCAAGGAACTCCCAGTTTAAAGAGTCGTACGCCTTCTCGATATCCACTTTAAAGATCATGCCCATTCGTTTCATTTTCTTTAACCACGCAATTAGTTGATTTAAAACTTGAGGCCCGTCTGTGATGTTTCTACCGGCCAAAAAAGCGGACTGTTCAGGCGAAATAAGTTTACCAATAACCACCTTGAGTCTAGCAACTAGCACCTTGGACAACACCTTGTTTACACACCCAACCAAGCTAATCGGCCGATAATCTTTAAAATCAAGGGGATCTTTTTTCTTCGGAATTAAGGCAATAAAGGAAGAAGCACACCCAGGTCCTATGGCTACCCCGTGGTAGAATTCGTCAAATAATCGAACAAGGTCATTCTCAAAACTATCCCAACACCTTTTTAAAAACTTGAAATTGAACCCATCCGGTTTATTGACGGACCAGCATAGTATCATCATGCCATTAGCGAAACCCACTATCATATTCATCTCAACTAGTATTTTACATATTTTCAAATAAAACATAAAACAATTAACGACCAACACATGTTTATACAATTTGTTTTTGACATTTTTGGTTTCCTTGCGTTTGAGATTGTTAAGAGTTAAAGGTTCAAGTTTGTGATAGTGATGAAAGTGGAGATGGATGGTGGTGGTTTGTGGAGGTGATGGGTTGGGGAAGATGAAGTGGGTGGATCCCACTAATAATGGGTGAAGAAACATGATTGACTAAGGGGTTAAGTGAGGTCTCTTTATATTTTATTAATTAATTGATTTTTTTATTTTTATTAAAGTAAGGGTAGTCTTGTAATTTTACACTCACATAACTGGATAATCTAACCCCCGTTAACTCCAAGGACTATTCGAGTTAAGAAACAACAAAAGTTGAGGACTAAAGGTGAAATATGAGCAAACCACAGGGACTATTCGAGTAATTTTCTCTATTTTTTAGCACTGTGTTATATTTTATGACACATTGTGTTATATTTAATGATCTATTGTGTTTTTTGTATCCTTTTCAGTTTTCACCATTCTCATTTTTGTTACACTGTGTAGAATAATTTGACCCTATGGATGGGTACGTTAGAGCATTCACATCCCGGGCATCAAATATATGTGAGTGTGTCCATCAAATTATATGGGGTGAGTGTAAGTGGTTGTGAGTGCAGGATATAGAGAATATTTGGTAGAAGCACTTTTACCCCCAAATATGAAAAGTTACTGTTCACCTCTAAACGTATTTTAATATTTTTAGAAGTGGTTGTGAGTGAGGAGAGATAAAATATAATGATAAAAGTATGAAAAAGTATTATTATTTTAATTAGGAGAGAGAAGATTTAGGGGTGGAGTAGTGAATTTTAGTGTAATTTGATAGATTGAATTTGGTGGATGAGATAAGACTATGGGGAGTGGAGGGGGGGGAAAGAGGGGGGGGGGGGGGGGGGGAATCGCCATGTGGCACTTGTGGGGTCCATTTGGGGGGGGGGGGGGGAATTGTGGGGAGTGGAAGGGGGGGAAGAGTGGGGGGGAATTGACATGTGGCATTTCTTTTTCCTTTTTTTTTATAAAAACTTTAATATATTAATAAATATAATAATAATAATATTAATAATTTAATCCGAAAATTATTTAGATTTAATAAAATAATAATAAAAAAAATAAATTATATAAAAAAATAATATTTATTAAAATTAATAAAAAAAATAGATTATATAAAAAAATTATATTCAAACATTTGAATTTTAAACGGTTACTGTTCAAACCGTTTGAAATTCAAATTTTCCCCCCAAACGTTTGAATTTCAAATTTTGAAATTCAAACGTTCTCCCCCCAAACGGTCATATTTCTCACCCTATAAATACCCCCCCTCCTCATCCTTTATCAGTCACACCTCTTCCATCTTCCTCATCCTATCCTTTCCTCATCAAACACAATGAATAACACTGGCGGTTTTCAAGCAGGAGCTGCCGGACCTTCTAATGTCCGGCACCACCAACCTTCACCCCTCCTCCTCCTACCCCCTACCAGCACCCTATCCCCACCCCCCAGAATACCCCCACCCCATACCACCAACCTACCCCCACCCCCCATAATACCCCCACCCACCACCACCACCAGACCACCCCACCCCGTGAATATGGGGACCCAACCCCTGAGGACTTGGAAGCCCTCAGGGAAATTGAGGAGGAGGAGCGCCTCTGGAGCATGCCAAGTCCTCGTGAGAACTACTACTTCCCATCGGATGCGAGGTCTGATGGACGGGACAGCTCACGTTCCCTATCCCCCGAGTACTACTCATTCGAGGACTGGAACTTTTAGGCTTATATTATGTGTTTAATTAAGTAATTTAGGAATTATGTAATGTTTAAATAAGTAATTTAGGATGTGTGTTTTTTTAATATTAGTTGTAATATGTTTTAATTTTTAAATATTATGTATTTTGTGTTTTAAATATTATGTGATTTGATAATATTTTAGTAGTTGGTTAAAAAAAATTAAAAAAAAAACTATAAAGGTTGTTTATTAATATTTAAAAAGAATTTTTTTTTTTTAATACAAAAATACCCAACCAATAGCAACCCACCACCTCACCATTAAACCCCCCCCCCCCCCCCCCCCCGCCCGGCTTTCCCCCACCGCCTCCCCCTCCCCGCCCCCCCTTCCCCGCCCCATGGGCTGGTGTTACCGCCCGGCATTTGATTCCCGCCCCCCCCAAAACCGCCCCACTCCCTCAAGTCTAAGAATGCTCTTAAATCTATTTGTACCAGTTTTATTTATAGATAGTTTGACAAAAGGAACATACGGGAGGATGAAAAGGCATATGAAAGTTTGATTAATTGACGGTGGTTTGCATTTCGGATTATAAAAGGTTATTAATAATATGTTGCTAAAACATGTCAGAAAAAACGCCATTTAAAATATTTTATTTTAATCAACTTTAATAGACAAAGCTAAATTAGTAAGTAATACGGAGTATATATTTTGTAGGTAATATATGCGAAACCCACACCTTGGGAATCCTAGGTTCGGTTTTTGAGCCAGACGAGTTTTACCGGTATTTTCACCGTCGTGTCTATGGGCGGGTGGGATACCGCGTTTTCCCTGGAATTGGTGTTTGACGACTTGGGTTACTCTCGAAGTACTTGATTTGTCTGGTGGCAGCCCCAAAAATGCTCGGGTTTAATTTGTTGGCCGTTAAAAGAATATATATATTTTTTGTAGGTGTAATATGACAAGCATGAAAACAGAGTAATTATAGTTTCAGTAATGTTGATTGGTATGAGATTATGACTTATGAGTACAGAAAGGTAGATCCAAGCATACGTTTCATTGGGGCCCATAAAGCCAAAGATTAAAGTTTATGTAGGTCCCATAATTTTTAGTTCAGGACTTTAACAGGGGCCCAAAAAGTAAAATAACGAAACAGTCTAGGCCAGGCTCCATTAAAATAAAAGGTTTAAAATGCTTACTTCAGGTCTCAGGACTTTATTTGGTCCCATAAATAAAAAGATTAAAATGTATGGTCCAATAAAAGAACAGACTAAATTTAGTTCACCAATGGGTTGGTAGCACATTCACAAAGACGCCCTTTAGAAATACATAGGTTTGACGTCTTAGGTTCAAGTCTTAACGATGACAACAAGACTAAAGAAACTTTTCTTGAAAAAGGATTGTATATATATTTACTTTAGGACTTGATAACATGAAGTTGATGCAACCCTACAACTCTACAAGTCGTTTATTTTCTGAATTAACTAGTTATTTTTCTCCGCACGATGACACATATATTGCAAAAATAATGTACTTACAATAAAAGTTACCCCGTGTAATCAAAAGTTAAAACGGTAAGATGTTAAAACAAAGACAGCGAAGTGTGTTTAACATGGACCTATATCGGTTATAGTACAAGTAAAACAAAAAATATTGAAGCTGACTTATGTCAAAAGCGAAAACCATAAAAATAAATACATGTATCGGTATCAAGGCACGTGTGAAATTGTTTACATCACCTAGACTACCCGCACACCACCACCCGAGAACCCCTCCCACGGCGGCACCACCCGTGAAGCATCCAAGTACCCCTCCATCGCACCATTCTCCTTTGCATCCCCCCCCCCCCCCCCCCCCCCGCGCACACTTTCGCGGTTCGTGAGCTAGAACCCGTAAAAGGTACACGAATCCACTACCCCTGCCACTGGCAACAGTGTTGTCATGGGGGTAGTGGGCTACCCATGCCAAAATTGGGTGGCGCCCCAACCCCCTAACTAGGGGCAATTAAACCGAATGAAAAGTAGACGTAAAAATGTTACACAATTCGACACCGTTGCAGTGTGTTAACACTAAAAAATTAGACCGAAACGTAAACTACAGAAAAGAATAACTAAGTAGACTAAGGGCTCGCGTGTTGTGGTGGGGCCGTTAAACGGAAAAAATAGACATAATATTGAACCCCACGCATAAGTTACGGCGTGTTAACTTGCAAAATTTAGATCGAAATGTAAAATAAAAAAAATGTAAAAGATGAAAAATGTTTGGTTTTTATTTTCTTGTGTAATGGTTCTTTGTGAACGTGATCGATTCAAATGGCTCCAAGCCTCCAACACAATATTGGTAAGCGGTAACCTTATTTACCACCAACATATGTCTTTTCAACTGTTTTTTCCTAGAAAATACACTTAGCAAAAAAAAAATCATATTTGTTTCATAAAAGAGTAAACTGTAATTTGAATCCTTATGGCTTAGGGCGAATTGCACTTCTTGACGTTCCCAATTTTTCCAATTGTGTTCATCCCCCTAACGCGTCACTTTTTGTCGTCAATGGTCAAACCGTCAACGTTGGGTGGGGTAAAATGGTCTTTTTTTATCCAAAACCCAGACCCTCAATGCATACTCCATTCTTCACGTTATACACCCTGACTTGCTATGGGTATTTTTGGCAAGGAGCTTTTGAGAGCTTTTAGGAGCTTCAAGGTTCAAGCTTTTAAGAAAAAACTCCTACTCAATAAAAAGTCTTGTTTGGTTGAAAGAGCTAGAAGCTTTTAGGTTGGAGAAAAGGCTCTATAGTGAAAAGCTACTAGTACTAGCTTTTAAGAAAAAACTCTACTAGCTACAAGTTTTTAATTAGTAAATGACACAAATACCCATTTTATTTTAAAAATAAAATAAAAGCCTTTTTTACAAGCATTTAATTATGCCCATTTTGGTCATTTTATATATTTTATTAAAAGCTCCCGCTACTCTGCCAAAAACCAAAATATATTTAAAAAGCTTGCAGCTACCAGCTTCCAACTACCAGTCACCCGCTAGTTTTGCCAAACATCCCCTATATCTCCACCCTTGCAGCCACCTCTGATCATCATCTTCCAACACCAGTGAACCTTCGAAAACCTTCAATCATCATCGTCAACACCGGTTATCAAAATGACGACCACCATTTCTCTCGAGTCGAGCATCAAAAACTGCATTTTGAGAGGTAACGGTTGTTTATATTGAAGTTGAGTAGTATAGTTAACAAGAAATACTTCGACCAAACAGCCTTTGGCCTAGTGGTATCAAGGTTCTTTGTTGATCATGTAAAATGTAATAATCAAGTTATCCCGTTTATATATATGTAATGACCAGTGTTACTTAACGTTAGTTTATGGTTTCAATATGTTTTGTCTTCAGAATTGCATGATCAATGTTACTTAATGTTAGTTTGCAGTTTGAATGTTAACCTGCACAATGTTGCTAGATCATGTTAGTTGAATCTGTTGAGCTGCACATTGTTGTTGGATCATGTTAGTTTTATCTAAATATGTTTAAATCATGTAATGTGAAAATTATGTCGTACAACAATCGTCTCGTGATTGAAGATATATTTAGCACCTCTTTCCAATACTCATGTAATGTGAAAATTATGTCGTACAACAATCGTCTCGTGATTGAAGATATATTTAGCACCTCTTTCCAATACTGATTGAAAGCGCATTGCTGTGTCAAAAGAAGGATAGCTATACTGATTTGGTATACTCTAAAGACGCCCTCGGTACAATATTGACAATCTCACAAAGATTTTTTTCAGTCAATTTACATTTACTGATCCAATCTTTTACGGAATCGACTTCAATACTTCATGCACAAGTTAAAATTCCAGTTTGACCTGTTAAGCTAACCTGCCCTGTTTTGTGGTGCTTAATAACTTCAATACTTCATACCCACCAGTATCCTCGCAATCTGAATGGAAAAAAAAAAAGCCGAACTTGTAGGGTCGAAAATTGTTTTTGCTTCATTTCGCGAGTAGATCTTTCCAATTTGTAAGTTTTTCTCGGGGTTTTCCTACTAAACTCCCAAGTCGTTTTTCTTCAGAATCTATTTTCTCCCAATCCCTGAATGTAACAACTTGAATCTTTCTATTTTCCAGCAACTGTAGAAGGCCCTCTCTGCCTGATGCATATTCGGACGTAGGGTCTTTTTTCTTTATGTCTTCAGAAATGCTTGCCACCTGTCAATTATTTAACCAATCGACTCAGATCTTCATAGATAATAGCTTGTAACAAGTATCTTAAGTTTCATTGATGAAAAAAATAAAACCCCACAAAAAGTATACAGCGGAAAATTTACAATGTTACAACTAGAGTTGGCAAAATGGCAACTACAGACCATTTTCTTTCAAAAATAGTTTTACCTGTTTGACCCGAATCGACCGATTTATATGTAAATGGGCCCAAATTGATACCTCTAGCCACACATCGAAATGTACAAAAAAAATTGTGTATAGAATGAATCTGTCTGCTTACAGTTTCTTCTGCATCATAGAGATTTGTAGCAATTATTCCGGTTGGTCCCCTCTTTAGCCACCCACAAACATACAATCCAGTCTCAGGTTGATCAACATCAGAAGAAGATAAAACCCGGCCCCTAATATTTGGGAGGACACCTATTAAAGGTTCATAAAGGAAGCTCGATAAGTGAAGATCAGGAATAGGCAGGTTGTCTGGTTGGGTAGCAGGTCCAGTCGCTGAAGTTTGTACGGGTCAAAATGGGTCGGTTCAGGTTAGCCTGATACACTTTACATCCAAAGTTTAAATTTCTTATAAAAAATTAGTTTTGCCAAATATTTTCATGAACACACTAATTTAAGAAATGTTATAAATAATCTTTGGATGACTTTTGACCAGTATGATCCAGTAGAATCATTTCTGTTATTAGCTGTCTTTTGATTTTACCCGTTTGACCCGTTAGAGATATAAGCTTCCATACCTTTGGAATAGTCAAAAGGTAAACCATCAACAGGTATAGATTTGTAACCTATGCTCTTTAGCACCAATCTGTAAAAAAAGTGTATTTAAATTGCAATAGCAGTATACTAATATCAACAAAACACAAAAAATTAAACCAAGTTCAGCGAGCCAAATATTCGGTTCACATAACCATATAGTGTTTTTTTATGTTAATTTTGGGTATTAATTCAGGTTTTAATCTTTTTTCAAGTTGAAAATTAAGCATATGTTCTTTTGCAAATAAGAAAGAATGTTTGCAAACATATAGGAATTGAATAAAACTGCAAACGTTTCTACAAAAAAAAAGTACATAAACTGGCAAGAACTTTACCCGCATTTCAAATCCTCATACTCCCCTGTACCAGCTGCAATCTGATTTCCAGTGCCTGCACTTCCTAAAAAGTTTATACCGGAATTAATTTTCCTATATGTCAAAAAAATAAAGAGGGCTGCTTAAAATTGAATTGTAAAAAAAAAACAGAAACAGGCTTCACAAAAATAAAGGTTGGCCTTTATTTTGTTCCAACCAGGCCAAGTATCTACATGAAGTAAAAATTTAAGGGAATGTTTGGATTTGTGTTTTGTATTTAACTATATGATTATTGTGATTTCAACTTGTTATACTCTGTTAGTCTGTTTTGAATGTTTGGCTAACATATTCTACTCTTAACTATCAAACTAAATAGGGCTAAAATAATCAGTCTCATGCCAGTTGGAACAAAACTCAATGTCCATGGGTAAACTATAATTACTTCTTTGAACCAAATATCAGTTACTTCCAAACAAAATCTATATCCATTTTTCACAATGTACCCCTTTTGGTCATTTTCTGTCAAACATGTTTAGTTAAAGATGATTATTTTATTTTTTATTCATTAATATCACATCATAACTTTCAAAACGCACATCCAAACAGCCTCGAATTCTTGAAATATATAACAAAGCTAAACATAACCTTTGGTTATTAATGAAAACCAAATAAATAAAAAAGGTAAACATATTCATCAAAGCAGTCGCACAACTCGTTTTACTAATTACATACCTTTAAGCGTTGTCTTCTCAAAATTTACACCAGCAACTTGGCCACTTTTGTCATTTGATTCCAAAAATTTATTAGGTCTGCGGAAGAACGTGAAGTGCAATTCTGGTTGACCAACTCTTGGATGGGTTTGACTTGATGAGGATGCCTTAGATAACAAGTCAAATACCCTTTTCCGTATACGACTGTTCTTCATTTCTTCCTTTGCATAACAACACAGAAAAAAACTCAGTTAAAATTTTTTAAAAATATAAAGAAGAAAACTAGGTGGTAGGTTTGACCCTTTTACTTATGAATGGGTCGATTCAAAAACTATTCTCTATGGCAAGTATTTTCTTAATTGACACTAAATATATTTATATAAGATTCAAAAAAATTTAGACAATGGGTGTTACGGCCTACGGGTTAAGCCAATTCAAGATCCAAAATTATGTGTTCTCACCCATTCCCAACCTACCCATTTTGCAACCTCTGTTGAAAATAAAAACACGTCACTTGCATTGTCTACTTAAATCAAAGCTGAGAAAATTATTTAACCTCATCTGCAGGGGTTGTTTGGAGATCGTCTTGTTTGATGTTAACATACAAATCCTTGATAGCTGCAATGAAAAATCTAGAGTTTTAGAAAGTAGAAAATGGGCATTATTGTAAACAGATATATTGCTATTCTATGACATTTGCTATTCTATACATTGATGAAATTTGTATCAAAAACCGTAAGGGATAAATAATTTTTGGTAGAAAAATGCTTAAAATTTTTATTTAAAATCTTGATTGATGCTAATTGGAGGATTTTAGTTGCTAATTGTATTATGTTACATTGCATTTGTGTAGTAGTACTTTTTTTCTATACATATTACATTTTTTTTAAAATGTGCTCCTTTTGTTTCGGATGTGCGCTTTTTTGCACCTTTGACTACCTAGCACTTAGATAATACTTCTTTCCGGTCTGTTTTGATTATTGTAAGTTTAGGAGCAGATAATTTGGCAGTTATAGCATAGAAAAAAACCCAGATGGAAACAGAATTTTAGTTTCCAAAACTTATAATTACCAAAACAGATCTGAACAAATGGATAATTACCAGAACACATCTGATAAATGTATGATCACCAAAACGTACCAAAGACGAAAGGATATTTGCAATTTTATATTTTTATAAATATTGGCCCTTTCTTAAAATGCTTTTGCATACATGTGTCTCTACTCATGAAAAACACATTAGTTTTGGAGCATATAATAAAATCAGCAAACCATGAATTTAAAAGACTACCAAGAATTTCCCGTAGCTCTTTAGCCGTACAAGCTGCTTGTACAGGTCCACGTCTCCCAACAAGATAAACTTTCCTGAAAAATAAAAACAACAATATATATACCAGGAAGCAGGCACCAAACTAAAATACAGTACTAGTTTTAGTATTTAGTCAGAACCAGTGTTTATTTAACCTTATGGAGCTCTCCCTAAGAGCAGCTAAAGCATGGCTGGCAATATCAGTTGTAGCCAGCTCAGCAGGTGGTCTTAAAAGAATCCGTGCAACATCAAGAGCTACATTACCCTATAAACATATGAGAAGGCTGATCATTTCATAACAGGTATTCGCTTAAAATGATAAAATCAAACACACACATGTAGCCTATTGCGACGAATAATATATTACATGCGCACTCACAAACATCTAACCCAGATGTGGCAAAATAGGCAAGTCGAATGGGCTGGGTAATGGGTCAAAATGCGTTAATTTGACTTTATGTGTTGAAATGGATCTCCGGTCATCTGGGTTGACCCACCAAACTTTTGTGGCCTTTTTCTTTTAAATTTTATAAATGACCTATGTATTACACTAACAATATTTGTATAATAAAAATCTAATTTTCCTTCTAAACAGAACAAATAGAACAATTAAAAGACTCTTAAGCATTTGATTTCACTTTAATTGACTTTCAACCCATTTAATCTGCTTCTTTATAGCTTATAGTTAGTTTATTTATTTACTGTATTTCTGTATGACCCTTTATCCAAACATTACAACCCAAATTAACATGTAAATGGATTGAAGCAGCGAACATTTGCGCTCAATTCAAGCCCTTTTATAGTTTATACAGCTTTTTAATAGTTGACCTGCGTATCAATATATTACAACCTGAATCGACCAGTTCACATATAGAAGGGTTAAAATAGCCACATTTTCATTACGGTTTTTTTTAATATTTACGTGTGTGATCCATTACCAATAACTTACAACCTAAATTTAGTCGTTTTCATAAGGGTAAAAATAGCCACCTCTCTAACCCATTTAACCAATTTTGTTAGAAAAAAATTCACTTTACCTGTTTGACCCCTGAAACAACCCGGATTTATTTTTAACATTTATCGATATTTATATGAATTAATAAGGGTGCAGTGTCAATTAATATAAATAAAATTATTAACAGGGTAATTATTATCCCTTTTGATTCGTGTAAGACCCATTATCCATCAACTCCAACCTTGACCCATTTGGATACAAAAGAGTTGCTATAGCTGCCTCTAATCTATAGCTTATGCACACATATTTACACATGTGTGAAGTACCTGGCCCAGAACTATGGCTGTGTCTGTGTTCTTTAAGTCTGGTGCCAGCTGGCTTAAATCTGGGTGCCCATTATACCACCAAACAAATTCTCTAGCTGAGTGCACACCTCTCAAATCCTGCAATAGTTAAAACGACATTATTTCAATCAGAAGCTACTTCTTTTAAAAAACGATTCAGAAAGTTTAGCTGATTAAAAATACACTTTTGGCAACTTTTCAACACACTTGATAAAGTTTGACCCATTTAACCCTCTTCCTTCTAAGCTATTTTTTTAATTCTACACGCTTAACCAGTCAGAAATACATAAAAAGGGTATAATCGTTATATCTGCAAATGAACAGGAAAATAACATACCTCTCCTGGTATGCCAAGAACTCTGTCACTCTCAGCACCATAAGCAAGCACAACCTGATTCAATGACATAAGAATGTAACTATACATATATTGTTAAAGGCAAAACAAAATAAACTCAAAAGTCTATTTAATCCATACCACATGATAGATTTGGCGAAGCTCAGCCAAAGAAATTGAGGATCCAAGAGACACATTCCCAAAGAATGAACACCTTTCATTATGTGCAACCCGAGAAAATTGGTTGATAACAATCTGTTGCAAGTTTTCTGGTCAACAAGATAAATTAAGATGATTTTTTTTTTCAGGATAAGATAAAAATTAATGACATAATGTGGTTAAATTCACTCATTTTGACCCATTTTATATCGCTTGCAATATCAATGATGCATGGGTTAACTGCGTGAATAGATATGACCTTTACACTTTTTCCTGAAGCAACCAACTTCAAATTACACTAAACTATAACAAGTAAGCAACTTACGTTGTATTACTATTTACTAATTTCAGTAACCATGGTACATTTAATTTTCAACAGTAGCAACGAACTAACTGTTAAAGGCTTAAAGCAGTAGCAGGTCACTTTTTAGCTGTTATTTTTAAGGGAAAAAAAATGCTGACTTGGGCCACTTGGCAGTGTATTTGTCATTTTGGTGTGTATGCATATGCCACATCACATTCAATAAGTAATGTAAAATATAAATCTTGCAACCTTCGTTTCAGGGTGATCAGGTGCTACCCCAGAACGGACCAATCCAAATGGCGTTGGCAATCTATCGATGATGTCAACTTCTGCTTCTTCATGTGCTTTCAGCATCTATTAAGTTAAAATAAATAAAATAAAATTCCATGAAAATAGAGATAATAGTCATTTTACCTCAGACAAAGATTAGGAAGTAGAACCTAATATATATTATAAATAATTCAACTGACACAAAGTATAACTTTTCTGATAAACAATCAAGATACATAAGAGTGAGAATCATACATAACCAGGTTCTCCAAAAACACCAACTATTCGTGAAACAAAGAAATAAGCTACGGATGGTAATTTCTTACAAGCACCAAATACAACACACGAATCAAGTTTACGTCGGTTATTGATAAACAGGTAACATCATAACAGATGAACAAGTTCAAGTTATACTAAAATTAAACGAGTCAAACCTGTCAACTCCATTAAAAATATAAAATTTAAAAAATATATAACTTACAAATTCAACCTGCAAAACCTTTTACCACATTTACAAGTGCATTACAATTTGTTTCCAACCAGCCAACCTATTTACGACCAGTTATATAACTCATTTTATCCAACCAGCCCGTTTACCGTCTGTTATCACTAAACCCATAACAGCAACAACTACGATACTAATCCTCTTTCTAATACCGACAGAACCTAATATCAATTAGGATTTAGGTTGGTGATTAATAAACAAATAACAAATGATCGAGTTCAGGCTGTACTAATATTTAAACGAGTCAAACCTGTCAATTCGTTTAAAATATAAAAACTTCAAATTATATAACTTATAGATTCAACCCGCAAACCCTTTACCACTTCATTACAATCTGTTTACAACCAGCCAACCGGTCTATAACCAGCCAACCCGTATGGCGTATACTACCTATATACCATTATACCCCTAACAATAACAGCTATGATACTAATCCTCTTTCTAATACTGATAAAACCTCATATCAACTACTACGTATGTTTTAGGCACGGTTATCAAGGCGCAATAAAAGTGAGGGCTCTAAATGAAAAAAAATAAAAAATATATTATACTAATCCTCTGTTTACAATCTTACAAGTGCATTATAATCTATTTACCATCATTATCATACCTGTAGCTATGACACTAATCCTCTTTCTATAATAATCATTATACTAACTTATAATAATCGTAGACATTGATAACCAAATTGACCTAAATTTATAACAATTAAACGTTTACAGAGAGAGAGAGAGAGAGAGAGAGGAAAACCTTATCGGCGGTGTAGAAACCGGCAGGACCGCTGCCGACAACGCAAACGCGGAGTGATCGATTGATAGCAGACGAAAACGTTCGACCAATCATTGCTCTAAAAATAGCCATAGATGATGATGTTTGATGGAGGATACTTACTTACTTACACTCGAATAAGAGCTCGATTTAGGGTTTTGCAGTGAGGAAGAAAGGTCTAAACCGCCATTAGAGTTTACTGGATGAAGAAGAAGATGAAATGGGCTCAGTGTAGTCTTTGTTGGCCCATTTAGGTAGGTTTAATTAGAGGTGCACAAATCGGGCCGGTTCCGGGTACGGTCGGGTATTACTTCGACCGGGTATTGAAAGAACCGGTTCCAGTTGCGGTTCCGGTTCCTAGCATAAAAAACCATACCTGGTATACCGGTTTCGGTTTTTCAATACCCGGTTCCGGTTTTTTCAATACCCAGTATGGAACCGATTTCGGGTATATCGGGTATTGAGAAAAACCGGGTACACTGGGTATTTAAAAAACCCGGGTATATCTAGGGGTGAGCATACAAGACCCGAACCGAAAAAAACCGAGAACCGTACCGATTTTGGACCGTACCCGACCCGAAAAATCACATACGGGTACAACGTCAGTTCTGGGATTTGTGTGTGTTCGGTTCTCGGGTCGGTTTCGGGTCGGGTAAGGGAAAAAACCGAATACCAAGTTGGACCGAATTTGTTTACTGAAAACATGTTTCTTTCAGTTGACTTTTTGTGTATATGTATTTTATAAGTCTTCAAACGTCTGTTGCAAGACAAACAATTAAAGTCAAGTATGCAATTTAGATGCCATAAACTATGCCTTAAAATTGAATTACCACTTCATTTATAGAACCCATTGAAAAAGAAATCGAAGTTTAGCATAACCCATTGAATTAATGCAGGAAAGTGGAAGAAATGGAATCCCCTCTACATAACCAACCATCTTCTTCATCATCATCATCACACAGACAATATTAACCTCCGCATAACTACAAACATTTCTCCACCATCCAAACAAAACAATGCCTTCCATCCTAGAAGACCCAATCCTGACCCCAAAACAATGCCTTCCATCCAATATCCACAAATCTGGGAAATGTATATAAAAGCCAAAGCCTCCTTCTGGACCGCTGAAGAAGTCGACTTATCTCAAGACCAACAACAATGAGTCTCTTTAACCAACAACGAACGTCACTTCATCACCCACGTCCTTGCCTTCTTCGTCGCGTTAGAGACATTGTGTTGGAAAATCTTGCTTGGAAGGTGTTGGTCGGGTCGGGTAGTTGATTTGGAACCGTAGGACCGTAGGCAGAAAGAACCGAAACCGAACCTTAATACCAGGTCTTTATATCGGTTCTGCATTTGTGTTGTCCTCGGGTTTCGGGTCGGGTCGGGTATTGGTCGGGTCGGTTCTAATGTTTTGCTCACCCCTAGGTATATCGGGTATTGAATTCTTTTTATACAATCACGTCGAAGGGTGGTGCGATTTAGATGATTATAACGCGGTTATAGATTTCTTTGAGTATACTTTTTGAGTATTCGGAAAACCCGGTTTCGGTTTTTTAATACCCGGTTCCGGTTATTTTAATACCCGGTTTCGTTTTTTTTGTTCCAATTCCGGTTCCGTTTTTTTTGTGCACCTCTAGGTTTAATCGGGTAAGAGTAGAGAGGAAAGAAAAACTAGTAAAACTGATTCGAATCGAAACCGGTTTTAAAAAAGCCCTAAACCGAAATCGAACTGAAAACTAGGCTAAAACCATCGGTAAAACCAGCTAAATGAACTGAAATCGGTACACAAACCGGAACCAAGCTGAAACCAGTACTGCTAAAAACCGATTCGTGGCCAACAAGATCAGAACGGAACTGAACCGAACCAGTTTGAATTGGAATTGGTCAAAGTCAAAACAGGTTTGTAAGAAAAAAACAATATGTTCACCTCTAGGTAAGAGAATCTGAACCGGTAAGAGACATGTTTTGGCTCATCCTAACCAGTTGGTGGTGGTCGACTCATGGTTATGAGTAAAGGTGAATAGATAAAGGCAAAAAAAAATTAATTCAATGTCATTTTAAAACTTTATGGTAACATGCTTACTGACTTACTTAGAGATGTCCAGTTAGTGAACCAAACACACTTAATGCTAACTGATTCATAGATACCCACTTAATGAAATCATTAAAAGGCTACCAAACAGACCCTTAATAATATATATGGATGCTATATGTAAATTTGTTTTCTTTGTTAGTATCCGTTATTTATAAATAGTTATTTTCCCAAGGTGATGCGGGGAGGACTGAGGAGCGTGTATATAAAGTTAAAAAAAATGTATTAGAAGTAAAAGGTATGTCGTTGTATGATGTTGTCATTGCTACACCATATTTCCGGAAGATTATGGGATGTTTAAGATCCGTCAGGGATGCTGGAAAATGCTACATAACTCTGATCCAAAATTTAGCTTTGGGAGGCCTCGGAAGTCGAAATCATCTAGAAATGGTTGGATAAATTTGCCCATGAACCCAGCCATAAAGATTATTCTTGATCACTCACAGTAGATCTGGATGACTAGTTATTATAATTATATTATAAATATATTAATAGACCAGCGATTTGAACAGTAACTTTGTTCTAGTACATTTTTATGATGCTTTATATAACATAATTTGTAACATTGATTCAATGTTGTGCTTTGGTTCAGTGGTTGGCGTGATCTTTAAAAGGCAGTCGGTCCAGGTTCGATTCTTTGGGGGGCCTTTTTGCCAATTTAAGTTTGGTGTGGTGCTTGACAGCTGGCTATTTATGGGTGTGTGTAATGGGCGGTTCATTAGGGTTTATAACATATCTCTGCTCTCTCTACAACCTCCTTCATCTTCTTCCTTCACCCAACGTATTCCTCTACGTTATAATCTGACATGATCACCGTCTTTCTTTTTCGAAACCACCACTGTCATAGGTATCTGGTGTCACGCCGGAATCGAATGGCAGATATTGATCTTCTCTCATAGTCTTTCTAATCTGTATTTACTAGGGGTGTGTGTGTGTGTGTATTTGTGTCCTAAACCCTAGCCGCCACCGTCTGCATTTGTTTTTCGGTTGTTAGATGATGGTGGTTGTGGGTTGGCCTCTCATTGAAAGGATTGAGGCCCCTTTCCTGCTAAACCCTAGCTGCCACCATCTGTATTTGTTTTTTCGGCTATTAGATGATGGTGGTCGTGGGTTGGCCTGTAATTGAAGGGATGGAGGTCTTGACCCTGTCTTGCTAATTTTTAATGGCGGAGGCATAATTTTGATGGCATGCATTGATTTTCAGTTTTGGTTAAATATTTCTTTTTACATCAGGATGCTTGCATGAGGTTAAAACAAAGTTTGTTGTGTCTGGCTGAATGGTTTTTTTATATGTGTTTGGTTTTCTGAGGTTGTTGTCGATCAATCAGTTGAAAGGAATAGAATTGATAGTTTACGTTGATCAGTTTAAAGCAATATGATTGATAGTATAGTCTTTGAATTTTTTTTGTGTTATGACTTTACTATTGTGTGTTGTATTGTTTATTTTATAAAAAAAATTATGAAGTGGTCATGGTTTTGGTTGTGATGTGTGTATGAGCCTATCAAGGGCAGGTCTATGTGATCGCTCTTTGTTATCACTCTTTGGTGGTGCATGTTTGTTATTGTTATTTGCACTTTTATCTTCGTATATAGTTATTGTTATGAGCCTATCTGGTTTTGAACTATTCGGGATGTCGTGCACTATTTTGAAAAATAAAAACCAACCTAAATTCGGTGAAGTGGGTGACGAAGTATTTTTCCTTGGTTATGTGTCGGTGCACCAAATAAAAGGGTTTTTAACAAAACAACTGGTCGTGTAGAAGTCGTTTTTAATGTTGATATAACAAGTTACACACC
Organism: Ambrosia artemisiifolia; assembly: GCA_032199755.1. Lineage (NCBI taxonomy): Eukaryota > Viridiplantae > Streptophyta > Magnoliopsida > Asterales > Asteraceae > Ambrosia > Ambrosia artemisiifolia. The sequence continues at coordinate 2,378,129 of CM063514.1, forward strand.
ACAAGATACTGCACAGGCTACTGATCCCGACTGACTCTTTGACTATGATTTTGTCCTTAAATCATTTAATGTTCCATATCCCTTTAATGCAGATCCTAATGAGGCAGATGCAGAATTGATACTTGGAATGCCAGATGATGATGATATATCACCAAGATCGATCATTCCAATCTCTGCAGATAAAAATAAGAACGATGTTGAATCAGGAACCTCCACTTTTAGAGACAAATCAGGAACCTCCACTTTTAGAGACAAATCTCCTGTGGTCAATGAAACCGAAGAGTGAGAATTTGTGAATCGGTTCGGTATTGTAGACACTTCGGGGGAGATAGGTTCAAATCTGGAGGATGATATACCGGTTGATGCTATTGCTCAGACTCGCACTAATATAGATCATTCAGTGGAGAATATCCTAGGAGATCCTAATGCGGGTGTTAGGACAAGAAGTAGTATTTATGAGTCGACGTGCTTATACGTCAGTATTAAAGATTCGAGCATCATCAACAAATGCCTTAAATGCTTCATCTCGCAAGTTGAACTGAAGAATCATCAAATAGCTCTTCGTGATAATGCGTGGGTGGAAGCTATGCAAGAGGAACTGGTACAATTCAGAAAGCTCAAAGTTTGGGAGCTAGTCGATTTACCCAAGGGTGCTCAAGAAATCGGTACCAAATGGGTGTTCAGAAATAAAACTGATGATAATGGTATTGTAGTGAGAAACAAGGCTCGCTTGGTAGTCAAAGGATTCAACCAACAAGAAGGGATTGATTTTAACGAAGTGTTTGCACCGGTGGCAAGGCTCGAAGCAATTCGACTTTTTCTAGCCTTCGCTTCCTACAAGGGCTTTAAAGTTTATCAGTTAGACGTCAAAAACGCATTTCTGTACGGGAAAGTCCAGGAGCTGGTGTATCTGTCACAGCCTCCAGGGTTTACAGATCCAGATTATCCAGACCATGTCTACAAACCTGACAAGGCACTGTATGGGTTACATCAGGCACCTAGGGCATGGTATGAGACACTGTCAACTCATCTCTTATAAAATGGCTTTGAGAGGGGTAAAATAGACAATACACTTTATATCCTGGGTCAATGGATCCACTGATCAAGCCTGCCTTTGACGAGAATGTTGTTAGGGAGTTGCGAAATGAATATATACATTTTCAACTCCAATTTGATCTTGAGGAATATATTGCATCTCTAAATTCACCCTACCTCGGGTCGGACGAGTAATAGTTTAATTTTAAGTATGTAGTTTAAATTTTAATTATGTAGTTTTTTCGTATATTATTAAATGTTTAATTAAAAATGAATTTTAATTTAGTTTTATTAACTTGTTTAAATGTATAACTTATTTTTATTTATTTGTTTAAATAAATAAATAAATAACCCGTTAGGGTACCTTAAGGTTATGCTGTCACCATTTAACCTGTTTCTTGGTACCTTTAGAGTAGTATTTAGTAAATGCGAGGATTAATACTACCTAGGATATCTTATTGTAGCACTCCTTCCTACCTTAACCCATGTCAACTATATGTGTTAAAAATGAACTTTCACTTGTACATGCTTAACCCATCTATTCTGCATTCACCCAAGGTGATCTATTCATTTAAACTGGTCAAAACAAGTTGACGATTGTTCAAGCAAAATGGAAAGATTGGGTACGTGTAGAGGTGCAAACGAGCCGAGCCGAGCCCGAGCTCGATTGACTTATAAGAGCTCGAGCTCGACTCGTTTATTATCAATTAGTTAATACATTGAATAAAAATAATATAAATAATAGTTTGTTTAGGCTCATAAGCTCGATAAGTGAAGCTCGTGCTCGGGGCTTGTTTACTAAACAGCTTTAAATGAGTGGTAAATATTATTAAATATTTTAAAACACTAATATTACACTAGGCTCAATAAGACTCGACGAGCCTAACGAGCTTCACATGCCAGTCTCAAGCTCGGGCTCTATAAATAAACGAGCTTTGTTTTAGACTCAGGCTCGGCTCGTTTCGAGCTTTTTACCGAGCCGAGCTCAAGTAGCTCGCGAGCGGCTCGTCTCGTTTGCACCCCTAGGTACAAGTCAATCAGGCTCTTCAACTAACATATGATGTCCATCCTTTAAGAAAATATACCATTGCAATAACTATAATAACAATCCCAACTTTATGAATGAATGCTTGGGAAAAAACACAGTAAAAATGAATTGTGTACATATATTGTCTTCTATGGTTCTAACAAACAATGTTCATTATGTACATTGCAAGAAGACCTTGAACATTGTTGAAACAAGATCAACCTTCTTTAGTTTTTGGGTTCTTGTTTAGAACACGATTCATAATGCAAGAAAGTCGACATGTATATCTTGATCGATAACTTGTTTGTGTTTTTAAACGCGGGAACTTGTTGAAATACGATGTATGGTTCTCAGCATAACCTACCCATCTTCTTGAAACTCAAAGCTCGCTTTACAATCAGTGGCAACACATAAAGCTTTCCAGATGGGTACTAGCATTTTCAAAGGTGGGCGGAATTTCTGAGAAGCAAACCGATTAAACAAGATAAGAAAAGAGGGGTTTGGGTTACACGCCTGGTTCGAAGTTCCAAACCATGAACCAGACTGTTAGAACCTGGTTTTTCAGACTGGATAAATCTCAAAACGGCCCGACTGATTCACTTAGGTTTAGTTTTTAAAGTGCTTTTGAACAGTAAGTGGCTATTAGAGATGGTGTTTGGATGTGTTTTTATTGTAAGAAGTTGTAATAATCGGAGAATGTATGAGGCCGCCAACCAAATATTCATCTTTTTTTTCCATCAGTCACCTGTATACTGAAACTACTTTATAGCCCAGCCAAGTATTTGTCTAGTTTCATCTATACCAATTCCAGCCACAGAGTTAAATGACGAAAATGCCCTAGACGTTTTACAAAAGACAACTTGAACCCATAATGCTTTGGCCAGAATTTGTATAAACTAAAGTTGATACATACTCGGGTGACCTACAAATTTTTTTACAGATATACGCGGCCTTAATGAAAATGGATGAATCACTTGGGTGACTCCAGATGCCTTAGGGTGAAGGGGGCTTCACCTGGTGAAGCCACCGTGATGGCGTGGTAATGATTATAAAGAAATCTAATTGTAAAGAATACAAATCCAAACACCCAATAAAAGGAATAAATACGATTCCCGTATGTTGGTAATGATTATAAAGCATTCGAATTCTGATTGTAATTACCTTGAAAACTAAGGTAAGCTCGTTTCCATCCCGAATCAAGAAAGACAAGCACCAGCAACAAGTGACTGGGGTAACACATTCATTCAGCACCGGTTTAAGAATCTTGCTTACAGGAATAAAGCGCCGGTTTATCTTTCCACTACAAATCATATACGAAGAAAATCAGTAATGATATGTTGGTAGTTAATGACTTAATGATCTATGTGCTAGAGATGACAAATGGGGGATTCGACTGGGTATGGTTGTTGACAAAATGTGGATCGGTAATGGGCCAAACCATATGATTTTGCAGGTTGGGTTGACTCGAAACACTTTTGTCCACATTTTTTTATAATTCTTTTAACAAATAACTAGTGTGTCAGACATGATTCCCAAACTATATTTTTCAATAATAATCAAATAAAATGACTTAGAAGGTTTTATGTATTAAAGATATATTTATGAAGATTATCAACCCATTTGAGAAGTTTTCCTTTTAGCTAATAAAGCATAACCCAAATCAACCCATTTGTAAGTAAACGGATCCAAATCAACCCATTTTTAGATAAAACATAACCCAAATCAACCAATTTTTTTTTTGTTTTTTTAGGTATGATATACAATGTATAAAAAGCAAAAAACAATTAGCAGACAAAACAGAAAACACAGTTTTGATTGTGTATAATTCTTATCCACATAACTACGTAAGTGCCAAATCTTTAAAATGGCCAGATAATTTCAGTACCTTCCATAATGAGTTTCAAGCTGGACTCCAAATTCTGGCATAATTATGACTGATTCTGAAACAAACAAATATGAGAGTTAGTGTGATGTGCCGTAATTGTATTTCAATTTCAGTATTTGCAACATGCCGAAAGCACAACTGATTTTACATAATTAGCATCCCATATCATACCTAACTGTAGAATCCCATGGATCATCATATTCAAACAATCAAACCATTCAATCAAGAATTAAATCAAGATGAAGAGATGGGATCAACCCTAATATTACATGAACTTTGTTGATCAATCATTCAGATAATTGTTTACAATGACTTGAGTCGATATATATATATATATATATACATACATATTGAAACGCACGTCCATATGCGAATATGTTTCAGTTTCTAACTTTCACGCAGGTCCACTGATCCACAATTATACTATAATCCATATTTAGTATATTTACGCTATGTATAACAACAATTAAACATTTGGATAACCCTGCCAAACATTAACCTAAACTTCTCACAATTCTCATATTGTTAGGTAAAATATATGATGAGTAAATTTCATTTCAAGTTGCCTAAATGATAAACATAAATTTCATGGTTAGAGAAAGTAAAAACGAAGATTATTATATAAGTTAAAAAAATGCCCTTTCAACATAACCAAACAGAAACAATCACGAATATCCAGAATCTAGATGCTATGATCCACCATTCTGGTATAAACCTAAGTATCACAACCAAAAAATAATCAAAGTATTATATTTCGGTAATAACCGGACCCATTTAAGATCTTCACCTTTCACAATCGGCCTCCAGATAAGCAATTTGACCAAAATAGCACCAAAAAAGAAGCTCCATATAACAGTGGTGATTGGTTTTCCCTGTATATGAGTGAAACCGTTACACTCAACATTTTAACTTGAGCAAAATTTTAAAATCAATATTATCCTAACAAGATAATAATTCAAGTGATCAAGTCAAATCCCCAAAGCCACACATGATGTTGGAAACTTGGAATGAAAACTAAGCGCATATACCACACAATATTCAACAAATACATAAATTTTAAGGCAAATGAGCTATACCACACTGATAAGGTAACCACATCCTGATGAATCATAGTCCCTGACATCAGCCCAATGTCCAGACAACCTAAGACATCTGGACAGTTCCCTACCAACCACCACCATCATCATCATCATACTCGGTTAATCCCACCAATAGCAAAAGCTAAGGTAGGGTATGAGGCGGGTAAGATGTAGACAGCCTTACCTCTAAGTCTCTAACCCGTGGGAATAGAGAGACTGCTTCCAGTGAGACCTCCGACTCGATAGTGGCTTTGTTATCAAGCCTTGGACATAAGGCACATAACACTTAGCAATCGGAACAAACCCGATTGGTGCATGTACCCCCTTGTCTTTTAGCTATCCACGCCACCACATGATGCATGATTAACCGTCCGTCATTTTTAGTGTTATTTTCACGAAATTAGTAAAATAACGTTAAAATTAGTGCAACTTTACTTTTGGCCCCCGAGGGCCACACATATATTCATTATATGCGCACAGCGTAAGGGGCTAAAACCAGTCTATCCTTAATCGGCCGATCGATCGGACCTTGTAGTAAGCAAATTAAAGGCAACCAGCACACTGAGATCGGCCTAAGTTTAAAAAGCGTAAGGCACTCCGATGTGTTGAGATCACGAAAGCCCAGGCATGAGGCAAGAGCTCCACGTAGGTGAGACGTTGCTCTATGTATAACCAAATAAGCTTTACGTACAATCAAAAGCTACATCAGTCTCATCTCTTTTACATATCAACCTTTTTATCAATTGAACCATTTACAACCTCTTCTTCATCCCTTTAGTTGTTTTTACATATCATCCTCCTACAGACCCAACTTTTGCACAATTTCAACCTAGATGTGCATGACACACCCGCCTTATGGACCTTATGAGTTTTCCTAATAGGTGCGCTTTTTAAACCGACTTTTAAGTACACATTACCACCATAATAAAAGTCCACTTGACTAAAGTCTAAAGTAATTACTTTCGCAACGTTTATAATTCAAGATTAATCGTGTCCCCTGTATATCTAGGATTATTATTATTATTATTATTATTATTATTATTATTATTATTATTATTATTATTATTTCATACAAAATATCTCAAATGTCATGCAGACAGTAAAACTAGTAATCTAAATCAGAAAAATGCATCTAATTTCCATAATGATTTATACCACAGAGCATCCCATACATATGTAACACATCTATAAAAATAACCTAAACATAAAGATACTAGAACTGGTAAACCCTAGGTAATAGTAATATGACGGTTATATTATAATCGATAAGTTAAAGCAAATAATTGACAGTTATATATACCTTTTCGAGATGAAGAAAAACAGCATATGTTACAAGAAGTATGGCAAGCAGGTATGTGACGATTGGTTTTACGGCACTTGTTTGAGCGATGATATGGTGAGTATCGACGGCATGCTTGTTATTATTATTATTATTATTATCATGTACATATATGAACCTTGCATTCGATATTATCGACATTTTAAAAGCATATCAGAGCTCACGATCTACATCATAAACCCTAATAATAATTATGTATAATATTACCGATCGCGGGATCCAGGTCCAATCGGAGCACCTATTGCCCCTTTTCTTAAACTACTTTTTCTTTTTAATTTCTATTTAGACCGTTCGAAGTGGGGCGAGAAGGGGAACACTACCCCGGGTTGGCGTGGAGGGGGAGGGGGGATTGGAACGGACACGTCCAGCTTTTTATTGGTTCAGCCTTTTATTTTTAATTTAACACACACGTTAATAATCTATACATCTAATAAACTAAAGTCAATTATGACACTTGTCATTCCCCCATTTCACCCTCATTTTTCTCTCCTTCCCACATTGTGCCACATGGCACAACAATAGAATTTATAAATTTTTTTTATTTTTTTAAATCCAAAATTCAATTAAAACATAAATATGGTCATAATTTGTGAATTAATAACCTTCCTAATTTCCTTAACCTATCTCAATCATTAATTATTTTTATGGTCAATCGTGTTAAATAAGTTTCCTAAACAATATCATCCTCTTACACGATCATTCATCACCTAAACCCTAAAACAAGCGATCTACACATCCTCTCATTCTCCATCGTCTCCTGTTCTTCATCTTCAAGGTATATCATCTTTCCATTATCCTGTAACACGATCATTTGTTCATCTATCGACAATCCTATGTTTCTCCATTGATTTTGTTTATGTTTCTTTCTGATATTATTATATCTCCATCTGTTATTGGCGATTAATGTTTTTGTGTATTTTTTAACTGATTTTAATGATTTAGGTTTCAATCTGTATGTATTGTGTATTATTCTTCAATCTGTATGTATTTTGTATTTTCAATCTGATGTTGCCGATTAATGCTCTGTTTTGGGTTAAAATCTGTTCTTGATTGATTAAGTTATGATATAGATGATCAATATTAGTTATGATTGATTTAGTTATGATTTAATTATGTATTGTGTATTATTTTGTATGGTTAATAAGTTTTCAGTTTTGGGGTTCATTGATTTCATACATAATGCTCTGTTTTGGGAAGTAATAATCTTTTTGGCGATTGATTGATTTCATATTCTTCAAGGAATTTTAAACTATTAATTCTTTTGGGGAAAATTATAATGTAATTGGCTTTATAAAGCGGTGAAGTGCTAGCTCCATTTTTACATTGATTTATTCATCATTCGATCTCTCTTCAGGTAACTGGATTCGATTTTAGCGACAAGTAGGAGAATCTTTCCATCCACCAAAGTAAGTAGAACATATTATTCAATGTATTGGTCATTCCTCCAACTCTATGATTAGGTCACTTTTCATTCAGTGTTTGCACTCTTATATTTCACACACAGAGAAAAAATGATAGTTTGTATTCTTGCATGGTATGTATTCTGAAGGACTTGCACAACTGTCTCGCATACGTTCTACCAATTTTATGAAAAGGTAATATTTATTTTACATTGTTATTTACTTATTTACTAATGTTCCAAACCCGAGCAACTTTTCAAGTTGCTAATTATGTTGTCTTGGTGGTGGATCCATATGTAATCTTTAGCTGCTTTGATTGGTTAGTAATTAGTATAGTTTAAGATGTCACAAGCTCTATGTCATTAATTTCTTGAGCACCAGTTGCAGTAATTTTTTTATTTTTTTTATCTGTAGGCACTTCTCGAATACGAAAGGCATAAGGTCCAGATTGGTGAGCTTGAATTCCCTCTTGCAACTATCTACCCAGATACCCCAAATGTTGCGAATGAGGTTTGTTTAATTTTATACATGATTATTGTTTTGAATCCATACATATGATTTCTTATAAATGTCTTGTGCAGACCCCAGGATCCGGACCAGGCAGAGCACGGAGGGATGCTGCAACTCGAGCAATGCAGGGTTGGCATGCTCAACGTCTCGTAGATTATTGTGAGGTTAGTAAGTCAATCATTGAGTAGCTGTTTTGCCATTTTACAACATAAGTGACAGAACCATTTTTTATGTACTTAATTACTTATATATCTAATATCTAATTAGCCTTTGATAAAAACAAAACAAAGGGAGGCATGAATTGACTTATTGTTTTTGCATTTCTAAGGAAAAGAACTCCAACAGTTCATAGAAGCGCGAAAAAAGTCTCAAAAGCATTGGTAAAGAGAAACAACTAAAACCGATTTCTAGCTAGGTAGCCTGCATTATGTGTGTAACATAAAGTATTATGTAATAGTACTCATAGGATACAAGATAATAATACTCTAATCAAGTGTGTGAACTGTGAAGTACAAAAGTGGCTTGTCGGTTACAACTTGTTGGGATCGTGGGTGAGCTCAGAGGGACAATTATCATGTTTTAAGAGTATGCAGCGGAAATAGTCTTGACAATTGATACCTTGTGACTAACCTTCTTGTGACTCAAGACTCCCCCTCGGATTAAGCTATCACAACATGAATTAATAACAAGACAAACATAAGTGAGATAAGAGATTTAACTTAAATATTTGTATGTTATTAGGCAAATGTTCAAATGTATGAATACATGTGGTCAAGTGCAATTCTAAAGGTTAGGGGTAGTCAGGTATTTATAGAATACATACCTGACTGTTTCCACCCACTCTTAGATGTACTAAATACATAAACAAATACCTAGTGGAAAACAAAATACTAATATACTAACTACTGTTGCTTTATACAGACAACAACTGCTAAAGCTAACTTCTGAGAATCTGAAACTTCTGATGCTTTGGTAAAACTTCTGATGAGTAAATCGTCAGAAGTTGTTCTTCAGTACTTTGCAACTTCTGATGACCAATACTAAATTCTGATGAGTAATTACATCAGTAGTTGGTCTTCAGTAGTTTCTTCATCAGTAGTTCTTTCCTCAGTAGTTGTCTTTTGTACTTCAGGACTTTGTCTTCAGAGTTTTGTCTGGTTCGTCTTCAGAACTTGTCCATCAGTAGTTCTCTTTTTGTCTTCGGTAGTTGCCTGTTTATTCATCAGTAGTTATTATACTTAGTTATTATTATTATGTGATTGATCAACTAAGGTTTTGTGGTTCATTAATCCTCTCTGACCCAACAATCTCCCCCTGGATTGATGAAGCCAAAACCTTAGCTGATAGCTTAGAAGCTTTATTGATTCACTTATTCAAGATCCAGCCTGTTCTTGATGTTATGTCTGATTTGTCTGTATTTGTCCTGGGCTTGGAGCTTGTTAGGGCAAACTGATATATCCAAATTGATCGTGTAGAGATCTTGAAGATCTCTATTTGACATATTCAGTACGTCCATTGCCCTTTGAAACACCTGCCTTGCACCATCCTCTCTCTCAATGACCATTTGTAAGCTTGGAGTGCAGTACCATCTCTTTATCTTGGCATTAGAGGTTGACACAGATGGGGTGACAAGGGTTGTAGGTGCTGGGTTCTCATATACCACTACAGCAGTGGATGTTGAGACCCTGGGAAGTGGCTGTGAAGGCTCTTGACCTTCAGCAGTAGACTTTGTAGCTTCATCAGCAGTTGCAGCCTTTGATTGATCATGCTGGGTAGTTTCAACTGTTTGATGAGCTTTGGCTTTGGAGTCTCTTCCCTGTGGCTTTCCTTCCATACACATGTCAGCCTTGGCTTTGGAAGCCTTGGCTTTGGAGGGTGAAGCCTTTGTAGACACTTGTTCTGAAGCTGGAGTTTTAGATTTTGTAACTTCTGATGAAGACTGACCTGCTGGATGTGTTTTCTTTTGCTCAAGTTTGTTGTAGGCATCCAGTAGTTCAGCTTCACTCCACTTCAGCAGCTGCACTTTGCTACCAACCTTTGCAGCTACAAGTTGATTGACAAGCTGAGCTTTCTTCTCAGCATCTTTCTTATTCTGTAGTAATAAGTTCAGCTTGTCAACCCTTAGTAGTAAGTCTTTCAAGGGCAGGTTCTTGATGTTGGCCTTTTTGGTCTTTGAATGTTTCAACAAGAAGGTTATGGCCTGTTGTCTATCATATTCAACCTGTTCCTCTGCAGCTTCTGCCAACTCCTGCAGGTACCCTTGAAAGGCTCTAACTCTCTCATCTTCACCTGTAATCCCTTCATCATTTACCCTTTCCCAAGCCATCTGTTCATGAAGTTCATTTCTCTCCACAGGAATCTCCTTCTCCTTTTCTTCATGTGAGGCTTGTTCATCCTTCTCCTTCTGTTCTGGTGTATCCCTCTGCTTGATGAGCTGAGAGATAGGCATTTGGTCCAGATCTGAAGGATCAGGAGTAGGTTTGGAAAAGGCAGGGGTTGTCTTCTGAATTTTGGTAACTACTGATGATTGAGCATCAGCAGTTATGTCTTTTGTTGTTGGGTCTTCAGAAGTTTCAGCAGTTGTTCCCCTTGTCTTCCTTTTCCTGTATTGAAGTTTGACCTCCCTTGTTGATGTTTCTGTTTCAGTAATGGGAAGGTCAGTGGGCAGGTTTGATGTTTGTTCAGCACCCTTCTCACCAGCTTTGTTCTTCTCAAGAGTTCTCTTCTGTTCAGCTTCCCTTGCCTTTTTGGAAGCTTCTAAGTCAATTTTCTCAGACACTTTCTCCCCCTTTTTGGCTTCATCAGCCTCTTGAAACCAGGGAGCAGGAGGAGTTACACCTGTTAGGTGTTGGATTTGTCTTCTTAGGTCCTCCTGGCGTCTTGAGATCTCTGAGACTTTGTCAGTTAAGGCATTGTTCAGCATGGTGAGTTGGGTATTGTATTTTTGTTCCATCTGGACTGTGAGGTCTTTAAGATGTGCATTAATGAGCTGATGGAACATTTGATAGAGAGGGCCCTGGGGGTTGCATAAGTGGTCTATGTTTATGCTCCCAGGTCCTGAATTGGTGGCTTGTGTAGAAGGTGATGTGTATGGGAGATCTCCTGCTGTGTTCGCGGGAGATGCCACTCTTGGGGATGTTTGGGTTGAGTGGTCTTTATCCTGAGCCTTATTGGTGAGCAACTCCTTGAGTTTGCAGACCTCAGACTCAAGACCTTCTACTTTGGCCGTCAATTCTTTAATTTTTGATTCATCAACCAACTTAATGGCATCATCTGAATCCCTGTCTTCTGTTGAGACAGTTTTACCATGACCTGGTTCCAGTTCCAGATTGTCATGGGCCCCTTTTTCTTGGTTCTGGGGACTTCCTGCTGTTATGTCCATAGGTTCAGAACCTATGACAGCAGTTGCCACAAGTGAAGTCTGAGCAATGATACTACTGTCCTCCAATCCACCACTGGGTGGTAAAGAAGTAGTAGCAGCTTCACTTATACCTTGAACCTCTGATACTGGACTCAGGGGTCTAGGTTCATCCTCATCTCTTTGGTTAGAGAAGGGCATGTCCACATCCATGTCTAATAAGTCAGAAAAGCTCTGGTCATGGGGAGAAACCTCAATGATAATCTGAGGCATGACACTTGTGGATGGGACATCTGAGCCCAACTCATTGAGAGCTATGGCATTGGTTACTGTGGAGATTGTAGTGTTAATATTATCAGTAATTGGGCTTTCAAGCTGTGTACTCCTAGGCATTGGAGTAATAGTAGTGAAATCAAGTGAAGTCACAACTACTGATGATGGTTCCCTTGAAATAAGCTCTGTAACTTGTTGAGAAGTCACAGGCAGTTGAGGCTGGGAATGAGATGTAGCAGCCAACTGTGAGGATGTCCCAGTTGTTGCTTTAACAAGTTCAGATTGAACATTGACATCCACAGGCATCTCAGCTTCCTGTGGTGTCTTATTAGGTTTTGTTGAGGGTTTGGGTTTGACTGAAGACTTCTTTTTGGATTTTTCTTTGGGGGTAGAAGTCTTTTTGGGTTTTGATGATGTGGGTTCCTTGAGGACTGGGTTTGCTTCCTCTTGGTCATCATCTGCCAGATGTGCTGGCGTGTTATGTCTTGAAAATGTTTGAACATCTATCTTTTTAGAGACAGAGGCTACCCCAAGTAATGCATCATTACCAATGGTTGTAATGAGGCATTGCATAACAAACCTGGGGTATATTAAAAACTTAAACTTTTCTTTATTATGGTTTATTACAAGTTCATTGAAAAGATAAGTTGATGCCCTGAAAGGTTGTTTTGCAACTATAGAATGAAAAATTTGTTGCAAGTCAGAGGGCATCTGATCCCATCCAGCAGTCTTAGGACTCAAGCACATTAACAAGTAATGAAACAGGAGCTTGTACTGGGGATCAAAATATTTCTTGTAAATGGTAGCATGAGAAAGATTACCTTGATACTCACATGCTGTAAGTGTGACATGGACAGCACCAGTTGATATGGAAGTTGGAGCATTGTTGTCATCCAGTTTAAGAGCTTGAGACAACACCTCTGGTGTTATTGCCAACACTTTGCCATTTACCTTTGATATAAGGGCAACTACTTCGCCATTTACCACTGAGGTTTTAGCATTTGCCCAAAACTGCCTGAGGGCGTCCACGTGGATAGGTGGATCGATGATGAAGGCAGTGTGATACCTAGATTTAACTATGGTATCGATGATATCATGGTATTTCTCCCAGTGCTTATCCTTTTCAAGATAAGCGATTTGATTGTGGGAGGGTTTCAATTGAAGAGTCATTTTAGTTGATTAGGTTTGAAGACTGGTTGTTAATCGTCGTTGAAGGTTTGAAAGAGGGAAGTGTGATTTGAATTGTAATGAATGCGAAGAATCAGGGTTTCAGAAGTTATAACTTCTGATGAAAGGACTGTTATACCCTTTCTCTTAACTACTGATGAATACTTTTGTTCGTCAGTAGTTGTCCCTGTTCTTCTTCAGTAGTTTTAAACTACTGATGTACAATCACCTCACACTTCCTACTACTTAATTACTGATTCACCACGTCAGCAATTAGGTCCTCAGATGTTATATAAGCGTTCAGAAGTTTCTAAGTTAGTGTGTTTTTACTTATTTTCTTATTCCATTTCCTTGTATTTCCTTTACCCCAAGACTCCAAAGGTGGATGGCGAAATATGAAAATCTTCTATTGTAATAACATCTGAAGTTCAACAACCAAGGACTTTTGATCCAATGAAGATCTCTAGCAATAAACAACCTTTTTGAAAATGGTTCTTTAATTGAAAATACCAAGATATAAACTACTGAGATTCTTTAAAATAGATATTTCATTTAAATCAGTAGTTTTAGTTAATTTACAAGCTTTAGGAATTATAAATTCAACATTAAATCATAGATAAGCTCTTAGATCTAGATTTTAATGTATTTAGCCTGCTTGAATTAACTTATATTAACTTAGCTGTTTATATATAATACTTATTTTAATTAAGTACATATATGGTCAGCAAAGTTACCCACATTTTGCAACATCTTTTATGAAAAATCTACTTAGGAGATAGTTCACTTAAAATGTATGTGGTCTTCAGGCCTGACTTTGTTTGAAACAGATTTATGAAAATAGGTTTCCAACAAAGTTATACTACCTGGTATGTTGTGGCCATCATATCTTTGTTGTTATGATATAGTTGATTGATTTGCAACTTATCATAATAACTAAGATGATATCACTGAGTTTAAGTCACAACAGAGTCACAGTCAATCGAGTATCAATAATAATGAGCTGGTCTGTTATGTCAAATTGATTGTTAGATCATATTTGACTGGCCAAGCTCTTATACCAATTGTTGGGATCGTGGGTGAGCTCAGAGGGACAATTATCATGTTTTAAGAGTATGCAGCGGAAATAGTCTTGACAATTGACACCTTGTGCACGCAATACTTTTACCATTTGTTATATACATACCTGATTTCTTCTTCGATGTCATTGTATTGTAGATTATTGTGTTCTTTTTTGGAAAAGATAAGTTAAAGAAAACCCTAATATTAGGTTTGTTTTGTAGATGGTGGACGGTTTTCGACGTTGGTTAGTTATTTTAGAAACTGCTATGTCAATTTAATGAGATTTGTAATTTGCCGCTTTTTATTTTTCGTCCAATTACTAACATGCCCTTATTCATGTTTTCGACAAATTTAATGACGCTTGGTTTTTTACGATCACGCCCTTTGTTATCCACTTTAATCGTCGGCTAGAATTACTTCTTATCCTTCTTACGCAAAAGCCCTTTTTTACATTAGCCTCACCCAATTAACAATGTGAGGAAAACTATATTTGATAAAGGGAAATTGGATTTTAACACCCTGAACTATTGACAATTGGCCGCTGACGCACTGAACTACAAAATTGATCAACACCGCACTGTACTTTTAACTTATTGGCCTGTATCACCCTCAGACTAACCATGGTTAATTTTTGCTGACGTGGCATGGTGACGTGTCCATTTTTGCTGACGTGGCATGTGATGTGTCCATGCCATGTCAGCTTATTCCCATGCCACGTCAGCAAAAATGGACACGTCACCATGACACGTCAGCAAAAAATAACCATGGTTAGTCTGAGGGTGATACAGGCCAATAAGTTGAAAGTATAGTGCGGTGTTGTTCAATTTTGTAGTTCAGTGCGTCAGCGGCCAATTGTCAATAGTTTAGGGTGTTAAAATCCAATTTCCCCATTGATAAATAATACACGGTTAATAGTTGGTTTTAACTAGGTTTATACCCGCCGCGCGTTGCCGCGGCGGGGGCAAACAGGTTATTGCGTCATATATAGCCGTCACACGTAACGTACGATGAACGTCGTCTTATCGCGCCGGACGGGAACGCCACCCTCGGTTTTACTCTCCGCCTGTGAAGTGGGTTGAAAAGTAAATGACAATTATAATCACCTAGCACACAACGCGGGACACCCAAATCCTTGCCCTCGGCACCATCCACCTGCTGTAGCTCGCGAAAAAGCATCCAAATTGAAAGTATTTCAGGATATTAATGCAATTCTTTGATCTAACCTGTAGCTAATGATAAAAGTCATTAAACACCACATTTAGTCAACTACACAACAAATTTGATGATCAAAATGCTATTAGTAAACAAATTGCACAAATACAAATGGAACTGCATTCATATAATAAAGAAATGCATTAATATATGAAATAACAAAATTAAACCCCATGATCTATACTTATTAAAATCAAACCTCGAGTGAGCAATACATGATACTCCTCCATCACAGAAAGGCGTTGACCGGATTCAGCCGCTACAGTTCCACGGAATTATTTCACCTCCCATTGCATGATTACTAATTAAAAAAAAACAACAATTCATCAATAATTGCATTATTAGGAATTAGAAAAAGAAGGTTGCACTTCATCATTAAAGTTAAGCTATTCACTCTAATAATAATAAATTATAAAATATAATAATATAAGGTAAACATGTATATAAATATTAAATCGATTAAAAAATGATTGTTATATAATGATGATATTGACACTTATAAAACAAACACTTTCTGAAAACAAATGGTGTAAAAAGAAAAAAGAAAAGAAAAAATAATTCCTGAAAACATATGGTGTAAAAAGGAAACCGGCCGATCACCTCCGGTGTTACCCACCTTCTCCTCGACAACGTGCACCGAACTAAGCTCCCACCTGTCTTCTGAACCTGTCGGTCTCTGCTCCGGTACAAACATCACCACTAACACCGACCGTCCTCACATATCGGCGTCTGCCGCCACCGTCCACCACCGCACGTCAGCCACTCCACTCATCGACAATGGATGCGTCCATAGCAGCGGTAGATGGGAAATCGCTTTTGTGGGTCGACGGTTGCTATGGCTATATCCTCCCGAATAACGACCGTGTTAACCGGTGTAAACCCATTCCAAACAAAGGTTTTGCGTCCGTGGTTCTTCCGATTATGACACGGAGAATTTTTGAAATACTTCAGCAGATACTTGAGAGCGAGATGAGTAGAAGGGTGAATATACAGTCGGCGAAGATAAAGATCTAGAGAGAGATATATACTCGGGAAAAGGAACTGACTGCAGAAAGGAGTTGTACGGTGACGTGGACGATGCATCGAACTGTTGTATTGAGGAGAACAGTAAAGCTCCCTCACAAAGAATCTTACAATTTGTATATATATATATAATTTTGGTAAAATACAAAGGTAGTCCTTGTGGTATCTTTAAATTTTAGGTTTGGTCCTAAGTATGGAAAACTACGCCTTTAGTCCATAGCTTATGCAAGCGAGTAACATCTTTAATCCCCGCATGGATGGGAGTTGATTTTTTCTATCAAGTGTTTGTGAAAGTACAAAGCATACTTATCTTTTAAAATTATAAACTACACTAGAAATTATATAATCGATATCTATATGACTATATCTATATCTATACTATATTATAAAACAAAACTGTACGGGACATGTGCCATTCATTGGAGCAATTAATTTTTTTTTTGTTTTTCCGTCTCTATCTCATCTTTAGTTATGGACAATTATTTTTTAATTAAAGATAGTTATTATATCAATAGCTTAGAACCATGTGTATTACACATATCGGCGTCTGCCGCCACCGTCCACCACCGCACGTCAGCCACTCCACTCATCGACAATGGATGCGTCCATAGCAGCGGTAGATGGGAAATCGCTTTTGTGGGTCGACGGTTGCTATGGCTACATCCTCCCGAATAACGACCGTGTTAACCGGTGTAAACCCATTCCAAACAAAGGTTTTGCGTCCGTGGTTCTTCCGATTATGACACGGAGAATTTTTGAAAGACTTCAGCAGATACTTGAGAGCGAGATGAGTAGAAGGGTGAATATACAGTCGGCGAAGATAAAGATCTAGAGAGAGATATATACTCGGGAAAAGGAACTGACTGCAGAAAGGAGTTGTACGGTGACGTGGACGATGCATCGAACTGTTGTATTGAGGAGAACAGTAAAGCTCCCTCACAAAGAATCTTACAATTTGTATATATATATATATATATATATATAATTTTGGTAAAATACAAAGGTAGTCCTTGTGGTATCTTTAAATTTTAGGTTTGGTCCTAAGTATGGAAAACTACGCCTTTAGTCCCTAGCTTATGCAAGCGAGTAACATCTTTAATCCCCGCATGGATGGGAGTTGATTTTTTCTATCAAGTGTTTGTGAAAGTACAAAGCATACTTATCTTTTAAAATTATAAACTACACTAGAAATTATATAATCGATATCTATATGACTATATCTATATCTATACTATATTATAAAACAAAACTGTACGGGACATGTGCCATTCATTGGAGCAATTAATTTTTTTTTGTTTTTCCGTCTCTATCTCATCTTTAGTTATGGACAATTGTTTTTTAATTAAAGATAGTTATTATATCAATAGCTTAGAACCATGTGTATTACACATATCGGCGTCTGCCGCCACCGTCCACCACCGCACGTCAGCCACTCCACTCATCGACAATGGATGCGTCCATAGCAGCGGTAGATGGGAAATCGCTTTTGTGGGTCGACGGTTGCTATGGCTACATCCTCCCGAATAACGACCGTGTTAACCGGTGTAAACCCATTCCAAACAAAGGTTTTGCGTCCGTGGTTCTTCCGATTATGACACGGAGAATTTTTGAAAGACTTCAGCAGATACTTGAGAGCGAGATGAGTAGAAGGGTGAATATACAGTCGGCGAAGATAAAGATCTAGAGAGAGATATATACTCGGGAAAAGGAACTGACTGCAGAAAGGAGTTGTACGGTGACGTGGACGATGCATCGAACTGTTGTATTGAGGAGAACAGTAAAGCTCCCTCACAAAGAATCTTACAATTTGTATATATATATATATATATAATTTTGGTAAAATACAAAGGTAGTCCTTGTGGTATCTTTAAATTTTAGGTTTGGTCCTAAGTATGGAAAACTACGCCTTTAGTCCCTAGCTTATGCAAGCGAGTAACATCTTTAATCCCCGCATGGATGGGAGTTGATTTTTTCTATCAAGTGTTTGTGAAAGTACAAAGCATACTTATCTTTTAAAATTATAAACTACACTAGAAATTATATAATCGATATCTATATGACTATATCTATATCTATACTATATTATAAAACAAAACTGTACGGGACATGTGCCATTCATTGGAGCAATTAATTTTTTTTTTTGTTTTTCCGTCTCTATCTCATCTTTAGTTATGGACAATTATTTTTTAATTAAAGATAGTTATTATATCAATAGCTTAGAACCATGTGTATTACACATGTTGACTATATGTGTCACACCCTCAAATTCCACTTGCGGGGTTTTACTGTGAGGCGCGTTACATACCGGGATCCAAGTCAACAGTCACAATAAACGATAACTATATGTAATGAAACTGACGTAATAAAACCAACCACACAGTTTAAAAGTTTGCATAAAACCAAAACCAAACAGCGGAAGCAATAAGTTTACAAACCATAGTTCGAAAGTATGAAGTTAAACCAACAAAGTTTCAAGTATGCAAGACCCGATGAGACACGGTGAGACACCAGTGCGCCTAAACTCCCTGCTACCTTAGCGACCTGAGAAAACATGCAATGTTAGTCAACACATACAGTTCTAGTGAGTCACAGAGATAAAGTTTGTAAAAGTTTGTAACCCAGACCCAACAATCCTTACGTCTATACCTGATGCTAGCTAGACATCGTTACATGATACTAAAGTGTCGTGAACCACTGCTGAACGTTAGAATGCCTCAATACCCGCCATCAGTCATCACCCGGTGTCGTAAGTTAGATAGGATAAATATGCACTAGTTGCCGACCTCCAGTCGACCCGAGTGAGGTTTGTTGGGCCCAATAGATCAATTCACACTTTCTCCGCTATGTATCCGCATATTAATGGTTCACTAAATGTTAGGAGGACTTTAATGATGAAGAATGTCACTAAGTATCCATGTAATATAATGTAATATGTTGGTCTAAAAGTTCGTAAGTTTGTACCGCATGTTTCTCCCCAGATATTATAACAGTAAAGAATGGGGCTGTGATACTCACCTTAGTTTGCGTCTTCTAGAAAAGAGTTACTGACACGACCAGATAGTCCCAAATACCGGTGATCTATCATAAAGATTGCATAAGTTTTTTCGACTAATAAACCCTTAGGTTAACTAGTCCCTGATTGTCCAGATCATGACTAAGTATGTTTGAAAATGTGTTGGAACATTGACCCGACACACCAGACCGACCCGACATCCTGTTGGTGGCCCATTACACAAATTAATCAAGTATATATAGTTTACAAATAAGGTTGAAGCATAAAACTCTTAGTTTGCATAAAAAATTGCATTTAAGAAGTCGTGGGGTCGAAGCAGTGGGAAATCATGTTCATTCGACCTCCGATGGGTCGAATGAGAGGCTGATAGGTCGAATGAGTCATCAGGTGGTTCATTCGACCTTGCTGATGCTGGTTCGACCTCCCGAAGGTGCGAACCAGTTTCTTGTTCGACCCAAGTGCTGCAAAAACAAATAAACGCACCAAATCGCATCAAAACAGTCCGAAAACATCACGAAACATCACCAATCACAACAGTTAACTATATCTAACCTATCCGCACAAAACCCTACCAATTTTATGCCGAAATCAGTCCATTTCACAACTTACCCAAAATGGCAAATTATGGAAATGTCACATCAATGCATGCAATCTTTACCCAAAATGGAAATTTATCAAAATCATTTTATAATCAGACTATTATGCTCAGATTATCATGTACATGAAAACCCCTAATCATCTTATCAACAATATCATGAAGAACAAACCCTAGATCTAACACATAAACCCCCAAAATGGGCAAAAACATCATCAATAATCAATTGCACCTTATATAATCATAAACCATCATCTAAAACAGTCCTAGATCATTATTCTATCATCTACACATCATTCAAACATCAAACAATTCATAACACATCATTTAACATCATTAACACATGTATTTTTGCATAAAAACTCATTATTAATGAAAAGGTTTTGTTTAGAAAGATGTTAGAAAGACTTTTATCCATGAAAACTTCCTTAAATCAGATCTGGACCTTTGGGGTTTGAGAAAAACGAATGAAAAATGCTTAAAAAGGTTTTAGATCAAGAACACACCTTGAATCTTCTCTTGTTTATGATGTAGGATGTGTTTTTATGTTAGGATCTGAAAAACAAGGTCAAAAACTCCTCCATACAGGTTTGAGGTTGAGAGAGAGAGCACTTGGGGCGGTTATGGTTTGTGAAATGATGAAAAAGTTGCAAAGTGTGGTATTTATAGTCCGAGTTGGTTTGCACCCTCTTGGGGTCGAATGAAGATTTTTAAGGGTGGAATGAATACCAAGGTAACTGGTTCGAATCCCCTAAGGGTCGAATGAGTTTCCAGGTTTCCAACTTTATATGGTTTTGTCATTTAAATGCGTTTTAACACATTCTAACACATGAACATGCAATCCTAACATATGTTAAGCATGTATAATCATATCACATCACATCATACTCAGTTAATCCTACCTATAGCAAAGCTAAGGTAGGGTCTGAGGAGGGTAAGATGTAGACAGCCTTACCTCTACCCCTAAGAATAGAGAGGCTGCTTCAAGTGAGACCCCCAGCTCGATGTGGTTTGGTATCAAGCCTTGGACATAAGGCACAGAACACTTAGCAATCAGGACAAACCCGATCGGTGCATGTATCCCTTTGTCTTTTGGCTATCAACGCCACCACATGATGCATGATTAACCGTCCGTCGTTTTTAACATTATTTTCACGAAATTAGTAAAATAACGTTAAAACTAGTGCAACTTTACTTTTGCCCCCCGAGGGCCACACATATATACATTATATGCGCACACCGTAAGTGGGGCGTAAGCATGTATAATCATATAAACACCATTTAAACACGTATTTGCACATCTCACATAATGTATGGATCAATTTATGTTTGTCACTTAATTCAATTCATGTAATTCACCAACAACTGGACTCAAGACTCGTGTGTGCATATGTTACCCCTAATGATCCTCCGAATCATTGAACCCTGGACAATACGTAATGTAAACCAACTCAACTGAGCCTGTTAAGTACATTTGATAAATGTTTTTCGCTAAGGTAGACTTATATGTTTGTAAAAGTATTAACCTGAATATGCCGGGTGTCACAATATGTAACTTTAATCTTAAGTAATAAAAAAGTTATATATTTAAAGAACTCATGAATTGTACGTGCTAAATAAAGTGGTGTCTTATATGACTTTAATAAGTATAACGTAGTATGTCTTTAAAGAAAATGATGCCCAAAAATAGTGGTTTCAGGTGTGGGTGGTGGGTTAAATACCTAAACAATTAGTTTTAGTTTTAGATATTTAATTTTATGACAATGATATTTTTATCATTTCACACCCACCTAATCGAAAAATTAACTATTTGTGTCCAGGGGCCAAACATGGTAACCCGATTGCATAAGTTAGGGACCAAAGTTGTAGTTTTTAATATTTAGACTACACAATCTGGAGGTGTGGAAGGGTGGGGTGAAGCCCTCCACGCCACCTACACCACCCTGGTACCTGGCATTTCCATGGCGTGAGGCAATGGGGGTGGAGATTCCCCAAGCGGATTTTTTGGGCCGTTGGAAATACCACCCTCCACGCCCCCTCTTCCATGCCACCATCACCAAGCGGATTTTTTGGGCCTTGGAGGGGAATTCCCCCATCCTCCGCATGTCGCTTCATGCCCCTCTTCGCCTCGTGATTTAGTAGAAGGAACCAATCCAAAAATTGAACATGCTTGATGAACTTTATTTATTTTTTATTTTGTGGAATCATAGTAGATCGAGAATATGACTCTTGGTTTGAGATGCATACTTAATATGATATATTAGCTGGCAAACAAATCTGGTCGGGCGGGGTAACGGATTCCAACAGAATGTGTCAGGGTCAAACGGGTCAAAGCGAATAAAAGAATAGACGTTCACATTGAATCGGGTTTTGACAAAATTTACTACGATCTCTTAGAGTAGGACTGAGACCTCCACATCATCAGTTTCCAGGTTTCCTCTCTCTCCAAACTCCAACAACCGTTTCTTCCCCTATTTATTCCTCACCATCGCTCCTTCTTCAATTAGAACACCATTCAGCACTGGGAATTATGTTCTTCTTAAAAGCAGTCCTGCTATATCTTGCTCTTCTTTTGCAAATGCATGTTGTTCAATCTGGTTCGAATCTTCCTACGGATCATGTTGCATTACTGAATATCAAATCTAGTATCAAAGACGACCCTCAAGGTGTTTTCAGATCATGGAATGATTCTCTTCCTTTTTGCATGTGGCAAGGAGTGACGTGCGGTCGTCGACACCAAAGAGTCACTAGCTTGAATCTAGCAAGCAAAGGTTTAAGAGGTTCTTTATCTCCTTTTCTAGGAAACCTCAGCTTCCTTAGGGACATCTTCTTAGATGACAACCGGTTTTATGGAAGTATCCCACATGAAATAAGTCGTTTATCACGATTGCAAAAGCTTTCCCTTGGCGATAATTTTTTCACCGGAGATATCCCAGCTAACATATCAAGTTGCTCAAGACTACGGTTTGTTAGCTTGTATAATAATAAGCTTTTTGGGAAAATACCAAATATTTTTAGTTCTTTGCAGATGTTGAGATGGTTATTCTTATCGTATAATAATTTCACAGGAGGGATTCCACCATCCATTGGCAATCTCACAAATCTTGAAGAACTCATTCTAGGTGTAAATCCGTTCAGCGGAAACGTTCCCGACTCCTTTAATCAGTTGAAAGAATTGAGAATGTTAAGCCTTGGAGGAATTGGCTTGAGAGGAGTCTTTCCCTTGTTTTTGCACAACCTTTCAAAGTTAGAACATATAAACATCCCACAAAACAAATTTCATGGTAGTCTACCCACAAACTTATGTTTGAGACAACCTCATCTTAGAATACTGGAAATAGATATCAATCACTTCAGTGGTTTCCTTCCTCCCTCGATATCAAATTGTTCAGAGTTGGAGAAGTTTGATGTTCAAATTAATGATTTCAAGGGGAGAATAAATGTTGATTTTGGCAAGCTACATAATCTTTATTTTTTGGGTCTTGGTGTCAATAACTTCGAAAGCAGCACTGTTGATTTAAAGAACCTCTTTGATTCTTTGTCCAACTGTAGCAATTTAGAGACTTTTGTACTTACCGCAAACCAATTACAAGGGGTGTTACCAAATTCGCTTGGTAACTTCTCATCCAAACTAAAATACCTAGGGCTTAGCAACAATTATCTCTCAGGTAGTATCCCTTCATCTATAGGCAATTTGTTTAGACTAAATATGGTTGGTCTTAGCGCAAACAACTTCACAGGCATGATTCCTGAAAGCATAGGAAAGCTTCAAAACACACAAGGACTATATCTTGAAAATAATGCTTTCTCTGGAAATATTCCATCATCTATGGGAAACCTGTCATTTCTAACCATGCTAGATTTGAGTGCAAACAAATTAGGAGGCACTATACCCTCGGCTTTAAGTAGTTGCAAAGGGTTGTTATATCTAGACCTTCATGGAAATAACCTCCGCGGAAGCATACCCATAGAAATATTCCAACTGCCTTCACTTTCCGTTATGCTAGACCTGAGTGAAAACAATCTGTCTGGAGTGCTTCCACAAGAGATTGGCAACCTGAAGAACTTAGGAAATCTTGATTTGTCCAAGAATCATTTATCAGGTGAACTTCCAAGCAGTTTTAGTAGCTGTATCAGCCTTCAAACTCTAAATCTCTCCAAAAATTTCTTCCATGGATCAATTCCAGAAGCATTGAGTTCTTTAAGAGGCCTCGAATATGGTAACTTGTCCCAAAATAACTTTTCTGGGCCTATTCCAACATGTTTGCAGAAAATGGATTTGAAGTATCTAGATCTTTCATATAACAACTTTGAGGGAGAGGTGTCCTTTAAAGGTGTTTTCGCCAACACAAGTATGGTATCCATCATTGGGAACCATAGACTTTGTGGTGGCATACCTGAACTTCACCTACCAAAATGCACAACTGGCGCCTCCAAAGGAAGTACTAGAAAACTTTCTACTCGTGTTGTTGTAGCGATGTCACTATCTTTCACTCTTGTAGGTTTAGCTCTGGTGTCATTTGTCTTGTTTTACTGCTGTAAAAAAAGGAATATGAATAAACAATTAGATACAATATCGACTCAATCTTTTGAGATGATTTCATATGGAAGACTTTTCAAAGCATCCGAAGGTTTCTCTTTAGAGAACCTGATTGGTACAGGTAGCTTTAGTTCAGTATACAAAGGAGTTCTCGATGAAAGTGGCTTCACTGTTGCAATCAAAGTACTGAACCTTAATCTCCGTGGAGGTTTTAGGAGTTTTATGGCAGAGTGTGATGCCTTGAGAAATATTCGCCATCGCAACCTGGTGAAGATTATAACTTCTTGTTCTAGTATCGATTTCCAAGGCAATGATTTCAAAGCTTTAGTTTATGATTTCATGCCAAATGGGAGTTTGGAGAGTTGGCTGCATTCAATACATCCAGAATTTGTGCTGAATCTTGCACAAAGAATCAACATTATAAAGGATGTGGCTTGTGCTCTTGATTATTTACATTTTCGCTGTGGAAACGTAGTTGTTCATTGTGATTTGAAGCCAAGCAACATTTTACTGGACGCTGACATGGTCGCTCATGTTGGAGATTTTGGACTCGCGAAAATTCTTTCCCTTGAAGGAGTTTCTAACGCAAACAACAATAGCTCAAGTGTTTTCAGAGGAACCATTGGGTATGCACCTCCAGGTAAGCTAATGGTCACTAGTGCATTTTGCTTGTTTCTTGTAGTCTACGTTATACTATACGATTAACTCTATATAAGATGCAGAATATGGACTTGGAAGTGAAGTGTCAACCAGTGGGGACATGTATAGCTATGGAATCCTATTGTTGGAGATGATGACAGGGAAGAAACCTTTTGATCCAATGTTTGAAGAAGGTTTAACTTTGCATTCCTATGCTAGGAATGCCTTGGCTGATGGTTCTATGCTTCAGATTCTGAATCCAGTGCTTTTAAATGAGAATGTTGATGAAAAGAGTTTGATTCCTTTAGTGAAAATTGGAGTTCAATGCTCTTCAGAGTCTCCACAAGATCGAATGGATATTGGGACCGTTGTTCACGAGCTCTTCTCAATAACAGTTCCAACTTCCAACTAATCTTGATTTGTGAAAGGTCCACACATCAAGTTTTGCATCCCAAAAAAATGTTAGTTATGTGATCGTGTTATAATGTTTTTAATATCATACTATGTTAATGTTAAAATCTGAATTAGTTCGCTGTTGTGAGGCCATGGTGCTGTAACCGAAACTTCTCTACAAGGGAAGTGTTCGTAAGATGTAATAATTGGATTTTTGTGTTTCCTTTTGGTTTCTTCATGCCTCGGAATGTGTACTTGTGAATCTTCACCAGCGCTGATCATGTATATTAGGAAACTCTAAATAATTGCCTTAAATCTCTCCTGCTATTATTCTCATTCATTGTATAGATTTTTTATTTTTGTCATAGGAGGATTTCACTCCTAATTAGTTGTTCATTTCTGTGTATTTATACCTCATGTATTTCTCAATGTAATTCATCAAAAAGTTGTTACTATCTCATGGTATCAGCCTTGATCCTGTCTCCTTGACTATCTTCTGCCCTAATTCTTTTTCTGTCCTCTGTCAGCCTCCATCATGTCTTCTTCAACAGATCTCTCAACCATTCCTCTCCATTCTCTCAGCCACTTAATCAACATAAAACTTAACTCCACAAATTATCTCCCGTGGGAGAAACAGATTACCTCTGTTCTGGCCTACCTCGATCTCCTCGGTCACATTGATGGTACAAAAACCTGCCCATCTGAAACTATCATTTCCAACAATGAAACCTCTGCTAATCCAGCCTTCATCTCCTGGAAATCTTCCGACCAAAAGGTCCTTCTTCTCATAAACTCCACCCTCACCGAGGAAGCTATGTCCGAAACAATTGGACACACCACTGCCTTCTCGGTCTGGACAGCCCTTGCCAATGCCTACAGCCATTGCTCTATTGAGCGAATTCACAATTTAAAAGACTCTCTTCGTACCCTTCAGAAAGGTACCAGTTCTGTGGCAGAATACGGTCGGAAATTCAAAGCCCTTTCAGACCAGCTTGCATCTATCGGCCACCCCATCAGTGACGAGGATAAACGCCACTGGTTTCTTTGTGGTTTAGGTGCCTCTTTTGAAAACTTTTCCACTTCTCAAAGAACAATTAAACCTGCTCCTGTTTTTCGTGAACTGCTTGCAAATGCAGAAAATCAGGAACTGTTTGTTCAAAAGCTTCACGGTCCTTCCACCCAACCCGAGGCTGCCTTCTATTCTAACTCAACCAGAACTACATACAATAACCGATCATCCTCTAACCGTGGCAAGGGCCGCTCATACCAATCAAAAGGGCGAGGTAATACCTTTACCAAACGTCCTCCTCATTGTCAGTTGTGTCGCAAAGACGGTCACTATGCCACTACTTGTCCTACTCTAATGTCTTATGCTCAAAAAGCCCTCAAACTAGATGCTAATCTAGCCCAAGCATTCAGTGCTCAATGCAGCCTTGCATCTGACATTCCCGACTGGACAGCCGACTCAGGTGCCACAACCCATATGCTTACTAAAAATAATGGCTTAACCGATTGTAAACCTCATACAGGTAACATGAGTGTCACCTTTGGTAATGGTCAAACATTACCAATCACTCATGTTGGGAATACAACTTTAAACAATTGTCTTTCCTTACAAAATGTTATTGTTGTTCCTAATCTCACTAAGAATCTACTCTCAATTAGTAGACTCACAAATGATTCTCCTGTAGATGTTCTATTTTCTAATGATTATTTTCATATTCAGGACCGAAAAACGGGGGAAGTTCTTGCTAGAGGCACCTGTGAAAATGGTTTCTATGTGCTCACCCAAAGTCATAAGTCTTTTGTTGCCGCTCTTTCAGCCTCTCATCTTCGTGCTTCGTACAATAAATGGCACAGTCGCCTAGGACATGTTTCTTTTGATACCATCTCTAGTTTAAATAAACATGGTCATGTCTTTGTTACATCTTTATTACCAAAACCAGGTTTATGTAATTCTTGTGAGTTATCAAAAGCAAAACATTTACCTTTTGTTGAAAATAACAAACGAGCACAACATGTCTTAGACTTAATCCATTGTGATCTTTGGGGACCCGCACCAATTGCATCTACAGATGGCTACTTATATTATGTAATCTTTGTAGATGACTACTCTCGGTTCACATGGTTTTATCCTCTAAAGGCTAAATCCGATTTTTACAACATTCTCACCACTTTTTTAAACTTTGTCCAAAATCAATTCTCTAAAAACATCAAAGTTTTTCAAAGTGATGGTGGAACCGAGTTCACAAACAATCGAGTCCAAACCTGTTTTCAAGAGCATGGCATACATCATCGCTTGTCTTGTCCCTACACACCGGAACAAAACGGACGAGCCGAACGCAAACATCGTCATATCACCGAAACCGGTCTAGCAATGATGTTCAATGCTCATGCTCCACCAAAATTGTGGTTTGATGCTTTCACTTCCGCCACTTACATCATCAATCGTCTTCCAACACAACTTCTTGAAAACAAATCCCCTTTTGAACTTCTCTTTAACCAACCTCCATCATACTCCAATCTTCGCATTTTTGGGTGTCTAGTGTATCCGTATCTTCGTGACTATACCAAAAATAAATTATTACCACGAAGTGCTCCTTGCATCTTTCTTGGTTATAGTCCACGATACAAAGGTTTTCGTTGCCTAGATCCATCAACGGGTCGCATTTACACCACTCGACATGCTAAATTTGATGAAGATGTTTTCCCATTTCACACTCCTTCAACAAACACCGACACATCAAACCTACCCTTCACCAACTTTGAACACTCCTTACCCACCCCAACACCTCAAACACCTCAACAAATCACTAAGTCTTCCACCTCATCCACCACTCCATGTCACCGCTGCCCCATCACCGACCCCATCATCACACCATCTCCACCAATCAGCCCTGTTTCAACTCCTTCCAGCAGCCAACACACTGCTGAAAACAGCCCAAACACTGCTGAAAACAGCCCAAACACTGCTCCTGATCACAGCAGCCCAACCACTAACTCATCCTCTAGCCCTCTCCCAAATCCTATTCCATACTCAGCCGAACCCATTACCTCACTATCCGAAACTCCATACTCAGCCCAATCCACCTCTAACCAGCCCAATAATTCAGCCCAACAATCATCCACTTCTGTCCAATCTCAACCCATTCAAACCAACACTCATCCCATGACTACTCGGTCAAAAAATGGTATTTTCAAAACCATTCATGCTGCCAATTTATCTCATTTCAACAATCATTCTCTTCATCATTCTCTTCTCTCTTCACATGTTCCCAAAGGCATCAAAACAGCCATGAAAGATTCCAAATGGGTTCATGCCATGAATGATGAACTCCAAGCCTTACATTCCAATCACACTTGGCACCTTGTTCCTCGACCCACCTCAACCAATATCATAGGCTCCAAATGGATCTATCGAATTAAGTACAAATCCGATGGCTCCATTGACCGCTACAAAGCTCGCCTTGTCGCTCAAGGATTCAATCAAGTTCCGGGTCTAGATTTTTCTCACACCTTTAGTCCCGTTGTTAAATCTTCCACCATCCGAGTTGTTCTAAGCCTTGCCACCATCAACAAATGGAAACTAAGACAACTTGATGTCAACAATGCTTTTTTAAATGGCAATCTTAAGGAAACCGTCTACATGGAACAACCACCGGGTTTCCAAGATTCAGCTCGTCCGAATCATGTGTGCAAACTAAATCGTGCCATTTACGGTCTAAAACAAGCTCCACGAGCTTGGTTTCAACGATTAAGTTCTTTTCTCATCACACTTGGTTTTACATGTAGTCGAGCCGATCCATCCTTGTTCATCTTCAAAAACAATGGCACTTTAATTTACATCCTTGTATACGTGGACGACATAATCGTCACTGGTAACAATGAAACTTTCATTACCACTTTCACTCGTCGTCTTCACAAGGAGTTCAAAATTAAAGACCTCGGCAACCTCAGTTTTTTCCTCGGTTTGGAGGTCACCCATACCAAAACAGGTTTGTTTCTAAATCAATCCAAGTATGCATATGACATACTTTCCCGAGCCGGCCTCCTTGATTCCAAACCCGTTGCTACTCCTCTCACACCAAAGGATCTTTTTCACTCTACCGGTGAACCTTTTCATGATCCAACCCTCTACCGTTCTCTTGTCGGTGCTCTTCAATACTTAACCATCACTCGCCCGGACCTATCCTATGCCGTAAATCAAGCTAGTCAGTTCCTTCAAAATCCTACCACCACTCATTTTCAGCTTGTCAAACGCATCCTTCGATATGTCAAGGGGACTTTATCACACGGCTTGACCTTTGATAGACCACCTAACACTGTTTTACTAGGTTTTTCTGATGCAGATTGGGCTCGTTGCATCGACACTCGAAGATCAACCTATGGTTACTGCATTTATTTAGGAGGAAACTTAGTGTCTTGGAGCGCAAAGAAGCAACCAACGGTAGCACGCTCAAGTTGTGAGTCGGAATACAGGGCCATGGCTAACACCGCTTCGGAGCTTATTTGGATCACCCATCTTCTACGTGAGCTGCATGCTTTACCGCCGGGACCGCCAACTCTTTTATGTGACAACAAGAGTGCACTATTTCTGAGTCAAAATCCTATCTCCCACAAGAGAGCAAAACATATCGATCTTGACTACCACTTTATTCGAGAGTTAGTTGCTGCTGGTCATCTCCACACAAAGTTCATTTCCACGGATCAACAAGTAGCCGATATCTTCACCAAGAGTTTACCGAAACCTCTATTTGAAAAGTTTCGAGCAATGCTTCGTCTACACCCACCTCCGTCTCGCATTGACGGGGGGTATTAGGAAACTCTAAATAATTGCCTTAAATCTCTCCTGCTATTATTCTCATTCATTGTATAGATTTTTTATTTTTGTCATAGGAGGATTTCACTCCTAATTAGTTGTTCATTTCTGTGTATTTATACCTCATGTATTTCTCAATGTAATTCATCAAAAAGTTGTTACTATCTCAATGTATACGCCATCGGGAACTATAATCTGCTGAAACTTGGCTGTTATTGTTCTTAACTGGTTAGTGGTTATCAATGTGTATACCATAATCCATACGAGAAATTGCTTCAAACAGTTCTTGGTATCAATAGCCCATAACCTTACTCTTTTTTCCAAAGAAAAAAAGTTGCAACCTATTTTATACAAATTTTGAATTAAACCACCAAGCTTTCACAACACACAAACAGGAGACTATAAGATTCAGTCAACTTCTACTTTAGTCTTTAACCATAATTATCAATTGATATAATGATATCCCATCTATTGTAGCTCATTAGTAAATTTGACCAGAAATAAAAACAAGATAAAAATGTACTCTCTTGTTCATTTTCATCTTCGTAAGTTATGTGCCTAATACCTATATATGGTCGTGCAGCATGCGCCATGTTGCATATGTGCATGTCGGTGAATCCAGGTGAAACTAGGATTATATAAATGGACCCTGCCTTTTAATTATATCAACAGTCGGTTATTGAGTCAAATTACAATTACTGGTAGTAAACAACAAGCAAGTACAGATTTTTACAAGTCATATGAACCCCATCCATTAGAGAATCTGCCCTCTCTACAAATAGATATAAGGAATTGTAAAAAATATGAACTAAAGAAACCAACTCTGCATCTTAAACAGAAATTCACGTGCAGAAACATACTGCATATGTTCTCAAACTATAAATACACCGCGCTGAACATTACAATTATCATCAAACCTCTATACTCTTTATCGTTGATTTCATAAAAATATGTTGAAATAAAATGGTATGTTTCTCCAACCTATTTTTGCAATCAGAATGCATCAGGAACATTTATATGGGACCAAACTAAATTAAGACGTAAAGTGTTTAACCGGGCCTTTTAATGTAAGGATTCCCACAGATGATATTGTAGTAGCCCTTCCCCATAATCTGCCAACAGATGACAGTCTAGTCTGTGACTCTGTCACTCTTGATGTAGAGTAATTAGATGCTAAGTGAGATAGGGAGATTAAGTATTATTTAGCCTTTCTAGTTTTACATTTGATGCCTCTACACTTGAACTTTGTGGCTGTTCTTATTTATAAATTATACAGCTGGTTTATCTTTCGATACATGTATTTGATTTCAGCAACCACCTTTTTATTAACTTTAATAGCTTTGGATTACTAATTTACATTGAAGAAGCTATGCATTGCCTGTGTATGTAGTCATTTTGGATTAATAACGTGACATATGTAGGGAAAAAATCTCACCCTCCAAAAAACTAACAAAGACATTCATTCTCTGTTTCAGTAAATGAAAAACTAAATGTAAACTTCCTGCATACAACAATGGTTGCAATGCTTTTCTATGTGGGGTGTTCCTAGTAAGTTGCAAGCTTTCCTTTGCCGAAAAAGTACTGGTAGTCATGGTATATTTCATACTGTAAAAGGAGGGGGGGGGGGGGATACGTATTCATGGACGAAGCTTAATGAGGACCAGGGGGTGCCCCGGCCCCACCGATTTTTGGCTCAGTAGTGAAAATTTTCCCGATTTTATCAAAATAAATTGTATTTTTTCAGTCTAACCCCCACAGATTTGGGGGAAAAATTTGTGCGTCTAAAATGGGTATATATATAGATTATAGATATATGGAAGCTTAATTCATGGTTGCAGTTGGTATAAATCCTTATCACCAAACAACTTGCGTTCAATTTTGTCTAACAAAACTCAAATATGTGTTCTTTTTTAAGTACAAAACCTAGAATGTAGAAAGGGAACAATGAAACCAACTCATCGGAATTATAACTTGGTCGGTTTGGTTAAGTTATTGAGGTAGTATGGACATTTTGTCTCATATTAATTAAACAAAAACTAATTGGACTCGTTTAAATTATACCATATGTAAATGGACACCTTAAATAAATAACATGATTTATGGCTTAGAAGCAAATACAACAACTATATATGCCAACAAACATATTCATATTTCAATAAAAAGATACATAATCTGTATGAAATTTACAACCACTTCACATAGCACATATTCAAAGAAACACATTACATTTAACAACCATGGTTATACCTTGGGGTTTTTATAGTAAAGAACTTGTTTCTCGGGCTTAAAGAGATACCTAGAACGATACGTTGAAAAAATTACATCGAAAAATAAACCATATTGCAGGGATATATATAAGAGGATGGGCAACACACCTAATACGCAGATAAGTACCGGTATCCATAATAAACCCTCATGGTAAAGTACGAAAAAGCTGACGCCAAAAGCGACGGTCATGGTTGTAATAGATAGGAAAAGAGTTAATAGACCTGAAATCAACTTGTTTGGTAATGATTCTAAGAAGTCGCTTTCGGCATAACGAGACGTGAGGATAGACAGAAATATAAGAATTGAAGCAGAAGACGCGACTAGTGAAATTGCGTCAGCAACAACAAAAACAATAAAGGTTGCTTTTGAATGGAAGATAGGGATACCGTTATTTTGGTCATAACCACCGGGAACCGTAAAAGCTGCAGCAAATACTATGGTTGCAATAAGCGCTGCAACAACCATACATTGACTAGCTGTTCCTTTCATCCATTTTTCGCTTTGTGTAGCCAGTTCTTTGTGTTCCAGTGTGAATAACTCATGTGGCGTTAAACCATCTATGTTCTTCTTTTCTCTATAAGAAGGAGGAATCATTTTCTTTACTTCCTACAACACAAACAAATAGTTATAATTACTTTACGATTACACAAGTCTTAAAAAAGATGAGTCGATATGTACCTCAAACCATAACAGTTCTCGTTGCATTTGTATGGCAACTCCTGACACATCCTCAAGTTGTTTTTGCTTGGCGAGTGTCCCAACTAAATGCAACATGTTGTTTCCGTGTTCATCTTTTAGAGGATTTATTAAATCCTTCATTGCACCTATCTCATACAATAGGTTGTAGATACCCTCGTGGCGATATTTGACAGCAATGTGAAATATGCTTAGCCCGTTGTCATTTACCTTCCATATGAGATCAGGATATTTACGTATGAGCTCAATTAAGAATTGTGCATTGCCCATTTCTGCGGCAATAAACAATACCCGAGAAGAGTATAATGGCTGTAATTCGATTGCTTTACGCAATGTTGTAATAGTTTTATCGATGAGATTTTGTAAGAGGTGGGCTTTATCTTTTATTAATAGTTGCTTAACAATTCTCTGGCTTTCCTCATGCATGTTCACCGTATGTTTAGAAATTAGCTTTTGTAGTTCCAGACCCTTACCAACAACTGGTGTGTCATCTTGCTTAAGTATTATCTGGGATTCAATATGCATGTTGACAACAAATTCAGAAATGAGGTTCTTGAGTTGCAGAACACGTGGTTCTACTTTTGCAGAATTTGGGTTGGTGTCTTGTATTGGCAGATCGGCCGGCTGCCCTCTAACTATGTTCTTGGTTTCAGCTTCCAATTTGTCAAGTTGTTCAGAAATGAGCTTTTGTAGTTGGATTGATCGTGACATCCTTTCTGAAGCTGCCTTGTCTAGCTTAATTGAATCCTCTGGCCCTCTGAGTATCCTATCAATTTCTTTCTTCGGCTTTTTTGCAATGTCTTCCCAAATGATTCTTAATAGTTGCAATGCTTGATTTTCCTTCTCATGAGCTCCCATTTTTGAACCAATGAATGTAAAAACTGAAAGAAACAACCATGAAGAAACTAAGCTGTTCATACCATATATTTATGAATAAAATTATTATGGATGAACTTAACAAAAAAATGCTACATGTATTATTTAAGAAACTTAACTCACATATAGTGAAAACATAACAGATCACAGTCATTTGCCATATTTGATTTCATAAACTAAAAGTGAAAGCTTGTTATGAAATGATCGATGTAATTAGTAATGTTTACCTGACTTGACAGTTCTCTTTACTGTATCCGATTTTGTTTCAGGTTTTTGAGCCAAATCGTTAGGTGCACTCCCATTAGCAGGTTCAGGATGCTTATTTTCAGATTGTTTGTGTGTACAAAACATCAAGGAAAAGAGACGTTTACTCGATTTGATGGTTTTCGCAATGATATTAGAGTTTGTTTCCTTGAAAGCTTCAGGCTTACGAGCCAAAATTCCGAGTATGGCCCCACTATTCAGGCTCGGATACTTTTTCACTATCTCTAGTGCAATATCTGAAAAAGATTTTGAGTCAGGGAAAATGTTACAACATAACAACAATGAAAGCAAAAACAAGAAAGCATATATGATTACCAAACATGTTATTTTCAACACATTTTTCGAGAAGCCAGCCACGATTCTCACGATTCCAACAATCATCGCGCAACTCATTTGATTCTGCATAAAGATACTCAACAACGTCATAATTCCCAAACAAGGCCGCCACATACAGTGGCAGCATTTTACCAGGACCTGGGATTGTCTGCAAGATGTTGTTCTTTTTCACCATTAGCTTAACTGTTTCAATGTTCCCGGCTGCAACTGCCAAGTAGAGTGCAGTGCTGTAAGTTTTACTTTGAAGTGCTAAGTCTTCTTTTTCCATCAAGTTTACCAGCTTTCTCACGAACTCTTCCACCTCTTTAGCATCACCTTTTGCAGACGCTGCTATGTGAAGTGCAGTTTCCCCATTTTCAGTTATGCTATACCTTATCAACTCTGGTTTGTCTTTAAGAATGGCATCGGCAGCGCTCCAGTCGCATCTAATCGCTGCTTCATATAGAGGGACACCAAATTTCAGGTACTCTTTTCTATCTCCTTCAATGTAGTTCCAATGCAAAAAGTTAGCACATCTTCACTAAGATAAAGTGTCAATTTTATTGCATGTGGCCAATTTAAACCCTTAAAGTTGGTTTAATATGATGAATTCAACTACAACATACTGTATATAAATCTGGTTTATTAGAGATCAAGTTTAAAAGCAAAAACCACCAAGAATGGTTACCAAAAGTCCAAAATTCGATGGTACGAATCATAAGTTCTGTCACTTTAATTCATTTAGATGCTAAAGTTCAGTTTTTTAGGACTGCAAATTTATTTTTGACGAATATAAGAAAGGAAAATTGGATTGTAATAATCCTACCTTTGTGTTGTTGGCCAATAATAATCTCACCTAAGTTTATTCTTCCCACCAGTCTCACTTTTTAATTTATTTTTTCTCATTGCACCTGCCATTAAGTCACACTAACGCCGTTAGTTGAAGCTCACAATTTTAGGCGATTGTTCACCAGATTTGAAAGAGAGAATCGAGACGATGATATTGGTATGTTCAATTGCCGAATGAGCATGGTTTGATGGTTTAATTGTCGGTTCAAGTCATCCCCTCTGACAAGAACATCAACCTGAAACCCATCAAACCATGCTCGTTTTTGCAATTGAACACACCAATATTATCGTCTCGATTCCCTCTTTCAAATGTGGTGAACAACTGCCTAAAATTGTGAGTTTCAGCTAACGGCGTTAGTGTGACTTAACGACGGGTGGAATGAGAAAAAAATAAACTAAATGGTGGGACTGGTAGAAAGAATAAACTTAGGTGGGATTATTATTGGCCAAGAACACAAATGTGAGATTATTACAATCCAATTTTCCTATAAGAAACAATTTCGCTACTTTTTTGGCAATCCACTCCTAAATTTGTGAAAACTAAACATTTACTCTTAATTTTTTTATTTGGCAATCCACTCCTAAATTTGTGAAAACTAAACATTTACTCTTGATTTTTTTAAAATTTTGAATTATCAAAAAGATTTTTTTGTTAAAACTGGAATTATATTACATCTTTTAGTAGGCTTTCAAGGATAATTTGCAAAAGAAACGCCAATGTGGAGCTAGCCAATTTGGTTACTGCAAAAACTGATCCTATAACTGATGTTTGGGGTCCTAGATTTTCATAACTGATTGAATATTTGGTTAGAAGCAGTTCAGCTAACTTGGTCATTAGAAAAGATGTAGGGTTAATTGGCTATGTGGCTTGGCGGATTCAAACTAATTACACCAGCTATACCTTTGGTCAAATAAAACAGGGGAATTGAACTTTAATAATCCAAGCTTTGTCTAATTGGCCAGCAATAATCTGTACTTAAGAAATTCCATTTTCAAAATTGAAAGTGTTTGAAAGTTAAAAAGATCGTTAGAGGAAAATTGATTGAAAGTTGGGACTGTTATGGAAAATTTCTGAAGTACACAGTATTGTCGGCCAATGAGGCAAAGTTTGGATTACTAAAATCTAATTCCTCAATAAACGACAAGTAACATGTTTTTTTTACTATAAAGTACAACACAACTTTTTTTGACATATAACATTTTAGTTACAAAAAATATAAACCTAGAAGTTTGACTTTAATTTATATTATGTTATTTTCAGACATACAACCATAACCAAACCATAAAATATGGTTATAGAGAGGAAAATTTAATTTTAATAATCCAAACTTTTCCTCATTAGCCTGTAATAATCTGTATTTAAGAAATTGCCTACAACAGTCATAACTTTCAACGTATCGGCCGACAATGAACTTTTTAACATTCAAACTCTTTCACTTTTGAAAATGGAATAGTTTTCGGTTAACAAAAGTTCATTGTCGGCCAATACTTTGAAAATTGAGACTATTGTGGAGAATTTATTAAGTACAGATTATTATCGGCTAACGAGGCAAAATTTAGATTATTAAAATCCAATCCCCCTATAAAAAACAGTACTAATAAGTATAACCAATGTTTTCATAACCGGACCAGACATCAAATCGGACGATCTAGTGGTTTAATGGTCGGACCGGTCCAACCGATCGAACCGGATAATTAGTTTTAATTTAAAATATACAAAATCAATACTATATAGCTCTATTTTAGAGAGAATTACACAGATTGTCCTTTAGTTATACATGAAATTGCATCTTATGTCCTTTTTTCGAATTTTTGACTCCTTATGTCCTTTGTTTTATACACTTGTTACACCCTATGTCCTTTAGACCAAACCCAGTTAAATAACTCAGTTAAGTTGGTCATGTGCCCCTCATGTGAGGGGCAATTATGTCTTTTCACCCTCAAAAGGACAATCTGTGTAATAATAATAATAATAATAATAATAATAATAATAATAATAATAATAATAATAATAATAATATTTAACATCCAAATCAAGAATACTCTATAATTACAAATAAATTAACTAATAATAATTACTTGCTCTTTTCTGGTTTCTATGTTTTCAATTAAATTTTCACCCATCCTTTGAAGCTCAAGACTTTAAGATTTATACTAAATATACATCATTTGTAATTATATATATTGATCTACATCGATTCATACTCCTTTGAGATTCTAGATCTCATTATTGTCTTTAGCAGGCCTTGAAGCTCTTGACGTCAATAAACATATACTTACCAATATTCAAAACATATTTCAGATCAGAGTCTATCCATTTAAATAAAGAAATTAACTCATACAACATTATCTTATCCAACTATACCAAAACAAACCGTAACTCGTTGTTCCTTCATTCCTGATCTTGATAATGACATACCAAAATACAAAAACCTAATTCTGAGTCGAGCAAAAAAATATAGAAATCTGAATCAAGAAAAAAGGTATCAAGCACGCACCAGAATAGCATCGCTGTCCGCCTCAGGACCACCGTTAACGGTCACCCAAAGGAGCGACTGCTGACCACAGCGAACAACCATCACCATCGTCTCTTTAATTGTTGATTTGTTGTAACCATTAAAACGCCAAAAAACATTTTACAACCTAACAAAA
Organism: Ambrosia artemisiifolia; assembly: GCA_032199755.1. NCBI lineage: Eukaryota > Viridiplantae > Streptophyta > Magnoliopsida > Asterales > Asteraceae > Ambrosia > Ambrosia artemisiifolia. The sequence goes on from CM063514.1 coordinate 2,416,415, forward strand.
ATAAGCTCAGTGCATATCCACAAAAAAATCAGCAAAGTGCAATGAACTGGAACAATCGAAATAGCAGCAGGAATGATATACCTTGGACCTCATCATCTTAACCTTCCTTGAGAAGTTTCTTCTTCAAACCTCTGCTGCCGATCTTTTTTTCTCAAAACTTCAACGTAACCGGTTTATCCGGTTTGTGAATTCAATTATAGGGTTTAGAGGTTGTGTGTAATGTGCCGAAGAATGGTGTAAGCCAAGCAAGGATGATTGAAGGACACGTACGCTGAAACTTAGAAGAATAGGGCACCTAGCAAGGACACGTACATTCAAGCTTCAATACCAGCCCATTGTTTTAGAAAATCAGTGTTGTTTAAAAACAAAACCACCGTAGAATGCTGATATGCACATGAAGATTGAAGAATGAAGGGGAAAGGAGTAAAAGACAACAAAATAAGCATAATTTACAACACCCTTCAAGCACAAAACATCTCCTAAGCACAATGTACAATACCATAATGCACAGACCATTTGTTATTTAATACTATATATAATAATAATGCAGGTGAGAAACGGACTGAACGATATTTTTGTTCAGGAATAGGAATTCAACTCGTGATTTTGTCTGGATTCGAAAATGTCCGGATACAGTGAATCGGATTGTTTGTTAAAAGTGAAGATTTTCTCAAAACATAAATCATCATTTGAAAGTTGAAACACATTTACCAATCAGAGAAAATTACACAGATTTGTGTAATTTTTTATTTATTAATTATTATTATTATTATTATTATTATTATTATTATTATTATTATTATTATTATTATTATTATTATTATTATTATTACACAGATTGTCCTTATTATTATTATTATTACACAGATTGTCCTTTTGAGGGTGAAAAGACATGATTGCCCCTCACATGAGTGGCACATGACCAACTTAACTGAGTTATTTAACTGGGTTTGGTCTAAATGACATAGGGTGTAACAAGTGTATAAAACAAAGGACATAAGGAGTCAAAAATTCGAAAAAAGGACATAGGATGCAATTTCATGTATAACTAAAGGACAATCTGTGTAATTATCTCTATATTTTATATATCTATACATATAATAAACCAAAGCCATTTTAATGACATGTCACTTAAGGAGAGCATTCTCCCTCTTGAGTGTGCCACGTGTCATCCCATGTGGCAAGGGCTTTATTTTAGGAAAATAATAATTTAAAAACAAAATTATAATTTAAAAACAAAATTAGATTTTTCCCTCTAATGTTTCATTCCATAACTTTTAAACGTTAACATCTTTTATATACGAGATTTTTAAAGAAAAAAAATTACACCAAATTAACGGGCATTTTATTATCTTTCCAACGAGTACCATAGTGCTATATAAAAAACGGAGAAAAAAACGACTATTTTTTGTGTGGTTCTGTTCATACAGGAAAAAAAACACAAAGCGTTCAGGTTATTCATTAATCATGTATAGGCAAGTCATTAGTTATCTTCAAACCAGTAAATATTAATTTTATTTACAACAAGTATTAGCATTGGAGTTGTACATTGTTTTAGGGTAGGTTTTAATATTAGAGTTATATATTGTTTAAAGTTATGCATTGGAGATATATTGTTAATTGTTTCACGTTAAGTGTTACCCAAAGCTTTCCTGCATGTAACTGTAAAGCGCATCATTCTATTTCATATGTAAAATTGATATGTCATATTAGATTTCTCAACCCCGGGACGTTCCCGGGGTATAATCTAGTGTAGTAATATATAATAGTGGTTAATTTTTTTCAGCCCATTTACACTTACCTTAGCATTTTTATAAAAGCCCAAATTAGTGTAGTATATAAACACTTTTAGGGTTAAATTTTGTCTTCTACAACTTGCACTCTTGCAGCAGGTTAATACGCCACCAACCAAAGAAGCCACAAATTAGACTGCATCAGGTTTACTTTTAAAAATCAAATACTACATATCCCTCTCATTTCCTTTTTATTTTTGAAAGTTGAAGGCCGCTAAGATGTGTACTTGCCTGAGACGACTTCAGTTCGAAGCTTAATGGCTGCATTAGAGCTTGGATTCAGTCCAAACTTGGAAGGTTTATCGATGTTTTAGGCCAAAAAGGGAAAGAAAAAGCGCCCTTACCGGTCCGACCGGCCGACTCGCCCAACCACCGAAACCTCAAAGTTGACAGACCGGCCGATTTTTTTATGATGTTAACGAATTGACGTGACTGGATCGCTAAGTTGGTCGAAACCCGGTTGAACCGGTCGGACCGGCCGGTCCGATCCGGATACCAAAGGTTTAGGTGTGAGGTTTTTCTGCTGGCTCCTAGTAAAAATAGCAGTACAGGAACAATGGAGTTAAAGATATCCGTACCCTCAAGTAGACTTTGATCCGGCTTTCGTGGCCCCGTGCTAGCTTGTGAAGTGCCGGCTATTTGGGCCATCTACATAGCGACAACATTAATATGAAATTGCATGATTAATATGTAATAATTAAAAAGCTAACTAATTAATTGCATGATTAATTTGGGCAAGTTATCACTTATCGATAATACCTCTTCCTTAGATAGATTTTGAAGTATGACGGAATGAAGACTGAAAGGCTTGAGTTGGTGATTATTTGTACTTGCATTCTATAGTATGGTCTATATATACATACAGTCGAGTCGACCCCATCATCCCCAAGTCAACGTCAACGTATGCAGAGAGTAAAAAAAACTTTTGGTAACCGATAATATAAAATTAATATTTGCACAACTGTACTTCAAAAATTAACAATACTACAGCTACTCATGTATATTTTATACTTTTGTTTTCACTTGTTTGATACCGGATCCGTAAAATTCGGACACTGGTAAATCATTTCAGTTTATTACTATATTTTTAGATGAAATATTCGATTATTCCTTTTCTTTTAACAAGGAATACAAACAGGATTTTTTTTTTCTTTTAGTATATAACTAGTAGAATGCACCCGTGCTACGAATGGGTTGCACGGGATATGCACCGCTTTTACACCGGGCGTTGCGCGAAAGTTGTTGGAAGTGGCTGCAATGCAACTTTAAAAAAGTTACGCGAAATTCTAAAAGCTAAAAGTTTGGTGATCAAAGTTTAAAATCCTAAAAGCTAAAAGTTTGATGGTCAAAGTGGAAGAAAAGAAAGTATGTAAGTTAGTGGCCAAATTGTTTGGTGCCCAAACTGTAAAGAAAAATAAAGTGCCAAATTGGGAATTTGGTGGTCAAATTGGAAGAAAAGAAAGTACATAAATTAGTGGCCAAATTGTTTAGTAGCCAAACCCTAAAAAAATAAAGTGCCAAATTGGGAAAGTAGAAAATAAGAAAGTTAGTGGCCAGAGTGCAGAGAATCATAAAAGCTAAAAGTTTGGTGGTCAAATTAGAAGAAAAGGAAGTACATAAGCTAGTGACCAAATTGTTTTGTGGCCAAACTGTAAAAAAATTAAGTGCCAAATTGGGATAACAGAAAGTAAAAAAGTTAGTGGCCAAAGTGCAAATATTCAAAGTAGACTATTGCGAAGCTTGATGCAAATTAGTATATATAATAATAATTTCTAACTAGTTTTCTCGTGACGGTTTGAGCTTAGGCATGGAGGACACCGGTGTGTGGGTAGGGATTCGAACTTGAGACCATTAGGTTAGGGTTGTACAAGGATTTCCACTGAACTAAGCATTTCAGAAAAAAACCAGTTTAACCTGTGAAAGCTTCTTGAGATACACAAACCTACTATAAATTGACAAAATATGTGTATCATAAAAGAAATAGACCGTTTTTTAGAAGAAAAAAAATTGTAAAGAATTACACTTGATAACTCATAAAACTTATTTCTAATTTTACGAGTGTGCCTTTTGCTCGAGTGAAGTCTTTGTACAACTTTGTCACTTCCTTAAGACACTTTAAAGTTGTGATGTGTTTGTCACTTCCTTCAGACACTTTAAAGTTGCGATGTGAACATGGAAAAAACAACCAAAATGGTATCAAATGATATGTTATAATGCTGATGATAATATGCGATTAGATGTGACTGGAGCGTTGTCGATGCCATTCTTAAAGATAAACCAGAGTTGATAAGGTATAGTATAACTGTAAATGGGGAAACTGTACTTCACATAGTGCTCTTTTGATTTTTTATACTAAAAAATGCTTAAATCATGTTTGTTACATTGTGTAATTTTAAAAAAAAAAGTTTTGAAGTTTTCATGAGTTTTCTTAACTCAAGGAGGTTTTGATGTAGTGTGGATTAAAGGTTTTAAAATGACTTAAACTACTTTTCTTTTAAAGGAAACAAATCTCCGACGGATGCGCCAAAAACTTGTTCCAAAAGAGTTTTAAGTCTAAACTTTAAGTTAAAACGCTTTGTCAAGTTTTAAATTTATAAAATAAAACGAAAATTACAAATTGTTCTGAATCCACACGATAGGCAAGTGGACCTATCGAGTGTAGTATAGACTTCCAGCAAGTATCGAATATCGAACCCTAAGATACGACTTCCCCTACTCAGCCTTAAGTTGCTTTTTATAAAAGTAAAAGATAAAATAAAGAAAGAGAGAATGAGAACGACCAGAGTAACCAAAAGAAGTGCTGCTTCGGGATCCAACTATTCCTGGGACAGGTTAATATTAATCATTTAGTTAAGTGGTGTATACAAGTGTGCACTTATGCTTAACATGGAGTTGCAACAGCATTCTCCAGAGGTGACTGTTTTCGCAAAACGAGCTGTGTTCTTGTTATTAAATGAGGGTATCCCGAACCGGTAAGTTCACCTCTCAACAAAGTGGGGAGGATGACTCGAAACTGTGACGACCCAACCCCAAAGTACCCACCTCCCAGTGTTGCAATAAAGAAATCTATTTACTTAAAACTTTTGTGAACAACTTGCTGGTGGTTGGAGCATGACCGAACAAGCTGCCACTTGACATCATAGAAAAGTCGTGACTAACCAGAACACGTACGTCTCCTACCAGAATTAATTAACCTTTTAAAAAGTGAGTGGTCTATTATTAACTTTGTGGCAGTATAATAATGAAAGAAAATAAAGACCGTTTTCTTTCAACACATGTTCACCAATCCTTGACCTGCGTGGTGCGCACGGGTGTTTCAAGAAAACTTAACTTCTTTTCAAAAAGGGCAAAGTCCCGAAGGAGGTGCCAAAAGATTTGGTGAACATGTGAGTAAGTTAGAAAACAGTAAGACACTTGCAAGATTTAAATTTATAATTTAAAACGATAGTTGCTCAACGTTCTAAACCCAACACAATAGGCAAGCGCACCTATCGTGTATAGTATACAAATGTGCAAGTACCGAATATCGAATCCGTGGACACAATTTTTACTACCCTGCTTCCTAAAATAACTAAAAAGACTTTTTAAAATGCGAGGAGAAAAATTAAAGTAAAAAGAGAGATGTAAACTTTTAACAGAAATCAATGACAAAAGAATGGTGTTACTTTTGGATCAGATAGAACCTGGTATGATGATAGTTATCTTTATTTTAAGTGGTATGATGAGTTGCGCACTTTGCTTAACTTAGAATTGCAACTGCATTTTCTAGAGGTGACTGTTTTCGCATAACTGTACTCACAACTGTGTTCTTAAATGTTATTATGAGGGTCTCCCGAACCGGGCAGCTCACCTCTCAACACTAAAAAGAAAATGATTCGAGACTGTGTCGACTCAATCCCGAATTACCCGCCTCCCAAGGTTGCAATATAGACATCAAACTATTTTAAACTTTTATGAATAAATTGTCGGTGGCCGGAGCATGACCGAACAAGTTACCACTTAATATCATAGAAGAGTCGTGACTAACCAGAACACGTGCATCCCCTACTTGATTTAGTTAACTTGTCAAAAAATGAGTGGTCTATTATTAACTGTGCGGAAGTATAATAATGAAAGAAAATAAAGACTGTTTTTTTTCAACACTAGTTCATCAATCCTTAACTTGCGCCAAAACTTTAAAAAGCAGACTAACAGGAGTGTTGGCAAATTCACTTGGGAACTTCTCATCAAATTTGAATTACATAGGGCTTTATGGGAATTACTTAGTAGGCATACTTCATCTATAGGAAATCTGTTTGGCTTGAGTGAAATTAATCTAGAAGAAAACAATTTCACAGGCATGATTCCCGAAAGCATAGGAAAGCTTCGAAACATGGAAAGACTATATTTTGACCTCAATACTTTCTCTGGGATTATTCCACCATCTATAGGAAATATGTCATTTCTAACTGAACTAGATTTGGGTGCAAAAAGATTAGAAGGGACTATACCATCGGCTTTAAGCAATTGCAAAAAGTTGTTATATCTAGACCTTCATGGAAATAACCTCAAAGGAAGTGTACCCAAAGAAACATTCCAACTGTCTTCACTTTCCATTAAGCTAGATTTGTGTGAAAACAATTTGTCTGGAGTGCTCCCACAAGAGATTGGCAACTTGAAGATCTTAGAAAATCTTGATCTGTCCGAGAATAGTTTATCAGGTGAACTTCCGAGCAGTTTTAGTAGCTGTATCAGTCTTCAAACACTAAATCTCTCCAAAAATTTATTCCGTGGATCGATGCCAGAGGCATTGAGTTCTTTAAGAGGCCTCGAATATGTTAATTTGTCCCGAAATAACTTTTCTGGGCGTATTCCAACATATTTGCAGAAAATGGATTTAAAGTATCTAGATCTTTCATATAATAACTTTGAGTGAGAGGTGTCCTTTAAAGGTGTTTTCGCCAACACAGGTATGGTATCCATCGTTGGGAACCATAGACTTTGTGGTGGCATACCTGAGCTTCACCTACCAAAATGCACAACTAGCGCCTCTAAAGGAAGTACTAGAAAACTTTCTACTCGTGTTGTTGTAGCGATGTCACTATCTTTCACTCTTGTAGGTTTAGCTCTGGTGTCATTTGTCTTGTTTTATTGCTTTAAAAGAAGGAATATGAATAAACAGTTAGATACAATATCGACTAAATCTTTTGAGATGATTTCATATGGAAGACTTTTCAAAGCATCTGAAGGTTTCTCTTTAGAGAACCTGATTGGTACAGGTAGCTTTGGTTCGGTATACAAAGGAGTTCTCGATGAAAGTGGCTTCACTGTTGCAATCAAAGTACTGAACCTTGATATCCGAGGAGGTTTTAGGAGTTTTATGGCTGAATGTGATGCCTTGAGAAATATTCGCCATCGCAACCTGGTGAAGATCATAACTTCTTGTTCCAGTATAGATTTCCAAGGCAATGATTTCAAAGCTTTAGTTTATGATTTCATGCCAAATGGGAGTTTGGAGAGTTGGCTGCATTCAATACATCAAGAATTTGTGTTGAATCTTGCCCAAAGAATCAACATTATAAAGGATGTGGCTTGTGCTCTTGATTATTTACATTTTCGCTGTGGAAACGTAGTTGTTCATTGTGATTTGAAGCCAAGCAACATTTTACTGGACGCTGACATGGTCGCTCATGTTGGAGATTTTGGACTCGCGAAAATTCTTTCCCTTGAAGGAGTTTCTAATGCAAACAACAATAGCTCAAGTGTTTTCAGAGGAACCATTGGGTATGCACCTCCAGGTAAGCTAATGGTCACTAGTGCATTTTGCTGGTTTCTTGTAGTCTACGTTATACTATACGATTAACTCTACATAAAATGCAGAATATGGACTTGGAAGCGAAGTCTCAACCAGCGGGGACATGTATAGCTATGGAATCCTATTGTTGGAGATGATGACAGGGAAGAAACCTGTTGATCCAATGTTTGAAGAAGGTCTAACTTTGCATTCCAAATTTATTTTTGCAAATTTATCCAGGTAAGCAAAAAGTAACATAACGTTGCTTTTAACGCCGTTAAAATGAAGACGGTTAATCTATTTTTCTATATAACATTCAACTTTCCCTTTGTCTAACCAAACCACAGGCCAACAGTCACATCGCTTCATTAACAGGAAAGGCACCAACTCATTCAATACATCTACATGTATTTTCAATTAATACTTACCAGTGCTTTTAACTTTGTACAATCAACAACTTCCGGTTAACGCCATATGTGAATCAACTCAATTCATATTGATATGACGTAAGGAATGGCAGGCGAGGCATCTCTTCGATGAGAATGGAAAGACACGAACATATAAAGCAGAAAAAAAGTATGTTGGTAATGGAAGAAACCCCACAAGAACATTAAATTCTTGACATTGATAAATGGAAGACGAACAAAACGACTTTGAAGATACTAATCGCACAAAAATGACGAAGAAACGATTATTACATGAAGAGAGGGGGAGTTGAAGGTTTTCCGGGCGGCTGCAGTGCGGCTTAAAGAAGAAGATGGATTTTCAAGTTATTTTTATCATATCATTCCTTAGGTTTATATTTTGAAATTTAGAACCATATTATTAATAAAATGCATAATGCGAATTAAGCAATCAAATTTACAATTCCAACTCTGGAGTTTTAAAATTTTAAAAGAAGAATAGGAAGGGTGGAAAAAGGATGATCATTACCATAGCTCATAGGTTTGGGATGGAGGGAAAGAATGGAACGAACTATCTTGTGTTGGACATATGGGATGTTCGATAGTAATTAAAGTCAAAGTCAACGTAACTCGACCCGGTACGATCCGAAGAGTTACACGTTGGTACACGAATAATATAAGTTCATGTGTAGGTGGATTATTATTTATGAAATAATAAGATTATGAACTAGAGGGACTTAATATTAATTAGATTAATATTATGGGAATATTCCAAAGGATATGGCATATTATGAGAATATTCCAAGTGTCTTGTTCTATAAATAGGGGATTAGGGTGTAAACCCTAATCACAAGTTTTATAACAAAACAACTCCTTCCTCTCCAAGTCTTGGCCGCCGCCTCTTGACTCGGTCAAACCACCATACGCCGCCGCCTTCCACCTTGCAAACGGTTGCTCCCGGTTGGCTATGCTCGGTTGTGAACTTCCTACTAGCGAGGATTCGTTGTAACCCGCGTGTTACAATTCCGGTGTAGTCGTCAAAGGTTGATTACTAAACCCCCTATGGTTGTTTATTATTTATTTGTTTATACGCGTTTAACTGAGATCCTGATTGGGAATATTTTATTAATCGGATTAACAAATTAACTAACAATTTATGTATATAAATCGGCTATTATATATATTGTATATATAATCCGTTTTCGTTAAATATATAAACCGCTTCCGCTCCGTATACGATACCAAGATTCTCAACAGTGGTATCAGAGCCACGGTTACGCGCGTATAGATGGTAAAAGTTATTATTTTGATCTATGTTTTATTTGTCAAAATTTATTTATTTATTGACAAAAGATCAAAAGCTTTTTGTTGTTCATGGATTGTGATGTGAATCGAGCCCTAGGTATTTGACCCTTGTCAAGGTTGCGTTTGTGATGGTTTTATTATATGTTTTTGATTTGTATTTTTATTACGGATATTGGATCCGGTGTAATAGATAGGTTAGAATAGGTTTGTTATTTGTATTTCAAATTTATTTGTAATCCTACAAGTACAAGATCAAGACGAAGATAAAAAGGCGAACAGGTTCCATGAAGATAGAGATCTCGGGTCAAGTGAGAGTTATCAAAATAGTTTTGAAACCCTTTTAGACTAGTTCGTTTCGTTTCTGGCTAAAACGAAACGGGCGACCTGTTAGGGGCTCGATTCGGTTATTTTATTTTATGTTTTGTGGTTGTGTTTTATTTATTGTAAATAATCGAGATAACCCAAAATAAATAAAATTTTTCACAATCATGGCACGGTTTTATTAAAACAAGTTTTATTAAAACCGAAAAGCGTATTTAATAAAAAGAGTTTTATTAATATTAAAACAAGTCCATTCGCGATAAAACGACCAACATAGTTTAAATAGGGTATTTAAAACTATACCGTGTCGAGTGTTGAAAGGAGTTTCAATTATCACGAACAATATAAAATTGGATTTTATAAACTATTGTGTGACTCACATCATGCTAACGAGTCATTCAAAATATTTATGGTAAATATTAAAGTGAATCCCAATTTTAAATTGATGTTTTATGCCACCCTTAACGAGTTAACACTTCATTCTAAATCGAACCCAAATGTTAGTGCTGATCCCTGCATCTGGGCATTGATCATGAAAGAAGGTAATCATCGCGTTTCCTGTGTAACATAGGCCGGTGTTACAGTTAACAGTAAAGGACCAAACATCGCTTGTTTATCAAGTGGGCATAGTTGGGGTTAAACATACATCGCTTTTAGCGATAACCCTAAATGGAGAGTTGTGTAGTGGACACAATTAACAATCGTTGTTTACCTACCTAATCGTACCAGTGGATAGTGCTAAGCCAATTCACTGTGTATTGATGAATCGGGGTCTCATCCAAATTAATTTTGCTTTTTGGGTCATAAAATAATTAGGATATTTAAAACATAAAATACTAATAAATTAGATTTTGAACTTTGTAGATGTCAACTGAAAACAATTCCGCCTCCCAATTCTCTCTCAAGTCCATCTTAGAGAAGGACAAACTGAACCACTCCAGCTTCATGGACTGGCACCGCAACTTGAAAATTGTTCTCAAGGCAGAGAACAAGTTGTATGTTTTGAAACGCCAGTCCCTGATGAACCCATCAATCAGAACTCTGTCGCTTATAGAAACTACTCTAAGCACTTTGATGACCTTTTTGAAAGTCTGATGTCTGATGTTGGCATCCATGATACCTTAACTTCAAAGGACCATGGATGAGATGATGGCGTACGAGATGAATCAGCACCTGGTGGAAATGTTCCAACAGATGGCTCGTCATGAGAGGTTTGATGTGATGTGATTACTCATAACCACTCGTATTCAATAGGGTACTTCAGTTAGCACTCATGTGCTAAAAATGAAGGAGGGTCAAGTTAAGAAACCTATCACCAAAAAAAAGGGGCAATCAGGGCAAAGGGAAGGGAAAGGGCAAAGTTGTTGCCAACAAGAAACCTCTGAAAGATGCCAAATGTTTTCATTGTGATGAAACTGGGCACTGGAAGAGGAACTGTGCTAAGTATTTAGCTGAACTGAAGCAAGCCAAAGCTTCTGGAGGAGAGTCCTCAGGTATATATGTTATTGAAATCTTTGCTTTTTCTAGCAAGACATGGGTGTTTGACACAGGATGTGGTTTCCACATTTGTAATGTTTTGCAGGGATTAAGAAAGGTTAGAAAGCTGAAACAAGGCAACTTGGAGGTCCATGTTTGCAATGGACAAAGAGTTGCAGTGAAGGCAATAGGAGAATATGTTCTTTTACTTCCTTCTAGTTTAGAACTTGTTTTGAACAATGTTTATTATATTCCTAGTGTGACTAGAAATATTGTTTCATTTTATGCTTTGCGTGGACAAGGTTTTAATTATCGTTTTAATGGTGAATTTATTTCTGCTTATTTTAACGATGTATTTTACTTTGATGCAAAACCCAACAATGGGATCTATGAGATAGAAATCCAAAACGATAACATATTATGCAATATCTCCCATAAACGTAATAAGTTGGACTTTAATGATACGTATATGTGGCATTGTAGACTTGGTCACATAAGTGAGAATCGTGTTAAACAACTCAAAACCGCAGGAATCTTAGATTCCAAGGGTTCAGAGTCGTTTGGAAAATGCGAGTCATGCTTGAGTGGAAAGTTTACAAAAGCACCTTTTTCAAATGTTGGAGAAAGAGCTAATGATCTGTTAGGACTTGTACATACAGATGTATGTGGTCCATTCAGAACAATGTCAAGACATGGAGAAAGATACTTTGTTACATTTACTGATGATTTCAGTAGATATAGTTATGTTTATCTTATGAAGCATAAACATGAAACTCTTGAAAAGTTCAAGGAGTACCAAAACGAAGTAGAAAATCAGATGAATAGAACTATTAAAATGCTTCGATCAGATCGAGGTGGTGAATATCTTAGTCAGGAATTCATCGACCATCTAAAGGACTGTGAAATAGTTTCACAACTCACTCCACCTGGAACACCACAACATAATGGTGTGTCTGAGAGGAGAAATCGAACTCTATTAGATATGATTCGATCAATGATGTGTCGAACAAACCTTCCAAAATCCTTTTGGAGTTATGCTTTGGAAACTGCCGCAAGACTTGTAAATATAGCTCCAACAAAGAAGGTTGATAAAACGCCTTATGAGATATGGCATGGAAAGAAACCTCATGTATCCTATCTTAAAGTCTGGGGATGTAATGCTTATGTCACTCTAGAATCTTCGGGTAAACTAGATCCCAGAGGCGAAAAGTTGTTTTTCGTCGGATACGCAAAGAAGATCGGTTACCTGTTCTACCACCCCACTGAAAATAGGATTTTCACTAAACGCAGAGGCACTTTCTTGGAGGAAGAGCTTCTGGCACGAGGGATTGGAGATAACCATGTGGATCTTGAAGAAATTCGAGAACCACAAGTGACTGAACCAGTTGTTCAGACAGAACCAGAAGTAACTGATCCAGTTGTTGAAGTTGAGCCTGAGAGGACTCAAGAAACAACAGAGACACCTAGTGTTCGAAGAAGTATTAGGGATCGTCGTGCACCTGTAAGGTATGACGATATCTTCATGATAGATGAAGCTGAGCCTGCTACTTACAAAACTGCAATCTTGGATTTGGAATCCAAGAAATGGCAAGAAGCCATGAATGCTGAGATGCAGTCCATGTATGATAACCAAGTCTGGGATTTGGTTGATCTTCCTGCCGAATGTCGGACTGTAGGAAATAAGTGGATCTTCAAGAAGAAGACTGATATGGATGGGAATGTGCAAACATACAAAGCAAGGCTTGTAGCGAAAGGTTTTACTCAGACTCAAGGAATTGATTATGAGGAAACCTTCTCGCCAGTAGCCATGCTTAAATCTATTAGAATTCTACTTGCCATTGCTGCATATTATGACTATGAAATATGGCAAATGGATGTCAAAACCGCGTTCCTTAATGGACACTTACTGGAAGATGTCTATATGGTTCAACCCGAAGGTTTTGTCGATCCAAAGAATCCTAATAAGGTTTGCAAGCTGAATAAATCCATCTATGGATTAAAGGAAGCATCTCGCAGCTGGAATCTTCGTTTTGATCAGAAAATCAAAGAGTTTGGTTTTATCAAGAACGAAGATGAACCGTGTGTTTACAAGAAATCTAGTGGGAGCTATATCACTTTTCTTATACTGTATGTAGATGACATACTAATCATTGGAAACAATATCCCTATGCTTAAAGATGTTAAGACCTGGATGGGTAAATGTTTCGCAATGAAAAATCTTGGTGAAGCCGCTTATATTCTGGGAATAAAGATCTATAGAGATAGATCAAAGCGGTTATTGGGTTTGAGTCAAAGTACATATATTGATAAGGTCATACGACGCTTCTCAATGCAAGACTCAAAAAGGGGGCTCTTGCCCATGGCACATGGAACCATTCTTAGTAGCAAACAGTGTGCAAACACTGAAGATGAAAAGAAGAAAATGGAAAGAGTTCCATATGCTTCTGCTATTGGTTCCATCATGTAAGCCATGTTATGTACTAGACTTGATGTCTCATATGCTCTTAGCATGACAAGTAGATATCAACAGAATCCAGGAGAGAGTCACTGGGCTGCAGTGAAGAACATTCTTAAGTACTTGAGAAGGACTAAGGATATGTTCTTAATATATGGAGGACTGGATGAGGAGCTGTCAGTTAAGTGTTATACTGATGCAAGCTTCCAGACTGATCGTGATGATTCAAGATCACAAACGGGATATGTTTTCATTCTGAATGGTGGGGCTGTTACTTGGAAGAGCTCTAAGCAAAGTGTGGTTGCTTAATCCACCTATGAATCAGAATACAATGCTGCATCGGATGCTGCAAAGGAGGCTGCCTGCATGAAGAAGTTCATTGGTGATCTCGATGTTATGCCTAGCATAAAGAAACCAATTGAGATACTGTGTGACAACACTGGTGCCATTGCTCTTGCAAAGGAACCAAGGTCACATCAGACCACAAGGCATATACTCAGGAAATTCCACTATATTAGAGAGATAGTAGAACGTGGAGACATCGTGATAAGCAAGGTTCATACAGATCTAAATCTGGCTGACCCCTTTACTAAGCCTTTACCTCAAGCTAAACATGAGGAGCATGCTGGAAAGATAGGGCTTAGAGTTGCTAGACAGTGGGCATGATCTGTAGTTAGTATTGGTGTTTTACTTTGAACTATAACAGTTACATTGAATATTTATTTGATTTAATGGGTTAAATGCAAATTTATTTATTTTGTGACTGTGTTCATTATTTGTATGTTTAAATCCTTGAATAAGAGTATTCTAAAATATCCGTAGTCAATCAAATTACATGGGAATGAATTTGAATGTAAGACTATTGTGAATTGAGATGATTGTATTCATGAGATGAATAACTCAAGGGTTTGAGAATCATAATTCACAGATATCATTAGGGAATGATATTGGATGTAACTCGCTTCAAAACGATCTCCATGGATCTGTGTCATGAGATGTTTTGATATTGATATGTTCAATATGTTCTTTTTCCTAAGGCACATATTAAACTACATTGATCAAGGACTATCTTTGATGTTATCTAACACTATCCTGAAACATGGGTAGTAATCCGGATAGCATTGGGAGAAATCCAAGATTAAGTGGGAGTTGTATGACGCTGATGGAATTCTGTACTTCTATAGGATTAGAAGCTTAGACATTCTGGCGCCCTCGTAAACTCAAACTGGTGTAAACGCGTGGCCACGCTCGGACTAATGTAGTTCGTTAGACCATTTTGAATTATAGACGAGAATAGAGAATGGTTGATCAATATAAGAATGAATGATCCATGTCTTATGATCAACGAATGTCTATACAGAAGGGACTTATTGATAGAATTATCAGGGCTATAGTATTTGGTTAAGTAAAGCGTTACTTGAACTCAAAGAACTAGTTGACGACTGTAAAGTGTCATACTGTGTTGGGTGCAGTGCGATGCAGCTAGGCGTCCAACTCTGCGCACGTTGACTCATTTAATTAAAATCGTCCAAGTGGGAGATTGTTGGACATATGGGATGTTCGATAGTAATTAAAGTCAAAGTCAACGTAACTCGACCCGGTACGATCCGAAGAGTTACACGTTGGTACACGAATAATATAAGTTCATGTGTAGGTGGATTATTATTTATGAAATAATAAGATTATGAACTAGAGGGACTTAATATTAATTAGATTAATATTATGGGAATATTCCAAAGGATATGGCATATTATGAGAATATTCCAAGTGTCTTGTTCTATAAATAGGGGATTAGGGTGTAAACCCTAATCACAAGTTTTATAACAAAACAACTCCTTCCTCTCCAAGTCTTGGCCGCCGCCTCTTGACTCGGTCAAACCACCATACGCCGCCGCCTTCCACCTTGCAAACGGTTGCTCCCGGTTGGCTATGCTCGGTTGTGAACTTCCTACTAGCGAGGATTCGTTGTAACCCGCGTGTTACAATTCCGGTGTAGTCGTCAAAGGTTGATTACTAAACCCCCTATGGTTGTTTATTATTTATTTGTTTATACGCGTTTAACTGAGATCCTGATTGGGAATATTTTATTAATCGGATTAACAAATTAACTAACAATTTATGTATATAAATCGGCTATTATATATATTGTATATATAATCCGTTTTCGTTAAATATATAAACCGCTTCCGCTCCGTATACGATACCAAGATTCTCAACATCTTGTAGTGTCTAGATGAAAGCTGAAGAATGGGGGAAGGTTCATTGCCATGACACCTAGCCTAAGAGAATAGTATGATAGAGATGCAAGCGAGTGAAGAAAGTAAAAATGTGAGGAAATGTAGACTTCTTTTTAGCTATTTGGAACAAAATACTTTAACTATGTAGAAATCTATCATTATTTCAAATATCAAGAAAGTATTATTTCTAACTATTTGTTTAATTCAAGTATGTATATGTGTGTGTATATACATACATATATATCTCTACTACATTATAAAGGAGGAGTAATGGCTAAATGTGTCCATATTGGCAAACTTAAGATGACATTTGAAAAGCCATATGCTTTAACCTTCAAATGTCATGTAAATCTTCCCCAAATTACCCTTGAATGCATTAAGATGCTTGTACCATAGGTCCATAACGCATTAAGATGCTTGTACCAACCATTTTCCATTAACTTTTCCATTAATTATGTAATAATATACATGAAAATTGATATATTACAAACTAATATTAATAAATTAGGTGGTGTTAACTTATGTGAGAGAGGTTTTGCATCAGTTGAGAACCCAAAAGACCAACCACCTTTCGGTTTGCCCCAATTTCTTTTGTGGAGTCGGTTACCATCTCCGCTAATAAACATCTTTTGCTTCGTTCACTCTCATTCTCCCCTCTCTCTCTCTCTCTCTCTCTCTCTCTCTCTCTCGGAGCTTGTCACTGGCGGCGATCCACAACTATAGGTGGTGTTTCTTCGACTCATTCTCATTGTCCAATCATAACTCATAACCATTACTCTTGAGTAGTAAGTTTTAATGGATAACTTTTTTATTTAAAAAAAATAGTGTTCTTGATCAGATGTTATTTGGGTATCGTCAGGATTCGTGTAGTTTGATCTTGATTTATTGATTTGATGTGGATGTTTGGATTTGGGATATTTTTTTTGTGATAGGTAAGTTAGGGTTTTGATTTTTTTTTGTTTCCTTGATGTTTGATTGTTTGGAATTTTTTTCTAGCATGACACGAACCTAACACGAAATTTACGATTTTGGGTTTGCCTCCAAACATCTACTGTTGTGGAGCTAATTTTGGAAGATTACATCTATATATATTTTATGATCTTCACCTTTTCAAGAAATAAATGAGCTTGTGATCTCAAAGGACTCATTTAGACCTACCAATCTTTATTATTCATTTCAGCAAAAGCAAGCAGAGGTTTGTATCCCGTATAGCGGAATTTCATATACATGGTAATCGTTAAATTGTGATTATGAAGTCCACTAAGTGTGTGCATGTGTTGCATTGTTTCTCGCAGGAAAGAAATGGGTCTATTCGGCCCCCGGAGTTACGGGCAATGTGCAAAAAAGGTCTTCTTTTGAAAACCATAACTGTCCCTGATATGGAGGTATATAAAGTTGTACCTTGATAAAATTTCCATATGTTCCCTTTTCTTTCTAATCTATTGCAATTGTTTTACTTTTTGTTGAAAATATTGTTGCTATATTACCTTCGCATCTTGATTGTTGTTAGTTGAAAGAAGAATTTGAATCACAAGTTTATTACAACTTATATGTGAATATGCAGCATGTTCTCTGGTCATTCATGCTGAAGATGATCATACCTCATTTATACACTGGATCAGTTGCACGGTAATGTTGAATTGTTTTTATATATGGCTATATCATCAAGTTTATCTACATGAAAACAATCAATCCATCAGGGAAGTGACCCATTTGGTTGTGCCCTTGATTACAAAGGTCACCTTCTTTTCCCTTTCATCGGGTATTGTTCGTTTCATTTATTTGATTCAATGTTACCTTCCTCATATTATGATTACGTTTTTTAGGAAATATGTGAGTTTGCATCAACATATGGGGATTTCGATCTTTGTAATCAGTTATAGTTTTTTAATCATTATATTTAAAGATTGTTTTAACATATGCTCCATAATTCTTCAGGTTAGTGAAGACGAACCGGTGGCTCTCACGTTAGATATGAAAGGAAAGAAGATCAAGGTATTTATTAATTCACTAAGTGGTTTATTTTATTTTAAATTAAATATATATATATACATATATATATATATATACACACAAAATTACCGATATATATATATATATATATATATATATATATATATATATAAAGTTTGTGTAGGGATCCTTCAAGTACAATAAAAAAGATAGTCACACCAGTCCAGTCCTGTACTTGCTCTAACTTGGAATAAGGTCTATATGTATGTTATTGGGTTTTAACTTTTAAATATAACTTTTAGATGTTTTTTAGATACTGATGTCATTTTGTAACCAGAGCCAGTGTAGGAGATGTAGCCGGAGCCGCAACAGAAGGGCCGAAAGGCGCCTGTTATTAATTGACTCTGTAAAAATAAACAATTTGAACATCCACACTTCATCAAAATTGCTCTCGCATCATCAGAGGATGGTCTTTTTTAAGAGGTATACATAATAGATAATACAAATTATTTTAAAATGAATCTAGCATTATGAGTTTTGATGAAATAGTTAAGCGCTAAGTTTTTTTTTTTTTTTGGGAAACTATCAATGCATATATGATTGAAAAGGTTAATGTCCTTAGAGGAAATGGCATGGATTCAATGCACTCATGGTCTTGCAAGAGGTTAAGTATTTTTTTTTTGTAGGAACTGTCACATTGGATTTGCGGTTACTGTTTCATCACTATTTTTATCGGAAAAGCTTGATGTGGATCTTCTTTTGCTTGATTTTGCAGCAACTACAAAAATGGGTTTGTTTGTCATCATATGTGTGAAGATGACTTAAGTATTCTTGCTAATGGTAATGAATGGGTTTGTTTGTCATCATCTGTGTTGGCAAACGATTTGATGACCCCATCTGGTATGACTTAAAAGATTTAATAAGCATCCAAAATGAACTAAAGGTATAGAGATCCATTTGTTCATATTATGACATTGTTTTTGGGTTTTTTTATTTTTTTTATTTTAGTGGTATGTCGGTACTGTAACGAATCAAACTTGTTTTTTGACTGTTCTCTTCCGGCTACTATACCGAGTGTGGTGACCATAACCATTGACCAAATTCTATACGCGTAACGTGCCCGCAGCAACGCGCGGGTACCGCCACTAGTATATATATATAATTACTAAATAAAAAGAAAACTCATCCGGTTTTTTAATCCGGTTCGATTGGTATAACCGATCCGATTTTTGATACTAATAATATTTATAATCAACATCCTGTTGTAACGCGCGGGTTAACGTCAAGTCGTTAATTAAAAAAAATTAATTGAACTCGTTTAAACCATACCATATATAAATGGACACCTTAAATAAATCACATGATTTATGGCTTAGAAGCAAATACAACAACTATATGCCAACAAACATATTCATATTTCAATAAAAAGATACATAATCTGTATGAAATTTACTACCACTTCACAAAGTACATATTCAAAGAAACACATTACATTTAACAACCATGGTTATACCTTGGGGTTTTTATAGTAAAGAACTTGTTTCTCTGGCTTAAAGAGATACCTAGAACGATACGTTGAAAAAATTACATCGAAAAATAAACCATATTGCAGGGATATATATAAGAGGATGGGCAACACACCTAATACGCAGATAAGTATTGGTATCCATAATAAACCCTCATGGTAAAGTACGAAAAAGCTGACACCAAAAGCGACGGTCATGGTTGTAATAGATAGGAAAAGAGTTAATAGGCCTGAAATCAACTTGTTTGGTAATGATTCTAAGAAGTCGCTTTCGGCATAACGAGACGTGAGGATAGACAAAAATATAAGAATTGAAGCAGAAGACGCGACTAGTGAAATTGCGTCAGCAACAACAAAAACAATAAAGGTTGCTTTTGAATGGAAGATAGGGATGCCGCTATTTTGGTCATAACCACCGGGAACTGTAAAAGCTGCAGCAAATACTATGGTTGCAATAAGCGCTGCAACAACCATACATTGGCTAGCTGTTCCTTTCATCCATTTTTCGCTTTGTGTAGCCAGTTCTTTGTGCTCCATTGTGAATAACTCATGTGGCGTTAAACCATCTATGTTCTTCTTTTGTCTATAAGAAGGAGGAATCATTTTCTTTACTTCCTACAACACAAACAAATAGTTATAATTACTTTACGATTACACAAGTCTTAAAAAAGATGAGTCGATATGTACCTCAAACCATAACAGTTCTCGTTGCATTTGTAAGGCAACTCCCGACACATCCTCAAGTTGTTTTTGCTTGGCGAGTGTCCCAACTAAATGCAACATGTTATTTCCGTGTTCATCTTTTAGAGGATTTATTAAATCCTTCATTGCACCTATCTCATACAATAGGTTGTAGATACCCTCATGGCGATATTTGACAGCAATGTGAAATATGCTTAGCCCGTTGTCATTTACCTTCCATATGAGATCAGGATATTTACGTATGAGCTCAACTAAAAATTCTGTATTGCCCATTTCTGCAGCAATAAACAGTACCCGAGAAGAGTATGATGGCTGTAATTCTACTGCACTACGCAATGTGGTAATAGTTTTATCAATGAGGCTTTGTAGGCGGCTGGTAATAGTTTTATCGATGATGCTTTGTAGGCGGCTGTCTTTCTCTTCATTTCTAGATACTTGCTTAACTATTCCTTGGGCTTCCTCATGCATGTTCACCGTATGTTTAGAAATTAGCCTTTTCAGTTCCAGACCCTTACCAACAATTGGCGTGTCGTCTTGCTTAAGTATCATCTGGGATTCAATATGCATGTCGACAACAAATTCAGAAATGAGGTTCTTTAGTTTCAGAAAACGTAGGTCTACTTTTTCAGAATTTGGGTTGTTGATTTGTGTTGGCGAAGCGGGCTGCCATTCAATTATCTTCTTGGTTTCAGCTTCCAAATTGTCAAGATGTTTAGAAATGAGTTTCTGTAGTTGGATAGATCGGGCCATCCTTTCTGAAGCTGACTTGTCTTGCTTAATTGAATCCTCTGGCCCTCTAAGTATCTTATCAATATCTTTCTTCGGCTTTTTTGCAACGTCTTCCCAAATGATTCTTAATAGTTGCAAAGCTTGATTTTCCTTCTCATGAGCTCCCACTTTTGAACCAATGAATGTAAAAACTGAAAGAAAAAACCATGAAGAAACTAAGCTGTTCATACCATAATTTTATGAATAAAATTATTATGGATGAATTAAACAAAAAAATGCTACATGTATTATTTAAGAAACTTAACTCACATATAGTGAAAACATAACAGATCATAGTCATTTGCCATTTTCCATATTTGATTTCATAAACTAAAAGTGAAAGCTTTTTATAAATGGTCGAT
This sequence comes from Ambrosia artemisiifolia, assembly GCA_032199755.1. NCBI lineage: Eukaryota > Viridiplantae > Streptophyta > Magnoliopsida > Asterales > Asteraceae > Ambrosia > Ambrosia artemisiifolia. The sequence continues at coordinate 2,437,489 of CM063514.1, forward strand.
GTAATTAATGATGTTTCAGATTTTTGAGCCAAATCGTTAGGTGCACTCCCATTAGCAGGTTCAGGATGCTTATTTTCAGATTGTGTGTGTGTACAAAACATCAAAGAGAAGAGACGCTTACTCGATTTGATGGTTTTCGCAATGATATTAGAGTTTGTTTCCTTAAAAGCTTCAGGCTTACGAGCCAAAATTCCGAGTGTGTCCCCACTATTCAGGCTCGGATACTTTTTCACTATCTCTAGTGCAATATCTGAAAAAGATTTCGCGTCAGGGAAAATATTACAACATAACAACAATGAAAGCAAAAACAAGAAAGCATATATGATTACCAAACAAGAAAGCATAAACTACACTAGAAATTATATAATCGATATCTATATGACTATATCTATATCTATACCTGGGGTATATCTATACCTAGAAATTATATAATCGATATCTATATGACTATATCTACCCCAAGTAATGCATCATTACCAATGGTTGTAATGAGGCATTGCATAACAAACCTGGGGTATATTAAAAACTTAAACTTTTCTTTATTATGGTTTATTACAAGTTCATTGAAAAGATAAGTTGATGCCCTGAAAGGTTGTTTTGAAACTATAGAATGAAAAATTTGTTGCAAGTCAGAGGGCATCTGATCCCATCCAGCAGTCTTAGGACTCAAGCACATTAACAAGTAATGAAACAGGAGCTTGTACTGGGGATCAAAATATTTCTTGTAAATGGTAGCATGAGAAAGATTACCTTGATACTCACATGCTATAAGTGTGGCATGGACAGCACCAGTTGATATGGAAGTTGGAGCATTGTTGTCATCCAGTTTAAGAGCTTGAGACAACACCTCTGGTGTTATTGCCACCACTTTGCCATTTACCTTTGATTTAAGGGCAACTACTTCGCCATTTACCACTGAGGTTTTAGCATTTGCCCAAAACTGCCTGAGGGCGTCCACGTGGATAGGTGGATCGATGATGAAGGCAGTGTGATACCTAGATTTAACTATGGTATCGATGATATCATGGTATTTCTCCCAGTGCTTATCCTTTTCAAGATAAGCGATTTGATTGTGGGAGGGTTTCAATTGAAGAGTCATTTTAGTCGATTAGGTTTGAAGACTGGTTGTTAATCGCCGTTGAAGGTTTGAAAGAGGGAAGTGTGATTTGAATTGTAATGAATGCGAAGAATCAGGGTTTCAGAAGTTATAACTTCTGATGAAAGGACTGTTATACCCTTTCTCTTAACTACTGATGAATACTTTTGTTCGTCAGTAGTTGTCCCTGTTCTTCTTCAGTAGTTTTAAACTACTGATGTACAATCACCTCACACTTCCTACTACTTAATTACTGATTCACCACGTCAGCAATTAGGTCCTCAGATGTTATATAAGCGTTCAGAAGTTTTAAGTTAGTGTGTTTTTACTTATTTTCTTATTCCATTTCCTTGTATTTCCTTTACCCCAAGACTCCAAAGGTGGATGGCGAAATATGAAAATCTTCTATTGTAATAACATCTGAAGTTCAACAACCAAGGACTTTTGATCCAAGGAAGATCTCTAGCAATAAACAACCTTTTTGAAAATGGTTCTTTAATTGAAAATACCAAGATATAAACTACTGAGATTCTTTAAAATAGATATTTCATTTAAATCAGTAGTTTTAGTTAATTTACAAGCTTTAGGAATTATAAATTCAACATTAAATCATAGATAAGCTCTTAGATCTAGATTTTAATGTATTTAGCCTGCTTGAATTAACTTATATTAACTTAGCTGTTTATATATAATACTTATTTTAATTAAGTACATATATGGTCAGCAAAGTTACCCACATTTTGCAACATCTTTTATGAAAAATCTACTTAGGAGATAGTTCACTTAAAATGTATGTGGTCTTCAGGCCTGACTTTGTTTGAAACAGATTTATGAAAATAGGTTTCCAACAAAGTTATACTACCTGGTATGTTGTGGCCATCATATCTTTGTTGTTATGATATAGTTGATTGATTTGCAACTTATCATAATAACTAAGATGATATCACTGAGTTTAAGTCACAACAGAGTCACAGTCAATCGAGTATCAATAATAATGAGCTGGTCTGTTATGTCAAATTGATTGTTAGATCATATTTGACTGGCCAAGCTCTGATACCAATTGTTGGGATCGTGGGTGAGCTCAGAGGGACAATTATCATGTTTTAAGAGTATGCAGCGGAAATAGTCTTGACAATTGACACCTTGTGACTAACCTTCTTGTGACTCAAGACTCCCCCTCGGATTAAGCTATCACAACATGAATTAATAACAAGACAAACATAAGTGAGATAAGAGATTTAACTTAAATATTTGTATGTTATTAGGCAAATGTTCAAATGTATGAATACATGTGGTCAAGTGCAATTCTAAAGGTTAGGGGTAGTCAGGTATTTATAGAATACATACCTGACTGTTTCCACCCACTCTTAGATGTACTAAATACATAAACAAATACCTAGTGGAAAACAAAATACTAATATACTAACTACTGTTGCTTTATACAGACAACAACTGCTAAAGCTAACTTCTGAGAATCTGAAACTTCTGATGCTTTGGTAAAACTTCTGATGAGTAAATCGTCAGAAGTTGTTCTTCAGTACTTTGCAACTTCTGATGACCAATACTAACTTCTGATGAGTAATTACTTCAGTAGTTGGTCTTCAGTAGTTTCTTCATCAGTAGTTCTTTCCTCAGTAGTTGTCTTTTGTACTTCAGGACTTTGTCTTCAGAGTTTTGTCTGGTTCGTCTTCAGAACTTGTCCATCAGTAGTTCTCTTTTTGTCTTCGGTAGTTGCCTGTTTATTCATCAGTAGTTATTATACTTAGTTATTATTATTATGTGATTGATCAACTAAGGTTTTGTGGTTCATTAATCCTCTCTGACCCAACACAACTCATAAGCAATATTGAAATCAAATTAATTCAGAATTGATAGAATTCATGTTATCTTAAAAAGCTTGCTGCAGAGGTAACTTTGGAGACAGTTTAAGTAAAGTTCTCCATCACTAGCTTCTAAGATAGCAAGACCTGTGATAGTGACATATGTATACTTCACAACCTATTTAAGACTTGAAAGTGCATAAATTCAGCTACTTTAAAAATATTTGCCAAAAGTTACTTGCTTGAACTAAATTGAAAACTATACCAAAAATCCTAAACTGACATCACTAATAAAAATCTTAATTCTTAACTCATAAAGTATAAAACTATATATAAATGTTCAGTTTAAATGGTATGAATAAAAAAAACATAAAACAAACAAATAGAAAACATCATAAACACTAATTAAGATGCAAAGTTGTATAACATGAATAAAGCAAATAAATGACGATCATATCTCACTATTTAGAGTTTGGTTAGTGTAGCTATGTTGGAGACATTTACAAAAGGGGATTGTATACTGTATTCAGCTATTAATATTTGGTATGTGTTCTAAATGTGGAGATTGTAAAAAGTTTATATATATTCTGAGCATGTAGAACCTTCAAGGGGTTGGGCTCAGAGGTAAGCTATTGAGTCCCTTTAGTAGAGGGCTCAGTTTCAGGTTAGATTTCACATTCCACTGGGTTCTGCCTTAAATCCACTTGAGGACCATCTACCCAGCAAAGGCTGCGTTTTACACTTTTACTTGATCATGTTAGCTTTAGCAAAAATTAACAACTCCGAACGACTTCGACTAGAAGAACTGAATCAACAAAACATTGAAACTTTAGTTGCTAAGAGTCAACTGGTATGCGGTCAAATCTCTTTGACTTCTTGTATGTGGTATATATTTAGCATTTACCTATATACTTTCTAAACAAGTGAAACCTCAGGCCTTGAGATTTTAGTAGATCTGCTCATTGTTATTATAATTTATACAATTTTTATTATGTCATTTAATGTACTGGTGTCGAAGAAGGTGGGGAATGCTCGTAGAAATTTCACTTGTGTCATCTATTCTAGAACTTTATATCATCTTGATGTTTTGTGTTTGCATTCATAGGTTAATCCAGTTCTATGCCGTATAACATCATCGATGGCGAACTGGCCTCCAATGGGGTAAGCTTAATCCAACTTAGCTTTTTTTTTTTTCCCACTTAACATGTTAAAGAAAAAGTCTTGATCATATATGATATAGGTTATGGAGATGGTAGCTTCTTTTTCAAGGTAAATTCACAATCTATTTGTTTGTAGATTTTATGAACCCAATATGCCATAGATGAGAACTTGGGCCCATTTGGGCTATATTGTTTTCATCTCAAAACGGTTAAATAAAAAAACAAATTGAAAAGGAACATGCTAAATGGGTTATGTGGGTGCTGGAAAATCACCAAATGTATTTATAAAACATGGTTGTAATATATAACACGTTATTATAAAATAGATTTACTAAAACAAAGTAGCCAGCCATTATTATGTGGGACCTATTTTGACCATGATGTAGATATTGTGTAACTCAATCACCTTAATGTCAAGCTTGGTTCATTCTCTGGTAAAGGTTAACAGTCCCCAATTGATAAGTTGTTGCATTTATCAAAGTTACCATTTTATACGGAGATATAAAACTTTGGATCTAAAAGGGTTCACCCTGCAAATTTGTACTCATTAATGTGACTCCTCATCTCAATAACAAATAAAGTGGTAACAAAATTAATACAAACTATGTTTATGTCAAAGTTTACAAGTAGTTTTTGGACAATTACTTTTGTGGGTACATCAAACATTGCAGTAAGTGTAAAGTGTGTTGGCTAATGGGTTATGGGTCAAACAGGCGGGTCAAGCATGCATTTTTTACATGGGTCAAATACACAAAACTTTGTTATATTTCTCTATTTGAAATATTCCATGTGTTAAATGAGTTTGATTATAGAACTTTATTGGTATGTCTTTGTGATTTAATAAATTTGTGCATTTGAACCCATTCAATTTGACTTTAAACCCATGTCATCTGTTTTGTTCATAGCTTACTATCTTAACTTCACCAATTTGATAAGTTAGTAACACAACTTGCAATGGTAGTTGCATGTTTGTTCACTTTTGATCGGTTAAAGTGTCATATACATGTATTCATTTGTATCTAATGGGTCAAACGTAACTCTGTTTACATTTGGCTTTACGTGTCTCAGGGAATTCGGATGTAGTGGAATCTTGCACTAGATGTTTGCACATCATCGTTCCATGTCTGTTAATATAATGGAAGTAAAATGATTTGGATTGTATTTAAGCGTATGTTTCGCAATGACCATCAATAAAAGCCAAGGACAGTCTCTATCGAAGGTTGGATTGTATTTAAGAGACCCTGTATTCTCACATGGTCAGCTTTATGTCGCATTGTCAAGAGTTACTTGATGCTGATGGGAAGGTCAAGACTAAAACAAGCTTATATGTGGTGTATAAGGAAATTTTCAACAATATTTGAATAAATGTGTATTCGTTGCTTTTAAATTTTAATAAAATTTAACTACTTTATTTTTCTTATACGTTATACTACTCCAAATAATCGTACGTTGGTGAACTGCGTGTCAACGCGGGCAAATATCTAGTAATAATAATAATAATATTCTTTCCCCATCTTCCCCCTTTCCCTCCCCATAATTTTCCTCCCTCCACGTGGGACCCAAAAGTGTTACATGACGCTTTATCCCCCTCTTCCCCCCCCCCCCCCTAATTGAAAAAAATTGTGACACTCGATCACTCAATAAACAATAAACAATAAACTTTAACTAGCCATAATTTGCCTTTCGTTCAGTTTACTCTTGTGGTGGAATGACATAAAGGTGGAAAGCGAATTTGGGTGATGTCTGTTGGACTCAGATATAAGGTGAGGTTTTAATTATTATTTTATTGTCGTGTGTTTGGGCGGGTAGATGTTGAGTTTCCGTACATCTGGGAGAGCCAAGGGGCTGGCGTCAGTCTAGTAGTCGACTTTGACCACAGCGTCTGGTGTCACGGAGGTTGACATGTCATTCCTTGTCATTAGAAAAAACTTTTTGATGAAAGGCTGGTATCTCAGCCAAGAAATAAGCCCCAATTAACTTTTTTACGGACCCGTTAGACGGACGGTCTACCTTACGACCAACAAACGTATTTGTGTTCGGATGGTCGCAAGGAAAGCATGCATGCGTCGATGGTTCACGTCCAGGTTAGTAGAGGCGTGACCCCATTACACATGTAGTCTAAAAACGTGTAATAGTGTAACTTAAAAAATTAAACAAAATACTAAAAATAAAATGAAGTGTTTGCAGGATTGGTTTGAAGTCAATAGACCTACCTAATGCTCTTCCCTCCGACTAATGTTGTCTGAACAACGTTTGGCACCTGTGAGTACTATGACAGGTACGGACACCACGCCACTCCACTACACATAAGTGGTGGATTATTAAGAGGTCCGAATGGCTAAGTGCTGAATCATTAAGTTGGACCTGTTAATGGTTAGTTTTCTTATCTCACATTGGTAGGAGAGCCTCATTAACGTTTATCCTAGTTCAGTGCTTAATGGTTCAGCAACATCCCAAATCTTAATGGTTCGGCCTTAACCACTTAATTCAAAAGCTGAAACAAACGCCGCGCTGAATAATTCAGAACCTCATTAAGAAGCTTACCAAACAGCCGAATACTCTTTCATACATCAAACTTAAAATAAACAATCATTAAACTAAATACTAATCAAAATCAAACTTTAAGTTGTTCAATAATTCAATTGTTTATTCACATACATCGAAAAAAAGTAAACTCTATAAACCATGCCCACATCTCACAAGATCCATCCACCCATCTACCGTCCGACTCACCTCTCTCCACATCCCACCACCGTAATCAACCAATCACCACCGTCACCATGACTCCCACCACCATCGTTGACCCGGATCCCGACGACCTTCACCACCCACTCCACAACCTGTCCAACCTCCAATCACGGCTCTCCGTCGTCCACAACCTCCTCTCCAACTCCCTCACCACCAACACCATCATCCCCACCCCTCACATGTCCGTCATCTCCGACGAGATCTCCGCCGCCATCACCGCCGCCATCCTCAACGCCACCGCCCTCATCTCCGCCGCCAATAATAATAATATTAATAATATTAATCCCTCCCAATCTCATCTTAATTTCAACCCTCTCACCGCCCCTGGTAATTCCACGTTTTTTTATTAATACCTATTTAGACACGTGCTTTTTTACTTTATGTGTATTTACTTTTTTAAAACTTTTTAAAACATACAATTGTTTTATAGGATAGACACGAGATATAAAGTAGTTAAACAACTCGTTTTCATGTTTGATACATGTGTTAACCGTGTTGTAAGAATTAGGCTATGTAATTTTGTACTTTTCTATAATGTACAACTGTGTTATAGATACGAGGTATAAAATAGTTAACCGAGTCGTATTTATGTTTTATACTTTTTGTTAATAGCGTTGTCTATTTAACACGATTGGTTCTGGTTAATAAAAACTACACTGTAATTTTATACTTTTTTTTAAAACATAGTGCTATAGATATTTTAGATATTAGATATAAAATTGTTAAATGAATGATATTAAACCTATTTAATAAAAACTACACTATGAACTATGTTTTAGACATGAGATATAAAGTAGTTAAACGAGTCGCCTTAATAATTACGTATACTTGTGTTAATTCTGTCGTTTGTTTAACACGATTCGACCTGTTTAATAAAAAAAATTATTATGTAATTTTATATTTTTTTTAACATATAACTGTGTTATAAGCACTAGATATAAAGTAGTTAAACGAGTCGTGTTCATGTTTGATACATGTGTTACTCTCGTTGTTTTCTGTTTAACACGATTGGACCTGGTTAGTAAAAACCACCGTAATTTTGTACTTTATTTAAGATACAAATATGTTATAGATACGAGATATAAAGTAATTATATGAGTTTTATTCATGTTTGGATACTTGTGTTAATTGTGTCGTCTCTGACCTGTTTAAGACGCAATTAAATCTATTTCATGAAAATTACACTACGTAATTTTATACTTTTCTAAAACATATTATTGTGTTATAGACATGAGATATAAAGTAGTTAAATGAGTAGCATTTATGTTCGATCTTGTGTTAAGTCGTATGTTAGTTGTATCGTGTGTTTAACACGATTAGACTTGTTTTGACAGCCCTACTGAAAACAGAGGCGAATGAAGAACATATTGAAGATGATTTGGATATTGTGGAGCTTGATGCTGTTGAACTGTTAGCGGAACATTTACATTTCTGCGAGTTTTGTGGGAAGGGTTTTAAACGAGATGCTAATTTGCGAATGCACATGAGAGCACATGGGAACAGGTTTAAGACGCTAGAGGCGCTATCAAAACCGGATAAATCGGTTGATTCGGAGGTGATTGGGGTTAAAACGACGCGGTTTTCGTGTCCGTTTGCAGGGTGTAGTAGGAATAAGTTGCATAAGAAGTTTAGGCCTTTGAAATCTGTGATTTGTGTGAAGAATCATTTTAAGAGGAGTCATTGTCCGAAAATGTATTCGTGTAACAGATGTCATAAGAAGAATTTTTCGGTTTTGGCTGATTTGAAGAGTCATTTGAAGCATTGTGGGGAGACGAAGTGGAAGTGTTCGTGTGGGACGAGTTTTTCTAGGAAGGATAAGTTGTTTGGGCATATAGCTTTGTTTGAAGGACATATGCCTGCTATGCCGGTGGTGCCGGAGGTGGCGGTGGAGGACGGTGGAAGGGGGAAAGGGGTGGCACTGCAGCCGTTGCCTCCGGTGGTTGAGGGTGTGGAGGGAGTGGAATGGGTTGATGATGACATGTTGTTCGATGGGTTAGGTTCGATTGATGATGACACGTTGTTCGATGGGTTAGGTTCGATTGATGATGATTTTTGCTTGCAGAATATCCTTGGTGCTGGTTCTATGGATTGGAACTTATAGGCATTTGAAGGTATATATGGTTTTATATGTCTTAGTACTGTGATGTTTTGATTTTACTGTATAAATTGGAATAAAGTTAGGTTCTTTATGATGCCTTTTGTTGCATGTATACTATGTTAAATTAATGTTATATTATTTATTTGTGTTAATGATCAGTCAATGTTATCTGTCTACACTCTACTGTGGGTTTTGTTAGTTTGATGTTTGGGTTTATTTGAACTCTTGATCTGATGAGTATCAGGATGAGTTTTATGCCTGTAGTTTGAATCCCTTTCTTGTTTCTGCACCGCGTGTCTTCCTTAACTTGGTTTTAAAAAGCGCGAAGCGCACAAAAGCGACGAGGACTAAAACCGAGGCGCAAAGCGCAAAAGCGGTGTGCTTTTCGTACGCAAGGCGCAAGACGATTATATAATTTTTTATATATGCTATAGGTTTTTAGCATTATTTACTCAAAATATAGATACAAATAAGGTATATATATGATTTAACTTAAATGTACAACCTTTTTAGCTACATGTATAACAATTTTAAGCACAAAAACATCATGTGTACGAAAAGCGCGCCCTTTTTAAAACCAAGTTCATTAGACCATATGGTGTGCTTGCGGGGAAAGAATCCGGGGTGCAGACGTGGACACGGGGAGAAGACGAAACACCGCCCCCCCCCCCCCCCCCCCCCGTTTCTTTTCCGGGGAAAACAGGGAATAAAGCCCGTGGACACCGGGCATTGTGATTGGCCAACTTTTTTTTAATATATATATATATATATATATATATATATTAAACCAAAACAAAAAAAGGAAGGGGGAATTGGGGGAAGGCATTTCCAAACTTTGGAGGAGAAAATGAGGGAAATGATGTGGCACTTGGGGGAGTTGGGGGAAAGGGAAGGCACACCATATAGCCTTAACAACACTCTCTGGCTTCTGTGCGAAATTCATCATTTTTGGTGTTCCCGAGCTTCCGGTATTACTTCTACTTGCAGGTAAAAATTTGTAAAAACGCCCTTGATGATATCGATTTCTTGGAAATTAAATATACTAGGGTGAATGTGCACTTTAGGTTTTTAATAATTGTTTGCATAAACACTGAATACTATCTGATGTGGTGAGATTGTATAGATGTATAACATAAGTCGAAAGCCGCTAGTTTTTATTTTTTTTTAATAAATGTTGCAACACCTTGGGCAATCTCCATATCATTCTGCCACATGAGAGAGAGAGATAGCGAGTCATAAGGAATATCTGATCTCAGATACCATCGACACATTATGGGCACGTTGGCTGTGTGGATGAGAGGAGAATTCATCGTTAAGCATACTTGGCAGTTGGGTGTAGGGCTGTTCAAATCGCTCGCCGCTCGAGGATCGCTCATCGCTCGTTCGGAAAATGCTCGAAAAATGCTCGCTCGGTCTTCCGCTCGGCTGTATATGAGCCAATCGGCTCGGTTCGGTTTGTAAATGAGCCAAGCACGAGCAAAGGTACGCTCGGCTCGGTTCGGCTCGAATAAATTTTTATTTATTTAATAATAGATATACACACGATTTATAGATAAATTTATGGCTTTTTATATAACATTATATTGGATTTGGCTCAATATATGCAAACAAAATATACCTAGCCCAGTTAAATTAATAGAAATTTAACACTAGATTTAATAGTAAAACAATAAGTCATGAGATGACAGTCTTGACTTCTTTATGTTATTAGTCGTTCATCGCTAATTGTTGCTTGATATCACACCTACGTCACAATGCAACAACTGTTCTCTGACGTATGGTCATCATCTCACCAGCCTCAATCTAAGCCTCATCATTGGACACTAGGATCTCAATATTAGTGTTATCATCGGACATTTCAACCTTAGTTGTCACCCGACAATGAAAACATCGAAGGGAACATCGCAATTTTATGATCGTACATATTACTCTCCGCTCGATTCTCGCTCGGCACTCGCTCGGAAAATTTGCGCTCGAAGAATGCTCGTTCGGTTTTACGCTCAATTGTAAATGAGCCGCTCCGCTCGGTTCGGTTTGTAAACGAGCCAAGCACGAGCAAAGCTCCGCTCGGATCGGCTCGGCTCGTGAACACCCCTGCTTGGGTGGGCGTAATTCTAAGAGTTAACTCATGGGAAATCTCCACTCGGGTAACGCAAAAACGAAGCCATGAGTTCCTTGTGGCCAAAACGGACAATGCTAGTCGGTGATAGGGGTTGGATGTTGCAAGTGTTTGTTGAGTCTTGAGCATGGTGGTAAAATTGGTGCATTTTTTGCGCATTGATGCTGCAGTCACTCTATTTGATTGGTGAATTGGTTATTTTTCCACTGAAACTTAATATTATTTTTTAGTTTTTAAATGGATATTAGAAAATTTATCTTTGTTAGTTTTTATGGACAGCATGCAGCATATACCAAGTTTCATTTCAGGACCTGGAGCACATAAATTGAAGGATGTAATGGACACTTGTGTTAGTCAGAGCCCAGAGGTATGCATTTTGATCTTACTTTTACTTCTTTTATCAAAGGTAGAGTTTGAAGATGAAGATGGCTATTGGTCATTTGCCATGCATATGATCATTTCCACACTTAATTGCGCGATTGAAACAATCATGCAGTTCGAAGGTTTTGCAAGAAATACATAATTTGGGTACCAAATTATTTAGTTGTTTCATATCATAGTTATATATAATAAGAATAGATATCCTATGTGTTATATGTTAAATGAAAGTTATTTAAATTTACATAAATAATAGACTCGTTTGGCCTCGGGAGCCTAGTCAAGCTCACTTATGAAGCTTGGGCTTGGTTCGTTGTTAAGCTTGGCCCGACAGTCCGACACAAGGTTTTATCGATTCGATCTCAAGTAGCTCACATGCGGTTTGGCTCGTTCACATTTCTTCCCCAAGTTCAAAGCTAAAATTAGGTTGAATAATAGGGAAACATAAATAAAATGGTAAAAATAATTGAGACTTGAGTTAGGCACGGCTTTAGCTTGATTCGAACCCCTTAACCTAAGCTTGACCAGAGGGCCCGTATAGGCGTATGGCTTGATAGTATTGAGAAGAAGCCATACTCAATTAAGCAATGCAATTCGAGAGCTTGGTATGTTATTATTAGAGGTGTACTAAATTCGGTTTGGGCCCTAACTGATTCGGTTTATTAGCTGACCCAGTTCTTTTTAGCTTGGTCTCAAACCGGTTTAGGTTAAGAACTGGTTTTAATGTCAAAAACCCCAACCTACCTAATTTGATTTAAATCAGATTCAAAACCAGTTTTAACGTTTAAGCCGATTCTTTTACTAGTTTTTCTAGGTGAGCTCAAACCGGTTCGGGTTGGAATCGATTCTCAACACAAAACATCGCAAACCTGTAAACCGCCGGGTTGGGTTGGACTGAAACTGGTTTGGGCCAAACCATTTTTGTTTTTACCGGATTGGTTTTGGGTTGCCGGGCCCAAACCCTTTTTCTAACAGCTCTAGCATCTAAGTATTATGTTGTGACCTGAATGGGCTCGAGTGGGTTTGAATAACTCTACAAAGTTTGGTCAAGCAAATCATGAATTTAGGTCGGATTATTTGGGCCTAAAACACTGAATTTGGTACTGATATTTTAGTTCATTAATTGTTTTCAAACATTTGAGCATAGATATTTAGGCTTTACCATAATTAATAGACTTTTTATCACTCATGACTCAAGACAAAAGTTATATAATTCATAAGTCAAATAAAAAACACTATACTAGATGATCCATCCAAATATTTGAACACAAGTTAATCAAATAATGTATACTGAAAATATTGACAAGCTAAAAATATCTAATTAAACAGATAACTATTTTTTTTTTTTGAAAGGTTGTGTTTTAGCGGTAAACCCTTGGCTAGAAAGCCACATCTGCCCAGGATCGAATCCTTCCCCACATGGGTTTCTCCTTTCAAACCTAATAGTTATTTTTTCGGTGGAAGACGGAATCGAACCTGAGACCCCGGGCAAGAACTCCACAAATGTTGGTAAAAAACATAACTGTTGAACTCAGTATATTACAAATATATAAAGATGCATTGTCTTTGCTTTTCCCTAAGAGGAATGATCGATCATTCCTTTGTTCAACCCCGAAGGGCTAAGGGACATGATTTAATCCCAGGATGGCGTATTTTGCTGCGGTTCAGTGATTCGAGAATAAAAACAAGTATAACTGAATTGAACAAAAATAAATGACAGTTTATCGAACCATTGTTTTCTGTTTGGGTTGATATTTTTAATGTGTTATGTTGGTTAAGTCGATTAATTTATTTTTCTACTCGTATTTGGCACAAATCAAAGTCGAGTTTTATTTAACTCCATGGATCTACATGGGTTAAAGTAAATCGGATCTACATAAACCTAAACCTAATCCACGCCCTTCATCTCAATTCTATAAATCGACAAGTCTCCCACACCCTTCAACCTATAAATCGACAAGTCTCCCATACCCTTAATCTCAAACAAGTAAATCGACAACTCCTTTCCATAACCGTCTAATCTGTTCTTAGTTCTTTCTTTCAGATTTGTATTGATGATAGGTATATGATTTTTTTGCATCCAACGAATCATCTTTGTCATTCTAATTTCATAACACGATCAGGTGAGCAGTCTTTCAATACCTTTATTTTATGTAAAAGAAACTCGTAATGATCATCGCATACCATATTATTATTCGATTTCAATGGCTTCGATTTACAAATTTGAATCTTTTTGTCTGCTATTGTTCCTAAATCCTACTTAGTTGATCTATATTTAACTTTTTGTTAATCATTTGTTTTATGTAGGATTACTAGATTCCTTCATTTACTAAAAGATGTGTATCTCAAACATGTGTTTTTTCAACCTATGCTATGTTTATTGCATGTTGATACTTTGTTATTATCAAGAGCGTTAAGTTTTTCTTTCACTTTAATGATCGTTATTATGGATGTAAAGAGCTATGGATGTAACTCAAGAACACAATAAATTACCCAAACCAATTAGTAACCAATGGTTGTTCAAATAGTGAATGATAGAAAACAAATCTTCGGGATGAAAAGAAGCAATAACAAAATACGAAGACTACTAGTCACTGATCAATATGATCAGAGCTCATAACAATCCTACGAGAATCTCATAAGAGGAAGAAATATGCCCTTAGGCACGACCATAGATAGCATAGAAATCACACTTGGAAATGGCGGACAATTAGCTAGAGCAGCGGGTGCTATAGTGAAACTGATTGTAAAAGAAGGGAAATCGGCCACATTAAAATTACCTTAAGGGGAATGTCCATTTTTTTTTAAAAAAAAAAAAAAAAAAAACCTTTTTTTAAGAAAAGAAAACCCTTATAATTCATTAAAACAAAATACAAAATTTACATCACAATAGAAGGTAGACGGGCAACAAGCTGCGCCACCACCCCTTTCTGAATTGCGAACCCTAGTCTACCAAAGACAAATCCTTGCCCATTTGATATCCAAAAAACTGCTCAGCAACAGTCGGACAAGTGGGGAATGTTGGGGTGAACCAGAATAGTTTGGGTAGGGCCAGATCTTTAGCATTGGCTAGGAAAGAACCTTTATTAAGAGGAGTAGTATGAACCCTGTAGACCATCCACATGAGGATGGGGAAGGGAGGATAGAAACAAAAGTTACAAAACCCACAACCTCTTTGGATTATCATGCACTTTGAAAAAGAAGTAGAAAAAGAAATAAACGTAGTAATAATTTGAGTCTTCATCGTCATGGTAAATAGGAGAAAATAGAATTTCTCTCATAAGAGGAAGAGTAACACCAGACAAACAACAACAAAGGCATTCCAACTTTCAATTTGCGGCTCCTCAACTTCTTCTATCTATGTAAAAAATAAATTAATTAGAAACCAGACGCATACAAAAAACCTTAGAAAAACTATTACAACCGAATTGGATAACCGTCACTTAGTTTTATCAACATTCCAATATAAATTTGATTGAGAACGGAGTTGTATTTAAAATAACGCATTTATGGTATCGTAAACTATATCAAGTATCTGTACTGATATTAATTTTTGTGATACAAGTCGGTTTTGTTATTTATCATTTTAGTGAAAACGCTATACCGAGTATTGGTAACATATTGATACCGGACCGAATTAAAATAATAGCAACCAAACAAAATTGGTTACTTCTATTCATTTTTATGGTTTTTGATTAAAGTAAAACATATGTTGATATCCTTTTTACTTGTAAAAAATCAGAAAACGATTATATTATATATTTATTGATGAACATGTTGACAAAACCAATCCTTATAGTTGTTAAAAAAAATATGAATCTGATTAATTGGTTAAGAACCAAACAGAGTCGGACAAATAAAAATCCCATTAACGAAGATAGGCATGCATGGGGGGTGTGATTTTTACAATATATATAAACCACGATCAATAACTTTCCATATCATGAGTACTTTAATATCTTGTATACTATAAAATATTTACACGATTACTTTAAAAGAATAAGTAAAAAAAAAAACCACTTTATAAAGGAAAACTGGTTATGATTGTTTTTTTTTTCTTCTTACATTAGGCTTATGATGTAATATTCACGAGTTCGTATATTGTAAATGTCACACTTTACTCTTGTGGAAAAAAAATCCCCAAGTTTCAAGGTCATGCTTATTGGAAGTAGCCACCAACTACGAAGTTTATTCTAGCTAATTAAAAGGGGTTGCGACGCATCTTGTTACTTGTGTGTCTGTCATCCTGCTGTAAAATTTACGTTTCATTATGTTAGATAATAATCCCAATCCAACTATAGTAGAATTAGAATAGGGAAAATCTCAAAAATAAACATTGACCACCCTTTAATTATAAAAATAAACACATGAAAGGTCTTAAGCTTAGGGACTTCACACATCCAACACTACTCAGAATCTGACATTTGTCCTAAGAGTCTTAAACAAAGACTTTTTAACTTGTAATGGTCCCACAAACCAACCAATAAAATGGTGACACGTGGGTGACAAGACTACTAAATACTTGGGTTTTGTAGAGTCTTAATCCTAGACGTCAAGCTTGATGAGTCTTTAAGACTTTTCGTACAAATCAAAGACTCTTCCACACAACACTAAGACTCTAGACCACTATAGACGCATCTGTATGTTTTTAAGACTTTTCATTTGAACTAAAAGACTCTTGCTAACTATAGACGCGTCTAGGGTAAAGACTCCACAAAACTCAAGCGTCTAGTAGCCTTTTCACCCACGTGTCATCGTTTTATTGGTTGGTTGTGGAGCCATTACAAGTTAAAAAGTCTTTATTTAAGACTCTTTGAACAAATGTCAAATTTTGAGTAGTGTTGGATAGTGTGAAGTCTTAAACTTTTGATAATCAATACCAGTGTTGCAAAATTCGGTTTGGGCTTGTACTCGGCGACCCACCCTGGAGCGAGTACTCGGATTAATCGGGGGAGTAATCGGGGGTCAAATCGGCCTATGCGGGGAGTGCTCAGAGTAATCGGCCTACTCGGCTATACTCGGCGACCTACCCTGGAGCGAGTACTCTGGAAGTAATCGGTCAACTCGGCCTTGTTTTGCAACAATGATCAGTACATACTAAGATACTAATCATGGTAAACATGCTTTCATTATATATCCGTTAACCTTTCTAGTTTTGACCCATTAAAACTCACTGTTTATATAAGCTAACTAACTCTATGTAACTCAACTAAAACTCAAATAAATTACAAAATCCCTTTTAGGAAGTTGGGGCAAAAGTGAAAGGCCAGTGAACGATCGACAATTGCATTCTCAATGGCTAAATATAGAGGGAATATTTTCTTTCTAGTCGCACAGGGCTATGAATACTTAGACAGGGGGAAGCTTAAGAAGGGCCCGGGAGTGTCCAGGCCACTACTATTTTTTGGCTCAGTAGTGTAAATTTTCACGTTTTTGTCTGAAAATTTTGTATATATTAAGTCCGCCCCCACCGATTTAATTTGATATTACGTAAATTTAGGTCTTGTGACTTTCGGCCCCACCACCTTAAATTTCAAGCTTCACTGTACTTAGAGATGACCCTGATGTCTCCCATACGTACCGAATCTTCATCCCTTGTTCTAAAGTGTTTCCATTCTATAGAGAGGCATGTTCTTGGATTTGCCCTAAGCCCCTAAACCCAATTAAAAAAACTAATTGAAGCTATACCATAATATAATTTTTTTTTATGTGTAACTGTAAAGTAAACTTAGTGATATAAGAATTAGCCACTCATAGTCATATGCATTTTCGGCTTGTCCGAAATATATCAAGGGTCTAGGGTTTGAAAAATACCATACTAAACCTTAACCATGATGACAAAACATATATTTGTGATATTGGGCCTTCGAAATCTTACTACTTATAAGTTTTATATAGATAAAGTGGTTACACTGATGATTATAGGGTTAGTAGGCAATAAGAATGTTCCCAAATCTTAAACAAATTAAGGGAGACTTAGATCCCACTAAGGTAATAACAATCAATTAATTATCGCCCTTTTTAAATAAGGAAAAACTACTTAATAATATACATATTAACTAGTAATTTATTTTCGTGTGTAGTGATGGTTTGGTATTAAATAAAATTTATAACGAAATGTAGATAAAAATATACACGTTTCAATAGTATATTCGGATTCTTATAAACATTATATTTGAAAAGAATTCACATCATTCTTTTTTTTTTTTGAACGGCTAACGTTACACTCCCAATATATTTACACAAAATACACCCTTACCTAGATTTGAACCTAGGACCTCCCATCTAAGAGACATAAGTAGGTGATTTAAGTAATATATTGAAACGATATTTCAATACTATTGCTTTTTAACGAAACATTTGAATTGAAATTAAGAAATAAAATACGAAGAGGTGAAATAAGAAAAACGGGTAAAAGAATTTTGGGCTCAAAGGCTTGTAACACGTGACGTAACCTACTTATTTACTTGATTTAGATGTGATTTGGCGTATGGTCATCACACACATCACTCACCCCGAAGGTGGATGGTGATTCTAAAAGAGGTGTGTGGCGTTCCTGTTAGTCTCACGTCACGCTTCCATCCTGAGTGGCCTTGGCTCCTTTGTCCAATCTCCGCCCGCGATGCCATTATCCCATAATGAGCGAGCGCCCCACTCCACTGCATTCAATTCCTACATCTTGCTCGCTAAATCAACATCCCATGTCAACACTATACGGGTGTAACAGTTAGTCTAACCGAAAATTTAATATAAAATAAACGACCCTCCTTAACCACATGCATTAATTAGTTTCATGTTAAATCCCACATCATTGTCAAAACTTAATTAACACACCACTTATTTTTCTCCTAAAGTATTTTGATAAACTAACATATGCTCTTATCATTTTAAAAAAGAATTCCTTATTTTTCCTAGATAAATTGGTTTGGGCCAATGTTTTCAAAACTGAACTTGACGTTGAACTAGTTTCCTTACCGATCCACTAGTCCGACTGGTCAGACCGAATGGTGTCGTAAAATTAATAGGGTAAAGTTTGAAGAAACATTACAAAATCCGGCTCAACCCCTTAAAAACCATGTTCAACTAGGCGGGTTCCCGGTCCAACCCCGGTTTGCTGCACACCCCGTCCAATACCCCGACCCAGACCGTTTTAGGCCCCGGCTCCCGGTCCGGCCGGCGGGTTCGGGTTTCAAAACACTGGTTTGGGCAAAGGCAACCCTATGACTTGAACCTTTCAGGTGGAGGTCATGAGTTCAAGCCACTTGATTTGCTTCAGGTAGGCCAGAGATTTTACCACAGTGAGCCTTCAGGCTGCAGGTTTCTTTTGAAATGGTGGACGGGCCAGGTTATCAGTGTTGTCGGGGTTCGCAGGGGTGGGTAGCATTTCGTCAATGAGTTTAACCTGATGACTGGCCTTGTATAGTACTCGGTGGCCCATTTTTTTTAGAAATGCTAAAAATAAACTAAAACAGACATTTAATACGCATTTATTGTCTTTAATGAAGAAATAAAGCAACGGCCATAACTTGGTAAATAATTTCTTTTTGTTTTTGAAAGGCTGGTAAATAATTTCTAACTACAATAACTATTCCATAATATGTAATCATTATTTCATAATAAATAAATAACCTTTGGAAAAATATTCTTTATGTATCATATAATTTTGAAGTTTCAAATCACTAGAGTGGGGAGAGGCTAAGGGGGGACGGGGCGCTACCAGAATTGGGTACGGGTACCCCACTACCAGCACGGTAACACCGCCACCACCCGTGTTGGTAGGGGTCCCGTGAACCAAATACGGGTTCCATCTAACGGGCTGGTAAGAAGAGTTAATTATTGCAACGGTCACTTTTTATAATTTATTTTATTACTTTTTTACCGTTTGGAATTTATTTAAATGAAACGGTAATATTTTGTTGACCGTTATTTTTGAAATGGTATAAATTGTGCACGGTTTAAATTAAAAAACACAACCTACATTAACCAAACTACTTAAAAACACAAACAAAACAAATGGATGCAAAGAAAACAAAGAGTGTTTCGAGGGGTGCGAGGGGAACCTCGAAATCTAGGGGTTCTAGTAGTTGAGGCAAAGCTTCGAGTTCGAGATCGGCTACGGTTGAGCCGTATAGGCCCGTGCTCAATTTTCCACCAACCCAACCCCAACCCCAACAACAACCGTTTTACTCACAATACACACAATTCCCACCATTCCCACAAAGCCAACCACCCATGATGTATCAACAATATATTACGCCGCCTCAATTAACAAATTCCCAACTAGAAGACTTCGAGCTCAACTTAGAAGATGAGGACGATGACGAGGAGGAAGTTGTGCTAGAGACACAGTTCGAGCATCATGTAGATGAACAGATAGACGAGGAAGCGGGTGACGCGCTTGAGATTGAAGTTGAAGAACTTGAAACATGGGTGAAAAAGAAATATGCAAACCGCGTGAAAGCTGTGAAGCAGAATACGGCACAAGAGGTTGCTTTGGCAAAAGCTTGGTGTTATGTGTCGGAGAACAGGGAGAAGAGTAACCAAAGAAGCAAGGGAAGTTTTTGGAAAGCGGTCCAAAAACATTACACGTCACTGTTGGGTTCTTCCACCCGAACGGTTGAACAAATTACTTCTAAATGGACCGCCATGAACCCACAAATGAATGTGTTCAATGGACTTCATCAACAAGCGGTAACAATTATGATATATTTAACTTAGCGTTTTATTTGATTAAACGAATTTCTCTAAGTTATATTTCATTGACGGTTCTATTTAATTATATAGGAGCGCCTACGTGGGAGTGGATGTAGTGATCTAAACGTCATGCAAACGGCGTTGAACGATTACAGAAAAAGCCATCCTTCGGGTTTTAATCATCAAGCGGCATGGGAGATTGTAAAATACCACGACAAGTGGAAAAAGCAAATGTTGATGGGTGAAGAACCGTCCGACAGTCATTCAGACAAGAGACGAAAGTCTTCGGAAAGCGGCAACTATCAGCCGACTGCCTTTTCCACACCGGAGGATACCACCCCCACTAGCCGCATGCCGAACCTCAACGAAAATAATAACCCAACGCGACCCAAACGAAAAACTAAGAAAGCCGCCGCCGCCGAGTCTTCGGGCAAATCATTTGTTGATGAACTCGGGACATACCGAGCAATGAAAGAAGACAAACTCAACCAGTTGGTCACCCTACAATCTCAACAAGGCGAAAAAGCAATGGCGTTTTTAGAAGAACAGCGCGCATTGTTGATACAAAGACAGTATGACCACGACTTGAATATGTATTCAAAACCACACGAGTACCTCAAAGGTAAATCTTTGGAGTTGGTTTTGAAACGTAAAGAAGAAATCGCGGCGAAACACAATTGGGAGCGTTATTGGGTTGAAGGCGCCGCGGATGATGAATGCGACGAGTAGGATGAAGGCGTTTGTATTTTTATTTTAGTAGATGTTTTTTGTAATTTTTTTATTCTAATGGGACGGTTTATTTTTAAGTTTTACAAACGGTAGTTTTAATTCAAACGGTCATTTTTTAAGTAAAAACAGTAATTAAAAAAAAGGAAAACTAAAAATAAAGATTTCAGTGAAGTGAATCAGTGGAGTGCTGCCTACAAAAAACTGAATCAGTGAAGTAAATTAGTGAAATGATGTGGCAGTGCAGGATTGGTTAAAATCAGTGAAGAAAAAAAAACAAGGGTAACACCCCTTGTGCCCTAAGTAAACAGCTTGCTAACGTAATAAACCTCTTAATATAAAAGTGTAAGAAGAGGTAAGAGTTTGATACATAACACTAGTCAAGAAAGTTATTATTCTTCATTTAAAGTTTCACCTCTATTTTTTAAATATTAATACTTTTTCATACTACATTATTTAGAAAAAACACACCATAAAAACAATTTTTTTTTATCTTTTTTCATTTGCATACCTCATTGCTATAGTTTAAAAAAATGTTGGGTTGATCACTTATGTCTTTTATCTGATAAAAGATACAAGTTACACTTGATAAAAGACATTAAGACGCAAATTACACCTGATAAAAATGCAAGTTATACCTGATAAAAAGACGCAAGTTATACCTGATAAAAGATGCAAGTTATACCTGATAAAAAAGACGCAAGTTATACCTGATAAAAGATGCAAGTTATACCTGATAAAAAGACGCAAGTTATACCTGATAAAAATGCAAGTTATACTTGATAAAAGACGCAAGTTATCAACACAGGATAAAAAAACTTGTTTTTATGGTGTATTTTTTTTAAATAATGTCGTATGAAAGGACGTTTAAAAAATAGGGGTGAAATTTAAAAAAAAAAAAAAAAAATTATAGGCTATACCTATTTTATCATTCTCTCTTCTTCTTTTAAAGGATCCAACATATATTTCCTCTCTTTTAATATCATCCATTGATTTATTAGACCAAAGGCCCAAAATCCTCCTTATCCTTTTTATGTTAAGATATATTTTTTACAGAATAGTTGCTATTATTATAAGTTTGTTCAAACAAAATTTAATATTAGTAAGATTGATACAAGAATAGATTTTGAATCTAAACGATGAAGTTATATATATCCAAACAATCAATGATTACACAAAGAAAATGACAAATACTAAAGGTATGATTTTGTTATGATTATCATTTTTATTAGTATTGTAAGTATTTTACAAGCATTTAAGAATTTTAAAATTTGTGCAACTAAGATACAAAAACCATTTCACATTACATATAAAACCTCATAGCATCTTTATGATTTGCTTGGATATTTAGCTTTGAATCTAAATCAATGGTTGTATTTTGCTAGATTATACGGGTAACTCTGGCTGATACTACAACCCCTTCTTTTACTTGTAGTTACATCTTGATCTTAGGTTTCTTAGTCGTTTTCACTTATTGAAAAATGAATATACTTGCATGTTTCATCGAGTGAAGTGGACAAAGACGCGGTGATGACTAGCGAGTGATATATCCCTCTTTGTAACAATAACACTACCTGTTAATATAACATCTATTACGTGCATAATCTTACATAACAAAAAATTTAAGTTAAAAGTATATACAAGTGTTATGCATATACATACATTGTATATATATATATATATTATATAGATATGTAACATATGGATGTGTAAAATGTTAGACCAAGTATTAATGTTTTAACACAATGTTTCAAAAACACAACAAAAGAGAGCATATATTTTAATAATTGCACGTTAACCAAAATGTGACACAAGTTATAGGTAAACATATATTATATTATATTATATATTAAAACAAGGTGTAGCTGTTTTAATATTTGTATTGGCCACTAACTTTTAGGTTAACGTTATTTTCTGCCACTAACTTTTAGGTTAACTTTATTTTTTCTAATTTGATTACCAAACTTAGACCACCAAACTTTTAGGTTTTAAAATTTTGGTCACTAACTTTTAGCTTAACTTTACTTTCTTACGATTTGACCACCAAACTTTTAGCTTTTAGGATTTCAAACTTTGACCACCAAACTTTTAGCTTTTAAGATTTCAAACTTTGACCACCCAACTTTTTTAAACTTGCATTGCACTTTGGCCAAACTTTTAGCTTTTAGAATTTCAAACATTGACCACCAAACTTTTAGCTTTAAACCGCGAGTATTTTTTGAAGCATATGCGAGAATAACAGTCACTTAATATTATATTTTATGTCCACGAAACCCTTCACACAACAGGATCTCCCACAACGACGCGTGATCTTTAACGTTCACCAAACCCTCAATACAACAGGAACTCCGTCGCGAAACGCGGGGTGATAAAATCCTACTTATTTATTAAGGACTTGGACCATTCTATTTACACCCCCTGGGTTCTATTTCAACCCCCCATCAAAGCGCCTCGCTTTGCCCAAAGCGAGACGCTTTGGGTCAAATCGTGGTACTAGGTTGACTGCTTTATCGGGAAAAGCAAAAAGCAACTTCAAAGCGCCTCGCTTAGGCCAAAGCAAGGCGCTTTGGCCCCTTTTTTCTAGGGGGGATGAATCTGAACATGTTTTCTAGATTTACCCCCAAAGCACCTCTCTTTGACCAAAGCTAGGTGCTTTGGCCCTTTTATTTAAAAAAAAATATATTGTTTTAAGAGTAAATATCAAATACATATAGTTTTTTTGTAAGAACTGTGAGAATCAAAGAGGGTAAAAAAAATTTATTTTTTTTTTTAGAATTTTTTTTCCCATGTGCTTAAACATTATTTCTAGATGAATAATACAAAAAAAAAATTATAAAAAAAATTTTTTTTAGTGTAATTACGTCATTAAGGTAAATACATTAGTTTACACTAGAGTAATTATGTAATTACTCTACACGTAATTACTCTATACCAAATTTTTTATTTTTTATTTTCTTTTTAGTTTTCAATACTATAATACATGTTTAACAATATGGGGAAAAAAAATTTAAAAAAAAAATTAAAAAAAAATACCCTCCTTTGATTCTCACAGTCTTACCAAAAAAGCTATTTGTACCGGATCTTTCCCCATAAACAATTAGATTTAAACGGTTTTACTTAATTAAAAAAAATATTTTAATTCATTTTTAATTGTTAACGTTGGTCTTGGGTTTGGGTGCCCCAAGCAAAAAGCGGTCCAACCCAATTTTAGCATTGAATTTGGAACACAGGCCAAACTGTTTTAACTTGTTTCAAATCAAAGAAAAATTAGTTTGGCGTGTTTCGGTTCGTTTATTGCTCGTTTGTGATTTTCAGAACAAACAACCGAGAATGAACAACTTTCATAAATATATGTACGTAACACATGAAGTGTGCAATCAATACCATGTATTACCAAATTTCAGATTTTACATCTCTAATCGATATACTAGACTTCCGGACATTGTTTAACGCGTTTTGGTTCGTTTAATTTCTCGTTTCAGAGCAAACAACCGAGTATGAACAACTTTCATAAATGAATATACGTAGCACATAAAGAGTGCAATCAATACCATGTCTTATCAAATTTCAAACTTTACATCTCTAATCGATATACTGGACTTTCGGACCTTGTTTGACGCAGTTTGGTTTGTCTAATTGCTCGTTTCTTAAGCACCTCAACGGGTGGATAATGGGCCGGTCAGTTCGAAACTGGTACGGTTCGTTACCGGACCTGATTGGGTCGATACGGTCCGGGTGAATAACGGGCCGGTCAGTTCGAAATCGGTACTGTTCATTACCGGCGGTCAGTTCGAAACCGGTGCGATTCGTTACCGGACCTGATTGGGTTGATACATTTCCGGGTGGATAACGGGCCGGTCAGTTCGAAACTGGTACGGTTCGTTACCGGGCGGTCAGTTTGAAACCGGTACGGTTCGTTACCGGATCTGATCGGGTCGATACAGTCCGGGTGGATAACGGGCTGGTCAGTTCGAAACCGGTACGTTCGTTACCGGGCGGTCAGTTCAAAACCGGTACAGTTCATTACCGGAACTGATCGGGTCGATACGATCCATGGTACCTTGAAGTATCAAGACTGTGAAATTAGTAAAACAACTTTTCAGGCAATCAAGTAAAATTCAGATGTTATCGGAGAGATGGCTGTCAACGATGAAGGCAACCTGATAAAGGCTGAACACTAGTGTAATATTTGAAAATTATCATTTCTTGACATGCTTGATAACACCCTGATCTGCAATATTTGAAAATTATCATTTCTCGACATGTGGTTGTTCTAATTCCCATTTAATCTAAAATGTTACTAAAATGTGAGGACCTTCATTGATTGAAAAGTAATTAAAAACACTTAAAAATGAATTAAAACAAATTGTTGTGTGTTAGGTTTAGTCGGAGGACCACGTACAATGATTCATCAAAGTTGTACAAAGCTGGATGTTTCTACTGAAAACCCAAACGAGCAATAAACGAAGCGAAACGCCTCAAACAAATTTTCTTGGCTTGGAAACAACTTAAAAGAACTAAAAATGAATTAAAATTATTTTTTGGTCAATAACAGATAATTTTTAAGAATTAAAAAAAAAAATCCAAAGCGCCTAGCTTTGGTCAAAGCTAGGCGCCTGTGGTCTAATCAAACCACTCAAGCGCCTAGCTTTGGCCAAAGCTAGGCGCTTTAGCCTTTTTAAAAAAAAAAATGAATTTCTTTTAATTATTTAAAATTATCTGTTATTGACCAAAAAATAATTTTAATTCATTTTTAGTTCTTTTAAGTTGTTTCCAAGCCAAGAAAATTTGTTTGAGGCGTTTCGCTTCGTTTATTGCTCGTTTGGGTTTTTCAGTAGAAAGATCCAGCTTTGTACAACTTTGATGAATCATTGTACGTGGTCCTCCGACTATACATTCGATACCCATATTTTCAGAACATAATTTTTGCATGTTTAATTTATATGCTTGACTTCCGGACTATATTATAATTGATCGTTGGTGGTTTTCATAGCATCTTGTTTGATTACACTCGTGTTTAGCCTTTATCAGGTTGCCTTCATCGTTGACAGCTATCTCTCCGATAACAACTGAAAAGTTGTTTCACTAATTTCATAGTCTTGATACTTTTGACAATCGGATCGGCGCTAACGCGCAAACCTTCAGAGTTCGTTGTACCGGTTGCAAAAAGAAATCAACATTCGGATCGACACTCACACTTATTAGTAGATCAAGGAGATTGATGAAGATATTCATCAAGATGAGCAGGAATTGTTTACCTTCCCATTGATTTCAAGTATGTTGCCTTGATCGTTGACAGCTATCTCTCCGATAACAACCGACTTTTACTTATAGAATATTTGTACGAAAATCGAAATCATCTCATTCCATGTTCTCCATATCCATACCTTGTTTCAACACACACCAGCTTTGTCATCACAGTTTCCAACCACTAATACCAGATTGATGATACTCAATTTCGGTTGATATAGAGTATATCAGAGAAAGATTCAGTTGAAAGTGGATACCATGGATCAGAGAGATTTAAGCTAATCAAACTCATATCTCAAGCCGGTGCAAGTTCTTTAAATGCTTACTGACTCTAAAACTTATACATTACATCAATTTTGAAGATAACTCTTCTGTTATCGGAGAGATATCTGTCAACGATGAAGGCAACCTGAAACGACATGAACATTTATAACCTTTATGTACCTGTGACCAAAAGAACTAGGCTTAAAACACAACTTTTTGCTCAACGTAATATTATTGTAATATAATATTCAGATTCTGATTGCACCGAATCCAGTCTTCAAGTACGGTTCGTTACCGGACCTGATCGGGTCGATACGATCCGGGTGGATAACGGGCCGGTCAGTTCGAAACCGGTACGGTTCGTTACCGGACCTGATCGGGTCGATACGATCCGGGTGGATAACGGGCCGGTCAGTTCGAAACCGATACGGTTCGTTACCGGTCGGTCAGTTTGAAACCGGTACGGTTCGTTACCGGACCTGATCAGGTCGATACGATCTGGGTGCATAACGGGCCAGTTAGTTCAAAACCGGTACGGTTCGTTACCGGACCTGATCAGGTCGATACGGTCCAGGTGGATAACGGGCCGGTCAGTTCAAAACCGGTACGGTTCGTTACCGGACCTGATCGGGTCGATACAATCTGGGTGGATAACGGTCCGGTCAGTTCAAAATCGATACAGTTCGTTTCCGGGCGGTCAGTTCGAAACCGGTACGGTTCGTTACCGGACCTGATCAGGTCGATACGATCCGGGTGGATAACGGTCCGGTCAGTTCGAAACCGATACGGTTTGTTACCGGACCTGATCAGGTCGATACGGTCCAGGTGGATAACGAGTCGGTCAGTTCGAAACCGGTACGGCTCGTTACCGGGCGGTCAGTTCGAAACCGGTACGGTTCGTTACCGGACCTGATCAGGTCGATACGATCCGGGTGGATAACGGGCCGGTCAGTTCGAAACCGGTACAGTTCGTTACCGGACCTGATCGGGTCGATACGATCCGGGTGGATAACAAATTAAGTTTTTTTTTTAAAAATGGCAAAGCTCCTGGCTTTGGTCAAAGCTAGGCGCCTGGTTTTCTTGATTGGACTACAGGCGCTTAGCTTTGACCAAAGCCAGGCGCTTCGCCTTTAAAAAAAAATAAAGTTGTTTTAATTCTTTATAAATATTTGTTATTGACTAAAAAAATATTTTTAATTCATTTTTAGTTCTTTAAGTTGTTTTCAAGCCAAGAAAATTTGTTTGAGGTGTTTCGGTTCGTTTATTGCTCATTTGTGGTTTTCGGTAGAAACATCCAGCTTTGTACAACTTTGATGAATTAAAGTACGTGGTGCTCGGACTATACCTAACACACAACAATTTGTAGGTTATTATTATTTCTTTTAAAATAAAACATAAAAAATTAACACTTTTAGAGTTATTAATGATAGTTTAATTGGGGGTAAAGCACCTGACTTTAAAAGTTATATTATTATTTATGAAAGTTGTTTATTCACCGTTGTTTGTTCTGAAAACCACAAACGAGCAATTAAACGAACCAAACCGCGCCAAACAAGGTCCGAAAGTCCAGTATATCGATTAGAGATGTAAAATTTGAAATTTGATAAGATATGGTATTGGTTGCACTCTTCATGTGCTACGTACATTGATTTATGAAAGTTGTTCATACTCGGTTGTTTGCTCTGAAACGAGCAACTAAACGAACCAAAACGCGTTAAACAATGTCCGGAAGTCTAGTATATCGATTAGAGATGTAAAATTTGAAATTTGGTAAAACATGGTATTGATTGCACACTTCATGTGTTACGTACATATATTTATGAAAGTTGTTCATTCTCGGTTGTATGTTCTGAAAACTACAAACGAGCAATAAACGAAACGAAACACGCCAAACTAATTTTTCTTTGATTGGAAACTAGTTAAAACAATTAAAAATGAATTAAAATATTTTTTTAATTAAGTAAAACCATTTAAATTTAATTAAAACAATATATATTTTTTTAAATAAAAGGGCCAAAGCACCTAGCTTTGGCCAAAGAGAGGTGCTTTGGGGGTAAAGCGCCTAGCTTAGGCCTAAGCGAGGCGCTTCGCTTTTAAAATTTCAGCTTTTTCTGACCTCGTACTGACCTCGAAATGGGGGCAAAGCGCCTCGCTTAGGCCTAAGCGAGACGCTTTAAGGGGGGTGAAAATAGAAGGGGGGTTGAAATAGACCGGGCTTTTATTAAACTCAAAACACACTTATTTCCACGAGGTATCATAATAATATATGTTTTTCTTCTTTTCTTGAAACCCCACCCTTGTTGGCAATATACTAAATAAATAACACATTTATCACTGTCTTCTTTTGCACAACCTCTCTCCTTAAGCTAAAGCTTCTTCTTCACTCTTTAAACTCTTCACACATTTTTAAGGTTTTGTTTTTATATAAAAAAAAAATATTAGTGCAAGAAGTAGCAGAAACATCAAGAACACAAGAATGAGTGTTTCAAAGTTCATAAAATGTGTCACTGTTGGTGATGGAGCTGTTGGAAAAACTTGTATGCTCATTTGTTATACCAGCAACAAGTTTCCTACTGTAAGTATCCATATACATATACATACTATATATACATATGATATGTATGTGTTAAATTATTTTAAGTTTTTTTTTTTTTTTTTTTTTTTTTTTTTTTTTTTTGTGAAGCCCATATTATATCAGAAACACACTTTTATTTTTCTAGAATTTTAGCTTACTTATTTTGTGTTAGACCTTATTGTACAGCTTCCATTGCAGAAAGTACAAGTAACAACTATATAGCATTTATTTTTGCTAGATTATAATTTGTGGTTTTTTTTTATAATTTAGAATTTTAGATATTGGTTTTTTAAATTTTTTAACAAGGATTGAATCTTTTTAGCCTTTTTTTTTTGGACAGGATTATATACCTACAGTTTTTGACAATTTCAGTGCTAATGTGGCTGTGGATGGAAACATTGTTAACTTGGGATTATGGGATACTGCTGGTAATTTCATAAAAATCCAATCTTTATTATCTTTCATGAGTTTATTTAACAATTCTTTTTCTGGGTAATTATTGTTTCTTTTTGAGTTATGGGACATGAATTAGTGTAGTAATTTAGGATTTTTTTTTTCAAATGACAATAATATTATATATATCGATACCAACAAGAATTACAAGTGAGGCGCGGGTAGACTGGCAACAAGCTGCGCCGCATTTTAGGTATATAAAAATAATTAATATTAAAAAAACTGACACATTTTAGGTATAGCTAGTGAAAACTGAAAATATCATGTCTCAAAAGGTTACATTATGTTATGTAAACTATACAATGTGAGAGGTAAATTAAGCTTATCGAACGACTTGTGTTATACGGGACAACAACTAGGGGGTCGTCACAAAGCTCTTTTCTCTACCGCCTACAACTGGGGTCCAGCTCGTATTTTTCTAACAAAACTTTTAGATTGGCGGACCCCCTTGACCCCCTTTGGTTCGGCCCGTGG
Organism: Ambrosia artemisiifolia; assembly: GCA_032199755.1. Taxonomy (NCBI): domain Eukaryota; kingdom Viridiplantae; phylum Streptophyta; class Magnoliopsida; order Asterales; family Asteraceae; genus Ambrosia; species Ambrosia artemisiifolia. The sequence goes on from CM063514.1 coordinate 2,467,344, forward strand.
TCCTTTTGGTGGTGGCCCAACCAAATTGATCCAACAACATGAAATGTATATGATAAATCAGGTTTCTCCTTAATGGTATTGGTTTCCTTTTTTGTGATATAAAGGTCAGGAAGATTATAGCAGATTAAGACCACTAAGCTACAGAGGTGCAGACATATTTGTCTTAGCTTTCTCTTTAATCAGTAGGGCAAGCTATGAAAATGTTTTAAAAAAGGTACACTTTATTTATTTAGTGCTCTCTTCTTTTTTTTTTTTTTTAATTTTCAAAATATTTGTTTGGTCACTTTAATATTCAAAGTTGGCTTTTTTGAATGTGAACAAAGTTAAAAAAAATATGATCCAAGTTTAAATCTTTTATCTTTCCCCAAATTAATATTGGTTTGACTTTAAGAGTCAAACAGACTGACTTTAAAACTCGAAGTCGATACGCTTTGTTATTGTTGTGAAGAAAGAAATGTGAACTACATATGTTTTGATGTTTCAGTTTCTTGAATCAAAGAGAAGAAAAGATCCATATTCATGTTGAAATTTGTTAAATCTTCAACATATTTTAACTTTATTTGACTATGTAAAGTCAAACATGTTCATTTGTGAGTTTACAAAGTAAAAAATTAATCAACTTCATGTCAACTTTGACTATTCATACAGTGGATGCCTGAACTTCGACGATTTGCACCAAATGTTCCAGTAGTACTCGTCGGGACAAAACTAGGTACACATTACAGTTTATATATTCATTTTATCTTCACTAAATGAAAAGTCTTGAATATAAGCATCTAAAGCCTGCTTTTTTCGGCTTTTTTGCTTATAGATCTTCGCGACGACAAGGGATACTTCGCCGATAATGTCGGTTCTAATGTTATCACAACTGCCCAGGTATAAAATCATCAGCCTCATAGTTGTAATTTGATTAAACTAGTTCACTTACTTATTATTATTATTTTTTAATGTTTATTAGGGTGAGGAACTGAGGAAACAAATTGGTGCAGCTGCTTATATTGAATGCAGCTCAAAAACTCAACAGGTAAATAAATAAATTAAATCAATAACAATTACTTGTATTATAACTTTTTTACTATTTTTACAACTAAATTTTTAATTAAACTTGATTATTTCTTTTTGTTTTGATCAATGATTATTAGAATGTGAAAGCGGTTTTTGATACCGCCATTAAGGTTGTTCTTCAACCCCCAAGGCGAAAGGAAGTGATGAGGCAGACAAGGCGTAAAAGGTCCGGTTGCTCGATCATGTAAGTATTATAGTCTTTTAACTTTTTTTTTTAAATCTTTTTATAAATTTTGAATTTGTGGGTTCCAATTATATGATCAAGATGGAACTAACGGGGTGTTTGGATGTGCGTTTTGGTAAAGCAGAGGCATTATGTGTGGCGGTTGGGCTGCGTAATGGTTTCGACGTAGGAGCTTTTGAAGTTGGTTTGTCAATTTTCCAGTTGCCAGTTTTTATTTTTCAAGGATTTGTGTGTGAATGTTGTTAGCTGCAGTTGATGATAGTTTGTTGTTTTGGTGTTTTTGCTGCTGGCTGGTTTGAATTTTGTATGAATGTATGTAAAACCGTGGTGGTGTATCTTTCGGTTGGTGGTGTAGCCGCCACCTGCGGCCGCTAATGGCCACCACAATTGACCATCATTGTTGACCAAAGAATTTGTCAAGTGGTCTCTCTTGTTAGTTAGGATGGTAATTCGTGTTTGGTTCGGGTTGGTGGGTCGGTATCACCCCATTTAGAACCCTTTAGTTCTTGAAAAAAAAAACTCAGTCATAACTCGGATACACCTAAATCATGCAACTCTGACATGATGTGTACCTTGTTTTTATCTAAAGTTTCTAAAGAATTGTCGGGGTAGGAGGCTTGGTTCGACCAAGCCACTGAGGTAAAGAACAACCATACCCGGTAAATAACTTGTTGGAAAAATAACCATATGTTTAGTGCTTATTACTTTAGTAGAAAAACTTAACTTATAAATATGTAACAAATACAATTTTGTTTTTGGAAAAACTGAACAATTCTATATATTAACAATTCAATTTGTTAACAGTAAAAATCACGTGGCTTTCATTAATTGAATCATTATATTGTTTTTTAATTATTACACATATAGTTGTTTGCCTTTGTTTTCACTTATAAGTTATAATACTTTACTAATATTTTCGTCATTTTTACTATAATTTTTTTCCTTACTATGTATTATTATTAAAATCTATTTAACTTACCAAGTCGAGATAAAGCGGTATTGGTCGAATAACATTGGTACTGTTACAGATATTCGTTTTTATGGTTAAAAGCGTGTTAATATATGTCCTCTTCGGTGTATTTCTTTCAATTGCTATTCAAGTGTCGGTACCGTAACGAACCAAATCAATATGGACCGAACTCCCGCTGCGAAGCGCGGGTAACTCACTAGTTTTAATAAATAAACCTGAATGAGTATCCTCCTTGTGTTTGCTATCCAAATGAAAAAAAAAACTATAATTTTTAGTGTTAAGGACGAAAGTTGATATTAAAATTTACAATAGTGTAAGGACCAAAGTTGTAATTTACTATAATAAGAACAAACAAAAATATATTTTCTCTGGCCAACAAAGATATGATCAGTCAAGTCCCATGAATAAGTTAGTCAAAAGAGAGAGAAGGTAAATGAAGTCATAAGTCAAGTAAAAATCTAAGTCACAGTCTCACAGATCCAGAATCTTTCATACTCCCTCCGTCCCATTAGAAGTGTCCATATTCCCTTTTTTGTTTGTCCCGTTTCATGTGTCCACTTTAAAAAATTGATAGCCAATTTCCAAATTTACCCTTAAAAACACAACTAAAATAAACAAATAATATGATGGACCCACCTATGACAAGGGTATTATTGTCATATGGCAAACAAAAAAGACAATCATTTAATATTCCTAAAACTTTGTGTTTTTCAAACCAAGACACTTTTAATGGGACGGAGGGAGTATTTTCTTTCCCCTTTTTCTTTTTTCCTATTCTTTTCTCATTTAAGCAAAAACCTATTAATTTTCTTAAGATTTAATCAACATTTAGCAATACATAGAGACTAACACATTTACATGATCACAATATTCAATATTGTGATGGTAGATAGCAAAATCCAAACAGGAGTTAGTTATTGATTGTTGGGATGATATCATAATATGGACACCCTCTTGTTTGTGCCAGCGATTTTATTGTTATTTTGGCGTCTTTGTTTATTTTTGGAACGAAAGTTCAAAAGGATTTTTGGCAACTTTCATAGTTGACGATTTTTGAAATGAAGCTGATTATTTGATTTTAATCATTAGAAGTTCGAACCCTAATCATATGCCTATTACAATGGTTAATAGAATGTACATTTGTGGGATAGAAAGAAACTAAAAGATTTTTTTACAATCAAAGGATTTGTGAAGATAGAGACAATGTCAGAAATACTTTTGACGATTTTGTAAAGAATTGATAGCATCATTTTTGGAGAGATTGTTAGGTCTAGATTTATTGGAGATTATGACCATTGACCATCATTGAAGACCATTGACCAAGACCAACATTATTGACCAAGATTACTTCTCCTTGATTTGTGCCACTAGCTCCTTGTCTTGTGCCCAAAGTTTAGCCATTTCTTATTTTACCATTTCCTTTATGTATTTATATAGGAGGTTATATCCTCATTAGACGTACTCAACAATTCAATCAATAACAAAACATACATCTTTCATATTCTCTCTACACTTCTTGTATCAAAACCACCTAGCCATTTTGAGAGTCGGTTACTACAAACCGAGCCGCCCTTGGCGGCGGTGCTGAAACCAAACCCAACCCAAAATACAAAAACGCTTCCGCTAGAATTTCTATATGGTATCAGAGTAGTGTTCCCTGTGATCATGATCATCAAAGAAATTCCAAATAAAACCCAAAACCATTTGTTTACTTACACACAGAGAAAATTAAGAACGCATGAAACAAAATCTCAACCCATTGGTAAAGCAAAGAAGGTTGCTTTAGGACGCAAAGCCGGCGGTCCAAGAAAGAAGGCCGTCACCCGGTTCGTCAAACCATAACCTAGGGGTGTCAATCGTGTCGGGTTGGCGGGTTTACGGGTTTCGGGTTGGCGGGTTGATGGGTTGAAATGTGCAACCCGAAACCGACCCATATTACTATTTGTGTCAAACATTTCAACCCTAACCCGACCCACATAAAATCTGGGTCAACCCGAAGCTAACCCGTTTAACCCATATTTTTAAATGCGTCATACATGTTCATGAGTTTTAAGCGGGTTGTCGGGTTGTAAGCGGGTTTTCAATAAAATGTTTAATGGTTAGTATATAAGTGTGACAAATAAATAATATAGTGTGCAAAAAATAACACAATTATAACTAACCATGTAAATAAAAATGAAAAAAGAAAAACAAAAATATAATAGATTTTTTTTTTCTAAATACTTAAACGGGTTAACGGGTCAACCCATTTTATATATGCGTCAACCCTAACCCGGCCCATTTTTAATACGGGTCAACCCGAACCCGACCCGTTGTTTTAAATGGGTTGTGTTACTTGACCCAAATCTGTTTTTTTCGTGTCGGGTTCGGGTCGGTTTTCGGGTCATGTCAATAATTGTCGCCCCTACCATAACCATCCTAATAAACCCTTATTCCACATCTCCCAAACTAGGGGTGTTCATCGGTTCGGTTTACGGTTTATTTGGTTTATTCGATTCGGTTTATTCGGTTTTCAAAATTTTGTACCTCAAACCAAAAACCAAACCAAACCAAATTAGGAATATGAAAACCAAACCAAATTCAACCAAATTGAATTCGGTTCGGTTTCGGTTTAAACCAAACAAACCAAATTGAAATGAAGTTTTTTTTCTCTATCTTATATACCTATATGTTCCTAAATCTGAAAAGAAAGTTTGCAATAAATATAAACCAAAAAATCAAACCACGAAAATGTAAACATTATAAAAATTAGAAATAGTAAAATGAACCCTAGTTTACTAGTTTATACTCAGATTATTACCTCTATAAATTGGTGAGCTTTATTTATTTTGGGTTGGGTTTAATATTTTAGGCTTATATATATTATATATGAGTTATTTAAATATTATTATTTTTATTTAATAATTAATTATTTTACCGGTTTATTCGGTTATCCAAATAAAAAAATGTAGAACCAAAAACCAAACCAAACACCGAATAAGCAATTCGGTTTCGGTTATAACCAAACCAAACACCAAATTCGTTGTTCGGATTGGTTTTTTCGGTTACGGTTTGGTTTTCGGTTTTTATTTGGTTTGCGGTTTTTCTGAACACCCCTATCCCAAACCCACATCACCAACCCACAATTTTATAAAATCAAAATTCCGCTGTAGCCGCCGCCGCAATCCAAACAAAAACAACCCTGTCGCCTCTCCGCCACAACTCCGCAACACCTAAAAGGCGTCGTATCGTCTAACCAAATCGTCCGGTATCAATCTGTTCATAGGCCGTTTTCTCGTTTGCGTTCCTCAAATACTGGTGTTGGATCTTGATTTGTCTACTGAAGAAAGCAAGCGACGATTAGTGAAAAAGTTGGTGTATATTGTACAGGAGTAAACAGAGTGGGTTTCTTGAGCTGGACCTGGTTCTGGGAAGTTGGTGGAGAATCACAGAGTGTTTGGATGAAAATGGTATCACATGGAAGGAGAGCCTTTTTTTTTAAAGAAAACGTTGGTGGATGTATTAATAAAAAGGAAAAAGGATGCAATGGTAAGACTACATGGAGTGGAGGGGGAAAGAGGGGGTGAAGCGTCATGTGACACTTGTGGGACCCATGTAGGAGGATTGTGGGGAGTGGAAGGGGGGAAAGATGGGGTGAAAGGAATATTATTATTATTATTATTATTATTTGTGTGTTAGATTAAAAAAAAAAGAAACCAGCCAATCAAAAGCCTCCAACACACTCCACCCTTCTCTCACGCCCGGCCAAAAGTCCCCGCCCCACCTTCCCCCCTTCCTCCACGCTCGCAGGGGGCGATGTTCCCCCATGAAGAGCCCTCCCGCCTCACTCCCTCTACTCTAAGGATGTGGAATTGGGAAGGTGGTGGATGAAAGAAAGAAAGTACAAAAAAATTATAGAAAAAGGAGCTAGCTTAATGGATGAATTAAAAACAAAAGGAGCTAGAGGTCAATTATTTTTTTTAAAAATAATATAAATCCTGAGAGATTATTAAAAAAAATCGGGTCTTTTGAGCCCGCGAGAAAAGTCGGGTCTTTGGACTCGCGAGAAAGAAAAGTCGGGTTATTTCGAACCCGCGAGAATAAAAGTCGGGTTTGTTGAACCCGCAAAAAAAGGTTGTTTTTTTTAAACCCATAAGAAAAGAAAAGTCGGGTTCATTTAAGCCCGCAAAAAGAAAAGTCGAGTTCTTTGAACACGCGAGAAGAAAAGTCAAATTCTTTGAACTCGCAAAAGAAAGAAAAGTCGGGTTCAAATCTTGAACCCGCAAGAAGAAGAAAAGTCGAGCTCTTCAAGCTCGCAAGGAAAAGAAAAGTCGGATTCTTTGAATTCGCAAGAAGAAAAATCGAGTTTTTGAAGCTCGCAAGAAAAAAAGTCGGGTCCAAATCTATGAGCCCGCAAGAAAAGAAAACAATCCAACTTGAACGGGAGTGTTCAAAAAGAAAGAAATATTGCTTGGCAAGTTCGGCGTTATTGGCATACACGCTCCAACTTGAGGGGGAGTATTGGAGATTATGACCATTAACCATCATTGAAGACCATTGACCAAGACCAACATTATTGACCAAGATTACTTCTCCTTGATTTGTGCCTCAAGACTAGCTCCTTATCTTGTGCCCAAAGTTTAGCCATTTCTTATTTTACCATTTCCTTTATGTATTTATATAGGAGGTTATATCCTCATTAGACGTACCCAACAATTCAATGTATAGAAGGACTGGTTTGTTGATATATATGTATAGATGTACTAACAGTGGATTATTGTAGTTATGTTTATATGTTTGAATTTTTGACAACTATTTATTAAGTTTTGAAATATTATTTTAAACGAAGACTAAGAGAACTCAAAAGTTGGCTCTCTGTTTATGGAACCTAATGCTGCTATGTGTTGGTATCTATTTGTATGATTGAGGACCTTATAAATGAACTTCATTATTATTAAGCAATTAAATGATTGCAACGTTTACATGTGATATATTATTGTGTATGCTAATCTGTATTTGCGATATTTATATTTTTTGAGTTAAGGATGCTAAACAATCGGTCCATACAAAACTCATTTTCTACCGATATTTCCTTCAAAATCGCTTCTTTATTTTAGGTCTGTTAATTTATGTCCCCAATCTTATTCCTTTCATTTGTTAATTTTAGATGGTACTAATAGTGTTTGATTTACTTTGTTTTTCTTTTTGTAGTCAGCCAATGGAGAAAGATGTATCTGTAAGTGCTTTTAGTTTTAATTCATAGCTCGATTTTAGTTAGAATCCATTTTTTTTTATTAAACTATACATATCTTGCTTCATTTTATTTTTACAGATTGATACAGAGTTTTTGAAAATTATAGCTTTCAGGCACGCACACAATGTGGCTTTTGAAAAATTAGATTGTTCTTTATCTGTATGCTCGGACCAGTTTCAAGTTAGATAAAGATTAATGATCTTGAAGTTCAAGCAACCGGTAATAGGCTAAGTTCTGTAATATGTATCTGTTTTCAAACTAGGGATGGCAATGGGTCGGGTTTGGGACGGGTTTAGGTAATCCCAACCCCATACCCGATTAGGTATGGTTGTCCCAAACCCGGGCCAAAACCCGTCGGGTTTGTGTCGGGTAATTACCCATCGGGTATCGGGTAGACCCGCGGGTTTCGGGTAAACCCATTAATTTTTAAAACTTACTCATTGAGTATATCCGACCAAAAACCCGACTGACATCTATTAGGTAATAGGTAACTATTAACCAATTACATTTACCATTATTAAATATATATGTAAATGATTACAATGTATAAATATAAAATACTTAAATCATACAAAAACAATCAAAGACATAGATAACAAATAGTATACACTAACTTTTGGTAATTTTAGCACAAGATGACAATGTAGATGGACAGTTAGATATATTATGCATACATATTTAAAAAGATATATTAGAAATTATATTGGGTATCTAATCGGGTAAACGGGTGTACTTTATCGGGTAATTGGGTCGGGTAAACGAGTATATCATCAAATCCCAAACCCGTCCCAAACCCGCGTAAAAAATAAAAACTAATCCCATACCCGGACCCACACCCGATTACCGACCCCAAACCCGTCCCAATTGTGTCGGGTTTCGGGTTTACCCATCGGGTTCGGGTTAGATTGTCATCCCTATTTCAAACAAAAAGTTTGAAATTATCTGCACAAATATGATATCTGCACAAATATGTATCTGTTTTCATACAAAAAGTTCTGTAATAGTATAACAATTTTAAAGCTTTTGTTAAATGTTAAATTGGGTAATGTTGTTAATTTCTTCTTATTTGATATTTTGATTATATAATATTTTGTAACAATTTAGTGTTAGAAGTTTATAATATTTTGTTTTTACACTCCAATTACACTAAGCTAATGTGTTTACCAGAATAATGGCAACTATGATAAATTCCATAATACTCTATGAAGTTAATTTAGTTAACGTTTTATTTCGGACCAGGCAACAACGGACATGAGTCAGTTGATTATTTAGAAATTTCATATTAGATTTTTTAACCATGAGACGTTTCAGCTAGTAATTTCGGTATAAAGCTGGTAATTATATATACTATTAAAGCAAAGACAGTTCAACAGTAAAGTACATGTGTTTAAACCTTGTATACAACTCTAATACAGTGAACAAATGGTAAAGCAAAGAGTACAGGTTTCATTGCAGACTTTGGGTTTGATGTGTTGTAGGCAACTGGGGGCACGTGGCACGGGCTTCTTCATTACACATAGACTTACTATCAAAATGGCAAATGGATTTCATAAAATTAAAAATGCATTCGAGCCAAAGTGATGAATTTGAAGCATGAATATTGTAAATTTGTAGAATTTACAGGGAGCATACCTGGGATCACAATCACATTAATATAGTATCTATAAAAGTAAAAAAAACCTTGTGCAGTATTTGTTCTTAATTTTACCACCAAACTTAGACTACTAACTTTCTTACTAACTGAGGTACTTTAATTTTTTTCACTTTGACCACCATACTTTTAGTTTTTAGGATTTCAAACTTTGACCACCAAACTTTTAGTTTTTAGCTGCAAGTATTTTTTTGAAGCCCACGTGAGAATAACAGCCACTTAATATTATCTTTTATGTCCACGAAACCCTCCACGCAACAGGAGCTCCCACAGCGACGCACGATCTTTAACGTCCACCAAACCTCAACGCAACAGGATCTCCCGCCGCGAAGCGCGGGGTAATAGAATCCTAGTTTATATAAAACAAATAACAGAAACATAGATGTGCATTCATATTCATCACACCCAAAACATACATCTAATCATCATCTTCTTCTTCCTTTGAAAGCCCTAAACAATCAATGGATCCACCATCATCAACCACAACCACAACCAAAAGCTGGAGCATCCACACCCGACCCGAAATCATAACCAAATACCAAATCCAAACCCGGATCGGGTCAGGCACCTTCTCCGACGTCTACAAAGCCATTCGTCTCTCCGACAACCAACCCGTCGCTTTAAAAGAAGTCCACGATCACCAATCAGCCCTTAGAGAAATCGAATCCCTTCAGACGTTACAACACTCTCCAAACGTCGTCGTTTTGCATGAGTATTTCCTCACACCCGATGAGGACCCGGTTCTTGTTTTGGAATATTTGGAGACTGATTTGGCTTCGGTTATTAAATCTGGGAAAAGGGTGTGGAAGAATGGGTTAAGGGTTGAAGAGATTAAGAGATGGGTTGTTCAGATTTTGTTGGCTGTTGATGCTTGTCATCGGAGTTGTATTATTCATCGCGATTTGAAACCGGCTAATTTCTTGGTTTCGGCTGATGGGGTGCTTAAATTAGCCGATTTCGGTCAGGTGATTGTTAAAAATTGATAAAGATTGATAAAGTTTGTTGCTTGAATGGGAATTAGTTATAATAAGTGAGATACCAATCGGTTTCTAGTCTAGCGGTATTAAGGTGTGTAAAGAGATTGATAACGATTGATAAAGTTTGTTGCTTGAATGGGAATTAGTTATAAGAAGTGAGATACCAATCGGTTTCTAGTCTAGCAGTATTAAGGTGTGTTAAGAGATTGATAAAGATTGATAAAGTTTGTTGCTTGAATAGGAATTAGTTATAATAAGTGAGATACCAATCGGTTTTTAGTCTAGCGGTATTAAGGTGTGTAAAGAGATTGATAAAGATTGATAAAGTTGTTGCTTGAATAGGAAATGGTTATAATAAGTGAGATACCAATCGGTTTTTAGTCTAGCGGTATTAAGGTGTGTTAAGAGATTGATAAAGATTGGTATCAATCGCATATGGTATCCTAATCCTGATTAATCGCTAGTTGGTACTTCACCGGCTGACTAGCGCCTAGCAATTCTTACAGTATTGATTATGATGATAAGTGAGATACTAATTAATTTGTAGTCTAGCGGTATTATGGTGTGTTAAGAGTTTGCTAAAAAATTGATAAAGTTTCTTGCTTGAACAAGAATTAGCTATAATAAGTGAGATACCAATCGGTTTCTAGTCTAGCGGTATTAAGGTGTGTTAAGAGATTGATAAAGATTGGTATCAATCGCGTATAATATCCTAATCCTGATTAATCGCTAGTTGGTACCTTACCGGCTGACTAGCGCCTAGAGATTCTTACAATATTGATTATGATAAGTGAGATACTAGTTAATTTGTAGTCTAGCGGTGTTAAGGTGTGTTAAGAGATTGCTAAAAGATTGATAAAGTTTCTTGCTTGAATAGGAATTAGTTATAATAAGTAAAATACCAATCGGTTTCTAGTCTAGCGGTATTAAGGTGTGTTAAGAGATTGATAAAGATTGGTATCAATCGCATATGGTATCCTAATCCTGATTAATCGCTAGTTGGTACCTCACCGGCTGACTAGCGCCTAGCAATTCTTACAATATTGATTATGATGATAAGTGAGATACTGATTAATTTGTAGTCTAGCGGTATTATGGTGTGTTAAGAGTTTGCTAAAAAATTGATAAAGTTTGAATAGGAATTAGTTATAGTAAGTGAGATACCAATCGGTTTTTAGTCTAGCGGTATTAAGGTGTGTTAAGAGATTGATAAAAATTGGTATCAATTGCGTATAATATCCTAATCTTGATTAATCGCTAGTTGGTACCTCATCGGTTGACTAGCGCCTAGTGATTCTTACAATATTGATTATGATAAGTGAGATACTAGTTAATTTGTAGTCTAGCGGTGTTAAGGTGTGTTAAGAGATTGCTAAAAATTGATCAAGTTTCTTGCTTGAATAGGAAATAATTATGATAAGTGAAATACTAATCGGTTTGTAGTCTAGCGGTATTAAGGTGTGTTCGAGACTTAGAGATTTGGTGAAGATTGATAAAGTTTCATGCTTTTGCCTTGAATAGGAAATAGTTATGATAAGTGAGATACCAATGGGTTTGTAGAGTAGCAGTATTAGAACATTCATATCCGAGTTCTTATCCATATTTATATAATTTAACTATAAAACACATTTTTACCTTATCAATATAAAGATTTTCAAAAAAAAAAAAAAAAAAAAAAAATTCCCACATGCAATAAATAGTGACTTGTAAATATATGGATTGATTGTAGCTTTCCTTAAAATTTTATGGATGGGGAATAAAGATAAAGAATCTGATGTAGAAGTAAAAGTGAACATTTTTTATATATTACTTATAATTTTAGGATAAGGATGAGTATAAAGAGTCAAATGTGAATGCTCTTAACGTGTGTTCGGTAAGGTGTTTGTTCCCATGCGGTTAGGGGTCAAGTTCTGGGCTGGTGGATGAGTTTGTGCTTAAGCTAGCTGATTTCGGTCATGTGTGTTTTTTTGTTGGTGCTGGTTGTTTTTATATGTATTAGATTGTGTTTGTCATTGATGATGTGTTTAACTAGCGGATTTTGGTTATGTGATCGACTGATCGTCTTGACTCTTGAACGTCACATCATTCAAGACCCCACTTAAAAAAATTACATTTTTATTTCGATGCTAAACCAATCCAGACCTCCCCACCTCTCACCCCACTTTTATATAAAAAGAATCATGTTAAGTGAGCTACCAAAGGGCTTGTAGTCCTGTCTAGTGGTGTTAAGGTGTGTTGGTAACATGTTCCTTACCATGCGGTTAGGGTTCAAGCTCTCGGGTGTGTGAATTAGCTGTTTGGGAAAAAAAAATAAGTGGGCTAGGTTGCTTTGTGGTACTTTGATGTGTTTACATTTTTTTATGGAGTGTTTTAGACTCTTTCAAAGCTCGAGTCTTTAAGGATTGCCCAAAAACTTATGGACATTGAACATTGCGATCCAAATTTATGCAGACATTAAGCTTCATTCATTTAGATTCGAATTTCGATTAGAAGTTTTGTGTTTTCAAAGTTTAGACATAAACAAATAAGGATCAGTTTGATTTTGTTAATAACATTGAATAATAGGGATTAGACTCATTTCTCATCTGAGCCTTGAGTCGTAAGAGGATTGCCCAAAATTCCTGGACTTTGAACGTTGCGATCTAAATTTAAGTGGGTCATGACACTAAGCTGCATTTATTTAGAACTGATCAGAAGTTTTTTTTTTCTTCAAAAGTTTGATGTAAACAGATAGGGATCAGTTTGATTTTGTTGATACAAACGCGAAAATGTAGTTTCTAAGATCTTATGTTTCATTCGTACAGGCAAGGATACGGATAGCACCTGGATTTGTTTCGATTCATGATAGCACACCTCAGAACGAAGAATCATCTGTATACCAACAACAGAAACCTGTTTCCGAGCCAGAAACGGTTAATCAAGAAAACCGTCCAAATCCAATGGTCCAGATTCCTCTAGGGACCATAGAGGAATACGGACCATCGGATGAGTTCAAATCCAAAGACCCATTTGATAATGAAACCGATAAAGACACATATTACCCTGATGCAGATACATCTTGTCTTGCTACATGCACCACTAGTGATGTCGAAGACGATTTCTTAAAAAGCAATTATTCTTATGAAACCAACGATGGTGGCGCTGAATCTGGGCTGTTAACATCATGCGTTGGAACCCGTTGGTTTAGAGCACCCGAGCTTCTTTTTGGGTCTGAAAATTATGGGCCTGAAGTTGATTTGTGGTCGCTTGGATGTATAATTTCCGAGCTTTTTACTCTTGAACCAATTTTTCCGGGGAACTCAGATATCGATCAGTTAAGTAGAATCTTCAATGTTTTGGGTAATTTAAACGAGGAAGTCTGGCCTGGTTGCGCGCAGTTGCCAGACTACAAAATAATTTCTTTTGAAAAAGTGGAAAACCCGAGCGGGTTAGCCTCATGTCTTCCTAACCGAAGCCAAGATGAGATTTCGCTTGTGAAGAAACTGCTATGTTTTGACCCGGCGGGTCGGGCCACTGCAATGGAACTGCTTCATGATAAGTATTTAAATGAGGAACCGTTACCGGTTCCTGTATCTGAACTCAGGGTTCCATCTCCGAGCCATGGTGTGGACCACGGTTCGTCTGGGTCTGATGATTGGGGTGATCATCGTGACGTGGGTTTGGATTCTGATTTTGATGAGTTTGATTTCACCAAAGGAAGCGGTGGTGATTTTTCGATCCGGTTTTCTTGATCATGTCACATGTGACATTGGTGTTTCAAGTAATTGTTTTTTGATACATTATTATTATTCTTTGTATATTTAAGTGAAAAGATGTGTTAAGGGGTTGAAATAAAGAACTATCTCCAAGGTTTTGATGTTTTTCTCTTTTGGAATAATCTGAATCTCTTATTTAGTATTTGGATTTTCCAAATTTGTGAATGTTGTAGTGCAAATCAGAACCGTTGTGATGGTTTGAGGCGACTTAGTATGCTTTTGACGAGTGCAGGTGGTGGTTTCTCTAAAGGCGGCCATGTCGAGGCGTGACTAGAGGTGCACAGAAAACGACTTGGGAACCGAACATGGTTTTGAACCATGTTTGGAAGAACCTACTTTGGACCCAAATGACATTTACGGTTGAAATTGAGTAGTAATCCTATTGAACTTGGTTTTGAACCCGAACCCAACCTGATTTGAAACGGGTTTGGACACGAATCCGTGCGTAGGGTTGAAATTAAGTTGTATCCTTGGTTTTAAAAAGCGCGCTCGAGGCGCGCTTAAGCGCAAGGCGCACCTAGGCGCAACCCCGTGCGCCTTATGTAACCCTAGGCGAGCAGTGTGAAAAAAGCGCAAGAAAAGCGCAAAAAGCGCCCTAAAAGCGCAAAAAGCGCATGAAAAAGCGCACTAAAAGCGCGCTTTTAGTACACATGTTGTTTTTGTGCTTAAAATTGTTATACATGTAGCTAAAAAGGTTGTACATTCAAGTTAAATCATATATATATACCTTATTTGTATCTATATTTTGAGTAAATAATGTTAAAAACCTATAGCATATATAAAAAAAATTATATAATCGTCTTGTGCCTCGCGTACGAAAAGCCCACCGCTTTTGCGCTATGCGCTTTGCGCCTCGATTTTAGACCTTGTCGCTTTTGTGCGCTTCGCGCTTTTTAAAACCAAGGTTGTATCCCTTTGAAACCTGTTTCAAATTTGACTTCAACCCGGTCAAAACTCAAAACCACGTTCCAATCTAGCGCAGCTTGTTGCCCATCTACCTTCTATTTTGATGTAACTTGGCAGCTTTTAAGAAATGAAAACATATTGACCTATGTATGACATGATTATAAAATTAACAATGCTTTTACAAAAGAAGAGCATCTTGATGTGTGCGGCCTTAAGGACCCTATCTGTTGATGTACCTCAAGCTTTTAAAACAATTTATGTTCAAAGTTAAGTGTCAAGAAAAGCTAAACATAGATAATGTTCTTAGCCCAACACTATGTTCAAAAGTTAGGAGTACATAGCAAGAAAAGCTAGACATAGATAAGGTTTTTTTTCTCTTTAGAAGACGGGTCAATTGAATTTTAGATTTTATGTTTGTATTTGGTCAATACCGAGTATGGAGAGATAACCACATCAATATTTATACGTATTGCGTCAACTATAATACAAACGTTGTAGTTACATACATAAACGGCTTTTCTGATTTGATTTATCGAACTGTAGGTCAAAGTTGCTGAGTATGTTCATCGTGGGTTCGCCCTTCAATTAACCATCATGTTCTTATTTAGATTCATGTTTCCATTAGCAAGAAGGTAGCGAAGTAGTAATGGTTTGTATGTTAATGTTGGTGTTTGAGACTTTGCAGATAAACATTGTCTCAATAGGGGGTTTATGGGTCAGAAAAGGGATCATGATTCATAGATTAGGGTTAGTGATTTAAATATGAAGGATGAAATCAGGTCGCTTAAGATTAGGACAAAGGCAGTTAATTAGATTCAAGGATGGCAGTAACGGAAGGTAGAATGTTGGGACCAAACCAAATGGTCTTTAGGTCGAACATGAGTCTAAACAAAGCTAAGTCGTCGTAAAATTAATCACCAAATCAAGTCATCCATCACTAACAGTTGGACTTTTGTTTAGTCTTGGCGTTTCAGCTTATTGTGTCTTTTGTTTTAAAAAAAATGCATAAACACAGTTCAAACATATAAGCCTAGTAATATTCCAACATTCCAACCGTTAACAGACCAAATTCATATCTTGCTGAACATAGCTCAACTAAGTATATAGTCGAACTTAAAAAATTAAACCAGAGTAAATAGCCCAAAATCCTACAACCTGGTTCAGTTTTTTCTGGACCAGTTTCATGTGCAAGCCATAAGCCTTACCAACCAACCAGATTTGAAAAGGAATACCAATCACAAAATATAACCGATGACTGGTTTGAATGGTTTCTCACTGGAAATGGATGGTAGCAAACAATACGAAACATCCATTGGATATATGTTGGGGATGAATGGTGGTCACTCATACTCGATGATTAACAAAATGTGTATAGAAAAAGATTACTTAATACATGTCAAATTCATAGTGACAGAAGCAGTCATCCCCTTTCCTAGTCATTTAGTGCATTCCATGAACTTACAGGTTCACAAAACCTGACCCAAAACCGCACTAAAAAATTAACCGTCTTCTACCAAAAACCAGTTTTGGTAGGTTATCTGGCCTGCCTGTCTATTTTACCACCTCTGAAAAGCCCGTACAACTTTCCAGAATATCACACGCGCACACACACAGGTGCGCTCACACACGTCCATCAAACTTTGTTATTTTACAGTCTTTCTAATAACTTCTAAAGCTCTGATACAATAGTTGGCGCACTTACATGTATGGCTGTGTTGAACTAAGTGATCCAGCTTTGCCATAAATTCACGTTAGACGTAAACGGGTCAAACTTCGACCTAATCTTGTGGCAAAAGAGCAATCTCGATTTCTTGAAGTGTTTTTCCTTTTGTCTCCATCACGTTTCTTTTTACAAAGGCGACCCCCACCAAACAAAACGTACCCAACATTGCGTACAGCAGTTGTGGGCCCATTAGCTCCAACAAACGCAGAAATAGTAACCCCACCATGAAATTGAACACCTAATAATCCAACATACGTCAAATGCATTTTAGTGAGCAAAATCTTGGAAACAAAAATGACTAGGGTCGTGTATGGGCTTGAAACTGGCCTGTATGAGCAAAGCAACAGATAAATGACTTGTCATGGGTTGATTTGGTTATGCTTTTATGTGGAATGCTCACGAGTAAAAAAAGAACAAAATAAACATAGCACAAAGGGAAATGAGATCAAAGTTGCCTAAAGTATTTTAAGGTGCAAAATCTCCCTAGTCCTATAGAGATTCCATATCAGTGGCGAAGCTTGACCTGAAACTTCGGGGGGTCGGCCGGTCGGGAGTCACTAGTATCGGGGGGTCGAAACCTTATATACCAAAAAATTTCTATACGAATACTATATAATCGGAACTTCTGAGCGAAAATTCGGGGGGGGGGGGGGGGGGGGGCAGCCACCCCTCCCCGCCCCTTAAGAGCTGTGCCACTGTTCCATAGTGAATACAAATGAAGGGATACTTGCCCCAAAAGAATTATAACATCAAACATACTCATTCTTCAATTAGACAGTTATACCCTTCCCTTAAAACACGCATTAGGATAGGAGAGTCTGAAGTGTAAGAAGAAACAAAAGGGTATGATGGTCATATTATAAATTGCATTTAATGAAACGAAATAAATATGAAATTTCAAGTGTTCCGAATAGTAAATTTAATATTATTTTTTTGATTGGGTAAATATGATATAATACGGTCTTTCACCCCTAAAGTAAAATAAGTTGCTCGATGGCTCAACGATAAATACATTATTAAGGGGAGACATAATGATATAAGGTTGTTATAAGTAACTGGTTTGGTTTTATTTATTATTTAGCATTTTAAAATGGTATATATATGATATTAAATTCAGAAAGCTAAAAACAAAATAGTTTACTTCTATAGTTCTATAAAGGAATATATGAAATTGGTTGCCTTTAATTAAGAATATAATCATTGATATAATATAATTTCTGCACAAAAATTTGACTATACTTCCGGAAATAAACATTAGTACTAGATCAAAGGGTGTTCCGGTTCAACCCAACCCGTCCTGTAAAAACCTGACCCGTCCATTTAGCAACTGTCGCTACAAAAACCATAAAAGATGAGTTGTGTAAAGTGTGTTACCCAATGCACAGACATACAGAAGGCCATGGCTTTTGCTCTTATTCGGTTTGGAAATATTTCTGAGAGGAGGAGACCAGGAACAGGACCAGCTCCAATAGAGAATGAAAACACAAACCTGCACATACAAAGTTCAATAAATTTTTCATTTTCTTTAATTTAAAAAATGAAGCATTTAAAACAGATGCAGTACAGCAGTAATTTCAATACATGTATTTGATAACACATCAATTTGGGTTATACTTGGCTGATAAAATTCAGAGGGTTATGTGCAAATATAACTATAAAGAAAATGGGTTAAACAAATCAAAGTCGCCCAAATTGAACCCGTGTCTTTACTCTTTAGTCTTTACAGCCTCTAAAGTTGCTTTATTGAAAACAACACTTCTTGTACTAATTGTACAAATTTTAGCATATAAACTACTTGTTAAATTTGCAAAATGGAAAAATTAAGTGTTACCTACACGACCCTATTTTACTGGGACCTGAAAAACTACTTGTTCCATCCGTTACCTAACCTGCTTCATCTGCCTATTTCACCACCTAATCTTTGGGATTTCCATCATTTGGATCATAGATGAGTAGACAGTATAGAATCTTACATTAGCATGCCACCAACAGAGAGGTAAAGAGCACCGGATGTTGATGAAAACAGACCTGCTGCTGCTACTTGAAAGACCGTAGATACAGCCTAAAATAATAAGATATGCACAAAACGAAAGCACGTGAGTTTAAAATTTTCATAAAGGTTTTACATACCTCACAATTCACATATACATTATCAGGTTTAATGTGTACACAGTTAAAGAAAAACATTGCAGGTGCTGAAACCAAATAATGATAGAAGTGGGGACCAACTATCAGCTTTTAGTAATTGCAGTGTTCCGATGTGCATACAGAAACTACTTATCTTATTATTTACTATTTAATGTTTCTTACTTTCTTATGTTCTTAATACTTAACTTAAAACCACAATAGTTGATTTTTTAGGTAAAGAAATTCATTTGGAATTTGCCATATACCCTTTATGACATTTCATAATTACAATTTCAAAAAACGAAAGCACATCCAAATACAATCTTCTACAATCATTTTATTCTGTTTCGATTATTTAACATAATTATTAAAATGCACATCCAAACGCCCTCTTATATAGTACATACCACATAGCAATCTACATTATGCATTATAAAATAAGGTGTAAGAAAATTACCATGCCAAAGAAGCTCCATAGAAGGAGAACCTTCCTCCCCAGTATATCCATAAGAAGAAGTGCAACAAAAGATCCTAAATAAGTATTATTCCAAGGTCATTATGCTGATTACTAAACCAAGTATGATAACAACGAAAGGTGAGCAATTTGACCCATTAGTTTATGCATATGTCAGTTTGGGTTATGTTTTACCTCAAATGGAAAGGAAATGGGTCAAATGGGTTAAATACTTGAAAGGGTTAACTGGTTCAAAAGTCACACAAAGTACTCTTATGTACACAATATCCTAAATAGCATAAATCAAAATTCCAGATTATCAGTGAAAATCACTTAGGTTTTTTGTAATGGCAAACCGACGCATCATTTTTTAGTAACATAAGTCTTTAAAATTGGTTGTGGGTCAATTGGGCCCCATTTTGACTTGCACTTAAAATTTACTTGTTTCAACCCGCACCTGACCCGTCCGCTCCACCCTAACAGACACAATTATTTAATAAAGAAGCCCCCAAAACAGGATAAAGGGAGGTTGCCATTCAACCCAACCCCACCCAATTTGGCTTGCACTAAGAAATCACCTAGTTTGACCAATTGACCCGTTACCCAACCCCACCTCTATTGACAACAAAGTATGTCAGAGAGAGAGAGAGAGAGTTGATTTACCAACTAGGTTCACAATCCCAACAAAGGCGTTTGCAAGGTTTGAAGGAACTCCCGCACTTCTAAATACAGTTGACGAGAAATAAAATATGGCGTTTATTCCTGATAGCTGTTGTAAAGCAAACAGGGTTGATCCAATAAAAACAACTGCAAAAGGAGGAAGTGAATAACAATGCGTTTGGCAGTGTATGTACCAAACATGTACACCATTTTGGTGTAAAAAAAAGCTTAGTCTTGGAATACGATTTAGATCAAATTACTTCTCTAGTGTATGTACCAAATTGCAACATTTAGCAATTCACCGCTTTTGTCAATTCTGCCATCTCACCCGATTGAAGCAGATAATTTAAGTTGTTTAGACTAGATAAATCAGATTTACATACTAACTAAAAAACATTATTGTTCTTTATGAAACTAAAAAACAATTTTTTAATCTTATATTTTACTCAAATATGGAATACATCAACTAGTTATTCAACTTATTATTAACAATTATAATTAAATAATAAAAGGACTTAAAACCCATACCCAATATCGTACATATTTGAAAGGTCTCAATGAAATTATTTTAATGATGGATTCTCTACTTGGTTTTAAAAAGCGCACATAAGCGACGAGTTCTAAAACCGAGGCGCAAAGCGCAAAAATGGTGGGCTTTTCGTATGCGAGGCGCAAGACGAATATATAAATAGTGTTACACAAAAAATTTACACCATTTTGGTGTACCTAGCATTAATATGAATTTCAAAGTTCAAAGTTACCTCTAAAATGACGCCCGTAAATCAGCTCTGAAATACTAACGGTGTCATTTTCATCCACTCTGTCTGAATTTAAAAGCTCTGCCATTGCTGATCTGACATTTGCAGGTCCTAAAAGTTTCTGGAACTCCACCTCTGCTTCTGTGTTTCTTCCTCTCTATGTAGCATAGGAGGAAAATCACATTAAAAGCATGAGCACATAATAATGTAAAACGCAAGTAATATGTGATATGCTTGTAAAACAGAACATACAAGATTCTTTAGATGAAAGAGACAGTGATACACATTGATGTGTTTTTTACACTGACATGCATATATGGACACATATATAGATATTAGATAGTGAACCAAAGTTACCAAACTAAAAGGTAGTTTAGGTTTAAACTAGTGAAAATATCAGTTAATTATTTCCTTGAACTGTAACCTAAATGGATAATACTTAACTGGTATATCCATTTTTCAGTTCAGCTACCAGGTTAACCAAATAATAGATTTAAATTATAAAGTACATGATTTTAAAAAAAAAAATCAATAACAGAAAATAAATAACAAAAAATGATAATTATTTTATTATGTTCTAACGTCATCAAGTCCAAAGAACATATAAAAAATGACTTTTGGAACAATAAAATTTACTTTCAACAGCAGGGGCTAAATTTTATTAAAAAAATAATTGAATTTTGGTTTAACCGTCCAACACTACAATCATGAATCTACACCAATTTGTAAGGGAGAAATAATAAAAGGTTCACCAAAAAATTGGTGCGAATCTTGTGTTTCTGGTTTCGTTATTTTTATGCACGAATAAGCACACACACAATCATGTACATACGACATACACAGCGAAAAAAGATACCCATGCCATGTTTGGAACAAAAAAGATGATAACCTTGTAAAGCCAATGCGGACTTTCTGCACAGAAAATCATAGCGAGAGCAAGCACCGTGGATGGAATAGTAGATAACCAAAAGCATATACGCCACCTGGGCACATAGATTTAAGTGATAAATTTAGAATAGCAATTTCCTATAATATAAAAAGCATGATAATACTTCTAATTTTTCTAACCAGCCTGAGATACTCTTGACGGGGATCCCTATCAAAAGAGCCCCCAACAGCCCTAAACATGTTGAAATCTGAATAAAGCTACCATAAGTACCGCGCACAGAAGGAGGTGAAACCTGCAAGAAATCACAATAAGAAAGTTGCAGGTGGAATACTTAAAAACTCACCCACTTATGAAGGGGTCTATTTGGGTCATGTTAACAGGCCGAACAAGTTAAACAAAAGACCTAAACTTAACAGAAAAGGTTCAAATGGATCGAAAGCCACCCAGAATGTATATTTAATGCATATAAAATTTGAGTTTACTTATTCAAAAATTGGATTATTGTTGAAACAATGGATATTCTCTCATCATATCTGACACACTCATCGTTAAGAAAAAAAAACTGGACAAAAAGTGTTCCACGTCAAACCCGACCCAAAACTACTAGTTTTGACCAATTACCCAACGCCAGACCCATATGCAAACAAGTAGTCTACCAAACCTCTGTGATATAGAGAGCTGCGACAGGTGGACCAATACCCAGCCCAATTCCAACAATGAACCTCCCAAGTAGCATCCCTGACAAACTATTGGCTGTTGCACTGAAACAAGTATTTATTAGCATCTCTATAGCACTAACAATATGTGCATTACTGATGAAAATAAATCATGGAGTAAGTTTTTATACATACTTTACTTTTGTCCCTTGGTAGTCATTAAAAGACATATCATTCAAACTATGTATGAAGTCGAAACATTTTTGTTGTTGCAAATACTATTACCTGCAAGCAGCACCAATGACCATAGGCAAGGCACATAACTGAAAGGTCCTGCGGCGCCCAAATTCGTCAGCAATCCAACCACTGAAGAGGGACCCAACAAAAGCTCCACCAAGACATGTACTAACTATCAGACCTTCATTTACGTTGCACAAAAGCTTATAAAACATAGTTCAAATGCAAATAACAAGATAGATGATCGAAATTTAGGAAAACGTAAAAATACCTTCAGCCAAGCTATTCCCATTGAAGCCAAGATCATGGGATATACTTTCAAGTGGTTCATTTACTACCCTGCACGCATAGGAACACAATTTACACAAATAGACCTAAAAGGTGGGTTAAACCATTAATGAGAACATAAAGCTGTGACTTTTTTACATTCGTAAACTGTAAAGGATATGAAAAAGGTTGAATTTCATATTTTCCCATCCTAAACTCAATTAATATCATATCTACACCATTATATAAGAGGGTTCTATTCTGGAACCAATATAGAAACATGCTCATATATTTTTTTAATGGGGGTAAGGGAATAAAAAAATAGAGATGTCTAGATTGAGAACGAACCCAAGATGGTAACCAAATAAAAAAGAGACTATAGATGCCACAAGCACATGAGGCAGAGAATGTTTTAAAGGTTGATCTGAATACTCTTGGACCATATCATCCTGCAAAAGTTCTGCACAAAACAAGCAAAATATCAACACCATGTCCACAGAACTATTGCAATTGTAAAGATCAGTTACAAAGAAAATCGGCACAATAAGGTATTATTGTAGTGACATAGAGTCAATAGCTTCTTTACATTCAAAATCTTTTTGTCAAATCAGCAAATGCACAACATTTTGTGCTCCAGTTACACAACTCGCTTAAAAGTCCAACCATCTGAAGAAACTATTATTTTTTCATTTCCACAGGCTTCTAAATTATAAAGCTTCTCCAATCGGACCCCCTTATATAATAAGAATAAGTGAACATTAAACCTGAAAGTCTGAAACATCCTATAACCATATTATGATAAATAATTAAGCATACAAGTAGGAATAATAACTATTAAGAATAGAGATGTGATGGCATCTTAATGATGGTGGAATAGTTGCTTTAAATCTGAAACCAATTAAATTCTATATATTTGCCTTTGAGATATAGAAAATTAGTTCAAAATGACGATGCAAAAAATGTATTTTGTAACATTTACATCCACAAAACTTTTTACGTCACTTAACTTCATATTCATGATGACATGACCTTTCAACAGCAGAAAACACACCCATACATAAGCTAAAGAAAAATGATAAATAATCAGATATTTACCAGAATCATCTTCTAGATCAACTGAATTTGTACCGTCCCTAGACGGCATTCTCTTGTACATAGAGGAAGCACCGTGTGGGAGCGCCGGCATAGCACAAAATATCCAAGCTGATGACGAATTGCACAACTTGGACCACTCTTTAAGACCACAACTACTGAACCCACAGAAACAAAATGCCATTTATCAATCTACCCATCAAAATTAAGCTTCATAACACTAATCTTATGAGCACGTTAACCTATAGAAAATTCCAGTAACTTCTACACTACCCAAGAGGTTTCAAGAACCGTGAACTTTAGAAGCCTCCCATAATTCTAGTCCTTTAGTGTGTAGAATATTAAATACTAACTATCTAGATATTCTAGTAAGCTGGTTCATGTTTGAAGATAATGATTGCTCTAGATAAGACAAGTTCCTTCGGTTCAAAGTTTAACCTGGCTGATATAAACAATCAGCTGCTTCACTATTCAAAATCGAAGTCGCCAAGGTACAAATTCTAACACAACATTATCCACGACATTCCATAACATCAACAAGCAGGGGTTAAAATGTTAGATCTACCACATTAGAACATCAAATTAACAATCATACAACACATTTCAATTTCAACAATTTAACAAAACATTGACTGCATTCGTGAAATATCAAAGCAAGTAACAACAACAAGATATCAACCCCTATGTTAATGTTGTTATGTCAAGTGTGTTGTAAAATCCAGATAACTTGTAACTTGTAAGAAAACGACCGTATAAGTTCAACTTTGATTATTTTGAAGCAAGTTATGAATCAGATATCAATCATTACGTCGTTGCAACAAGTGTGTCATAAACTCCAGATAACTTGTAAAACGATTGAATAAGTTCAAATTTTGAGGCAAGTTACAAAATCAAAGCCCCCATAACACAACATAATCAACATTATCGTTGAAATTCAACCATATCAACACGCAGGGGTTAAAATGTTGAATCTACCGCACGAGAACACCAAACTTGCAATCATACTACACATTCGAAGCAAGTAACAACAATCAGATATGAATCACGCATCACATCAATTGTGTGTCGTAAAATCCAGATAACTTATAAAACTCATAGAATAAGTTCAAATTCGCTACTTAACTAACAATTCTTCTGATTGTTCGTTAGAAGATTAGATCTACACACTAGAACATCAAACCTACAATCATATGTTCACAGTTCACACTACGCATCCCAATTTCAGGTTTCAAAATTCTACAAAAATCGACCAAATAGGTGCAATTTCAAAGAAAGTAACAACAATCAGATAGCCATCACTGCGCCGTTGCATCACATCAGGCGTGTGTCGTAAAATCAAGATAACTTGTTAAAACGAATGGAATAAGTTCAAAACCTAAGCTACATACCAAACAATTCTTCTGAAACTCAAATGCAAAGAGCAAAATCCCAGGTTTCGATAGATTAACAAATACGTACAGATTCAAAGCAAGTAACAGCAATCAGGTATCAAATTATCAATCACTACATCATTGCATCACATCAATCGTGTGTCGTAAAATCCAGAGAAAAAACAACTTGTAAAAATCGATCTAATAAATTCAAATTCAAATCAAGTAACAACAATAAGATATCAATTTGCATCAACTGTGTCGTAAAATGCAGAGAAAAAAACTCGTAAAAATCGATCTAATACGTTCAAATTAAAATCAAGTAACAATAAGATATCAATTTGCATCAACTGTGTCGTAAAATTCAGAGAAAAAAAACTTGTAAAAAATCGATTGAATAAGTTCAAATTCAAATCAAGCAACAACAACCAGATATCATTTGTATCAACTGTGTCGTAAAATCCAGATAAGTTTAAAAACTCGATCTAATAAGTTCAAATCCAAAGCAGGTAACAGCAATCAGATATCAATTCGCATCAGTTGTGTGAGATAACCGATGGAATAAGTTCAAATTTGCATCAATCGTGTTTTGTAAAATACAGAAAAAAACTAAAATCGATAGAATAAGCTAAAAATTTAAGCGAGTGACAGAATTACCTAACACTTCTTCTGATGATGATGATTATATTGATAATAATAATAATAATCGAATCGAATGAAGAGTAGAAGAGGTTCCAGAAGGTTCATTCATTTATTCAGCACTAGATAGACAGACAGAGAGGCGGTTAATTGCTTTATATGTACGCTGAGAAAGAAGTGGGTGTCTGCTTTACTACGCTGGACACTTGTCCCGCTATGCTATGCTGCGCCAAATGCTTTACTTGGTTTTCTACACCATTTGATAAGGTAACAAATTATATGTCCTGTCTATGTGTTGTTCAAGTAACAACAACCGTCCCTAATCATTGCAATCATGCATAAAATACCCTCGAATGGAATAGAGTATTCAATACGATGGAATGAAAAAAAAAAAAAAAAAATGTTTGGTTGGTTAACGTAAGACTAGAGGGGGGGGGGGGGGGGGGGGGGGGAAAGAGGGGGGAAGTGCCATGTGAAACTTGTGGGGTCTATGTGGGGGGGGGGGGGGGGGGGAATTGTGGGGAGTGGAAGGGAGAGGAAGAGTGGGGGGAAGTGACATGTGAAACTTGTGGGGTCTATGTGGGGGGGGGGGGGGGAATTGTGGGGAGTGGAAGGGAGAGGAAGAGTGGGGGGAAGTGACATGTGACATTTTCTTTATTTCTTTTATTTTTTTTAAGTAATAAATAACTTTTATAATTAAAAACTAAATTAAAATTCATAATAATTAAGATTAAAACCTAGAAAATTAAAAAAACATAAAAAATAAACACAAAAAAAAACGAAAAAAAAATAAAAACCTAGAAAATAAAAAATCACTTAATATTATATTTTTCCATGATCTCGCGCTTCATTTGTAGCGTTGCCTCTAACTCTGGACCGTCCATATTATCAGTGTTCATCGCGAGAAATTTCAAATCTTCGCGCTGTTCTTTCATAGTCAACCTTTTTTCAAAGGCTTGGCGAATGGTTTTTTTCTCCTCGAGCTTCTGTAGTTGAATCGTGTTGAATTGGACGAGTGTCATGTATGTCGGACAAGTCATCGCTGTAAGTACCTTTGCCCGATCCCGATGCCGAACCCGAAGCAGAGGACTTATGAGCCCTCTTTTTAGACTTGTCTCGACCGGGTGGACGACTCAACTCCTCGTCGAATTCGTCATCATCATCCAAGTTAACTGCATCGTCGACATCACGTGCACCCGATCGATTATGAGATGAATTTGTTTTTGTCCTTTTGGACGATTCTGAAGCAGAGGGAACGTCCGCCCATTTTGAATGGTTCTTCGCGATCTCCCAACAGTGCAAAAACTTGAAATCCAAGCCCTTGTCATCACGATAAGCTTTTAGGGCATTAGTTAGGTAGTCGTCGCCCGTTTCACCGCTTCGTGGATAATTTCTAGCGTGATAATAAAAACCCTTGAAGGCGTTCATCGCCTTGTTTATCTCCGTCCACTTAGACGAGAGACTCTCGTTAAATCGATACGTCTCTCGACCCATCAAGTTATGGAACGCGTTGTTTATGTCGTCCCAAAAGTTTTCTCTGTGGCTGTTATTTCCTACACAATAAGAAAATATATACACCGTTAATCATATGTAATTTAAAAAAAAATATAATGTCTAAAAAAAATATAATGTCTAAAAAATATAATGTCTAAAAAAAATATAATGTCTAAAAAAAATAATGTCTTAAAAAAAATGTTACAAATACATTCAACCGCGTTTTCCGACTCACTTATCCACGCTCGGGTAAGGGCAACCTCTTCGGGGGGTGTCCACTTTTGATGTTGGCGGTTGGCGGCGTTCAACGCCTTCTCCGCCGGCGTCTTCTTTTTGTGAGTTCTTTTACCGGGTTGTTTTTTACCGGACGATGAACCCCCAACATTTTCTAGTTGTGTTTCGGGTATGGTATCCGGTGGCGTTGTGTGTTCGAGTTGTGGTGAAGAAGTATTAGGAACGGTGGAATCGTTAAAGGGAAAATTTGGAAAAATCTGTCCACTAAGATAACCCGCGTAACCCGCGTAGTCGGGACAATGTGATGGATAGGGTGGACGGGTTGGTACGGGACGAACCGGTGGCGTATTCGGGTTCGGGACGTAGTGGAATGGGTTGTTCGGGTCAAAGCCTCTGTTGTATGGGTTCATGTTTTTAAAAAATATATGAAGAAATGTATAAAATTTGGTGAAGAAGGGTATAAAGTTTGAGAAGATTGGAGATTGTAGTGAAGTGTAGTGGGTGTTTTTTAATAAAATGGGGTTAATATATTATTATTATTTTTTTTTACCGTTAATTCTCAACGGTTATAAAGTTTAATTTTTTTTTTTAGTCAAACGGTAATATTTTGGAGGGTCCAATAAAAACAAGCCACCTCACCACCTTCTCCCCCTTCCCGCCCGGCTTTCCCCCACCGCCCACCCTCCCCGCCCTCCTCTTCCCGCCCCCTAGGGACGGTGTTCCCGCCCGGCAACCACTTCTCGCCCCACCTTTCCCGCCCCACTCCCCCTAGTCTAATGGAGTCATTATTGACTCGTCCGTTCCATTATGTATAAAAACCCCAATTTCATTTAATCCACACCTTTTGTTTTTTTTTTTCATTATATCCCCCTCTATCACCTTTCATCACCACCACTACCGGACGGTCGCCACCACTCTCCCTTGCAACCCACCACTACTCCTCGCTGCCACCAGCGATAGATCTATGCCCTTTTGTGTTGTCTAAACATGATTTGGTGGTAGAGGCTTGTGTCTTTTGAGGGAGAAGACTAGGATTCAATTTATGGCATGAGATAGATTACTAATAATTTAGTGTAGTTTGAAAGTAGAAGTTATGTAACATTTGTAATGATAATGATAATGATAATGATAATGATAATAATAATAATAATAATAATAATAATAACAACGGTCCCAAATTACTTCAAACTTGTAAATAACTAGCTTATAACCCCGCGCGCGTTGCGGCGCGCTAATGTTATTAGCCCGCACGTTGCGGTGGGGAGGCAATGGGAATTCGGCTAATATTGATTTCGTTGCGAACAATATCGGCACATGCTAGGCAACAAAAAATTAGTATGTAATCAAGTGATCCTTTGCATTTGGTTTAATCGTGTGTTTCTCTAGTTCTAGATCCCTCAAATCAATTGTTACATATAATATAAATATAGAATAGGATAATAATAAAGCACCAAGAGATGCACTAGTATAGTATTAAATATAATATAGTTACTGTTTACAATTGAAATTGTTGTATATATAGAATACCCTTAATACATCATATCAAATCATCATTTTATGTTATATAATAATTAGTAATTTTACCCACAACATATTGCAGCTGGTTTAAAATATCATATACTAGATTATATCCCGAAAGCTTTTCGAGATAGATAAATCTAATATGATGAGATAAAATATGTGTTATGATGTAACATAGAAATTCATGTACTATAATATGAAAAACAACAATTTTAATTATGAAAATAAGAATAAAAATGTATACTAAAAAGAAGATGTATGTTTGGATGGGGAGTAGAGCTGAAAACAGCCATTGCAGGTCCTGATTGAGCCGGTAGTCTTGAAAGTGTAAAATAGAATTGCATATACATGATTAATGAATTATCTTAGGGATCGGTCCCCTTGCCGCTTCCTTCCAATATGGTTGAGATGTGACAATATCATCAAAAGGGGTCCCACTACTTTATGCATTACACAAGACAACTTTTTACTAGATCTTTAAAGGACAAGTTGGGTAATCGGGATAACCTTTCAAAGGCATATGGTGTTTGTCAAGAGTAAATTCTTGGAAATCCATAACGACCTTAGTTAACGATATCATCAAGAGGTAAGTACACACCCAAGTGGCCATTTCTTAAATTTGATATTGAAACCCATTACCTTTTGCTAATTTATTTATTTTTAATTTTTATCTTGGGAAATAGAATCTAATAATCCCAACTTTGGGGGGTTGGAAGGCAGCAGTCCCAACTTGAAAATTGTAACACAGCAGTCCCAACTTGTCAACATTTTTATTTTAATGGTCCCAGACTTAACTCAGTTAAGTTTTTCTGTTAAATGCCACGTAGGCATCCCACGTGGCAGTCCACGTGGCAAAAAAGTTGTATCTGTCAAAAAAAAAGAGGTAGGGCCCACATGTTTTAATCAAATATAATTATTTTTCAATTAAAAAAAAAAGAGGTGGGGCCCACATGTTTTAATCATATATACACACATATACAATAGTTGTCTTCCTCACCAACCACCACCACCACCACCACCAGCCACCACCACCACCACCACTACCAACCACCACCAACACCAACACCAACACCTTCGTCACCATCAACCACCCTCAACCCTTATTTTATAAATACATCCAGACAACATTTAGAGAGAGAGAGATATGGCATAGAGAGAGAAGGAGGAGCCGGATGGTGGCTCCCAGTGGAGCCATGGTGGCGATGCCACCTTCCAACGAACACACACACCTTCCAGATATGAACCTACCGGATCTTTAGAGAGGGAGAGAGAGAGAAAACCGGTAGAGAGAGAGA